>CM060445.1:59737859-61122300 GCA_030545235.1 Helianthus tuberosus
CTACTAGTGTAGTAATCTATTCCCGGCTCATACTGGCCTCAGAGACAGTGCCTGTCTGATGCTGGCTATGTCAGCATGTTTACTGGGTTATCCGTTCATTGTGCTACTGTGCTTTTGTGCATCAAGTTTGTCACTATAGTTCTGTGTAAATAATGGAGTGACAGTAATAAGGTATGATGCATGTATATGTATGTAATCAAAATTCAAGTAGCAGTTTACTCACAACTGTAAACAAGCACAGTAATTAAGCATTAATTAAATATTAATTAATTCGTACGGATACCTGTTTGGTGAGGGTTGTCACAAATAGGATGCGGGTAAGGACCGCATCGCTATGTGCGGTAACCGCAGTGGCTACCGCATCCCTTGTTGTGACGAAAAACACCCGTTTTCATACACAAGGTGAGTCTTCTCATTTTTTCCCGAGTGGGAAAGCAAACTGGGTCCGCACGTGCCCGCACGAACGCAAATGAATCCTTATCGATAGGGGTATTGAGCTGGGTGATGGTCCACTCGCGGCCAAGCCTTGTGTGAGATTTGGGACCATACCCCTTCAACATCGTTTTACCTTTTCGTTATTCTAATAATGTAGTATTATGTTTTCCAAAATTACGAATATAACATTATGACGTGTTTACTTTTAACTATACTTCAATAACAGTTTTGTTCAAATCAGATGGGTAATAAATTGATTTTTTTGGTTATTTGTTGTGACGAACCGAATCAATATCGTATGAACAACTTTGGTAATAATTATAGAGAAAAATTTATATACCTTAAGCTATAGAGAGTGGTAGTACCGTGACAAACCAAACTGATATCGTCTCGCAACATTGATGGCTTGTCGATTACGAACAACATCGCTATTGGTACTATGAGAACCGTTATTGATATTCATTTTTATGGTTTTCTCAACGGATATAAATACGTGTTGATATCATTTTGGTCATAGCAATAACTTGTATTTTTTTGGATTTTATATTTCGGTGAAATATCAAGTGCCGATACCGTATTAATACCATGATGAATCAAACCGATACCGACCTAATACCCACCGCAACGCACAGAGGAATATTATAGTAAGGGGCTGTTTGGCAACATCTGAACCAATAAGTGCTGAATGAATAAGAGGTCTGAATGGGTAAGAGGGGTCTGAACCAGTAAGTGCTGAACCAATAAAACGCTGTTTGGGTGCACATCTGAATAATGTGTAAAATGACATTTTACCCCTGAAAAAAAAAAGCCAACTGCTTTAAAACCAAAGTTCTAGTACTTTCTCTCTCACTTCCCCAATGTTTCTCTGCTCTTCTTCTTCATCTTCACTTTCCATCATTCTTCATCAAGATCAACCACATCAGATCATCATCATCATTTACCTACATCCAGCGTCGCATCAACTTCATCATCGTGGAGGAGGAGGCGCCGCTGCGGAGTGACTCAGGTCGATGGTGAAGGAGAGGTCGATGGTGGAGGAGGTCGATGGTGGAGGAGGAGGTCGATGGTGGATCAGGTCGATGGTGGAGGAGGAGGTCGATGGTGGAGGAGGTCGATGGTGAAGGAGGAGGTCGATGGTGGAGGAGGGTCGATGGTGACGGAGATGAAGAAGTTAGGATTATGTTGCAGGTCCGATGGTGGCGGTTACTCTATCGCAGTACTTCTGCTGCAGGGTTATCTCCGTCATGATGGTCGGTCATCTCGGCGAACCTTGCTCTTTCTAGCACCTCTATTGCTATCTCCCTTTCTGGTGTCACAGGATTCAGGCCTACTGGTCTGTGAAGAGGGAGAGGAAGAACAGGTTTCTTCTTTAGGCAAAGGGGTATTTTGTGAATAAGAGCCTGGGTCAGACTCCTTCCAATGTATGACCCGGTCAGTGATAAATAAGAGCCTGGGTAAGTTTAAAGAGGGTTAAAACAAACAGTCCTGATGTCTGACTCAGTCAGACATTGGGTATTAAGAGGCAAATAAGATGCAAACAAACAGCCCCTAAGTTATTAAGGTACTAAACCTCGACAATATACAACATTTATGGACCAATTCCAAAGACTTGTTTTAAATCCATTTACAAATCTCCTAAGATCTTTGTTGCAAATCATCAATCAATCATCATTTCAACACACAACAAAACCAAAATATGAGAATCAAGATAATTAAATAGTGCGCAAATACAAACACTTGTGACAATAACAACAATAGTTGTATATTTTCCTTGTTTCTTCAACACAAGAATCTTTCGCTAAGAAGAAAATCAAAATAAACCAAAGCTCTTATTATAACCCACCCTTGTCCCGGTCAACTTTACTCGGACCGGTTAGCATACCTTTCCACATTCTTGTCGAGGTTCAACCCAACCATGGCTTCACCCAAACCACAACTCACCTCCGCGAGCATCTTTGGGTCAGTGTAATGTGTGACCGCTTGAACAATAGCACGAGCCCTACGAGCCGGATCTCCACTCTTGAACACACCTGAACCAACAAAAACACCATCACATCCCAACTGCATCATCAGAGCTGCATCAGCTGGTGTAGCAACACCGCCAGCGGCAAACTGCACCACTGGAAGCCGCCCTAATTAGCTTTGTCTGCATCACCAAATCATACGGGGCTTGGATTTTCTTTGCAAAGGTGAACACCTCATCTTCATCCATGTTTGCCAAAACCCTAATGTCACCCATTACAGATCTCACATGTCTTACTGCCTCAATTATGTTACCTGCAAATCATAACCAAAAATATATGCAATTGTTATTAAAACCGATTTCTCACATACGACTTAGTTCTAATAGAGAAAGCAAATCTTGTAGCTCAATACGCATCTGAGGGCAAGTGAAGGTTTGAGTTTGAGGTCATAGGTCTCAAGTTCGAATCTGATTCAAACCGGGTTTTACCTCAGTGGCCTTTAGGTGGTGGTTTTTCCGAGAACTGAAGATGGTAGGCTTGGGGCTACCAAGCACTATCTGCATTCGTGGGCTGGTCCGTCTTTTGCCATTGGGCTACCCGGGTAGCCGGGCTTTCATTTGGTTGTTCGTTCGGTAAAAAATTATACTAAAAAAATAATTACAATAGGAACAATCCGAATATAGTGTTTTTAAATATATTTAACAGTTTAACACATGTATTAATTTATTAATACTGTAAAATAATTATATAAACTTGATTGGCCACCACCAACCATTTAAACTCAATTCCTAGACAACACGCTAAACAATCAAAAATACCATGTTGTGCCCCTTAATTTACAACACGCTAGACAATCAAAAGTAACATCTAAAATGCCAAACACCATGTGTGCCCCTTAATTATTTGGGTATTCAATATGTAATCATTTCTTTATAGTTCATTACCACACATTAGATCCAGTTGCAAGTGTCTTTTTCCTCTAGAAATTTGAAAAAAAAAATAAATAAATTATCTCTATGATCATAAAAAATTTGAATTATAAGTTTGTTTTAATTTCTCAAACCATCATAATTGTTTTCGGACACGCAAACCTGATCATAGGGATGTCCATGTAAACTTTAAGTTTCAAACCATGTCACACTAGGGATGAGCTCGGTTCAAAACCGATACCGGTACCGAAAATCTCAAAAAATAGGTACCGATTACCGAAAATACCTGGTATGGTACAGTTCGTACGGTACCGGTACTTGTAACAGTTCAGTAGTACCAGTGCGACCAATATTTTAAGGTAAAAAACGGTACCTGACGAGTACCGAAAACGCAAAATGTCGGTATCGAATCAGTACCAAAAATTAAATCGGTTCGGAAATTCGATAAAGGTTCCAAACCGACACACGATACCATTTGCTCGTAACACCACTAAATTGAGAAATTGACAGACTTCAAAACCAAGCCTTTGAATCAAGAAATTCTAAGATGTCAAAACCAAAGCGTAGACCAAACAAAATAAACGTATAGAAAGATTAGATTAGGGTAAAGTTTTTCACTATTTCGGGAAGATAGAGAATTCACATCCATTCCACCATATTATCATCTTAAATTACACTAAAAAACACTACATTTTCTTTCTCCTCCACTCACACCCACTTTCCAAAATATATTAAAAAATTATAGAGAGTGGACAGTGTCCCTTAAATATACAGATAAACAGTAATATTTTCTCTTTTCCTTCACTCACAACCACTTTTTATACTCTTTAGAGCATTCACATCCATTCCATCAAATTTTCACCCTAAATTACACTAAAAAACACTAAATCTTCTCTCTACTTTTCAATCAAATAATATTCTTTTATACCTTTATCATTATCTTTTCTTTCTCATCCACTCACAACCACTTTCAAAATATATTATGAAATTACTAAGGGTGACAGTGTCCCCAAATATACAGATGAACAGTTAACATTTTCTCTCTTCTCCACTCACAACCATTTTTATAATCTTTAGAGCATTCACATCCATTCCATCAAATTTTCACCCTAAATTACACTAAAAAACACTACATCTTCCCTCTCCTTTTCAATTAAATAATATTCTTTTATATCTTTATCATTACTTTTTCTCTCTCCTCCACTCACAATCACTTTCAAAATACATTAAAAAATTATAGAGGGTGAACAGTGTCCCCTCAAATATACAGATAAACGGTAACATTTTCTCTCTCCTCCGCTCACAACCAATTTTTATACTCTTTATATTATAAAAACTCCACTAACAGATTTTAGTGGGTTGGATGTGAATGCTCTTATATTATAAAAACTCCATGAAAGAATTTGATGGAATGGATATGAATGGCTAGAAAACCCTTTTATGACATATACATAGATTAAAAATATACAAATAAGATAAAATTTATATTTTAAAAACGAAAAACAATAGTACTTTGAAAAGCAAAAAACAAAGTTCTAAACACAAAAAACAAGGAAAACATACCAGTTCCAGCTTCTCCTTTGGTACGAATCATAGCAGCCCCTTCACGAATCCTCCTCAAAGCCTCCCCAAGATTACGACAGCCACAAACAAAGGGAATCCTGAAGTTATGCTTATTAATATGGTTCATATCATCAGCCAATGTCAACACCTCACTCTCATCAACATAATCAATACCAATGGCTTCCAGAATCTGAGCTTCAACAAAATGACCAATCCGAGCCTTGGCCATAACGGGTATTGTAACAGCCTGCTTAATCTCCTTAATGAGTTGGGGGTCGCTCATTCGAGCAACCCCACCTTGAGCACGGATATCCGCGGGCACACGCTCCAGTGCCATGACTGCGCACGCGCCCGCTTCTTCGGCTATCCGTGCTTGCTCCGCGTTGACGACGTCCATGATGACGCCGCCTCGGAGCATCTGGGCAAGCCCCACTTTGACGGAGAATGTTGATGTTTTGGTTTCGGTTATGGAGTTGGAGCCATTGCCGTAAACTGCAACCACTCCGGTGCCGTCCATGATGCTCTTGGATTGGTGGGGGTGTTTTGAAGAGATTAAGAGGATGTCAGAATGAAGGAGTGGCAAGTTTGTGCGGCTTGAATGCTTGTGAATGTGATAGATATATTGGAGGTGGTGAAGGGTAGAGGTGTGAGATAAGAGTTGTGGTTTGTTAGGTCCTTTTAGTTATGATGATGGCAAATATTTACCCTACTTATTCGTTTTATATCACTCATTTAAAAACATTATAAGAAATGTTATTATTTTCTTTTGAATATGTTCTATAATAATATGATGATGATGATGATGATGATGATGATGATATCCAACAAAACGTTAATTAATTAAAAAAGGAAGAATGCCTTTCAAAAAAAAGTTAAAAAAAGGAAGAAGTTTTAAGAATTAGTTTTATGATATTTGATATCTTGAGAAGTAATTAAGGGCATTTATTTTGTGATATCATATTAAATGCTATGTTAGCTTTTAAAAACATAATTAACTCATTGTTGTTTGTATAAGGGATTTTTTTTGTGATATCATATTAAATGCTATGTTATAATTAACTAAGGAGGAATATTGGAGTGGGTGACTCGACTTGTGTGATGTGTGGTGAATGTGAATAAACGCTGGAACATTTATTAACTTCATGCTGCGTCGCTTCGGTTCTTTGGCATATGATTATTTTAGCATTCTCGGTGAAAGACTTACTAAAGACGCATGAACAAATTGGGATAAACTGTCATAAAAAAGAGGTTGTCCAAGGGGTTATCAGAATTGGATGCTGGAGCATTTGGAGAGCTAGGAATGATGCTAGGTTCAACAACAAGACGGTTAAAATAGAAGGGATCATTCGTGAGATAAAGACGGTAGGATTCTTGTGGCTTAACAGTAGATCGAAATCTATAAAGATTAACTGAGAAGATTGGTGTAAATTTGTCAATATGTAATTTCTGTTGTTTGTTCTTAGTGGCCACTTCGGTTTGAGGTCACTAAATTTGAAATGAACCAAAGGGCATGTAGCCCAATAATATCAAATAGTGTTGAAATGAACTCTTTTTTTATTTTCCATTAGGTAAAAATGTAATGGGTTATAATTCCATTAGGGTGGACGGTATGGGTTGATTGAGTGGGTTCGGTGATTGGTTTCACCGATCGGTGAACCATCCCGGCCACTTAATTGAGTATGATTGATTGAGGGGTTTCGGTGTATACTCACCGAATGTTTGAGTATGATTGATTGAGTTTAATGGTGGGTACCAACCTCTTTCAACCAATCATAATTTTTTTTAAATTCTTTACCACTCTCAAGGTGTTTGAACCATACCTAGTGATTGAGTGCAAAATGGGAAGTGGAATGGGGACTTGACATGGCATAATATTATTGACTAGAGAATAACTCAAACACCCTAAAGTGATTTAACCATACCCTCCACCCTTAGTACATGAACATGACTACGGTCTAGCGTTGTCAAGTTAGGGGCTGTTTGGCAACATATGAATGGTTAAGTGCTGAATCAGTAAAAGGTCTGAACCATTAAGTGTTGAAACAGTAAGAGGTCTGAACCATTAAGTGTTGAAACAGTAAGAGGTCTGAATCATTAAGAGTCTGTATAATGCTTAACCGTTCAGAGGCAAATGTCTGACAAATTCAGATTAGAGGTCTTAACTATTCAGACTCTGTATAATGCTTAACCATTCAGAGGCAAATGTCTGAACCATTCAGACATCTGCTCGTGAAACAAACAGTCTGAACCATTAAGTACTGAACCAGTAAGAGATCTGAACCATTAAGAGCTTCATTAAGAGGTAAACAAATAACCCCTTAGTCTAATAATCAAAAGCTTATGAGTTTAATTTTACTTAAGATATCAAGTGTAACCCAACTTATCATTGTTCTATTAATAATTTGAGGTTACAAAAGATATGTTGTTTCGAGGAGCGATATAAATAAAGTTAGGGGCGGAAAGTAAACAAATAAAACATTAAGGATGTAATGAGGAAGTTCAAATCTTAACTTGTGTGCTGCATTTATGAATACGTGGCCCATAAGGATTCCAGTGGCAGATAGATGTTGACAATTAAGGTACTAAGGTTAATATCGAACAATATATTTATTACTTTTCTCCTTACAATATAAAAAGTATATTTTACATTAAATGTATATATATCACTCATCATAGTATCTTTTATTTAGGGTAATATTTTCATTTAAAAGTAGGGCTCTAATCGAACCGAACAAATACGAATAAGGTCATCTTCGTGTTCGTTCTTTAAGGAAATTAACATGTTCGTGAACTGTTCACGAACGCATACCAAACATAAGTTTATGTTCGTGTTCGTTGGTTAAGGAAATTCAATTGTTTGTGAACAGTTCGTGAACATTGGTCTTGAACGCAAACAAATAAAAACGAACGTGAATCAAGTTTAACTAATTTAGACATAATTATCCCGAATTACTTAAATATAATTATTCAAAGTTTAACTAACTTAGACATAATTATTCCAAAACCGTCTTGAATGTCCAAATTTTAGCTAACTTAGAAAAAATAGGAGTTCAAGTTTTCAATATGTTTAGATAAAAGGTTTACTATTTATTAGTTTTTTAATATAACTGAACGAACGTAACCAAACATATTACTGAACGTTTACGAACGCAGTCGAACGAACGGGACATTTGTTCGTGTTGGTTCGCTAAGCTAACCGAACAAAATTTTTTGTTCATGTTCGTTCGTTAAGCTAAACGAACGAACGTAAACGAACTTTCCGTCGAACGGTTCACGAACTGTTTGCTGAACGTTTGATTCATTTACAACCCTACTTAAAAGTTTCTAACAATTATCATTCTTATTTAGGTTAATATATTCATTTAAAAGATTTGAAAATTATCATTCTAATTTGAGTTAATTACTTAAAGAGTTAATTACGTTTTTCGTCCATGTGGTTTGTCAAAAATCACTATTTTAATTCATTAGTTTAAAAATTGTCAAAACAGTTCTCGTGGTTTAACTTTGATAACAATTACAGTCCACCTCCATTAACTCCATCCAATTTACCATTAAGTTTTCACGAAATGACTAAAATACCCTTTATTTAAAAAAAACAATTTATAAAAACATATCTTTCTCTCATCTCTGTCTCTCTCGTGTTACCCCCACCCATTACCAGTCACCATACAACCTCCATCCACCACCACTGCCCCACCACATCAGTATCCAATTGTGACACCTGTGCCTCATCGGCCATCAAAAAAATACCAAACCAATGAAATATTATATTTCATACTTAGGATTTGTATAAAGATGTGTATCTTTTGCACATATCAATTCTTGTTCAATTTGGGGCTCTAAATCGCTTTCTGGAAGGTTATACGCGCACTGATGAGTAAATATAACCAGTTTAATGCAACAAACACTCCGGAGCAGTGACATAGGCTTAACATGCCTTAAATAACCTATACATAACTTAGAAATAAGTTTTGGAATGTTTGGTGTGCCGAAATCATGTTTATTCGCTTACAGGGACTAATTTCGACAAACTGTGAAAGTGTGCTGATCCGTACTGTAACGAACATTCCGGAACATGACCATAAGTTAAACATACCCTAAATATCCTTTACATAGCTTAGAAATAGGCTTTGAGGGGTTTGGTGTGCTAAAATAAACTTTTTGGTCATTCAGGGACTAAAAGCGTCAAAAAGTGCATAAGTTTGCATTTTCGCGCATATCTTACGTTCTGAATACATCCGGACATCCAAAACTTTATGTAATCATTAAAATATTTTATTTTAGTGATTGGCATGACAAAATTCCATTCGTCGCGTAATTTAGATCGTTTTTCGCATTCGTTCGTGTTTCGTCGTAATTAACCGAACAACGCAACCGTACGACCAAACGAACCGACATCCGAGATATTTTTGAGTATGTTTCATGTTCCCTATACTTTAACTTCATTTTAGAGCCTTGAAATTGGATTAACGGGGCTTAAACGTGTAAAAAAAATGCATCAAAAACCATGTTTTACACATTCAGGGACCAAAATTGACAATCTGCCATAGTTATCTTAGGAAGGGACCAAAGTTGAAAATCTGATTTCCAGCTTGTTTCAGCTGTTCCCCTCATTTGCACATGGATTTAATGAAACTAGGGGCTTGTTTTGGGGTACCCATGGTATTCTAAAACCATGGGCACACATGTAAGGTCCAGATCGAAGCTCGGTTTTCGATGAACGATCCTAACGCTCTTGGTTTTCCTATAAATACCCCCACCCTCTTGCTTCAAAACTCACATTTGATCTGATTTGGCTCTCTAAGTTGAAGTATACACTTCATACCTGAGAGTAATCAGATCAAAACTTCCATTGTTGGACCCGTTGTAAGTCTTCTTTCGTTCTTTTTCGCATGAAAGTCAAACTGTGTTTGACTTTCTGCTTTGACCAGTTTATGGTCAACATGAAGTTCGTTTGAACTTCATAACGTGAGCGTAATCACGATGGTTTTAGTCTCTTGTGACTATACCTACTGATTACCACGTTATCTAGGCATAGTAGCGAGTCGTAGTTTCGGCCAAAATGCGTATTCTTGCGTATTTTGTAACTAAATACTTTTAGGTATCAAAACCATTTGTTTTGATACCAAACCTTTTTTCAAACCTCGTTAAGCATGTTTTAACATGTTTAGCTCGTCACTTTAGGTTTAGTGCTTATGTAGGGTCGTAAGGTAAGCGGTCTAAACAACCGCTTATACTTTCGAACCCGACCCGTTTGGTCGATCTTTAGGATCCGACCAAACACATTAGGTGACCATAGTTGCATAGGGAATAACCTTCCGAGGTTATACCTTATGGTCACGTCGTTTAAGTAGTTGTATGATAGGTAGTTTATATGCCTTAGGAAAATTACCAAAATGCCCTTTTTACGCCAAAATTCATTTTAAGCATATGTAACATAATTTTTGATATCTAAACTGATTTGGCAACAATATTAGACATGTTAAGGCATATTTTACTTATCATAGGACTAGTTAGGCGGTCCGAACGCGTTTTACGCGAACGACGCGTTAAAGTGGCGTAAGCTACCTTAACGAGTCGTAATGGGTCGTAAGCACTTAGTTTAGGTTTCGTTTTAGAATGTAGGCTTTGTTAAACCATATTACATGAGTCCCTACACTCATTTGGTTTACGAAACCTCATTTTATCCGATCCTCTGATTTAGGTCCGTTTATTTACATATTATCTATATTAGGTGCCGTTTGATTTCCGTGATCCCTCTAGCTTTGCTTGGTTGTTATTCAAGACTTCTAAGCACCCTCAAGTGAGTACATAGTCCCCTCTTTTACGGTTTTTCAAACATTTTGGGGTGAAACACATGTGCCTACTTGCTACTTTCGTGTTTTTCATGTTTTTAAATATCATACTTGATATGTTCATTAGTACACTATTAGTACATGATTTCATTATGTTTTTGCTATGTATGTCCTTTTAGTTCATACTTAGTACATCATTTTCGTTTACATTTCATGCTATGTATGTCCATTTAATGCATACTTAGTACATTATTTTCATTTACATTTCATGCTATGTATGTTCATTTGTTGCATACTTAGTACATTATTTTACATTACATTTCATCTTGTGTATGTTCATTTGCTGCATACTTAGTACATTATTTTACATTACATTTCATGCTGTGTATGTTCATTTGTTGCATACTTAGTACATTATTTTCATAAAACATGCTTACATTTTAGTATGACGTTTGGTTTGTTTAAATGGCTCAAAAATACATTCATTAACATTAGCTACGTCGTTCGTTAGTAGGTAGTGGTACCATAGGAATTGACAACTCCCATTCCTGACATCCTAGGTATGTTTGGATGGAAGGAATGACCGAATTCGATACACATAACTCAGATAAATCCTTAATTCGTTTAAGGGTTTATCGCCACAGTGTCAAGGCTTGAATGTATGCATTTTCACAACACCGCATAGATGTTTGTATCAGTAAAGCATGCATTATTTTACAAAACATAAATTTTGATTATAATTTATCAATTGCATTGTTTTGTACATTTCTTTCTTATAGGGTCGAGTAAATGCTTTTAATCAATAAAGGCTTTTTATTCACTCTACATTACATTTGTTTACACAATAACATTTCAACATTTGTTTAAAACATTACATTTAGTTATACATGAACATTTTTACATTGGTGGTGTGTTTGGGTAGGTGATTTAAGTAACGAGACGTGTGTAATATGATAAAAGCATGGTGGATACGCCGCTGGTACTTCCTATATATAAGTGCTTTTATGATATTATATATCGTAGCGTTATTTAAACCATTTCAATTTTGACATATTACATTTTACACAATTAACATATCTTTACAAAACATTGTTTTACAAATAACACATTTTATACAAATTCATTTTTACTTGGTTATTTACATAACCATACATATTCTTTTATATCATTTGTTTCCTTATTGATTTTTATATGATTTATAAAACAAAAACATTTTTCAAGGTGCATGACTACTTTTGTTAAACATTTTCTTTAAACTTACAAGTCATGAATCCTAAATCAATAAAACCTATGTATCTCACAGGCATTTTTATGCTGACGTACCTATTTTCACATGTGTTTCAGGAAATGATGCATAGGATTGATCAAGTTACACCTAGGCGGACTTGGGCCTTAGTGACAATAAAAGATGCAAGACTAGTTAATTATGTTATGCTTCCTTGTTGTTAAGACATTGTAACTCTTTTAAATCAATAAAACAAAATTTCAAATTTCCATGTGTTATGAAACAATGATTCTGTTACAACACTCCCCGACGTTTCCGCCACGATTTGTTGTTTTACGTGGTCGGGGTGTGACAGAAAAGTTGGTATCAGAGCTCATGGTTATAGGGAATTATGTTATTAGTAATGCTTTGACCTAGTCTATAACCTTCCTAGGACCCTAATGCTAGTTTACTTGCGTTTAGATCTTAAATCAATACCGTCATCTATCCTTAGGCGACAACCATAACAAGAACACAAATTTCGAATTCGCTTCGAAAACCAATCATTTGTTCTAGGATGATTGATTACTAGGTTTTGAACCCTCTAAGTTTTTAAAATCTTGTCAAATTTTGGGTCTTATAATGTGAACACGTGCAAACTGGAAGGGTGAATGCCTGTACTCTGAGTTTTCTGCCTAAGGCTAGAGTGTTCGTACAAATCCGCAGTATCGGACCAGTCACTCTTACCTGGGAACTCTTGGGGTGAGTGTTCACTTATAGGCAAGCATGTCTTTAGTGATACATTAATATGACTCGTTTACTTTGAATTATCACCGTCCCATTTGTTTGCCTTAGGTAACAAACAAATGATCGTAATTTTATGCATTGCCATCCTGTTTTGATTATCCGATAACATCTCACTTGTTTCTTCCTATGCCTTTCATTTCTTCTAGAATGTCTTTTCATCGCAGCGACACTAAAATGTCCGAGCAAACTGCCAAATTTGCCCAGCGAATAGGCGAGTTAATCCTGAAGTCTGTGGATTTAGGTATTGCCATGTCTCGTCTCAATAATGGAGCCACCCAAGAAGCATCGAAAGAAGCAGAAGCCAAGCCTTCGAAAAGGTCAAGGAAGCCTAAAGCCTCAAAGAATCCTCCAGTCGTTACACCAAATCAAGCAGAACCTAGCCAGGTGGCAGCACCACCAGCCAAGAAGCCGTACTTGGGAACTGCTTCCTTGTGCAATCGATGCAACCGTCATCATCCAGAACAAACACCATGTTTCAAATGTACCCACTGTGGACGATGGGGACATTTGGTTGACGTGTGCCACTTTGCTATCCAAAACAAAGCTGTTGCAAATCTTGCTGCTACTCAACTCCAAGCCAACCCTGCTCAAGCTCACTTTCCTCCTGGATCATGCTACAACTGTGGCAAGATGGGTTATTTCATGAATAAATGCCCAAAGATTGTCAATGCAAATCCAACCCACGGATGAGCATTTGGTTGATTAGAAGATGTTGCTACTTTGAATAATTTGAATATGTTGCTTTTGTATGTTTTGTTGAACCCTGAAGCAATTTGCTTTGTTTATAAATAAATTGTTATTCACAATTCTGATGTACAAGTGTAGTTATATATGTGTATGGCATTTCCCTATGATACCTACATCAAAGAACCATGTTCTTTAAACAAACTACTCTTGTGATTCTCCCTTTCAAGGGATCGCTCATGATTTCCTCAAAAATTTTAAGTATTCGTTTCATTCTAAGAAATGAAGTACAGGAAATAAAGCGACATTATAAGTAATCGTGCTTTTTGCACATCTGTGCCTTTAAATCCTTGGTTTGATAACTAAGGGTATTCCTCAATCTCATACCCATTACATTCTGATTTTCATAACAACATGCATAGCATAGGTTTCCAAAACAACCTTCATGATTTCAAAAACATTTTATATATAGTTTGAAAACATTTTTAATATAGTATATTTACCTAACATATTAAGTGCATGATTTCAAAAGTATCATTCATATTTTCAAAAAGCTTATACATAATTTCAAAATTTCATCTCGCTTGATTTTGAAACATTTTATAAATATACTTATCTAATACACCTATTTTATGATTTCAAAAGTATTATGTAAGGTTTCAAAAACATTAAACGTGTTTCAAAAAGAACCCCATGCATAGTTTTAAAAAAAAAAAAAGTTTCCCATACATTGACTTAATCTTCAAATTCTGCTTCATATGTCGCCTTGGCATATCTAGCGCCTCAACTTCATGAGCATTTTACCACGTGTATCGACTTAAGCACGTCTAGTGCAAGGTTTTGAAACGCATCCCGCTTTTCAAATTCCAAAATCCATATGGGATCTTCTTACCTTCACAATTAGATCCTTGTGGATGATTATCATTCAAATCAGAGTCCTTCATTGGATTCCTTGTATGCCTTAATTCGAACATTTCGATTCCTTATAATCGAAATCGAATTTTCTTTTTAAGATCTTCCTATCTTTATAGTTAGATTCTTGGAAAATATTTAAAGTACCAATCAAAATCCACAGATTGGATACCTGGTGTGCTTTAAATACATGTGCACAATTAACAAAACAAAATGATAACAAATTAAAGATCAAGATAAACAATTTGTGATTATGTGTTCATGTGTTTTCTTTTATGCATTTTGTGTTTTTGAGTAATCTGGATATTCGTTATCCAAATCCTCGTAGAATCTTCCATATCTTCATATGAAGGATTCATAGTAGAATATTCAAAAAGGTACTACCCTAAATCCTTAATGGGCTTCTACGTAATAGTTAAGACCCTTGGATTATATAGTACCATTCCAAAATTCAAAGGGACCCCTTGAGTGGTCTAAGTCAAAAGATTGATTCAGAATCAGGTTAAGAATGACATGTGATGATATAAGCTGAAAAGACTCCTTGGTAGTCTATTTAAATCATTTGTTGATTCAATTAAAAAGGACCCTAAGATGGTCTAGTCACACTCACCACAGGTTTGTTCATTTGGTTTTCCCCTACACATTATAAAATGCACTGTGCGGACTATGCAAGGAATTACATAACTATGGACGCGTTCATAATTATGAAATTCAGTGCACAGGAACCCCAGTAAGATTTATCATGTGTAAGAACCTATGGTGGCAGCAATAACGAAACGCGAACAATGTAATGAAGGTACGGTGGACGCACCAATAACACTTTATATACTTGTATATAAGTGTCCCTCTTACATTGAAAAAATAATGTTATCAAAGTTATTAGAAGTTCAGAACCCTAACCAGTGTTGTTTTATCTTTTCGACTTCATGTTTCGAGCTCTCACAAGTTTCCTCTAATTAAATTTCGGGACGAAATTTCCTGAAATAGGGGAGATTGTGACACCTGTGCCTCCTCAGCCATCAAACAAATACCAAACCAATTAAATATTGTATTTCATACTTGGGATTTGTATAAATATGTGTATCTTTTGCACATATCAATTCTTGTTCAATTTCGGGCTCTAAATCGCTTTCTGGAAGGTTATACGCGCACTGATGAGTAAATATAACCAGTTTAACGCAACAAACACTCTGGAACAGTGACATAGGCTTAACATGCCTTAAATAACCTATACATAACTTAGAAATAAGTTTTGGAAGGTTTGGTGTGCCGAAATCATGTTTATTCGCTTACAGGGACTAATTTCGACAAACTGTGAAAGTATGCCGATTCGTACTGTAACAAACATTCTGGAACATGACCATAAGTTAAACATACCCTAAATATCATTTACATAGCTTAGAAATAGGCTTTGAGAGGTTCGGTGTGCTAAAATAAACTTTTTGGTCATTTAGGGACTAAAAGCATCAAAAAGTGCATAAGTTTGCATTTTCGCGCATATCTTACGTTCTGAATACATCCGGACATCCAAAACTTTATGTAATCATTAAAATATTTTATTTTAGTGATTGGCATGATAAAATTCCATTCGTCGCGTAATTTGGATCGTTTTTCGCATTCGTTCGTGTTTCGTCGTAATTAACCTAACAAAGCAACCGTACGACCAAACGAACCGACATTCGAGATAGTTTTGAGCATGTTTCACGTTCCCTATACTTTAACTTCATTTTAGAGCCTTGAAATGGGATTAACGGGGCTTAAACGTGTCAAAAATGCATCAAAAACCATGTTTTGCACATTCATGGACCAAAATTGACAATCTGCCATAGTTATCTTAGGAAGGGACCAAAGTTGAAAATTTGATTTCCAGCTTGTTCCAGCTGTTCCCCTCGTAAGCACTTAGTTTAGGTTTCATTTTAGAATGTAGGCTTTGTTAAACCATATTACATGGGTCCCTACACTCATTTGGTTTACGAAACCTCATTTTATCCGATCCTCTGATTTAGGTCCGTTTATACATAGTTATCTATATTAGGTGCCGTTTGATTTCTGTGATCCCTCTAGCTTTGCTTGGTTGTTATTCAAGACTTCTAAGCACCCTCAAGTGAGTGCATAGTCCCCTCTTTTACTGTTTTTCAAACATTTTGGGGTGAAACACATGTGCCTACTTGTTACTTTCGTGTTTTTCATGTTTTTAAATATCATACTTGATATGTTCATTAGTACACTATTAGTTCATGATTTCATTATGTTTTTGCTATGTATGTCCTTTTAGTGCATACTTAGTACATCGTTTTCATTTACATTTCATGCTATGTATGTCCATTTAGCGCATACTTAGTACATTATTTTCATTTACATTTCATGCTATGTATTTTCATTTGTTGCATACTTAGTACATTATTTTACATTACATTTCATGCTGTGTATGTTCATTTGTTGCATACTTAGTACATTATTTTACATTACATTTCATGCTATGTATGTTCATTTGTTGCATACTTAGTACATTATTTTCATAAAACATGCTTACATTTTGGTATGACGTTTGGTTTGTTTAAATGGCTCAAAAATACATTCATTAACATTAGCTACGCCGTTCGTTAGTAGGTAGTGGTACCATAGGAATTGACAACTCCCGTTCCTGACATCCTAGGTATGTTTGGATGGAAGGAATGACCGAATTCAATACACATAACTCGGATAAATCTTTAATTCGTTTAAGGGTTTATCGCCACAGTCTCAAGGCTTGAATATTTGCATTTTCATAACACCGCATAGATGTTTGTATCAGTAAAGCATGCATTATTTTACAAAACATAAATTTTTATTATAATTTATCAATTGAATTGTTTTGTACATTTCTTTCTTATAGGGTCGAGTAAATGCTTTTAATCAATAAAGGCTTTTTATTCACTCTACATTACATTTGTTTACACAATAACATTTCAACATTTGTTTAAAACATTACATTTAGTTATACATGAACATTTTTACATTGGTGGTTTGTTTGGGTAAGTGATTTAAGTAACGAGACGTGTGTAATATGATAAAAGCATGGTGGATACGCCGCTGGTACTTCCTATATATAAGTGCTTTTATGATATTACATATCGTAGCGTTATTTAAACCATTTCAATTTTGACATATTACATTTTACACAATTAACATATCTTTACAAAACATTGTTTTACAAATAACACATTTTATACAAATTCATTTTTACTTGGTTATTTACATATCCATACATATTCTTTTATATCATCTGTTTCCTTATCGATTTCTATATGATTTATAAAACAAAAAACATTATTCAAGGTTCATGACTACTTTTGTTAAACATTTTCTTTAAACTTACAAGTCATGAATCCTAAATCAATAAAACCTATGTATCTCACAAGCATTTTTATGCTGACATACCTATTTTCACATGTGTTTCAGGAAATGATGCATAGGATTGATCAAGTTACACCTAGGCGGACTTGGGCCTTAGTGACAATAAAAGATGCAAGACTAGTTAATTATGTTATGCTTCCTTGTTGTTAAGACATTGTAACTCTTTTAAATCAATAAAACAAAATTTCAAATTTCCATGTGTTATGAAACAATGATTCTGTTACAACACTCCCCGACGTTTCCGCCACGATTTGTTGTTTTACGTGGTCGGGGTGTGACACCAATGACCACAGTTAATTAGAATCTTATTTGATCTGCAATGATAATGACCCCAACCATGCTTTCTTTTCATTAATCTTACAATATTCAAACTCTAAATCACATTCGTAGATTTAAAACATACTTCTTCACCTCACTTTCAAGTTTGTTCAACCTGACCACCAAATCATTCACCTATACACACTTCAAAACTTCTAATTGATAAACCACAAGTTCACAGAACTTAATTTGTTAAGGGAGAGAGAATGAAACTGCAGTTTAAGAACCTAATCGCCAGAGTAACGCTTCTCGCCGGAGCAACAGTTTCAGAACCCAATCGTCGTTAGATGGTTTGGTTGTGGGTGGGAAGATGACAAGTTTTGGGTTACCGCTGGCTAAAACATGTCTCGATAATCCAACTATAACCACCCCCTCGGCCCCTCCGTTTATCCTCAAACCCTCTTCCACCGACGCCCACCCTTCCTCTGACAGCAACTCCACCACACACCACCAGTCGAAAATCCCATCTCCTTTACAAACAAGAAGATCATGTCATATTTCAATAACAATTTGAATCAATATTAGCATAAGTTACCAAAAGCTTCAGGGCTTCCTTCCTCTTGAACTTGCTATGGATCATTCATACCCAGGTTATCTCTTTAAAAGGAAAACAGTAAGCTTTTATGTCACACCCCAATCGATGGCGGAAACATAAGAGTGAGACGAACGAGATTGCTCGAGACTTCATAACACTAATTGTGACATGTATTTAATAAATAAGTTTCATTTCATTGATAATAGTTGCCTAATACAATACAAGGAAAATTCAAAGTACAACATTTGATGAACAGAATACAACAATTTTAAAGGATGAAAATACAATGACATCATTAATAGTCTAAGTGTGTTTCTAAGCATGTCCTACTAGATTCCATATGCATCAACATCAACAACCTGCAACATGTTTAAAAGCATAGTTCAATACAAAGTATTGGCGAGTATACAAGTTTGATACATAGCATAAGTATAAAAATGATTGAAACAAATCCACATGGCACACCTTGTTATCAAGATTAACGTAAAACTGGCATGTTTTAACAAGTTAACCCTCTAATTACCACAAGTATAATGAATGAATAACTTAACATGACCTCACGTTCATGGGTGGTGCGTTACTCTTATAGCGCTATACATGTTAAGGGGAGGCTTGTACGAAGTTAATGACAAGTTTGTCACAAAAGAATCACCCAGAAACACGAATCAAGTATAATGTATTAGTATGCATGTATTGGATTGTTTGTGTGATTACATAAAAGTATGTATGTTGAGTGTGTATTGTATATTTAAACATATTGCACCCAAAATTGTAAAACGGTAAAAAGAGCATGGAGTATACTCACAATATTGCAATAGCTTTCCGTTCATCCAAGTATTGACGAGTTGATGAGAATAGGAAAATGAAGGTGTTCAGGTGTTTGGAGTTTATGGAATGTTTGGATTCGGAATTAAGTATAAAAGTATATGTATGCAAAAGTATATCTCGTCTAGACACTCGTTTGGACACTTAGTTTTAAAGTTTTTTCATGGATCCTAATGTGCCCATTAGAATCACAAACGAGGAATAAAGAACAAAGATAATATAACTTATGTTCTTGACGTGTAATCATGATCCGATTAACATCAAGAATTCGGTTATGTTTATATTTATATGTTATATAATTTGTCTAATATTAAGTCCGTCATATACTAACATAGAGTTCATGGAAGTCAAGCATGGATGTATGAGCCTCGTTATAGGATTCACCAGTACACAAATCATCACAAGGAAGATTCGGAGGATCATGAATAACAAGAAATAAAAACTAACTAATACATTCTCAAGTAGTCAAGTAAGTCTTAACCTGGGTGAACCACCACAACATGGAAAGAGTTAACTAAGTGTTGGAGGCTAGGCGGGGTTATGTTACTTTGATACTAAGAAGTTACTTGAGTGTTCATACATAAGGTTCACAAGTGAGGTAGTGGAACTAGATTGGAAAGCCAAAGCTCCCACGGTTCACACTTTTACAAGTCACAAGTTCAACCATATGGAAGAGTTTTGAACTCATAACTTGATGATTACTTTCTCATATGTATACTTTCGTGTAATTTAAACTCCGAATCTTTACTCTTCCGTTATCCATCCAATACTCACACACCTATATTTCTTTGTGTAGAAGGACTTGGTGCTCCAATCTAATCAACAAACACTCGCGGGATTATCAAGTGGAAAGCTTGCAAAACCGTGAGTATACTCGATCCCATTTTCCTTTTTACACTTTGGGTGCAACATGTATGTTTATCCATGCTTAACATGAAACTATATGTTATACAAATCATTTTCCATTTTCCTTTTTACACTTTGGGTGCAACATGTATGTTATACAAATCATGAAACACTTAAACTATTTTAATCTTTATCCATGCTTAACATGAAACTATATGATGCTTGTTAGACTTGTATGCTATGTAAACTATTTGTGTCAATATATGCTCATTAACTTTGCTAGCCTACCTTAACAATTATAGCGCTATAGGATTAACGCACCGCCCATTAGTCTTGGGGTATTGTTAAGTTAAACATGTTAACCTCCCGTTATTCTTTGGGATAGGCAAAATTAACGCGTTGTATACTTGGGTTTGAACATATAGTACACCGTTTCAGCATATTAGTAACTTGCATATTGGTTATTCATGTTGGATATGAGCACGTTAAACTTTTTAGTCTATATTATGCTATGTATGAAAACTTGTATACTCGCCAACTTTTTGTTGATATATTTTAATACATGTTGCAGGTTGATAGACGTGATGATGTTATGAGAAGAAACAAGATTTAGGTGGACTTAGCTACACACCTAGATTAATCAATTATTTTTTATGTTATGTTTGAAACAATGTTGTTCTTATTTGGATTTTTTTATGACAATTTTAGTCTTGTTGTGAAATGAAATTTAAATTATATTGTCACATAGTGTTATGATGTTTTGAGCAATTTGTTCATCTCATCCTGATGTTTCCACCATCGGTTGGGTGTGACATTTGTTTCGGAAAGATACAAATTCTGACAGAATAAACAAATTCGGACTCTTTAACAAAAATCATAAACTCGGACAGAGCAAATTCAGATCAAATCTCAGATCTGCAGCAACTTGGAAAACAAGGAAACCATCTCAGTCGACGAACAACTTCAATTTCTTCAAGTTTTCTGCAAAATCTTCACGTCTTCATGTTGTTTGGTGGAAACAAACATCAAATCAAGAGCAATGGTGATTCGGAAGGCAGTTAGACCATTCCGAATCGGTAACCACACTCTGATACCACCTGAAAGTCCCCGGTGCCCCCTGGATCGATGACGGACACCAACATTGCACTTGATTCATGACGTGAAAACAACATAAACAAACAAGATAGAAAAACGTAGAAGATGAAACCCTTTATTATTGAATCAGTCATTACAGATTACATAAACCGAAAAACCGAAAGAGTATACATGATCTGCAAGCTGGTTTAGATTACAAAGATCTAAACCTAGCGTTCTCTCACTAACACATAGTCACTCTCTCTAGAATATGCACACACTGTTGAGAAATTCCTAGGGTTTGTGAGAGTTGCACAAAGCTTGTTGCCCTAATTTAACCTATACACACATATATATAGGCGAGGGAAACATCTCAACAAACTCGGACTCCATGAGTCCTGACACAAAACTCCTAGTCTTAGTTCGAATTTGTGATCACTAAATTCGGACATATACAAAACATGCTAACAAATTCGAACATACAAGTCTATATATCACACAAATTCAGACATGATTACATGTAACAAATTCGGACCCTTAGTGTCAAATACCATCCGAATTTATTCAACAACTTTGACTTGGGCCTTTGACTTTGTTGACCCGAACTGATAAAGCACAGTTACCAGCAAGAGCTGCACTTACAATATGCACCGGTTGATATTAAGATTAACTAATTTTTTATTGATAAACCGAAAATAATATGTTTCATCTCATTGATACAGTTTTCCCAATCAATCAAACCAGGGTCGGAACCAAAGCTTTGTGTAGCACGGGCTACTGCTGAAGTCCGTATGCGTAATGTATTTTTTATACTTTTTTTGGTTTTATACAAAAGATACCCCTTAAATATTACAAGGATACCCCTAACCAACCCAAACTTATAAAATAAGGGAGGCCGATTGAAACAATGGCTCAATTGACTAGAAAGCCCAACTGATTAGATTAGACAAAAAAATCACAAAAATACATATGACGGCATTCTTTCTTATCGCCGCTTAGTGTCCGGAAGAAAACCAAACGCCGCTGGTCATCCTTTATGCAGTGGTCTCCTGTTTTGTTGCTGCCAGTAACACCGGCTCGATAAAAGAATCCACAACCCTATTGTTTGCTGCTGCGATAACACTGGTTCCGGCCGTTCCACCCCTGCTTAGGTATTTGTTTTTAAAGTAAAACACGACGATGTGATTAAACAACTTCACGCTATGAAAAAATGACAAATTTATTAGGCATTTATTTTACTTTATTTATTTATTTTCTTTTTTTAATATTTTTATTTATTATCGTTTTTTATATTGTTTAATTGCACGGTAAAATTTTTTTGGAGATACCCCTAGTTTAATGGGCTACTTCCACCACTAAATAAAACTAACAACCATATGTGATTATGTGAAACATGCAGCCCTCCGTTGAACACGTATTTTTATCTTTGACATTCATATTTCTCGGCCCCATTTATTTCTTTTGTACATTCTCTATCAAATCAAGGTTTTTTGTATTTTGTTTGAAAACTTTTGGGATTTTTCGTGTTTCGCGACAAGTTTTTGGTCAGTATCGATTTAGTTCATTATGAGATTGGTAGGATATGACCAATCGGTGTAGCAACCACAAAAGATAAAAACAAATACAGGCATGAATACAACACCGTTTATCGATATCGGTACCGATGTTATTCGGTCGAAATCTATTTGATTCGTCACTGCACTAGTAGGAATGTCGAAAAAAGCATTAGAACGAATGGCAATGCCTATGTTCGGACGATATTTGGTTCGCCAAGGTAGAACAAAAAATGAATTATATTTGACTTGTTCACTTTTAAATAAAAGTTTTAACGAAAGCTTGATAAAAAGCATGTCAACTGTATATTCAGAACTTCATAAAATAACGTAAAGGTTCAGTGGACGGAAAAAGTAAACCGTGTCACTTTATAAAAAAAGCATAAACCTTGAGGAAGAATAATGTTTGTGATTAGATCACTTGTATAATACTATTAACAACTTGGTTTTGAATACAATTTATATCGACACATAAACACGTCGCAACGACAAATTAAATTTTTATAAACTATCGTATCTTAAAAGTTATAAGAAAAACAATACATACTCTACAAGTAGTTACAATAATAATATACTAAAAAACATAAAAACAAATAACAAAATCACTCATCTAAAAAGCTTGTACTTAAACCTACGCATAACTTACTTGTAAGATGCTATTCATAATCCTATGTAATTCGTATAGTATAATACTAGGTTAGAACCTTGTGTATTACACGGGTTGCATAAATATAATTTTGATAATAAAATAGATATATTTTTAAAAAACTCGCATATTGTACGTGTTGAATAAAATGTAATATTATATTAAATTCTCTTTGAATGGAGTATAAAATTGTTATATTTAAAAATGATGTTCTTTCTACATGTTAATGCAATGTGCGATAAATGATGGGTTTAAACCAATTATAACAGTACACTTACCATTATAGCGATGCGTCTAAAAATACTTACAATCTCGTATGCTTCGTACGTTAATGCATTTTGTACAATAACCGGCCAATATATATATATATATATATATATATATATATATATACTCATAATAAAAGCAAACGTTTATGCTTATCTAAATTTTTGTTTAAAATATTTATAGAAAAACAAATATTTATCCTTATCTAATTTTTTGTTTAAAATTATTATTATTATTGTTTAATATGATCATAATAAAAATAAACGTTTATCCATATCTAAATATTTATTCTTATATAATATTTTGTTTAAATTATTAATATTATTTAATGATAAATAAATAGGAAAATAAGGTAAGAAAACATCAGAAAGTGACACGTATCAAAAAAGATTTTCGTTTATTAGTATAGGAAGATGTATTGAAGCTAAACTTTTTTAATTATAAACATACTACATATAAAACTAAACTAGTATTTATTTTAATAATTCAAATTCGGATTGAAGAAGTACAACTCTTACTATACTTTGTCCAATTTAACTTATGTGATTTTAATATAAAAAATCTTTTTATGACCGAGTAGTGGCAAAAAATTTAGAAAACTACAAAAGAATATAGACCATACAAATTGTAAATTGAGCAGAATATATAGTGAGTGCCAAATTTTAAATATAAAGTATTTGTTATGAATAGTGGATGACAAAAGTGCACAGTAAAAAAGTAATTCGAACGAATTATTGTGCACAGTAAAAACACACAGTAAAGGAAATAATTCATTCGAATTATTGACGCACAGTACAACATAGCTTCTTTCTTCTGTCTATATAAACTCATGTAATATTATAGTTTTAGAGTACCAAGAAATATATATAAGAAATCCTCTGAAAATTCTCTCTACTTCTCTTCTATATTATTCAGCTTTTAGGCTAGTTTTATAACACGTTATCAGCACGAGCGCTGTCAACCAAGCAAATCAACAAAAGCAAATGAGCTATTACCATACTCAATGTAAGAATTTCATATATTTAAATATATACATATATATAGGTTGAAAGACTAAGGATGCACCAGTGAGTTGTAAAACCATACACCTTTAGGATTATCTTTTAGATCCCGTTTCTCCTTTATATATATGTATACTTATAATATAGTTCTATGATAAATTAAAATTAGTACAGGGACCTATTGCTCAGAAGATATAATAATTATGGGACTACTAACATTTATTTATGTACCTAACATTTTTGTTTATGCATCTAATATTTATTTATGCAATATAACATTTACTAGCTACAGTGAAGTGTTTCAAAACGTATCATGGATCTGATTATATTCATTCATAATAGATAATAAGAAACATAAAAGTAATTCATTTTAAGTAATCATCG
Source organism: Helianthus tuberosus (assembly GCA_030545235.1). NCBI lineage: Eukaryota > Viridiplantae > Streptophyta > Magnoliopsida > Asterales > Asteraceae > Helianthus > Helianthus tuberosus. Next base: position 59,762,998 of record CM060445.1, read on the forward strand.
TCGGAATTATTAATTTACTTTTAATGTAATGTTTGTTTTTAGTTTAACAAACTGGAAATACAGCATGTGGTCAACTGATGTCATCCGGATTTATTTTCTAACAAACTTATCCATTTTATAAAATAATTATTATCCGAAAATGTTCATAACTCTTTGTTAAAATAATAAACTAAACCAATGTAACACCCTAGTTACTAATTAACAATTCTATAAGTAAATACCAACAATTAGATGTGTAGTTAAGACTACACATATTATAAAAATACGGGTTTATTAAAAACTTTTATAAATCATAAGTTATTCTACATAACGTGATCGAATTCGTTGTTTAAAAATTACAACGTAGCAAAGTGCGGAAGCGTGTATCTTTATCGTGTTCGGTTCTTCGCTGAGCTTGATCGTCTTCCGGCATCCTAGGCGTACCTACACTTCATAAACATGAAATGCTTTAGTCATACGGGGTTTAAATCATGTCCGAACGATGTCCGGGAAACAATTGATTTTTCAAATGAAAAACAAAATATAAAAAAAAAAATCTCCACCGTAAATTACGGTGGGACCGTAATTTACGGTGGCCCCTGGGTTCATGCTTTTCTACCGTAAAACAGGGGGCCACCACCGTAAATAAATCATCTCCACCGTAAATTACGGTGGGACCGTAAATTACGGTGGACCCTGGGTTCAGCCTTTCCATTTTGCCGTAATTTGACACGAAATCTTTCGTATCTTTCAAACCGCTTATCCGTTTGACCTACCGTTTCTTCCTACATGTTTGTAATTTGATTCTCCGTCATATGGAGTTAAAATCCGACATCCGGCTTGATAAATTTCAAGACTTTTAAGTCTTCGGCTTATTACTCTTTTACCAAAATTTGACCCGTTCGTGATTTTATCAAACATACAAGTTTGTTTGACCCTTATTTCTCATAAACCTATTAAATTCAAAGATGTCTAACATATTGGGTTCCAATTATAGAATTATATACATTCTTTAACCCATTTTCACCCATATGCTTATTTTGACCCGTTTGAGGTATTCAAGCATATTTTAAGCACCAATTGCTTTCATTCATTTCTAAATACATATATCCACATTTCTTAACAAAGGATCTTCCACCACAACTATATTTATGGTGGATTCGATGTGGTGATTTATATATACCAGAATTTACCCTTCAAATAGTTATTTTACGGCAAAGACTCAAATAGAGCCATTTGACTAACGTTTTACATCTTTCAACTTCTATACTCCTCCTAAGTAATTATTTAATTGTAAAACTCATTTCCAAACAACCTTTAAGGGTTGTTTGTTCAATTTAGCCTACAAGGGCGTTTTGGTCAATATTAGTCCTTCATTTACGACGAATGACTTTTAGTTACTTGTTTAACCCAACTCCGATCTTTTAACTATGATTTTATTTGAAAGGGCATTAGGCCTTTCAAATATAATGACCATCGTCCGTAACATTTGGTTTACCTATTAAAGTAACCAGAAACTTAATTTAGACTTCGTTTAACTCTCATTAGCCTTACATTTAAATGAGAGTTTTCTTATTATGCGTACCTGGCTCGGATCATTACATTGACCCATTTAAGTACCTTGCCTCAATATTTACTAAGTAATAGCGATGTAAATATCCACTCGATATTTATTTCTGAAATCAAACAACTCATCAAACCATTAGTCGATATTGTCAAAAAGTGGTATTTCCACCTTTTGACCCGTTGGTCTAAATGACCGATGATATTGGCGAGATAAAGCTTATTGCCATCTCGTCTACACGACTCGTTCCGATTTACACCGCACGGTCGTTTTAACTATAATCCACTTCTTAACGCTTTTTGGCCTATTAAGGCTTACGAAATATGTATCTTTTAAAACCAATAATTATTGTCAACAAGTGTCCAAATTTCAATTTTATCCTTATTGGTTATCTTGTTCCATACGACTACACACCGGGAACACCATATCTCAATTTCCCATTTGTCTTGTTCGAAATCAAACAACAAAAGGCCATTCTAAACTATATGACTAGTGTAAGCTATACTTACCTTGCATCCATGCCACGCTTTTCTTTCCGTACGCGCTCCGTTTGACCCGCTTCATCCACAAGCTTCCACCTAGCTTGTTAGGCGTCAAACTATCATCATATTTCATAAGATGGGTAATTTAGTCATTGTTAATCATAACTATTCCATCTTACGCATTTTTCTATCAATTTATCATTCGATCTTACTAATGGTCGGTTTGACTACTAAAAGTCAAACGCCACTTAGCATATAAATGCACATTCAAGTTCTATCTATCAATTAGTAGCTAACATGATCTTATACACTTAGTTACATGAACATGGCTTCCAAATTTCATCATAACATTCAAAACCCATTTCAATCATGTATGAACAAGTTCCCAAATCATTTAATTTGTTTGAGTGCCTTGTTTCTATTATCAAATATGATGATTTTAAACATAACTTATCATCATCTTTACTATTATATCAAAACCCACTTCCTAGTTTACTTGTTAATCACATACAAGTGATATTACTTCAAGTTCTTCATAATTTCACCATATCTAACAAAACCCACTTCAACCATATATGAACGAGTACCCAAATTCATGGTTAAATCGAACACCTTCTATTTGTTTTCTTGCATGATGATTCTAAACATAGTTTTATCATCAATTTGATCATAACAATAAAACCCACTTAGCTAGGTGTGGTGATTCAACCAAACACCTAAATCATAGCAATTTATTCTAAATCTTCACTTAGGGTTTGTTCCTAAGCAATCCTATATCTCAAATTCAGCCATAACTTCTATGATTCATGCATAGATCGTATCATGCAAGATTAACTAATTTTCACAACTTCATGAATGTTAGAAATTCGACATACCTTACGATCCCCTTGACTTGGTGACCGTTTCTATGTGATCAAATCCGAATTTGGGCTTCATTTGATCCTTCAATTGGATGATTATATGTGATTTAGGGTTTTTGGCTCCATGGGAGCCCCCTGAGCTTGATCCAGAACACACAGTGTGTGTGTGTTTGTGTTTTGCTTTAATTAAATAACTTTTCTAGTTATCCCGCTTTAACCCCTCGTGTTTGGTTCGTTATTAAGTAGGTCACAACCTACCTATTTCTAATAACAATATTCCCACTTATTAACTAGGTTAAACATTCCTAGTTAACTTAGTGGGTTCGGGGAATTTATGACTCAGTTTATTTATTTATTTATTTATTTTAAGTCCCGTTAAATAGGGCCTTTTATCCATCCTATTTTCTTGAAAGCTCTTATTCACTTTAAATATTAGGATTATTTAAATAAATTCCTAATATTTGCCGGTTTACTTTTACCACTAACGGTACTTCCCCCGTCTTTAGTGTTAACGGGTTTAATTACCAAACCCGTTTTCAGGGTGTTACAACCAAGAGATTCACTAAAAGTATAATACTTATTTTGGTTTCATATCCATTTAGTGTGTATATATGATTGTATGGCTTAGATTGTAACGGTATAGTAGAATGGACGAGTCTCTCGTTTCTCTCTTGGTTTGTTAGAAAATGGTTTGTTAGAGGTTAGAGAGTTATTGCAATTTGTTCTTATTTTGTCCTCTAATGTTATGTTGGTATTATATGTATAATTTTCATAAGATTTGAGGGTTAGTTTTTTCAAGTCTACATGTGCGTATGTGCTTGAATATACTACATGCACCGTGCACCTATTGAATTAGAGACTGGAAATTTCTAATTTGTTGTTAGGACATGTTTTATTGGCGATAAATTAAGGATGTTGATTTCATCAGCCATACACATAATTTAATAAGCACTCTTGTGAGTTTTATTTGAATAATATAAGAGTAAACAAGTGATATAGGTTGGAGTTGTGATTCGTACAGATATTAATCAATCATATATATTATTATATATTATTTTACTATAATGTAATATATGCAATGATCTATATGTTACGAATATTAAATATATTGATTGATAGATATTACTAATAGTATCTCAAAGTTAAACTATGGATTGGTAAACTATGGATTGTAAGAATGAAGTAAGTATTCAAGGCATCTTTTGCATATGATATAGATATCTATGTGTTAAATGAGTAAATTTTATGATGCGAAACTTCTAAAGAGTGAAAGCATGTGCATATTTGGATAAGATGGAACAAATTTCATCATGGATTGATAATGCTAGAAGCATTGATGTCAAAACCTCAAGAACATACTATAAGAAGTTGACAAAATATGTATGGACTAAAATAGTCGAGTTGAGTGTTGTACAACTCGAGATATTCGCATAATGAGGGATATATGTTTGATTAAATTAGCCATGTTTTATGAACATTCTACTTTTAAAAGTTCACTATAATCGCAATTTACAATAATGATGTCTAGGCATCATTGAGAGAAATTGTCGAGCTTTTAGAGGGAGAATTTTTGAATAACCTTGGCACGGTCTAATTATTACTCGAACTGCAGTTCGAGTATATATGTAATTATATTTTACTAATCCCTCAAGAACATCTAGAAGATGATGTTTGGATATTTTAGTATGGACATAGTTGAACCTTAAAGTATGTTAAAGGTTGTTAAGTCATTTGCTATAAGAAATGCATATTATCATCTCCTACCAAAGTAGAGATTCTCATTCTAGAACTACTATCGTTAAATGCATAAGTGCATTAATATGTTTTGCTAGCTATATATGGTTATAATATCTTTCAGTTGAGCTTATTGTCATGATATAACCTGTGTCAAGCGAAGAGACATTGGAATGAGTTCAAAGAAACATTTCAGGTATAAGCGATATTTGATTATATTTTACTAACCCATCAAAACAAGTTTGGTTAGTCTTGTAGATGCAGGGAATGTAACAACATATAGTTGTGGATCATATGGTATTTGTTTACATAAAGCACCAGGAATCTCATATAAAGACCATATAACATTGATCAACACAAAGGACTATACACATCAAGGAATGAAGCGGCAAAATATTAACTAAAAGATCTACGAGGAAGGCTTAAACGATACATAATGAAATCAGGGGGAGTATTACAAGTTGCACTCTTATATACCACCAAAATATTTTTGAATATACTCGAGACTTTATTAAAGACAATCAAGTCGAGATGAGATATGTCCAATCCAGCAACAATTCAACCTATCTTTTCACAAAAGCACTACCTACAACAACTTTCAGGAAACACGTTCATGACATTGGCATGCGTCACGTACGGAGAATGTGATGCCTTACAAATTGCAACTTGAGGGGGAGCTATAGACTGCACTCTTTTTCCCTTAGCTAAAGTTTTTTTTCCCACTGGGTTTTTCTTTAGCAAGGTTTTTAATGAGGCAGTACTTAATTACCCCAAATTTTGCTAAGTGTCATCCAAGGGGGAGTGTTATGAATAGTGGATGACAAAAGTGCACAGTAAAAAAATAATTCGAACGAATTATTGTGCACAGTAAAAGCACACAGTAAAGGAAATAATTTATTCGAATTATTGACGCATAGTACAGCATAGTTTCTTTCTTCTGTCTATATAAACTCATGTAATATTATAGTTTTAGAGTACCAATAAATATATATAAGAAATCCTCTGAAAATTCTCTCTACTTCTCTTCTATATTATTCAGCTTTTAGGCTAGTTTTATAACAGTATTATTATTTTACAATGTTTGTTTTAAAAAAGGAAATGAGTCAAAAAGAAGCTAGAAAAGTGTGATAATGCAATTTAAAAGGTGTAGACAAAGGCGAGGATGAGTGCCTCAAATTTCCCATCTTTAATAAAAGATCATTTGTTGCCACTTGAATTTGTTTTCTTCCTTCGCCAAAATTGACAAATAAATTGCTATTTATTTTTTTATTGTATTAAAGAAGTTTATAACAAAACACATTTTGAGTTCTGACGACAGGTAACACTATTATGGAGGCTGCTGAAGTACTGATTCTTATCTTTGAGCCTAATTTTGCTTTTATGTCATTTTTTTAACGGCAAATTTGAATAACTGACGGACCATTGTATATCATTGTGCCACCAGTAGAACCATCCGATCATATCCATCTCCACTAGGCATAATGCCTATACACCAATTCAGGATAAAACCCAATAAATATGGGAAAAACCCCCCTTGTGGGAATCAAACTTACGACCTATTGGTGCCAAAGTCTTATCCCACTACCAAGATCCCTCTAGGCTATAAAGCCATGGACACTTTTATGACATTTTTATGTGTTTGCTTGCTTAAAGTTAGAGCAAATCACTTGAAAGGTCACTGTAGTATTACCCAGATTACGGATTAGGTCCTCAAGTACGAGAAATTACATGTTTGATCCCAATAATATGTACAAATGCAACACACTGGGCCCAGCTTAGATGAGGGTTAACTTTTTTAGTTAAGAGTAAGAAAAATGAATAAAAGACAGAGATATTTTAATCATAAATGATTACCCCCTTCAATTAAACCCCCTCCCTATGATAGGGGCGTCTTTTAGCGTTTTTTTTGAAAAAAAATTGAATCAGCGTTTTTTAAAACACGCTGTGAGCATTTTGATCGACCAATCATAAACTAGCAACGGCTAGTTCTTTAACGGCCATTTCTTTTTTTTAAAACCTTTTACCTATATATATAAACTCATTCAAAGTTAACCATAACTCTCTCAAAAACACTACCATTTTATAAAAAAACTTGATGGATTCCCCTAGTTCTTCATCCATGGTAAATTTTTACTATAAAGAGTTTTTTGCGGATGACGATGATTCAACCGATGAGGAGGTCGAGCAAGAGGCGGTTACGAGTGCTTGTCAACTAGCGGTGAGATATGTGAATCATTGTCGTCGCCCCCAACCAGAAAAAATAAAAGTGGTTATATTGAACGAGACCGATGCGCGGCACACGATCGTTTGATGAAATATTATTTTGATGAGGCGCCGACATTTTCGAACCAAATGTTTAGGCGTCGTTTCCGAATGAGTAAGCGGTTGTTTCTACGCATAGTCGACGACTTGGAAGCCAACTACGATTATTTTAAACAAAAAGCGGATGCGAGAGGGGCACTTGGATTTACCGGTATCCAAAAGTGTACGTCGGCGTTACGAATCCTTGCTTATGGAAACACAACCGACATCAATGACGAGTATCTAAAAATGGGCGAGAAAACAACGCGAGACACCTTGGAGCATTTTTGTCGCGGTACAGTTTCTATACTTTACTATAATGTTTACAATTTTTTTTTGAAGCTTATGTTTGTGTATGTTTTTTTATAAAGGTATTATTGATGTGTATGGTGCGCGTTATCTTAGAACGCCCACATGGGACGACCTTCAAAAGATCTACGAGGTACATTCGGCGGAGCATGGTTTGCCTGGTATGATCGGGAGCATAGATTGCATGCATTGGCGTTGGGATAACTGCCTGACCGCATGGCGAGGCCAACACACACGGGGTGACCAAAAAGGACCCACTGTTATTCTTCAAGCGGTTGCTTCACAGGACCTTTGGGTTTGGTCGGCTTACTTTGGCATGGTCAGGTCATGCAATGATATAAATGTTTTTGAACACTCTCCGTTGTTAGAGGAGTGGATTTCTGGCAAAGCTCCAAAAGCGTCGTTTTACGCAAATGGAAACTACTACCCTCATGGATATTTTTTTGTGCGATGGAATTTATCCTAGGTATTCGATTTTCATGAAGACGTTTAGTGATCCTATTGATGAAAAAAGAGCATACTTTAAAAAGGTTCAAGAGTCTTCACGAAAAGACATTGAGAGATGCTTTAGGGTTCTTAAACAACGCTGACAATATTTGAAAAATCCTTGTCGTGCATGGAGCAAGCAAAAAATGAGAGATGCTATGTACGCTTGTATAATCATGCACAACATGATTTTGGAAGACGAAGGAAAGGCGATATGCCAGAATTATGTGCCAGAAGCCATTCAAGAGGAGCATCCACAGGCGTCAATGGAAGAAAGAGTGAATAATGCGCGAGAGTTGTGTTACGAACCGTACCATTCCGCGTTAACGGTTGATTTGGTACAACACGCATGGTCGGTTCGGTATGTACCACCTGAGGGTGAAGATGAAACGGAGGACGAGGAAGACGAAGTTGGCGAGGGTGAAGAAAGCGAAGACGAAAACTAGTGTATTTTTTTTTTAATTTAGTCGGATTTTTTTTTAATTTCTAGTATTGTATTTTTTTTTTAATTTAATGAAGTATTTTAAGTTTTTAATTAAAAAAATAATTGTTTAATGATTGGAAGGGGCGTTATTGGGCATTATTCCCACTACGCCACTTTTGCAATAACCCCCAATAATGCCCCCATGCTGACTCGACTGCCACGTGTCGCAAAACGCCCAAAGGTGGGGGCATTATTGCTCAAACCACTACACATGGTCTGAGAATGTTAACAAATTCCTACCACCAAAGTAGCAACTCCGTCTAAGCGCCACCACCCAAAGCAAGCCAAGACCCATCTTTGACACCTAGGTACGAAGATCTTAAATCCCAACCAACGGCTTTAGGTAGCTCCTTGAACAATCACTGGTGGTGTTAATGTCACAACCATGGTTGTAGAAATCCCACATAGGCTTCGATTAGTCGTCGATTAATCACTAATCGGTGGTTTACTGGGTAATGGCCGATTAATCACTAGGCGGTCAACAATGGTCCTATTACAGTCAAATTCTAGCCAGATTCCGGCAAAATTTCGATCAAACCTTACAAATTCCCTCAAGTTGCTTAAAAAATGGGTCAATAAGGGTTAAAACACGTCTACTTAAAAAATACATATAAATAAGTGTGTATATATATTAAACTAAAAATTTCATATAAAAATTCCAATCCATTGAATCACTAATTCCCTACTAATCTTGTTTAATTGCTAGTCGGTACCTCACCAACCGACTAGCGCCTACCGTTTATTACAACAATACACGTAGCTTCGACTTCTTTATGGCTCGCCACTTGTTGATCGCAACCATACAAAGGACTCATACAATCAATTATACGATAAGGTTTTGCAAATTGTTGTATCAAATTTCCAATCTTATAAGGCTATGTGTAGTCATAACCCTCCTTTGTGGGCGTTATGCGACACGTGGCGCACCACGTGTGCGGGTGGGCGTTATGGGGCGTTATGCATTTAAGCTCGTAGTCATAAAGCCCCCACCTAATCATTACCTATTTAATAATTTTCAATTTTATTAATTAATATAAAAAAGAATGCTTGTTTGTGATTGGTCAGAAGTTTAAAAGGAAGATGCATAGCGGCGCCATCTCCGGCCATAGCGCCCTGCGTTTCGGTGTTCTTGGGCGTTTTCCGGCGCCATCTCCGTGCATGGCGCCCCACTACGGATAATCTAAACACTTATAAGTTTTATATGCTAGATAAATTGATGGGTGAGAAAAATAGATGAATTACTACCGGCACTGACCTAATACATCAGTTCTAAAAGCTGTGTCATACTTGTCTCCGATTGATATTTTGACCATTGTCTTGAATCTTTTACTTGCCCTCAAATTAATTGGTATTGTCGAGTACTTGAGTTGAGGTTGGGGTACGGTTGCTAGGTGATTTTGGGGCCACGATGAAGCGGTAGGTAGACCTATTAGACCAAGGGGTGTGGGGATCGTCCCCCCGGCAAAGCCTCGTCGCCCTCGTCCCACACCGCCCCCCGGGCTCGTCGTGGCGCAACCGGCAAGACCAAGCCTTTTGAGACGGGCTTGAATGTGGGCCACCCCACTAAATAATGCCGTTCAACAACGGCTATTTAAAAAAAAAATTAAATTTTTTTAATACCTATAAATACCCATTCATTTAACCTTTTTTATACACAAATTCACCCACACTCTCCAAACATTTATCTTCAAAAAAACCTCTTTACAAAAAAAACCTTCTCTAAAAAATAGACAATGTCATCTTCCTCTCCGTCGGGTTCGACGAATACCAGAGAAGCCGTACAATATTTTATAAACACGGCAGTAAGCGCGACACAACTTACTTTGGAGGAAGAGGAGGAGGAAGTTTCGTCACAACCACGAAACAGGAACCCGACCATCAACAGAGACCGAGAAGGTTAGTTATATTTTTATTTTTATATTTTATAGCGTTGCATTATTTTTATAAGTTATATATGTGTTACTATATATTACTTGCCACATCGTGTAGGTGCTCACGAAAGATTAGTCGCCGATTACTTTGCCAACGAACCGTTGTACTCGGAGACTATTTTGAAACATCGCTTCCGAATGAGTCGTCGACTGTTCTTACGTATAGCCGACGATTTAGCCGCTTATGACCCGTTTTTTACATTGCGATATGATGCTAGAGGCAAAAGGGGCTTAACTACCTTACAGAAATGCACTGCGGCGATTCGTCAACTAGCTTATGATGCTTGGGACGAATACTTAAAGATGTCCGAAAGAACTGTAAGAGAATGTCTATACAAGTTTTGCAAATTTGTGGTAAGGCTCTATAGCAAAAAATATTTGCGAAAACCGAGCGCCAACGAGGTACAATAATTGTATCAACACCACCAATCAAGGCTCGTTTTTCCAGAAATGCTCGGGAGCATTGATTGCATGCATTGACCATGTCAGAATTGTCCTACCGCACGACGAGGAATGTATACGCTAGGCGATCAAGAACATACAACAATAATTCTAGAAGATGTTGCGACCCAAGACCTATGGATTTGGCATGCTTTCTTTGGGATTCCTGGTTCGAATAACGACGTTAACGTCCTACAAAATTCCGAGGTTTTTGACAATGTTATAAAAGGGATCGGTCCCAATATGTGGTTTACGGTTTCGGGAGTGGAGTACAGACGCGGGTATTATCTTGCCAATGGGATATACCCACAGTACTCTACAATTGTTAAAACTGTTAGGCATCCGCCAGATGAAAAAAAGAAAGAAATTTGCCAAGTTTCAAGAAGCGGCGAGAAAAGAATTGAACGGTGTTTTGGTATTCTCCAACAAAGATGGCATATTATTGAAAACCCAGCACACGCTTTTACACCCAAAAAGTTGCGATACTGTTTGTATGCTTGTATTTTGTTGCATAACATGATCATCGAGACGAAGGTCATGCAATTTGTGAGTATGACGAGAATGCGATGGAGCAGAATAATGTTCCGGTTAGCAAAGAACAACAAGATTTAAATAGGTTCTCGTTACATAACGATTTCACAGATGCCAATCTTCAATCAGACTTGATCGAACACATTTGGAATCTCGGAGAAAACAACGAGTAGTTTTTTTAATGTACGATTCGTATTGTGTATTTTTTTAATTGTAGGTTTTTTAATGTAGCTTTAGGTTTTTTATTTATTTATATCGTATTTTTTTATTGTTTAGTTTTTTTTTTAAAATGTAATTTAGGTTTTTATTTAAATGTAACTTTTTTATTTTTATTTACTTTGTTTTAATTATTTTACTAAATAAAATAAAAAATAAAAAGGGGGGGGGGGGAGGACTATCCTCCACACCCTTGGGTAGTCCTCAAGGGGATGGTCCTCCACCCATGCTGACGTGGCGCCTACGTGGCGGATAGTCCCCAAAGGGACTACCCAAACCACACCCCATGGTCTTAGTGATCAGTGGCGGATCCAGGATATTTTTCCTATGGGTTCACTTTTTTGGGGTGGTCAAATTTTAACAACTATACGTTAAGATTTTAGGGTCGGGTCGGGTCGGGTTGCGGAACATAATAAAGACGTAAATTTTATATTAAATTTCCATTAGCGTTAACCCTAAAGAAATCCATATTCACAATTCCAATCTCATAAACATATTTATACATTATAAATCTAAACCTGCAAACTATATAAAAAAAAAAGTAATTATGTTGTTAGATGATTACACTTCACCTTAACACAACACAACACAACACAACACAACACAAATACAAATCTTTTTTTCATATTCTCCATGCCCGATTGGCTTCATCCCATTTACGCATGAACTTTTTTCATATAACTTGGTTATAACAAATAGATAATCAACATAAATGGTTAAACTTGGGTGTCAGGTGGCTGATATAATTACAAATAATATCAAAAGATTATATTGCCCTCCCTAAAATAAAAACCATCAAGGTTATCTTTATAGTAATTTAAATAATACCTAAATATCAAATTAACAAATTAAAAAATTAACATCCGGAATCATAATCTCCAATTCTATGTTTCAAAGACTAACATCAAAATTCACTAATCACAGATCTATACGTGATTTAAAATTCGGTGTTTCAAATGTGTAATGCCTAAACAATACCATATAACAAAATCATCTAAAAAGTTTCAACAAATTAATACACAGCAATCAACAAATCAAGCAACAACTTTAGCAAATTGAGTGGAAAATGTAGAAAAAATACATGAGAAGAGAGTTATAGACATACGATGGATGGAGTGGTGGAGCGGAGACGGCGGCCGGAGGTGGAGAGGAGACGGCGGCCGGAGGTGGAGCAGGGGCTGGTGTGAGTGGTGGTCGCTAGAGAGGGACGAGGGGTGGATTGGAGGCTGTGCTTGCACTATGCGTTAATGTTGTTCTAACTTCTTCTAAACCCTAAATGTGTTTAAATTTAAAAAAGAAAAAGAAAAAAAAGGAACATAAAAAACTCAGTTGGATGTCTGATGCGGGATTCGAACCCGGGATGTGAAGATAGAAGAAGCGCGTTGTAACCAGTGGACCAAAATAGCATTTATGTTTATGGGTTCACCAAATTTTTATTTATGGGTTCCTTTTCGGTTTTCTATATACATTTACACTACAAATTAAAAACCGACTGGGTTCCTGGGAACCCGATCTTTGTACATAAGTCCGCCCTTGTTAGTGATGGATGGTGGTACTGGAGATAAGTCCTGGCCAGCTATGGTGGTGGCGGTGTTACTACTTTGATGGTGCTGATAGTTGTTTGTTCATTGGTGGGGTGAATCTGTTGACATCCTCAAGGGTGGTAGTTGATGGTAGTGTCGAAGATGGGTTTTGGTGGTTGGAATTTGATAACATTCTTAGCGGGAGGGAATTTAATTGAAGGGGGGTAATCATTTATAATTAAGATAAATTCTATTTTTTAATATTGATGGGCATTTTAGTCATTTTGCTTGCAGTTAACTAAAAAAGTTAACCCATCTAAGCTGGGAACCCAATGTGTTATGATCTGGATATCATTTGGACCAATCATGTAATTTCTCATACTTAACGACCCAATCCATAATCTGGGTATACCACAGGAACCTTTCGTGTACTCATGCTTTTTATTTTTTACATTAACAGTCTCCCAAAGTTTATTTCTCTTACATTTCAACTCCACGATGCTAACAGGGACATTTTCTAGTTAAACCTTGTAAGGCCCCCAAACCGGACACCTTTTCGTCAGATCACATCACAGTATACTATTTAAAAATATGACTTTTCTCAATATACACAGTGGAAATTTTCAATTAAAAACAGTACATGATTATTTAAAACTCAAAATGTTATCTAGTCATTAACAAACCGAATGTCTTCCACCCTATCACGAGTAATTTCATCCGCTAGCTAAGAGTAACACCGACTCGAATCACAAGCCTGCAAAATAATTTAATATACATGCAAAAGACAGTTACACTAAGTGAGTTTTAATAGTGTAAGTTAACACATTTTAAACCCGTCTTAACACTTAATTTCATACCAAAACACCTTCGTTGTAAAATCACCAACTTTGTATTAAAATATCTTAACTTCCATTTAATGTTCAACAACTCCAACCTGTCACCCAATACGACCATCAACTCCACCCGTACCTTACATCCAACAACCTTACACATAATCCTTTCTGATGTGGATTAGATTACCTAATACCGATGGACAACCCTCAATGCATCTTAATTCATAGGCCAATTTGTGACAACCCTAAAAATTTCAGGTATCTGTACAACTAATTAATATTAACTTTGTGCTTAATGACTGTGCTTGACTACAACTGTTGAATTAAACTGCTTTATGAGTTCTGCATCACATTCATACTGTCACTCCATTTATTACACACAAGTTTTAGTGATAAACTTGATGCGCAAAAACACAATTAGCACAGTGAACGGATAACTCTGAAACATGCTGACAATGCTAACATATAGACAAACAATAGGTTGAGGGACCTATTTGACATTCTTTGAAACTTGCTTGAAATTATTACTTTTTAATTTCGAGGACTAAAACCGTCATTATTTGAATGTACAAAGTTTAGGGACTAAATTGTCATTTTTGAAACTATATAAGTACAAGGGTTAAAAGTGCAATTATTGCAAATTACAAGTTTAGGGTCCTTTTGGTCATTTTTGAAACCTATTTATAAAAGAAATAAATATAATTGTAAAAGTCTAAGGTTCATTTGGTCTTTTCCTCAAACTTAAACTCTAGGGACTAAAGTTGACTTTCTTAAACTCATTTTAACTAAAGATCCTAACCTGGTTAACTTTCATATAAGGATTTCTTCTTTAAAGCTTAACTCAGTTAACTCATTTAACTGAAATAGGTTAACTAAGTTAGTCCCTATATAATAAATCCTTCTTTAAACACTAACCTAGTTAGTTAAACTAACTGACTACTACAGGGACCATTTATGTCATTTTTCGAAACTTCAGGGACCAACAATGCGTTTTATATGAAAGTATAGGGGCTGTTATTGCAACTTTTCGAAAGTTGAGGTACCATTTTCGTACAAAATGAAACTACAGGGACCTAAGTGTAACTTTGACAAAAACCGTTTTAAAAAGGGATAAATCCCCTGGAACCAATATAAGTGAGGATCGAACTCGTGACCATGCGTTTGAAACCGAAGTGTCTTAGCCAGTTTTTCCTCCAGGCAGGAGCTGATAGATATAGATTTTAATTCTATTTATACACTAATTAGAATTATATATTATTATTCAAACAAGAACAATTGGCAATAGACGACTTTGGGATCCAAAACGTTTCAAAATTTATTTTTTTTATCCGCCGAAAGTGACATTAACCTACTTTCTTTAAATTTCTAGAATTAGTTTTATATATATATTAAACTTCAAAGCACGTTCCTTTTTTTTTATTGCCAACCAATTTCATTTTGAGACTTTAACGACGGAAAGTTTTTTTAAAATTAATTCGCCAATTCTTGTTGAATTTGTGTCCAATTTAATAGGTTATTTAAACCCCCTGAATTCTTATAAACATTCCACACCCATTAAAATACTTAAACATATATATTTTTTTGACGAAACCCGATCGGAACTTCACCGGAGAATAGCCGGTTCTTCGTTCTAATCAATACCGGTTAGTTTTTATTTGTTCAATTAGTTCAATTATACTTATTTATATAGTTTAATTTAATGTAATTAAATTATATAACTATATAATTTTGATCCAAAATTATTCTTATGACAAAAGATGCATTATTTTGAATTTATATAAATTTAGAATCTGAATTTTTATTATGTTTAATTATTTAGATAATTAAACTTATATAAATTTATTTATTGTTAACTTATCATTTTAATTCATTTTATTTATTTAAAATGATTCCAATGCCATAATAATTATTTTAAATCAGTAATATTCAAGTTCGAATAATTAAAAATGTTATTTTAATTATTCTGGTTTAAATTAATTATTTTGATAATTAGTTATATAATTATCACATTATTTTTTAGACAAAACACTACCGATCCTAGAGATTTAGAATCTCCGATCATTCGATTAGACATTATTATTGATACATATTCCATATTGTTGCATGTTCAATCAATTAGAGTGACGTGGAATATTATTCCCAAGAACTCTCACATTAGCATATTTATTTGGACTTACTCAAAATCAAGGTGAGTTCATGTTCCCCCTTTTCTCTTAACTGTTTTCAGTTTTATACTTCGGGGGTGGAATACATGTTACAATTATTACAGACACTTACAGACGCTTTTATACATGGTATTAAATGTTTACAGACAAGTGAGTTCATAACCCCACTTTTTACGGTTTTACATTTTTATTAATGTTTTCGGGGTGGAAAGACATGCACGTTTTGCAAGAACATACAAAGTTTTGAACGAACGAAAACTCATAATTCTAAATTATGTTACGAATGGATTATACTAGAGGTTCAGCCTTAGAGGTTGGGGAGGTTTAGGCTTAGAGGCTGGGGTAAGATATACGTTACAAATATTACAATGTTTACAAATGGTATAATAACAAGAAGCACTCTTGGTGAGAACGAGTACCAAGTATCCAAGTATGATGCAATTTGAGAATACAAAAATACAAAAAGCACTCTTGGTGAGAACGAGTACCAAGTATGTTACAACTATTACAGACATTTTTATACATGGTATGGTTAGCTTAAGGAGGTTTTTACTACTAGACGCTTAGATCATGTGAAAGGTGGGTACAACACTTAAGGCCATTAATCCTCGTTGTTAGGACCGAGGGACATGAGTGATAGATCTATTTGGGTGTAGCGAGCCCACACCCATGAGGCCGGGGAGGCCCATAGTGGTGACTGTGTCTTACAGCCGGAGGCCCGGTACAAATTTGCTAGGGTTGAGTACTTCCTGCACCGTTTCACACATACCAATGGCTTTGCAACCCAGTGGTGATCTCTTTTTCCTTATTGCTACATACCAGGGACATTTATACATACAGACATAATTCAAAGGATTATACATACATAGTTACAAAGGGACTTTCATACACCTTTTACAAAGGATTATACATACATCGATACAAAGGGACATTTATATACACAAGACATAATTTAAAGGCTTATATACACAGACTTACACATGAACTCGCTCAACTTTTTTGTTGATTTTTCAAACTACATGTATTTCAGGGAACTAGCAGGATCTGGCAGGGTATGCATGTGTCTAGCTGCGTTGGATAATAGATGTCATCCAGAATTGTGAAGTTTGAGAGGTGTAACCTATTCCTGGACAGGTTACATGTCTCTAAACCTAGTCTTATCTAAAGTCTTTTGGTGTCCTATGAAAACGTTTTAAATAATTTGTGGTTTGTAACTTATTTCAAATGTCGATGCTTCAAAACAATATTATGGTGGTATTTTCGCTGTTTTATTAATGAATGAACATCTTGTATTTTATCATATAGTATTGTTGTGATTGTTGCTATGATATTAAGAAGTCACACCAAATAAACCCACGCTTCCGCAAAAGCCAGGGTGTGACAGCTTGGTATCAGAGCCTCGATCATAGCGAACTAGGATTCTTTCTCGAGTCTAGACTATGATCACTAGGGCTCTCACGAAAATATTTTCAAACTTTTTACATTGCATACACTAAAAGTCCAGATCCGGGGTACAAAACATTTTACAAACAAAAAGGCACAAATACACATTTCCAAAAATTTATATTTCAGTCTTAGAGACTGAGGGATTCAATCTTAGAGATTGGGGATGTTTAGTCTTAGAGACTGGGAGGTTTGGTCTTAGAGGCCAGGGAACTAGTTTGAGAAACTAGGGAGTTAGTCTTAGAAACTGGGTGGGATAGTCTGGGGAAGACTAGGATGATTACTTGCTTACATTGATTGTGACTTACATGCGTTGTTGAATTATTTTATGCTATGACATGGGATGTTATGAGTTATTGTGTTATTACATACGCATATTACTTACTTACTATACTTACTATGACAATGGTGCCGACTATACATTCCGTACTCAATTGAACTGGCTAATGAGAAGCTAGTAGAAATGAATGAAGTCATCAGAGGATGCGTGATAAAGCTGGGAGAAAACGAGCTTACAGTATGTAACACCTGTGCCTCCACGGCCATCAAACAAATACCAAACCAATGAAATATTGTATTTCATACTTGGGATTTGTAAAAATATGTGTATCATTTGCACATATCAATCTCTGTTCAATTTCAAACTCTAAATCGCTTTCTGGAAGGTTATACGCGCACCGATGCGTAAATATAACCAGTTTAATGCAACAAACACTCCGGAATAGTGACATAGGCTTAACATACCTTAAATAACCTTTACATAACTTAGAAATAAGTTTTGAAGGCTTTGGTATGGCAAAATCAAGTTAAATCGCTTACAGGGACTAAAGTTGACAAACTGCGAAAGTATGCCAATTTGAACTGTAACAGACCTTCCGGAGCATGACCATAAGTTAAACATGCCATAAATATCCTTCAAATAGCTTAGAAATAGGCTTTGAGGAGTTCGGTGTGCTAAAATAAACTTTTGGGTCATTCAGGGACTAAAAGTGTCAAAAAGTGCACAAGTTTGCATTTTCGCGCATAACTTACGTTCTGAATACATCCGGACACCCAAAAATTTATGTAAGCATGACTACATTATATTTTAGTGTTCGCCATAAGAAAAATCCATTCGTTACGTCATTTGGATCGTTTTTCGCGCTTATGCGCATTCCGTCGTAATTAAGCGAACATCGCGTTCGTACGACCAAACGAACCATCACCCGGCATATTTTTGAACATGTTTCATGTCCACAATGTTTAGGAAACATTTTAGGGCCTTAAAGTTGGCTTTACGGGCCTTAGAAGTGTCGGGAATGGCCTTAAACACGTGCAGGGGCTGAAACTGTCATTTCTGAAACATATATGCAGATCAGAAGCCTCAGGCGGCCCGCATTGTGTTTGGCTGATCCTAAAGCGGGCCGCTTCCCACCTTCTGACCAGATTAAGTGTATTTAATCACAAGTTGCACATGTTTGATCCACCACCACATGTTCTAACTTGCTTAGTCACTAGATAAGGATGGAATTTAGCTTCCATAACCTTTCAACAAGTGTACGGACTAGATCTTTTCCCCTTTTCCAAGAAACGATCCTAACGGTTACCCGAAAACTATAAATACCCCACCCCCCATTACTTCAAATGCACTAGAATTCTGATTTTAGAAACTCTAAGTTGAAACCATTGTTTCATACCTGAGATTCTTGAATCGGGATTAGCATTCGGGGACCCTGGGTAAGTATTCTTTCGTTCTTTTCCTTATTTTACTGCTTTTCGAGTCAGAAAGTCAAACTTTGTTTGACTTTCAGCGTTGACCAGTAATGGTAAATGCGAAGTTCGTTTGAACTTCGCAACGTGAGTGTAATCACGTTGGTCATAGTCCCTTGGGACTATGCCCACTGATTACCACGTTGTCTAGAGTCGTAGGGTAGGCGATCTAATAAATCGCCTATACCTTCGAACTCGACCCATTTGGTCGATCATTAGGATCCGACCAAATATATTAGGTGACCATAGTAGGTAGGGAATAACCTTCCGAGGTTATACCCTATGGTCACATCGTTTAAGTAGTTGTATGATAGGTAGTTTATATGCCTTAGGTAAATTACCAGAATACCCTTTTCATGTATAATTGGTAATTAAGCATATGTAACCTAAACCTTTGTCACATAACTGATTATGTAACATGATTAGGCATATAACACTTGTCATAGGGCTAGTTAGGCGGTCCAAACGCGTTTTACGCGAACGACGCGTTAAAGTAGCATAAGCTTCCTAAACGGGTCGTAATGGGTCGATAAGACTTAGGTTAAGTTTCATTTAGCATGTAGGCTTTGTTAAACCATATCACATGAGTTCCTACACTCATTTGGTTTACAAACCCTAATGCTATCCAGTCTTCCGATTTAGGTCCGGTTTATTAACATAGTTACCTATATTAGGTGCCGTTTGATTTCCGTGATCTCTAGCGTTGCTTGGTGGTTATCTTAGGACTCCTGAGCAATCTCAAGTGAGTACATAGACCCCTCTTTTACTGTTTTCCAAAATGTTTTGGGGTGAAACACATGTGCCTACTTGTTACATTCAAGCTTTCCTGTTTTCACATCATATACTTCCTATGTTCATTAGTACATTATAGTATATGATTTCATTGTGTTTATGCTAGGTGTGCCATTGTGTGCATTACTTAGTACATTGTTTTACATGACATTTCATGCTAGGTGTGCCCATTGTGTGCATTACTTAGTACATTGTTTTACATCACATCACATCACATGCTATGTATGTTCATTTGTTGCATACTTAGTACAGATTCATTTCATCACATGCTTACATTTTGGTATGACATTTGGTTTGTTAAATGGGACAATACATTCATTAACATTAGCTACGCCGTTCGTTAGTAGGTAGTGGTACCATAGGAATTGACAACTCCCGTTTCTGAAATCCCGGGTTTGTGGGGATTGGAAGGAATGACCGAATTCGATGATATTTACGCAGATAATCCTTTAATTTGTTTAAGGGTTTATCACCTCAGTCGCAAGGCTTGGATGTATGCATTATAACAACACCGCATAAATGTTCATTATCAATATAGCATGCATTTACACATTACATGATTTACATTGATCATGCATTTACACAAGACATAATATTGATTTAAACCAAGTTTTACTTCAATAATTTGCTTTTGTGCATATGGTTTAGTTGAGACATTTCGCTAGCCATACATGACATTTTGACATAAACATTTGACATAGACATTTCGACATAGACATTTTAACATGATTGACATTGATCATGCATTTACACAAAACATAACTTTGATTTAAACCAAGTTTTACTTCAATACTTTGTTTTTGTGCATATGGTTTAGTTGAGACATTTCGCTTGCCATACATGACATATTTGACATAGACATTTGACATGGATATTTGACATAGACATTTGATATGGATATTTGACATAGACATCTTACATTGATTGGTTTGGTTTGATTAAGTGATTAAGTAACGATGCGTGTGTAATATGATACAAGCATGGTGGATACGCCGCTGGTACTTCCTATATATAAGTGTTTGTATAATATTACATATCGTAACGTTATTTGAATCATTTCAGTTTGATACATATGACATTTTATACAAATAACATATTTTTCACAAGACATTGTTTTACAACAACTTATCTTATACAAACTCAGTTACATGGTTATTCAGTTAACCATACATTTTTCATTATTTATACATATCATCTGATCTTATCGATTTTCAAATGATTTACAAAACAAAGCAAATAACAAGGTTCATGACTAAACATTTTCTCAAACATAAGTCATGAAACCTATTTTCACAAAACCTATGTATCTCACCGGCATTTTTATGCTGACGTACCATATTTTCACATGTGTTTTTCAGGAGCTGTTGCATAAGATGATCAAGATACACTTAGGCGGACATGGGCCTTAGTGACAATAAAAGATGCAGACTAGTTAATTATGTTGTTTTTCCATGTGTGTTTAGACGTTGTAACACTTTTAATCAATAAAACGAAACTTTAATTTCCATGGTTGTGAAACATTAATTCTGTTACAACACTCCCCGATGTTTCCGCCATGTTTTGTATGTTCCACGTGGTCGGGGTGTGACAGAAAAGATGGTATCAGAGCCCATGGTTATAGGGAATTAGGTTATTAGTAATACTTTGACCTAGTCTATAACCTTCTTAGGACCCTAACGCGAGTTTACTTGCGTTTAGTCATAAAACAATACCGTCGCCTATCCTTAGGCGACGACCACAACAAGAACATAAATTTCAAAACCGCTTTGAAAACTAATCATCTGTTCTAGGATGATTGATTACTAGGTTTTGAACCCCTTTGAATTTTCAAAATCTCGTCAAGGTTTTGGGTTTTAAATAATGTGAACACGTGCAAACTGGAAGGGTGAATGCCTGTATTCTGGGTTTTCTGTCTAGGCAAGCACTTCGTATACATCTCATCAGACGCGAGACCAGTTGTGCTTACCTGGGAATTCTTGGGATGAGTGTTCACTTATAGGCGAGCATGTCTTCGCGATACATTATTTTCGACCCATTTACTTTGATTTGTCATTGTGTGTCGTTTGTTGCTTTGTAGTAACAAACAAATGACCACTATCCTTGCTTTCATCAGATTTGTTTCATCTCATTCTTTTCGTCTAATTCTCTCTCTCGTTTCCTTTCATGTTTCCTCTTTCAGAATGCCTCCTCGACGCGAAAGCCAGATAGAGACTGCCGAGCTGGCAGAAATTATTGCGCAGCAGATGGCTGCTCAATTTCCAAATCTCTTTGCTCAATGGAACCAAGCCAACAATAACAACAACAACAATGTTCCATGCAAATACAAGGATTTTAATCAGGCTAAACCACTCAAGTTTAGTGGTTCTGAAGGAGCGACTGTGCTTCTTCAGTGGTTCGAGAGCAGTGAGAATACTTTCCGCCACGTGCAATGTCCGGCTAATCGCAAAGTTGAGTTTGCTTCGAGCGTATTTCAGAAGAGGGCTTTGACATGGTGGAACGGGATTATGAGAGACAGGGGTGCAGAAGTTGCTCTTGCACAGACATGGGCTGAACTTAGAGCCCTTATGATGAGGGAATTCTGTCCTCGTCATGAGCAGCGAGCTTTGGAGAAGGAATTTGATGAATTGAAGCAAGATAGTGGTGAGCACAGGGCTTATACTGATCGGTTTGAAGAGTTGAGTTTGCTTTGCCCGACTATGGTTACCCCACTTGACAAGGCTATCGAGAGATACATCGACGGCCTACCTGACACAGTACAAGACATCCTTACTGGTAGTGAACCTACCACACTCCGTCAGGCGATCGAGTTATCAGCGACATTGACTGAGTCGCAGATTAGAAAGGGAAAGCTACACCGGAAGGGTGACCAGGGCAAGAAACAGTTGGCTGACAAGGGGGATAGCAAGAAGGGTCAAAACAAGAATGGAAAGGACTCTGGTTCTTCGAGGAGGGCAAAGAAGCGTAAGGCTTCCCAAAACTATGCTGTCACTGCCCAAGCTAACCAGGCAGCTCCCAACCAACCCGCACAGCCTCCAGCGAAGAAACCCTATTCAGGGAATGCACCTTTGTGCAATAGATGCAACAGTCACCACCAGCAGCAACTTCCATGCCGTTTATGTACTAACTGTGGGAAGTCAGGCCATCTTGCCAATTTTTGTCGGTCTGCTCAGAATCCCGCGGTTCAGAACCCGGCTCAACAAGTTGCTCAGCCTCTTGCTCAGCAACAGGGTCAAGCTGCACGACCACACTACCCACCTGGTGCCTGTTACAATTGTGGGGATCTGACCCACTACAGAAACCAATGCCCAAAGCTAGCTAATGCAAATCCGACCCAAGGATGAGCATTCGGCTGAACAAAGGATGTTACTGTCTTATGCCTTTGTTTCTTTTATTCTCGTGTATTGTAAAACAATATGTCTTGTTCATAAATAAAAGTTGTTGTTCGCAATTCTGATATACAAGTATAATACATGTGTGTATGATATTCCTATGATACCTGCATTAAGGAACTGTGTTCCTTACAAACTACTCTTGTGATTCTCACTTTCAAGTGATCGCTCATAATTTCCTCGAACATTCTAGGTACTCGTTTCATTCTAAGAAACGAAGTACATGAAATATAGTGAAACTATGAGTAATCATGCTTTTTGCACATCAGTACCTTTGAATCCTTGGTTAGATAACTAAGGGTATTTTCAAATCTCATACCCATTACATTTTGATTTTTCAACATACACAGTACCAGTATTTCAAAACAATCTTCATGATCTCAAAACATTTCATATAGTTTGAAAACAATTTTTCTATATGCATTGTCTATGTTATTTCAAAAACATTGGCCATGTTATCAAAACCAACCTTCCAAATTTCAAAATATTTCATATAGTCTGAAGACAATATTAACACAATACATTTTCTTATCAAGTGCATGATTTCGAAAAGCATCATTTAATTTTTTTTTTTCAAAAACCTTATACATAATTTCAAAATTCATCTCGCATGATTTTAAAACATTTTTTATAAATATACTTACCTAGTACACCTACTTTATGATTTCAAAATATTATATATAAGGTTTCAAAAATGTTTTTTTTCCCATGCATAGTTTTCAAAAATATATTTTTCCTCACACATTTACTTAACCTTCAAATTCTGCTTCATATGTCGCCTTGACATATCTAGCATCTCAACCTCATAAGCATTTTACTTCATGTTTTGACTTAAGCACATCCCGTGCAAGAATTCAAAGCATCTTCAACTTCTAAAATCCATATGGGATCTTTTTATCTTCATAATTAGACCCTTGTGGATGATCATCATTCAAATCAGAGTCCTTAATTGGATTCCTTATGTACCTTAATTCGAACATTTCGGTTCTTTATAATCGAAATCGAATTTTCTCTTCAAAAATCTTTCTATCTTTATAGTTAGATTCTTGATAACGTTTAAAGTACCAAATGAAATCCGTTGAATGGATTCCTAGTGTGCTTTAAATGCATGTATGCAAGTAACAAGACAAATTAACAAACAATTTTGTGGTTATGTGATTATGTGTTTACATATTTGGTGTTTTTCATTTATACATTTTTGTGTTTTTGGTATAATCTGGATATTCGTTATCCAAATCCTCGTAGAATCTTTCATATCTTCATATGAGGGATTCGTAGAGGGATATTCAAAAGGTACTACCTTAAATCCTTAACGGGCTTCTATGTAATAGTTAAGACCCTTGGATTATATAAGTACCGCTCCATGTTTCATAAGAGACCCTTTAGTGGTCTAGTCAAAAAGATTGATTCACAATTTGGTTAAAAGACGACATCTAATGATGTAGCTGGACAGACTCCTTGATAGTCTATTTAGATCATTTATTGATTTAGTCAAAAGGACTCTATGGCGGTCTAGTCACACTCATCATAGGATTGTTCATTTGGTTTTCCCCTACACATTATAAAATAGACTGTGTGAACTATGCAAGGAATTGTCTAATTATGGAAGCGCACATAATTATGAGATTCAGTGCACGGTAAACCCAGTAAGATTTATTATGTGTAAGAACCGATAGTGACAACAATAACAAAATGAGAACAATGTAATGGAGGTACGGTGGACGCACCAATGACGCTTCATATACTTGTATATAAGTATCCCTCTTACATTGCAAACATAATGTTATTAAGGTTACTAGAAGTTCAGAACCCTAACCAATGTTGTTTGATCTTTTCAACTTCATGCTTTAAACTCTCACAAGTTTCCTCTAAATAAATTTCGGGACGAAATTTTCTAAAGTAGGGGAGACTGTAACACCTGTGCCTCCACGGCCATCAAACAAATACCAAACCAATGAAATATTGTATTTCATACTTGGGATTTGTAAAAATATGTGTATCATTTGCACATATCAATCTCTGTTCAATTTCAAACTCTAAATCGCTTTCTGGAAGGTTATACGCGCACCGATGCGTAAATATAACCAGTTTTGTAACACCCGTGTCACTCCAACCATCAGACAAATGCCAAACCAATGAAATATAGTATTTCATACTTGGGATTTGTAAAAATATGTGTATCGTTTACACATATCAATTCCTGTTCGATTTCAAGCTTTAAATCGCTTTCTGGAGGGTTATACGCGCTCTGATGTGTAGATATAACCAGTTTAATCCAACGAACACTCTGGAATAGTGAAATAGGCTTAACATACCTTAAATAACCTTTACATAACTTAGATATAAGTTTTGGAAGGTTTGGTGTGGTGAAATCAAAGTTTAATCGCTTACAGGGACTAAAGTTGACAAACTGCGAAAGTATGCCAATTTGAACTGTAACAGACCTTCTGGAGCATGACCATAAGTTAAACATACCACAAATATCCTTTACATAGCTTAGAAATAGGCTTTGAGGTGTTCGGTATGCTAAAATAAACTTTTGTGTCATTCAGGGACTAAAAGTGTCAAAAAGTGCACAAGTTTGCATTTTTACGCATAACTTACGTTCTGAATACATCCGGACATCCAAAAATTTATATAAGCATGACTATATTATATTTGAGTGTTCGCTTTAAGAAAAATCCATTCGTTTCGTCATTTGGTTCGTTTTTCGCGCTTATGCGCATTCCGTCGTAATTAAGCGAACATCGCGTTCGTACGGCCAAACGAACCGACATCCGAGATATTTTTGAACACATTTTAAGTTCCCTATACTTTAACTTCATTTTAGAGCTTTGAAATGGGGTTAACGGGCCTTAAACGTGTCGAAAATGGCCTAAATACAGTTCAGGGACCAAAAGTGTAATTCTGCCGAAATAGTGCCTAGCGGTGCGCTACACTTTAAGCGTAGCGGTGCGCTAGGGGTCTGCTGACCAGATTCAGAGTTTCTAAACAGCAGGCTGCAGCTGTTTTAATCTCACCCACATGTTCCCAATTGCTTAGTCATGAAGATAAGGATCACTTTTAGGCACCATAAGGTTCCAACACATGTACGGCCTTGATCGTTTCCCCTTTTCCAAGAAACGATCTCAACGGTGGACCGAATACTATAAATACCCCACCCCCCATTGCTTTAAAACTCACAAGAATTCTGATTTGAGAGCTCTAAGTTGAAACCATTGTTTCATACCTGAGTTCTTGAGTCGGGATTAGCATTCGGGGACCCTGGGTAAGTATTCTTTCGTTCTTTTCCTTATTTTATTGCTTTTAGAGTCAGAAAGTCAAACTTTGTTTGACTTTCAGCGTTGACCAGTAATGGTCAATGCGAAGTTCGTTTGAACTTCGCAACGTGAGTGTAATCACGTTGGTCATAGTCCCTTGGGACTATGCCCACTGATTACCACGTTGTCTAGAGTCGTAGGGTAGGCGATCTAATAAATCGCCTATACCTTCGAACTCGACCCTTTTGGTCGATCATTAGGATCGGACCAAACACATTAGGTGACCATAGTAGGTAGGGAATAACCTTCCGAGGTTATACCCTATGGTCACATCGTTTAAGTAGTTGTATGATAGGTAGTTTATATGCCTTAGGTAAATTACCAGAATACCCTTTTCATGTATAATTGGTAATTAAGCATATGTAACCTAAACTCTTGTCACATAACTGATAATGTAACATGTTTAGGCATATAACACTTGTCATAGGACTAGTTAGGCGGTCCGAACGCGTTTCACGCGAACGACGCGTTAAAGTAGCATAAGCTACCTAAACGGGTCGTAATGGGTCGATAAGACTTAGGTTAAGTTTCATTTAGTATGTAGGCTTTGTTAAACCATATCATATGAGTTCCTACACTCATTTGGTTTACAAACCCTAATGCTACCCAATCTTCCGATTTAGGTCCGGTTAATTAACATAGTTACCTATATTAGGTGCCGTTTGATTTCCGTGAACTCTAGCATTGCTTGGTGGTTATCCTAGGACTTCTGAGCAATCTCAAGTGAGTACATAGAACCCCCTCTTTTAAATGTTTTCAAGGTGTTTATGTGAGTACATAGACCCCTCTTTTACTGTTTTCCAAACTGTTTTGGGGTGGAACACATGTGCCTACTTGTTACTTTCATGCTTTCCTGTTTTCAAATCATATACTTCCTATGTTCATTAGTACATTATAGTACATGATTTCATTACATTTCATACTAGGTGTGCCATTGTGTGCATTACTTAGTACATTGTTTTACATTACATCACATGCTACGTATGTCTATTGTTGCATACTTAGTACAGGTCGCATGCTACGTATGTATGTTGTTGCATACTTAGTACAGATATTTCAGTTCACATGCTATGTATGTTTGTTGTAGCATACTTAGTACATTTCTTATTCATCATATACTTACATTTTGGACGCATATTACATGATTTACATTGATCATGCATTTACTACATAAAACATAACTTTGATTTAAACCAAGTTTTACTTCAATACTTTGTTTTGTGCATATGGTTTAGTTGAGACCTTTCACTTGCCATACATGACATATTTGACATAGACATTTAACATGGATATTTGACATAGACAATTTGACATGATTTACATCTTGACATGAACAATTTACATTGTTTGGTTTGGTTTGATTAAGTGATTAAGTAACGATGCGTGTGTAATATGATACAAGCATGGTGGATACGCCGCTGGTACTTCCTATATATAAGTGTTTGTATGGTATTACATGTCGTAACGTTATTTGAATCATTTCAGTTTGAGACATAGAACATTTTATACAAATAACATATTTTTCACAAGACATTGATTTACAAACAACTTATCTAATACAAACTCATTTTACATGGTTATTCATTTAACCATACATTATACATTATTTATACATATCATCTGGTCTTATCGATTTTCAAATGATTTACAAAACAAAGCAAATAACAAGGTTCATGACTAAACATTTTCTCAAACATAAGTCATGAAACCTATTTTCACAAAACCTATGTATCTCACCGGCATTTTTATGCTGACGTACCATATTTTCACATGTGTTTTTCAGGAACTGTTGCGTAAGATGATCAAGATACACATAGGCAGACTTGGGCTTTAGTGACAATAAAAGATGCAAGACTAGTTAATTTTGTTGTATTTATTTATTTGTTAAGACATTGTAACACTTTTAATCAATAAAATGAAACTTCAATTGCCATGGATTTGAAACAATTAATTCTGTTACAACACTCCCCGACGTTTCCGCCACGTTTTGTATGTTCCACGTGGTCGGGGTGTGAAAGAAAAGATGGTATCAGAGCCAATGGTTATAGGGAATTAGGTTATTAGTAATGCTTTGACCTAGTCTATAACTTTCTTAGGACCCTAACGCGAGTTTACTTGCGTTTAGTCATAAAACAATACCGTCACCTATCCTTAGGCGACGACCACAACAAGAACATAAATTTCAAAACCGCTTTGAAAACTAATCATCTGTTCTAGGATGATTTATTACAAGGTTTTGAACCCTCTATTGTAAGGTTTTGAACTCTCTATTATATGGTTTTGAACCCCTTTGAGTTTTCAAAATCTCGTCAAGGTTTTGGGTTTTAAATAATGTGAACACGTGCAAACTGGAAGGGTGAATGCCTGTATTCTGGGTTTTCTGTCTAGGCAAGCACTTCGTATACATCTCATCAGACGCGAGACCAGTTGTGCTTACCTGGGAATTCTTGGGATGAGTGTTCACTTATAGGCGAGCATGTCTTCGCGATACATTATATAGACCCGCTTACTTTGATTAGTCACTGTCTCATTTGTTTGCCTTTGGTAACAAACAAATGGTCACAACCTTCATGCGTTGTCATTTTTCTTTCGACTATCTTTCGCTTCTTTCCTCCTATGTCTTCCATTTTCTTCATGGTGCCTCTACGTTGCAACAACGATGTCCGAACCAGGTGCTACAATTTCCCAACAAATAGGCGTCGTACTCCAGAAGACCGTTGATTTAGCTCTCACCAAGACTCGCCTAAGGGATGAAGCCGTAAGGGAACTGCTCCTTGGTGCAATCAATGCAACTGTCAGCATCCAAACCAAATACCTGTTTCAAATGTACCCACGGTGGACGATGGAGACATTTGGTTAACATGTGCCGCTTTGCAATCCAAAGCAAAGCTGTTACAAATCCTGCTGCTACTCAACCTTCAAACTCTGCTTCATATGTCGCTTGACATATCTGGCGCCTCAACCTCATGAACTTTCTACCTTGTGTGTCGACGTAAGCACGCCTAGTGCAAGGTGTCGAAACACCTCCCGTCACACAAACTTCAAAAAAATCCATGTAGGATCTTTCTATCCTCATAATTAGATCCTTGTGGATGGGTATCATTCATCGGAATCCTTAATTGAATTCTTTGTATGATTCAATACGTACATCACAATTCAATAAGGACAAAGCCGAATTCCTTTTAAGATTATCCTATCTTCATAGATAGATTCTTGATATGATTAAAGTGCCAAATGAAATCCACGAATTGGATTCCTGGTGTGCTTTAAGTATCCGCGTCCAAAGATAACAAATTAATAAACAAGTCAAACAACTATGTGATTATGTGCTTATGTGTTTCCTTTTATGTTTTTGTGTGATCCAAGTTTTGTCATCCAAATCCTCATAGAATCTTCCATATCTTCGTATAAGGGATTCATAGTAGGATATCCAAAGGTACTATATTAAATCCTCAATGGGCTTCTACGTTGTAGTTAAGTCCCTTGGATTTTATTGTACTATTCTATAATTAGACCCCTTGAGTGGTCTAGTTAAACAGATTGATCCAAAAATCTGGTTAAGTATATCAAATGATGATATAGCTGAAAGGACTCCTTGGAGGTTTAATTAAAAAGATCATGTGTTGATCTGATTAAAAAGGACCCTATGGTAGTCTAGTCACACTCATCACAGGTTTGATATTTTCTTCCCCTACACATCATGAAATGCACTGTGCGGACTGTGCAAGGAATTACGTAATTATGGACGCGTACATAATTATGGAAATTCAGTGCACAGAGACCACAGCGAATTTTGTCATGTATTCTGTTCATTTTTGTTTCTGAAGATGTAAAATGACCTTTCCGTTCATTTTTGTTTCTGAAGATGTAAAATGACTATTCCGTTCATTTTTGTTTCTGAAGATGTAAAATGACTATTCCGTTCATTTTTGTTTCCGAAGATGTAAAATGACCATTCTGTTCATTTTTGTTTCTGAAGATGTAAAATGACCTTTCCGTTCATTTTTGTTTCTGAAGATGTAAAATGACTATTCCGTTCATTTTTGTTTCTGAAGATGTAAAATGACTATTCCGTTCATTTTTGTTTCCGAAGATGTAAAATGACCATTCTGTTCATTTTTGTTTCTGAAGATGTAAAATGACCATTCTGTTCATTTTTGTTTCTGAAGATGTAAAATGACCTTTCCGTTCATTTTTGTTTCTGAAGATGTAAAATGACCATTCCGTTCATTTTTGTTTCTGAAGATGTAAAATGACCATTCTGTTCATTTTTGTTTCTGAAGATGTAAAATGACCTTTCCGTTCATTTTTGTTTCTGAAGATGTAAAATGACTATTCCGTTCATTTTTGTTTCTGAAGATGTAAAATGACTATTCCGTTCATTTTTGTTTCCGAAGATGTAAAATGACCATTCTGTTCATATTTGTTTCTGAAGATGTAAAATGACCTTTCCGTTCATTTTTGTTTCTGAAGATGTAAAATGACTATTCCGTTCATTTTTGTTTCTGAAGATGTAAAATGACTATTCCGTTCATTTTTGTTTCCGAAGATGTAAAATGACCATTCTGTTCATTTTTGTTTCTGAAGATGTAAAATGACCATTCTGTTCATTTTTGTTTCTGAAGATGTAAAATGACCATTCCGTTCACTTTTGTTTCTGAAGATGTAAAATGACTATTCTGTTCATTTGTTTCTGAATAATGCCTGTTGAAAATAACTCCGTTCATTTTTCAATTCTGAAAAATGTCCGTTAAAGAGAAATAACAGGATTATGCCTTTCATATCTCTGGTGGTTATTTGACACAAAGCCACAGTTAGACTCCTACGAATTAATTTCGGGACGAAATTTCCTAAAGTAGGGGAGACTGTAACACCCGTGTCACTCCAACCATCAGACAAATGCCAAACCAATGAAATATAGTATTTCATACTTGGGATTTGTAAAAATATGTGTATCGTTTACACATATCAATTCCTGTTCGATTTCAAGCTTTAAATCGCTTTCTGGAGGGTTATACGCGCTCTGATGTGTAGATATAACCAGTTTAATCCAACGAACACTCTGGAATAGTGAAATAGGCTTAACATACCTTAAATAACCTTTACATAACTTAGATATAAGTTTTGGAAGGTTTGGTGTGGTGAAATCAAAGTTTAATCGCTTACAGGGACTAAAGTTGACAAACTGCGAAAGTATGCCAATTTGAACTGTAACAGACCTTCTGGAGCATGACCATAAGTTAAACATACCACAAATATCCTTTACATAGCTTAGAAATAGGCTTTGAGGTGTTCGGTATGCTAAAATAAACTTTTGTGTCATTCAGGGACTAAAAGTGTCAAAAAGTGCACAAGTTTGCATTTTTACGCATAACTTACGTTCTGAATACATCCGGACATCCAAAAATTTATATAAGCATGACTATATTATATTTGAGTGTTCGCTTTAAGAAAAATCCATTCGTTTCGTCATTTGGTTCGTTTTTCGCGCTTATGCGCATTCCGTCGTAATTAAGCGAACATCGCGTTCGTACGGCCAAACGAACCGACATCCGAGATATTTTTGAACACATTTTAAGTTCCCTATACTTTAACTTCATTTTAGAGCTTTGAAATGGGGTTAACGGGCCTTAAACGTGTCGAAAATGGCCTAAATACAGTTCAGGGACCAAAAGTGTAATTCTGCCGAAATAGTGCCTAGCGGTGCGCTACACTTTAAGCGTAGCGGTGCGCTAGGGGTCTGCTGACCAGATTCAGAGTTTCTAAACAGCAGGCTGCAGCTGTTTTAATCTCACCCACATGTTCCCAATTGCTTAGTCATGAAGATAAGGATCACTTTTAGGCACCATAAGGTTCCAACACATGTACGGCCTTGATCGTTTCCCCTTTTCCAAGAAACGATCTCAACGGTGGACCGAATACTATAAATACCCCACCCCCCATTGCTTTAAAACTCACAAGAATTCTGATTTGAGAGCTCTAAGTTGAAACCATTGTTTCATACCTGAGTTCTTGAGTCGGGATTAGCATTCGGGGACCCTGGGTAAGTATTCTTTCGTTCTTTTCCTTATTTTATTGCTTTTAGAGTCAGAAAGTCAAACTTTGTTTGACTTTCAGCGTTGACCAGTAATGGTCAATGCGAAGTTCGTTTGAACTTCGCAACGTGAGTGTAATCACGTTGGTCATAGTCCCTTGGGACTATGCCCACTGATTACCACGTTGTCTAGAGTCGTAGGGTAGGCGATCTAATAAATCGCCTATACCTTCGAACTCGACCCTTTTGGTCGATCATTAGGATCGGACCAAACACATTAGGTGACCATAGTAGGTAGGGAATAACCTTCCGAGGTTATACCCTATGGTCACATCGTTTAAGTAGTTGTATGATAGGTAGTTTATATGCCTTAGGTAAATTACCAGAATACCCTTTTCATGTATAATTGGTAATTAAGCATATGTAACCTAAACTCTTGTCACATAACTGATAATGTAACATGTTTAGGCATATAACACTTGTCATAGGACTAGTTAGGCGGTCCGAACGCGTTTCACGCGAACGACGCGTTAAAGTAGCATAAGCTACCTAAACGGGTCGTAATGGGTCGATAAGACTTAGGTTAAGTTTCATTTAGTATGTAGGCTTTGTTAAACCATATCATATGAGTTCCTACACTCATTTGGTTTACAAACCCTAATGCTACCCAATCTTCCGATTTAGGTCCGGTTAATTAACATAGTTACCTATATTAGGTGCCGTTTGATTTCCGTGAACTCTAGCATTGCTTGGTGGTTATCCTAGGACTTCTGAGCAATCTCAAGTGAGTACATAGAACCCCCTCTTTTAAATGTTTTCAAGGTGTTTATGTGAGTACATAGACCCCTCTTTTACTGTTTTCCAAACTGTTTTGGGGTGGAACACATGTGCCTACTTGTTACTTTCATGCTTTCCTGTTTTCAAATCATATACTTCCTATGTTCATTAGTACATTATAGTACATGATTTCATTACATTTCATACTAGGTGTGCCATTGTGTGCATTACTTAGTACATTGTTTTACATTACATCACATGCTACGTATGTCTATTGTTGCATACTTAGTACAGGTCGCATGCTACGTATGTATGTTGTTGCATACTTAGTACAGATATTTCAGTTCACATGCTATGTATGTTTGTTGTAGCATACTTAGTACATTTCTTATTCATCATATACTTACATTTTGGACGCATATTACATGATTTACATTGATCATGCATTTACTACATAAAACATAACTTTGATTTAAACCAAGTTTTACTTCAATACTTTGTTTTGTGCATATGGTTTAGTTGAGACCTTTCACTTGCCATACATGACATATTTGACATAGACATTTAACATGGATATTTGACATAGACAATTTGACATGATTTACATCTTGACATGAACAATTTACATTGTTTGGTTTGGTTTGATTAAGTGATTAAGTAACGATGCGTGTGTAATATGATACAAGCATGGTGGATACGCCGCTGGTACTTCCTATATATAAGTGTTTGTATGGTATTACATGTCGTAACGTTATTTGAATCATTTCAGTTTGAGACATAGAACATTTTATACAAATAACATATTTTTCACAAGACATTGATTTACAAACAACTTATCTAATACAAACTCATTTTACATGGTTATTCATTTAACCATACATTATACATTATTTATACATATCATCTGGTCTTATCGATTTTCAAATGATTTACAAAACAAAGCAAATAACAAGGTTCATGACTAAACATTTTCTCAAACATAAGTCATGAAACCTATTTTCACAAAACCTATGTATCTCACCGGCATTTTTATGCTGACGTACCATATTTTCACATGTGTTTTTCAGGAACTGTTGCGTAAGATGATCAAGATACACATAGGCAGACTTGGGCTTTAGTGACAATAAAAGATGCAAGACTAGTTAATTTTGTTGTATTTATTTATTTGTTAAGACATTGTAACACTTTTAATCAATAAAATGAAACTTCAATTGCCATGGATTTGAAACAATTAATTCTGTTACAACACTCCCCGACGTTTCCGCCACGTTTTGTATGTTCCACGTGGTCGGGGTGTGAAAAGTTTAATGCAAAAAACACTCCGGAATAGTGACATAGGCTTAACATACCTTAAATAACCTTTACATAACTTAGAAATAAGTTTTGAAGGCTTTGGTATGGCAAAATCAAGTTAAATCGCTTACAGGGACTAAAGTTGACAAACTGCGAAAGTATGCCAATTTGAACTGTAACAGACCTTCCGGAGCATGACCATAAGTTAAACATGCCATAAATATCCTTCAAATAGCTTAGAAATAGGCTTTGAGGAGTTCGGTGTGCTAAAATAAACCTTTGGGTCATTCAGGGACTAAAAGTGTCAAAAAGTGCACAAGTTTGCATTTTCGCGCATAACTTACGTTCTGAATACATCCGGACACCCAAAAATTTATGTAAGCATGACTACATTATATTTTAGTGTTCGCCATAAGAAAAATCCATTCGTTACGTCATTTGGATCGTTTTTCGCGCTTATGCGCATTCCGTCGTAATTAAGCGAACATCGCGTTCGTACGACCAAACGAACCATCACCCGGCATATTTTTGAACATGTTTCATGTCCACAATGTTTAGGAAACATTTTAGGGCCTTAAAGTTGGCTTTACGGGCCTTAGAAGTGTCGGGAATGGCCTTAAACACGTGCAGGGGCTGAAACTGTCATTTCTGAAACATATATGCAGATCAGAAGCCTCAGGCGGCCCGCATTGTGTTTGGCTGATCCTAAAGCGGGCCGCTTCCCACCTTCTGACCAGATTAAGTGTATTTAATCACAAGTTGCACATGTTTGATCCACCACCACATGTTCTAACTTGCTTAGTCACTAGATAAGGATGGAATTTAGCTTCCATAACCTTTCAACAAGTGTACGGACTAGATCTTTTCCCCTTTTCCAAGAAACGATCCTAACGGTTACCCGAAAACTATAAATACCCCACCCCCCATTACTTCAAATGCACTAGAATTCTGATTTTAGAAACTCTAAGTTGAAACCATTGTTTCATACCTGAGATTCTTGAATCGGGATTAGCATTCGGGGACCCTGGGTAAGTATTCTTTCGTTCTTTTCCTTATTTTACTGCTTTTCGAGTCAGAAAGTCAAACTTTGTTTGACTTTCAGCGTTGACCAGTAATGGTCAATGCGAAGTTCGTTTGAACTTCGCAACGTGAGTGTAATCACGTTGGTCATAGTCCCTTGGGACTATGCCCACTGATTACCACGTTGTCTAGAGTCGTAGGGTAGGCGATCTAATAAATCGCCTATACCTTCGAACTCGACCCATTTGGTCGATCATTAGGATCCGACCAAATATATTAGGTGACCATAGTAGGTAGGGAATAACCTTCCGAGGTTATACCCTATGGTCACATCGTTTAAGTAGTTGTATGATAGGTAGTTTATATGCCTTAGGTAAATTACCAGAATACCCTTTTCATGTATAATTGGTAATTAAGCATATGTAACCTAAACCTTTGTCACATAACTGATTATGTAACATGATTAGGCATATAACACTTGTCATAGGGCTAGTTAGGCGGTCCAAACGCGTTTTACGCGAACGACGCGTTAAAGTAGCATAAGCTTCCTAAACGGGTCGTAATGGGTCGATAAGACTTAGGTTAAGTTTCATTTAGCATGTAGGCTTTGTTAAACCATATCACATGAGTTCCTACACTCATTTGGTTTACAAACCCTAATGCTATCCAGTCTTCCGATTTAGGTCCGGTTTATTAACATAGTTACCTATATTAGGTGCCGTTTGATTTCCGTGATCTCTAGCGTTGCTTGGTGGTTATCTTAGGACTCCTGAGCAATCTCAAGTGAGTACATAGACCCCTCTTTTACTGTTTTCCAAAATGTTTTGGGGTGAAACACATGTGCCTACTTGTTACATTCAAGCTTTCCTGTTTTCACATCATATACTTCCTATGTTCATTAGTACATTATAGTACATGATTTCATTGTGTTTATGCTAGGTGTGCCATTGTGTGCATTACTTAGTACATTGTTTTACATGACATTTCATGCTAGGTGTGCCCATTGTGTGCATTACTTAGTACATTGTTTTACATCACATCACATCACATGCTATGTATGTTCATTTGTTGCATACTTAGTACAGATTCATTTCATCACATGCTTACATTTTGGTATGACATTTGGTTTGTTAAATGGGACAATACATTCATTAACATTAGCTACGCCGTTCGTTAGTAGGTAGTGGTACCATAGGAATTGACAACTCCCGTTTCTGAAATCCCGGGTTTATGGGGATTGGAAGGAATGACCGAATTCGATGATATTTACGCAGATAATCCTTTAATTTGTTTAAGGGTTTATCACCTCAGTCGCAAGGCTTGGATGTATGCATTATAACAACACCGCATAAATGTTCATTATCAATATAGCATGCATTTACACATTACATGATTTACATTGATCATGCATTTACACAAGACATAATATTGATTTAAACCAAGTTTTACTTCAATAATTTGCTTTTGTGCATATGGTTTAGTTGAGACATTTCGCTAGCCATACATGACATTTTGACATAAACATTTGACATAGACATTTCGACATAGACATTTTAACATGATTGACATTGATCATGCATTTACACAAAACATAACTTTGATTTAAACCAAGTTTTACTTCAATACTTTGTTTTTGTGCATATGGTTTAGTTGAGACATTTCGCTTGCCATACATGACATATTTGACATAGACATTTGACATGGATATTTGACATAGACATTTGATATGGATATTTGACATAGACATCTTACATTGATTGGTTTGGTTTGATTAAGTGATTAAGTAACGATGCGTGTGTAATATGATACAAGCATGGTGGATACGCCGCTGGTACTTCCTATATATAAGTGTTTGTATAATATTACATATCGTAACGTTATTTGAATCATTTCAGTTTGATACATATGACATTTTATACAAATAACATATTTTTCACAAGACATTGTTTTACAACAACTTATCTTATACAAACTCAGTTACATGGTTATTCAGTTAACCATACATTTTTCATTATTTATACATATCATCTGATCTTATCGATTTTCAAATGATTTACAAAACAAAGCAAATAACAAGGTTCATGACTAAACATTTTCTCAAACATAAGTCATGAAACCTATTTTCACAAAACCTATGTATCTCACCGGCATTTTTATGCTGACGTACCATATTTTCACATGTGTTTTTCAGGAGCTGTTGCATAAGATGATCAAGATACACTTAGGCGGACATGGGCCTTAGTGACAATAAAAGATGCAGACTAGTTAATTATGTTGTTTTTCCATGTGTGTTTAGACGTTGTAACACTTTTAATCAATAAAACGAAACTTTAATTTCCATGGTTGTGAAACATTAATTCTGTTACAACACTCCCCGATGTTTCCGCCATGTTTTGTATGTTCCACGTGGTCGGGGTGTGACACAGTAGACCTACTGCCAGTCGAGTTAGGAAGCTTCAATGTGGTAGTAGGGA
The DNA here is from genome assembly GCA_030545235.1 of Helianthus tuberosus. NCBI lineage: Eukaryota > Viridiplantae > Streptophyta > Magnoliopsida > Asterales > Asteraceae > Helianthus > Helianthus tuberosus. Next base: position 59,801,128 of record CM060445.1, read on the forward strand.
TGGATTGGTTGTCAAGCAACAGAGCCATGGTTATAGGGATTTAGGTTCTTAGAAATTTCTTTTGACCTAGACTATAACTTACCTAGGACACTTTCCATTAGTAACTCTTCCGTTATCTTTGACTTGTCTTCACCTCTATTCTTATCTTTTGTAATCAATGCCTCGTTATCACAGATCTCATTTTAAGATTTTACAAATGCTCATCACCTATCCTTAGGTGATTATTTTCAAAATCTCTTCTGAATTTTTAATTCTCATCAAAGTTTTGGGCTCTAATAACGAACTCGTGCAATCTGGAAGGGTGAATGCCTGTATTCTGAGTTTTCTGTCTAGGCAAGCACTTCGTATATATCCTAACTCGAAGGACCAGTTGTGCTTACCTGGGAATTCTTGGGATGAGTGTTCACTTATAGGCTAAAGCATGACTTCACTAAGTTATAAGAACCCAACTACTTTGACTTGTCATTGATGTCGTTTATTCGTGGAATAAATAATATCCATCTTGTTACAAGTCTTCTTTGATCCTCAATGATTTTATGAAACTACTTTACCCGATTGTGAAATCACCTCCATGTCGAAACACACGTTTGCCTACCTGGGAACTACCGATGAGAGTATAGTATGCCTATCGGCTCAAGGCATGTTACCCTAATTCAAAAGAATTTTTTTTTCTCTCCATTTCAGAACAATCCAAGTCCTAATCAGCTTACGTTGTACTATTATCAATTTATTATGATACGATTCCCTCTTTTTCAAGTTCAAATTATTTTCGAGATCATACATGTTCAAATTCAAAATTTCAAACTAGCTACGGTAAACTATTTTGAAACGTATAAACAATGAAAATTTCGAAAGTTTGAAACATTTTTGAAACACACTACTATCCGAATGACTGTCCGATCGAATGAGTCCCATTTGTTCCAAATGACCATCCAACCAGGTGACCATCCGTCCGAATAACCATTTGTCATCACTAAAATTTCTCCTTATAATATATATATATATATATATATACAACTTATCCTTTTTATATTTCCTTTTTCGTTAAATATTTTAAACATTTCCGCCAAAAACAAGACAGCAACAACCGTCTCCTTTTTCAAACTTATCATCGCCGATTTTCTTTCCGGCTCCTGATTTCTCGGTAATTGAATTGAGCACGCGTTCCATTTTGTCGATCAGTGTGAACCTAGACTTTTGGTAGCACAATTACGGCTAATCATAAATCATATCCGGACTTTACGGGATTTGCATGAGCTATAAAAACCAAACCGTTCTACCTTCTCACATCGCCACAACACCTTCTTAAACTCCATATCACTCACACACTCGTCGAAGAAACTCACCACGTAAAACCAATATTCAAATGGCAAATTTCCCGGTAGCACATGCTGAATCTTCTAATGCAGCAGGAATTCATCCATTCCTTCGGTTTGCCGAATTATCCGCTCGAGAGAGGTACCGAAAAATCAGGAATCTTAAAGTTCTTAATATTAACGGCATTGATTGGAACCAAATAGGAATGGTTGATCCCAATGGCGTACTAGCAAGATTGCTACCACCTAATACACCCTGGCGCCGTTTCTTCGACATTCTAGAACCATCTTATGATGAGTTGGTATATGAGTTCTTGTCCACATTTATTTTCAAATACAATAACAGTCTTACCGATGAGTCAATAAGTTTTCAACTTTGTGGACAAACATATACTATGTCATTATCACAATTTGCGGTTCATCTGGGTATATATACAGATGAAGAAGTTAACCAACCCATTTTCACTAGGGCATTAACCTCTTTTTACTCCGCAGAATTGGCAGAATTTTGGCAACGCCATTCAACAAAAGAATGGGGTGGCAACAATAATGACATGAACCTCACAGACCCTCGTTATCGATATATGCACCGTGTTTTAGTCAACACTATCACGGGGCGCAAGTATAATCAACAAAGGGTTAAGACAACCGAACTTTTCTATCTGTATAGTATTTTTGAGCAAGTTCCTTGTAATATTGCCTATGAACTTGCTGCATATTTTGCTAATCAACAATCCAATCCCCTGAGAAGTCTCATGGGAGGATCTTACATGACCAAAATAGCACAATCATTAGGTGTCCTAAGTGATCAGATTATCCAAGGATTATCTCCACCAAGGGCACCTGGGGTTGTAAATTTTGACATCATTAGGCGAACCTTTGCTTCTATTTATGAACCAATTCAACCATCCCAGTCAGAGGGAGCTCCAGTTATCTTAGAAAGTACCTACACCCAAAATTTACAACAATTATGGTCGCAGTTTCCTCAACAGTCATTTTATCGTTTCGATAAGCAACCACAGCTGCCATACATATACGAATATATTCCAATTAACCCACCTCAACCACTAACACCAAACGTCACACAAGGCCTCTCACCGATAATCTTCGAGGAGGATCCAACAACGCAAGATGAATTGTTTGATGAAAGCATGATGATCCAAGATCAATTAGGATCGGAATCACTTTTGCAGTCACCAGTACTGCCACAATCCTTCCTGTCACTATTGAATGAAGTAGAACAACTGCCACCAACTGATATAGCAGGCCCAAGTACGGTGCCTCAAATAGATCTACATCCAGATCAAATGGTAGTTGAAATGGCCAGGTTAAGCAATCAGGTCCAAGATTTGTCACGACAAATACAATGGCTGACAGAACGGAACCAATGGTTGGAAAGCATGCTAGCTGCTCGTATGCAACTGGATCCACTACCTCCACTACCTGATAATTTTGAACTTGAAATTGATCCATTGCATGACTTATTTCATATATAATTTATTTACAGCATAATAGACTGTCAACCAAACAATGATATCTATGTTTTGATTCAATTAATGTTGTGTTATATTGATGCTTATTTGATTTGAACGATACTTCGATCTTATGTGTTTCCTCACTTGACTAGAAGTGCTATGTGGACCATGCAACGAAACACGTAATTTTGGGTGCACACTTAATTACGGGGTTCGATGCATGAGAATCATAGTGAGCCTTGTTAAGTAAGGTGGCATATAAAAACAATATGTGATTATCTATCTGCTTATTTGTACACACAATTGTTTGCATAATATTTACATTACAAATCCAGCATAACATAGTGCCATGCAAAACAATTTCTATACAATGATCCTCGTAAATTCCTCAAAATTATCAGCACCAAACAATGATTTGATTATCCTTCTAATCATTACAAATACATTCTATGGTTTCTTTCGAATAAATTTCGGGACGAAATTTTCTTAACGGGGGGAGAATGTGACAACCCTAAAAATTTCAGGTATCTGTACAACTAATTAATATTAACTTTGTGCTTAATGACTGTGCTTGTCTACAACTGTTGAATTAAACTGCTTTATGAGTTCTGCATCACATTCATACTGTCACTCCATTTATTACACACAAGTTTTAGTGATAAACTTGATGCGCAAAAACACAATTAGCACAGTGAACGGATAACTCTGAAACATGCTGACAATGCTAACATATAGACAAACAATAGGTTGAGGGACCTATTTGACATTCTTTGAAACTTGCTTGAAATTATTACTTTTTAATTTCGAGGACTAAAACCGTCATTATTTGAAAGTACAAAGTTTAGGGACTAAATTGTCATTTTTGAAACTATATAAGTACAAGGGTTAAAAGTGCAATTATTGCAAATTACAAGTTTAGGGTCCTTTTGGTCATTTTTGAAACCTATTTATAAAAGAAATAAATATAATTGTAAAAGTCTAAGGTTCATTTGGTCTTTTCCTCAAACTTAAACTCTAGGGACTAAAGTTGACTTTCTTAAACTCATTTTAACTAAAGATCCTAACCTGGTTAACTTTCATATAAGGATTTCTTCTTTAAAGCTTAACTCAGTTAACTCATTTAACTGAAATAGGTTAACTAAGTTAGTCCCTATATAATAAATCCTTCTTTAAACACTAACCTAGTTAGTTAAACTAACTGACTACTACAGGGACCATTTATGTCATTTTTCGAAACTTCAGGGACCAACAATGCGTTTTATATGAAAGTATAGGGGCTGTTATTGCAACTTTTCGAAAGTTGAGGTACCATTTTCGTACAAAATGAAACTACAGGGACCTAAGTGTAACTTTGACAAAAACCGTTTTAAAAAGGGATAAATCCCCTGGAACCAATATAAGTGAGGATCGAACTCGTGACCATGCGTTTGAAACCGAAGTGTCTTAGCCAGTTTTTCCTCCAGGCAGGAGCTGATAGATATAGATTTTAATTCTATTTATACACTAATTAGAATTATATATTATTATTCAAACAAGAACAATTGGCAATAGACGACTTTGGGATCCAAAACGTTTCAAAATTTATTTTTTTATCCGCCGAAAGTGACATTAACCTACTTTCTTTAAATTTCTAGAATTAGTTTTATATATATATTAAACTTCAAAGCACGTTCCTTTTTTTTTATTGCCAACCAATTTCATTTTGAGACTTTAACGACGGAAAGTTTTTTTAAAATTAATTCGCCAATTCTTGTTGAATTTGTGTCCAATTTAATAGGTTATTTAAACCCCCTGAATTCTTATAAACATTCCACACCCATTAAAATACTTAAACATATATATTTTTTTGACGAAACCCGATCGGAACTTCACCGGAGAATAGCCGGTTCTTCGTTCTAATCAATACCGGTTAGTTTTTATTTGTTCAATTAGTTCAATTATACTTATTTATATAGTTTAATTTAATGTAATTAAATTATATAACTATATAATTTTGATCCAAAATTATTCTTATGACAAAAGATGCATTATTTTGAATTTATATAAATTTAGAATCTGAATTTTTATTATGTTTAATTATTTAGATAATTAAACTTATATAAATTTATTTATTGTTAACTTATCATTTTAATTCATTTTATTTATTTAAAATGATTCCAATGCCATAATAATTATTTTAAATCAGTAATATTCAAGTTCGAATAATTAAAAATGTTATTTTAATTATTCTGGTTTAAATTAATTATTTTGATAATTAGTTATATAATTATCACATTATTTTTTAGACAAAACACTACCGATCCTAGAGATTTAGAATCTCCGATCATTCGATTAGACATTATTATTGATACATATTCCATATTGTTGCATGTTCAATCAATTAGAGTGACGTGGAATATTATTCCCAAGAACTCTCACATTAGCATATTTATTTGGACTTACTCAAAATCAAGGTGAGTTCATGTTCCCCCTTTTCTCTTAACTGTTTTCAGTTTTATACTTCGGGGGTGGAATACATGTTACAATTATTACAGACACTTACAGACGCTTTTATACATGGTATTAAATGTTTACAGACAAGTGAGTTCATAACCCCACTTTTTACGGTTTTACATTTTTATTAATGTTTTCGGGGTGGAAAGACATGCACGTTTTGCAAGAACATACAAAGTTTTGAACGAACGAAAACTCATAATTCTAAATTATGTTACGAATGGATTATACTAGAGGTTCAGCCTTAGAGGTTGGGGAGGTTTAGGCTTAGAGGCTGGGGTAAGATATACGTTACAAATATTACAATGTTTACAAATGGTATAATAACAAGAAGCACTCTTGGTGAGAACGAGTACCAAGTATGATGCAATTTGAGAATACAAAAAATACAAAAAGCACTCTTGGTGAGAACGAGTACCAAGTATGTTACAACTATTACAGACATTTTTATACATGGTATGGTTAGCTTAAGGAGGTTTTTACTACTAGACGCTTAGATCATGTGAAAGGTGGGTACAACACTTAAGGCCATTAATCCTCGTTGTTAGGACCGAGGGACATGAGTGATAGATCTATTTGGGTGTAGTGAGCCCACACCCATGAGGCCGGGGAGGCCCATAGTGGTGACTGTGTCTTACAGCCGGAGGCCCGGTACAAATTTGCTAGGGTTGAGTACTTCCTGCACCGTTTCACACATACCAATGGCTTTGCAACCCAGTGGTGATCTCTTTTTCCTTATTGCTACATACCAGGGACATTTATACATACAGACATAATTCAAAGGATTATACATACATAGTTACAAAGGGACTTTCATACACCTTTTACAAAGGATTATACATACATCGATACAAAGGGACATTTATATACACAAGACATAATTTAAAGGCTTATATACACAGACTTACACATGAACTCGCTCAACTTTTTTGTTGATTTTTCAAACTACATGTATTTCAGGGAACTAGCAGGATCTGGCAGGGTATGCATGTGTCTAGCTTCGTTGGATAATAGATGTCATCCAGAATTGTGAAGTTTGAGAGGTGTAACCTATTCCTGGACGGGTTACATGTCTCTAAACCTAGTCTTATCTAAAGTCTTTTGGTGTCCTATGAAAACGTTTTAAATAATTTGTGGTTTGTAACTTATTTCAAATGTCGATGCTTCAAAACAATATTATGGTGGTATTTTCACAGTTTTATTAATGAATGAACATCTTGTATTTTATCATATAGTATTGTTGTGATTGTTGCTATGATATTAAGAAGTCACACCAAATAAACCCACGCTTCCGCAAAAGCCAGGGTGTGACACAATTAACCAAACCGACTCGTATATAAGACATAACAATTAATGGCCTAAAACACCCGTTTATTATTAAGTACGATTACTCATCAAAACTCATTTCTAAAACATGTAAATTGTAACTTAACTGCATTCTATAACTACACAAGAAGACATCATTCATCACCAGCATAATTAAACATCATTCGTCACTCTCATGATTTATCATCATTCGTCACCCATATTATTTATCATTATTCGTCAATTGCATAAATAAATAATATTTTCACCGACCATTTAACTAGCACGAAAACAAACAATCACATAAGGTGGGAACCTAATACATCTTTTTTTTTTCGCAGGCTATCATCATTGCCTTCGTCAGGAATTCGTCACTTCTAATTTGACCCTGAAGGGTCCGTCACCCATGTATTAACCCAAAGGGTCCGTTGTTGCCACAAAGGCTAATCATTTAAACATCTTAAGGATGTTTCTTGCTATAACCTTAGCGAAATTTCAAGCTTTGATTATCCATCATTTTCGTACTTAGCAACTCTACTGCTTATCACACATCTATTCTTTATCCTACATGCTAGCAAAACAATTATGACTTAGCATCAAATTACCGGAACCATTCTAAGTAACACGTGCCTTGAAACCTTCCTCATAACCTAACTAACTTAAATTGAGGGATTACAATTGCTAAAAACCTAAAATATGAAGTTAAGGTGCTGAAAAAGACAAAAACCAAAATTTTGCATGCTGGAGGTCCTTGTGGACCGAATGGAAAACCCCTTACATAGCGAGAAAATCGTTGGCAGCAACTGTTTGCTGCAAATATGCCACCTTTCACCTATTTTGACACACTTCTCCTACATTTGACACATAAAGGGACACTAATTTTGCATTGAGGCACCCTTGGATACTTTTCAAAGCCATATGCACTCTCCATTGCTATAAATAACAAGCTAAACTTCATAATTTTCATCCCAAAGTACACTTTGCTCTACAAAGTCTTGTGTGAAGTTCTTTGTTCCTACTTTTTAGCTTTCTCTTCTATTCTTTTGGAGAAGTCCTCTAAAGTTAGTAAGTATATTTCCCTTAGGTCTTTTAATAGCAATTAGCTCTGTACCTTAATTTCGTCCGAGTGTCGAGAATTTTAAACACTTTGACCAAACTATCTGACTTTCAATTCTTGCCACTTTGGTCAATCAATTTCAAATCAGATTCACCCAAATGATTCTCTTACTGTAGGAAGCAAATCCCTGCATTTGTATCTCATGATCATCACGTCCAAGTGGGTCAAAATGACAAATCAAACCTGAGTTTTTGAAATCCAAACGCAACTTTATGAAAATACCAAAGAATGACCTTTAAGCATATGAATTATGATATTTTGACAAGAAAATAGTTTGTACAACATAACAAAAATATATTTTAACATATTCAACTTGTCATGAACCCATTTCCCACACGAACCCATATTTATGCATACGACTCGTAAAATGACTTAAACAATATAATTAAGTCATAATGGGTCAAAACCTTAATGAACCATCCTTATTATTAGGATTCATTTGTAATCTTGAGAACACGCTAAATCATCATCAATCCTCAAGATGAGCACATAGTCCCTTTTTGTACATTTTAAACTTTTGGGATGATTCATATGTTACAACTATTTTCCTAATGCAATTCAACTACTTAACGGCATATGTTATTACTATCTGCTTTTTGTGTGTAAAACTTATGTGGTGAACCAATATCCATAACTAGTGGATTCATTAACTATGATTAAGTGGACCGTTAGTATATTATAGCACTATAGTGTGACGACCCATTCCTGTTTCTAGCGTGTGGTATTCTAGAAGACCCATTTGTGGAATGATAGAAACCAAGCTATGTGTTTTAGGAAACCATTTGGCATCCCCACTTCTTTTCCTACTTGTGAACTAGGTTTGAATGTACACCCCTTTCCATTCCTGCTTCTATGTGGTGTTGTAGAAGTATCCTTTGGGAAATGAGAGAAACCAAGCTATGTGTACTTGGAATTCCTTTTTGGGGTTTTCTACTCAATTAGTTAAACTCTTGGATTTCCATGCCTTTTAATTAAGGTTTGAATGTACACCCCTTTGTGGCCACTTCTTGTTGACACAAATTGCTTAGTTTTATACATATTGTCATATGAATTGTACTACAACTTTTGCTACACGTTTATGCTATTAAAACATATGTTGCTCACCAACTCTTGTAGTTGACCCATGTTTTCTCACATATGTTTTAGGTGTTAATCCATGATTCTACTCATGGTTGCTCACATAGGATATGGACTTTGCCTTAGTTTACTTTAATAAAAAACAATTACTATGTGATGTTTTGAAACAAGTTGTATTGTATGCTTTGTTATTTGAAAACAATGTAATTTGGTTGATTAATATATTGCAACTTTCAATTAGTGCGATGTGGTTTGAACAATCTACTTTATGTGACACCCTGACGTTTCCGCCGTTTGTTGGGGTGTTACAGATTGGTATCAGAGCCATGGTTATAGGGAATTAGGTTATTAGATTGCTTTTGACCTAGACTATAACCTTCCTAGGACCTCAAACATGAGTTATCACATTTATTTATCGTGTGTAATAAAAAAAACATTTTTTTACATTCGACATGGTCCGCGAATTTTTTTTTACATTCGACACCGTCCACGAATTCTTTTTTACATTCGACACCGTGCGTGAAATTCTTTTTACATACGACAATGTACGAGAAACAATTTTTCAAATGTATCTAAAAACTAAACATTTACACATGTCGTTTTTACATACGTTTGAAAAATAGATTTTGTCACACCCCCAAAATACCACATGCGGAATCACCGCGAGGCGTATGACATACCAGGATATCAGCCACCAATCACATTGAACTCGTAAGTATAATTAAATAAAACTTTCATTTACTAACAGAAAGTATTTCAAAACGTTACATATAACTCATAGTACACAGCGGAAGCATAATTCATTTGTTAAATGTTATATAAACCACGCGTAAGTAAGCCATTAGACTTGTGTTGCAATTCCATGTATCTCGACCCATGACCACTCCAACATCCCAGACAGCAAGTTCCAACGATATGCACCTAAAAGCCTGCAAGGCATGTAACAACGAGTCAACAACAAAGTTGAGCGAGTTCACAGTTGGTTGTTTAGTTTTAAACGTTTGTTTCGAAAACCATAAGTTGTTTCGTAAACCACGAGTTAACCAGTATCTTTGTTTCCCAAACCATATCCATAATCAGTGGGGGCTTCCCCATGTGAACCACTAGACCGTTACCATATCGACAACTGACGAAAGTAAGTTGTGCCCTAAGTCAATGTCTATCATTATTGACTGTGTGCCCAGATCCATTAGTACATGCTCGTCCTACCGGCACGGTGTGAGGCTTGTCAACCCTAATAGCGCTATCAACTAATAACCCGCTCGCCATTGGCCCGGCAATTAAGTCGATATAAAAATGAGGGACTTCATGATAGAGTTTTGTCTAGTAAATTTAAGGTTGTTGTCCTACCCAAGGAGGACGAACGTACGCATTCTACCCAAGGAGAATACGCAGGATTAATATTGGCATCCTACCCATGGATGATGGCGGTACATATCCTACCCAAGGAGGATATTCAGGTTCTGTTTTAGTTCTTTAACCCATTCCCAACCACTGGGAATCCCATGCCTTAGAAAGAGTGTGAACTCACCTCGGTTTGCTCGGTAAGACTAGTTACTTGACCACACTCAGTTATTCAAAGCCTAAAAGGTTCATATATATATGTATATAATAGTCAGTTTGCATCCACGTTGATCACATTGTCACACCAGAAGTCATGATAAAACATGTACATGGTATCCTTGGTTTATCTATCGCTCATCAGTTAAACACACCACGTAATCATACACACACTATTAATACACGTATTCTTACGGCCCAAACTCACTATCTGAGAGATGCGGCCCAACAAATGTTCGGCCCAAACCAAACTTATCAGCCCACACTTATCATTCAGTCCAAACCAACATATATTTTAAACTAAGTGATCCAATATTACTTAGAATAAATTCGGCCCAAAAATATCAACTAACATGTAAACCTGATGACTTATAACCCACCTATTCTGTTTAACCAAACATACCAACCAGCCCAAAACATTAAATTCAACCCAACCAACAACCCATTTTCTCATGAACCCTTATCCCTCAAACGGCCCAACTATGTTAATTAATTTTCCCAGCAATCCATTTAACTATAACAGCCCAACTAATATACTTTTATGTTGATTACTACTAATTACTCGGCCCAACATTTATCCAATTTGTATTACCTGACCCAATACATTAAATCCAATCCAAACCATATCCCTTATAACCGTAGACCCTTAACCCTCGTGCAGCCCAACACATGATCACATTGTACAATACTTCTGTTCACAGGCTATGTTTTCATGTAAGGGTCCAGTTCTTGACGATCGATGTTAACAGGCTTTTTATACAACGAATCTAAGTTAAATTATAAAACAACATATGAAATCCCCAGGTTATTCACAATTGTATTTGCTAGCACATAAGATCATATTCCATAATATTACTCTAATACAGGTTGCAATGATTCATAATTCTTGAATTTTGGTAGAATATACATAGAATATACAAGCCAGTCATCATCATCTTGATTACACACAACCGGAAGTTTGATACGATTTTTATTATAGTTCTAACATCATGCACATCTCACAAATAAACTATCAATAGAACTTAACCAAAGGAATTTACTAACCAGCAGTACCAGGTCGATCAGATATATGATGTTCTCGAGGGGGGGGGGGTCTCCTATGTCTGTCACATTCAAGAAGAGGGTGTAGGGTTTGTTGTAATGGATATAGCGATCTTATGACATGTAAAGAAGGATACGTGCACTTATAATATAAAGCCAATCTCAACACAAGTGGGCCGGTTATATTCTAAAACCAATATTGAAACAAGTGGGCCGGTTATAACAAACAGTATCATTGGGTTACAAGGATTGGGTCATGCTAATATATATATATATATATATATATGCAAGGTTTAGGGAATCACTAGTTTGGTCAGAATGAGCCTATGCCCATTTAATTGGGCTGCCGCCAAAAACTCGGGCGAACCAGCCCTCATATGCACGATACAAGGTTCCGGCCCAATTCACACACTTATACCTCTTTACTTAGACACAAAATTCATTTAGCAATCTAATTACAGTCACAAGTGTTACCAATCTTTATCGTCGTAAGAAATACGAAAGAGGGATAACAAGAAACAGGATCACGCGACGAAGAAATACAGACCTTGAAAGTTCGGGTTGTCACAGATTTACGCGTGACGTTTAGAGGAGCTCGGCCGACGATTCGGGGCGTAAAATCATTTTTTCTCATTTGACATCGTGCGTAAAAAAGTATTTTACATTCAACAACTTATGTAAAAACATTTTTCAAACGTACGTAAAAACTATTTTGCGCCTTTCGGTTTTATATACGTTTGAAAATTAGATTTACGCGTGACGTTTAGAGGAGCTCGGGTCGGCAATCAGGGGCTTAAAATTTTTTTTACGCACGTTGTCAATTTGTTTTATATAGTGGTGTTTTCATACTCAGTTCACGTAGATGTTTACGTACGTTGTCAAACGTTTTTTACGCACATTGTCAAAACTTTTTTACGCACCTTGTCAAAACTCTTTTACGCACGTTGTCAAAACATTTTTTATACACGTTGTCGAATGTTTTTTTAAAGTTGTAGTGTGATGTCGGGTTAAAATAGTTACATTTTATAATAAATAGTGTCGGTTTTTAGTATATTAATTATATTAAGTCGAGTGTCTATTATATACTTAGTGTGTATTGATGTTTTCGTGCATAATAGGTGTTAATGAAGGTTAAACAAGAAAAGCAAGCTGAGATCGGGTTAGACAAGCTAATACGAGACATGAAACGAAAAAAAGTCAAAAGGGACGATCCCAGCGACACGCGATAGGGCTATGATCAGCTTCCGCGACTCGCCTAGGGTATCAAGTAAACGTTGTCGGCCATATTAAAGTATGTCGGTCAGTTGAGAACCCCCGCGACATGCGTGGGGGGGGGGGGGTGTTTGGTTCCTTCTTCTGCGACGTGCGACACACTTCACCAGGGGAAACTTATTTAAACGTTCAAGACTTGGGTTTCAAGACATACTTTTCATATTTTTAAAGGAGCAGCCGTCATTCACAAGGAATAATAGGGGTGAATTAGGGCACAAATTTAATTAATTCTTAGCCGACATACTTGATGAGATTATTATATAATTGGCATAAGAATTGAAAAGGGATTTTGGATATTATTCCATGCACAGCTGTTATTCGTGGACATTGGGGACGAACCAAGCATCACTTTTCAGCATTCTTTTCATCCAATCATACCTTTAAAGTCCATAGGATGATATCTAACCAATCCAAGATGACAATTGTTGCGGTAAAGATCATCATGCGTGGCTAAACTTCTTGTAGCTCCCCCCGGATGGGAGATTGTGCAGTTTTTCACTATACTTTGTTTATAAATTCGTTAAACTGGTAATCTTGACTACTTGTGGTGGATTTGCGCAATGTTTCATTATATTTGAATTACTTGTCGTTTTATTAAGCGTATTGGCAACATACTTGCGTTGTTAGCGGGTTGGTAATTTGGTGGGTAACTGGTATAACTAAACGGATTGTTTGATTGTATGGTGAATGTTAAAAACTATCTCTAATAATTAATCAAATCCATTAATTCCAAGACCATGTCTATGTGGTGTTTTGAATTTATGAATGGGTTTTTATGTTAAACAACAATCAGGATTCCAGGTGGGGGTTGCTTTTTCTCATATTGATCACAACTTTCATAATTAGCTTTCTTGTTTATAAAATCAATTAATTAAATCCCCAAGTTTGATAATTCTAATTCTAGTTAAAATCTTCTACACTGACCACAAATTCCCCATGGATACGATACCCTACTTATGCTATCTACGTAGTTTAATTAGGTTTTTGATTGACCCTAACGACAGTCATCAAAATGGCGCCGTTGCTGGGGATTTTGTGCGCTTAGTTTTAGTTTAGAATTAGTTGTTTTATTTATTTTTTGAAAAAAATCTAAAAAAATCCAAAAATATTTCTTTCTGTTTATTTTTGTTTCATTCGGTATTACCCTCGGTTTTCTTATTTTCTTGTGTGCAGGTGATTTCTTATTGCATGCATACCAGGTTTTCAGGATGATCTTCACCGCTCTTGTTCGATTTTGAAATTGAAAAGACAGCACGCCAAAATCTACTTCTTCGTTCCGCCTTGAAAGGAAAAGCAATTTCCACAATGAATCCATTAGAAAACCAATAGACCCCAAAGCACCAAACACTACAACAAACACCAATTACCTAGATGCCACCAATGCCACCACCCCCGTTTACATCTGAACCACAAAATCAAACTCAAACTCAACAAACTCCACCCATTGCACCACCATCAAACTTGACCACTGATGTGTGCGAGTGTGTATATAAGTTTAAGTATATTTTAAGCCCTTTTTACACGTTACTCAAGTTTTAAATTTATAAAACACGATATTTTACTAACACCAAACGCACATATGGGCAAGTGCACCCATCGTGAGTGTAGTATAGTGTTGGCAAGATACCGAGGTCATCCAAGGATACAAGAGCTTTTAGTACCGGTTTATCCTCAACGTCTAATCAAATCAAAAAGTTAGAAAAAAGGTTTTTAAATAAGAAAAATAAAACTAACTAAAATGCTGAAAAATAAAATAAAAATAAAAACAGATAGACAAGATGAATCACTTGGCTCCGACTCGTGTTTAGTGTAACCTTTGATTATTTCCGCACTTTTGCACTTTTTAAGAGATTATCTTAGTTATTGTAGTAGGCCCCACTTTTGAAGGTGACGTTACCCTCAACCCAGTAGTTTGAGTCAGCGAGGATACAATCCTAAAGGGTCGGATTATTGAAAGATAGTTAATTAAGTTTTTAATGCATATTATGGTAGGCCCCTCTTTTGAAGGTGACGTTACCCTCGGCTAAGTAGTCTGAGTCAGTAGGGATATAGTCCTAAATAGCCGGGTTAAATTATTAATAGTAGCTTACATATGAGGGGATCAAAGAGTTTGGACCCCCGCCATCCAATACCGGTGGGTATTGAAGGAGGTCCTACTAAATTTGACCCAGGTCCTTGCAGGATCTATACACTGAACAAGGTAAGACTCTTACCAAACCGTTCCCTTAACCCCCGACCAGGTAGCCAACATATCTCCATATAGACCGTGAAGATATGAATGGTGAAAATCTTTTATTTTATATAGACAGTAAAATAATGCCAAGACACCACGGACAAACGATAAGGAAGAATCACCTTCAACATAAGAAACTAGTTATTAAAGTCATTAATACACAACCAAGTAAAAAGTGAGAAAAGATTAAAAATAAAAAGTATTACACTAGACACTTGTCTTCACCAAGTGATGTAAGAGACTTAGGCAAACATGGCCTTTGATTTTCAATAACTCTTACGATCAATCTTGGATCCCGAGACGACTCACACACTCTACGATGGACAATGGATGATGGTGGTGGATGATGGTGTTGTGATGGTGGTGGGTGGTGGGTTGTGACATCTGTGCCTCCATGGCCATAAAACCAATACCAAATCAATGAAATATTGTGTTTCAATCTTGGTATTTGTATAAATATGTGTATCGTTTGCACATATCAATTCTTGTTCGATTTCGAGCTCTAAATCGCTTTCTGGAAAGTTATACGCGAACTGATGCATAAACGTAATCAGTTTAATGTGACAAACACTCCAGAATAGTGATATAGGCTTAAAATACCTTAAATAACCTTTACATAACTTAGAAATAAGTTTTGGGGGGTTTGGTGTGTCGAAATCAAGTTTATTCGCTTATAGGGACTAATTTTGACAAACTGCGAAAGTATGCCAATTCGTACTGTAACGAACATTCAGAAATATGATTATAAGTTAAACATGCCCTAAATATCCTTTACATAGCTTAGAGATAGGCTTTGAGGTGTTTGGTGTGCAAAAATAAACTTATTTGATCAACAGGGACTAAAAGCGTCAAAAAGTGCATAAGTTTGCATTTTCGCGCATATCTTACGTTCTGAATATATCCGGACCTCCAAAAATTTATGTAATCATTAAAATATTTTATTTTAGTGATTGGCATGATAAAATTCCATTCGTTGCTTAATTTGGATCGTTTTTTGCGTTCGTTACGACTTCCGTCATAATTAACCGAACAACGCAACCGTACGACCAAACGAACCGATATCCAAGATTTTTTTGAGCATTTTTTAAGTTCCCTATACTTTAACATCATTTTAGAGCTTTGAAATGGGGTTAACGGGGCTTAAAAGTGCCAAAAATCAAGTTTTACAAGTGTAGGGACCATTTTTGAAATTTCTGACCAGATTCAATGAACCTAGTCCAATTTTGAAGTGTTGATGATTTTAATGGTTGGTTTTGGATGCTATGGGCTCAAATTTGTTGGTTTTAAACATTCCCTTGGTTTTTAAAACCATGAGCCCAAGTGGAGGGCCAAGATCAAAGCACGAAATGCGAGGAACGATCCTAACGGTTTACCGAATCCTATTTAAACCCATGCCTTCACTTCATTTCAACTCACACTTTGGTTCAATCAGCTCTAAGTTGAAGTTATTACTTCATACCTGAGTTGTTTGAATCAAAACTTCCTAGCTTGGACCCTTTGTAAGTCTCTTTCGTGCTTTTTATGCGTTTTTAGCACGAAAGTCAAACAGTGTTTGACTCTCTGCTTTGACCACGAGTTGGTCAACATGAAGTTCGTTGAACTTTGCAACGTGAGCATAATCACGATGGTTTTAGTCCCGTGTGACTAAACCTACTGATTACCACGTTGATTAGGCGTAGTGACGAGTCGTAGTTTCGGCCAAAATGCGTATTCATGCGTATTTTGTAACCAAACTACTCTTGGGTATCAAAACCATTTGTTTTGATATCAAAACCTATTTTCTAACTTAACTAAACATGTTTTAACATGTTTAGCTCGTCACTTTTAGTATAGTGCTTGTATAGAGTCGTAAGTCAAGCGGTCTTATCAACCGCTTAGACTTTCGAACTAGACCAGTTTGGTCGATCATTAGGATCCGACCAAGCATGTTTAGTGACCGTAGTTGTATAGGGAATAACCTTCCGAGGTTATACCTTATGGTCACTTCGTTTAGTTAGTTGTATGATAGGTAGTTTATATGCCTTAGGAAAATGACCAAAATACCCTTTTTACGCATAAATTCATTTTAAGCATATGTAACCTTAATTTTTATGTCTAAACTGATTAGGTAACATTATTAGACATGTTAAGACATATAATACTTGTCATAGGACTAATTAGGCGGTCCGAACGCGTTTTACGCAAACGACGCGTTAACGTAGCGTAAGCTACCTAAACGGGTCGTAATGAGTCGTAAGCACTTAGGTTAGGTTTCGATTTAGTATGTAGGATTTGTTAAACCATATCATATGAGTTCCAATACTCATTTGCTTTACGAAACCTCATCCTATCCGATCTTCCAATTTAGGTCCGGTTTATTTACGTAGTTACTTATATTAGGTGTGAAGGATCGTTTTCTGACCCGAACGAGTCGTTCAGAAGAGTTTTTGCTCAATACACTTTAAACTGTCTATTGATTGATTTTACAAAGTTTTACAGTGAGTAGACACTTTGGCAGCACTTCGGCTCTCAAACCGAAAAAGTAATTTCGTGCCAAATAACGAAGACAAGGCAACTATTTATAGGCACCGTAATTTCGTATGAACAGGTTCAAACGAAATTACATTCACACAAAATTACTATTACGTGCGAAATCACCAAGTAATTTCGTGCGAAATAACACTCTGTAATTTTGTGCGAAATTACCTTCTAACCTATTTTTGACAATTTCCTCGAATAACGTGCCCTGAACTATCTATATGTCACACCCCCAAAATCCACCATGCGGAGTACCACCGCTTGGAGGCGTGACGTGACCAGGATCGAGCCACCAATCATATTGAACTTCGTAATTAACTAAATAAGACCAACCACAATACGATTGGTGACCAAAGCTAGTTAACCATGTTTTGTTTAAACAGCGGAAGCATAAAAGCAAATCCAAAAGCATAAGTCCATAGTTTATAAGTTAAAGTTCAAAACGCAAGTTCAATAAGTTCATAAGGGTTTAAATAGTAAGCACGGAACATAACAGTCCGTACACCAAAACGACTCCTTCCTCGTGCAAGCTCCAAGCATTTAGCGACCTGTAAGGCATGTAACAACGAGTCAACAACAAAGTTGAGTGAGTTCACGTTTGGTTGTTTAGTTTTAAGTTGTTTCTGAAAAACGTGGTTTGACTTTCGTTGGCTTAATTGCCGTGGGGGTTACCCCGTAGTTGAAAGTATGTTTAACCAGTTCCTTTTTCATTACCCAAACCATAACCATAATCAGTGGGGGCTTTCCCCGTGTGAACTACTAGACGGTATGATATCGACTACTACGAACAATAGTTGAGCCCTACATCAGTGTCTATCATCACTGACAGTTTGCCATAGTCCATTAGTACACGCCCGTCCGACCGGCACGGTGTGAGGTTTGTTAAGCCTAATAGCGCTATTAACTAATGACCCGCTCGCCATTGGCCACGGCAATTAAGTCGATATAAATTGTGGGACTTCATGATAGAGTTTTGTCTAGCTAGTTTTAAGGTTGTTATCCTGCACCAGGAGGACGACATTGTACGTATTCTGCACCAGGAGAATTCGTAGGATTAATAATGGCATCCTACCCATAGGAAGGATGGCCGTACATATCTCCCCAAAGGGATATGTAGATTTAGTTTTAATTCTTTAACCCATTCCCAAACCACCGGGAATCCCATGCCTTGTAGAAAGTGTGAACTCACCTCGGTTTGCTCGGTTAGATTCTCAAATATAGCTAACAGTCAGGGTCGGTCAATCACGTCCTAGTATGATTTATCAGTTAGTCATTTAGTGGCTTTCAATTAGAGCACAAAGTTCCTACACGTATCTATCACACAACATGCTTCACTTTGACGGTTTATGCCCATATAAGTTTCCCATCCATTCCCCACTCATAAATAAACATACAATAATGCACATAACACATATAACATGTTAGATCATTCACAGATAGCATACTCGACATTTAGACACGCAAATTACAGCTTATGTCATTTCAGCATAAATATTCAAAACCGGGCTGTTTTCGGTCATTTTAATAAAATAGTTAACTTATTCCAAAAATTCCCAAATTTTTACAGAACATCTTTAACGATCCAATTATTATTGTGTAAAAATATCGGGGCCCAGTTCATTACCAATATTTTATAAAAATCCATTTTCCGGACTGAACTCAGATTTAACTTTTTCTGACCACAGTCCATGGAACAATTTATTAAAAATTCATCGAGAGTCCGATTTACAAAATTCCATTGGGGTAATTACAAATACATCAGTTTTCATTTACAGTAAAAATTTCACGATCCGGCTCTACACAGAATACAAGATATGACAGAAAATATAACACCCATTTATTGCTGTAAAAACTCAGCTTATGCTGCTGTTAAAAATCGGTTCTTCAAAAATAGTAAACGAAGTCCAAAAATTACGATTCCGGTGCCATTAGAACCGTATTTCATAATACATAAATCTAGGCTTCAGAAAATATGTTTTTCATTAAGTTATGGCCTGTTTACAGCCAACTGAATTTGGCTGTAAAACTTGGACAGATTCTGTTTTTTATTCTTTAATCTTCTAAGACGCGTTCGATTGATTCCGTTAGCATGATTAGTGATCGTAACAACATCAAACATCAATATTAACCAGCAACACATCAGATAATCAACCGAGAATCATAACAAAACAGGATCCAAGAGTTTTACACTAATATTTGCTCATTAACCAGCATGTTCATCATTTTTAGTAGACTTTAAACTTTGATCTTATATGTTCATGACTTTTATCCGACAAATCTCTTATTAACCACTTTAGACAAGATCAATAGGGTGTTTAGAGTCACTTACTACTAGCTCGTGGCTAGGGAAGAAACTAGACGAAAAATGGGTGGTTAATAGCGTTGTGGTGAGGTCCTTGGCAATCCGTAAGCACCGGGCTTCCTTGTATGAGATCCTTCTCCTTTGTGTATGCTTGGAAATGCAAGACTAAAATTGAAAGTGGGTGGGTGTATGTGACGGCTCTCGGCCGAGAATCAAAGAGAGGGCAAGAAAGAGCCAACTTTGTTTAAGTGTTTGTAGTAAGTGGAGTGTGGTTCCTTAGGTTAAATTTATAATCCATCCATTCTATTTATCCACAAGGTATTATGTCTCCATGATATTAAGCATGGATTAATATAATATTCAAAAACTTATGGTGGTGGTTTCCTAGGGGAAACCGATCGGGTATGGGGGTGGGGTAATATGGTTTGATTTGAACTAATAGGTTAGTGATATTTAGTTTAGTTAGGAATAATAAATTAATTATTAGAGTGTTATATAATATAACGGGGGTTAGGGTATTCGGGGACCCTAACTAGCTTAGAAAAAGGAAAAATAGTGTCATGTCAATATTTTTGTTTTCCGGGTAGAGTCCGGTTGTTCGGTCGGATATTAATCCGTTAAAGTGCTAAATTAATTCGTAAGGCGTCCTATTTATATATTTTTGTAACGTTTTTACTTTCTAACACTTAGGAAATCATAACGGACTATTTAATGACTTTTCTGTACATTACTAGTGTGTTAACAGGCGCATGTAAATATAACACAGATATCAGAAAGCAGTTACGTAATTCCACACAGTCGTCAAGCACTTTAATTATCAATAATAAATTGTACGGAATACATGGGATTTTGAGGGTTGTCACATTCTCCCCCTGTTAAGAGAATTTCGTCCCGAAATTTAGCGCGTGGTTACTGAGGAAGCTAGTTAAGTTGCGTTATTTTCCTAATTTTCCTGGGGTGTCACATCATCCCCCCGTTGATTTGGAATTTCGTCCCGAAATTATGCAGTAGCTTCAGCCTCAGTAGTGGTTGCGTTTTTCTTAAACAGTTGGGGATACTTGAGTTTCATTTGGTCTTCTCGTTCCCAGGTATACTCTGGGCCACGACGAGCATTCCAACGAACTCGGACCAGAGGTATCCTGGTATGCTTGAGGATCTTAACCTCTCGATCCGTAATCTCTACTGGTTCCTCGATGAATCGTAGCTGGTCGTCGATTGTGAGCTCCTTAAGAGGAACTATGAGGGTCTCATCTGACAGACACTTCTTCAGATTCGACACATGGAAAACATTGTGAACTCCGCTGAGTTCTTCAGGTAGACTCAACCTGTAGGCGACTTTGCCAATTTTCTTGGTGACTTCGAATGGTCCGACGTAACGCGGATTGAGTTTGCGTCGTTTGCCAAAGCGGACTACACCTTTCCAAGGTGAGACTTTGAGTAGCACTCGATCCCCAATCTAGAGCTCGAGTGGTTTTCTTCCCTTATCAGCATAGCTTTTCTGACGGTCACGAGCTGCCGCCATTCGCTGTCGTATCTGAGCAATTCTCTCGGTGGTATCTATCACAAGTTCTGGGCCAGTGATTTGGCTGTCACCAACTTCTGCCCAACAGAGAGGTGATCGGCATTTGCGTCCGTACAATGCCTCGAATGGAGCGGCCTGAATGCTGGTGTGGTAGCTGTTGTTATACGAAAACTCCACTAGCGGGAGGTGCTTTTCCCAGCCATTACCAAAATCGATTACACATGCCCTAAGCATGTCTTCAAGGGTTTGGATGGTGCGTTCAGATTGCCCATCCGTCTGTGGGTGATAAGCGGTGCTCATATCTAATCGTGAGCCAAAAGACTTGTGCATTGCTTGCCACAGTTCAGAAGTAAAACGCGCGTCACGATCAGAAATGATAGAGGTTGGCACTCCGTGCCTTGACACTACTTCCTTTAGATAAATGTCTGCAAGAGTAGAAAACTTATCCGTTTCTTTGATGGCCAGAAAATGTGCAGACTTGGTCAGTCGATCTACGATCACCCAAATGGTATCGTTTCCGCGTTGAGATCTGGGCAGGCCAGTAACGAAATCCATGGAAATTTGCTCCTATTTCCATTTCGGGATCTCCGGTTGTTGAAGTAGGCCTGATGGTTTCTGATATTCAGTCTTGACTATCGCACAAGTCAAGCACTTACTAACATAGGTTGCTATGTGGGCTTTCATGCCAGGCCACCAATACGTAGTCTTTAGGTCGTGGTACATCTTATCCGAACTAGGATGTACTGAATAACGAGACTTATGTGCTTCGTCCATCACAAGCTCGCGTAAGTTTCCATAAAGTGGAACCCAGATGTGCCCTGTTACATAGTAAGCGCCATCTTCCTTTTGTTCCAGCCGTTGCCTCGATCCTCGTGGGGATGCAGCCCTGATGTTTTCTGCTTTCAACGCTTCAACCTGAGCATCGCGAATCTAAGCGGGAAGGCTAGAGTGAATGGTAAGCTGTAATGCTCGTACACGCTTAGGTATAGTATCCTTTCGACTGAGGGCGTCGGCCACAACATTGGCTTTGCCCGGATGGTATTTGATAGCGCATTCATAATCGTTCAAGAGCTCAACCCATCGGCGTTGACGCATGTTTAACTCCTTTTGCTTGAATATATGCTCGAGACTCCTGTGATCGGTGTAAATGGTGCACTTGGTACCGTACAGGTAATGTCTCCATATCTTAAGCGCGAAAACAACTGCTCCCAGTTCCAAGTCGTGTGTAGTATAGTTCCTTTCGTGAACTTTAAGTTGGCGCGATGCGTAGGCAATGACCTTGTCACGTTGCATCAATACGCAACCAAGTCCTTGGATGGAAGCGTCGCAATAAACCACAAAATCTTCTGTGCCTTCAGGTAATGGGAGGATAGGTGCGCTACAAAGTCTATCTTTCAAGTGCTGAAACGCAGATTCCTGTGCATCACCCCAGTGATAGGTGACACCCTTCTGAGTCAGTGAAGTGAGGGGTTGTGCAATCTTGGAGAAATCATTTATAAACCTTCTGTAATATCCGGCCAAACCCAAGAATTGGCGGATTTCTGTTGGTGTACGGGGTGCAGGCCAGTTCTTGATCGATTCAACCTTAGATGGATCCACATGAATTCCATCCTTGTTTACCACGTGGCCTAGAAAGTGGACTTCGCGAAGCCAGAAGTCACATTTCGAAAACTTGGCATACAACTGCTCTTTTCGAAGAAGTTCCAGCATAAGTCGTAGATGCTGCTCGTGTTCCTCCTGACTCTTAGAATAAATTAGGATATCGTCGATGAACACAATAACGAACTTATCCAGGTAAGGCTTGCATACTCGGTTCATGAGATCCATAAAGACCGCTGGTGCATTCGTCAGCCCGAATGGCATAACCAGAAACTCGTAATGGCCGTAACGAGTTCTGAATGCTGTTTTGGAGACGTCCTCATCTCGGACCCTCAGCTGATGGTATCCCGATCTCAAGTCAATCTTGGAGTAATAGCTCGACCCTTGCAACTGGTCGAACAAGTCGTCAATACGTGGAAGAGGATAACGATTCTTCACAGTCACCTTGTTAAGCTCGCGATAGTCAATACACATTCTGAAAGTACCATCTTTCTTCTTTACGAACATGACTGGAGCTCCCCAGGGCGAATAGCTAGGACGTATAAACCCTTTTCCAGGAGTTCTTGTAATTACTTGGACAGTTCTTCAAGTTCTGATGGAGCTAGACGATAAGGTGCTCGAGCTATGGGCGCTGCTCCTGGAGCTAGCTTAATTTGAAACTCAACTTGGCGATGAGGCGGAAGACCAGGCAATTCCTCAGGAAATACCTCAGGAAAATCGCGCACAATAGGGATGTCTTCAATTCTCTTCTCTTCTCTTGATGTGTCAGTAACGAGCGCTAGAATGGCAGTGTGGCCCTTTCATAGACACTTCTGGGCCTTAAGGAAAGAGATAATGCCTACAACAACACCACTCTTATCGCCCTGAATCACCAGAGGTTCTTCACCAGGACGAGGAATGCGGATGATTTTCTCCTTGCAAACAATCTCCGCCTGATGATGAGATAGCCAATCCATCCCAATAACGACGTCGAAACTACCAAGTGTGATAGGAATAAGATCGATAGAGAAAGTCTGACCAGCTAAGATGAGGTTACAACCTTTAACTACGTGTGTGGCTTCAAGACTTTTACCGTTTGCTAGTTCTACCATGTGTTTGGTGTTCAAAAGTGTTGGAGTGCGCTTAAGCATTTGGCTAACTTTTAGGGAGACATAACTAGTATCGGCACCCGAATCGAATAAAACAGTAACAAAGAAGTCATCCAGAAGAAACTTACCCATCACAACGTTGGGACCGTTCCTTGCTTCTCCCTGACCAATCACGAACACCCGACCTTGGGCACCATTGCCATTATTGTTACCTCCATTGTTGCCTCTGTTGTTGTTTCCATTGTGGTTCCCGTTTCTTTGGTTATTGTTCTGGTTTTGGTTCAGCTGGGGGCAGTTCCTCTTAAAGTGGCCTTCAGCGCCACACTGAAAGCATCCTTTATTTCCCTGCTGATGCTGCTGCTGGTGATTCTGTGGGGCTTGTTGTAATTGTTGGCGATTCTGATTTGCTGGTCGGGCGCTCCTGCAATCCTTTGCTTCATGACCAAACTTGTTACACCTCAGGCAACGACCTTTGTTGCACTGCCCGCTGTGATGTTTGTTGCACCGGTTGCACTTGGGATGGTTCCCTCGGTATCCACCCTGTCCTTGGTTACCAGAAGATTGCTGACCAGGACTCTGGTAGTCATCAGTCTTTCGCTGCTGAGACTGAACTAAAGTAGAACCCTTTCCAGAGTTCCCATCCCATTTTCGCTTGTTGTCGGTAGGTGCATCAGAAGTAGCTGTGGCACTGATTCGTTTGGGCAGCCTGTTTTGCTCCACCGCCTGGTCAGTGAGTCGATGGGCCAACTTGATGATTTGCTGTATGGTACCCAAGTTGGCTAAAGTCACGTGACTTTGAATCTCTGGTACAAGGCCCTTGAGATACAGCTCAATTCGTTTGATGGGAGGGTCCACCATGGTAGGGCACAAGATGGCCAGCTCATTTAAGCTTTTCGTATACGCCTCAATCTCAGACCCCGTCATCTTTAGATTGTAAAATTCCACCTCTAGCTTGTGGATGTCATCCTGACTACAGTACTCCTCCTTGATCAGCTCTTTGAAACCATTCCAGGGTGTGGCATTAGCAACTGCCAGTCCTAGTAGTTGAACCTGTGCCTTCCACCAGGTTAACGCAGCTCCTTCAAGTGTTCCGGTAGCATATTTCACCCTACGGTCTTCGGGGCATTCGCACATCTCGAAAACTGACTCAAGCTTTTCAAACCAGTGAAGAAGGCCCACTGCTCCTTCGGTGCCACTGAAAGTGGTAGGTCGGCAGTCCATGAACGTCTTGAATGTGCACACAGGAGGTTGAGCATGTTGACCTGTTGCACGAGAATAAAAGAGAAGGTTAAGCACGAGGGTTGGTTTGCGAAGGTAGGATCTAAACGTCCTAAGGTGAGTTGGTATGGCAGGTTATACCTCATGCAGGGTTGGCTGCGAGTGCCTCAGCGACTCATTCGTTGATCAAAGCCGTCAACTGGGCTTGAGTGAGGTTGATACGTCCTCCGCGTCCGCCCATGATCTTCATAATGAAGCAACGTAAGTGAGAAAAGTGTCACGGAAGTGCGTAAGCGTGGGACGACATTAGAGAGTAAGCACACAAGGTTCAAATAGCAATTATCACATTATCTAATGCACAGTGAGAACTATCTAACCGAAAATATAACATAAATCATACCACTTATGGTGTCGAGTCTTGCACGTGGAGCGAAGCGTCGTTGTGGATCGTTGAGCACTGTACTGGTTATAGTCTGGTTTTATCAAAAACTTTTCCCTTTTAAAACCAAGTTCACTATAACCAATGGCTCTGATACCAATCTGTCACACCCCCAAAATCCACCATGCGGAGTACCACCGCTTGGAGGCGTGACGTGACCAGGATCGAGCCACCAATCATATTGAACATCGTAATTAAGTAAATAAGACCAACCACAATACGATTGGTGACCAAAGCTAGTTAACCATGTTTAGTTTAAACAACGGAAGCATAAAAGCAAATCCAAAAGCAAAAGTCCATAATTTATAAGTTAAAGTTCAAAACGCAAGTTCAATAAGTTCATAAGGGTTTAAATAGTAAGCACGGAACATAACAGTCCGTACACCACAACGACTCCTTCCTCGTGCAAGCTCCAAGCATTTAGCGACCTGTAAGGCATGTAACAACGAGTCAACAACAAAGTTGAGTGAGTTCACGTTTGGTTGTTTAGTTTTATGTTGTTTCTGAAAAATGTGGTTTAACTTTCGTTGGCTTAATTGCCGTGGGGGTTACCCCGTAGTTGAAAGTATGTTTAACCAGTTCCTTTTTCAATACCCAAACCATAACCATAATCAGTGGGGGCTTTCCCCGTGTGAACTACTAGACGGTATGATATCGACTACTACGAACAATAGTTGTGCCCAACATCAGTGTCTATCATCACTGACAGTTTGCCATAGTCCATTAGTACACGCCCGTCCGACCGGCACAGTGTGAGGTTTGTTAAACGTAATAGCGCTATTAACTAATGACCCGCTCGCCATTGGCCTCGGCGATTAAGTCGATATAAATTGAGGGACTTCATGATAGAGTTGTGTCTAGCTAGTTTTAAGGTTGTTGTCCTGCACCAGGAGGACGACAACATACGTATTCTGCACCAGGAGAATTCGTAGGATTAATAATGGCATCCTACCCATAGGAAGGATGGCCGTACATATCTCCCCAAAGGGATATGTAGTTTAGTTTTAATTCTTTAACCCATTCCTAAACCACCGGGAATCCCATGCCTTGTAGAAAGTGTGAACTCACCTCGGTTTGCTCGGTTAGATTCTCAAATATAGCTAACAGTCAGGGTCGGTCAATCACATCCTAGTATGATTTATCAGTTAGTCATTTAGTGGCTTTCAATTAGAGCACGAAGTTCCTACACGTATCTATCACACAACATGCATCACTTTGACGGTTTATGCCCATATAAGTTTCCCATCCATTCCCCACTCATAAATAAACATACGATAATGCACATAACACATATAACATGTTAGATCATTCACAGATAGCATACTCGACATTTAGACACGCAAATTACAGCTTATGTCATTTCAGCATAAATATTCAAAACCGGGCTGTTTTCGGTCATTTTAATAAAATAGTTAACTTATTCCAAAAATTCCCAAATTTTTACAGAACATCTTTAACGATCCAATTATTATTGTGTAAAAATATCGGGGCCCAGTTCATTACCAATATTTTATAAAAATCCATTTTCCGGACTGAACTCAGATTTAACTTTTTCTGACCACAGTCCACGGAACAATTTATTAAAAATTCATCGAGAGTCCTATTTACAAAATTCCAGTGGGGTAATTACAAATACATCAGTTTTCATTTACAGTAAAAATTTCACGATCCGGCTCTACACAGAATACAAGATATGACAGAAAATATAACACCCATTTATTGCTGTAAAAACTCAGCTTAAGCTGCTGTTACAAATCGGTTCTTCAAAAATAGTAAACGAAGTCCAAAAATTACAATTCCGGTGCCATTAGAACCGTATTTCATAATACATAAATCTAGGATTCAGAAAATACGTTTTTTGTTAAGTTATGGCCTGTTTACAGCCAACTGAAGTTGTCTGTAAAACTTGGACAGATTCTGTTTTTTATTCTTTAATCTTCTAAGACGCGTTCGATTGATTCCGTTAGCATGATTAGTGATCGTAACAACATCAAACATCAATATTAACCAGCAACACATCAGATAATCAACCAAGAATCATAACAAAACAAGATCCAAGAGTTTTACACTAATATTTGCTCATTAACCAGCATGTTCATCATTTTTAGTAGACTTTAAACTTTGATCTTATATGTTCATGACTTTTATCTGACAAATCTCTTATTAACCACTTTAGACAAGATCAATAGCGTGTTTAGAGTCACTTACTACTAGCTCATGGCTAGGGAAGAAACTAGACGAAAAATGGGTGGTTAATAGCGTTGTGGTGAGGTCCTTGGCAATCCGTAAGCACCGGGCTTCCTTGTATGAGATCCTTCTCCTTTGTGTATGCTTGGAAATGCAAGACTAAAATTGAAAGTGGGTGGGTGTATGTGAAGGCTCTCGGCCGAGAATCAAAGAGAGGGAAAGAAAGAGCCAACTTTGTTTAAGTGTTTGTAGTAAGTGGAGTGTGGTTCCTTAGGTTAAATTTATAATCCATCCATTCTATTTATCCACAAGGTATTATGTCTCCATGATATTAAGCATGGATTAATATAATATTCAAAAACTTATGGTGGTGGTTTCCTAGGGGAAACCGATCGGGTATGGGGGTGGGGTAATATGGTTTGATTTGAACTAATAGGTTAGTGATATTTAGTTTAGTTAGGAATAATAAATTAATTATTAGAGTGTTATATAATATAACGGGGGTTAGGGTATTCGGGGACCCTAACTAGCTTAGAAAAAGGAAAAATAGTGTCATGTCAATATTTTTGTTTTCCGGGTAGAGTTCGGTTGTTCGGTCGGATATTAATCCGTTAAAGTGCTAAATTAATTCGTAAGGCGTCCTATTTATATATTTTTGTAACGTTTTTACTTTCTAACACTTAGGAAATCATAACGGACTATTTAATGACTTTTCTGTACATTACTAGTGTGTTAACAGGCGCATGTAAATATAACACAGATATCAGAAAGCAGTTACGTAATTCCACAGTCGTCAAGCACTTTAATTATCAATAATAAATTGTACGGAATACATGGGATTTTGAGGGTTGTCACACTATACTAATACAAGACTCGATACAAGACGAAGTCAACAGACGTATGCACTAACAGACTCCCCCTCAGATGTCGACGAGTCTTCAATACATGTCTTCAGCATCTTCTGTCTTTATCAGTCTTCACTTTATCTCGAAGTATCTGACAATGTAAAACATCCTCAATCTTTCTCTTCTCTTCTTTTTCAGGATCTCAATCTGACTCTATCTTCTCTTGATCAGATCTCTTGATTCCTTAAGTTCTTCAGCATCATCAGCTTGCGTGAACTTCAGGATCTAAACTTGGCTCTACAATCTTCAAACTCCCTCTTGATGTCTTCAGACTCCCCCTTCAACTGTGCTTGGGATCGCAGTCTGGCTTCCACAGGTTCAAGATCATGACCTGGCTCACATCCTGCTCAGTATCGAAACTTGGCTAACCTGCACATTCTTAACCCAGAAATAAATTTCACAAATTTAAAATTTTACAAATTTATTCTCTGCTTACCGCTTGTAGACACAAATACAACATCATTTGCAATTATCGTACAAAATGATTTAACATTTTGTTAAACTCTGATGAACCACTTAAAAAAAACCATTTTTCTTTTCAAACAATTTTTCATCTCAAACAAACTCTCCCAAATCTTTTGTCATCATGTTTAGCAGTCAGAATTTTGAAAATCAGCTATCCAACATCAGTTGTCGAAAATCTTTTTGAATTTTCAAAAATTTATGCTAAAACATACTTAAAATCTTATTGGACTTTTGAACTTAAAAAAAATGCAGTAAAGAAATATTTACAAACAATATTTTTGTGAGTTTGTGTAAGATGATCATATCAGTTTTTGAGACAAATCACCAACACCATTAAGCTTTAAACATTTTATGTTCTAAACGATTTACTTAGATTATCAGTATACTGATCCACTTAAATTTTCACACAAAGTTCAACTATTTCGAGATACGGATTTAATGTTTTAAGAACTTAAACTTATTCATGTGTCCCACCTCAGAATATACTCCCGTATCCAGATCTCAATATTCAGTCTTACAGGTGAGTATACCTAGATGATATCTGTAAAGGTTAAAATGCGAGGGCCATGAGAGCTCAGGCTATTGCTTCCGCAAAATCAGAGAGATGATGGCTTCGACTTTTGGTGTGTTCCCTTTAGAGAATCTTTTCTTCAACAGCACATGATTAGCATTTTGCAATGTTTCATCATTTTTTATGCTGAGGGAGGTGCTATATTTCAAGCAAGCACAAAGTATTATACGGGGACTAGGCCATTGCTTCCGCAAAATCAGAAGTCCCGGGATAATACCCCAGATATCACTGAGTATAAAGACCTAGTATCTCAGAAAGAGGGACCTTTTAAACAAGATTTCGGGGATTACCCATATATCCGAGAGATATTCCCCACGATATAAGTAAGTTTGAAATTTAGGTTTATATCTCATCACAATCTACTAAATGTGTAAAAACCTACTGGCACATCATCTGTGAGACCGTTTATCACATTTGACTTTCCAATTCTTTAGCATGCTGTGATAGTCCACTGATGTACTATCATTTCCTCTTTTTCACAACAAAACTCTTTTTCATTTTATCATGTTTTTGTTGTTTTTCAATATTTTCCAATCAAAAATGAGTTTTGTGCTTTTTTCAAGTTTTCAAATGTTTTTGTCTTTTTCAAATTTTCAAATGCTTTTGGATTTTCTGAAAATTTCTTACTCCCCCTAAAATTCAAAACCAATTAAAATTTGAAAACAAACTGTACAAATAAAATTACAACTGTTGTGAATTGCTTCAATTCGCCATTCATTTGGCATAAATAATCAGAACTCCCCCTGACAACAAACTATTTTCCCATTATGATTTCAAAACACTTAAGTTTGTTTTAATCAAAATGGTTTTTCCGGAAAATAAGTTTTGATGAAATCACTTGTAGGTTAGGGGATCAATTCATCACCTTGTTCTTTCAACCACTTTAAAAATATAACAATTTCAAGATCAATCAACACATACCACTTGTATGTTGAAATATCACCAAAGTGAATTTCTTACCACTTGTAGAAAATCAAGTACAACTTAATGTCCCTGATTTACCACTTGTAAGTAACAAACCAATAACCACTTGTAAATTTTCACAAACCCATAAAATTCAAGTAAAATGCCGATACCTGCTTCACACTTACCAACCTGGAAGCTCCGGCAAGTCATACTTTTCACATATGAAAAACAGACATCCAAGCCTGACCAAACTTGGATGTGACCTCTTCAGTTTCACTCGGGGTGTAAGTTGCCTTCTTTGTTTCATAAAACTCTTTTACCCCTTTCACCTTCCCATCAACCATCTTTCCAAAAATCTTTTTCACGTTTCCATTAAAAACTTTTTCAACATCAAATTCTTTCTTCTCAGAATAGAATTGATTTGAAATTTCCACTTTACCAACTTTTTGTTTAAAATTTTCAGCCCGCAATGGTGGAAAATTGACATCATCCATTGGCGGTACTGACGTTTCAATTTTTAGCTCAACTTGTGGCTCCTCTGACTTTGTGGAATCAGATTCATCGCCAGATTTAACATCTGATTTCTTAACAACCCACTTCTGGTTGTCAAGATTCACTCTTCTCTTGTAAAATCTTTTCGAACATTCACCAACCTCATATGTTGAATTTCTAAGCAATTTAAACTTTTCAGTTGGTGGTTCGGTTTTATCAACAATCTTTTCTTTAAGTTTAGAAACAACTTCCTGTTTGTGTTGGTAGCCATTGGACAATTCCAAGCTATGTGACCAACTTCTTGACATCGGTAACAGGTTCTTGTCTCCTTTCTCTGATAAGCTCCATTCTTGTCAATCTTTTGTTTTTCAGCAAAGAACTCCTTATTTGATTGCTTCCAGAATGAGCTCTTTTCTTCTTCCTTCGAACTTAATCCTGAAACAAATACTGTTTTTGTTTTAGAAATTTTCTCATTTTTATATTTTTTTGGTGGAATAAAACCTAAACCATTCTTTTTGAAATTACCGTTATGGTTTGGTTTCTTTCGATAACTTGAACCAAAACTGTAACCCTTTTTCTTGTTTAACCTTTGTTTATCTCTTGAGGTGTAAGATTTTGGTTTTTCAGAAAGATTTACATCTTTTATTTCAGAAATATTAATTTTTGTTAATTTGAAAACCTTTTTTTATCATTTCTGGTTTAACACCCCTTATTGGAAATTCTTCATCAGAATATAATTTGTCTGAATCATTCAAAGTATATGCCACTTTGATTGGTTCGTCATTCAAATTAGATTTTGATAACAAGAATTCTTTATTGTATACTCTTTTAACTGACGACTTTGAACTGTCAACTGATGATGAACTCGAACTTACGGACTCGGACTTTGACTCTGACTCTTCATCTTTATCCAACACCTGATCGACCACTTTCTTTATTAACTCAGACTCATGATCAGTGTCAGACGATGTAAATGTGACATCAATGTTTTCTGGTAAATCGTCGATTGTTTCGGACTTTAACTTTATATTGACTGCCTTTTTGACTTGCTCCTCATTTGGTTTTCTGGGAGAATATCCTTCCCAAATCGGAGGCGGACACTTGTTATAAGTTGCACTTTGTTTCTTACCAGTATTCTTCTCTTCTGGCTTCTCATCTTGAAATGCTTCAAAACCTGCAACAGTTGGATAAATTCGATCAATCAAATAATCAGAACTATAATAACTTTGCAACAATCGTTTAATTCTTTCATTTTCAATTCTTTCTGTCTCCAACTCCTGTTTCAGCTTTGCACATTCTTCAATGTAATGATTAATAGCCTTCTGCTTTGTCATCATCACTGCATTCATCATCGTTAATGCATCTTCTCTTTCAGAATTTGTCTTTTGTAGACCATTCACTGTTCTATTTAACACATCATACGATTCTTTCACATAATTGAGATTGAACAATAAATTTTCTTTCATCTTATGTTGCTCACTCAATTTCTCATCTTTCTCTTCACACTTCTTGCACGACTCCAAACACTTTAAGCAAGGTTTTGTGACTTCAACAATCTTTTCCACTTCAACTATCTTCTCAACTTCAACAATTTTCTCAACTTCAATAATTTTCTCAACTTTAACTTCTTTTACAGCAAACTCAACTTCTTTACTCTGTTCA
Organism: Helianthus tuberosus; assembly: GCA_030545235.1. Taxonomy (NCBI): domain Eukaryota; kingdom Viridiplantae; phylum Streptophyta; class Magnoliopsida; order Asterales; family Asteraceae; genus Helianthus; species Helianthus tuberosus. The sequence continues at coordinate 59,833,890 of CM060445.1, forward strand.
GACTTCTCTTATTCTGCAACAATCTCGCTTTTTTACTTGTCTCTGATTCTTTGCTGCACGTTTCTCCTTTAGCTTTTCCACATGATCTGCAAAATAAAATTGAAAACTTTCAGGAGATAAATGAGTTTTTGCAATATTAATATGCATTTCTTCCTCATCATCACTATCATCAGTTGATGATTGATCAAACACTTGTGTCTGTTCTGAACTATCATCTGAAGAACTAGATACATCATCTTGATTCTTCTCATCACTTGCAAATACTTTCATCCATTCTGTCATCAAATCTGGTTCTTGAACTATTTGTGCAATGAGAGCTACTACTTTTGAATCAGGCGGAATGTATTTGTCCCAACTGAAACCTTCTACCACTTTTTCATCATTTTAATCAATTAGGCCATAATAAGCTTTCTTATTTGCTTCTTCAATCATTTTAGCATGTGCAGTTTGTGGTTCTTTTTGTTGATAAGGTTGATGAGCAACTTGTTGATATATGGCTTTTCGATAATAATCATTACCACCAAATGGATTCTTTGCTCCACTTGCTTCTCGATTTGTACATTCCCTCTTGAAATGTCCTTTCTCCCTGCATCGAAAACAAGTAACTTTAGACTTATCAAAACCCAAAGTAGAAATATTTACATCCAGGAAATCATCTCTCCCTGTAATCATCTTGAATTTTTCAGCTCTTCTCAAAACACTCGTTAAACACCATTTGATATCCATTAGCTCCATTTCCTCCGCATCAATCTGATCGTAGTCCTCTTTTGTCAACATAGGATTTCCTATCCTTCCTGCAACCAACCCTTCATATGATTCCAATACTATAGCAAGTAACGACATATGACTTTTAGCCACCTCTTCAGAAAAATTTTGACCATTCTGAAGATGCAACGCAATGTTGCAATGTAAAATTTGACCATTATTGCTGTTTAAACTTTGAAACTGATGACTTGAGGTTAATTCCTTTGGATTAACACTTGGATATGAAGAAAATCCACTGCTGCTGTTTGGACTTTGATTGACTATTCCAGATGAATTTTCTGCACTGAAAGCAGTTTGAATTTTCGGACTTGCTTCGACATTCTGAACACTCCATTTAAAGTACATCTTAACATCTTGTTATGCACTTGGATTGCTCCTTCTAGCAATATTTTGTTGCTAAAGATCTTGTCCTTCAATCTTTTCGATGAACTGAGAAATTGTCAAACCATCATATTCTCGAGTATTCTTTAATATCATAAAAAATGTACCCCATTCTTTCTGTGGTAAAGCATCAGCCAATTTGTTAACCCATTCTTCACGATCTTTGTTGATGTTTAACAGTGACATTAACCGTACTAAGTGACAATATCTTTCAATCACTTTCTTTGTATCTTCTCCTGGCAAACTTGTGAATAAATCAAATTCTTTCTTTAACAATGCCTTTTTACTCTTGATCATCTTCTCACTTCCCTCAAATTTAATTCGAAGTGCTTCCCAAATTGAGCGTGAAGTTTTATCATGTTGAAGCAAAATGAATATGTCTTCTTTAATAGTTTGCTGAAGTAAACTAATCATCATCTTTTCTGCTTTGTACATGTCTCGTTCTTTATCCGTAAATTCAAAAATCTTTTTCTCAACTCCCAAATCTGTACGTGGTAGAACATACTTTTTCTCAACACACTCCCAAGACCTCAAATGATTAGCTTGAATCCAGTTTTCAAACCGATCTTTCTAACCATAATACTCCTCAATTCCCATTAACTTCGGGGGTTTTTGTAAAGTTCCAGTCTCATTTTCCATGTTCATGCTGTGAGCAATGGTAGCCGGAGTAGTCGGGGTAGTAGAAAACACGTTATAAAATTCCTCTTCCATGATTCAGTAATCTTTTTCACAAAACAGTCACTATCAAACGAAATACACTTTCAAACGAAATAACCAACTGGTGCGAAATAGCACTCTCAAACGAAATAACCTCTTCACACGGAATACCCTATTCAAGCGAAATACCCTTTGGTGCGGAATAACAATTTCAAGAGAAATACTGATTTCGTGTGAAATAACACACTTTTAAGCGAAATATGTGATTTCGTGTGAAATACTCAAACGAAATTATAATCTGGTACGAAATAAGGCTTATTTCGTATGAAATACTGCTGATGTCATTATCTCGAGCTGTTTTTGCCAAAATTGATTATGTTTTAAGTCGATTTTAAGTCTGAAACTTTCAAGTGTTTGTTAAAACACTATTGCGCGTATAATTTGTGAAATTTAAGACATTTTGACCGTGAAATCAAGTTTAATTTTGAAAAGAAGGTGTAGAAAACAGAATTTGCAGCTGAATTAGTAAGAACTCTTCCTCCTGAGCTCTGATACCACTTGAAGGATCGTTTTCTGACCCGAAAGAGTCGTTCAGAAGAGTTTTTGCTCCATACGAGAGGCGAAAACAAACATATCGAGCCCAATTCAGCTAGATATACACTTTAAACTGTCTATTGATTGATTTGACAAAGTTTTACAGCGAGTAGACACTTCGGCAGCACTTCGGCTCTCAAACCGGAAAAGTAATTTCGTGCCAAATAACGAAGACAAGGCAACTATTTATAGGCAAGGTAATTTAGTATGAACATGTTCAAATGAAATTACATTCACACGAAATTACTATTACGTGCGAAATCACCAAGTAATTTCGTGCGAAATTGCACTCTGTATTTTCATGCGGAATTACCTTCTAACCTATTTTTGACATTTTTCTGGTACTACGTGCCCTGAACTATCTATACTAATACAAGACTCGATACAAGACGAAGTCGATAGACGTATGCACTAACAAGGTGTCGATTGATTTCCGTGATCCCTCTAGCTTTGCTTGGTAGTTATTCAAGACTTCTAAGCATTCTCAAGTGAGTACATAGTTCCCCTATTTTACTGTTTTCAATTGTTTTGGGGTGATTCATATGTGTTAAATGTTTTTTAGGTTTTAACGATGGTTTCAAAAATAAATGATATGGTTTATACAAAATTTATAACGATTTTGATAAAGTAAACAAACTTGTTGGTTGTATTTACATAACGAATAATATTCATTAGTTTTGGCCGAACCTACTAGTATTAGGTTATGGTACCATAGGATCTGACAAATCCCGTTATCAGACTGCACCCATGGTTATGTGTGGGTTAGGTGGGTAACGACTGAATCTGTGATTGTTAATTTACCCTTTGGTGGTTTATTAATGCGAGAAACGATAGGCGAGTTGCGAAGGTTTGGATGTTATTAACGAGACGACCAAAAGTAGTTTTCACAATTTAAAACGAGAATGATTTAAATGACTTGAAACGATTTTTAACGAGTTAAACGATTTGGGTAAATGATTGGTTTTTGGTTAGTGTTTAGATAATGGGACGGGTGTAATGTGATGAAAGCATGGTGGATGCGCCGCTGGTACTTCCTATATATAAGTGTTTTCATCATATTACATACCGTGGCGTTATTTAGTTCACTTGGGTAAACGATTTTGAAATGATGTCACACAACGATGTTTTCTAAAAGATATAAACCATACGAGTTTTATTAACGAGTTTTTATGAGATGTTTTACAATTTGATTTAATTAAATAAATGTTTTGGGGTTAAGAATCATGGCTACGAGATTTTATAAATTATAACCAACTTGATTTGAGTTGGTTAATTATGTCGCAATACTATATTTTTCAAAACAAGGTTTTTAATTAAGTATTGCAACATGTAAACTAGCCATGAATCCGACACTCTCATAAACCTATGTACTCACCAGCATTTCTTTGCTGACTTTGTTTTTACATATGTTTCAGGTGTTGTTGAATGATGTTGATTGCTAGGATGCATGCTCACATAGGACTGGACGAGGCCTTAGTGACTTAATAACAATGATAGACTATGTTTAACTTGTTTGTTTAGATTTCAAGATGATGTAAATGTTTAATGTTTAATAAAACAAAACTCGAAATTTCCGTGTGTTTTGAAACAATGATTCTGCTACAACACTCCCCGGCGATTCCTCCACGATTTGTTGTTTTACGCGGTCGGGGTGTGACAGAAAAGTTGGTATCAGAGCTCATGATTATAGGGAATTAGGTTATTAGTAATGCTTTGACCTAGTCTATAACCTTCCTAGGACCCCAACACAATATTCCTGTGTTTATATCTTAAAACAATACCGTCACTTATCCTTAGGTGACAACCACAACAAGAACACAAATTTCAAAACCGCCTTAAAAACCAATCATCTGTTCTAGGATGATTTATTATAAGGTTTTGAACCCTCTAAGTTTTCAGAATCCCATCAAAGTTTGGGTCTTATAATGTGAACACGTGCAAACTGGAAGGGTGAATGCATGTACCCTGAGTTTTCTGTCTAAGGCTAGAGTGTTCGTACAAATCCGCAGTATCGGACCAGTCACTCTTACCTGGGAACTCTTGGGGTGAGTGTTCACTTATAGGCGAGCATGTCTTCGGTGATACATTATATTGACCCATTTGCTTTGATTTGTCACTGTGCGTCAAACGATTGATTTGGCTACCCTGACTAAGTCTCATGTCAGGAAGGGTAAACTTACCCGCAAGGGTGACAAGAAGCAGTCTGCCGATTCCGTTCAAGACAAGGGTAAAGGTAAGGGAAAGAAAAAGGGCGAGTCTTCAAGGAAGTCGAGGAAGCGCAAGGCTTCCCAAAATTTTGCTGTCACTGCGCAGAATCCAGCACAAGTTCAGGGGAGTGCTGCTAGATTCCCACGTGGTTCCTGTTACAACTGTGGTGAAATGGATCATTTCCGCAACAACTGCCCAAGGTTGGTGAACACGAATGCAAATCCGAATGCAAACGCGAATGTGAATCCCGCCCGTGGACGAGCGTACAATCTAAATGCAAACGAGGCTCGAGCTGACAACCTCGTTGTCAATAGTATGTTCCTTGTTAATGGTACGTTCCTTGTTAACCATCAACCTGCATCTATTCTTTTCGATTCTGGTGCCAATAGGAGTTTTGTTTCATTATCATTTGAGCCTTTGCGTGCACTAAACTAAGGAAACCCTTATCTGTCGAAGTTGCTTTTGGTAAACCTCTTGCACTCAATTCTGTTATTTGCGACTGTCAATTTAACTTCGATAATCACCTTTTTCCTATTGACCTCACACCGATGCAACTTGGGAGTTTCAACATTATCATAGGGATGGATTGGTTAGCTGAACATCATGCTGAGGTGGTTTGTTTCGATAAGATTGTTCGTATTCCTCTTTCATCTGGCGATGTTCTGGAAGTTCGTGGCAAGAAACCATCTATTGGTTTGAAACTTATGTCGTCTACGAAAGCCCAAAGTTATTTATGAAAAGGATATGTTGCCTTTATGGCACATGTCACCGAGGAGAAAGACAAGAGCAAGAGTATTCAGGATATTCCGATTGTTCAAGATTATCCAGAGGTGTTTCCTGATGAACTGCCTGGTTTACCTCCAGTTCGTCAAGTCGAGTTTCATATTGACCTTGTACCCAATGCCAACCTGATTGCGAAAGCACTTTATCGTCTTGCATATCTGAGATGCAAGAATTATCGAAACAGCTTCAAGATTTATCTGATAAAGGATTCATCCGACCGAGCTTTTCGCCCTGGGGAGCTCCTGTCCTCTTTATGAAGAAGAAAGATGGGTCTTTTCGAATGTGTATCGATTATCGTGAGCTTAATAAGCTTATCATCAAGAATCGATATCCCCTACCTCGAATCGATGATCTCTTTGATCAGCTGCAAGGTGCTACCTATTTTTCCAAGATCGATCTGCATTCTGGGTATCATCAACTTCGTGTTCTCAAAGAAGATATTCCCAAAACTGCATTCCGCATGAGATCTGGACACTACGAGTTCACCGTCATGCCTTTTGGTATGACGAATGTTCCAACCATTTTCATGGATTTAATGAATAGGGTCTGTAAACCTTATTTAGACAAATTCATCATTGTGTTCATAGACGATATTCTTGTTTATTCGAAGTCTCGAGCCGATCATGAGCAACACCTTCGTTTGACACTGGAACTCCTGAAGAAGGAACAACTTTTTTCTAAATTCTCCAAGTGTGAATTCTGGCTTAAAGAAGTTCAGTTTTTGGGTCATATAGTCAACGAGTAGGGTATTCATGTGGATCCATCCAAGTTTGCTGCAATTAAGGATTGGAATACACCAACGACACCTACAGAAATTCGTTCTTTTCTTGGTCTCGCTGGTTATTATCGTCGTTTTATTTTGAACTTCTCGAAGATCGCGGTGCCACTCACTACTTTAACTCAGAAGAATAAGCCTTTGGAGTGGGAATCTAAGCAAGAAGAAGCTTTCCAAACGCTGAAACGGAAGCTATGTGATGCTCCTGTTTTGTCCTTGCCCAATGGAAACGATGATTTCGGTGTCTTTTATGACGCGTCGAATCTAGGCCTTGGTCGTGTTCTTATGCAATGAGGTAAAGTCATAGCATATGCGTCAAGACAGTTGAAAGTTCACGAAAAGAACTGCATAACTCATGATCTTGAGTTAGGTGCTGTGGTATTTGCTCTCAAAATCTGGAGACACTACTTCTATGGAACGAAGTGTGTGGTTTTCACAAGACCACAAAAGTCTCCAGCACATTCTTAATCAGAAGGAGCTGAACATGAGGCAACGACAATGGGTTGAACTCTTGAACGATTATGATTGCAAGATTCGCTACCTTCCTGGTAAGGCAAATATCGTAGCCAATGCGCTTAGTCGAAAGGAGCGAGTCAAGCTTCATTCTGTTCAAACTCTATCTGATATTTAATCTCGTGTCCTTGAAGCACAACCATCTTGTGTAAACGAAGGCTTATTGAAATATGAGCTACCACTTCAACTCGAGCTTAAACTCGAAACGAAAGGTGATGAGTTGCCCTATTTTAAGGATCCTTGTGGATGATTATCGCTCAAATCAAAACCCTTAATTGAATTATTCGTACGCCTTAATACGTACATTACAATTCAATGAGGACAAAGCCGAATTCCTATTAAAATATTCCTATCTTCATAGTTAGATTCTTGAAAATGTTTAAAGTGCCAAATGAAATCCACAGATTGGATTCCTGGTGTGCTTTAAACACCCGTGTCCAAAGATAACAAACTAAAGGTCAAATTAAATAATTATGCGATTATGCGATTATGTATTTATGTGTTCTCTTTTATGTTTTTGTGTAATCCGAATTTTCGCTATCCAAATCCTTGTAGAATCTTCCATATCTTCGTATGAGGGATTCATAGTAGGATATCCAGAGGTACTACCTCAAATCCTTAATGGGCTTCTACGTGATAGATAAGACCCTTGGATTATATAGTACCATTCCATGATTCGAAAAAGACCCCTTGTGTGGTCTGGTTAAAAAGATTGATTCAGAATCGGGTTAAGAATGGCATCTGATGATATAGCTGGAAAGACTCCTTGGTAGTCTATTTGAAAAGATCATTTATTGGTTTAATTAAAAAGGACCCTAGGGTGGTCTAGTCACGCTCATCACAGGTTTGTTCATTTGGTTTTCCCCTACACATTATAAAATGCACTATGTGGACTATGCAAGGAATTACGTAATTATAGACACATACATAATTATGAAATTCAGTGCACAAGAGCCCCAGTAAAATTTATCATGTGTAAGAACCTATAGTGACAACAATAACGAAACATGAACAATACAATGGAGGTACGGTGGACGCACCAATGGCGCTTCATATACATGTATTTAAGTGTCCCTCTTACATTGCAAGCATGATGTTATTTAAAGTTACTAGAAGTTCAGAACCCTAACCAGTGTTGTCTTATCATTTCAACTTCATGTTTCGAGCTCTCACAAGTTTCCTCTAAATAAATTTCGGGACGAAATTTCCTAAAGTAGGGGAGACTGTGACATCTGTGCCTCCACGGCCATCAAAAAAATACCAAATCAATGAAATATTGTGTTTCAATCTTGGTGTTTGTATAAATATGTGTATCGTTTGCATATATCAATTCTTGTACGATTTCGAGCTCTAAATCACTTTCTGGAAAGTTATACGCGAACTGATGCATAAACTTAATCAGTTTAATGTGAAAAACACTTTGGAACAGTGACATAGGCTTAACATACCTTAAATAACCTTTACATAACTTAGAAATAATTTGTGGAGGGTTTGGTGTGTCGAAATCAAGTTTATTCGCTTACTGGGACTAATTTCGACGAACTGCAAAAGTATGCCGATTCGTACTGTAACGAACATTCCGAAATATGATCATAAGTTAAACATTCCCTAAATATCCTTTACATAGCTTAGAGATAGGCTTTGAGGTGTTTGGTGCGCAAAAATAAACTTATTTGATCAACAGGGACTAAAAGCGTTAAAAAGTGTATAAGTTTGCATTTTCGCGCATATCTTACGTTTTGAATATATCCAGACATCCAAAAATTTATGTAATCATTAAAATATGTTATTTTAGTGATTGGCATGATAAAATTCCATTCTTCGCTTAATTTGGATCGTTTTTGTGTTCATTACGACTTTCGTCATAATTAACCGAACAACGTAACCGTACTACCAAACGAACCGACAAACGAGATTTTTTTGAGCATATTTTAAGTTTCCTATACTTTAACATCATTTTAGAGCTTTGAAATGGGGTTAACGGGGATTAAAAGTGCCAAAAATCAAGTTTTACAAGTGCAGGGCCATTTTTGAAATTTCTGACCAGATTCAATGAACCTAGTCCAATTTTGAAGTGTTGGTGGTTTTAAAGGCTGGTTTTGGATGCTACGGGCTCAAATTTGTTGGTTTTAAACATTCCCATGGTTTTGAAAACCATGAGCCCAAGTTGAGGGCCAAGATCAAAGCACGAAATGCGAGGAACGATCCTAACGGTTTACCTAATCCTATATAAACCCATACCTTCACTTCATTTCAACTCACACTTTGGTTCAATCAGCTCTAAGTTGAAGTTATTACTTCATACCTGAGTTGTTTGAATCAAAACTTCCTAGCTTGGACCCTTTGTAAGTCTCTTTCGTGCTTTTTATGCGTTTTTAGCACGAAAGTCAAACAGTGTTTGACGTTCTGCTTTGACCACGAGTTGGTCAACACGAAGTTCGTTGAAATTCGCAACGCGAGCATAATCACGATGGTTTTAGTCCCGTGTGAATAAACCTACTGATTACCACGTTGATTAGGCGTAGTGACGAGTCGTAGTTTCGGCCAAAATGCGTATTCATGCGTATTTTGTAACCAAACTACTCTTGGGTATCAAAACCCTTTGTTTTGATACCAAAACCTGTTTTCTAACTTAACTAAACATGTTTTAACATATTTAGCTCGTCACTTTTAGTATAGTGCTTGTATAGAGTCCTAAGTCAAGCGGTCTTATCAACCGCTTAGACTTTCGAACTAGACCCGTTTGGTCGATCATTAGGATCCGACCAAGCATGTTTAGTGACCGTAGTTGTATAGGGAATAACCTTCCGAGGTTATACCTTATGGTCACTTCGTTTAGTTAGTTGTATGATAGGTAGTTTATATGCCTTAGGAAAATGACCAAAATGCCCTTTTTACGCATAAATTCATTTTAAGCATATGTAACCTAAATTTTTATGTCTAAACTAATTAGGTAACATTATTAGACATGTTAAGGCATATAATACTTGTCATAGGACTAGCTAGGCGGTCCAAACGCGTTTTACGTAAACAACGCGTTAAAGTAGCGTAAGCTATCTAAACGGGTCGTAATGGGTCGTAAGCACTTAGGTTAGGTTTCGATTTAGTATGTAGGCTTTGTTAAACCATATCATATGAGTTCCAATACTCATTTGGTTTACGAAACCTCATCCTATCCGATCTTCCGACTTAGGTCCGGTTTATTTACGTAGTTACTTATATTAGGTGCCGATTGATTTCTGTGATCCCTCTAGCTTTGCTTGGGAGTTATTCAAGACTTCTAAGCATTCTCAAGTGAGTACATAGTTCCCCTATTTTACTGTTTTCAATTGTTTTGGGGTGATTCATATGTGATAAATGTTTTCGAGGTTTTAACGATGGTTTCAAAAATAAATGATATGGTTTATACAAAATTTATAACGATTTTGATAAAGTAAACAAACTTGTTGGTTGTATTTAAATAATGAATAATATTCATTAGTTTTGGCTGAACCGACCAGTATTAGGTTATGGTACCATAGGATCTGACAAATCCCGTTATCAGACTGCACCCATGGTTATGTGTGGGTTAGGTGGGTAACGACTGAATCTGTGATTGTTAATTTATCCTTTGGTGGTTTATTAATGCGAGAAGCGATAGGCGAGTTACGAAGGTTTGGATGTTATTAACGAGACGACCAAAAGTAGTTTTCACAATTTAAAACGAGAATGATTTAAACGACTTAAAACGATTTTTAACGAGTTAAACGATTTGGGTAAACGATTGGTTTTTGGTTAGTGTTTAGATAATGGGACAGGTGTAATGTGATGAAAGCATGGTGGATACACCGCTGGTACTTCCTATATATAAGTGTTTTCATCATATTACATACCGTGGCGTTATTTAGTTCACTTGGGTAAACGATTTTGAAATGATGTCACACAACGATGTTTTCTAAAAGATACAAACCATACGAGTTTTATTAACGAATTTTTATAAGATGTTTTACAATTTGATTTAATTAAATAAATGTTTTGGGGTTAAGAATCATGGCTATGAGATTTTATAAATTATAACCAACTTGATTTGAGTTGGTTAATTATGTCGCAATACTATATTTTTCAAAACAAGGTTTTTAATTAAGTATTGCAATATGTAAACTAGCCATGAATCCAACACTCTCATAAACCTATGTACTCGCCAGCATTTCTTTGCTGACTTTGTTTTTACATATGTTTCAGGTGTTGTTGAATGATGTTGATTGCTAGGATGCATGCTCACATAGGATTGGACGAGGCCTTAGTGACTTAATAACAATGATAGACTATGTTTAACTTGTTTGTTTAGATTTCATGATGATGTAAACGTTTAATGTTTAATAAAATGAAAATTCAAATTTCCGTGTGTTTTGAAACAATGATTCTGTTACAACACTCCCCGACGATTCCGCCATGATTTGTTGTTTTACACGATCGGGGTGTGACATGGGTGAAGTGTGAGAGAGGTGGTGTGCCAAGGGATGGTTTGCAAATGAGCCAAGCACTCCTATTTATAGCCTGAACAACAGCTCGAGCACGGCCCCGTGTCCATCCTTCTTCTCTGTCTTCATTAATTGCAGTTTGTCTGCATTAGTTGACCACGCCCCCGTGTCCGCTATGCACGACCCCGTGTGCAGAAGCGTATTTGTACTATCAATATTTCCCCAGATTCTGTGAATCTTAGAGTTGACCACGGCCCCGTGTCCGCTGAGCACGACCCCGTGGTGGCTGATAGAAGCTTCTACAGCTTTGTCTTTTCTGCTGACACTTGGGCACGCCCCTGTGCTCATTGAGCACGGGGCGTATTCAGCCTTCTGTTCTCTTATTTTGCTTGGGAAGATGCTGTCGGGGAGGCTGGGCATGCCACGTTTGTTCCTTTTCTTGTATTTATGTTAGATTTAGCTTCCTTTTTGTTTCTTTTGTTCATTTGAGCTCATTTAATCCTGAAAATACAAAAGGAAGACAAAAACACACTTTTTCCAACATTAGTACTAAAAAAGGGTTAGTTTTATGCCACAATTGATGTAATTTATATGTTGCATTTTGTGCACATCAAATACCCCCACACTTGAATCTTTGCTTGTCCTCAAGCAAAACTCTTTATAATGTGGCTTTACACTCCCAAATGGAATGGGTAGAAGAGAAGGTTTTTTTGGGCTTGTCGTAGAGTGTCGGGATTTCCAAGATTCTTTATTAAGTTTTATTTTTATTTATTTACAATCCTATTCGTCATGATTTATTTAAAACATTTCATAAGATAAATTATTATTAGGGCATAACATGCCTTTTTAAAATTCCACTTATATACAAGTTCACATACCTCACGGGGATCACTCAACACTCGGCCGAAGATGTATTTTAGTGGATCACTCGAGAGCGGCATGGAACTTACTCCTACCATAAGCTTGCCAAGCAATCAATCCTCCTCCTTTTTTAACTATACACCTTTGTAAATATCAAGAGGACTTTTGGGGTGAAGGGTTAGGCTTGGGTTAAAGGTAGGTGGTTGGGTTAGTGGTTAGTAAAAGGGCGAAAGGCGTAAAAAGCGTCGGTTTTCGTAAGAGTTTTTAATTTTGAAGTTTTTATTTTGATGAAGACATTATTCAAAAAAAGTTATTTTTGATAAACTTGTTTGTTTATTTCTCTTTTGCTTCATCATCGTCATTTTTCTTTTGAAAGTCATAAGAAAAACCGAGCTTGTTACTAAAACAAAAGGGTTAAAAATAAAAAGGTTTTTGTGGGTGAAAGGGTGTTTGTTTTGGGTTATGAAATGAAAAGGTTTAGGCTCAAAGGGGTTAACTAGGGGGATTTTGGGTAGGTGGTAAAAAAAAAAACAGAAAAATAATGGTGTAGAAATAAAAAGGGTTAGTCCTAATGCCTCCGTCATTTACTTACTCGGGTTTAAGTTGGTAAGGACCGGGAATGTATTGTCGTGGCAAGTTCTAGAGTTGTAAGAACCAAGCGACTATTCACACAAGAAACGGAAAATGAGCATTTAGTTTAAAGATATATATTTGTATGCTCAATAAAGGCTCAAAACTCACTTTTTGCGGGAATGGGTTTTTGTGTGATTAAGTATATATAATCAAATTTTAATTAAGCTTGTCATGCTGTTTCATAATTTTCTTATGTTGGTTCTTTTTATCACGACGCTATCGGTTGTAAATTTGTAAAAATATAACCTTTTTAGAACTTGAAATTCCCAAATTAAACCTGGATAAGTAAAAAAATGAAAAATTTTTGAAATTTTTTTTTTGGGTTGATTAGCGGGTTCCAATAGAGTTTTGTGTAAGGCTTGTTATTAGGACTTGCAAGATTCAAAGTTTTAGCATCCCCCCCACACTTAAATTACACATTGTCCTCAATGTGTCCCAAAAAATAAGTTTTTAGGTTGATTGAATGTGTAAAAAGGTGTGAAAAAGCAAAATTTTATGTTACTGGGTATCTGGACACGGCCCCGTTGTGTCCGGGCACGGCCCCGTGTTCAGATCGCCAGTAACAGAAATTGTCAAAAAGAAACAGAAGCCTGGGCACGGGGGCATGTTCATTGAGCACGCCCCGTGTCCAGTTACCTAAACTAGGTATTTCCTGCAGATTGTGCAGCATGGGGCCGTGTTGGGCGGGCACGACCCGTGCTGAACTTGCTGTAATGAAGAAAAATTTGTCGGGTGACCCTATTTTCGTGCATGGGGTGCTGGTTCAAGTTTCCCTTGTTACCTTCACCATCCCAAGTGTGTTTTATCCATTACAACATCATCCAAACACCATTTTAACTAGAATCATCATTCATTCAAATAGAGAGAATTACATAATAGTCCTAATAAGTTAAAATTTTAGATAAATAGCTCAAAAGAAACACAAGAAATCTAAACCAAGAAGTTCTAGCCTAATACTTATTCTATTAGCAAAATTTCCGAAATGATAATTCTCTCGGTTGGATGCGGCTTGAAAAAGTTCTTTCTCCGGGCATGGGTTCCTCACACGTCGGCGAGCCACTCCTCTATGTCCCTTGGGAGAAGAAAGGCGGGCTCATTGGCGTTGGTTTGAGGGGGTGCAACCTCCACCGGGACTTCTTGTAGATCTTCAAGAGATGGTTCCGCTGGAATGTCGTCCCATCCGGTTGGGTGGTTGATTCCAAGTGCTAAGTTCCAATCCTCTTGAGGGAGGATTGGTTCCATGGGAGGTGTCACAAGAATGTTCAACCTCTGGTGCAAGAGATTGATTTCTTGAAAACTGTTTTCCAACCCCACCGTATGATAATTTATACGGTCTATTAGGACCTCCTCTACTGACGTCATCTCATCAAGAGCCTCACGTAATGCCATTACGTAGCATACGAGAGTTGCTTCAATTGATGACCTTCTTTCCCTTCGACTGTTTCTGGAGTGTGCAGAAGAGGTTCCATAGTTCATTTTAATGGAACAGTAACTCCGGACATGGCCCCGTGCTCAATGAGCACGGCCCCGTGTTCATCTTTCTGCAGATTCTTGGAACAAGGAATCTTAGAGTTTCAAATTATTTTTCCAACTTATGAGCATTTTTGAGCAGAAATAACTTAAAACAATGTTGTACAACTTATTTTTAACAAGATTCCTTGGACAAAAATCTAACAAACATCACAATAAAGCTTGGGATCATGGTGATCTCAAGCTTCAATGGAGGCGTTGAGGCAAGAAAGATGAAGAAGAAGGCAATGGATAAAAGAGGAAAGGACAAGATGGTTGTTAGAATCTCTGTCCCTGGATGGTCTAAATGTGCATGATTCTTGGCTGCATTTATAAAAAACGACAGCACGCTGCACACGGCCCCGTGTCGGCTGGACACGGCCCCATGTGCAGGCAAGATCCTGACACATTTTGTCCGTATTCTGACAAAAAGTCAGAAAGGAATCTTTTGGTGGTCACGGGGGCGTGTTGACCTGGGCAAGGCCCCCTGTCGAAAGGTTGTTTATGAAGTTTCGTCTATTTCTAAGGAACTTATCCGGATCAGGCGGTTCCTTACTAGATGGAACAACCCCAAAGTGCCTAAGATACCTTAATTGCTCTAGATTAAGACGAGAACGCAAGAGGTTGTCGGTGAGGGTGATTCCTATGCTAAATGTAGGTGGACAAGTCCAACCCTTTTCTGGGCTGTCGTTAAAGAAGGTGTATGCCGAATCGCTCAGGTCTATGTATGCACCGAACGAAGTCGATGGAGAGTCCTTCACGGCACAATCGGCACAGGGACGACTATCGCTCAAGTCCTCGCTAGAGTTAGAGGTAACATCGGGAACAACGAAGTTGTTTGAATGCGATCCCAACAATTCTTCTTGGTTATCGTCTTGAGATAAATTATTGAAATCTATCCTAAGTTCTTTTAACCAATTAAGAATTAGATCTTCCATTTGAAATAGTTCATCAAGGAGCATCTCTCCTAGAAGATCCGGTTGAGAGCATTCGAGGGAGAGATAGGGATTATTTTTACTTTCGCCCCTCTTAAGGCTACAGGAAAACAATGGGTCTATATAGTGGGGCTTATAATTTAGAAAATAACATTCTAATTCTTTATGAGAGCCACCACATATTTGACACCACGTACCATAAGAGTGCCGAAAGTAAAAAATATCAGTATCTCTCATGTTTGTGTCAGAAATTACCAACCGTCGGGATCTTACGGTTCTGTTTTCAGTAACTGAATCTTGGGCACGGGGCGTGTTGAGTGGGCACGGCCCCGTGTTCAGCTTACTGTCTGGCTTAAAACAGGATTACCAGTTCCAATGATTGGGCGGGGCGTGTTCAGCAGGCACGACCCATGCTGAGTTCTGCAGAAGCTGAAAATTTAAGAAAATCCTAAAAAAACAGAAAAATTAGAAAAAACGATTAGGCCGTTGATTCCTAACTTTCTTAAAATCCTTGTGTCCCCGGCAACGGCGCCAAAAACTTGATGTGTGCGAGTGTGTATATAAGTTTAAGTATATTTTAAGCCCTTTTTACACGTTAGTCAAGTTTTAAATTTATAAAACACGATATTTTACTAACACCAAACACGCATATGGGCAAGTGCACCCATCGTGAGCGTAGTATAGAATTGGCAAGATACCGAGGTCGTTCAAGGACACAAGAGATTTTAGTATCGGTTTATCATCAACGTCTAATCAAATAAAAAAGGTAGAAAAAAGGTTTTTAAATAAGAAAAATAAAACTAACTAAAATGCTGAAAAATAAAATAAAAATAAAAACAGATAGACAAGATGAATCACTTGGCTCCGACTCGTGTTTAGTGTAACCTTTAATTATTTCCGCACTTTTGCACTTTTTAAGAGATTATCTTAGTTATTGTAGTTGGCCCCTCTTTTGAAGGTGACGTTACCCTCAACCCAGTAGTTTGAGTCAGCAAGGATACAATCCTAAATGGTCAGATTATTGAAAGATAATTAATTAAGTTATTAATGCATATTATTTTAGGCCCCTCTTTTGAAGGTGACGTTACCCTCGGCTAAGTAGTCTGAGTCAGCAGGGATACAGTCCTAAATAGCCGGGTTAAAGTATTAATAGTAGCTTACATATGAGGGGATCAAAGAGTTTGGACCCCCGCCATCCAATACTGGTGGGTATTGAAGGAGGTCTAAATTTGACCCAGGTCCTTGCAGGATCTATACACTGAACAAGGCAAGACTCTTACTAAACCGTTCCCTTAACCCCCGACCAGGTAGCCAACATATCTCCATATAGACCGTGGATATATGAATGGTGAAAATCTTTTATTTTATATAGACAGTAAAATAATGCCAAGACACCACAGACAAACGATAAGGAATAATCACGTTCAACATAAGAAACTAGTTATTAAAGTCATTAATACATAACCAAGTAAAAAGTGCGAAAAGATTAAAAATAAAAAGTATTACACTAGACACTTGTCTTCACCAAGTGATGTAAGAGACTTAGGCAAACATGGCCTTTGATTGTCAAGAACTCTTATGATCAATCTTGGATCCCGAGACGACTCACACACTCTACGATGGACAATGGATGATGGTGGTGGATGATGGTGTTGTGATGGTGGTGGGTGGTGGGTGAAGTGTGAGAGAGGTGGTGTGCCAAGGGATGGTTTGTAAATGAGCCAAGCACCCCTATTTATAGCCTGAACAGCAGCTCGGGCACGGCCCCGTGTCCATCCTTCTTCTCTGTCTTCATTAATTGCAGTTTGTCTGCATTAGTTGACCACGCCCCCGTGTCCGCTGGGCATGACCCCGTGTGCAGAAGCGTATCTGTACTATCAAGATTTCTCCAGATTCTGCGGATCTTAGAGTTGACCACGGCCCCGTGTCCACTGAGCACGACCCCGTGGTGGCTGATAGAAGCTTCTACAGCTTTGTCTTTTCTGCTGACACTTGGGCACGCCCCCGTGCTCATTGAGCACGGGGCGTGTTCAGCCTTCTGTTCTCTTGTTTTGCTTGGGAAGATGCTATTTGGGAGGCTGGGTATGCCACGTTTGTTCCTTTTCTTGTATTTATGTTTGATTTAGCTGCCTTTTTGCTTCTTTTGTTCATTTGAGCTTTTGTTCATTTAGCCGCGAGGTGGGGACGAGTATTAAACTCCACCGTAGGTTTATCAGGCACCAGTAGTAGCACCACGTCATCGGGAAAGGGATCCTCGATTTCCAGATCCTAACATCAGAGGAGTTGAGAGTCACTTCCGCCCACAAATTACGGAACACTCATCCCCGATTGTCATGCAAGTTGCACAAGGAAATGCGGATAGATCATTTGAGGCAAAACCTCATATTTTGAACATGCTACCTACCTTTCACGGGAAGGGTATTGAAGAACCATACGCTCACATTGTAGAATTTGAAGCGGTTTGTAGCATGATAGGTGGACACGGGTTCTCTCCTGATCAAGTCACGCTGGTTTTATTTTAGTTTTCCCTAAAGGACTTGGAACACGAGTGGTTTGTCTCTTTGCCTTACGCAAGCATTCACACATGGCAAAAGATGCAGCAGCAGTTCTTAGAAGAATATTATACGCCACAAAAAAATGGGAAGAGCTGTGCTTAGGGAATTTCAACAACTTCCGGGTGAGTTGTTATATGAGTCGTGGAAGCTATTCAATCAATTGATTCGCAATTGTCCTCATCAGGGTATTCCACGATGGGAGTTAATTACCGCTTTCCATGACGGGTTGTCAAAGCAAGATAGGTGTCACACCCCGACCGCGTTAAAACAACAAACTGCGGTGGAAACATCAGGGAGTGTCGTGGAAGAATTATTGTTTCACAACCATGGATACAAAAAGTGTTTCGTTTTATTGATTCATTAAGTAATTTACATTGTTTTAACACAAAACAAACAAGTTTCATATCGACTAATATTGTTATTATGTCACTAAGGCCTCGTCCAGATCCTATGTGACTCATGCATCCTAGTAATCATCATCAAGCATCAACACCTGAAACATATGTGAAAACAAAGTCAGCAAAAATATGCTGGCGAGTACATAGGTTTTATAGGAGTATCGGATTCATGGCTAGTTTAAGTGTTGCAATACTTTATTAAAACCTTGTTTTGAAAATAGTATAATGTTGCAACTTAATTAACCAACTCAAATCAAGTGGGTTATAGTTTATAAAACCTCGTAGCCATGATTCTTAACCCAAAAACATTTGTTTTAGTAAAGCAATTTGTAAAACATCTCGTATTAAATCGTTAATAAAACTCGTTAATAAATCTCGTTAATAAAACTCGTATGGTTTATATCATTTCGAAAACCTCGTTTGTGTGACATCGTTCCAAAATCGTTTACCCAAGTGAACTAAATAACACCACGGTATGTAATATGTTGAAAACACTTATATATAAGAAGTACCAGCGGCGTATCTACCATGTTTTCATCATATTACACCCGTCTCGTTATCTAAACACTTAACCAAAAACCAATCGTTTATCCAACTCGTTTGATCTTGTATGAATCGTTCCCAAATTGTTAATTCGTTTAAATCGTTTAAATCATCCTTGTTTTAAGTGTGAAAACTATTTATGGTCGCCTCGCTAATAACATTCAAACCATCGTGACTCGACTATCTCGCTCTCGCATTAATAAACCACCAAAGGGTAAATTAACATTCCGATTAAGTCATTACCCACCTAACCCATACATAACCATGGGTGTAGTACGATAATGGGATTTGTCAGATCCTATGGTACCATAACCTAATACTGGTCGGCTTGATCAATGCTAATGAATGCCATTCGTTATGTAAATACAACCAACTAGTTTATTCACTTTATTGAAATCGTTATTAGTTTAGTATAAACCATCTTAATCGTTTTTGAAATCATCGTTATAATATCGAAAATCATTTTGAAAACCATCGTTAAAAACCTTGAAAACATTTAGCACATATGAATCACCCCAAAACAATTAAAAATAGTAAAATAGGGGAACTATGTACTCACATGGAGTGCAAAGTATCCTCAATCAATAGAACTTCAACAAACTCGAGCAAACCAGAGAAATCAAACGGCACCTAGTAATCGAATCACTAGTCAAACAATAGACGCCTAAATCGGAAGATCAGACAGAATGAGGTCTTGTAAACCAAATGAGTGTTGGAACTCATGTGATATGGTTTAACAAAGCCTACATTCTAAATCGGAACCTAACCTAAGTGCTTTCAACCCATCGCGACCCATTAAGGTAGCTTACGCTACTTTAACGCGTCGTGCGCGCAAAAGCGCGTTCGAGACGTCTAACTAGTCCTATGATAAGTGTTATATGCCTAAACATGTTTAAATATGTTGCATAATCAGTTACGTGACAAAATTTTATGTTACATATGCTTAATTACCAATTATGCATGAAAAGGGCATTTTGGTCATTCACCTAAGGCATATAAACTACTTATCATACAACTAATTAAACCTAAGTGACCATAACGTATAACCTCGAAAGGTTATTCCTTATGCTACTATGGTCACTAAGTCTAAGCGGGTGTTTAGTCCGCTTGACTTACGACTCTACACAAGCACCAATCTAAAAAGTGACGAGTTAAACATGTTAAAATATGTTTAACGAATTTAGAAAATAGATTTGGTATCAAAACAAACGGTTTTGATACCTATAAGTAGTTTGGTTACAAAATACGCATAAATACGCATTTTGGCCGAAACTACGACTCGTCACTACGCCTAGTCAACGTGGTAATCAGTAGGTATATTCACAAGGGACTATAACCATCGTGATTACGCTCACGTTGCAAAGTTCAATGGAACTTTGTGTTGACCATTGACTGGTCAAAGCTGAAAGTCAAACTTGTTTGACTTTCATGCTTGAAATACAAGAACAAGCAAGAAGAGGACTTACAAAGGGTCCAAGAAGGATGTTTGATCTAAAATAGCTCAGGTATGAAGTGCAAACACCCCAACTTAGAGCTGATTTCAGATTCAAGTGTGAGAAATGTGTCACACCCTGACCACGTGAGGCAACGAAACTGTAACACCCCGAAAATATAAAACTTTATATTGTAACTATAAAGTATAAATAGACGAGAAATTATTAACTAGGAACTTTTAACCTAGTTAATTACAAGACTAGAAATAGCCTATAATAGGGTTAAAAACTACTAAATAATATGTTGAAGAAAGTTGAGGGACCTTAGTTGTTAAATGTGTAACTAAAATAGATAAAAAAAAATAATAAACCAAACACCCCATTTGAGGAGTGCTGGTCGACCAAGAAGGAGCAGGGGGCGACACCCCCATATTCGAAACCCTGAAACTTCCTAAAATCTGTAAATTGAAGTCTCAATTCAAGTTGAAATCGGAATTAGAACCTAGAATTGTGATCCTCATTGCAAGAGGATTCTAAGGTATGTAAAATTTGATGAAATCTCTTTACTTGAATTTCTCATGATTTTGGAAAATCTGAAGATTTATGTTGCATGTGTGTTATGTGGTTAGATTAGAATTGATATGGTGATTAAAAGTAAAACCTAGCCAATTTCATGTGAAATCATGACCAAATTCAGGAAATTTCCATGAACACCTTGAAGGTGGGTTGTGGGTTTTACATGATGATGATGAACACTAGGGTTAGAGTGATTATTCTAATGCAATTCGATTTTAGAAGGTGATTTCAGAGAAAGTATGATGTTTAAATGCTATATGATGACTTTATTGAAGTTAAGTTAACTAATTAGCAAACTATAAACATGAATATGAATGATGTAGAAATTCTGCCCTCATAGTGTTTGTTGAAATGCCTCAAAGAAGGCTTAAAAATAGAATTTCAGAGCTTTAACGCATAAGTATGATGTTTCGGTATATTATGCAAAATGAGGTCTAAAGAGAGTTCTAAACATGTCTTGAATTGAACTCTATAGGACAAGATACTGGAACGTCGAGTGGACAAGCCGGTGGTGATTCGCAGTTGAAGGGCGTGCGTTAAGGTATGTAACTTGACCCGTTACATTTGGTAGATTGGAGGTTTATATAATGTGTACTTAATTTTTTATATGAGAGTTGTTTTGAATTAAGCGATGAAGTCGCTACATTGAATGATTGATAAAACTTGGTTTGAACTCGTTGGTAGTTGTCATATAGGAGGATTCCTTAGACGAGCCAAACGGGTCGGATAACCAAGTAAAGTATGGTTAATGCTTCGGAATATGGTTGATTGTTCTATGATATTGGTTAATATATAACATGTCTGAATTACTAGAATTTGATGTAGTGGTTTGATAGAAAAGTAAATTCCAAGAGTTGGGTTTGAGTGAAATGAACAAAACAAACAAGACATGGATTTCCAGGTACTACCGTAAATTACGGTAGTACCGTAATTTACGGTAAAGGTCAGATATGTTACGGTGTGGATCTCCTGGTTTACGGTGACCAGACATTTCCAGGACTCACCGTAAATTACGGTGATACCGTAATTTACGGTGGATCCAGAATAGCTTTTATATTTTTGTTATTCCCAATGTGATGTTAAACCTTGTGATTATATTATATAACAACGTCAAAACTAATGTTTTTAACGGTTTTGATCATAGGTAAATTGGTGGATCTTACGGGTGGCGATCAAGTGATTAATGAAGAACCGAACACTACATTTTGAAGCTTCCGCAAATGTTTTTATCATACTTAGATTTTGTTCATGGGTTGTAAACAATTAACTAAACAAATGTTGAAATTTCCAACCTAGTCATTAGATAACTAAGGTTTATGTCACTTATTAAACTTATGTTAATCTATTATCTTTTGGGTATAAATTAGTGATTAATTCAAGTATAAAATTAAGGGTGTTACAAGTTGGTAATCAGAGCTCAAGGTTGTCAATAAGTGTTCGGTTCTAGCTTGATCGATCGTCCGGTAAGAACTAACTTATTAATTAATAAATTATGTACTACATAAAGAATGAGAAACGAACAATATGCATGAAAAGAGTGTGTAAGCTCACTCAAAAACAAGAAATGCATGAAACAAGAATGATTAAATCAAGTTACGAACTTGGTTGAATTGAAACAAGAATGATTAAATCAAGTTACGAACTTGATTGAATTGAAACAAGAATGATTAAATCAAGTTACGAACTTGATTGAATTGAAACAAGAATGATTAAATCAAGTTACGAACTTGATTGAATTGAAACAAGAATGATTAAATCAAGTTATGAACTTGATTAAATCAAAACAAGTAAAGCATGTGTTATAAATGGAATGTTTAACAATCTATGTAAACATTTTAGAAATAGAGATGGCTGATGGAGGTAATGATAATGCGGTGCCAAGAGTCACCGAACAAATGAGGGAAGTGATTGCCGAAGAGGTTGGAAAGGCGATCGAAAACAGTTTGTCGGGCTTTATTGATAAAATTCAAAACACAGTTTTATCAATAGTAGAAGAGAGAATCAAGAAATTGGAAGATGATTCCAATTCAGCAAAGGAAAAGCATGGTGGACGAAAGCCTTGTTCATACAAGGAATTCATGGCCTGTAAACCACCAATATATAATGGAGAGGTTGATCCAATTGTGTGCCAACGAAGGCTAAGTGATATCGAAGGAGTATTCGAGAGAACTCATTGCGATGAAAACGACTACGTAGCTTATGGTACGGGTCAATTACGAGGTCAAGCGAAGGACTGGTGGGATAACAAAAAGAAGGAGATTGGAGGTGAAGCGGCTAAGGCCATGACATGGGAGGAGTTTAAGACGCCGTTTCTTAAACACCATAGTCCCAAAGCTGTCATAAATAGAATCAAGGAAGAGTTCATGCAACTCAGACACAAGGGTGAATCCATAGACAAGATCACGGGGATGTTTATGGACAAGATAAAGTTCTGTGATGATTTGGTGACAAACGAAGAACAAAAGGTCTATTACTACCATAACATGCTAAGTGCGGAGTATAGAGAGTTCATATCCCCTTCAAAATACGAGACCCTTACCGAGATTGTCAATGCTGCTCGGGAAAGGGAGATCGAATTGAAAAAGAGCATAGAACGGGGTGAACGAAGGGCACAAGATGTGAATCCAAGCCCTACTAAGAAGGCACGAACAAACGAAAGCGCAAAGAAATCTGATACGAAAGGCGGGTCGCCAAGTTGCAGAATCTGCGGGAAGGGTCATAAAGGCGAATGCTGTTACAAGGATAAGCCTTGTCCCATATGCAAGAAAACGGGACATATGGCTATATCATGCCCGGAGAAAGTGACGGTTTGTTACAATTGTTATCGAACGGGTCACAAGAAGTCGGAATGCCCGGAACTGGTTGGAAAGAAGGATGGGCAGGAACCGAAAGGTGAAGCCCCGAAAGCAAAGGCAAGATCTTTTCAACTAACCGCCGCAGAAGCAAAGGTTGAACCTGACGTGGTCTCAGGTATATTTGCTGTAAATTCAATTCCTGCAAACGTGTTATTTGATACGGGTGCGAATAAATCCTTTGTTTCATATAGACTTATTCGACATCCTTCATTTATTCTAACAAAATTACCTGTGCCTTTAGAAGTAGAGATAGGTAATAACAAAAGCTTTATTGTTTGTGATGTATGTGAAAATTGTAAACTGAGCATCGACGATGAAGAATATTTGATAAATCTAATCCCGATGTCGATGGGAGAATTTCAAGTAGTTGTTGGGATGGATTGGCTATCTCGACACCATGCAAAGGTCGTGTGCTTCCGTAAAGAGATAAAACTAACATCTCCGAGCGGGAAACACGTCACCATTTATGGCGAAAAAGGAGGCAACCCCATAGTATGCTCAATGTTGAAAGCTCACAAGCTAATGAAGCGAGGATGCAAGGCATTCATAATATACGCTAATGAGCCCGAGAAAGAATCACGAAAGATTGGAGATGTACCGGTAGTACGAGATTATGAAGATGTTTTTCCGGAAGATTTACCGGGGATACCGCCTGAACGGGAAGTAGAGTTCGGGATCGAATTGATTCCGGGCGCGAAACCCGTAGCAAAAGCCCCGTACCGACTTGCACCGTCGGAATTACAAGAGTTGATGTCCCAAATCCAAGACCTTCTTGACAAGGGATTCATAAGGCCGAGTGTGTCTCCTTGGGGCGCACCGGTATTGTTCGTGAGAAAGAAAGACGGGAGCATGCGCATGTGTATTGATTACCGGGAGTTAAACAAACTCACGGTAAAGAACCGATACCCGCTCCCGAGGATAGTTGATTTATTCGACCAACTACAAGGTGCGAACTGGTTTTCCAAAATTGACCTTAGATCGGGGTATCACCAACTAAAGGTCAAAGAAGAAGATGTGCCGAAGACGGCTTTCCGCACGAGATACGGACATTACGAATTCCTCGTGATGTCATTTGGGCTAACAAACGCACCCGCGGCTTTCATGGACCTCATGAACCGGGTTTGCAAGCCAATGCTGGATAAGTCGGTCATCGTGTTTATCGATGATATATTGGTGTATTCGAAAAGTGAAGCTGAACACGCACATCACTTACAAGAAGTGTTAGAGACCCTTAGACAAGAGAAGCTATACGCACAATTCTCTAAATGTGCCTTTTGGTTACGAGAGGTACAATTTCTTGGCCATGTCATAAGTGCCGACGGAGTATTGGTGGATCCGTCAAAGATAGAGGTTGTGTCAAAATGGAATCCCCCAAAGAACCCTTCTGAAGTTAGAAGCTTTTTGGGACTTGCGGGATACTATAGGAGATTCGTCCAAGATTTCTCCAAGATTGCGTCACCACTAACAAAGCTAACGCGAAAGAAAGAAAGGTTCATTTGGGGTGTTGATCAAGAGAAAGCGTTTCAAACGCTAAAAGAAAAGTTAACTCAAGCTCCGGTATTGACATTACCGGACGGAGTCGAAGACATGGAGGTTTATTCGGATGCTTCACTATCGGGACTCGGTTGCGTGTTGATGCAACGGGGCAAGGTAATAGCCTATGCCTCGAGGCAATTGAAGATACACGAGAAGAAATATCCCACACACGATCTCGAGTTGGCGGCGGTAGTGTTTGCATTAAAAATATGGAGGCACTACTTGTAAGGGGTAAAGTGCACCATATTCACCGACCACAAGAGTTTGAAATACTTCTTCGATCAGAAGGAGTTAAATATGCGACAAAGGCGATGGCTGGAAACGGTGAAAGACTACGATTGCGAAATACGTTATCACCCAGGGAAGGCTAATGCGGTGGCGGATGCTTTGAGCAGAAAAACGGATTATGTCTCGATTCGAGTAAGATCGATGCAACTCGTGGTAACCTCGGGTATACTTGAACGTATTCAAGAGGCGCAATTAGAAGCAGTAAAAGAAGAGAATTGGAAGAAAGAAAGAATAATTGGTCAGTTGAAAGATTTGTCGGATGGGAATCACGGGTTAAGGACTCGATCCGGAAGAATATGGGTCCCACATACCTGTGGAGTGAAGGCGCTTCTACTTAATGAAGCTCATAAATCCCGTTATTCAATTCATCCGGGTGCGACCAAGATGTACAATGATTTGAAACAAAATTATTGGTGGCCCGGAATGAAGAGGGATGTGGCGAAGTATGTGGAAAAATGCTTGACATGTTTACAAGTCAATGCGGAGCATCAGAAACCATACGGCAAACTCCAACCGTTAGAAATTCCGGTTTGGAAATGGGAACATATCACAATGGACCTACTAACCAAGTTGCCTAAAACGAATCGTGGTTTCGATGCCATATGGGTAGTGGTAGATAGATTGACGAAAAGTGCCCACTTCCTTCAGATACGTGAGACTTATACGTCAGAAAAGATGTCAGAGGTTTACACGAATGAAATAATAGCACGTCATGGGGTACCGGTGTCAAGTGTGTCTGATAGGGATACCCGGTTTACTTCAAATTTTTGGCGAGATTTCCAAGAACAAATGGGAACCAAATTGTTCATTAGCACTGCGTACCATCCCCAAACGGATGGACAGAGTGAAAGAACGATACAAACATTGGGGGATATGCTATGGGCGTGTATAATCGACTTTGGAGTAAGTTGGGATGTTCACCTACCGTTAGTTGAGTTTTCGTATAATAACAGCTATCAATCTAGTATTAAGATGGCACCGTACGAAATGCTTTATGGTAGGAAGTGTCGAACCCCGGTATGTTGGGGTGAAGTGGGTCCACGTGAACTCGCCCACCAAGATATAGTACGAGCTACAAATGAAAAGATTGATATAGTTCGGGCACGCTTGAAAGCGGCTCAAGACAGGCAAAAGGCGTATGCTGATAAAAGAAAAAGGCCAATCGAATTCCAAGTTGGTGACATGGTCATGCTAAAAGTCTCCCCATGGAAGGGTGTTATTAGATTCAGGAAAAGGGGGAAGCTAAGCCCAAGGTTTATTGGACCATTTAAAATTATTGGGAGAGTTGGCAAGGTAGCTTACCGCATTGAATTACCGGAGGAGCTAAGTGGAATCCATGGCACGTTCCACGTGTCGCAACTAAGAAAGTGCCTAGCAGACGAAATGGCCTATATCCATTACGATGATATCGAAGTGGATAATAGTCTAAATTATGCGGTGAGACCGGTGGAGATTTTAGACCGAAAGGTCAAACATTTACGAAATAAACAAATTGACCAAGTCAAAGTCAAATGGGAGCATAGGAAAGGTTCGGACACTACATGGGAGCCCGAAGAGGAGATGAGACGTCTTCACCCTACATTATTTGGTATGTACTTCGGTTTCGGGGACGAAACCCTTTTAAGGGGGGTGGACTTGTAACACCCCGAAAATATAAAACTTTATATTGTAACTATAAAGTATAAATAGACGAGAAATTATTAACTAGGAACTTTTAACCTAGTTAATTACAAGACTAGAAATAGCCTATAATAGGGTTAAAAACTACTAAATAATATGTTGAAGAAAGTTGAGGGACCTTAGTTGTTAAATGTGTAACTAAAATAGATAAAAAAAAAATAATAATAAACCAAACACCCCATTTGAGGAGTGCTGGTCGACCAAGAAGGAGCAGGGGGCGACACCCCCATATTCAAAACCCTGAAACTTCCTAAAATCTGTAAATTGAAGTCTCAATTCAAGTTGAAATCGGAATTAGAACCTTGAATTGTGATCCTCATTGCAAGAGGATTCTAAGGAATGTAAAATTTGATGAAATCTCTTTACTTGAATTTCTCATGATTTTGGAAAATCTGAAGATTTATGTTGCATGTGTGTTATGTGGTTAGATTAGAATTGATATGGTGATTAAGAGTAAAACCTAGCCAATTTCATGTGAAATCATGACCAAATTCAGGAAATTTCCATGAACACCTTGAAGGTGGGTTGTGGGTTTTACATGATGATGATGAACACTAGGGTTAGAGTGATTATTCTAATGCAATTCGATTTTAGAAGGTGATTTCAGAGAAAGTATGATGTTTAAATGCTATATGATGACTTTATTGAAGTTAAGTTAACTAATTAGCAAACTATAAACATGAATATGAATGATGTAGAAATTCTGCCCTCATAGTGTTTGTTGAAATGCCTCAAAGAAGGCTTAAAAATAGAAATTCAGAGCTTTAACGCATAAGTATGATGTTTCGGTATATTATGCAAAATGAGGTCTAAAGAGAGTTCTAAACATGTCTTGAATTGAACTCTATAGGACAAGATACCGGAACGTCGAGTGGACAAGCCGGTGGTGATGCGCGGTTGAAGGGCGTGCGTTAAGGTATGTAACTTGACCCGTTACATTTGGTAGATTGGAGGTTTATATAATGTGTACTTAATTTTTTATATGAGAGTTGTTTTGAATTAAACGATGAAGTCGCTACATTGAATGATTGATAAAACTTGGTTTGAACTCGTTGGTAGTTGTCATATAGGAGGATTCCTTAGACGAGCCAAACGGGTCGGATAACCAAGTAAAGTATGGTTAATTCTTCGGAATATGGTTGATTGTTCTATGATATTGGTTAATATATAACATGTCTGAATTACTAGAATTTGATGTAGTGGTTTGATAGAAAAGTAAATTCCAAGAGTTGGGTTTGAGTGAAATGAACAAAACAAACAAGACATGGATTTCCAGGTACTACCGTAAATTACGGTAGTACCGTAATTTACGGTAAAGGTCAGATATGTTACGGTGTGGATCTCCTGGTTTACGGTGACCAGACATTTCCAGGACTCACCGTAAATTACGGTGATACCGTAATTTACGGTGGATCCAGAATAGCTTTTATATTTTTGTTATTCCCAATGTGATGTTAAACCTTGTGATTATATTATATAACAACGTCAAAACTAATGTTTTTAACGGTTTTGATCATAGGTAAATTGGTGGATCTTACGGGTGGCGATCAAGTGATTAATGAAGAACCGAACACTACATTTTGAAGCTTCCGCAAATGTTTTTATCATACTTAGATTTTGTTCATGGGTTGTAAACAATTAACTAAACAAATGTTGAAATTTCCAACCTAGTCATTAGATGACTAAGGTTTATGTCACTTATTAAACTTATGTTAATCTATTATCTTTTGGGTATAAATTAGTGATTAATTCAAGTATAAAATTAAGGGTGTTACAGAAACGTGGCGGAAACGCCGGGGAGTGTTGTAACAGAATTAATTGTTTCACAACCATGCAAATTAAAGTTTTGTTTTATTAATCAAATAAGTGAGTTACATTGTTTTAAACAAGAAACAAAGAGTACATAACAAAAATTAACTAGTTCTTGTCTCGTTTTAAGTCACTAAGGCACAGGTCCGCCTAAGTATGTCTCGATAAGTCCTATGCATCAACTCCTGAAAATACATGTGAAAATAGGTACGTCAGCATAAAAATGCCTGTGAGATACATAGGTTTTGTGAAAATAGGATTCATGACTTGTAAGTTTAAGAAAACTTTTAATAAAGTTTAGTCATGAACCTTGTAAATTGATTTGTTTTGTAAATCGTTTGAAAAACAATAAGTTCAGATGATATGTATAAATAAGAGAATAATGTATGGTTAAATGAATAACCATGTAAAATGAGTTTGTATAAGATAAGTTGTTTGTAAATCAATGTCTTGTGAAAAGTATGTTATTTGTATAAAATGTTATATGACTCAAATTGAAATGATTCAAATAACGCTACGATATGTAATACCATACAAACACTTATATATAGGAAGTACCAGTGGCATATCCACCGTGCTTGTATTATATTACACACGCCTTGTTACTTAAATCACTTACTCAAACCAAACCATCAAGATGTAATGTTTAACAATTGTAGAAATGTTTAGGTATAGTCAAATGTCTATTGTCAAATGGTTCACATGGTTCAATAGATACAAATGGTTCACATAATGTAATATAATGTGTTCATATGCTGGATGAGCATATGCAACAAAATGTAATGTAAAACAATGTACTAAGTATGCACACAATGGACATACATAGCATGAGATGTAATGTAAATCAATGTACTAAGTATGCACACAATGGACATACATAGCATGAAATGTAATGTAGAATAATGTACTAAGTATGCACACAATGGACATACATGGCATGAAATGTAATGTAAAACAATGTACTAATAGTGCACCAATGAACATAACAAGTATATGATGTGAAAACATGGAAAAACATGAAAGTAACAAGTAGGCACATGTGTTTCACCCCCAAAGTGTTTAATAAACAGTAAAAGAGGGGTCTATGTACTCACTTGAGATTTCTTAGTAGTCCTTGAGTAACAACCAAACAATGCTAGAGATCACGGATATCAAACGGCACCTAATATAGGTAATTACATTAATAAACCGGACCTAAATAAGAGGATCGGATAGATTGAGGGCTAGTAAACCAAATGAGTATGGGAAACTCATGTAATATGGTTTAACAAAGCCTACATACTAAAACGGAACCTATCCTAAGTGCTTACGCCCCATTACAACCCGTTTAGGTAGCTTATGCTACTTTAACGCGTCGTTCGCGTAAAACGCGTTCGGACTGCCTAACTAGTCCTATGACAAGTAAAATATGCCTTAACATGTCTAATATTGTTGCCAATTTTAGATGTCAAAAGTTATGTTACATATGCTTAAAATGAATTTTGGCGTAAAAAGGGCATTTTGGTAATTTACCGAAGGCATATAAACTACCTATCATACAACTACTTAAACGAAGCGACCATAAGGTATAACCTCGGAAGGTTATTCCCTATATACTATGGTCACCTAATGTGTTTGGTCGGATCCTAATGATCGACCAAACGGGTCGGGTTCGAAAGTATAAGCGATTGTTTAGATCGCTTACCTTTACGACCCTAGACAAGCACAAAACTAAAAGTGACGAGCTAGGCATGTTAAAACATACTTAATGACTTTAGAAAACATGTTTGCTATCAAAACAAACGGTTTTGATACCTAAGAGTAGTTTGGTTACAAAATACGCTAGAATGCGCATTTTGGCCGAAACTACGACTCGTCACTGAGCCTAGATAACGTGGTAATCAGTAGGTATAGTCACTAGGGACTATAACCATCGTGATTACTCTCACGTTATGAAGTTCAAACGAACTTCGCATTGACCATAAACTGGTCAATGCAGAAAGTCAAACAAAGTTTGATTTAACGCTAAAAACGAAAGAAAAGAACGAAAGAACACTTACAACGGGTCCCCGCAAGTTTGATTTCCAAGTAATCTCAGGTAGGAAGTGTATAAACACAACCACTTAGAGAAAAACTCAGATTTCAAGTGGGTTTTGCAAGTGAAGGGTGGGGGTATTTATAGTTTTTGAAGAGCCGTTAAGATCGTTCCTCAAAAACCGTGCTTCAATCTCCACCCTACACCTCAAGACCCTGGTTTTACAAAACCATTTGAGCCCATGGTATTGCCCAAAACCATGTGCAAAGGTGGAATAGGCCAGATTCAATATTTCTGCATTCTGCTGATTTGGGGACTGCTTACGGACTGTAAGGGTGATGGCTTACGGTCTGTAAGCCATCAACTTTGGCAAAATGACAGTTTTGGTCCCTGTTATGCAATAAAGCCATTTCCGACACGTTTAAGGCCCGTTAACCCCATTTCAAAGCTCTAAAGTGAAGTTAAAGTATAGGGAACTTAAAATGTGCTCAAAAATATCTCGTATGTCGGTTTTTTTGGCCGTATGATCGCGATGTTCGCTTAATTACGACGGAATGCGCATAAGCGCGAAAAACGATCCAAATTGCGTGACGAATGGATTTTTCTTATGCCAAACAATAAAATAAAATATTTTAGTGCTTACATAAATTTTTGGATGTCCGGATGTATTCAGAACGTAAGTTAAGCGCGAAAATGCAAACTTATGCACTTTTTGACGCTTTTAGTCCCTTAATGACCCAAAAGTTTATTTTAGCACACCGAACCCCTCAAAGCCTATTTCTAAGCTATGTAAAGGATATTTATGGTATGTTTAACTTAGGGTCATGTTCCGGAATGTCTGTTACAGTTCAAATTGGCATACTTTCGCAGTTTGTCAAATTTAGTCCCTGTAAGCGAATTAATTTAATTTCGTCATACCAAACCATCCAAAACTTATTTCTAAGTTATGTAAAGGTTATTTAAGGTATGTTAAGCCTATTTCACTATTACGAAGTGTTCGTTGCATTAAACTGGTTATATTTACGCATCAGATCGCGTATAACCTTCCAGAAAGCGATTTAAAGCCCGAAATCGAACAAGAATGATATGTGCAAACAATACACATATTTTTTTACAAATCCCAAGTATGAAACACAGTATCTCATTGATTTGGTATTTGTTTGATGGTCACGGAGGCACAGTTGTCACAGTCTCCCCTACTTTAGGAAATTTCATCCCGAAATTTATTTGTAGGAGCCTGTCTGTGACTTGGTGTTAAATAACCGTCAAGGATAAGGCATAATCCTGATATTCCTCTTTAACGGACATTTTTCAGAAATGGAAATGAAGGAAGAATCAGGGATATTCATTTACCTTCGATGGATAATTTTCAGAAACGAAAAATGCACGGAATGAGTCATTTTCCTTAATGGGTGTCCTTCAGAAACGAAAATGCACGGAATGAGTCATTTTCCACAATTTCTTCAGAAACGAAAATGAACGGAATGAGTCATTTTCCACAATTTCTTCAGAAACGAAAATGCACGGAATGAGTCATTTTCCACAATTTCTCCAGAAGCAAAAATGAACGAAATGAGTCATTTTCCACAATTTCTTCAGAAACGAAAATGCATGGAATGAGTCATTTCCACAATTTCTTCAGAAATGAAAATGAACGGAATGAGTCATTTTCCACAATTTCTTTAGAAACGAAAATGAACGGAATGTGTCATTTTCCACAATTTCTTCAGAAACGGAAATGAATGGAATGAGTCATTTTCCACAATTTCTTCAGAAACGAAAATGAACGGAATGAGTCATTTTCCACAATTTCTTCAGAAACGAAAATGAACGGAATGAGTCATTTTTACAATTTCTTCATAAACGAAAATGCACAGAATGAGTCATTTTCCACAATTTCTTCAGAAACGAAAATGAACGGAATGAGTCAACTCTAGACACACGACCAAACTTGCTGTGGTTTCTATGCACTGAATTCCATAATTATGTATGCATCCATAATTATGTAGTTCCTTGCGCAGTCCGCACAATTTGTCTTGTAATGCGAAGGGGAAGAAAATCAAACCTGTGATGAGTGTGACTAGACTATCATAGGGTCTTTTAATTAGATCGACAAATGATCTCTTTAATTAGACCACCAAGGAGTCTTTTCAGCTATCTCATCACATGATATTCCTAACCAGATTTTTGGATCAATCTGTTTAACTAGACCACTCAAGGGGTCTACTTATGGGGTAGTACTTTATAATCCAAGGGACTTAACTATAACGTAGAAGTCCATTATGGATTTTAGATAGTATCTTTGGGTATCCTACTATGAATCCCTTATACGAATGATATGGAAGATTCTACGAGGATTTGGATAACAAAAAACTTGGATTACACCAAAAAAACATAAAAAGGAACACATAAGCACATAATCACATAGTTGTTTAACTTGGTTATTAATTTGTTATTAACTTGTTATCGATTGAATATGGATATTCAAGGTACACCAGGAAACCAGTCGATGGACTTCAATGTCCTCTGGGATCTATCTGAAAAGATAGGATGATCTCCCAAGAATTCGATTTTTTTTCAAAGAAACGTAATATTTGAATTTAGGAACACAACAATTTTAGGATTTACGGAAATACCCTTAGGTACCCTATTAAGGATTTACAGTGGTACTTTGGGTATTCGTCCAGTGTTGTAACTTGCGCCTTGTACTTCGTTTCCTTGGAAGAAACGGGTACTTAGGATTTTCGTGGAAAACGCAAGAGATCATAAAATGGAAAAAAAAATATTTGGGGGTAGTTTGCTTTTCAAGGAATACGATTCCTTAATTTTCGGTATTGTAAGGGATATGTTGTTTATACATACAACCTCATAAATACATTGCAATGTAAATAAAAGATTTATTTATAAACAATGATAACAACTGTTTCATGGACCTTGACAACAAAAGAAAATAATACATAAGATGTGATTATTTCTAAACAGTGTTGTCTTCTAGTTGGTCAGATGCTCATCCCTGTGCTGGATTTGCGTTAGCAAGCTTTGGGCAATTTCTTTGGAAATGACCCATCTCGCCAAAGTTGTAGCAAGAACCTGGTGGAAAGCGAGCTTGAGCAGGATTGTTGTCAGCTTGGTTTGGTGCAACTGCAGCTCGGCAAACTTTTGCTGTATGACCTTTAAGTCCACAAATTTGGCATTCGCGGCACTTCACACTATTATGATGATGAAGGTTACATTGGTTGCACAAGGGTGAATTTCCATTGTATGGCTTCCTAGAAGGGGGTTGAGCTGGTTGGTTGGGGACGGCTTGACCATTGTGAGCGACCACGGCGAAGTTCTGAGAAGCCTTTCGCTTCTTTGACCTCCTAGGGGATCCAGTCTGTTCATCCAGGGTCTTTGATTCCTCGATTGGTTTCTTATCATCTTTTCGGAAAAGTTTACCTTTCCTGATTTGAGATTTAGTCAAGGTAGCAGATAGCTCAATGGCATGCCTAACCGTAGTGGGGTTACTACCAGTAACAATGTCCTGAACTGAGTCAGGGAAACCATCAATGTATTTTTCGATCGCCTTATCCAAAGGCGTAACCATGGTAGGACACAACAGGCTCAGCTCCTCATATCGATCAGTGTATGCTCGATGTTCGCCGCTGTCTTGCTTAAGATCGTCGAATTCCCTTTCCAAGGCTCTGATCTCGTGACGAGGACAGAATTCCTTCATCATCAGTGCTCGAAGTTCTTCCCATGTTTGAGCCAGTGCCACTTCGGCACCCCTATCTCTCATCACACCGTTCCACCATGTCAAAGCTCGTTTCTCAAAGACACTAGATGCGAAATCTACCTTTTGCTCGTTTGGACATTGAACATGTCTGAAGGTGCTCTCTAAACTCTCGAACCATTGCAGAAGTGCAGTCGCTCCTTGAGACCCAGAAAACTTTGATGGCTTAGCCGAGTTGAACGTTTTGAAGTTGCAGGGGGCATTATTGTTGTTGAGGGCTTGGTTACATTGAGCAACTATGTTCGGGATTGCAGCAGTCATTTGCTGTGTAACGACAGCTGCCAGCTCTTCAATAGATACCTGATTTTCGTGTCGTGGAGGCATTCTAAAAGGGGAAACAAGAGAGAAAACAAATGAAATGGCATTGGGTAAGAATAGGACGTTGCAATTACCGACCAAAATCATGGGTGATGGTCATTTGTTTGAACAACGAAGCAAACAAACGACACACAAAGGCTGAATCAAAGCAATTAGATCCTCATAATGTATCGCGAAGACATGCTCGCCTATAAGTGGACACTCACCCCAAGAGTTCCCAGGTAAGAGTGACTGGTCCGATTATGTGGATTTGTACGAATACTCTAGCCTTAGACAGAAAACTCAGGGTACAGGCATTCACTCTTCCAGTTTGCACGTGTTCACACTATTTAGGACCAAAAACTTTGACGAGAGTTTGAAATTTCAGAGGGGTTCAAAACGTTACAACTGAGGGTTCAAAACCTTGAAATCAATCATCCTAGAACAGATGATTAATTTTCAAAGCGGATTCGAACTTTGTGTTCTCATTGTGGTTATCACCTAAGGATAGGTGAAGGTGTCGTTTTATGACTAAACGCAAGTAAACTCGCGTTAGGGTCCTAGGAAGGTTATAGACTAGGTCAAAGCATTACTAATAACCTAATTCCCTATAACCATTGGCTCTGATACCAACTTTTCTGTCACACCCCAACTACGCGAGGCAACGAAACGTGGCAGAAACACCGGGGAGTGTTGTAACAGAATTAATTGTTTCACAACCATGGAAATTAAAGTTTCGTTTTATTAATCAAATAAGAGAGTTACATTGTTTTAAACAAGAAACAAAGAGTACATAACAAAAATTAACTAGTTCTTGTCTCGTTTTAAGTCACTAAGGCACAGGTCCGCCTAAGTATGTCTCGATAAGTCCTATGCATTAACTCCTGAAAACACATGTGAAAATAGGTACGTCAGCATAAAAATGCCTGTGAGATACATAGGTTTTGTGAAAATAGGATTCATGACTTGTAAGTTTAAGAAAACTTTTAATAAAGTTTAGTCATGAACCTTGTAAATTGATTTGTTTTGTAAATCGTTTGAAAAACAATAAGTTCAGATGATATGTATAAATATGAGAATAATGTATGTTTAAATGAATAACCATGTAAAATGAGTTTGTATAAGATAAGTTGTTTGTAAATCAATGTCTTGTGA
The DNA here is from genome assembly GCA_030545235.1 of Helianthus tuberosus. Taxonomy (NCBI): domain Eukaryota; kingdom Viridiplantae; phylum Streptophyta; class Magnoliopsida; order Asterales; family Asteraceae; genus Helianthus; species Helianthus tuberosus. The sequence continues at coordinate 59,869,875 of CM060445.1, forward strand.
AAAGTATGTTATTTGTATAAAATGTTATATGTCTCAAATTGAAATGATTCAAATAATGCTACGATATGCAATACCATACAAATACTTATATATAGGAAGTACCAGCGGCGTATCCACCGTGCTTGTATCATATTACACACGCCTCGTTACCTAAATCACTTACTCAAACCAAACCATCAAGATGTAATGTTTAACAATTGTAGAAATGTTTAGGTATAGTCAAATGTCTATTGTCAAATGGTTCACATGGTTCAATAGATACAAATGGTTCACATAATGTAATATAATGTGTTCATATGCTAGATGAGCATATGCAACAAAATGTAATGTAAAATAATGTACTAAGTATGCACACAATGGACATACATAGCATGAGATGTAATGTAAAACAATGTACTAAGTATGCACACAATGAACATACATAGCATGAAATGTAATGTAGAACAATGTACTAAGTATGCACACAATAGACATACATGGTATTAAATGTAATGTAAAACAATGTACTAATAGTTCACTAATGAACATAGCAAGTATATGATGTGAAAACATGGAAAAACATGAAAGTACCAAGTAGGCACATGAGTTTCACCCCAAAGTGTTTGATAAACAGTAAAAGAGGGGTCTATATACTCACTTGAGATTGCTTAGTAGTCCTTGAGTAACAACCAAACAATGCTAGAGATCACGGATATCAAACGACACCTAATATAGGTAACTACATTAATAAACCGGACCTAAATCGGAGGATCGGATAGATTGAGGGCTAGTAAACCAAATGAGTATGGGAAACTCATGTAATATGGTTTAACAAAGCCTACATACTAAAATGGAACCTATCCTAAGTGCTTACGACCCATTACGACCCGTTTAGGTAGCTTATGCTACTTTAACGCGTCGTTCGCGTAAAACGCGTTCGGACTGCCTAACTAGTCCTATGACAAGTAAAATATGCCTTAACATGTCTAATATTGTTACCAAATCAGTTTAAATGTCAAAATTTATGTTACATATGCTTAAAATGAATTTTGGCGTAAAAAGGGCATTTTGGTAATTTACCTAAGGCATATAAACTACCTATCATACAACTACTTAAACGAAGCGACCATAAGGTATAACCTCGGAAGGTTATTCCCTATATACTATGGTCACCTAATGTGTTTGGTCGGATCCTAATGATCGACCAAACGGGTCGGGTTCGAAAGTATAAGCGATTGTTTAGATCGCTTACCTTTACGACCCTAGACAAGCACAAAACTAAAAGTGACGAGCTAAGCATGTTAAAAAATACTTAACGACTTTAGAAAACAGGTTTGGTATCAAAACAAATGGTTTTGATACCTAAGAGTAGTTTGGTTACAAAATACGCAAGAATGCGCATTTTGGCCGAAACTACGACTCGTCACTGAGCCTAGATAACGTGGTAATCAGTAGGTATAGTCACTAGGGACTATAACCATCGTGATTATGCTCACGTTATGAAGTTCAAACGAACTTCGCATTGACCATAAACTGGTCAATGCAGAAAGTCAAACAAATTTTGACTTTAACGCTAAAAACGAAAGAACACTTAAAACGGGTCCCCGCAAGTTTGATTTCCAAGTAATCTCAGGTAGGAAGTGTAAAAACACAACCACTTAGAGAAAAAATCAGATTTCAAGTGGGTTTTGCAAGTGAAGGGTGGGGGTATTTATAGTTTTCGGAGAGCCGTTAAGATCGTTCCTCGAAAACCGTGCTTCAATCTCCACCCTACACCTCAAGACCCTGGTTTTACAAAACCATTTGAGCCCATGGTATTGCCCAAAACCATGTGCAAAGGTGGAATAGGCCAGATTCAATGTTTCTGCATTCTGCTGATCTGGGGACTGCTTACGGACCGTAAGGGTGATGGTTTACGGTCCGTAAGCAATCAACTTTGGCAAAATGACAGTTTTGGTCCCTTTTATGCAATAAAGCCATTTCCGACACGTTTAAGGCCCGTTAACCCCATTTCAAAGCTCTAAAGTGAAGTTAAAGTATAGGGAACTTAAAATGTGCTAAAAAAATCTCGAATGTCGGTTTGTTTGGCCGTATGATTGCGATGTTCGCTTAATTACGACGGAATGCGCATAAGCGCGAAAAACGATCCAAATTGCGTGACGAATGGATTTTTCTTATACCAAACACTAAAATAAAATATTTTAGTGCTTACATAAATTTTTGGATGTCCGGATGTATTCAGAACGTAAGTTAAGCGCGAAAATGCAAACTTATGCACTTTTTGACGCTTTTAGTCTCTGAATGACCCAAAAGTTTATTTTAGCACACCGAACCCCTCAAAGCCTATTTCTAAGCTATGTAAAGGATATTTATGGTATATTTAACTTAGGGTCATGTTCCAGAATGTCTCTTACAGTTCAAATTGGCATACTTTCACAGTTTGTCAAATTTAGTCCCTGTAAGCGAATTAACTTGATTTCGGCATATCAAACCATCCAAAACTTATTTCTAAGTTATGTAAAGGTTATTTAAGGTATGTTAAGCCTATTTCACTATTCCGGAGTGTTCGTTGCATTAAACTGGTTATATTTACGCATCAGATCTCGTATAACCTTCAAGAAAGTGATTTAAAGCCCGAAATCGAACAAGAATGATATGTGCAAACGATACACATATTTTTTTTACAAATCCGAAGTATGAAACACAGTATCTCATTGATTTGGTATTTGTTTGATGGTCACGGAGGCACAGTTGTCACAAAATAAGCAAGAGGGCCTTGCTATTTATAATAAATTAGGAGTTCTAGGATCATTCCAAGTGTTGTGAAGCTCAAATCTTGGCCATACACTTGTTAATCTAAGGTTGGGCATTAGCAAAATAGGCAAACAAGTCCATAGATTGCAAAAACCATGTCTAAAACTTGTTGCAGCAACTGGAATGGAAGTCTCTGAATTTTGTGGTGCTGGCACAAGCTTACGGACCGTAAGCTTATGGTCCATACGGTCCGTAAGGGACCTGCAGACCAGACACTTTCACTTATTTACAGTTTAGCCCCTGCACCTTGTTTCGTTGTGTATCGGCACTTCTAACACCCGTCAAACCCATTTTCAAGCTACACAATGATGTTAAAACATAGGGAACATGAAATATGCTTTAAAACATCTCGGGTGTCAGTTCGTTTGGCCATACGGTTGCGTTGTTCGGTTAATTACGACGGGAGTCGTAATGAACGCAAAAACGATCCAAATTAAGCGACGAATGGATTTTTCTTATGCCAAACACTAAAATAAAATATTTTAATGCTTACATAAATTTTTGGATGTCCGGATATATTCAGAACGTAAGATATGCATGAAAATGCAAACTTGTGCACTTTTTGACGCTTTTAGTCCCTATTGATCAATAAAGTTTATTTTAGAATACCGAACCCCTCAAAGCCTATTTCTAAGCTATGTAAAAGCATATTTAGGTTATGTTTAACTTATGATCAAGTTCCGGAGTGTTCGTTACTACACAAATCGGTATAGTTTCACAGTTTGACACAAATAGTCCCTACGATCGAACAAACTTGATTTCAACACACCAAACCATTCAAAACTTATTTGTAAGTTATGTGGAGGTTATTTAAGGTATGTTAATCCTATGTCACTATTCCGAAGTGTTTTTTGCATTAAACTGGTTATATCAGTGCGCGTATAACCTTCCAGAAAGCGATTTAGAGCTTGAAATCGGAATTGAATCTAATTAAAAATTCACTAAACATAAATACACACATAATAACATCAAAACACATATAGTAACACCAAATCACATTGTTTTATTAATAAACAACATTGTTTTATATTGTACATAGATTATAGAGTACAGTTGTCACAATAGGCAAGACATAAAGGCCACAACGGGTGGCACTTTTTAGAGAAATCATGTGGATGTGTATTGGGATTACCTAGATATTGTGGCAGTGGATTCGATGAGGCAAGCACAAGCAGATCAGACAAAGAAATATCCAATACCAACTGGTATGGGAGCTTCTACAGCTCAGGTGGCTCAGTTAGAAAGAGAGAAAGAGGCATTGGAGCGACAATTAGCGAAGTTCAGAGGTCTTGGTGGATGGGATGCATTGCATGCGGCACAAACATATCCAGTTTGTGATTCATGTGGCGAGTTAGATCATACTTTGGATGCATGTTGTCACACCCCGATATTTCCACATAATCCGGTGGGCCCGGTGGGGAGTATCGTGACGTAGTTGATATCATCATAGACAATTAAACACAGATATAGCACAACGGAAGGCTTGGAAGTTTAATTACTATTACAACCCAAAACGTTCGAAGTACGAAATAAAAGAATATACAGGCGGTTGTAAAAGAGATCCATAGGCGGACCATTAAATAAATATATAAAACAGAGTTTGACAGACTTTAGGCATCTAGGGATTTGCAAGATCCTTTTAATGAATGCCAAGTAGCTCCAACCTAGTTCGTGAGGTACCTGTCACTTAGTCTTTGGAAAATACGTCAGTTTTCACTAGTAAATACAATTAACCGACTCATTTAAAAACATTTATGAAAATTGGTTTAGGTGCACAAGGCACAAAGATATTTTGTAACTTAGGACAATTTCATTTAAAATCTTGTATACAGATTTACATGTTTGTCATACAATTGGGGCCGGTTTGGAAACCGGACACGATTAACTGACTCGCCACTTATAAAACCCACAATGGAGTTATCCCCAACTTGTGGGTAATTTATTATTTAGCATTAGCATCTGTCAGGTGTATGCCTACACCTTGTGCATAAGTCGTGGCCATTAATAATTTAAATGAGCCGAGGATATCCAGAACACGGTCGTTAACCCCCAATGTTTATGTTATCAAACAAAACAGATTAAAACAGGTTATGCGTATTTATTAATCACAATCCGACTAAATGATCCCATACCCGACCAAGCGGTAATAATTTACCGTATCCCAAGCCCGTATAAGGGAAAATAAGTTAAAAGTATATACCTGAGTTAATAATGCAAGAAATGCTACTTAGTCGTATGTTTCTAAGACTTTATGCAAGTATCTTCTACTGAGGCTACTTAATCTGTAAGGAAGGTTTTATTAACCTATTAGGATACTAACGGGTCTTATTTAAGTCAAGGACTTAGACCGGTTAGTTTTAAGGATGCTTTACGGTTTGAAACGCTAGATTAAGCGGAGACCGGAACGGAATGTAATTTAGACCCAACAAGTATGACTACTTTTATTATATGGGTAAACTAAATACATTTTGGATTTTGAATTTTAGATGACATGGTTAAACCCGTTTCGGTTAATTTATGCAAACTAGTGACACAAACCGAATCGAACGTGTATAGGCATGAACAGGTAACCAAATAAGTCATATACAAGTTCCAAATGTTATTATGCTTAAAATATGTTATGAAATCAGTAGAATATCAACATGTATGCCCGAAAAGATTTTAAAACCGAATTAGGCCCTATAAGGGCATTTTGGTCATTTTAGGATTTATAAAAGAGGTTTATAGGTATACTGAATTTCTGGTAAAAAAACATTCCGTAAAAATATTTAATTTATGATGTTATATCAGTAGGATATCATACATATGTGTGGTTTACCATTTATGGCCAAACTATGCTACGAAAGGGCATTTTGGTCATTTCACATATGCTTTTAGGGACATAATTGGAATTCTGAGTTCATGACTTATACTTTCTATAAAAATATTAAAAATCATTTATAAAATCAGTAGGTAATAAGTCTTGGGGTGCTAAATATGGTTTTAAACCATACTATACACCTAATTAGCGTAAAAGTCGATATTTGATGATAATTTCAAGGATTAAGTGATTCTGAGGTTTTGACCAGCTTTGAATGGTCAAAATATTTTAATCTTTCATAACACATCAGTAACAAAAGGTTTTGCATGTTAATTATATGTAAAACTCATTTTATTCACAAAAAGGGTATTATCGTCAATTATAGGCTTTGTACAAGAACTCAATGTTAAGGTCAGTGTGTAATCTGACCCAACATTTAAAAAATTCCTTAAAATGATATCACAATAGTAGGTAAAGAGTTTTGTGCCAAAATTTATGTTTAAACTTGTTTTACATGCTTAAGGGTATTTTGGTCCTTATAAAAGCATTATTTTCGATAAATTGCATAACATCAGTTTAAGACCGGAATGTACGTGTGATGTGTGCGGTGTGTTATATATTTTTATGTATATTTTAAGCCCTTTTTAACACTTTAGTCAATTTTTAAATTTATAAAACACGATATTTTACTAACCCTAAACACACATATGGGCAAATGTACCAATCGTGAGCGTAGTATAGCGTTGGTAAGATACAGAGGTTGTCCAAAGACACAAGAGCTTTTAGTACCGGTTTATCCTCAACATCTAATCAAATAAAAAATTTAGAGAAAGTTTTAAACATGAAAATAAAAACTAAAAATGCTAAAAATAAAAATAAAAATAAAAATAAAAACAGATAGACAAGATGAATCACTTGGATCCGACTCACCTTTAGTGTAACCTTTGATGATTTCCACACTTTTGCACTTTTTAAGAGATTATCTTAGTTATAATTGTAGGCCCCTCTTTTGAAGGTGATGTTACCCTCAACCTAGTAGTTTGAGTCAGCAAGGATAAAAATCCTAAAGGACAGAATATTGAAAGATAATTGATTAAGTTATTAATGCAAAATGTGGTAGGCCCCTCTTTTGAAGGTGACGTTACCCTCGGCTAAGTGGTTTGAGTCAGCAGGGATAAAATCCCAAGTAGCCGAGTTAATGTATTAATAGTAGTTTACATATGAGGGGATCAAGCCATTCGCACCCCCACCATCCAATACCAGTAGGTATCTCGCACCCCCGCCATCCAATACCAGTGGGTATTGAAGGAGGTCCTAGTAAGCTTGACCCAGGTCCTTGCAGGATCTATACACTGAACAAGGAAAGAACCTTACCAAACCATTCCCTTAACCCCCGACCAGGTAGCCAACATATCTCTATATAGACCGTAGAGATATGAATGGTGTAAATCTTTTATTTTATATAGACAGTAAAATAACGCCAAGACACCACAGACAAATGATAAGGAAGTTTCACCTTCAACAAAAGAAACTAGTTATTCAAGTCATTAATATAAAACCAAATAGAAAGTGCGAAAATATAATCAAAAGTATTACACTAAATGCTTGTCTTCACCAAGTGATGTAAGAGACTTAGGCAAACATGGCCTTTGATTGTCAAGAACTCTTACTATCAATCTTGGATCCCGAGACTACTACACATACTCTATGATGGATGATGGATGATGGTGGTGGATGTGGGTTGTAGTGGTGGTGGATTGTGAGTGAAGTGGGAGAGAGGTGGTTTGTCAAGGGATGCTTTTGAAGTGAACCAAGCACCTCTATTTATAGCCTGCACAGAAGCCCGGACACGGCCCCGTGTCCATCCACTTTCCCTTTTTTCAATAATTTCAATTTGTCTGCATTAGCTCCACATGCCCCCGTGTCCGCTGGACATGACCCGTGTGCAGAAGCGTATTTGTACTACCAAGATTTGCTAGGATTCTGAGAATCTTAGTGTTGACCACGACCGTGTTGAGCTGGGCACGCCCACGTGTCGGGAATAGAAGCTTCTAAAGCTTTGTCCTTTCTGCAGACAACTGGCCACGCCCCCGTGTCCGCTGGGCACGGGGCGTGTTCAGCCTTCAGTTTGCTTGTTTTTGCTTAGGAAGATGTTGTCGAGGGGTCGGGCATGCCATGTTTGTTCCTTTTCTTGTAATTATGTTACATTTTGCTACATATTTGTCCCTTTTGTTCATTTACACTCATTTAATCCTGAGAAATACAAAAGGAAGACAAAAGCACACTTTTTCCAACATTAGTACTAAAAGGGTTAGTTTTATGCCTCATTTGATGTAATTTATATGTTGCATTTTACACACATCAAATACCCCCACACTTGAATCTTTGCTTGTCCTCAAGCAAAACTCTTTATAATGTGGCTTACACTCCCAAATGGAATGGGTAGAAGAGAAGTTTTTGGGCTTGTCTTGAGTGTCGGGAATCCAAGATCTTTATTAGGCTTTATTTTTTATGTTATTTACAATCCTATTCGTTATGATTTATTTAGAACATTTCATAAGAGAAATTACTTATTTAAGCATAACATGCCTGTTTAAAATTCCATTTATATACAAGTTCACATACCTCACGGGAGATCACTCAACACTAGGCCGAAGATGTATTTTTGTGAAATACTCGAGACCGGCATGGAACTTACTTTTACCATATACTTGCCAAGCAATCAATCCTCCTCATTTTTAACTATACACCTTTGTAAATATCAAGAGGACTTGGGGAAGGGTTAGGCTTGGGTTAAAGGTAGGTGGTTTTGGGTTAGTGGTTAGTAAAAAGGGCGAAAAGCGTCAGTCGTCGTAAAACTTTTTGTTTTTTCGACTTTTATTCAAACAAAGCATTTTCAAACAAAGTTTCATTTGAGGAACTTGTTTGTTTATTGCTATACTTTATTTTTTTATTTTTTTTTGAGATAAGGAATGTCACATGAAAACCGAGCTTTAAAGGGTTAAAAATAAAAAAGGTTTTGGTGGGTAAAGGGTGTTTGTTTTATGGGTTTAGAAACGAAAAGGTTTAGGCTCAAAGTGGTTAACTAGGAGGATTTTGGGTAGGTGATAAAAAAAATGAAAAATAATGGTGTAGAAAAGAAAAATGGTTAGTCCTAATGCCTCCATCATTTACTTACTTGTGTTTAAGTTGGTAAGGACCGGGAATGTATCACCATGGCAAGTTCTAGAGTCGTAAGAAACCAAGCGGCTATTCACACAAGAAACGAAAGATGAGCATTTAATTTAAAGATGTATGCTTTTATGCTCAATAAAGGCTCAAAACTCACTTTTTGTGGGAATGGGGTTTTAATGTGATCAAGTATATATAATCAAATTTTAACTAGATTTGTCATGCCTTTTCATAATTTTCTTATGTTGGTTCTTTTTATCACGAAGCTATCGGTTGTAAATTTGTAAAAATATAACCTTTAGAACTTGTTATTCCCAATTTAAACCAAGATATGTAAAAAAAATGAAATTTTTTTGAAAAAAATTGGGGTGATTAGCGGTTCCAATAGAGTTTTGTGTAAGGCTTGTTATTAGGACTTGGAAAATTCAAGGTTTTAGCATCCCCCGCACTTAAATTACACATTGTCCTCAATGTGTCCCAAAAATAAGTTTTTAGGTTGATTGAATGTGTAAAAATGTGTTAAAAACAAAATTTTATGTTACTGGGCATCTGGACATGGGCCCGTGTTGATCCGGGCACGGCCTCGTGTTCAGATTGCCAGTATCATAGTTTAACAGAAGGCTGGGCACAGGGGCGTGTTCAGTGAACACGGCCCCATGTCCAGTTACCTGAACTGGGCATTTTCTGCAGAACCTTGGGCACGGGGCATGTGGGCTGAGCATGACCCCGTGCTGAACTTGCTGTAATGAAGAAAAATTGTCGGGAGGCTCTGTTTTTGTGCATGGGGTGTGGGTTCAAGTTTCCCTTAGTAACCTCCAGCATCCTGAGTGTGTTTTATTCCTGAAAATTAAAACTAAACTACAAAGCATAAAAGTTAATCTAAACTAAAACTAAGGATAGTTCCGCGGAATGCCTCCGTTATTTGCCACGTTTATAAGGGTCCTTGGCTAGACCCAAAGTCAGTCATATGTTACCCAAATGGGATGTTTTGCATCCCATGTTGCACCGTGGAAGAGCATCATCCAAACTTGAGTCTATGACTTTCATGTAGTTGACCGGGTCGTTGTCTTCTACTATTTCCCAACCCCAAATTCCAGTTCCTTGTCCCCAACCCTCATTGTTAATGTCCCACCATTCATATCCACCATTGCATGGGCGGTGGCTAGGAATGGTCTCCCTAAGATAAGTGGCACTTCGGTATCTTTCTCCATATCTAGTATGACAAAGTCGGCCGAGAAGTCAAAGTCTCTGACTTTTACCAATAGATTTTTGGCGACACCTTGTGGATACTTAATGGACCTATCAGCGAGTTGTATGCTCATCTTTGTAGGGCTTGTTTTCCCTAGTCCGAGTCGGTCTAACATTGATGCGGGCATGAGGTTGATGTTAGCCCCAAGATCGGCTAGTGCATTGCGTATGGGTGATCCCCCAATCGAACAAGGGATGGTGAAGCTTCTGGGATCGATCTTCTTTTTTGGGAGTTTGTTGAGTAGCAAGGCGGAGAATTCTTCGCTTAAATTAACTAACTGCAATGATTCAATTTTCCATTTATGAGTGAGAAAGTCTCTCATAAATTTTGAATATTTAGGCGTTTGGGTTAGGACTTCTACAAATGGAATATTGAAGTGCAATTGTTTTAGTAAATTTGCGAATTTTGTGAATTGCTCATTGGTCTTTTGGTGAAGTAACCGACCGAGGTAAGGTACCGGAGGATTCTTGGTAGGCTTTTGATTTGGTGGAGGAGTCATCTCTTTTTGGGGTTTCGGTGAAGTTGTGGTTTGGTTAGACAGCTCTTTTCAGTTGGAGGTAGCGGAGCCTCCTCGGGACCTACGGTACGGTTTCTCAACGTGATGAGATGTACTTACGCCTTTGGGTTGGTTTCGGTATTGCTGGGTAATGCGCCTTGTGGTCTCTCGGAGAAATTTTGAGCTAGTTGGTTTAGTTGTTTTTCATTGTTTTGAATACTAGCTTGTTGATTTCTAAAGTTCGACTCCATTTGTTGGAGTCGATCCGAGTTTTTCTGTTCGGTGTCGGAGATGAGGCGTGAGATAGTATCTTCAAGACTTTCCCGTCCCCCTTGTTGTTGTTGAGAGAAATTTTGTGACTCGTTTCTTGGTTATTGAAAGTTGGTTCGTTGGTTTTGATTTTGTTGGTTACTACTATTACCGGGATCTCTCCAACCAAGGTTAGGGTGGTTACGCCATCATTGGTTATACGTACCCGTCGGCGGACCTGACGGCCTAGGTCTATTATCAATGTAGCTTACCGTTTCTGTTTGATTATCCATTTCTTTCATACAACTCCAATTTTCATGTGGTCCACCACACCCTTCACAAGCCGTAACCGAGGCCGTTTTTTCCATTTCTAACTTTTTGATTTTGGAAGAAAGGGCCTCGATTTGGGCTTGCAAAGAGGTGCTCTCGTCAACCTTATGTGCACCCGGAGCAATAGATTTTGTGCCTCGGGGAGTGTGCCACTGAAAATTATTTTGAGCAATTTCCTCAATTTGATTATAAATTTCATTTGGGCGACGATTACCTAGAGTCCCCCGGAGCTAGAGTCAAGTGTTTGTCTTGTGTGTGGCAACAACCCATTATAGAAAGTGGATACTTGTTGCCATACCGCAAGACCATGATGGGGACACTTTCTTTGTAGCTCCTTGAACCTTTCCCAAGTTTCATATAAGGATTCCCCGTCCTCTTGTGAGTATGTATTAATTTCAGACATTAATTTAGCCGTTTTAGAAGGAGGGAAATACTTATACAAAAACTTTTGGGCTAGTTCATCCCAGGTGTTTACCGATCCAACTGGGAGGTTGTTAAGCCAAGCCTTAGCTCGGTCTTTTAGTGAAAATGGGAACATTAGGAGGCGGATGGCATCATTAGATGCTTCGTTGATCCGAAAAGTATCACATATTTCCAAAAAGTTTGTAATATGTAAATGGGGATCTTCGTCCGTAAGCCGGTGGAAAGGTGCGGAGTTTTGGAGTATTTGTATCAAATGCGGCCGAAGTTCGAAGTTGTTGGCATCGACATTCGGTGCATTGATAGCGGCGCCGAGATTACCTACCGTAGGCCATAGGTAATCCATTAGAGTACGTTGATCCGCCATTGGAAGTGGGTCCCCTGAAACTTTCTATTGGTTTTTAGCTTTAAGTCTTTTTCTTAGAAAGCGTTCGGGTTCATCTAGAGGTTCTTTTATGTCTTTATTGGAACTTGAGCTCATGCACTGCGTAGGAAGTTCAGGTGCGGTGCCTGGGTTCCAAGTCATGCGATAAAAACACAAAGATTGTTGGTCAGAAGTCTCACCACGGCCCCGTGCTCAGCTGCACACGGCCCCTTGGTCGTGATTACAGTGATTGTTTTCCGGATCCTTGTTACTAGGGGGTTCAACATGGCCCAGTGCTGCACCAACACGGCCCGTGCTCAACTCTCTGTAACTCGGAAAATAAAAACTGCCAGTAACAATGCTGGGCACGGCCCGTGTCCGACCAGGCACGGCCCCGTGCTGAGCTCTGAAGAAGCTGAAAAATTAAGAAAAAACTTAAAAAAAACAGAAAAATAAGAAAAACGATTAGGCCGTTGATTCCTAACTTTCTTAAAATCCTTGTGTCCCCGGCAACGGCGCCAAAAACTTGATGTGTGCAGTGTGTTATATATTTTTATGTATATTTTAAGCCCTTTTTAACACTTTAGTCAAGTTTTAAATTTATAAAACACGATATTTTACTAACACTAAACACACATATGGGCAAGTGCACCCATCGTGAGCGTAGTATAGCGTTGGTAAGATACCGAGGTCGTCCAAGGACACAAGAGCTTTTAGTACTGGTTTATCCTCAACGTCTAATCAAATAAAAAATTTAGAGAACGTTTTAAACATGAAAATAAAAACTAAAAATGCTGAAAATAAAAATAAAAATAAAAACAGATAGACAAGATGAATCACTTGGATCCGACTCGCCTTTAGTGTAACCTTTGATGATTTCCACACTTTTGCACTTTTTAAGAGATTATCTTAGTTATAGTTGTAGGCCCCTCTTTTGAAGGTGACGTTACCCTCAACCCAGTAGTTTGAATCAGCAAGGATACAATCCTAAAGGGTCGGAATATTGAAAGACAATTAATTAAGTTATTAATACGAAATGTGGTAGGCCCCTCTTTTGAAGGTGACGTTACCCTCTGCTAAGTTGTTTGAGTCAGCAGGGATACAATCCCAAGTAGCCGGGTTAATGTATTAATAGTAGTTTACATATGAGGGGATCAAGCCATTCGCACCCCCGCCATCCAATAACAGTGGGTATTGAAGGAGGTCCTAGTAAGCTTGACCCAGGTTCTTGTAGGATCTATACACTGAACAAGGCAAGAACCTTACCAAACCATTCCCTTAACCCCCAACCAGGTAGCCAACATATCTCTATATAGACCGTAGAGATATGAATGGTGTAAATCTTTTATTTTATATAGACAGTAAAATAACGCTAAGATACCACGGACAAATGATAAGGAAGTTTCACCTTCAACATAAGAAACTAGTTATTATAGTCATTAATACGAAACAAAATAGAAAGTGCGAAAAGATTAAAAATCAAAAGTATTACACTAAATGTTTGTCTTCACCAAGTGATGTAAGAGACTTAGGAAAATATGGCCTTTGATTGTCAAGAACTCTTACTATCAATCTTGGATCCCAAGACTACTACATGCACTCTATGATGGATGATGGTGGTGGATGTGGGTTGTAGTGGTGGTGGATTGTGGGTGAGGTGGGAGAGAGGTGGTTTGCCAAGGTATGCTTTTGAAGTGAACCAAGCAGCTCTATTTATAGCCTGCACAGAAGCCCGGACACGGCCCTGTGTCCATTAGGCACGTCCCCGTGTCCATCCACTTTCTCTTTCTTCATTAATTGCAATTTGACTGCATTAGCTCCACACGCCCCCATGTCCGTTGGGCACGGCCCCGTGTGTAGAAATGTATCTGTACTATCAAGATTTGCTTGGATTATGCGAATCTTAGCATTGACCACGACTGTGTTGAGCTGGGCACGCCCCCTTTTCGGGCATGCCATGTTTGTTCCTTTTCTTGTAATGATGTTAGATTTTGCTGCATATTTGTCCCTTTTGTTCATTTACGCTCATTTAATCCTGAAAATACAAAAGGAAGACAAAAGCACACTTTTTCCAACATTAGTACTAAAAAAGGGTTAGTTTTATGCCTCATTTGATGTAATTTATATGTTGCATTTTACACACATCAACGTGTCAAAACATTTTAAATATGTTTACTAATCAGTACCTAATTTATTTGCATGTTCATTTATTTGAAAATCTCATTTTTAGACAATAAGGGCATACTAGTCAACAATAAGCATAATAACGGAAACATGCATATAATTCAGATTACTAAGTGACCATGTAATATAATCTTAGAGGGTTATACTACAACATTATATGGTCATAATGGAACCTTATTACATAAAGAAATTAAGCTAATTCGGGTCAGAACTGAAAGTTAAAGCAAAAGTCAAGCTTTTACGAATTTCGGTTGCGAACCGAGGTTAAACATAGAATTGTCGGGTTGAACATGTTTAGACATGTTCTAATAATGTTTACCAAATTATTAAAGTGATAAAACATGTTTTATAACTTCTACATTAGCAGTTTTGATTTTTATTTAAAAATCTGACTAGTTTAACTTTTTATTAAATTACTTTGACCCGACAATTAACTAAGCAAACGTGTTAATTAGGAGGTGCCCTTTTGAGGGATTAACACCTACCTAATTACAATCAAGTAGCCATATTCGCCTCGAACAATGGCTGGACCGTTTAGGTCTAAACCGAAAGTTTAAGCCGTTTTGTGACAACTTTGACTTTCGGTCTTTAAACGTAAAAAAACCGAACTAGAGTGGCTAAGGACACTTACAACGGGTCCTAGCTCGAATTTTGAACTCAAGGGAGCTTCCTTTTTGACTTGGAACCTCAAGAATTGCTCAAGAGAGCTTAAGCAAGTGAGAAGAGAGTGAATTGGAATGGTGCAAGGAATGAAGGCTGCTCAAGGCCTCTATTTATAGTTGAAGAGGGTGTTCTTGGATCACGCCAGGTGTTAGGGAAGTCCAGAGATGATCACAGGTGTCCATGGTGGTTTTAAAAACCATCAAAAAGCTCCATGTTTCGAGTTATGAGTGTATAGGGTGGTATGTGTGGTGAACAAGGAACAAACCTCCAGCTGTCTAAAGGATTCTGCCCAGATACACCCGTCGCATCGCGCGACAGCAATAGGGGGAGGTGTCGCGCAATGCGACCCCTCATGTTTCAGCGAATGAAGTTTCATTCTTGGCACTTTTAGTCCCTGCACCTTTTAATGCAATATATCTTTCATATTTGGAACATTTAACCCTCCAAGTTAGTTTATAAGTGATATTGGAAGTATAACCAAACACCGTTAGGCTCCGGGTTTCGTTAAAGGTCACCCGAATACACTAGTTTCTCTTGTTGACGCTTTTAACCCTTCTTCATGAAATTTTGCATAATTATCACATAACGATACCGAAACTTGTGAATTCATTATCACGTATTATCGAGAGTATAATCAAACATTACGAAGCCCTGGGTTCGTTAAAAGTTCACTCAGAGGTAGGAATTAACATATTGACACGTTTAACCCCTTTGTCTTGTAAACTTTTGATCTCTTTCACAAACGGCTTCTTACGTCCAATAATTTACTCGTTTAAGAATACATTCATCGTGTGTGGTCAATCAGAGGCATAAGTTTAGCATGTTGACACTTTTAGTCCCTCTGCATACGTATTTTCATTGTTTGTTAACTTTAGTCCCCTTTAATTCAATCTTTTACACGTTTGGGGTTTAGGACACGTGTCTTCACGTAATTGGACACGATTGTACGAGGTGTTACACATGTCCAGAGCAATCTGTTGTGGCTCAAGAGGACGTGGACATGGTTTATGGAGAACAAATCAATTATGATATGAATTCCAACACATATCATCCAGGTTTACGTAGTCATCCAAATTTTAGGTGCAGTAATACTACTAATCAGTTGAATCCTACTTTTCAGGTACCAAATCAAAGGAGCCAGCAATATCAAAACCGGCAGCCAGATTATAATCAGAATTATAACCAAGGAGGCTACAATCAGAGAAATCAAAGGACCTATCAGCAAAACCAAGATCATGGTAAATCCAATAATCAAAACGAATGCTCCAACAGTGAGGGGATGGAGTCGCTAAAGTAAATCAGAAAAGATCTAGAATTACAATCAAAGTCTCACCAAGCATTGGAAATGCAAGTTGCCCAGTTTGTAACTCTTGTGCAAAATTTTGGGATTTCAAAAACTTTTTTCTTTTGGAAGCAATTCGTTAACCGATACTTAAACGTAATCTGTTTAATGTAGCGTACACACTGGGAGAAGGACATAAGCTACACATGCAATAAATATCCTTTGCATAACTTAGAAATAAGTATTGAAAGGTTAGGAATGACAAAAACACGTTTCTACAAAGTTCAGGGACTATTTTCGACAAGCTGCGAAAGTCTGCCAATTCACGTATTTTGAATACGGACCACATATACAAATCCAAATATTTTTGTATTCAATAAAACCTTGTATTTTATTGATAGGAATGCAAAAATATCAATCGTTGCGCAATTTCGGTCATTTTCATGTTCGTTAAAGCGTTTTACGTAATTCTGCGAAACGCATAACCGTACAACCGAACGAACAGACATCCATGACATTTTGGGCAAAATCCAAGTTACATATGCCTTAAAACCTTTATAAAGCCAAAAAAGTGAGTTAAAAGGTGTTAAAAATAACAAAACGCGATGAAACAAGTCTAGGGGCCAAATCTGCCAAGTTTCAAAAGTTTGTTTGAGGGCTCGGTGGGGTGCGAAAGCCTTGGCTTAGGCTATCACGGGTAGCCAAACCTTCCAAGTGACTTAAATTTGTTGCAACCAACTGTTTTGCTGCCTTGGAGCCCAAGAACTCGTGTTTTCCAAGTATTTTCCTGCATTTGACACTTGTTTAGACCTCCCTTTGTGACAATTGTCAAATTTGCATGTATCTGTATAATTATTAGACAATGATTAATGCTTAATGACTATGCTGATTTACAATTTATGACTTGAATTGCTTTCTGATTATTGTTATCATACATACATGTGCATCATATATTGCAAATGACATATCATTATTGCATGCAACACCTATTGATTCAAATGATGCATGAAACAAAGATAGCACAGTTATCAGACAAAGCAGAAAAATGCTGACGGAGCCAGTACATAGACAGACATGGTATTGAGACACAGAATGAGCCAGAAACCAAGAGTTACACTAGTATAGTGTGTAGGAGAGTAAGGATCATAAAGCTGCCTTCGTAGTGATAGTTTAAGTGCCTGAAAGTGCCTAAAACTCACACAAACTGCAGAATTCTGTGGAATTCAGGAAAATTCAGCATTTAAACAACTTAATATCATGCAGAAATATGGTTAAATGGTCCAGAATGCTTTCCTAAGTGTCAGGAATCAAAACTGTCACAAAAGGTAACATAAGGCACACCAAACTGCATAGTTTAGCACCTTAATGAACTGGTAACCAACCGAACAACCAGCACTACCCGAAACACCAAATTTTCACTAAAAGAATTGTTTTAACATTTCTGAGCTAGTTATGGTCCCCGAATATCATAACACACTATATAACATCCTAATAACTAAACACCCTAACTAAACACTTGGATTTTAACTAGATAATCTAACTAAGCATTACACCCTAATCTATACCCCTCTCCTATTTACGGCCAACAAGCATGGCCCACCCTTGATTTCATTTGATTATTATAATGGATCATGTCTCTAACTTTTTATAACATATTACACATTAGACTTAACATTGTTGGAGAATTATAAGTTAAACTACAAGTCTTTCACCTCTCGTCATTCTCACAACTCACCACACTTCACTCTTTCTTCTTCTTCCTCTCCTTGTCTTCGGCCGAAACCACACACCACCACCTTCATCATTCAACTTTCATCCAATCTATACTCATACAAAGGTGTAAGGAGCATAACAAAAAAGCTAGGAGCTCTTGGAAGTTGAAGGACCTCTTGCAAGTGCTTTTAACCACCTCATTCATCATCTTCATCTTCTTGTGTTCATCCCTAGCCTTGAGCTAGTAGTAAGATCATCTAAACTCCATTTTGCATCTTATTAAGTTGGTTAAAAGATGGTATAAGTTGATAATCATAAAGAACACTATGAATCCAGAACATAAATCTTAAGCATAAGACTAAAATCACAAGAATACATGTTGTTTAAGTGTTGTTGTGGTACTTGATTGTTGATTGCTTATGTTTATGATGTTAAACATCATAAGATCTTGCTAAATGGTGATTAAAGACATAATCTAGCAAGATGAGAGGATGATTATGTTAAAGATCAAGAGATCATCCTTATGTGAAACATGAACTTGAAAGATTAATTGTTTTCTTGAATAAAGATGATCAAAGTGTAATGAGAGTCTTGTAAGTATGTGATTTCAAGAAATATTTTTTCAAGAAACCAAGTTAAAAAATACAAGATTTACATAAGCTTGGTTCTTAAAGAAACTAACCACATTTTTAGTGGTTAATCAAGTGTAGAATCATGTATTTAACAAGAAAAACTCAAGAAGAAATATTTTTAGAAAAATAATTTACAAGTTGCAAACATCTAAATCCTTCAAGAATGATGTTTTTAAATAAAAAACAACACTTTAAAGGGTAACTAAGCTTACTAAACACACTAGTAGGTTACTACAAATTTTTATAAATTTTCAACTTCATGAAGTAGTGTAAATAGCTTGATTTTGGCAAATTGGTAAGTATTATTTGATTTGTTGTTGATTGTGATGATTTATAAAAGAAAATGATATGCTTTGAAAGCATGGAAACCTCCATTTTTAAGGGGAAACTATGGCAAAATTTTTCAAGAAATTTAACACTTAGAAAAATATTTTTAAACAAATATTTACAAGTATATTTTAAACTATGAATTTTCATATAAAGTTTGCCATAATTTTTGTTACAAAAAATTATAAATACTGGAGGTTGGTTTTTGATAATAAAAGTCACTAAAAATGTATTTAGGATGATATATATTTAGATGTCACCATGTGTGTGAATATTTGTATATTATCTGTATTAGTTATATTATTTTAGGACTTGAAATAATATAACTCACCAAAATACCAAGAAATTACAATACAAAATATTACCAAAATTCCAAGAAATGAATATATAATTTATATCCAAAATACTATAGCAACCGAACAAGGAATATAACTCATAGAAATATTCCGGAATTAAATTCGTAAGTATATTTTGGTAAACGGTATTTTGGAGATCAAGAAAACAAAAATATGATTCTTACAATTATTACAAAAATGTATCATATTTTTTACAAGAGAAAATATATTATTTTTGGGTAAATAAAAATATATATGTTTTCTTGAAATTACTATGAGATATATTGTTTTTGGGAGAAAATATATATTTTCATAAATAAACATAAAATACATTATTTTTGGGGTGAAAAATAGATGTATATATTTTCTAAGTTAAACTTGAAAATATATTATTTTTGAGTTTAAATGAAAATACAATTATTTTTGCCAAGGGAAAAATTATAAATAATTTTTCTATGTAAACTTTCTTGAAATATATATTTTAAGAATATACATTAGTGAATTTTTATTAGAAATATTATCCCGGAAAAATTAACAAAAAAAAAATAAGTATAAGAATACTTAATAAACACAATAAGAATATGTATTCTCGTACGTATAATTATACACCGGAATACGCCACCAATACTTGGCAAAAATACGCAAGGTTAAGAATATGAGTATGAATACACCCATCCTTGGGAAATTATACATGTACAAATACATAAATGTGACAAGTTAAAATATATTATTTTAATGATTATTCCAAAATTTAGTAAATATAATTTAAGTTAAAATATTTATTATTTTTATAAATAATTATACGTATCTCAAAGATACTAATTAAGACTAAATCAAGGCACGAACCGCCCGTCTAATAAATCGTAGTACGTATGTAGGTAGTCGTGCGATCTAGAGGAAGCTTTGAGTTACATTGGATACGAAGAACACAAGATTGTGAGTTCATGTCCCCCTTTTCTTTTAACTATTTTCAGTTTTATAATTCCGGGGGTGAAGTAGATGTTACAAATTGTTTACAAACGTTTACATATGGTATGGTTAGCTAAGGAATGTACTGCAAGATCATGTGAGTGGTGGGTACAACGCTTAAGACCACTAATCCTTGTAGTAGGACCGAGGGACATGAGTGATAGATCTATTTGGGTGTTGCGAGCCCCACCCATGAGGACCGAGATTTGGCCCATGAGGTGACTATGTCTTCCAGCCGAAAGCCCGGTACAAAATCCGCTAGGATTGAGCCTTCCTGCATCACGTCACACATATTAATGGCCTTGCGAACCATTAATTGATATGTTTCCTTGTTTGATTTCATACTGGGTTTACAAAACATACATACTTACAATGATTACAAGGTTTATTCGTGCACACATACAAAACACATGAACTCGCGCAACTTTTGTTAATGTTTTCAAACTACCTGTATTTCAGGAAACTAATTGTGGATCTAGCGGGCGCTGAAGTTTTCAAGTCGTGTCATTAATAAAAGATGTCATCCAAAGTCGAAGGATTTGTGTTATGTATTTTATCTTGGATAAGATACATGGCTCAAAGCCTAGTTTGTTTATGTCTTTTGTGAAGTCCTGTTTGGGAACTTAAACTTTGTTGGTGTTGTATTTTGAACATGAAGCTTGTGTTTGGGATTTAAAACAATGTTGTTTGTAATGTTTTAAAACTATCTAATGGATGAAAATCTTGGTTTTATCATATAGTTGTTTGTTATGGTTGAATGCAATGATATTAAGCAAGTCACACATAATCACGCTTCCGCAAAAGTCAGGGTGTGACACCCTTGATCTTTGCCACCTAGTGGGACATTTGTAGTGATCTTGTGACACTTGAACAACTATAAATAGCAACCAATTTCTTCACTTTTCCTTGCTCATTCATCTCTTCTTTCTCCAATCTTCTTGGAGTTTGTTTCCAGCCATATGGAAACCTCCTACTGAGTTCTTATAGTGTTTTCAACACAAGCAAACCCTCCGCATACGTATTTTCATTGTTTATCAAATTTAGTCCCCTTTAATTCAATTTTTTACACATTTAGGGTTTAGGATACGTGTCTTCACATAATTGGACACTATTTTACGAGGTGTTACATCCTCACCCCCTTAAAAGAAATCTTGACCCCGAGATTTACTGAAATAAATGAGGGTACTTTTGTCTCATAGTGGACTCAACCTCCCACGTGTATTCAGGGCCTCTACGGGCATCCCATTTTACTTTCACAATCGGTACATGCTTCCTTCGGAGCTTTTTAACCTGTGGATCCTCGATCGATATAGGTCTTTCAACAAACCTCAAGCTTTCATCTATCTGTACGTCTTTATGAGACATTGCTAGCTATTCATCAGCTAGACACTTCTTTAAGTTACAGACGTGGAACACATTGTGAATTCCACTAAGCTCCTCAGGCAAGTTCAGCTTATAAGCTACACTCCCGACACATTCGATGATCTCGAATGGTCCCATGTACCTTGGGCTCAGTTTACCCCTTTTACCAAATCACATCACTCCTTTCCAGGGTGACACTTTGAGTAACACTTTATCTCCTACCTCAAACTTTAGAGGTTTGCGTCTCTTATCCGCATAGCTTTTCTGCCTGTCTCAGGCAGCCTTTAAGTGATCACGAATTTGGACAATCTTGTCTGTTGTTTCAAGGACTATCTCAGGTCCTGATAATGGAGCTTCTCCAACTTTCGCCCAACAAACGGGCATTCTGCATTTTCTTCCATATAAAGCCTCGAAAGGCACAGCCTGAATGCTGGTATGGTAACTTTTATTGTAGGAGAACTCAATTAGGGGAAGATGGTCATCCCAGCTATCACCTAAATCAATGACACATGCACGAAGCATGTCTTCCAACATTTGAATTGTATGCTCACTTTGCCCATCCGTTTGAGGATGGTAAGCAGTACTGAAATTTAAACGAGTGCCCAATGATTGTTGGAAACTTTTCCAGAAATGAGAAGTGTATCTAGTATCTCTATCGGATACAATAGATACTGGCACTCCGTGGAGAGATACAATCTCGTCCACATATAACTGAGCTAACTTATCGGAGCTATGAGTCTACTTGATGGGTAAGAAATGAGCTGACTTAGTCAGTCTGTCAACTATGACCCATATTGTATCGTTTCCATGCCTTGTCTTTGGTAACTTGGTAATGAAATCCATGGTACCATCTCCCACTCCCATATGGGAAGTTCTAACTGTTGTAGTAATCCTGACGGCTTTTGATGTTCGGCTTTAATCTGTGCGCACGTCAGACATTTAGCTACATGTGTGGGTATGGATTTCTTCAAACCCATCCACCAATAGTTTGCTTTTACATCTTGATACGTTTTGTCACCCCCAGGGTGAATTGAGTATCTAGAGTTATGAGCTTCCTGGAGGATTACATCTCTAAGTCCTCCACGAATAGGAACCCAGATTCTACCATTCAATCTAAGGATTCCATCATTCCCAGGTGACAACTGATCAACAGTTGCACCTAATTTCTCGCCTGGAAGGTTAGCTTCCAATACAGCTTCTTTCTAAGAGGCTAACAGCCTCTCATTCAAGTTGTTTTCGAGTTCAATACTCTTAGCATTAATCCATATAGGTTTAACCCTTTCTTTTTGGCTTAGAGCATCAGCGACTAAATTCGCTTTGCCAATCTCGCAATCATAGTCATTTATGGTTTCCATCCAACAGCGTTGTCTCATATTAAAATCGTTTTGGTTAAACAAGTGTTGGAGACTTTTGTGATCCGAGTATATCACACATTTGGTTCCATATAAATAATGTCTCCATAACTTAAGCGCAGATACAATGGCACCCAATTCCATATCATGGGTGGTGTAATTCTTTTCATGCACCTTCAGTTGTCGTGATGCATAGGAAATCACTTTGCCTTTCTGCATAAGTACACATCCCATGCCAGTGTGTGAAGCATCACAGGAGACAACAAATTCTTCTAGTCCTTCAGGCAATGTTAACACAGGAGCATTGCTTAACTTCTGTTTGAGGATCTCGAAAGACTCCTGCTGTTTAGGACCCCAATCAAATTTTACATTCTTGCGGGTCAGAGTAGTTAAAGGTGCGGCTATCATTGAGAAGTTCTCGATGAATCTTCTGTAATCTCCTGCTAATCCCAAGAAGTTGCGAATTTCAGTAGGTGTCTTTGGTGCTTCCCAGTTCATGATTGCTTCTATTTTAGCGGGATCCACTTGGATATCACGCTCGCTTACAACATGTCCAAGGAATTGGACTTCGCGAAGCCAGAACTCGCACTTGGAGAAGTTAGCGTAAAGCTTCTCCTATTGTAGCAATCCTAAGATGTTTCTCGTGATCTGCTTGATTACGAGAATAGATAAGTATGTCATCTATAAAGACAATGACAAACTTATCTAGGTATAACTTTCAGACTCGATTCATGAGGTCCATGAATGCTGCAGGTGCGTTAGTGAGCCCAAAGGCATCACTAAGAACTTATAGTGGCCATACCTTGTCCTAAACGCGGTTTTAGGTACATCTTCAGTTCTAAATTTGAGTTGATGATACCCAACCTTAAATCAATCTTCGAGAAGAAGCTTGCCCGTTGGAGTTGATCAAACAAATCGGCGATCCTGGGCAATGGATAACGATTCTTGATTGTTACTTTGTTTAGCTCACGGTAATCAATGCACAGACGCATTGAACCATCCTTCTTCTTTACAAATAGTATGGGTGCTCCCCAAGGTGACGTGCTGGGTTTTATAAAACCCTTTTCCAGTAATTCATCCAGTTGAGTTCTCAGCTCTTTCATTTCAGTTGGTGATAAGCGGTAAGGAACTCGAGCCACTGGTGTGTCACGCCCTGACTTTTGCGGAAGCGTATGATGTGTGACTTGTTTAATACCATTGCATTCAATCATAATAAACAACTATATGATCAAAACGATGTTCATCCATTCATTAAGTTTAAAGTATTACAAACACCATTTATTTAAGTCTTAAACACAACCTTCGACTAAGTTACAAATCGACGAAAGTGGATGACATCTAAACTTGGAATTTACTTCTAGAAATAATACCAGCGCTCAAGATCCAACCTGTTACCTGAAATACATGTAATTTTGGAAAACATCAACAAAAGTTGAGCAAGTTCATGCGTTTTGTGTGAGTACTGAAAACCTTGTAAACCTTTGAGAAGCTCCTTTGAAAACAGGTATGAAAAGAATTATGAACAATTTAAATTAAAGTTTTGCAAGGACATTAAAACATGTGAAGACATAGGGAGCACTCAAAATGAGTACGCTTATACCCTTGTCGATTCCCTCGACTACGTCGAATTCCCCTTCGACTAAGTCGAATTCCCCTTCGACTAAGTCGAATTCCCCTTCGACTATGTCAATTTACCTTGACCATGTCAATTTGCCTTGACTATTGTCGATTTACCTCGACCGGGACACCGAAGCACTCAAGTGGTCACCTAAGTACCATGAGTGGGGTTCGGCCGTACCCGTTAGATCTAACCTTCGTCCCTTAATTAAGAATTAATGGCATTTCAAATTCAATCTATGCTCACATGATCTAATTAACTCATTTCATACCGTTTAAACATTCGTAACATGTATTCCACCCCTGAGAGTTATAAAACCAAAAACATTTAAGAGAAAAGGGGGACATGAACTCACAGTTTTGCGTTCTTCAATCCGACGTAACTCACGCGGCCACTAGTGTGCACGACTACCTACAATGTACTACGGTCTGTCAGACGAGCGGGTCGTGACTTAATTTAGTATTAATTAGTGTCTTTGAGTTACGTTTCTTTGTGTCTTCAACATTATTCCAAGTTATATAATTATTTGTTAAAATAATAAATATTTTAACTTAAATTATATTCATTAAATTGTGGAATAATTGTTATAGTAATATATTTTAACTTAATACTTTTCAAGTATTTATACTTGTAATTTTCTTCCCAATGATGGGGGTATCTTATACTTGTATATTTTTTTGCCATGTATTTGGGGTGGTATTCCGGTGTGTATTTGTACGTACGAGAATACGTATCTTTATTGTGTTTATTATGTATTCTTATACTTAATCTCGTATTAATTATTCCAGAATATTATCTTTAATAAAAGTTCACCAATATATGTTTCTAAAATATATATTTCAATAAATATTAGTTAGGAAAATTATTTATAATTTTCCTTTGGCAAAATATTTGTATTTTCATATAAGTTCCAAAAGTAATATATTTTCAAGTCTAACTTAGAAAATATATATAAACTTATCTTTCTCCAAAAACGATATATTTCATATTTAATTGAGAAATATATCTTTCACCCAAAAATATTGTATTTCATGTTTGTTGAGAAGATATATATATATATATTTCTATAAAAAATAATATATCTTCTAAAAATTTCCAGAAAAATATATATTTATACTTGCCAAAAATAATATATTTTTCTCTTTTCAAAAATATAATATATTCTTGTAGTAATGGTAAAAATCATATTTTTATTCACTTGGTGTCCAAAATATTATTTAACAAAATATACATATGAATATTATTTCCAGAGTATTTTGTAAGTTATATTCTCTAGTTCGGTTTCACCAATACTTTGTGTATAACTTGTATATTCATATTCTTGGAATTTTGGTAATATTTTGGATTGTAATTTTTGGGTATTTTGATGAGTCATATTATTTCATATCTAAAATAATATAACTAATACACAAAATATACAAATAATCACACACATGGTGTCATCTAAATATATATTTCCTAAATACATATTTAGTCAATTTTATTTATAAAAACCAACCTCCAATAATTATAATTTTTGTAATAAAAAT
Source organism: Helianthus tuberosus (assembly GCA_030545235.1). Taxonomy (NCBI): domain Eukaryota; kingdom Viridiplantae; phylum Streptophyta; class Magnoliopsida; order Asterales; family Asteraceae; genus Helianthus; species Helianthus tuberosus. Next base: position 59,895,713 of record CM060445.1, read on the forward strand.
TATGGCAAAGTTTTGGTAACAATTTGTGGTTTAAAATACCCTTGTAAGTGTATGTTAACAAATATTTCTCTATGTGTCAAGATTTTTTGAAAATTTTGCCATAGTTTCCCCTAAAAATGGAGGTTTCCATGCTTTCAACATATCATTTTCTTTTGTAAAAATCATCACAATCAATCATTATTCAACAATAAACAACTTACACTTACCCATCTTGACAAATCAAGCATAATCTAACTACATCATGAACTTGAATATTTGTAAAAAGTTGTAGTAACTTAGTATGCTATTTAGTAGGTTAAGTTACCCTTAAAAACATAGTTTATAGTTTATGAAACTCATTCTTGAAGATTTTAGTCCTTCACAACTTGTATGAAGATTTTCTAAAAATATTTCTTCTGTTGTTAACAATATGTTTCCATCTTTGATTTAACACTTAAAACATGTTTACTTCCTTTAAACATCATGATCATGTTAGATGTTGTAATAAACTTTAGTTTCTTGAAAATATTATTCTTGAAACCTTTTATTTTCAAGACTTATTACTTGTATGAATAATTATCATACATTAAAACAGGTTTATTTTCAAGTTCATGATTTACATAAAGGATGATCTTTACAATTTTCTCAAGATCTAATCTTACACTTGCTAGATCATGTGTTTAATCATCATCTAGCAAGGTTCTTATGATGATCAACATCATAAACACAAGAAATCAACATTCAAGTATACTACATACACTTAAAACAACTTGATCTTCATGTTTTAGAGCTTTATGTTCAAGTTTATGCTTATGTTTCTTCATGATCTTCATGTCTAACATCTTATATCATCTTTTAACCAACATAATATGAAGTAAAATGAGATCACAAGAGTCTTACTACTAGCACAAGGCTAGGGATGATTCAAGTGTAGAAAACAAGTGGATAAAAGCACTAGAGAGAGGTCCTTCCAATTCCGTTGCTTACAACCTTCCTAAATAGGCCCGAGACACCTTAGAATCACCTTGGAATGGTTGAGTTTGTGTTGAAAATGGAAGTGTGGTGTGTGTGTGATGGAGCCGTAGGTATGGGGAAGGAGAGGAAGGAGATATGTTGATGAAGACGATGAATGAAATATGATAATATTCTATGGTTTTATAAAGATACACATGATCTTCCATGGCATATTTGTTGGTATATTCCCCAACATTAGTTGGTTAAATCTAGTTAGATTCCAAGTATCAAAGTTAGGTATTTAGGGGTTTTGTGTTACTAAGATGTAATATGATGTTCGGTGACCATAACTAGCTTCGTAACATAAAAACAGTGCTTCTAGTAAAAAATTGACGTTTCGAGCAGTGTCCGGTTGTTCTTTTCGTTACTGTTCGTTAAAGTGCTAAATTGCGCAGTTTAGTGTGCTTTATGTTGGATTTTATGACAGTTTTGATTCACGACACTTAGGAAAGTATTCAGGACCTTTAAACTGCTTTTCTGCATTATATTTAGACGTTAAAAGTTGATTTATTGCTGAATTTATTTATTTTCTGCAGAATTTTGCAGTTTTAGTGTGTTTCTGGCACTTTCCGGTACTTATGTCATCACTAGGAAGGCAGTTTTGTAATCCCTACTTTCCTACACACTATCCTAGTGTATCACTTGGTTCTGGGTATTATTTTGTGTCTTAACATCATGCATGTCTAAGTACTGAACTCCTGCCAATACCTCTAGTTTATCTAACAACTGTGCTTACTATGCTCTGTGCATTCATAGATCTATATTGGGTTGCATGCAGTAATTACAAAAGTCTTGCAACATGAAATGCCATTGTATGTATATAACAGAAATCAAAAGTTTATTTGTCTTTTAAACTAGATCATGCACAGTCATTGAGGCACATATTACTATTTAATTATTGTACGAAATGCATGGAAAAGTGCCAGTTGTCACATTCTCCCCCAGTTAAAAGAATTTCGTCTCGAAATTCAAACGATGCCATCGATCGCCAGGGAGTTGTGAACCAAATGTGGTCACTTAGGCTTAATTTGGTCTTCATGTTCCCAAGTAAACTCTAGGTCATGATAAGAATTCCAACGAACTCTAACAAACCAATTATGACTTCTCCGGGTCTTGCGGACTCCTAGCCTGCAACCTTAACAGGTTCTTTAATAAATTAGAGTTGGTCGTTGACGTGAATCCTATTTGCGGGAATAACGACTGTTCCTAGAGTCAGGCTTCTCTAAAGACTAGACTCGTGAAACGTGTCGTGATCACTGCTGAATTTCTCCGGAAGTTTTGGCTTGAGAGGAATGGTCCAGATCCTTTCCAGGACCTCGAAAGGTCTAATATACCGGGGGTCCAACCTCCCACGCTTTCTAAATCATACCATGCCTTCCCAAGGCGAGACTCCCATTAAAACCATACTTCTTATTTCAAATTCCAATTGTTTCTGCCGCTCGTCGGTGTAGCCTTTCTATATACCGCGTGCGGTCTTGATATGATCACATATCTGAAAGATCTTGCTTATAGTTTTCCTGAACCGATTTGGGGCCAGTAAATTGTTTATCTCCGGTCTCCGCCCAACACGAAGGGGGACCGATACTTACGTTCTTATAAAGCATCACATGAAGCGGCCTAAACGGCGGTGTGATAAATACTATGGTAGGGAAAACTCCACAAAAGGAAAGTGAGTGATCCATCTTTTAACCAAAGTTTTATCACACAAGCACATAGCAGGTCTACCAAAGTTTGAATCATTCATTTGCTTTGGCCGTCCGTCTGAGGGTGAAATGTAGTACCAAGGTCCAATCGTGACCTAAACGCCTTTTGAATCATCTACCATATCCTTGACATAAAACGACCATCTTGGTCGGCCATGATAGAATCAGGCTCCCCATGACATGCCACAATCTTACTAGGCTAAATCTCTGCTAATTCCCTTGCGCTGTCTTCTACACTGCTCGGTAGGAAGTGTGCAGGCTTGGTGTGTCGGTCAATACTCACCCAAACCATATCTTGACCTCTTTAGGTTTTTGGTAGCTTGTAATGAAATCCATTGAGATTCATTCCCACTTCCATATGGGAATCTCAGGCTGTTGCAGTAGTTTTGATGTCTTAACTTCGGCACAAGTAAGAAAGTTACTCACATGTAGCTATATCGACTTCCATCTTGGGCCACTCATATTAATCCTTCAAGTCTTGGTACATCTTGTCGGATCCTAGGATGGGTCGAGTACCTTGACCTATGACCTTTGCCCTAAAATAAGCGTACATAAATGCCGCGAAATGATACCCAAGGTCGTTCCATGAAGTACAAGGTTCCATCTTCCTTAGGCAATAATCGCACTTCCATTCATGAAACGCTTCAGCTTGAAGGTTTGCTGATTTGAGCGTCTCTTGCTCAGCTTCACTAATTTAAGTGACGAGATTCGTGTGTATGGTCATCTCTAAGGCTCGCACCCTTAGAGGCTTTGCGCGATCCTTGCGGCGCAAGCCGTCTGCTACAACGCTTTCCTTGTTCAGGGGATACTTAATCTCGCAGTTGTAATTATTCAGTGTGCTGCAACCCTTGTGATCAGTAAAGATCGTGCAGCGTTTTCATACAGGTAATGACGTTAAATCTGCGATGCGCAATTACTGTACCTAGATCAAGGTCTCTTCTCATGATCCCCTAATCAACGTGACGTGTATACGATGACTTGGTCTCGTTGCATCAACGCGCAATCGGGACCTTCTCGAGAAGTGTCACAAAAACCACAACTCTATTGATACTGCTAGGTGAAGACAAGATAGGTGTCGACTAGGTTAGGGTTGTTAGCGGTTGAGCAGTCCTTGAAAGGTTTTCTAGGGGTCGTCTGATACAGCTTACGATCCCCAAAAATTCTTGGTTGTGTCTTAGGGACTCCTTAGTTCCTGATTGCAGGATCGACATGAATCTCATTCTTATCCATTACGTACCCTAAGGATCTCACCTTGTGAATCCCAGGTTCGCACTTAGACATTCTAACACACGACTGTTCTTTCTCTAAGAGTCTCAAGGTAAATTGCAGATGTTGCTCATGACCTTCCTTGGTCGTCGAACATATAAGTATGTAGTCAATAAATATAATCATGACCTATCCAGGTATGACTTAAACATTCTATTCATGAGGTCCACGAATACTGCCGATGCATGTTTTAAGCCAAACGGCACGACAAGGAACTCGCAATGCTCGAAGCGAGTCCTAAGGGTCGTTTTAGGGATATTTTCTTCCTGTATTTGCAGTTGAGGACATCCTGACCTCAAGTCGATCTTCCAATAGTAACTAGAACCTTTCAATTGGTTGAATATGTTATCAATCCTTGGCAATGGATACCGATCCTCGATATCAAGTTCTCTGAAGTTGATGCCAATTGGAAACTGCCAACTTTCTTCTTGAGTCCTTAACTAAGGATGTCATGTCCTCAATTCTATCCTGGAATAGTAGCTGGGACCTTGTAGTTGATTGACAAGTCATCAATTCTCGGTAAGGGGTACCGATTCTTGATGGTTAGTCGTCTATCTCCATGTAACCTACACGTAACACTTTTTCTATATTAGTTCTTCTGAGTTCCTCCCAGATTAGACTGTGTAAGCGTGTAAGAACTATCGTCCCACTTCCTAATGAATATCACTGGGGCTTCCACCATGAGAGGCACGGCTTGGTAGATTTCCTCTGTCTAGCAGCTCTTGCAGTTGCATCGGAGGTTCATGTATCTAGGACGAAGCTAGTCGGTAAGGCATCATCTGTCACCGGTGTCGTTCCTGGCATTGGGTTCATCCTAAACTCCCCTTGTCGATGTGAAGGTGTTCCTGGAAAATCTTCAGGGAAGGCTTCTGGAAATTCCTCCACCATGGGGATGTCTTCAGGCTCTGGCTTCCTGGTCTCCTTATCGATGACATGAGCAGGAAGGCTATGTGGTCTACTTGGAGGCGCTTCTGTGTCTCTTCGACCAATGTGAGATGTCACAAACCAACTGTCTTATGGGACCCAGTACCCTTGCACCTATTGCAAGAAGGTCGTGTACTATAAGTGTTTCATCATTCGCAAGAGGGTTGCGACTGATTTTCCTTATAACGAACAACTTCAGCTCTAGACTTGGATATCCAATCCATGCTGACTACCATATCATGACTTCCCAAGTCAATGGCAATAGAATGTTTTGGCCCTCTGAGTTCCCAAAATATAATCCTTAATCACCTCATCTGCTTAAACTAACCTTCTATATGGCAATTTTAAAGAATACAGGGCGTCTATTCTATTCGAAACTAGGCCAAGCAGTTTCTTAAGTTCTAAGCATCCAAGGTTAAAGTTGGTGCCAGTATTAATAAAATGTAGATGCATAAAGTTGGTTAATAGGGAATGTACCCGTAACCGCATCTGGATCCTGGTGTGCTTCACGAGCTCCGATCGTGAAGACCCTTCCTTGTTTGGTTCTTCCTAGGGCAATCTTTCCTAAAGTGCCCTACTTCATCACACCGGTAGCAACCTGGTACTCTACCATTATCCTTCCCGTCTGGATCCTTCGCCCTACAGGCATCCTTGCTGTGCCCTTCTTTTCCACACTTCCTGCTCTTAGTCCTCAGACATCGACCTTCATGGTAAAAATTGCATTCCTCGCATCTCGGATTATTCCCCAAGTAAACCTTACCACCGGCCTTATTAGTGGCTCCATAAGCCTTCCTGCCACGAGGTGGGTTCACTTCCCTTCTTTTTTTTGCCTTAGAGCTTCCATAGCTGACTTGGGTGCCTATCTTTAGGTTCGAACACTTCCTTTTCTTATTTCCTGAAGACTCTACATGAGTCTCTTTCTTGTTTGTCTCAGATTCCGAAAATTTTCCCATACGAAGAGCTTCTTCAGTAAGCGCAACACTCAAATCGATAGCCTCTGTGATGGTTTGAGGCTTTGAGGCAGTAACCATACTCATGATTTGCAATACAAGTCCATAAATGAATCGCTCAATCCTCTTGAATTCCGGCTTGACTAAGTAGGGAACGACCCTAGACAAGTCATGAAAGCGTTGGACGTACTCAGCGATCTTCGGCCCGTTCATTTTTAAATTTCAGAACTCAGTCTCAAGCTTCTGGATTTCGGCCCTAGAACAGTATTTCTTCTCCATCATTTCCTTGAGCTCGTCCCAGCTCAGTGCATAAGCAGCTTCTTCACCAAGGGTCTGAACCTGAAGGTTCCACCAGGAGAGTGCGCAATCCAAAAACAACCCTGAGATAAAGGTAACACTCTGCTGGGGTGAACAGTTACTCATTCTCAGAACGGAGTCAGTCTTTTCTGCCCAACGAACAAATGTAACGGCGCCTCCTGTGCCGTCAAAGTTCAATGGCTTGCAGTTCAGGAACTGTTTATAAGTGCAGCCAATTGGAGGGTTACTTCCAGAAGTGCCACCACTACGTTCAGAGCGGAGGGCTTCATGCTGCGCTGTAGCTTGGGAAATGCGCTCATTGAGTTCGGCCTCAGTTAACGTAATGGTGTTCGTGTCACGTCTGGGCAGCATTTCTGTCTGTCAAAAGGGTAGGGAGTAGGTTAGACAACATTCCATAATTGCCTATGAGGTACATATTACCACCAGCAAAGATGTAATCACCCAATATCACATGCATATATATTCAATAATGTATAAGTAAGGATGCAACCACTAGGCTCTCATATAGGCTTGGCAACTTAACTTATTGTTTGTAATGGGAAAAACAAAATGAACTCGAGGCTACATCGCCTCGGTCATACAAGTTTCATAAAATGAAGTGGTAGTTATTTTCCTTTTGCATTGGATTTCTTAGGTCTTTAGCTTCACAACGACGGATATGCTTTCCAATGGGTGGGGTTTGTGCATATAGAGGTGATAGGGAGTGTAACGTCACCAAATCTTTCCCGTGTGTTAGCCATCCTTACTTGCTTAGAAACTGATTCCCAATGACTCGTAGACGGGTAGAAGTGTCAGACACGAAGTAGGTAAAGACAGGTTTCGTACTTTGTAAAGTGCTAAGGCAATGGTCTAGGTGTTGTTCTACCAGATGAAGGTGTGAACACCTGTAGATTATTTTTGGAGGGATGGTGATCATTAGCCTGACCCGTAGAGTCCACCAGGATTTCCATGCACTACAAGTCGTTATTACGTGGGCCCCCGTAATAATAAATTGTCTTGCACAGTTACCCCATTTTTCCCTCGTCCAAGCAGATGATCAACCAAGGAGGGGACACTACTGTCCTTATACCTCTGACATGGAAAGGACCATTGCGGTGGTCCACGCGCCAACATTTGTCATCGTTATGCGCGAATAAGCACGATGATTAAACGTAATAGGAATAAGGAAAATTCCTAGTTTGTTGGAGGGGCACCTTCAAGATGAGTACTTCATCTTCCTTGTCTGGTCAAGTGTGTCGTCAACCTGGTTTCACCAAAGCCACAGGGACCTCGTCCTGCTGATTAGGGTGTTGTCCAAGGTTGCCTCCTCCGCCTTGCCGTCACTACCGTAGTCAGGAACCTTCACATTCCAGAGGGAAGAACAGCCATCTCCTATGGAAACAAGCTCAGAGTCTCATTTGGTAATCACTCCAGTCACGAGCTTCGTAATAGACGCGAGGTCGACAGTCTCATCGTGCGAGTCCAGAGCAATAATAGGATTTCAAAGTCGAAGGTAAGTCAACAATTATTCCGTACACTTATACGTATATATATATATATATATATGTATATATCAATAAATAAATATATTACTTAGCATAAACAGGAAAATAGACGCATCATATCACATATAACTCTCGTTTGTCCTTTCGGGGGGGGGGGGGGGGCATTTTGTCTTTGGTGAGTCTATCCCACATAGACTATGTGACACCTGGGTCACTGCGACCATAAAACAAATACCAAGCTAATGAAATATTGTATTTCATACTTGGGATCTGTATAAATATGTGTATCTTTTGCACATATCAATTCTTGTTCGATTTCAAGCTCTAAATCGCTTTCTGGAAGGTTATACACGAACTGATGCGTAAATATAACCAGTTTAATGCAACGAACACTCTGGAATAGTGAAATAGGCTTAACATACCTTAAATAACCTTTACATAACTTAGAAATAAGTTTTGAAGGCTTTGGTATGGCAAAATCAAGTTAAATCGCCTACAGGGACTAAATTTGACAAACTGCGAAAGTATGCCAATTTGAACTGTAACGAACATTCCGGAACATGATCATAAGTTAAACATACCATAAATATCCTTTACATAGCTTAGAAATAGGCTTTGAGGGGTTCGGTATGCTAAAATAAACTTTTGGGTCATTCAGGGACTAAAAGCGTCAAAAAGTGCATAAGTTTGCTCTTTCGCGCATAACTTACGTTCTGAATACATCCGGACATCCAAACATTTATGTAAGCATTAAAATATTTTATTCTAGTGTTTGGCATGAGAAAAATCCATCGTTTTTTGCGCTTATGCGCATTCCGTCGTAATTAAGCAAACAACGCGATCATACGACCAAACGAACCAACATCCGACATATTTTTAAGTATGTTTCATGTCCAAAATGTTTAGGCATCATTTTAGGGCCTTAAAGTTGGCTTTACGGGCCTTAGAAGTGTCGGGAATGGCCTTAAAACACAACAGGGACTAAAACTGTCATTTCTGAAAGTTGTTTGCTGATCAGACAGGCCAGGCGGCCCGCGTAAACCCAAGGTGATACCTTACGTGGCCCGCGTCAGTTTCCCAGACCAGATTTAGTGAATTTAACAGCTGTTAACAGCCTTTCAAACACCCCGAAGGCCAATGCCACATGTCAAACTCTTGTGGTGGGGGCAAAATGAGCTACCATAACATTCCAACACTTGTACGGATGAGATTCGATCACGTTATTCGAGAAACGATCCTAACGGTGGTCCATTTACTATAAATACCCATCCATCCCCATTGCAAAACCCACTTGAAATCTGAGTTTTTCTCTAAGTGGTTGTGTTTATACACTTCCTACCTGAGATTACATGGAAATCAATCTTGCGGGGACCCTTTGTAAGTGTTCCTTCGTTCTTTTATTGCTTTTCGAGTCCGAAAGTCAAACTTTGTTTGACTTTCTGCATTGACCAGTTTATGGTCGATGCGAAGTTCGATTGAATTTCATAACGTGAGCGTGATCACGATGGTTATAGTCCTTAGTGACTATACCTACTGATTACCACGTTATCTAGGCTCAGTGACGAGTCTTAGTTTCGGCCAAAATGCGTGTTATTGCGTATTTTGTAACCAAACTACTCTTAGGTATCAAAACTGTTTGTTTTGATACCAAACCTATTTTCTAAACTGAGGTAAGCATGTTTTAACATGCTTAGCTCGTCACTTTTAGTTTAGTGCTTATATAGGGTCGTAAGGTAAGCGATCTAAACAATCGCTTATACTTTCGAACCCGACCCGTTTGGTCGATCATTAGGATCCGACCAAGCACATTAGGTGACCATAGTATATAGGGGATAACCTTCCGAGGTTATACCTTATGGTCGCTTCGTTTAAGTAGTTGTATGATAGGTAGTTTATATGCCTTAGGTAAATTACCAAAATGCCCTTTCTACGCCAAAATTCATTTTAAGCATATGTAACATAACTTTTGGTATCTAAACTGATTTAGTAACAATATTAGATATGTTAAGGCATATTTTACTTGTCATAGGACTAGTTAGGCGTTCCGAACACGTTTTACGCGAATGACGCGTTAAAGTAGCATAAGCTACCTAAACGGGTCGTAAGCACTTAGGCTAGGTTTCATTTAGTATGTAGGCTTTGTTAAACCATACTACCTGAGTTCCCATACTCATTTGGTTTATGAGCCCTCATTCTATCCGATCCTCCGATATAGGTCCGGTTTATTAACATAGTTACCTATATTAGGTGCCGTTTGATTCCGTGATCTCTAGCATTGCTTACTGGTTATCTTAGGACTTCTGAGCAATCTCAAGTGAGTACATAGACTCCTCTTTTACTTTTTTCCAAATTGTTTTTGGGTGAAACACATGTGCCTACTTGTTACTTTCATGCTTTCCTGTTTTCACATTATATACTTGCTATGTTTATTAGTACATTTATAGTACATGATTTCAATACATTTTATGCTATGTATGCCCATTGTGTGCATACTTAGTACATCACTTTACAATACATTTTATGCTATGTATGCCCATTGTGTGCATACTTAGTACATCACTTTACAATACATTTTATCCTATGTATGCCCATTGTGTGCATACTTAGTACATCACTTTACAATACGTTTCATGCTATGTACGCCCATTGTGTGCATACTTAGTACATTGTTTTACATTACACTTATGCTATGTATGTCCATTACGTGCATACTAAGTACATTGTTTTACATTGCATTTCTGTTGCATATGCTCATCCAGCATATGAACACATTATACTACATTTTGAATCGTTGTAACCATTTGACTATGTGAACCGTCGTAACCCTTTGATTTTATGAACCGTTTGTAACTATTGAACCGTGTGAACCAGCTGTATCGGTTGACATGATTTACATTTGACAATAGACATTTGACTATACATAAACATTTCTACAATTGTTAAACATTTCATCTTGATGGTTTGGTTTGAGTAAGTGATTTAAGTAACGAGGCGTATGTAATATGATACAAGCACGGTGGATACGCCGCTGGTACTTCCTATATATAAGTGTTTGTATGATATCACATATTGTAGCGTTATTTGAATCATTTCAATTTGAGACATATAACATTTTATACAAATAACATACTTTTCACAAGACGTTGATTTACAAACAACTTATCTTATACAAACTCATTTTACATGGTTATTCATTTAACCATATATTATTCTCTTATTTATACATATTATCTGATCTTATCGTTTTTCAAATAATTTACAAGACAAAGCAAATTACAAGGTTCATGACTAAACATTTTCTCAAACATAAGTCATGAATTCTGTTTTTACAAAACCTATGTGTCTCACAGGCATTTTTATGCTGACGTACCTATTTTCACATGTGTTTTCAAGAGATGATGCATAGGACTTATCAAGATATACTTAGGCGGACCTGTGCCTTAGTGACTTAAAATGAGACAAGAACTAGTTAATTTATGTTATGTACTCTTTGGTTCTTGTTTAAAACAATGTAAACTTTCATGTTTGATTAATAAAACGAAACTTCAATTGCCATGGATTTGAAACAATTAATTCTGTTACAACACTCCCTGATGTTTCCGCCACGTTTGGTTGTTCCACGTGGTCGGGGTGTGACAGAAAAGTTGGTATCAGAGCCCATGGTTATAGGGAATTAGGTTATTAGTAATGCTTTGACCTAGTCTATAACCTTCCTAGGACCCTAGCGCGAGTTTACTTGCGTTTAGTTATAAAACAATACCGTCACCTATCCTTAGGCGACGACCACAACAAGAACATAAATTTCAAAACCGCTTTGAAAACTAATCATCTGTTCTAGGATGATTGATTACTAGGTTTTGAACCCTCTGTTATAAGGTTTTGAACCCCTTTGAATTTTCAAAACTCTCGTCAAATTTTTGAGTCCTAAATAGTGTGAACACGTGCAAACTGGAAGAGTGAATGCCTGTACCCTGGGTTTTCTATCTAAGGCTAGAGTGTTCGTACAAATCCACATAATCGAACCAGTCACTCTTACCTGGGAACTCTTGGGGTGAGTGTCCACTTATAGTCGAGCATGTCTTCGCGATACACTATGAGGATCTATTTGCTTTGATTCAGCCTTTGTGTTGTTTGTTTGCTTCGTGGTTCAAACAAATGACCATCAACTATGATTATGGTCGGTAATTGTAACATCCTATTCTTACCCAATGCCATTTCATTTGTTTTCTTTCTTGTTTCTCTTTTAGAATGCCTCCTCGACACGAAAACCAGATAGCGACTGCCGAACTGGCAGAAATCATTGCGCAGCAAATGGCTGCTCAATTCCCAAACCACTTTACTCAATGGAACCAAGCCAACAACAACAACAATGGTCCATGCAATTTCAAGAGTTTTAACTCGGCTAAACCACTCAAGTTTAGTGGTTCTGAGGGAGCGACTGGGCTTCTTCAATGGTTCGAGAGCATTGAGAATACTTTCCGCCACGTGCAGTGTCCTGACAATCGCAAGGTCGAATTTTCTTCGAGTGTGTTCCAGAAGAGGGCCCTTACGTGGTGGAACGGGGTTATGAGAGATCGTGGTGCAGAAGTTGCTCTAGCACAGACATGGGCTGAACTTAGGGCCCTTATGATGAGGGAATTCTGTCCTTGTCACGAGATCAGGGCCTTGTAAAGGGAATTTGACGATCTTAGGCAAGATAGCTGTGAGCATCAAGCCTACATGGACCGTTATGAGGAGTTAAGTCTGTTATACCCAAACATGGTCACGCCTTTGGATAAGGCAATCGAAAAGTACATTGATGGCCTCCCTGACTCAATACAAGACATTGTGACTGGTAGCAACCCTACTACGGTTAGACAGGCCATTGAGCTATCTGCAACCTTGACTGAATCAAAGATCAGGAAAGGTAAACTTTTCCGAAAAGGTGACAAGAAACCGGTCGAGGAATCGAACCCAATCTAGGAATCAAAGACCATGGATGAACAGACTGGATCCCCTAAGAAGTCAACGAAGCGAAAGGCTTCTCAGAACTTCGCCATGGTTACTCACAATGATCAAGCCATCCCCAACCAACCAGCTCAACCCCCTGCTAGGAAGCCATACAATGGAACTGCACCCTTGTGCAACCAATGTTGCCTCCATCATCATGCCAATGTAAAGTGCCGCAAATGCCAAACTTGTGGACTTATAGGCCATACAGCAAGAGTCTGCCCAGCTACAGCTGCACTAAACCAAGCTGGCAACAATCATGCTCAAGGTTGTTTTCTACCAGGTTCTTGTTTCAACTATGGCGAGATGGGTCATTTCCGAAGAAATTGCCCAAAGCTTGCTAATGCAAATCCAGCACAGGGATGAGCATCAGACTGACTAGATGACAACATCGTTTAGAAATAATCATGTCTTATGTATTATTTTTCTTTTGTTGTCAAGGTCCAAGAAACAGTTGTTATCGTTGTTTATAAATAAATCTTTTATTTACATTGCAATGTATTTATGTGGTTGCATGTATAAACAACATATCCCTTATAATACCGACAATCAAGGAACCGTATTCCTTGAAGAACAAACTACCCCCAAAATTTTCCCATTCTATGATCTCTTGCGTTTTCCACGAAATTCCTAGGTACCCGTTTCATCCAAGGATACGAAGTACAAGGTGCAAGTTACAACAGGAGACGAATACCCAAAGTACCACTATAAATCTTTAATAAGGGTACCTAAGGATATTTCCGTAAATCCTAAAATTGTTGTGTTCCTTAATTCGAATATTACGTTTCTTTGAAAACAAAATCGAATTTTGGGAGATCATCCTATCTTTTCAGATAGATCCCAGAGGACATTGAAGTCCAGCGACTGGTTTCCTGGTGTACTTTGAATATCCATATTCAATCACTAACAAGTTAATAACCAATTTATAACTGAGTTAACCAACTATGTGATTATGTGGTCCCTTTTATGTTTTTGGTTTAATCCAAGTTTTTATTATCTAAAATCCTTAATGGACTTCTACGTTGTAGTTAAGTCCCTTGGGTTATAAAGTACTACTCCATAATTAGACCCCTTGAGTGGTCTAGTTAAACAGATTGATCCAAAAATCTGGTTAGGAACATCATGTGATGATATAGCTGAAAGGACTCCTTGGTGGCCTAATTAAAAAGATCATTTGTCGATCTAATTAAAAGGACCCTATGGTAGTCTAGTCACCCTCATCACAGGTTTGATTTTCTTCCCCTAAACATTACAAGACAAACTGTGCGAACTGTGCAAGGAATTACTGATGTGTTTAAAATGCAACATATAAATTACATCAAATGAGGCATAAAACTAACCCTTTTTAAGTACTAATATTGGAAAAAGAGTGTTTTTGTCTTCCTTTTGTATTTTCAGGATTAAATGAGCTCAAGAACACAAAAGAAGCAAAAAGACAGCTAAATCCAACATAAATACAAGGAAAGGAACATAAGTGGACTGCCCGACCCCTCAACGGCATCTTCCCAAGCAAAATAAAGAAGACAGAAGACTGAACACGCCCCGTGCTCAGCCAGCACGGGGCCGTGCCCGAGAAGCAGCAGAAAAGACAAATCCATAGAAGCTTCTACTGCCCACTACGGGCCGTGTCCAGCGGACATGGGGGCGTGTCGAAAGTACTGCAGGCGCATTAATTGTAATTGCGAATTACAATTAATGAGGAGAGAGAGTGTCAGACGGGCACGGGGCCGTGTTCAGCGGACACGGGGCCGTGCCCAGCTCTCTGTTCAGCCTATAAATAGGAGTGCTTGGATTCATTTCAACTCATCCCTTGGCACACCACCTCTCTCACACTTCATCCACCACCCACCACCATCACAACACCATCATCCACCACCATCATCTACTGTCCATCGTAGAGTGTGTGAGTCGTCTCGGGATCCAAGATTGATCGTAAGAGTTCTTGACAATCAAGGCCATGTTTGCCTAAGTCTCTTACATCACTTGGTGAAGACAAAGTGTCTAGTATAATACTTTTTATTTCTAATCTTTTGCACTTTTTATTTGGTTTTGTATTAATGACTTTAATAACTTGTTACTTATGTTGAAGGTGATCTTTCCTTATCGTTTGTCCGTGGTGTCTTGGCATTATTTTACTCTCTATATAAAATAAAAGATTTTCACCATTCATATCTCCACGGTCTATATGGAGGTATGTTGGCTACCTGGTCGGGGGTTAAGGGAACGGTTTGGTAAAGGTCTTGCCATTGTTCAGCGTTTAGAGGTCCTGCAATGGACCTGGGTCAAATTTAGTAGGACCTCCTTCAATGCTTCACGGTATTGGATGGCGGGGGTCCAAACTCTTTGATCCCCTCAAAAGTTAACTACTATTAATACTATAACCCGGCTATTTAGGACTGTATCCCTGTTGACTCAGACTACTTAGTCGAGGGTAACGTCATCGCCAAAAGCGGGGCCTACCATAATATTGCATTAATAACTTAATTCATTATCTTCCAATAATCCACCCTTTTAGGATTGTATCCTTGCTGACTCAAACTACTGGGGTGAGGGTAACGTCACCTTCAAAAGAGGGGCCTACTACAATAACTAAGATAATCTCTTAATTATGTGCAAAAGTGCGGAAATAATCAAAGGTTATACTAGATACGAGTCGGAACCAAGTGATTCATCTTGTCTATCTGTTTTTCTTTTTATTTTTATTTTTAGCATTTTAGTTAGTTTTTATTTTTCTTAGCTTAAAACATTTTTCTAAACTTTTATTTTGGTTAGACGTTGAGGATAAACCGGTATTAAAAGCTCTTGTGTCCTTGGACGACCTCGGTATCTTACCAACGCTATACTACGCTCAACGATGGGTGCACTTGCCCATATGTGTGTTTAGTGTTAGTAAAATATCGTGTTTTATAAATTTAAAACTTGGCTAAAATAAGTGTTAAAAAGGGCTTAAAATATACACCTAATATATACAACACTTACCGCACATCAAGTTTTTGGCGCCGTTGCCGGGGACACAAGGATTTTAAGAAAGTTAGGAATCAACGGCCTAATCATCTTTTATTTTTCTTTTTAATTTTTTAGGATTTTTTTTAGTTTTTCAGCTTCTGCAGAGCTCAGCACGGGCCGTGCCCGCTGAACACGCCCCCGTGCTAAATCATTGGAACTAGCAATCCTGTTTTACGTCAGACAGTAAGCTGAACACGGGGCCGTGCTCACCCAACACGCCCCCGTGCCCAAGATTCTCTTACTGAAAACAGAACTGTTAGATCCCGGCGGTTGGTAATTTTTGACATAAACATGAGTGATAGTAATTGTTTTTACTTTCGGCACTCTTATGGTACGTGGTGTCAATTATGTGGTGGCGAACATGAAGAAGTAAAATGCTACTTTCTAAATTATAGGCCCCACTACATGGACCCACCGACTTCTTACAACCTTAAGAGGGGCGAAAGTAAAAATAAGCACTATTTCTCCCTCGAATGCGCCCAGCCAGATATTCTAGGGGAAATGCTCCTTGATGAGTTATTTCAACTAGAAAAGCTAATTCTGAATTGGTTAAAAGAGCTTAGGAAGGATTTTATTGATCCACCCCAAGACGATAACCATGAAGAAATGTTGGAACCGCATTCTGACAACCTCGTTGCTCCCGAAAATACCTTCGTTCCTAGCAAAGACTTGGACGATAGTCGTACCTGTGTCGATTGTGCCATGAAGGACTCTCCATCGACTTTGTTCGGTGCATACATAGACCTGAGCGATTCGGTATACACCTTCTTTAACAAGAGCCCGGGAAAGGGTTGGACTTGTCCACCTAGAATGAAAATAGGAATTACCCTCACCGACAACCTCTTGCGTTCTCGCCTTAGTCTAGGACAATTAAGGTATCTTAGGCACTTTGGGGTTGTCCCAACCAGTAAGGAACCACCCGATTTCGACGAAATCCTTAGAAGAAGCAAAACTCCATAAAACAGACTCCAGACACGGGGCCGTGTCCAGGTCAACACGCCCCCGTGCTCACCAAAAAGATTCTCTGTTGATTTTGTCAGAATACGGACAAAATGTGTCAGGATTTCTTCTGCACACGGGGCCGTGTCCAGAGCACTGTCGTTTTCTTTAAATGCAGCCTGATTCCTGCTCATTTTTTACCACTTCAATTGACAGAGATTCCTGGGATCTTCACTCATACCATCCTAGGTAAGTGCTAAAAGAAGGTTCCAAAGGACCCTCTTGTCCCTTCCACTTTTATTCATTTACTCTTCTTTCAAAATTTTTCAAAATTTCCTCCATGGAAGCTTGGAAATCTCTTGATTCCAACCCTCTATGAGGAGTTTGTAAGATTATTTGCTATGGATTCTTGTTTAAAGTTAGTTGTATAAATTTATTTTAAATTATCTAAGCTCAAAACCCAGAAAAAAATCATGGAAATAATTTAAAACTCCAAGATTCCTTAGCATAAAATCCTGCAGACAAATGGACACGGGGCCGTGCTCAGCGAGCACGGGGCCGTGTCCGAGGCACTGTTTTGAAAAAAATTAGCTTTCTTCGGTTTCTTTCACAGAAAATGGCAAGCAGAACAAGCGGATCATCTTCAAGAAGTAACCGACATGGGAGGAGATCTTCAACAGCGGAAGACTCTCTTGTAAACTATGTTTACGCCCTAAGGGAGGCTATTGACGAAATGACGGGAGTGGAAGAAGCATTGGTCGACCGTATCAACCATCTTACGGTGGGGCTGGAGGGCTGTCTCCAAGAAGTAAACCTCTTGCACCAGAGGTTGAACCTTCTTGCCTCCCCGCCTTTGGTACCTGTAATAACCCAAAGGGCGTGGAACGTGGTGCCCGAAGTTGTCATTTCGGCCGAATGGTACGCCATGCACCAAGAGCCTCTGCGAAGAGTGGTGCAAGGAGTCCCGATGAATGTTCCTCCTCAGCCACCAGTTGCAGAAGAAAATGAAGCCGTATTCTTTCTTCCTAGGGAGATCGAAGAATGGCTTTAAACAACATTTAGAGAAGAAATCCTTCGGCTAAAAGTCCTACTATATCGGGAAACTATTCTCGAAATTTTCTTAGAATAGTAGAACTCTCTATGATAACCTCATGTACCTCCTGACCTATTTAGTTAAGTTTTTTTTTATCTAGTTTAATTTTAGGACTATGTAAGTTATCTCTATGATGCAATGAAATGATGGTTTTCAAAGTTTGGATGGTTTTTAATGAATAAAACACACTCATGGTGGAAAAGGATGAAAAGGGGAACGAGAAAAATGAACTCATGCACAAGAACAAGGCAACCCGACAATTCTCTCCATTACAGAAGGTTCAACACGGGCCGTGCCCAACCAACACGGCCCCGTGCTGAACCACCTGCAGAAAAACGCCCAGTTCAGGTAACTGGACACGGGCCGTGTTCACCCAACACGCCCCCGTGTCCAGACTTCTGTTTCTCTTGTTTTAATTTTGTTACTGGCACTTGAACACGGGGCCGTGCCCGGATAACACGGGGCCGTGTTCAGCGCCCAGTAACAGAAAATTTTTGCTTCTTAACACCATTTTACACATCTAATCAACCTAAAAATTTATTTTTGGGACACATTGAGGACAATGTGTAATTTAAGTGTGGGGGGGGGGGGGGGGATGCTAAAACCTTGAATCTTGCAAGTCCTAAATACAAGCCTTACACAAAACTCTATTGGAACCGCTAATCACCCCAAATTTTTTTCAAAAATTTCAATTTTTTTTTACTTGTCTAGGTTTAACTCGGGAAATTCAAGTTCTCAAAAAGGTTATATTTTTACGAATTTACAACCGATAGCGTAGTGATAAAAAGAACCAACATAAGAAAATTATGAAAAGGCATGACAAACTTAGTTAAAATTTGATTATATATACTTGATCACATAAAAACCCATTCCCACAAAAGTGAGTTTTGAGCCTTTATTGAGCATACAAATTTACGTCTTTAGACTAAATGCTCATTTTTCGTTTCTTGTGTGAACAGCCGCTTGGTTCTTACAACTCTAGAACTTGCCATGACGATACATTCCCGGTCCTTATCAACTTAAACCTGAGTAAGTAAATGATGGAGGCATTAGGACTAACCCTTTTTATTTCAACACCATTATTTTTCTTTTTCTTTTACCACCTACCCAAAAATCCCCCTAGTTAGCCCCTTTGAGCCTAAACCTTTTCATTTCATCACCCCCCCCCCCCCCAAAAAAAAAAAAAAAAAAACCCTTTTACCCACCAAAAACCTTTTTCATTTTTAACCCTTTGTTTTAGTAACAAGTTCGGTTTTTCGTATGATAAAAAAAAAAAAAATGTGTTGATGATGAAGCAAAAAGAAAATAAACAAACAACAAACAAGTTCATCAAAAATAACTTTGTTTGAATAAAAGCTTCATCAAAATAAAAAGTTACAAAAATAGAAAGTCTTACGAAAACCGACACTTGTTACGCTTATCGCCCTTTTTTCTACTAACCACTAACCAAACCACCTACCTTTAACCCAAGCCTAACCCTTAACCCACAAAGTCCTCTTGATAATTACAAAGGTATAAAAGTTAAAAAGGAGGAGGATTGATTGCTTGGCAAGCTTATGGTAGGAATAAGTTCCATGCCGCTCTCGAGTGATTCACTAAAAATACACCTTCGGCCGAGTGTGAGTGATTTCTCCCGTGAGGTATGTGAACTTGTATATAAATGGAATTTTAAAAAGGCATGTTATGCCCAAATAAGTAATTTCTCCTATGAAAAGTTCTAAATAAATCATTACGAATAGGATTGTAAATAAATAAAAATGAAACCCAAAAAGATCTTGGACATCCCGACACTCTACGACAAGCCCAAAACCTTCTCTTCTACCTATTCCATTTGGGAGTGTAAGCCACATATTAAAGAGTTTTGCTTGAGGACAAGCAAAAGTTCAAGTGTGGGGTATTTGATGTGTTTAAAATGCAACATATAAATTACATCAAATGAGGCATAAAACTAACCCTTTTTAAGTACTAATATTGGAAAAAGAGTGTTTTTGTCTTCCTTTTGTATTTTCAGGATTAAATGAGCTCAAGAACACAAAAGAAGCAAAAAGACAGCTAAATCCAACATAAATACAAGGAAAGGAACATAAGTGGACTGCCCGACCCCTCAACGGCATCTTCCCAAGCAAAATAAAGAAGACAGAAGACTGAACACGCCCCGTGCTCAGCCAGCACGGGGCCGTGCCCGAGAAGCAGCAGAAAAGACAAATCCATAGAAGCTTCTATTGCCCACCATGGGCCGTGTCCAGCGGACACGGGGGCGTGTCGAAAGTACTGCAGGCGCATTAATTGTAATTGCGAATTACAATTAATGAGGAGAGAGAGTGTCAGACGGGCACGGGGCCGTGTTCAGCGGACACGGGGCCGTGCCCAGCTCTCTTTTCAGCCTATAAATAGGAGTGCTTGGATTCATTTCAACTCATCCCTTGGCACACCACCTCTCTCACACTTCATCCACCACCCACCACCATCACAACACCATCATCCACCACCATCATCCATTGTCCATCGTAGAGTGTGTGAGTCGTCTCGGGATCCAAGATTGATCGTAAGAGTTCTTGACAATCAAGGCCATGTTTGCCTAAGTCTCTTAAATCACTTGGTGAAGACAAAGTGTCTAGTATAATACTTTTTATTTCTAATCTTTTGCACTTTTTATTTGGTTTTGTATTAATGACTTTAATAACTAGTTACTTATGTTGAAGGTGATCTTTCCTTATCGTTTGTCCGAGGTGTCTTGGCATTATTTTACTGTCTATATAAAATAAAAGATTTTCACCATTCATATCTCCACGGTCTATATGGAGGTATGTTGGCTACCTGGTCGGGGGTTAAGGGAACGGTTTGGTAAAGGTCTTGCCATTGTTCAGCGTTTAGAGGTCCTGCAATGGACCTGGGTCAAATTTAGTAGGACCTCCTTCAATGCTTCACGGTATTGGATGGCGGGGGTCCAAACTCTTTGATCCCCTCATAAGTTAACTACTATTAATACTAAAACCCGGCTAGTTAGGACTGTATCCCTGCTGACTCAGACTACTTAGTCGAGGGTAACGTCACCGCCAAAAGCGGGGCCTACCATAATATTGCATTAATAACTTAATTCATTATCTTCCAATAATCCACCCTTTTAGGATTGTATCCTTGCTGACTCAAACTACTGGGGTGAGGGTAACGTCACCTTCAAAAGAGGGGCCTACTACAATAACTAAGATAATCTCTTAATTATGTGCAAAAGTGCGGAAATAATCAAAGGTTATACTAGATACGAGTCGGAACCAAGTGATTCATCTTGTCTATCTATTTTTCTTTTTATTTTTATTTTTAGCATTTTAGTTAGTTTTTATTTTTCTTTGCTTAAAACATTTTTCTAAACTTTTATTTTGGTTAGACGTTGAGGGTAAACCGGTATTAAAAGCTCTTGTGTCCTTGGACGACCTCGGTATCTTACCAACGCTATACTACGCTCAACGATGGGTGCACTTGCCCATATGTGTGTTTAGTGTTAGTAAAATATCGTGTTTTATAAATTTAAAACTTGGCTAAAATAAGTGTTAAAAAGGGCTTAAAATATACACCTAATATATACGACACTTACCGCACATCAATTACGTAATTATGGATGCATACATAATTATGGAATTTAGTGCACAGAAACCACAACGAGCTTTGTCATGTGCCTAGAAGTTAACTCTATTCATTTCCGTTTCTGAGGAAGCACCCGTTGAAAATGACTCCGTTTGTTCATTTTCGTTTCTGAAGATTGTCTGTTGAGGAAATGAATATCCGTTTGATTATCCTTTTCATTTCCATTTCTGAGGAAGCACCCGTGGAAAATGACTCCGTTTGTTCATTTTCATTCCTGAACTTTGTCCATTGAGGAAATGAATATCCGTTTGATTATCCTTTTCATTTCCATTTCTGAGGAAGCACCCGTTGAAAATGACTCCGTTTGTTCATTTTCGTTCCTGAAGATTGTCCGTTGAGGAAATGAATATCTGTTTGATTATCCTTTTCATTTCCATTTCTGAGGAAGCACCCGTTGAAAATGACTCCGTTTGTTCATTTTCGTTTCTGAAGATTGTCCGTTGAGGAAATGAATATCCGTTTGATTATCCTTTTCATTTCCATTTCTGAGGAAGCACCCGTTGAAAATGACTCCGTTTGTTCATTTTCGTTTCTGAAGATTGTCCGTTGAGTAAATGAATATCCATTGGATTATCCTTTTCATTTCCATTTCTGATGAAGCACATGTTGAAAATGACTCCGTTTGTTCATTTTCGTTTCTGAAGATTTTCCGTTGAGGAAATGAATATCCGTTTGATTATCCTTTTCATTTCCATTTCCGATGAAGCACCCGTTGAAAATGATTCCGTAAGTTCATTTTACATTTCTGAAGATTGTCCGTTGAGGAAATGAATCCCCGTTTGTTTATTCCTTCATTTCCGTTTCTGAAGAATACTCGTTGAGGAAAATGAATCCGTCTGTTCATTTTCATTTCTGAAGATTTTCCGTTAAGGAAATGACAGGATTATGCCTTGTATATCTGGTGGCTACTTGACACAAAGTCACAGATGGACTCCTACGAATAAATTTCGGGACGAAATTTCCTAAAGTAGGGGAGACTGTGACACCTGGGTCACTGCGACCATCAAACAAATACCAAGCTAATGAAATATTGTATTTCATACTTGGGATCTGTATAAATATGTGTACTTTTGCACATATCAATTCTTGTTCGATTTCAAGCTCTAAATCGCTTTCTGGAAGGTTATACGCGCACTGATGCGTAAATATAACCAGTTTAATGCAACGAACACTCTGGAATAGTGAAATAGGCTTAACATACCTTAAATAACCTTTACATAACTTAGAAATAAGTTTTGAAGGCTTTGGTATGGCAAAATCAAGTTAAATCGCCTACAGGGACTAAATTTGACAAACTGTGAAAGTATGCCAATTTGAACTGTAACGAACATTCTGGAACATGACCATAAGTTAAAAATACCATAAATATCCTTTATATATCTTAGAAATAGGCTTTGAGAGGTTCGGTAAGCTAAAATAAACTTCTGGGTCATTCAGGGACTAAAAGCGTCAAAAAGTGCGTAAGTTTGCTCTTTCGCGCATAACTTACGTTCTGAATACATCCGGACATCCAAAAAATTATGTAAGCACTAAAATATTTTATTTTAGTGTTTGGCATGAGAAAAATCCATTCGTCACGCCATTTGGATCGTTTTTCGCGCTTATACGCATTCCGTCGTAATTAAGCAAACATCGCGATCGTACGACCAAACGAACCAACATCCGACATATTTTTGAGCATGTTTCATGTCCACAATGTTTAGGAATTATTTTAGGGCCTTAAAGTTGGCTTTACGGGCCTTAGAAGTGTCGGGAATGGCCTTAAAACACAAAAAGGACCAAAACTGTCATTTCTGAAAGTTGTTTGCTGATCAGACAGGCCAGGCGGCCCGCGTAAACCCAAGGTGATACCTTACGTGGCCCGCGTCAGTTTCCCAGACCAGATTTAGTGAATTTAACAGCTGTTAACAGCCTTTCAAACACCCCAAAGGCCAATGCCACATGTCAAACTCTTGTGGTGGGGGCAAAATGAGCTACCATAACATTCCAACACTTGTACGGATGAGATTCGATCACGTTATTCGAGAAACGATCCTAACGGTGGTCCATTTACTATAAATACCCATCCATCCCCATTGTAAAACCCACTTGATATCTGAGTTTTTCTCTAAGTGGTTGTGTTTATACACTTCCTACCTGAGATTACTTGGAAATCAATCTTGCGGGGACCCTTTGTAAGTGTTCCTTCGTTCTTTTATTGCTTTTCAAGTCTGAAAGTCAAACTTTGTTTGACTTTCTACATTGACCAGTTTATGGTCGATGAGAAGTTCGATTGAACTTCATAACGTGAGCGTGATCACGATGGTTATAGTCCTTAGTGACTATACCTACTGATTACCACGTTATCTAGGCTCAGTGACGAGTCGTAGTTTCGGCCAAAATGCGTGTTATGGCGTATTTTGTAACCAAACTACTCTTAGGTATCAAAACCATTTGTTTTGATACCAAACCTGGTTTCTAAACTTAGTTAAGCATGTTTTAACATGCTTAGCTCGTCACTTTTAGTTTAGTGCTTATATAGGGTCGTAAGGTAAGCGCTCTAAACAATCGCTTATACTTTCGAACTCGACCCGTTAGGTCGATCATTAGGATCCGACCAAGCACATTAGGTGACCATAGTATATAGGGGATAACCTTCCGAGGTTATACCTTATGGTCGCTTCGTTTAAGTAGTTGTATGATAGGTAGTTTATATGCCTTAGGTAAATTACCAAAATGCCCTTTTTACGCCAAAATTCATTTTAAGCATATGTAACGTAACTTTTGGTATCTAAACTGATTTAGTAACAATATTAGATATGTTAAGGAATATTATACTTGTCATAGGACTAGTTAGGCGTTCCGAACGCGTTTTACGCGAATGACGCGTTAAAGTAGCATAAGCTACCTAAACGGGTCGTAAAGGGTCGTAAGCACTTAGGCTAGGTTTCATTTAGTATGTAGGCTTTGTTAAACCATACTACTTGAGTTCCCATACTCATTTGGTTTACGAGCCCTCATTCTATCCGATCCTCCGATATAGGTCCGGTTTATTAACATAGTTACCTATATTAGGTGCCGTTTGATTCCGTGATCTCTAGCATTGCTTGGTGGTTATCTTAGGACTTCTAAGCAATCTCAAGTGAGTACATAGACCCCTCTTTTACTGTTTTCCAAACTGTTTTGGGGTGAAACACATCTGCCTACTTGTTACTTTCATGCTTTCCTGTTTTCACATCATATACTTGCTATGTTTATTAGTACATTTATAGTACATGATTTCAATACATTTTATGCTATGTATGCCCATTGTGTGCATACTTAGTACATCACTTTACAATACATTTTATGCTATGTATGCCCTTTGTGTGCATACTTAGTACATCACTTTACAATACATTTTATGCTATGTATGCCCATTGTGTGCATACTTAGTACATCACTTTACAATACATTTCATGCTATGTACGCCCATTGTGTGCATACTTAGTACATTGTTTTACATTACACTTATGCTATGTATGTCCATTACGTGCATACTTAGTACATTGTTTTACATTGCATTTCTGTTGCATATGCTTATCCAGCATATGAACACATTATACTACATTTTGAACCGTTGTAACCATTTGACTATGTGAACCGTCGTAACCCTTTGATTTTATGAACCGTTTGTAACTATTTAACCGTGTGAACCAGTTGTATCGGTTGACATGATTTACATTTGACAATAGACATTTGACTATACATAAACATTTCTACAATTGTTAATCATTTCATCTTGATGGTTTGGTTTGAGTAAGTGATTTAAGTAACGAGGCGTATGTAATATGATACAAGCACGGTGGATACGCCGCTGGTACTTCCTATATATAAGTGTTTGTATGATATCACATATTGTAGCGTTATTTGAATCATTTCAATTTGAGACATATAACATTTTATACAAATAACACACTTTTCACAAGACATTGATTTACAAACAACTTATCTTATACAAACTCATTTTACATGGTTATTCATTTAACCATACATTATTCTCTTATTTATACATATCATCTGATCTTATCGTTTTTCAAATAATTTACATGACAAAGCAAATTACAAGGTTCATGACTAAACATTTTCTCAAACATAAGTCATGAATTCTGTTTTCACAAAACCTATGTGTCTCACAGGCATTTTTATGCTGACGTACCTATTTTCACCTGTGTTTTCAGGAGATGATGCATAGGACTTATCAAGACATACTTAGGCGGACCTGTGCCTTAGTGACTTAAAACGAGACAAGAACTAGTTAATTTATGTTATGTACTCTTTGGTTCTTGTTTAAAACAATGTAAACTTTCATGTTTGATTAATAAAACGAAACTTCAATTGCCATGGATTTGAAACAATTAATTCTGTTACAACACTCCCCGACATTTCCGCCACGTTTGGTTGTTCCATGTGGTCGGGGTGTGACAGACTATGCCTTAATTGGCACCTTAATTTGGGGTATTCTCCTCCCTACTAATGTCCTTGCCTTGTCCTTTCTTTGAAAAATGTTTGACTCATGGATCTTGACGCTCACATGAATGCAATGAAAAACCTTTTGTAAAATTTTTTCAAGGAAGAGTCCTAGTGTGTGACAACTCGTAATTTAGAACCCTTCGTTGTATCTTGATGTAACATGCTTGAACGTTATATGACTAATTGACTTGTTGACTTAATGAATGTTATAAGTGAACATTATGTGATTATGTGTCGTGCTTGTATGTATGTGTGTATTTATGTAACCCGAAACACAAGAACCCAACTCGAGACCACTTGGGTTCGAGTGAACAATGTGACCATTGGGCCGGTTGGGCCATGCTCCCCTTCACCCTACTCGAAAACCCACTAGGGTGAACCAACTTAGTATATAACTCATGCTCCTAGCCATTTTTGCCATTTCTTTGGACAACGTACACTCTCCTACACACACACTCCTACTTTCTCTCTCTAAAACCCTAGAAGCACAAACCTTCTCTCTCTCTCGGATCAAACCGGTCGACCACAAGAGGGTTCTCGGATTAGCTTGTGCACACCAAGTAAAGCTCCATTCTTCACCACTATTTCCCTAACCGGTTAGTGATTCATGTTATGTAGTGTATTTCGGTTGATGATGATGTTTTTTGGTTGATGTATGATGGAGTTATTTGATAATATGTTGCTTGTTAAGTTTTATGCATGATGAATATATCCTTCTTGAGAAATCGGTATTAAGATTGTTGTCATCCATGATAAAGGTGTTTGTTTGATTAGGAGTGCATATGTTCATGTTTGATATGTAGGATGTGTACTAGATAGCATAAAACGGTTGAATGTGGATGATAAATCTTATATAGATGCATGTATTGTCGGATATGTTAAATATAGGAACTAATGAGAATAACTAGGTTGTGTAGCTATTGCGGTTTATGCTTGTTTTGATTAATCAAGTGTGCTAGATGAAAACTCTAATGAAGAACATGATGAATATATGAAGAACTGTTTGAAGGTGACTTGAATATTTGAAAAAATGTGTGTTTGATCTGTTTTGAAACAATATTAGACAAGAAAACATGTTTGAGTGTTGTGGTTGGATAGTACATCATATCATGAAATCAAAATACCATTGGATAGTACACTGTGCTAGAATCAGCAGGTGCTGGGAGTCGAGACCCCTGGTTTCGACTCGATACCTTCAAGAAGTCAGCTCGAGATCAGCGATTGCGAGTCGAGAACCCCTAGTCTCGACTCGAGACCACTTCGGCACACAAGCAGCATAACTCGAGACCATGGTTGCGAGTCCGGTTGCGACTCGAGACCGTCTAGTCTCGACTAGTTCATGTATAACTCGAGACCGCACGGTCTCGACTCGATATCTCTAGTCTCGACTCGAGACCACCTGATTATATACTCTGTTTGGGCTTGCATGATGTTATTGGATCTGCACACTGCTATGGACCTAAGTGATTGGGCCGCACAACTTAGACTTTGGTTGTTACGTGAATGTAACTGTGGAACTTGTTACGCATTGTTGTTGAACTGCCATGCTAGACATGTAGGCCGTGATCGTTACTTATGTACAATACGTGTAGAATATACGTGCACCACTTGAATGTGAACCTGACTTGAATGGTATCTATGTTAGGACGTAGTTGACCACTTACAACTTGACCGACTTTCTGTGTATCTGCCTAGCAAACCAAGGTGAGTTCACACCCTCTACAAAGCATGGGATTCCCAAGGGTTGGGAATGGGGTTAAGGAACACGGATTCCTCGTCCTTTCTTGGGTAGGACAGTATCGGTTCAGGAATGTTATTCCTCGTCCTCATGGACAGATAACTCGTACTAGACCAAAACTCTATCACGAAGTCCCTCCTTTTTATATCGACTTAATCGCCGGGCCAATGGCGAGCAGGTCATTAGTTAGATAGCACTTTTAGGTTTGACAAACCTCACACCGTGCCGCAGAGGACGGGCGTGAACTAATGGACTATGGCACGTCAATGATGATAGACATTGACAGTTCAGGGCACATAAACATGACTACAGTCAGCAGTCGATATGGTAATGAGTCTAGTGTATACATGGGGTAGCCCCCACGGCCGAAACGCCAGATAACTAACAAGGGGTAGCCCCCACGGCTGGATTGCCAGAGTAACCGGGAATAACCAAGTCACGTTTTCAACTATGGGGTAACCCCCATGGCAGGATGCCAGTTAAAGGAAAAACCGTTTTTGAAACAACTTAAAACGAACACCCAACTGTGAACTCACTCAACTTGTTGTTGACTCGTTACTACATGCTTTGCAGGTCAATAGGTACTTAGCTGGAGCTTGCATGGAAGAGAGAGTCGTTGTGGGGCATGGACAGTTGTGTGCCATGTTAAACTTTGAAACAATTAAACTTATGTTTTGGTTTTAAACGTTATGCTTCCGCTTGCAACTTAAACTATGTTTTGTTTGGACACCAATTGTATTGGTTGGATTTTATAACTACTTACATGCTTGTTCAATATGATTGGTGGCTGGATCCTGGTCAGTCATGCCTCCAAGCGGTGGTGTTCCGCAGGTGGATTTTGGGGGTGTGACAGATTGGTATCAGAGCCATTGGTTATAGTGAACTTGGTTTTAATAAGGGGAAGGAGTTTTATTAAAATCAGACTATAACCTATACAATGCTCTACGATCCACAACGACGCTTCACTCCACATGCAAGGCTCAACATTCTAGGTGATATGATCTGTGTATATATTGCCTACTTGATAGTTACATAGTACGTTGCTCATGGTATGCTTGGTTAGTATAACTACTGTTGCTTGAACACGTGTGTGCTTACTCCCTTCTGTCATCGCACTTTCGCGGACCTTTCTCACTCATGTTCTTCTTGATATGAAGATCATGTCTGGACGCGTTAACATGACTCAAGCCCAGTTGACGGCTCTGATTAACGAACGAGTTGCTGCGGCACTTGCAGCTGCACATGCAGGAGGTATATCCTGCAGTCCAAACTCATTCTGGGATCTTTAGATCCTACACTCGTGAACCAACCTTTGTGTTAAACTCTGTCCTTTCCTTCACCCACAACAGCTCAACATGCTCATCCACCTGTGTGCACCTTTAAAACCTTTATGGACTGCCGACCCATTACTTTTAGCGGCACTGAAGGAGCAGTAGGTCTCCTCCACTGGTTTGAGAAGCTCGAGTCAGTTTTTGAAATGTGTGAATGCCCTGAGGAGCGCAGGGTGAAGTATGCTACCGGTACTCTCGAGGGTTTAGCGCTCACGTGGTGGAACGCTCAGGTTCAAATGCTGGGGTTGGTTGCTGCTAACGCCACCCCATGGAACAACTTTAAGGAAATGATCAAGGAGGAGTATTGCAATCGTGATGAGATTCACAAACTGGAAGTAGAGTTTTTCAACCTCAAGATGACGGGGTCAGAGATTGAAGCTTATGTGAAGAGATCGAATGAACTGGCAATTCTGTGTCCTACTATGGTAGACCCTCCCATCAAACGCATCGAACTATTTCTCAAGGGCTTAGTGCCAGAAATCCAAAGTCATGTGACTTCAGCAAACCTGGCCACCATCCAGCAAGTTGTGCAATTGGCTCACCGTCTCACTGATCAGGCGGTGGAACAGAACAGGTTACCAAAGCGCATAGGTGCTGCAACTACTTCAGGTGCTCTTAATGACAACAAACGGAAATGGGATGGAGCTTCAAGTAAGGGGTCGACTTCTGTTCAGTCTCAGTCTCAGCAGAGGAGGACTGAAGACTACAAGAGCCCTAGTCAGCAATCATCTGGTGGTCAAAGTCATGGTGGGTATAAAGGGAATCACCCCAAATGCAATCGCTGCAGCCTACACCACAGCGGGCCATGCACCAGGGGTAACTGTCATCGGTGCAACAAGCCAGGTCACGCTGCAAAGGATTGCAGGAGCTTATATCCCGCCAATCAGAATCGTCAGCAAGCTCAACAGAATCAACGCCAGCAGCAGCAGCAGCAAGGTGACAACAAAGGGTGCTTTCATTGCGGAGCTGAAGGCCACTTCAAGAAAGATTGCCACCAACTGAACAGGAACCAGAACAACAACAACAACAACAATAACAACAATCAGGGGAATGGTAACAATGGGAACAACAACAACAATGGAGCCAGGGGGTGGGCGTTCGTGATTGGTCAAGGTGAAGCAAGGAATGACCCCAATGTTGTGGCGGGTAAGTTCCTTCTCGACGACTTTTATGTTACAGTTTTATTTGATTTGGGTGCCGATACTAGCTACATGTCACTAGAAGTTAGTCGAATGCTTAAGCGTATTCCAACACCTTTGAACAACAAGCACACGGTAGAGCTAGCAAATGGTAAGAGTTTAGAGGCCACACACGTAGTCAAGGGTTGTAAACTTGTTCTTGCTAACCAGACCTTCTCTATTGACCTTATTCCTATCATCTTGGGTAGTTTCGACGTTGTCATTGGGATGGATTGGTTATCCCAACACCGAGCAGAGATTCTTTGCAACGAGAAGATTGTTCGTATTCCTGGTTCCGGTGGTGAACCTCTCATGATTCGTGGCGACAAGAGGGGTGCTGTTGAGAACATCATCTCTCCTTAAGGCCTAGAAGTGCTTGCGAAAGGGCCACACTACCATTTTGGCTCTTGTTACTGACACCTCGGAGAAAGAGAAGAAGATAGAAGATTTTCCAGTTGTACGCGACTATCCTGAGGTATTTCCTGAGGAATTACCTGGCCTTCCGCCTCATCGCCAGGTCGAGTTTCCGATTGAACTAGCTCCTGGAGCTGCGCCTATAGCTCGTGCACCTTATCGTTTAGCTCCATCAGAGTTGGAAGAACTCTCTACACAACTACAAGAACTCTTGGATAAGGGTTTTATTCGTCCTAGCTCATCGCCCTGGGGAGCCCCAGTATTATTTGTGAAGATGAAAGATGGTACCTTTAGGATGTGCATCGACTACCGGGAACTCAACAAGGTGACCGTGAAGAACCGCTATCCTCTTCCACGCATTGACGACTTGTCCGACCAGCTACAAGGGTCGAGCTACTATTCAAAGATTGATTTGAGATCGGGATATCACCAGCTGAGAGTCCGAGAAGAGGATGTCTCTAAAACAGCCTTTAGAACTCGCTATGGGCACTATGAGTTTTTGGTCATGCCTTTTGGGCTGACAAACGCACCTGCGGTTTTCATGGACTTGATGAATCGAGTGTGCAAGCCTTACCTGGACAAGTTCGTTATAGTCTTCATCGACGACATCCTGATCTATTCTAAGAGTCAGGAGGAACACGAGCAGTATCTACGACTTATTCTGGAACTCCTTCGAACAGAACAGCTTTATGCAAAGTTCTCAAAATGTGACTTCTGGCTTCGTGAAGTCCATTTCCTAGGCCATGTGGTAAACAAGGATGAGATTCATGTTGATCCATCCAAAGTGGACTCGATTAAGAGCTGGTCTGCACCTCGTACACCAAAGGAAATTCACCAATTCTTGGGTTTGGCAGGTTACTACAGGAGGTTCATTAAGGATTTTTCCAAGATTGCACAGCCTCTCACCTCACTAACGCAGAAAGGCGTTGTTTATCGATGGGGAAATGCACAGGAATTAGCATTTCAGCATTAAAGGATAGACTTTGCAGCGCACCTATCATTTCCTTGCCAGAGGGCACAGACGACTTTGTGGTTTACTGCAACGCATCAATTCAGGGTCTTGGTTGTGTATTGATGCAACGAGATAAAGTTATAGCCTACGCCTCACGCCAACTCAAAGTTCATGAAAGAAACTACACTACGCACGACTTAGAGCTGGGAGCTGTTGTTTTTGCACTTAAGATATGGCGACATTACCTCTATGGTACCAAGTGCGCCATCTACACCGACCACAGGAGCCTCGAGCATATCTTCAAGCAGAATGAACTAAATATGCGACAACGACGATGGGTCGAACTACTGAATGACTACGAATGCTCGATCAGGTATCACCCGGGCAAGGCCAATGTTCTGGCTGACGCCCTCAGTCGAAAGGACACCGCGCCTAAACACGTGCGAGCATTGCAGCTCACTATACATTCTAGCCTTCCTTCCCAAATACGAGACGCTCAGGTAGAGGCATTGAAACCAGAAAACGTCAGGGCTGAAGCCCTACGCGGCTCAAGGTAACGCTTAGAACAGAAGGAAGACGGTGCTTACTACGTAACGGGGCGCATTTGGGTCCCACTCTATGGCAACTTACGAGAGCTTGTGATGGATGAGGCACACAAGTCTCGCTACTCAGTACATCCTGGTTCGGATAAGATGTACCACGATATCAAAACTACGTATTGGTGGCCTAGCATGAAGGCCCACATAGCAACCTATGTCAGCAAGTGTTTGACTTGTGCGAGAGTCAAGACAGAATACCAGAAACCCTCAGGCCTACTCCAACAACCAGAGATACCTCAATGGAAATGGGAGCAAATTTCCATGGATTTCGTTACTGGCCTGCCTAGATCCCAGCGCGGAAACGATACTATTTGGGTGATCGTGGATCGACTCACAAAATCTGCACACTTCTTGGCTATCAAGGAGACAGATAAGTTCTCCACTCTTGCAGAAGTATACCTCAAGGAAGTTGTCTCGAGGCACGGGGTGCCCACCTCTATTATCTCGGATCGAGATGCGCGTTTTACTTCAGAACTGTGGCAGGCAATGCACAAATCTTTTGGCTCATGATTAGACATGAGCACAGCGTATCACCCTCAGACGGACGGGCAGTCCGAGCGCACTATTCAAACCTTAGAAGACATGCTTCGTGCATGTGTAATCGACTTTGGCAACAGCTGGGAAAAGCATCTGCCACTTGTGGAATTCTCGTACAATAACAGCTACCACACCAGCATTAAGGCTGCCCCGTTTGAGGCATTGTACGGGCGTAAATTCCGGTCACCTCTTTGTTGGGCAGAGGTGGGGGATAGTCAGATCACTGGTCTGGAACATGTGGTAGGCACAACTGAACGGATTGCTCAAATACGACAACGAATGGCGGCAGCTCGTGACCGTCAGAAAGTCTACGCAGATAAGGGCAGGAAACCACTAGAGCTCCAGGTTGGGGAGCGGGTACTACTCAAAGTTTCACCCTGGAAGGGTGTGGTTCGTTTTGGTAAACGAGGCAAACTTAACCCACGATACGTCGGACCTTTCGAAATCATCGAGATAATAGGCAGGGTGGCCTACAGACTGAACTTACCAGCAGAACTCAGTGCAGTTCACAACGTTTTCCACGTGTCGAATCTGAAGAAGTGTTTGTCAGATGAGACCCACATAGTTCCTCTGAAGGAACTCACTATCGACGAGCAGTTACGATTCATCGAGGAACCAGTTGAAATCACGGACCGGGATGTTAAGGTCCTCAAGAGCACTAGAATACCTCTCGTTCGAGTTCGTTGGAACTCACGTCGCGGCCCAGAGTTCACCTGGGAACGCAAAGATCGGATGAAACAAAAGTATCCCCAACTGTTCGTAAACAGTACAACCACTACTGAGGCTGAAGCTACGGAATTTCAGGACGAAATTCCAGATCAACGAGGGGAAGGATGTGACACCCCAGGAAAACCGGGAAAACCATACAACTTAACTAGCTTCCTCAGTGAGTGCTTACCAAATTTCGGGACGAAATTTCTTTCAACTTGGGGATAATGTGACGACTCGTAATTTAGAACCCTTCGTTGTATCTTGATGTAACATGCTTGAAAGTTATGTGACTAATTGACTTGTTGACTTAATGAATGTTATAAGTGAACATTATGTGATTATGTGGCGTGCTTGTATGTATGTGTGTATTTATGTAACCCGAAACACAAGAACCCAACTCGAGACCACTTGGGTTCGAGTGAACAATGTGACCATTGGGCCAGTTGGGCCATGCTCCCTTCACCCTACTCGAAAACCCACTAGGGTGAACCAACTTAGTATATAACTCATGCTCCTAGCCATTTTTACCATTTCTTTGGACAACACATACTCTCCTACACACACACTCCTACTTTCTCTCTCTAAAACCCTAGAAGCACAAACCTTCTCTCTCTCTCGGATCAAACCGGTCGACCACAAGAGGGTTCTCGGATTAGCTTGTGCACACCAAGTAAAGCTCCATTCTTCACCACTATTTCTCTAACCGGTTAGTGATTCATGTTATGTAGTGTATTTCGGTTGATGATGATGTGTTTCGGTTGATGTATGATGGAGTTATTTGATAATATGTTGCTTGTTAAGTTTTATGCATGATGAATATATCCTTCTTGAGAAATCGGTATTAAGATTGTTGTTATCCATGATAAAGGTGTTTGTTTGATTAGGAGTGCACATGTTCATGTTTGATATGTAGGATGTGTACAAGATAGCATAAAACGGTTGAATGTGGATGATAAATCTTATATAGATGCATGTATTGTCGGATATGTTAAATATAGGAACTAATGAGAATAACTAGGTTGTGTAGCTATTGCGGTTTATGCTTGTTTTGATTAATCAAGTGTGCTAGATGAAAACTCTAATGAAGAACATGATGAATATATGAAGAACTGTTTGAAGGTGACTTGAATATTTGAAAAATTGTGTGTTTGATCTGTTTTGAAACAATATTAGACAAGAAAACATGTTTGAGTATTGTGGTTGGATAGTACATCATATCATGAAATCAAAATACCATTGGATAGTACACTGTGCTAGAATCAGCAGGTGCTGGGAGTCGAGACCCCTGGTTTCGACTCGAGACCTTCAAGAAGTCAGCTCGAGATCAGCGATTGCGAGTCGAGAACCCTAGTCTCGACTCGAGACCACTTCGGCACACAAGCAGCATAACTCGAGACCATGGTTGCGAGTCCGGTTGCGACTCGAGACCGTCTAGTCTCGACTAGTTCATGTATAACTCGAGACCGCACGGTCTCGACTCGAGATCTCTAGTCTCGACTCGAGACCACCTGATTATATACTCTGTTTGGGCTTGCATGATGTTATTGGACTTGCACATTGCTATGGGCCTAAGTGATTGGGCCGCACAACTTAGACTTTGGTTGTTACGTGAATGTTACTGTGGAACTTGTTACGCATTGTTGTTGAACTGCCATGCTAGACATGTAGGCCGTGATCGTTACTTATGTACAATACGTGTAGAATATACGTGCACCACTTGAATGTGAACCTGACTTGAATGGTATCTATGTTAGGACGTAGTTGACCACTTACAACTTGACCGACTTTCTGTGTATCTGCCGAGCAAACCAAGGTGAGTTCACACCCTCTACAAAGCATGGGATTCCCAAGGGTTGGGAATGGGGTTAAGGAACACGGATTCCTCGTCCTTTCTTGGGTAGGACAGTATCGGTTCAGGAATGTAATTCCTCGTCCTCATGGACAAATAACTCGTACTAGACCAAAACTCTATCACGAAGTCCCTCCTTTTTATATCTACTTAATCGCCGGGCCAATGGCGTGCGGGTCATTAGTTAGATAGCGCCATTTAGGTTTGACAAACCTCACACCATGCCGCAGAGGACGGGCGTGAACTAATGGACTATGGCACGTCAATGATGATAGACATTGACAGTTCAGGGAACATAAACATGACTATAGTCAGCAGTCGATATGGTAACGAGTCTAGTGTATACATGGGGTAGCCCCCACGCCCGAAACGCCAGATAACTAACAAGGGGTAGCCCCCACGGCTGGATTGCCAGAGTAACCGGGAATAACCAAGTCACGTTTTCAACTATGGGGTAACCCCCATGGCAGGATGCCAGTTAAAGGAAAAACCGTTTTTGAAACAACTTAAAACGAACACCCAACTGTGAACTCACTCAACTTGTTGTTGACTCGTTACTACATGCTTTGCAGGTCAATAGGTACTTAGCTGGAGCTTGCATGGAAAAGAGAGTCGTTGTGGGGCATGGACAGTTGTGTGCCATGTTAAACTTTGAAACAATTAAACTTATGTTTTGGTTTTAAACGTTATGGTTTCGCTTGCAACTTAAACTATGTTTTGTTTGGACACCAATTGTATTGGTTGGATTTTATAACTACTTACATGCTTGTTCAATATAATTGGTGGCTGGATCCTGGTCAGTCACGCCTCCAAGCGGTGGTGTTCCGCAGGTGGATTTTGGGGGTGTGACATAGTGATTGTAGTCTAGACTCGAGATAGAATCCTAGTTCACTACAATCGAAGCTCTGATACCAAACTGTCACACCTTGACTTTTGCGGAAGCGTGTGATGTGTGACGTGATTAATACCATTGCATTCAATCATAATAAACAACTATATTATCAAAATGATGTTCATCCATTCATTAAGTTTAAAGTATTACAAACACCATTTATTTAAGTCTTAAACACAACCTTCGACTAAGTTACAAATCGACAAAAGTGGATGACATCTAAACTTGGAATTTACTTCTAGAAATAATACCAGCGCTCAAGATCCAACCTGTTACCTGAAATACATGTAATTTTGGAAAACATCAACAAAAGTTGAGCGAGTTCATGCGTTTTTTGTGAGTACTGAAAACCTTGTAAACCTTTGAGAAGCTCCTTTGAAAACAGGTATGAAAAGCATTTATGAACAATTTAAATTAAAGTTTTGCAAGGACATTAAAACATGTGAAGACATAGGGAGCACTCAAAATGAGTAGGATTACACCCTTGTCGATTCCCTCGACTACGTCGAATTCCCCTTCGACTATGTCAATTTACCTTGACCATGTCAATTTGCCTTGACTATTGTCGATTTACCTCGACCGGGACACCGAAGCACTCAAGTGGTCACCTAAGTACCATGAGTGGGGTTCGGTCGTACCCGTTAGATCTAACCTTCGTCCCTTAATTAAGAATTAATGGCATTTCAAATTCAATCTATGTTCACATGATCTAATTAACTCATTTCATACCGTATAAACATTCGTAACATGTATTCCACCCCGAGAGTTATAAAACCAAAAACAGTTAAGAGAAAAGGGGGACATGAACTCACAGTTTTGCGTTCTTCAATCCGACGTAACTCACGCGGCCACTAGTGTGCACGACTACCTACAACATACTATGGTATGTCAGACGAGCGGGTCGTGTCTTAATTTAGTATTAATTAGTGTCTTTGAGTTACCTTTCTTTGTGTCTTCAACATTATTCCAAGTTATATAATTATTTGTTAAAATAATAAATATTTTAACTTAAATTATATTCATTAAATTTTGGAAAAATTGTTATAGTAATATATTTTAACTTAATACTTTTCAAGTATTTATACTTGTAATTTCCTTCCCAAGGATGGGGGTATCTTTTACTTGTATATTTTTTTTCCATGTATTTGGGGTCGTATTCCAGTGTGTATTTGTTAAGTATTCTGATACTTAATCTCGTATTAATTATTCCGGAATATTATCTTTAATAAAAGTTCACCAATATATATTTCCAAAATATATATTTCAATAAATATTAGTTAGGAAAATTATTTATAATTTTCCTTTGGCAAAATATTTGTATTTTCATATAAGTTCCAAAAGTAATATATTTTCAAGTCTAACTTAGAAAATATATATAAACTTATCTTTCTCCCAAAATGATATATTTCATATTTAATTGAGAAAATATATATTTCACCCAAAAATATTGTATTTCATGTTTGTTGAGAAGATATATATATTTCTATAAAAATAATATATCTTCTAAAAATTTCCAGAAAAGTATATATTTATATTTGCCAAAAATAATATATTTTTCTCTTGTTAAAAATATGATATATTCTTGTAGTAATGGTAAAAATCATATTTTTATTCACTTGGTGTCCAAAATATTATTTACCAAAATATACATATGAATATTATTTCCGGAGTATTTTGTAAGTTATAATCTCTAGTTCGGTTTCACCAATACTTTGTGTATAACTTGTATATTCATATTCTTGGAATTTTGGTAATACTTTGGATTGTAATTTTTTTGGTATTTTGATGAGTCATATTATTTCATATCTAAAATAATATAACAAATACACAAAATATATAAATAATCACACACATGGTGTCATCTAAATATATATTTACTAAATACATATTTAGTCAAAGTTTTTGTAACAATTTGTGGTTTAAAATACCCTTGTAAGTGTATGTTAACAAATATTTCTCTATGTGTCTAGATTTTTAGAAAAATTTTCCATAGTTTTCCCTAAAAATGGAGGTTTCCATGCTTTCAAACATATCATTTTCTTTTGTAAAAATCATCACAATCAATCATTATTCAACAATAAACAACTTACACTTACCCATCTTTCCAAATCAAGCATAATCTAACTACTTCATGAACTTGAATATTTGTAAAAAGTTGTAGTAACTTAGTATGCTATTTAGTAGGTTAAGTTACCCTTAAAAACATAATTTATATTTTATGAAACTCATTCTTGAAGATTTTAGTCCTTCACGACTTGTATAAAGTTTTTCTAAAAATATTTCTTCTTGTATTTTTCTTGTTAACAATATGTTTCCATCTTTGATTTAACACTTAAAACATGTTTACTTCCTTTAAACATCATGATCATGTTAGATCTTGTAATAAACTTTAGTTTCTTGAAAACATTATTCTTGAAACCTTTTATTTTCAAGACTTATAACTTGTAGGAATAATTATCATACATTAAAACATGTTTATTTTCAAGTTCATGATTTACATAAAGGATGATCTTTACAAATTTCTCAAGATCTATCCTTACACTTGCTAGATCATGTGTTTAATCATCATCTAGCAAGGTTCTTATAATGATCAACATCATAAACACAAGAAATCAACATTCAAGTATACTATATACACTTAAAACAACTTGATATTCATGTTTTAGAGCTTTATGTTCAAGTTTATGCTTATGTTTCTTCATGATCTTCATGTCTAACATCTTATATCATCTTTTAACCAACATAATATGATGTAAAATGAGATTACAAGAGTCTTACTACTAGCAAAAGGCTAGGGATGATTCAAGTATAGAAAACAAGTGGATAAAAGCACTAGAGAGAGGTCCTTCTAATTCCGTTGCTTACAACCTTCCTAGATAGGCCCGAGACACCTTAGAATCACCTTGGAATGGTTGAGTTTGAGTTGAAAATGGAAGTGTGGTGTGTGTGTGATGGAGCCTTAGGTATGGGGAAGAAGAGGAAGGAGATATGTTGATGAAGATGATGAATGAAATATGATAATATTCTATGTTTTATAAAGATACACATGATCTTCCATGGCATATTTGTTGGTATATTCCCCAACCTATCTAATAAAATATTCAAGAAAAATCCCAAGTGGGTTCCACCCTTGTAACCGGCCTAACTATGGGGGGGGGGGGTAAAGTGTAACATTCCGAACATTAGTTGGTTAAATCTAGTTAGATTCCAAGTATCAAAGTTAGGTATTCAGGGGTTTTGTGTTCATGAGATGTAATATGATGTTCGGTGACCAAAACTAGCTTCGTATCATAAAAACAGTGCTTCTAGTAAAAATTTAATGTTTCGGGTAGTGTCCGGTTGTTTGTTTCTTTACTGTTCGTTAAAGTGCTAAATTGCACAGTTTAGTGTGCTTTTTGTTGGATTTTATGACAGTTTTGATTCCCGACACTTAGGAAAGTATTCAGGACCTTTAAACCACTTTTCTGCATTATATTTAGACGTTAAAAGCTGATTTATTGCTGAATTTATTTATTTTCCGCAGAATTTTGCAGTTTTAGTGTGTTTCGGGCACTTTCCGATACCAATGTCATCACTAGGAAGGCAGTTTTGTAATCCCTGCTTTCCTACACACTATCCTAGTGTATCACTTGGTTCTGGGCTCATTCTGTGTCTTAACATCATGTATGTCTAAGTACTGAACTCCCGCCAGTACCTCTAGTTTATCTGACAACTGTGCTTACTCTGCTATGTGCATTCATAGATCTATATTGGGTTGCATGCAGTAATGATAAAAGTCTTGCAACATGAAATGCCATTGTATGTATATAACAGAAATCAAAAGTTTATTTGTCTTTTAAACTAGATCATGCACAGTCATTAAGGCACGTATTACTATTTAAAAACTATTCTTTTATATGTAGTTTTTGCTTTTATAAAAACTATTCTTTTAAATCTTTTTTTGCTAATCAAGATTTTGTCAAAAATAATAGTTTTTATAACTTATGATTTTTAAGAAAAATGGCCATATTTCCTTTGAAATATATACTTTGCCATGTTTATATAAAACCTATCTTTTTCTTTATAAAAATCACCAACAAGTTCTCATATCATTCTTAATAAAAACATATGAGATTTATATCAAAATCTTAACAAGATGAAATCAATAACATGTAGGGTTTTGGTATGATCATAACATATGTTAGCTAGTTCAAAATCCATGATTTACTTCTAGTTTTATCAAACTTTTTTATAAAAACCCATCTTGTATGCTTCTTTTTATAACTTTGTAAAAGTATTATTTTTATTGAAAAACCTCATATACTTTAACAAAATCCAAGATTATGATCATCCATTCAAACATTTATGTTTAGCAAAACCCTTAAACATTTACATGTACACTTCTTAGATTATGTTTTTAAACACCATCTAACAAGTTATTCATATGCTAATCATCAAAACTAGATCAAATATGCAATAAATAAGCTTCAAATCATAACAATAACAAACTTATATATCATGATTTTTATTTTGCTTCTTTGTATTTTCATATTATTTTGTATGATTGTTTATTTTATTACATGTTCTTTAAACAAATAATACATAAATAAGTATGAAAAGGGATTTTTAGAAGCTTACTACTAGCACTTGTGGCTGGGGATGATCTATATGATGATCAAAGAAAAGAAAAGTTGTCGATCTTGATGTTTGGAAGCTATGGAATGGAAGAAAAGGCTTGCTTCTTCTTGTAGTATCCTTAGATCACCTTAAGTATATCAAGCTCCATTTTTGATCATCAAGGAACTATTAAAAAGATGAAGGTTTTTGATGGTGTTCTTGGTTAATGTATGAAGGTTGAGAGGATCCTTAAGTGTGTGTAAAAGGTGGTGAAAAGTAAGGAAATGTGCTTTGTTGATTATGGTAACTAATTGTTATAAGTCTTCACCAAATTCACCAACGTGTCCACTTGGTTTAACCACTTGCAACTAAAGGTAAAAATCAAGATATTTGTGGAGACAACTTGGGGGGTGGGTCCCATGGTTGCAACTTGTTTTCTTTGTTAAAATGTGTTAGTTTTCTTTCGGTGATTGTTAGTAAAGCATGGATGGTAAAGTGTTTAAGTGTTTTAAATGTGTTAAGTGACCATTACTAGTCTAATATGATCCAAATAACATTAGATGGTCACTAAAAAATAGATTTGATATTGTTTGGATAATCGTTTCGTTTTGTTTCCGTTCGTCGTTATTCGAACGCTAAGCCTGTGTAACTTGTGTGAATTGATGTAGTTATTGGTTCGGATGATACCCGAAGGTATCCTCATATGAATTCTATGTTAAAAAGCACTTTTATATGTTGCAAAAAGATTAAAAGGCTGATTTCTGCAAAATTTCTACGGAAAAGTGTTGAAATTGTCGCTTTTAGCGCTTTTCGGGCTGTTTTAAGTGTTATCGGACTTCGGGAAGGTTTTAAACCAAACCCTTGCATTCCTAGTTAGGGTTTAATGTATATTAGATGTTGGACTTTCGTCTGAGTCCTAAAGCTGTCATTTAGATGGTTTCTGCAGATCCTGCGTTTTTGTCAGAATGTTAGTTCACTAAGTGCTTTTCTAGTTGTTTTGATGGATTGTTTAAACTGTTTCAAATGTAATCAAATAAAATGAATCATGTGAATTAAAATAAGTATTCCATGAGTAATCTAAGTGTATGTCATGAAAAATGCAGTTCGGGTGTTCAAAACACATAAAAGTGTAGCTAAAATGAGTACTTTAAGTGTATGAAAGTTACCGAAAAGTGGCAGTTGTCACATTCTCCCCCTGTTATTGAGAATTTTGTCCTGAAATTCAAGCTGAGTCACCCTTTTCAGGAGTATTCTCGAACAGGTGGGGGTATTTTGGTTTTGATTTGATCTTCATGTTCCCAAGTAAATTCGGGTCCGTGTCGAGAGTTCCAACGAATTTTTACTAATATGTTATGACTCCTTCGTGTTTTCTGGACCTTCCGGTCCATGACCTTAACAGGTGATTCAGTGTATTGGAGTTTGTCATCGATGTGAAATTCATCCGCCAGGATGATAACTGTTTCTTGTACACTACTTAGCTCTGCTGGTAACTTCAGTTTGTAGGCAACGGTGCCAATCTTTTCCAAGATTTCAAATGGTCCTACATATCATGGGTTAAGCTTTCCACGCTTACCGAAATCTCGCTATGCCCTTCCAAGGCGAGACTTTCAACAAGACCTTGTCTCCAACCTCGAACGATAATGGCTTCCGTCTCTTGTCTGCGTAGTTATTTTGTCGATCGCGAGCTGCCTTGATACGGTCTCTGATCTGAAAGATTTTATCTGTAGTCTTTTGGACTAACTCTGGACTGATTAGTTGTTTATCGCCCGCTTCCGCCCGCTTCCTCCCAACATAGCGGACAGCGACACTTTCGACTATAGAGAGCTTCGAACGGTGCAGCTTGTATACTTGTGTGGTAGCTGTTGTTGTAGGAAAACTCAACCAATGGTAAGTGAGTATCCCAGTTGCCGCCCAAATCCATAACACGTGCACGAAGCATATCCTCGAGTGTTTGGATTTTCCGTTCGCTCTGCCCGTCAGTTTGTGGTTGAAAGGGCATGCTTAGATTTAAGTGAGATCCAAAGGCCTCTTGAAAAGACTTCCATATTCTTGAAATGAAGCGACCGTTTCGGTCTGAAATGATTGAAATAGGCATTCCATGACGAGCCACTATTTCTTTGAGATATAGTTCTGCTAGTTTCTTTGTGCTATCCTTCTCCCGAATCGGCAAGAAGTGTGTGGACTTTGTCAATCTATCGATGATTACCCATATCATGCCATGGCCTCTTGAGGTCCTGGGTAACTTCGTAACAAAGTCCATCTATATTTATTCCCATTTCCAGACAGGAATCTCGGGTTGTTGTAGCAAACCCGAGGGTTTCTGATATTATGCCTTGACCATTGCGAAGGTCAAGCATTTCCCGACATAAGTCGCAATATCCTTTTTTAGGTTAGGCCACCAATAGTACTCTTTCAAGTCTTGGGTCTATGTGCTTCCTCAAAATAACATCTCGAAGGCCGCCAAAGAGTGGAACCCAAATTCTACCCACAGAGTATAAAGTTCCATCTTCCTTCGGTACTATCTGTTTTTCTGTGACTCAAAGTGTTTCTGCTCGAACATGTTCTTCCTTGAGGACTTCTTATTGTGCATCATGAATTCATGTGGTAAGATCCGTGTGAATCGTCATCTGTAATGCTCGAAATCTCCAGGTTCTAACTCGTTCCTTGCGGCTCAAGGCGTCTGCTACAACGTTTGCCTTGCCTGGATGGTACTTTATTTCACAATCATAGTCGTTCAGCAATTCAATCCAACGTCGCTGACGCATATTTAGTTCTTTTTGATTGAATATGTGCTGAGGAATTTTATGATCCATGAAAATCATACACTGAGTACCATATAAGTAATGTCGCCATATTTTCAAAGCGAATACCACTGCGCCTAACTCGAGGTCGTGAGTAGTATAGTTCTTTTCATGAACTTTCTGTTGACGTGATGCGTACGCTATAACTTTCTCCCATTGCATAAGTATGAAACCCAATCCTTAACGCGAAGCATCGTAGTAAACTGCAAAGTCATCGGTACCATCAGGTAGTGATAAGATTGGTGCATCGCACAACTTATCCTTGAGAAGTTGAAATGATTCTTCTAGTCTTTCACCCCAAATCAAATTTCTTGTTTTTCTGTGTGAGGGAGGTTAGCGGTTGAGCAAATTTTGAAAAATTCTCAATAAACCTCCTATAATCCCAAGAATTGTCAGACTTCAGTTGGAGTCTTGGGTACTTCCCAGTTTTTAATTGCTTCGATCTTCGAGGTGTCTAATTGAATGCCTTTCTCGTTCACTCTATGCCCGAGAAATTGTACTTCACGAATCCAAAACTTGTATTTGGAAAATTTTGCGTATAGTGTCTCCTTCTTGAGTAGTTCTAAAATGGTTCTCAAATGTTGTTCGTGCTCGTCGGCCGATCGTGAGTATATTAAAATGTCATCAATGAACACTATGACGAATTTGTCAAGATACGGTTGTCGTCAATGAACACTATGACGAATTTGTCAAGATACGACTGGCACACGCGGTTCATTAAATCCATAAAGACCGCTGGTGCGTTTGTTAAACCAAAGGTATAACGAGAAACTCGTAATGACCATAACGAGACCGAAAAGCCATTTTCAGTATGCCTTCCTCTTGAATTCGTAACTGGTGATACCCCGATCGTAAGTCTATCTTGGAGTAGAAGCTTGAACTTTGCAGTTGATCGAATAAGTCATCAATCCTCGTTAGTGGATACCGATTCTTGATGGTGAGTTTATTCAACTCTCTGTAGTCGATGCACATTCTGAGTGTTTCGTCCTTCTTCTTTACAAATAAAGCTGGAGCTGTCACACCCTGACTTTTGCGGAAGTGTATAATGTGTGA
This sequence comes from Helianthus tuberosus, assembly GCA_030545235.1. Taxonomy (NCBI): domain Eukaryota; kingdom Viridiplantae; phylum Streptophyta; class Magnoliopsida; order Asterales; family Asteraceae; genus Helianthus; species Helianthus tuberosus. The sequence goes on from CM060445.1 coordinate 59,940,162, forward strand.
CTTACTTAATATCATTGCATTCAATTATAACAAACAACTATATAATTAAAACCAAGATGTTCATCCATTAATACGTTTCAACATAATACAAACCAAATTGTTTAGTACCGACCATCAACTTCAAGTTTGACTTACGAACCATTTAAATGAAACAAGTTCCATAAAGGACTTTAAACAAAAGACATAGACAAATCAAGGCTTTGATTCATGTATCTTATCAAGGATAAGATACACGATTCAAACCCTTCCAAAAAGGATGACATCATTTCTTGTAAATACTTCTTGAAATCTTTGAAACGCCCGCCAGATCCATATTAGTTTCCTGAAATACATGTAATTTGAAAACATCAACAAAAGTTGAGCGAGTTCATGTGTTTTTGTATGTGCGAACGAATAGCCTTGTAAACATTAGTAAGTATGCCTTTGTAAACCGGTATGAAGTCTATGAACAGATCAATTAATGATTTGCAAGGTCATTAATATATGTGCAATGGTGCAGGAAGGCTCAAACCTTTGCAGATTTCGTACCGGGCAACCCGGCGGGGACGACATAGTCACCACATGGGCCAATCCCCGGTCCCATGGGTGGGGCCTGCAACACCCAAATAGATCTATATCACTCATGCCCCTCGGTCTTTATACATGGATTAATGGTCTTAAGTGTTGTACCCACCACTCACATAATCTAACAGTTCATTCCCTAGCTAACCATACCATTTGTAAACGTTTGAAACATGTATTTCACCCCCGAGGTTATAAAACTGAACACAATTAAAAGAAAAGGGGGACATGAACTCACGGTTTTGCGTTCTTCTGACTAGTAACTCAAAGCTTCTTTCCACTGGTCATACGCCTACCTACACACGTGTTATGTCATATTAGACGGCTAGGTCGTGTAACGACTTTTAGTCTTAGTTGTCTGTTAAGAATTAGTATCCTTTGAGTCACGCCTTTGATGTACATTGTATAATTTCCAAAGTATATAATTATTATTTAAAATAATAATATTTTAACTTAAATTATATTTATCAATTATTTGAAATATTTGTTAAGATAATATATTTTTGACTTATTTCGTTTTGTAATTCCTTCATGAATATTTCCCAAGTATGGGTAAAATTATACTTGTGTATTTTTATACTTTGTGTATTTTGCCAAGTATTGATGGCGTATTCCGGTGTGTATTTGTACGTATGAAAATACGTATTTTCTTGTATTTGTTAAGTATTTTACACTTAATTTTGTATTAAATTTTCCGGAATAAATTTATTTATAGTCCTTATGTCCGTTTTTCTAAGTGTTTAATTTCTACAAAAATTTTGCCATAGATTCCCCTTAAAAATGGAGGTTTCCATGCCAAAGGCATATCATTTTCAATTCAAAACTCATCACCAATCATCAACAATTCAAACAAGACTTACCATATTCTTTAAATATGCAATTTATACTATGACATAAACTTGAAAGTTCGTAAAAATTTGTAGTAACTTCACATGTTGTTTAGTAAGTTTACTTACCTCTAGAAACATGGTTTTTAGTTTATAAAACTCTTTCTTGTAGATTTTAGTTCTTTACAACTTACATGATGATTTTCTAAAAATAATTCTTCTTGTATTCTTCTTGTTACCAACAGTTTTCTAGCCTTGTTCTAACACTTAGAACATGATTAATTTCTTTAAAAACCATGATCATGTAAATCTTATAATAAACCTTGTTCTCTTGAAAATATCATCTTTGAAATTATTCATTTTCAAGACATATAACATGTACAAATAATCATCATACTCTAAAACAACTTCATTTTCAAGTTCATGTTTAACATAAAGGATGATCATTACTAATATCACAAGATCCATCCTTATACTTGCTAGATCATGTGTTTAATCATCATCTAGCAAGCTTCTTATGATGATCAACATCATAAACACAAGAAATCAACAAACAAGTTTCATACATACACTAAAACAACTTAGATTTTCATGTTATTAAGCTTTATGTTAGTGATCATCTTCATGTTTCTTTGAGATTCTTAAGATTAACATATTAAATAACCTTTTTAACCACTAAAATTAGAAGTAAAAACAAGTTGTGAGGAGCTTACTACTAACTCTATGGCTAGGGAAGAAACAAAGAAGAAAGATAATGATGAATGTGATGGATAAAAGCTATAGGTGATGGTCTTTCAACTTCCAAGGCTTTCGAGCTTCATAACTATGTTCCTTGCACCCTTGAGAGTCCTTAAAATACTTGAGATTAAAGTGAAAATGGTGGGGTGTTTGTGTGGAGTTGGAGCCGAGAACAAGAGGGAGAAGGGAGGAGGTTATGTTGTGAAGATGGTAAAATGAAAGTGATGAGAGTGAGGACTTGTGGTTATTTAAAAACAATCTCCAACATAAGTCTGTCTAGCAGCTAATAAGTTCCATATCATGTGTGCAAATCAAGTAAAATATTGTAAAGAAATCAAGATGGGTGGGACCCCTTGGTGACCGTCAAATGGGGGGGGGGGGTCTTGGTTGGGATGTAATGGTTAGTTAAAGATTTAGGTTACATTTCAAAAGTGTGTTAGTTAGTAATTTAGGTGTTTAATGTTTATAGGATGTGTTATGATGTTCGGTGACCATAACTATCTTCGTAACACTAAAACAATGCTTCTAGTGAAAATTTGGTGTTTTGGGTAGTGTCCGGTTGTTCGGTTAGTTACCGGTTCGTTAATTTCTGGACTATTAAACCACATTTATGCATTATATTTTGTTGTTAAAATGCTGATTTTTACTGAATTATGCAGAATTCTGCAGTTTTTGTGAGTTTTAGGCACTTTCCGGCACTTAAACTATCACTAGGAAGTCAGTTTTATGATCCTTACTTTCCTACACACTATACTAGTGTAACTCTTAGTTTCGGCCTCATTCTGTGTCTTAATACCATGTCTGTCTTAGTAGTGAACTCCCGTCAATACTTCTAGTTTGTTTGATAACTGTGCTAACTTTGTTTTCATGCACTAATTGAACCATACTGTGTTGCATGCAGTAATGATAAGAAATCATGGAACCTGTAATGCACTTGTATGTATATGACAGTAATCTGAAAAATATTCATGTCATTAATCCAAATCAGGCACAATCAATAAGATATAAATTACTGTTTAACATTGTACGGATACACTTAAATTGACAGTTGTCACATTCTCCCCCAGTTAAGAAAATTTCGTCCCGAAATTTAAGCTGAGCTATCTCCAGTAGGAGCTTTCTCGAAAAGGTGAGGATACTTGGTTTTGTACTGTTCTTCGCGTTCCCATGTGTACTCGGGTCTGTGTTTAGAATTCCATCGTACCTTGACAAGTTTAATGCGACTCCTTGTTTTCTGGATTTTTACAATCCATTACCTCAACAGGTTGTTCTGTAAATAGGAGTTTGTCGTCAATGTTCACCTCTTCCGCAGGGATGATAACTGTTTCCTGGGTTGGGCTCTTTTTAAGGTTTGATACGTGGAACGTATCATGTACACCGTTCAGTTCTTCTGGTAGTTCTAATCTGTATGCTACGGTACCAACCCTTTCCAAAATCTTGAATAGCCCAATGTACCATGGATTTAACTTACCACGTTTTCCGAATCGTGCTACACCTTTCCAAGGTGAGACCTTCAACAAAACCCTGTCTCCTACCTCGAATTATAAAGGTTTCCGTCTTCGACCGGCGTAGCTCTTTTGTCGATCACGAGCCGCCTTGATGCGCTCTCGGATCTGCATGATCTTGTCGGTTGTTTCTTGAACAAGTTTGGGACCAAGCAATTGCCTATCTCCAACATCTGCCCAACACAACAGTGAGCGGCATTTACGGCCATAAAGGGCTTCGAACGATGCGGCTTGAATGCTCGTATGGTAGCTGTTATTATAGGAAAACTCAACTAGCGGTAGATGAGTATCCTAACTGCCACCTAAATCCATCACATATGCGCGAAACATATCTTCCAGTGTTTGTATGGTTCGTTCACTCTGACCGTCTGTTTGCGGGTGAAAGGCCGTGCTTTGATCTAACTGAGATCTAAAGGCCTCTTGAAAGGATTGCCAGATCCTTGATACAAATCGTCCATCGCTGTCAGAAAATATCAAGATAGGCACTCCATGACGTGCTAGTATTTCCTTGAGGTAAAGCTCAACCAGCTTACCAGTGCTATCTTTCTCTCGAGTCGGTAGGAAGTGTGCAAACTTTGTTAATCGATCCACTATTACCCATATCATGTCGTGCCCTCTAGGAGTCCTGGGTAATTTCATTATGAAGTCTATCGAAATTTGTTCCCACTTCCACATGGGTATTTCAGGTTGTTGCAGTAGACTGGAAGGTTTCTGATACTCGGCCTTTACCTTAGCATAGGTTAGGCACTTTGAAACATAAATAGCAACTAGCAACTAGCAACGTCGCTTTTGAGCTTTGGCCACCAGTAATACTCTTTCAGATCTTGATACATTTTGTCTGATCCTGGGTGAATCGAGTACCTCGACTTGTGAGCTTCATCAAAGATAACTTCTCGAATACCGCCATAGAGCGGAACCCAAATGCGTCCCATGAAGTATAAGGTTCCTTCCTCATTTGGCACTAATTTCTTCTCCATTCCCTGGAGATATTCAGCCTTAAGGTTTTCCTTCTTAAGGGCTTCTTATTGTGCATCACGTATGCGTGAGGTGAGATTCATCTGGGTTGTCATTTCTAAAGCTCGAACCCTTAGGGTCTTAACCCTTTCCTTCCGACTCAAAGCATCTGCTACCACGTTTGCCTTTCCAGGATGATACTTTATCTCACGGTCGTAATCATTCAGCAACTCAACCCATCGTCGCTGACACATATTTAGCTCCTATTGATCAAATATGTGTTGCAGGCTCTTGTGATCTGTGAAGATAGTACATCGAGTACCATACAAATAATGTCGCCAAATCTTCAAGGCAAATACCACCGCGCCTAGCTCCAGGTCGTGGGTGGTATAATTCTTCTCATGTACTTTCAACTGTCGTGATGCATAAGCGATGACTTTTTGGCGTTGCATGAGCACGCAACCCAATCCCTGACGGGAAGTGTCACAATATACCACGAAGTTTTTAGTGCCTTTGGGTAGGGATAGTATCGGTGCATCACATAGCTTGTTCTTGAGTAGTTGAAAGGCTTCTTCCTGCTTGTCTCCCCAGTCGTACTTCTTGTCTTTCTGAGTAAGGGACGTAAGCGGTTGAGCTATTTTGGAGAAATTCTCGATGAATCTGCGGTAATAGCCCTCTAAGATGTTGCTTCTCTTTCTGTACCTCGCGAATCCAAAATTCGCATTTTGAGAACTTTGCGTAGAGCTTCTCTTTCTTCAGTAGTTCCAGAATGGCTCTGAGATGTTGCTCGTGCTCTTCCTTCGTTCGCGAATAAATCAGAATATCGTTGATAAATACAATCACAAATTTATCGAGATATGGCTTGCATACTCGATTCATCAGGTCCATAAATACTGCTGGTGCATTAGTCAATCCGAACGGCATTACAAGGAACTCATAGTGCCCGTAATGAGTCCTGAACGCAGTCTTTGGTATGCTCTCCTCTTGAATTCTTAACTGATGATAGCCAGACCAAAGATCAATCTTGGAGTAATGGCTCGATCCTTGAAATTGGTCAAATAAGTCATCAATCATCGGTAATGGATACCGATTCTTGATAGTTAACTTATTCAACTCCCGGTAGTCGATGCACATTCGAAAGCTACCATCCTTCTTCTTAACGAACAACACCGGAGCTCCCCAAGACGAGAAGCTCGGCCTTATAAATCCCTTGTCCAACAACTCTTAGAGTTGTGTAGATAACTCTTGCATTTCAGATGGCGCAAGTCGATATGGTGCCTTGGCTACAGGCGCGGTGCCTGGAACAAAGTCAATGTGAAATTCGACTTGTCTCTGCGGAGGTAATCCTGGCAAGTCTTCGGGGAAGACCTCAGGATAATCCCTCACCACTGGGATGTCTTCAATCTTTGGCTCCTCAACTTTCTTATCCACTACATGAGCTAGGTAGGTAACACATCCTTTTCATAGGCACTTCTGTGCTTTCATAAAATTGATAATCCGCAAGGGAGTATCATGCTTCTCTCCATGAATCACGATCGTCTCCTCATTCGCCAATGGAATGCAAATGATCTTCTCATGGCAAACTATCTCCGCACGGTTGTTAGAAAACCAATCCATCCCGACCACGACATCAAAGCTTCCCAAATCAACTGGTAGAAAATCAATAGAAAACTCGCGCTATCCAAGCCCTAAAGTACAACCTTTAATCACCTCATTCGCCTCTAATAACTTTCCATTAGCCAGTTCTATCGAATATGGGACATCTAGCTTACTTGTAACTAAACCAAGTGTATTCTTAAAGTCTATGGATACGAAGCTAAAATCAGCACCAGTGTCAAACAGCACAGATGCATACCGTTGGTTAATAGGGAACATACTAGTAACCACGTTTGGATCCTGGCGTGCTTCCCTGGCTCCAATTGTAAACACCCTTCCTCGAGCTTGATTGTTTTTAGGGCAATCCTTCTTGAAGTGCCCTAAGTCTCCGCAGTTGAAACAGCCTTGGCCATGCCCATTATCATTCCCATCGTTATTTCCTCCATGATTTCCATTTCCTGCTTGATTTCTGTTTCCATTTCCTCCTTGATTGTTATGCCCTCCCTGGTTTCTGTTTCCATATCCATTCCCACCATGATTACCATTACCATTACCACCCAGATTTCCATCCCCACGTCCTGCTCCATACCAGCATGCTTCCTTCACATGCCCAATTCTTCCACAGTTGCCGCACTTCCTATATCTGCACTGGCGGGTATGATGATACCAGCATGCTTCCTTCACGTGCCCAATTCTTCCACAGTTGCCGCACTTCCTTTGGGTTCAGTGTTGGTTGCGCCAGTCTGGGCCTCAGCTGGCTGATTGGTCTCCCTATGTTTATTGGCATTGTTGTTTGCTCGGGTGCTCTTTTTGAAATTTGTGAACTTCCTCTTATTATCACCCGAGGACTTCACATGAGTCTCTTTCTTTTTCGTCTCAGAGATAGAAAACCTTCCCAAACGAACTGCCTCCTCAGTAAGTGCCACACTTTGATCAATAGCCTCAGCAATAGTCGGAGGCTTGGAAGTTGTAACCATACTCAAGATCTGAGGTGCCAATCCCCAGATAAAACGCTTGATTCTTTTGAACTCTAGCTCCACAGGAAAGGGACAACCCTTGACAAATCATGGAAGCGCTGGATATACTCGGCTATTTTCGGACCATCCATCTTTAGGTTCCAGAACTCTGTCTCCAGCTTTTGAATCTCAGCTCGTGAGCAGTACTTCTTGCGCATTAACTCTTTAAGCTCATCCTAAGTTAGCGCGTATGCGGCAGCTTCGCCCAGTGTTTGGACTTGGAGGTTCCACCATGAAAGCGCTCCATCAAGAAATAATCCAGAAATGTAAGTAACCCTTTGTTCAGGACCACACTTGCTCATCCTCAGCACAGAGTCGCTTTTCTCTACCCAGCGAACAAACACGACAGAACCCTCAGTGCCATTGAATTTAAAAGGCTTGCAATCCGAGAATTGCTTGTAAGTACATCCTGTAACACAAGCAACACAATTCACATGTGAGCATTAACAAAGCACAATTGGAAATATCCAAACGAGGTGTAATGTGTCTTAGGTGACTTAACATTACTGGTTGGGGGGTTATTTCCAGAGGTACCACCGCTATGCTCGGAGCGGATGGCCTCGTGCTGGGTAATGGCTTGTGTGATGCGTTCTTGCAATTCTGTTTAAGTCCTTGGCAGTGTGTTATTGGTATTGACATTTCATCGGGGCGACATTGTTCTTCTAGTAAGAAGATCGGATAGGTTAGGCCTTATACATTATGTAATCGTATAGGGGGTGTATGTATATATATATATATGACATAAGCAATCATCATAACAAAGAACCACACAATAACATAATCATCGCATAAACATGTAAACCAACAATGTATTTAATGAGAACACGACTATTGAGCTTTTCGTTAATACTTCACCACAGATACATTGTTTTTAAATTGTAGCATATCAAAAGAGACAAGAAGTCACACTACCTTGGTCAAACAAGTCTGTCGTATACAAAAGTGTCAATCAAAAAAAGTGGTCTTCATATCTTCATAATCTCGAGCTCAATTGTGGCGTTCTCACCAAAAGTAGGGTTCCTGCAAAAAACCAAAAGTCTAGGATGCTGACAGTGGTGGACGAGGAGGGAAAAAGATCAAACTGCGAACGTGGGCGAGCTCCTCCTCTAGCTCATGAACAAGGCGAATCAGGTAGCTGATCTGCTGCTCAGCTGTGAGGAAACGGGCATTAAAGCCCGAAATGGATGTGGGAGCAGCAGGTGGAGGAACAAAAGAACTCGATGATGAGGGTGGGGGAACAGAAGTAGGATGAAATGGAAATGGTGATCATCTAGCACCCTCATCAAACTCTAACTCGAGGACTCTACGGCTCAGTATCTCAAACTGTAGCTGTAGGGACAGAAGTAACTCATCACGTGTGTTACCGGCGTGGTGCGAGGGGTGATATGGATCAGAAATAGGCATGGTGTAAGGTGGGAACCCTCTAAATGGCTCGTCAAGTGGTGATGGTGCAACAGGAGTGCACTACGGGATAGGTGGGAAGTAACTAACATTTCGGAACTTGATCATAAGCTAAAAGTACCCTAAATATCCTTTACATAGCTTAGAAATAGGCTTCGAGGGGTTCGTTATGCGAAAATACGCTTATTTGATCAAGAGGGACTAAAAGCGTCAAAAAGTGCATAAGTTCACATTTACGCGCATATCTTACGTTCTGAACATATCCGGACATCCAAAAATTTTTGTAATCATTAAAATATTTTGTTTTAGTGATTGGAATGCAAAAATACCACTCGTCGGTAATTTGGATCGTTTTCGCGTTCGTTCGAGTTTTCGTGGTAATTAACCTAATAACGCAACTGTACGACCAAATGAACAGACATCCATGATAATTTCAAGCATGTTTCAAGTCCCCCATTCTTTAACATCCTTGTAGAGGCTTGAAAATGGGTTAACGGGGTTTAAACGCATCGAAAATGGCTTAAACATGCTGCAGGGACCATTCTTGCCAATTTTTTAAAGTTTCTGGATCAGATGAGTGCTAGCATCGCGCCACAGCAAGGGGGGGTAACCGTGGCGGCACGCGACGACCTACTTTTGACAGAAACTCCATTTTCCGTAACCAGCTTGAACTTCAGGGTCTTTTGTGCAATTTTTCAATACTATGGACTTGTTTTGAGAGCACCCATTGTATTAGAAACCATGTTCCACAAGTGTATGACCAAGATTAAACCTCCTAACACTTGGAATGATCTCCTTGATCCAAACTTACTATAAATAGAAGTGGGTTTCTCATTCATTCTTCACACAAATTGATCAAATCAGCTCTAAGTTGAAGCTAAGGCTTCATACCTGAGTATTTTAGATCAATTATTCCTTGCTTGGAGCTTTTGTAAGCTTCTTTCATGCTTGTTTATGCTTTTTAAGCGTGAAAGTCAAACAGTGTTTGAATTTCTTCTTTGACCATGAATTGGTCAACACAAAGTTCGTTCGAACTTTTCAACGTGAGCGTAATCACGATGGTTATAGTCCCTTATGACTATACCTACTGATTACCACGTCGATTAGTCGAAGTGACGAGTCAAAGTTTCGGTCAAAATACGTGTTTATGCGTATTTTGTGTCGAAGCTATTTTCGGGTATCAAAACACTTTATTTTGATATAAAACCTGTTTTCTAACTTAGTTAAACATGTTATAAGATGTTTAACTCATCACTTTTAGTCTAGTGCTTGTTTAGGGTCGTAAGTCAAGCGGTCTTAACAACCGCTTAGACTTTTGAACCCGACCCGTTTGGTCGATCGTTAGGATCTGACCAAATATATTTTGTGACCATAGTTGTATAGGGAATAACCTTCTGAGGTTATACCTTATGGTCACTTAGTTTAATTAGTTGTATGATAGGTAGTTTACATGCCTTAGGGAAATGACCAAAATGTCCTTTTCATGCATAATTTGATTTTAAGCATATGTAACTTAAATTTTGTCACTTAAACTGATTATGCAACATATTTAAACATGCTAGGGCATATAATACTTGCCATAGGACTAGTTAGGCGTCTCGAACGCGCATTCACGTGAACGACGCGTTAAAGTAGCGTAAGCCACCTTAATGGGTCATAACGGGTCGTAAGCACTTAGGATAGGTTCCAATTTAGAATGTAGACTTTGTTAAACCATATCACATGAGTTTCAATACTCATTTGGTTTACAATACCTCATTCTACCCGATCTCCCGATTTAGGTGTCGATTTATTAACTTAGTGATCCGATTACTAGGTACCACTTGATTTCCTTGGTTTACTCGAGCATTGTTAAGTTCATTTAATCGAGGATAGTTTGCATTCAATCTGAGTACATAGTTCCCATCTTTTACCCTTTTCAATTATTTTGGGGTGATTCATATGTGCCAAATGATTTCGAGTTTTCTAAAACAAATGCTATGGTTTACGTTGAACAGAACGATTTCAATTATATGAACTATTGAACCACTGGAACTATGTGAACTATTGAACCACTGGAACTATTGATCTATATGAACAATTGAACCACTGGAATTATGTGAACTATTGAACCACTGGAACTATTGAACTATGTGAGCGATTTGAACTATTTGAACCATTGGAACTATTTGATCTATGTGAACGATTTGAACGATTTGAACTATTTGAACCATTGGAACTATTTGATCTATGTGACTTATTTGAACTATTTGAACCATTGAAACTATTTGATCTATGTGAACTACTTGAACTATTTGAACAATTGGAACTGTTCAATGATTGGGTTATGGTAAGTGATTAGGTAACGGGGCGGGTGTAATGCGATAAAAGCAGTGCATACGCCACTGGTACTTCCTATATATAAGTGCTTTTAACATATTACATATCATTGCATTATCTAGATCACTTGGACGAATGTTTTCAAAACGAAGTTACACTACAAGGTTTTCCTAACGATATAAACCATACGAGTTTTACTACGAGAATGATTCACAACTTGGTTAACAAATACAAATGTTTTCAGTTAAGATTCATGGCTACAATGGTTTTGGTTTATACATATATCAACTTGTAAAAGTTGATAGAAACATACTGCAATATCAAACTCTTTTGTTTTCAACGTACACACTCGACAACTCCCGTAGTTGGATGAGATATTGCAATATGAACTTAAAGCCATAAATCTGACATACTCACAAAACCTATGTACTCGCCGGCATTTTTATGCTGACGTATTTTCACATATGTTTTAGGTACCATAGTTTGATGATGTTTGAAGATGATTATGATGCATGCTCACATAGGAATGGACGAGGCCTTAGTGACTCAATAACAATGAAAGATAATTTGTTCATGTTTTGATTTTGATTTCAATACAATGTAATAAACTTAATTCAATAAAACGAAATTTCAATCCATGTGTTGTGAAACAATGATTCTGTTACAACATTCCCCGTCGTTTCAGCCATGGTTTGTTGTTTTAACGCGGTCGGGGTGTGACAGAAAAATTGGAATCAGAGCTCATGGTTATAGGGAATTAGGTTATAAGTAATGCTTTGACCTAGACTATAACATTCCAAGGACCCTAACACAAGATTCTTGTGTTTAGATATTAAAACAATACCGTTGCCTATCTTTAGGTGACAACCACAACAAGAACATGAATTACAAATCCGACTTGAAAACTAATCATCACTTCTTAGATGATTTATTATGAGGTTTTGAACCTTCAAAGTTTTCAAAATCTCGTCAAACTTTGGGTCTTATTAATGTGAACACGTGCAATCTGGAAGGGTGGGTGCCTGTATCCTGAGTTTTCTATCTAAGGCTAGAGTGTTCGTACAAATCCACATAATCGGACCAGATTTTGAAATTGTAGCATATCAAAAGAGACAAGAGGTCACACGACTATTGAGCTTTTCGTTAATACTTCACCACAGATACATTGTTTTAAACTGTAGCATATCAAAAGAGACAAGAGGTCACACTACCTCGGTCAAACAAGTCTATCGTATACAAAAGTGTCAATCAAAAAAAGTGGTCTTCATGTCTTCATAATCTCGAGCTCAATTGTGGCGTTCTCACCAAAATTAGGGTACCTGCAGAAAACCAAAAGTCTAGGATGCTGACGGTGGTGGAGGAGGAGGGAAAAAGATCAAACTGCGAACATGGGCGAACTCCTCCTCTAGCTCATGAACAAGGCGAATCAGGTAGCTGATCTGCTGCTTAGCTGTGAGGAAACGGGCATCAAAGCACGAAATGGATGTGGGAGCAGCAGGTGGAGGAACAAAAGAACTCGATGATGAGGGTGGGGGAATAGAAGTAGGATGAAATGGAAATGGTGATCATCTGGAACCCTCATCACACTCTAACTCAAGGACTCTATGGCTCAGTATCTCGAACTGTAGCTGCAGGGACAGAAGTAACTCAACACGTGTGTTACCGGCGTGGTGCGAGGGGTGATATGGATCAGAAATAGGCATGGTGTAAGGTGGGAACCCTCTAAATGGCTCGTCAAGTGGTGATGGTGCAACAGGAGTGAACTGCGGGATAGGTGGGAAGTTAGCTGCTGCAAAAGGGTCAAAGCTCGGCAGCTGACTAGAAGTGCCTTCCCCTGGACGGGGAGTTGGGATCTCCTATAGAAAAACAATAGGGAGATCGGTACGATGCTCGTCTGAAATGAAATATGGGGGAACAACATCAACAGGTGGAGGCTTTGGAACAAGTGGAACAATGGGTGGAAGATCAAGTGGAGCGGAAACAGGCTCAGGAATAAGCGGTGCAACAAAAGATAAACCAAAGGAACTGGGTCTAGATCATGAACATGTTCGGGGATATGAGGGGGGTGTGGGGGCTCGAATAGGAGATGATGGGGGCAGCAGACATCGCATCATCGTCATCAGTAGCATAATGGTGGAGTCCTGCAGCCTGCAGGGCCGAAGAGGTTACAAACTCAAAGGAGTCTGCAACGGAGTGTAAGCTGGAATCTAAAGAGTTATCAATGACATGCACAACAGGAGGAGGTACGTCCAATGCAACAACATCATCCACCTCCCCGTCACCCTGTTCCCCTGCAGGGTGGTCGCCCACAAAAAGATCAACATCGTCATCGAAAAGGTCGTCAAAAGGCCAATCCTCTGGCGGAATGACAACAAGAGGAACATCATCGAGAATAGGGGCTACAATGTGCTCACCATCGGGGTGACCGATGATGAGATGGTCATGAACAGGAGCTGGGAGTGCAAAAGCGTCCTCGATAAGGATATCAGCATCCGGGATATCATCCCCAAAATCGGGTAGAGCAAACAGCTGGAAGTCATCGTCGTTGTGACGTCTATGCCTCTACGACCATCATATAAATACAAAACCAATTAAATCTTGTGTTTCATACTTGGGATTTGTATAAATACATGTATCATTTGCACATATCAATTCTTGTTTAATTTCGAGCTTTAAATTGCTTTCTGGAAAGTTATACACGAACTGATGCGTAAACGTAATCAGTTTAATGCAACAAACATACTGGAACAGTGACACAGGCTTAACATACCTTAAATAACCTTTATATAACTTAGAAATAATTTTTGGAGGGTTTGGTGTGTCGAAAACAAGTTTATTCGATCGTAGGGACTATTTGTGTCAAACTGCAAAACTATGCCGATTTGTATAGTAATGAACATTTCAGAACTTGATCATAAGCTAAACGTACCTTAAATATCCTTTACATAGCTAAGAAATAGGCTTCGAGGGGTTCGTTATGCGAAAATACGCTTATTTGATCAAGAGGGACTAAAAGCGTCAAAAAGTGCATAAGTTCACATTTACGCGCATATCTTACGTTCTGAACATATCCGGACATCCAAAAATTTTTGTAATCATTAAAATATTTTATTTTATTGATTGGAATGCAAAAATACCAATCGTCGCGTAATTTGGATCGTTTTCGCGTTCGTTCGAGTTTTCATGGTAATTAACCGAATAACGCAACTGTAAGACCAAATGAACCGACATCCATGATAATTTCAAGCATGTTTCAAGTTCCCCATGCTTTAACATCCTTGTAGAGCCTTGAAAATGGGTTAACGGGGTTTAAACGCATCGAAAATGGCTTAAACATGCTGCAGGGACCATTCTTGCCAATATTTGAAAGTTTCTGGATCAGATGACTGCTAGGGTCGCGCCACAGCAAGGGGGGGGGGGTAACCGTGGTGGCACATGATGACCTACTATTGACAGAAACTCCATTTTCAGCAACCAGCTTGAACTTCAGGGTCTTTTATGCAATTTTTCAATACTATGGACTTGTTTTGAGAGCACCCATTGTATTAGAAACCATGTTCCACAAGTGTATGACCAAGATTAAACCTCCTAACACTTGGAATGATCTCCTTGATCCAAACTTACTATAAATAGAAGTGGGTTTCTCATTCATTCTTCACACAAATTGATCAAATCAGCTATAAGTTGAAGCTAAGGCTTCATACCTGAGTATTTTAGATCAATTATTCCTTGCTTGGACCTTTTGTAAGCTTCTTTCATGCTTGTTTATGCTTTTCAAGCGGCTGCTTTGACCATGAATTGGTCAACACAAAGTTCGTTCGAACTTTTCAACGTGAGTGTAATCACGATGGTTATAGTCCCTTGTGACTATACCTACTGATTACCACGTCGATTAGTCGAAGTGACGAGTCAAAGTTTCGGTCAAAATACGTGTTTATGCGTATTTTGCATCGAAGCTATTTTCGGGTATCAAAACACTTTGTTTTGATATCGAACCGGTTTTCTAACTTAGTTAAACATGTTATAACATATTTAACTCGTCACTTTTAGTCTAGTGCTTGTTTAGGGTCGTAAGTCAAGCGGTCTTAACAACCGCTTAGACTTTTGAACCCGACCCGTTTGGTCGATCGTTAGGATCCGACCAAGCATATTTTGTGACCATAGTTGTATAGGGAATAACCTTCCGAGGTTATACCTTATGGTCAGTTAGTTTAATTAGTTGTATGATAGGTAGTTTACATGCCTTAGGGAAATGACCAAAATGCCCTTTTCATGCATAATTTGATTTTAAGCATTTGTAACTTAAATTTGGTCACTTAAACTGATTATGCAACATATTTAAACATGTTAGGGCATATAATACTTGTCATAGGACTAGTTAGGCGTCTCGAACGCGCACTCGCGCGAATGACGCGTTAAAGTAGCGTAAGCCACCTTAATGGGTCATAACGGGTCGTAAGCACTTAGGATAGGTTCCGATTTACAATGTAGGCTTTGTTAAACCATATCACATGAGTTCCAATACTCATTTGGTTACCTCATTCTACCCGATCTCCCGATTTAGGTGTCGATTTATTAACTTAGCGATCCGATTACTAGGTACCACTTGATTTCCTTGGTTTACTCGAGCTTTGTTAAGTTCATTTAATCGAGGATAGTTTGCATTCAATCTGAGTACATAGTTCCCCTCTTTTACCCTTTTCAATTGTTTTGGGGTGATTCATATGTGCCAAATGATTTCGAGTTTTCTAAAACGAATGCTATGGTTTACGTTGAACAGAACGATTTCAATTATATGAACTGTTGAACCACTGGAACTTTGTGAACTATTGAACCACTGGAACTATTGATCTATATGAACAATTGAACCACTGGAATTATGTGAACTATTGAACCACTGGAACTATTGAACTATGTGAGCGATTTGAACTATTTGAACCATTGGAACTATTTGATCTATGTGAACGATTTGAACTATTTGAACCATTGGAACTATTTGATCTATGTGAATTATTTGAACTATTTGAACCATTGAAACTATTTGATCTATGTGAACTACTTGAACTATTTGAACAATTGGAACTATTGGAACTATTGAATGATTGGGTTATGGTAAGTGATTAGATAACGGGGCTGGTGTAATGCAATAAAAGCAGTGCATACACCGCTGGTACTTCCTATATATAAGTGCTTTTAACACATTACATATCGTTGCATTATCTAGATCACTTGGACGAATGTTTTCAAAACGAAGTTACACTACAAGGTTTTCCTAACGATATAAACCATACGAGTTTTATTACGAGAATGATTTACAACTTGGTTAACAAAGACAAATGTTTTCAGTTAAGATTCATGGCTACAATGGTTTTGGTTTATACATATATCAACTTGTAAAAGTTGATAGAAACATACTGCAATATCAAACTCTTTTGTTTTCAAGGTACACACTCGACAACTCCCGTAGTTGGATGAGGTATTGCAATATGAACTTAAAGCCATGAATCTGACATACTCACAAAACCTATGTACTCGCCGGCATTTTTATGCTGGCGTATTTTCACATATGTTTTAGGTACCATAGTTTGATGATGTTTGAAGATGATTATGATGCATGCTCACATAGGAATGGACGAGGCCTTAGTGACTCAATAACAATGAAAGACAATTTGTTCATGTTTTGCTTTTGATTTCAATACAATGTAATAAACTTAATTCAATAAAAAGAAATTTCAATCCATGTGTTGTGAAACAATGATTCTGTTACAACACTCCCCGACGTTTCTGCCGAGGTTTGTTGTTTTAACGCGGTCGGGGTGTGATAGAAAAGTTGGTATCAGAGCTCAAGGTTATAGGGAATTAGGTTATAAGTAATGCTTTGACCTAGACTATAACATTCCAAGGACCCTAACACAAGATTCTTGTGTTTAGATATTAAAACAATATCGTTGCCTACCTTTAGGTGACAACCACAACAAGAACACGAATTACAAATCCGACTTGAAAACTAATCATGTCTTCTTAGATGATTTATTATAAGGTTTTGAACCTTCAATGTTTTCAAAATCTCGTCAAAGTTTGGGTCATATTAATGTGAACACGTGCAATCTGGAAAGGTGGGTGCCTGTATCCTGAGTTTTCTGTCTAAGGCTAGAGTGTTCGTACAAATCCACATAATCGGACCAATCTCTCTTACTTGGGAACTCTTGGGGTGAGTGTCCACTTATAGGCTAAAGCATGTCTTCGCGATACATTATAAAGACCTATTTACTTTGTTCAGCCTCTGTACGTCGTTTTTTTGTTTGAGGTAACGAACGAATGATCGCCTTCCTTATGTTTCGTTGTTATCTTCGATAACTCTTTTGTTTATCCAAATGTCAATTTCACTCATTTCTCATGTTTTCTTGTTCTTTTTAGAAAATGCCTCCTAGACGCGATCAAACTGAGAATGCTGCCCTCACAGCCACAATCGTTCAGCAGATGGCTGCTGTGATTCTGAACCTCATTACTCAGATAAACCAGGCGAATAACAATAACAATAATAACAATGCTCAGTGTGACTACAAAACGTTCAATTCAGCTAAGCCATCGAAATTTTTTGGGTCTCAAGGAGAAAATGCGCTCCTATAATGGTTCGAGAGTCTAGAAAGCACATTCAAACATGTTTAGTGTCCAAATGAGTGAAAGGTTGAATTCACATCTAGTGTTTTTGAGAAACGAGCTTTAACATGGTGGAATGGCGTGATAAGAGATAGGGGTGCCAATGTAGCACTGGCTCAAACTTGGAAGAGCTTCAAGCACTAATGATGAAGGAATTAAATCCTCGTTACGAAATCAGGGCATTGGAAAGGGGATTCGATGATCTTAAGCAAGATAGCGGTGAACATCGAGCCTACACGAACTGATATGAGGAACTAAGTTTGTTATGCCCAACCATGGTTATGCCTTTGGATAAGGCAATTGAAAAGTACAATGATGGCCTCCCTGACTCAGTACAAGACATTGTTACTGGTAGCAACCCTACTACAGTTAGACAGGCCATTGAACTATCCGCTACCCTGACTGAATCTCAGATCAGGAAGGGTAAACTTTTCCGAAAAGGCGACAAGAAATCAACCGATGAGTCAAAACCAATGGAGGTCAGGAACGGGAGTTGTCAATTCCTATGGTACCACTACCTACTAATGAATGGCGTGATCAATGTTAATGAATGTATATTGTCCCATTTGAACAAACCAAATGTCATACCGAATGTAAACATGTTATATGAAAATAATGTACTAAGTATGAACTAGATGAACATACATATCATAAACATAATGGAATCAAGTACTATAAATGTACTAATGAACATAACAAGCATATGATATGAAAACATGAAAGGCACGAAAGTAACAAGTAGGCACATGTGTTTCACCCCAAAACGTATGGAAAATAGAAAAAGAGGGGTCTATGTACTCACTTGGGATTGCTTAGTAGTCCTTGAGTAACAACCAAACAATGCTAGAAGATCACGTAATCAAACGACACCTAATATAGGTAACTACATTAATAAACCGGACCTAAATCGGAAGATCGGATAGAATGAGGGCTCGTAAACCAAATGAGTATGGGAACTCATGTAATGTGGTTTAACAAAGCCCACATACTAAAATGAAATCTAACCTAAGTGCTTACGACCCGTTTAGGTAGCTTATGCTACTTTAACGCGTCGTTCACGTAAAACGCGTTCGGAAGGCCTAACTAGTCCTATGACAAGTAAAATATGCCTTAACATGTCTAATATTGTTGCCAAATCAGTTTAGATGTTAAAAGTTATGTTACATATGCTTAAAATGAATTTTGGCGTAAAAAAGGCATTATGGTAATTTACCTAAGGCATATAAACTACCTATCATACAACTAACTAAACGTCGTGACCATAAGGTATAACCTCGGGAGGTTATTCCCTATATACTATGGTCACCTAATGTGTTTGGTCGGATCCTAATGATCGACCAAACGGGTCGGGTTCGAAAGTATAAGCGATTGTATAGATCGCTTACCTTTACGACCCTAGACAAGCACAAAACTAAAAGTGACGAGCTAAGCATGCTAAAACATGCTTAACTAAGTTTAGAAAATAGGTTTGGTATCAAAACAAATGGTTTTGATACCCAAGAGTAGTTTGGTTACAAAATACGCAAGAATGCGCATTTTGGCCGGAACTACGACTCGTCACTGAGCCTAGATAACGTGGTAATTAGTAGGTATAGTCACTAGGGACTATAACCATCGTGATTACGCTCATGTTATGAAGTTCAAACAAACTTCGCATTAACCATAAACTAGTCAATGTAGAAAGTCAAACAAAGTTTGACTTTAACGCTAAAAGAATAAAAGAACGAAGGAACACTTACAAAGGGTCCCCGAAAGCTTTGATTTCTCAAGTATTCTCAGGTATGAAGTTGTTTCACTTCAACTTAGAGAACTCTCAAGAATTCAAGTGGGTTTTGAGTTGTGATGTTGGTGGGTATTTATAGATGTGGTAGAACCGTTAGGATCGTTTATCAAAAACCGTGATTCCATCTCATCCATACACTTGTTGCAATACCTTGGTACATCAAATTGGCCCCCCAACATCAGGGATTAACATGTGGCATTGGGTTTGGGAGTGCTTAACAGATGTTAACAACTATTTTAGAAGTTTCTGATGAGCTGGGAGTCCCTTACCGACCGTAAGGTTGAGGGCTTACGGTCCGTAAGCCAGCAACTTTGCTGAATTGACAGTTTTGGTCCCTGTTGGTGTTTAAAGCTTATTTCGTCATGTTTAAGGCCCGTTAAGCCAACTTCAAGGCCCTAAAATGATGCCTAAACATTGTGGACATGAAACGTGCTCAAAAACATTCCGGATGTTGGTTCGTTTGGTCATACGATCGCGATGTTCGGTTAATTACGACGGAATGCGCATAAGCGCGAAAAATGATCCAAATTGCGTGACGAATGGATTTTTCTCATGCCAAACACTAAATTTAAATATTTCAGCGCTTACATAAATTTTTGGATGTCCGGATGAATTCAGAACGTAAGTTATGTGCGAAAATGCAAACGTGTGCACTTTTTGACACTTTTAGTCCCTGAATGACCCAAAAGTTTATTTTAGCACACCGAACCCCTCAAAGCCTATGTCTAAGCTATGTAAAGGATACTTAAGGTATGTTAAGCATATGTTGATGTTTCGGAGTATTTTTCGCGTTAAACTGATTACGTTTACGCACCAGTTTGCGTATAACTCTCCAGAAAGCGATGTAAAGTTTGAAATTGAACAAAAGTCAAAACATGAAAAATGTAAAACATAACCAAACAAACATTGTGATCAAATAACATTGTTTTATTGATAATTGAACTGTTCACAATGATTACAAGCACAGATGTTACAGTCTCCCCTACTTGTGGAAATTTCGTCCCGAAATTTATTTAGAGGAAACTCGTGGGAATAGATGTGGGTACTTCACCTTCATTTGATCTTCACATTCCCAAGTATACTCAGGTCCACGCTTAGATTCCCAGCGAACTGTGACCAATGGAATGCGCTTGCGCTTGAGCCATTTGACTTCACGTTCCATGATTTCCACAGGTTTCTCAACAAAATGCATCGTGTTGTCCACACGAATTTCATCAAGCGGTATGTGGAGGTTCTCATCAGCAAGACACTTCTTGAGATTGGACACGTGAAAGGTTCGATGAACATTTCCAAGTTCTGGAGGTAACTCTAGTCTGTAGGCTACCTTACCGATTCTTTCGACGATCCTAAATGGTCCAATGTATCTAGGTGCAAGTTTTCCTTTCTTTCCAAATCTGATCACACCTTTCCAAGGTGAGACCTTAAGTAATACGCGATCACCGACTTGAAATTCCATGGGCTTGCGTCCTTGGTCCGCGTAACTCTTTTGACGGCTTCTAGCTGTCTGAAGGTTATCACGAACTTTCTTATCCTTATCAGTTGTCTCTAAAATGAGGGCAGGTCCAGTAAGCTGAGCCTCGCCGATCTCATTCTAGCAGTCTGGTGAACGACATTTTCGACCATAGAGAGCCTCGAAAGGAGCCATGTTGATGCTGGAGTGATAACTGTTGTTGTAGGAGAATTCAATTAACAGAAGATGTGAATCCCAACTACCACCAAAATCGATCACACAAGCTCTAAGCATATCCTCTAGAGTCTAGATTGTTCTTTCAGATTAACCATTCGTTTGCGGATGATAAGCTGTGCTCAGATTAAGTTGGGTCCCCATAGCAGAATGCATGGTTCTCCAAAAATGAGAAGTGAAGCGAGCATCTCTGTCAGAAATGATGTTCAAAGGAACACCATGTCGAGCTACAATTTCATCCACATAGATTTTAGCAAGTTTGTCAGCAGAAAAATCCTCACGGATTGGCAAGAAATGCGCTGACTTAGTAAGACGATCAACAACTACCCAGATGGCATCATGACCTTTCTTTATGCGCGGAAGTTTAGTAATAAGATCCATAGTAATGTTTTCCCATTTCCAAACTGGGATCTCTGGTTGCACCAATAAACCAGAAGGACGCTGATGTTCAGCCTTAACCTTAAGACAAGTAAGGCATTTTGATACATATAAGGCAATGTCTTTCTTCATACCAGGCCACCAATACTGAATACGAAGATCCTTATACATCTTATCTGAGCCAGGATGAATAGAATAACGAGACTTATGGGCTTCATCCGTAAGCAAGGTGCGAAGGTTATCTTGGCTTGGGACCCACAAACGGTCCATGAAGTAATACGATCCATTGCCCTTCAGTTCCAGATCAGGTGTTATGTGATAGGGTAATTCCTTACCCATCAAACCTTGTGAAACACAAGTGTGTTGAGCCTGAGAAATGCGTGCCTGGATATCGGATTGAACTTGAATATCAGATTGAACACGAATACAATAAAGCTTAGTACATTTCTTACGACTCAAAGCATCGGCTACGACATTCGCTTTACCAGGATGGTAGCGAATTTCGCTGTCATAGTCGTTTAGAAGCTCAACCCAACGTCGTTGCCTCATGTTGAGTTCTTTCTGATTGAAGATATGCTGAAGACTTTTGTGGTCCGTGAAAACCACACATTTTGTACCGTACAAATAGTGTCTCCAGATCTTAAGAGCGAAGATAATTGCACCTAACTCAAGATCATGAGTGGTGTAGTTTTTTTCATGTATCTTCAACTGCCTCGATGCATATGCTATGACTTTGTTCCTTTGCATCAGAACACAGCCAAGACCCAATTTAGATGCAACGCAATAAACGAAGAAATCATCATTGCCCTCAGGCAAAGTCAGAACAGGCGCGTCGCAAAGTTTTTGTTTCAAAGTCAGAAACGCTTCCTCTTGCTTAAATCCCCAACCAACGGGTTTGTTCTTTTGTGTTAGCGCAGTTAGAGGAACTGCAATTTTTAAGAAGTTCTCAATGAAGCGGCGGTAATAACCCGCAAGTCCAAGAAAAGAACGAACTTCAGTAGGAGTAGTAGGCGTATCCCATTCCTTAATCGCACTGATCTTGGATGGATCTACATGAATACCTTGTTTGTTGACAATATGTCCTAAAAATTGAACTTCTTTAAGCCAGAATTCACACTTGGAGAATTTGGCAAAAAGTTGCTCTTTCTTTAGGAGTTCCAAAGTAAGACGAAGATGTTGCTCATGATCAGCTCGCGTCTTAGAATAAATCAAGATGTCATCAATAAAAACGATGACGAACTTATCTAAATAAGGCTTGCAGACCCTATTCATTAAGTCCATGAAAACAGCAGGGGCATTAGTCAAACCGAATGGCATGACTGTGAACTCATAATGCCCTTAACGAGTGCGGAACGCTGTCTTGGGAATGTCTTCTTCATGCACACGAAGTTGATGATATCCAGATGGCAGATCAATCTTTGAAAAATAAGAATACCCTGTAACTGATCAAAGAGATCATCAATGCGAGGTAGGGGATATCGATTCTTGATGGTAAGCTTGTTAAGCTCACGATAATTGATACACATCCTAAAAGATCCATCCTTCTTCTTGACAAAAAGAACGGGAGCACCCCAAGGTGAAAAGCTAGGACGAATAAAACCTTTGTCAGAAAGTTCCTGAAGCTGCTTAGATAACTCTTGCATCTCAGACGGTGCAAGACGATATGGAGATCTGGCAATGGGATTTGCACCAGGCACGAGATCAATACGGAACTCGACTTGGCGTGCTGGGGGTAGACCAGGTAACTCTTCAGGAAACACATCAGGATAATCCCGAACAACAGGGATATCTTGAATAGACTTACCTTTGCCCTTATCTGCTATAACATGTGCCAAAAAGGTCACATAGTTCTTTCGTAGGTACTTCCGAGCTTTAAAACAAGACATGAGTTTGAGACCACCAGCAGGTTTCTCACCACGAACCTGTAGGATCTCACCTGTCGAAATCGGCACACGAACAATCTTCTCAAAACAAACTACCTCTACGCGATGCTTGGCTAACCAATCCATAACCACAATAACATCGAAGTTTCCAAGTTGCATAGGCGTGAGGTCAATAGGAAAAAGATGGTCGTTAAGGTTCAACTGGCAGTTGCGAAGAACAGAATCCAGAACAATGGGTTCACCACTAGCAACCTCTACTGTCAAGGGTTTTCCTAGTTTCGTTCTAGACATGCGAAGCAATGGCTCAAAAGATAATGACACAAAACTCTTATCAGCACCCGAATAAAAAAGAACAGATGCATGCTGATTATTACTAAAGAATGTACCGTTCACCACTTCATTGTCTGCTTGTGCCTCTTATGCATTCATGTTGAAGACTCGCCCTCGAGCCTGAGCCTGATTCTGATTTGGATTAGCATTCACCAATCTTGGACACTGATTATGGTAGTGGGTCAGATCCCCACAGTTGTAACAAGAACCTGGCGGGTAGTGTGGTCGTGCAGCTTGACCTTGTTGCTGAGCAGGAGGCTGAGCAACTCGTTGAGCCGGGTTCTGAACTGCCTGATCCTGAGCAAAACGACAAACATCAGCAAGATGACCTGACTTCCCACAGTTAGTACAGAAACGGCACGGAAGCTGCGGCTGATGGTGACTGTTGCATCTATTGCACAAAGGTGCATTCCCTGCATAATGCTTCTTCACTGGAGGCTGTGCGAGTTGGTTGGGAGCTGCCTGGTTAACTTGGGCAGTGACAGCAAAATTTTGGGAAGCCTTACGCTTCCTTGACCCTTTCGAAGAACCAGATTCCTTACCCTTCTTGTTCTTACCCTTCTTGTCAACCTCTTTGTCAGACGCCTGCTTCTTACCTTTGTCACCCTTTTTATGCAGCTTTCCCTTTTGAACCTGCGACTCAGTCAATTTCGCTGCTAACTCGATCGCCTGACGGAGTGTGGTAGGGTTACTACCGGTAATGATGTCTTGCACTGAGTCAGGTAGACCATCGATGTACCTTTCGATAGCCTTGTCGAGTGGGGTGACCACTGTTGGGCATAGCAAACTCAGCTCCTCATACCTATCAGTATACGCCCGATGTTCGCCACTATCCTATTTCAGATCATAAAACTCCCTTTCTAGAACTCGCAGTTCATGACGAGGGCAAAACTCCTTCATCATAAGAGCTCTAAGTTCAGCCCATGTTTGTGCTAGAGCAACTTCTGCACCACAGTCTCTCATAACCCCGTTTCACCATGTAAGAGCCCTCTTCTGAAACACACTCGAAGAAAACTCGACCTTGCGATTTTCAGGAAACTGAATGTGACGGAAAGTATTCTCAATGCTCTCGAACCATTGAAGAAGCCCAGTTGCTCCCTCAGAACCACTAAACTTGAGAGGTTTAGCCGAGTTGAAACTCTTGAAATTGCATGGAGCATGATGGTTGTTGTTGGCTTGGTTCCATTGAGCAATAAGATTTGGGAACGCAGCAGCCATTTGCTTTGCGATAATTTCTGCCAGTTCGGCATTTGCTATCTGATTCTCGCGTCGAGGAGGCATTCTAAAAGAGGAAACATGAAAGGAAACGAGTGAGATGATTGGATGAAAAGAATGAGATGATACAAAAACAAAAATTGACAACAACAAAGATGGTGGTCATTTGTTCATTGTCAAGAAGCAAACAAACGACACACAGTGACTAATCAAAGTAAATGGGTCAAAAATAATGTATCGCGAAGACATGCTCGCCTATAAGTGAACACTCACCCCATGAGTTCCCAGGTAATAGTGACTGGTCCGATTAAGTGGATTTGTACGAACACTCTAGCCGTAGACAGAAAACCCAGGGTACAGGCATTCACTCTTCTAGTTTGCACGTGTTCACACTATTTAAAACCCAAAACCTTGACGAGATTTTGAAAATTCAAAAAGGGGTTCAAAACCTTATAACAGAGGGTTCAAAACCTTGTAATCAATCATCCTAGATCAGATGATTAGTTTTCAAGGCGGATTCGAAATTGATGTTCTCATTGTGGTTATCACCTAAGGATAGGTGAAGTGCATGTTTTAAAATCTAAACACAAGATAACTTATGTTGGGGTCCTAGAAAGTTATAGTCTAGGTCAAAGCATTACTAATAACCTAATTCCCTATAACCATTGGCTCTGATACCAACTTTTCTGTCACACCCCGACCACGTAGAACATCAAACACATGGCGGAAACGTCGGGGAGTGTTGTAACAGAATTATTGTTTCACAACCATGGCACACAAAGTTATATTTTATTTATCAAACAAGGAGTACACAACATTAACTAAACTACTCTTGCTTCTTTTATGTCACTAAGGCCCGAGTCCACCGTAGTGTCTCCAGATCAAACCTATGCACCTGCTCCTGAAACACATGTGAAAATAGGTACGTCAGTATAAAAATGCCTGTGAGATACATAGGTTTTGTGAAAATAGGATTCATGACTTGGGTTTTAAAAGAAAGGTTTAATAAAAATTAGTTATGAATCTTGTTAAGTGTTTTCTTTTATAAATCATATGAAAACTCGATAAGAAGTCAGATTATATAAAAGAAAAGTGTATGGTTAGTGAAATAACCAAGTAAAATGAGTTGTATAAAATAACTGTTTTGTAAAACAATGTCTTGTGAAGAATATGTTATTTATGTAAAATGTAATGTGTCTATACTGAAATGATTTAATTAACGCTGCGATATGTAATATTATACAAGCATTTATATATAGGAAGTACCAGCGGCGTATCCACCATGCTTGTATCATATTACACACGCCTCATTACTCAAATCACTTACCTAAACCAACCACCATTGTAAATTGTTCATGTATAAGTCAATTGTCACATGTTATTGTGTAAACCATATCAAAATGTCAATGTCTAATGTAAATCACTAAATGTGTATATCAATGTCAAAATGTTTATGTTTAATGTAAATCATGAAATGCGTATCCAAAAATATCATGTATGGCAAGTGAAATATATCAACTATACCATGGGTAAAATGCACAAAAGCAGGGTATTGAATTAAACATAGTTTAAATCAAAGTTATGTTTTGTGGAACAAATGCATGCTATACTGATACAAACATCTATGCGGTTTTGTTATAATGCATACATTCAAGCCTTGTGACTGTGGTGATAGACCTTTAAACAAATTAAAGGTTTATCTGTGTTATGTTTATCGAATTCGGTCATTCCTTCCATCCAAACATACCTAGGAGGTCAGGAACGGGAGTTGTCAATTCCTATGGTACCACTACCTACTAACGAATGGCGTGATCAATGTAATGAATGTATATTGTCCCATTTGAACAAACCAAATGTCATACCGAATGTAAACATGTTATATGAAAATAATGTACTAAGCATAAACATAATGGAATCATGTACTATAAATGTACTAATGAACATAACAAGCATATGATATGAAAACATTAAAGGCACGAAAGTAACAAGTAGGCACATGTGTTTCACCCCAAAACGTTTGGAAAACAGTAAAAGAGGGGTCTATGTACTCACTTGAGATTGCTTAGTAGTCCTTGAGTAACAACCAAACAATGCTAGAAGATCACGGAATCAAACGGCACCTAATATAGGTAACTACATTAATAAACTGGACCTAAATCGGAAGATCGGATAGAATGAGGGCTCGTAAACCAAATGAGTATGGGAACTCATGTAATGTGGTTTAACAAAGCCCACATACTAAAATGAAATCTAACCTAAGTGCTTACGACCCATTACGACCCGTTTAGGTAGCTTATGCTACTTTAACGCGTCGTTCGCGTAAAACGCGTTCAGAACGCCTAACTAGTCCTATGACAATTAAAATATGCCTTAACATGTCTAATATTGTTTCCAAATCAGTTTAGATGTTAAAAGTTATGTTACGTATGCTTAAAATGAATTTTGGCGTAAAACTACCTATCATACAACTAACTAAACGTCGTGACCATAAGGTATAACCTCGGGAGGTTATTCCCTATACACTATGGTCACCTAGTGTGTTTGGTCTGATCCTAATGATCGACCAAATGGGTCGGGTTCGAAAGTATAAGCGATTGTTTAGATCGCTTACCTTTACGACCCTAGACAAGCACAAAACGAAAAGTGACGAGCTAAGCATGTTAAATCATGCTTAACTAAGTTGAGAAAATAGGTTTTGTATCAAAACAAACGGTTTTGATACCCAAGAGTAGTTTGGTTACAAAATACGCAAGAATGCGCATTTTGGGCGAAACTACGACTCGTCACTGTGCCTAGATAACGTGGTAATCAGTAGGTATAGTCACTAGGGACTATAACCATCGTGATTACGCTCACGTTATGAAGTTCAAACGAACTTCGCATTGACCATAAACTAGTCAATGTAGAAAGTCAAACAAAGTTTGACTTTAACGCTAAAAGAATAAAAGAACGAAGGAACACTTACAAAGGGTCCCCGAAAGCTTTGATTTCTCAAGTATTCTCAGGTATGAAGTGGTTTCACTTCAATTTAGAAAACTCTCAAGAATTCAAGTGGGTTTTGCGTTGTGATGTTGGTGGGTATTTATAGATGTGGTAGAACCGTTAGGATCGTTTATCGAAAACCGTGATTCCATCTCATCCATACACTTGTTGCAATACCTTGGTACATCAAATTGGCCCCCCAACATCAGGGAATAACATGTGGAATTGGGTTTGGAAGTGCTTAACAGCTGTTAACAGCTGTTTTAGAAGTTTTTGATGAGCTGGGAGTCCCTTACGGACCGTAAGGTTGAGGGCTTACGGTCCGTAAGCCAGCAACTTTGCTGAATTGACAGTTTTGGTCCCTGTTGGTGTTTAAAGCTTATTTCGTCATGTTTAAGGCCCGTTAAGCCAACTTCAAGGCCCTAAAATGATGCCTAAACATTGTGGACATGAAACATGCTCAAAAACATTCCGGATGTTGGTTCGTTTGGTCGTACGATCGCGATGTTCGGTTAATTACGACGGAATGCGCATAAGCGCGAAAAACGATCCAAATTGCGTGACGAATGGATTTTTCTCATGCCAAACACTAAAATAAAATATTTTAGCGCTTACATAAATTTTTGGATGTCCGGATACATTCAGAACGTAAGTTATGTGCGAAAATGCAAACTTGTGCACTTTTTGACGCTTTTAGTCCCTGAATGACCCAAAAGTTTATTTTAGCACACCGGACCCCTCAAAGCCTATTTCTAAGCTATGTAAAGGATACTTAAGGTATGTTAAGCATATGTTGATGTTTCGGAGTATTTGTCGCGTTAAACTGATTACGTTTACGCACCAGTTTGCGTATAACTCTCCAGAAAGCGATGTAAATTTGAAATTGAACAAAAGTTAAAACATGAAAAATGTAAACATAACCAAAAAAACATTGGGATCAAATAACATTGTTTTATTGACAATTGAACTGTTCACAATGATTACAAGCACAGATGTTACAGGTTTCTCATTCATTCTTCAGACAAATTGATCAAATCTGCTCTAAGTTGAAGCTAAGGCTTCATACCTGAGTATTTTAGATCAATTATTCCTTGCTGGGCCCTTTTGTAAGCTTCTTTCATGTTTGTTCATGCTTTTCAAGCGTGAAAGTCAAACAATGTTTGACTTTCTGCTTTGACCATGAATTGGTCAACACAAAGTTCGTTCGAACTTTGCAACGTGAGCGTAATCATGATAGTTATAGTCTATTGTGACTATACCTACTGATTACCGCATTGATTATTCGAAGTGACGAGTCAAAGTTTCAGTCAAAATACGTGTTTATGCGTATTTTACGTCGAAGCTATTTTCGGGTATCAAAACACTTTGTTTTGATATCAAACCTATTTTCTAACTTAGTTAAACATGTTATAACATGTTTAACTCGTCACTTTTAGTCTAGTGCTTGTTTAGGGTCGTAAGTCAAGCGGTCTTAACAACCGCTTAGACTTTCGAACCCGACCCGTTTGGTCGATCGTTAGGATCCGACCAAGCATATTTTGTAACCATAGTTGTATAGGGAATAACCTTCTGAGGTTATACCTTATGGTCACTTAGTTTAATTAGTTGTATGATAGGTAGTTTATATGCCTTAGGGAAATGACCAAAATGCCCTTTTCATGCATAATTTGATTTTAAGCATATGTAACTTAAATTTTGTCACTTAAACTAATTATGCAACATATTTAAACAGGTTTGGGCATATAATACTTGTCATAGGACTAGTTAGGCGTCTCGAACGCGCATTCGCGCGAACGACGTGTTAAAGTAGCGTAAGCTACTTTAACGGTTCATAACTGTGACAACCCTCACCAAACCAGGTATCCGTACGAACTAATTAATATTTAATTAATACTTAATTATTGTGCTTGCTTATAGTTGTGATTAAACTGCTACTTGAATTCTGATACATACACGTACATGCATCATACTTTATTGCCGTCACTCCATTATTTACACAGAACTATAGTGACAAACTTGATGCACAAAAGCACCGTAGCACAATGAACGGATAACCCAGTAAACATGCTGACATAGCCAGCATCAGACAGGCACTGTTTCTGAGGCCAGTATGAGCCAGGAATAGATTACTACACTAGTAGGGAGTGTAGGGAGGTGAGGATTGTTAAACTGCTTCACTAAGTGATAGTTATAGTGACCGGATGTGCCTAAAACGTACTTTAAGTACAAAATCCTGCACTTTAATACAAAATTCAGCATTTAAGCTAACTAGTAAAGTGCAAAAACATGGGAAAATAATACTAGACACTTTCCAAGGTGTCGGGAATTCATTGTGTCACTAAAACAAATATTAACGACACTTTAAATACTTATTTAGCACATTAACGGATTAATATCCAACCGAACAACCGGACTTAACCCGGAACATAAAAATATTGACATTGACATTGTTTTTGCTTTACTAAGCCAGTTAGGGTCCCCGAACACCCTAACACCCGTTATATTTAATAACACACTAGTAAACTATTTAAACACCTAATTAATCAAACTAGTGCCTAACTAAATGGTTAAAATCCAACCATAATACTCCCCTTTTAAACCAAACGGTTCCCCATAGGGGAGACACTTCACCAAAATTTGATTATCCTAATCATTGTTGTCTAAAATCTAGAAAGCACATGGTTTAGTGGATAAAGCCATAATATGGTTATTAAATATAACCAAGTGACCATTTCATTCATTCCAAACACTTAAACAAAATTGGCACTGTCTTTTTCCCTCTTGATTGAGTTCGGCCGAGAGCTCACACACACCCACCATTACTTTCCAACTTTGATCTTGATAAACCACATACAATCCAAGGTGCTAGAGTTCACATAAGGAAGCCCGGTGCCTATGGAATCACAAGGACCTCTCTACATCGCTATTAACCACCTTGTTTTTGCTTTGATTCTTCCGTAGCCTTGTGCTAGTTGTAAGTGATTCTAGACACCCTCTTGATCTTGTTTAAAGTGGATAATAAGAAGTTTAACGGCTAAAATTTATAAACATGCGAAAATAAAACTAAAAGTCTGGTAAGAAAGATGAACTTGTTGGTTAAAGAGTAACGAATGGTAAAACTTGATAAACCTGAGTTATATGAGCTATAACCTGCTGTAAATAACTTATGACCTATTGCTAAAAGTTATTAGAAAGTGCGGTGATCGTATATGTGCGTTTTAGTAACATATGAGCTAAAAACAGCATGCTGAGTTGTATTTTCAGCCAACTTTAACAGGCTCTAACAGGTCCTTAACTAAACAAAAAATGTATTTTCTGAAGTCTAGATATATGTACTATGAAATACGGTTCTAATGGCACCGGAATCATAATTTTTGGACTTCGTTTACTATTTTTAAGGTGTCGTTTTGTAACAACAGCTAGAGCTGCATTTTTACGGCAGTAAATGGGAGTTATGTTTTCCGTTATAACTCGAATTCCATGTAGAGTTAAATCATGAAATTTTTACTGTAGATGACCACCGATGTATTTGTAATTATACCACTAGAATTTCGTAAATCGGACTTACGATAAATTTTAAATAAATTATTCCGTGGACTGTGGTCAAAAAAAGATAAATCTGATTTCGGTCCGGAAAATGATTTTCTATAAAATATTGGTGATGACTTGGACCCTGATATATTTACACAATAATTTTTGGTTCATATAAGACATTCTATAAAAATTTGGGAATTTTTGGAATAAGATAATTATTTTATTAAAATACTCGAAAACGGCCCAGTTTTGTATAATAAAACTGAAACGATATAAGTAATGTTTTGCATGTCTGAATGACGGGTTGGTTAATTGAGAACTGATTGAATGATTTTACAAAAGAAAATGATACGCTAGTAAGCGTGGACGCCTCCGTTTACAGAGGAAACTCTGGCGAAATTTTTCTAGAAAATATAATACTTAGAAGTGTTTTTGATGACAAGTGTTATAAATATATTTTTAACTTGTTTTCAAAATATAAATTTCGCCATGATTTTTATTACGAAATAACCAAGTGTCGGAGGTGGATTTTCGTAAATAAAACTTGTTAAATATATATATTGAGAATATATATTTTGTAATAAGACGCTTGTGTGCTTACGTGATTATTTTACGAACTAGAGATATATTATTTTTGGGGTAAAAATAATATTACTTGGAAATATATATATTGGGGAATATATTGACGTATTGTTATAACACACCGGAATACAACGCCGATACATGGCAAGATATACCAATACAAGAAATACGAATACACATGTACGAGATACTCCCATCCTTGGGAAGGAGAGACGAATACGAATACCTGTGAAGTCTTAATACATAAATATCGTATAAACAATTATTCCAAAACCAAACATAATCATTATAACTTGGAATAATACCAGAAACATAACTCAAAAACATAAATACTAAGACAAGGCACGACCCGTCCGTCTAATAGACGTTAGACCATTGTAGGTAGTCGTGTTTGCTGAGAAGATTTGGGTTACGAGTTACAAGTACCGAAGACGCAATACAGTGAGTTCATGTCCCCCCCCCCTTTTCTCTTAACTGTTTTCAGTTTTTATACTTCAGGGGTGAAATACATGTTACATTTACTACAAACGTTTTATACACGGTATGATTAGCTAAGGAACTTACTGCTAGATCACGTGAATGGATAGGATATTATCGTAAGACCATTAATCCTTGTATAAGGACCGAGAGGCATGAGTGATAGATCTATCAGGTGTTGCGAGCCCCACACATGGGCCAGCGTGTGGCTGCATGTTGGTGCACTACATCTGTCGACTTCGTCTTGTATCGAGTCTTAGACTAGTTAGAATAGATCAGGGCACGTAGATCAAGAGAATGAGATAGAGTTAGTGAGATTTCGCTTGAACATATGTATGTTGTAGAGATTTCGCTTGAAGAAGCTCAAGCGAAATCAACATGTTTAGATTTCGCTTGAGATCATTCCAAGCGAAATCCTGATGTCTATATATAGGAGGTCAAGGTCAAGCGAAATCATAAGTGGTCAGAAGTAACATTTGAGTGATTCCATACCGAGGTGCTGCCGGTGTGAGAACTGATTGTATTTGTGTTCAAATATCAATATAATCAGTGTTAAAGTGAAGATTCAGCTGTTTTATAGTCAAATACTTGTTTTCCGCACCTGTATTTGATGGAATTCCTCTGAACCGACTCGTTTAGGTCGTGAAACCGATCCTTACAATTGGTATCAGAGCTCAGGAGGAGGAGTTCTGCAAAATTCAGCCAAAATCGATCAAAATTTCTTACTTCTACATCTTCTTTTCTTAGTTCAGAAATTTTACACGGTTAAAATTGATTCAATTTCTCACAGATTGTTTAAAAGTACTAGATAACAAACCCTTGAAAGTTTCACAGCCAAATTCGACCTAAAAGTGATCAAAATCGACATTCGAATGGAGTTCGCTTGAACAGTTCAGTACTATTGGACGATTTCGCTTGAAACTTCAAGCGACACTTAACATTTCGCTTCAGACAGAATTCGTTTTCGCTTCAAGATTTTCGCTTCAAGGTGTTCGCTTCATTCAGGATCGCTTCAAGGATTTCGCTTCAGAAAGTGTTAAATTGAAAGTTTCGCTTGAATCATTTCGCTTCAAGGAGTTCGCTTCAATCAGCTTGATCATTTCGCTTCAAAGATTGTTTACTTGACCAGTTCGCTTGAAAGTGTCTGAAACATGGATAACGATTTCCACAACGCTTTTGCAACATCGTCTAGTTTATCTTCTATTGCTCAGAACATGAATTCTGAAAATGAAATGGGAACTACTCAGAAACCCCCGAAGCTTATGGGCATTGAGGATTATTACGGATGGAAAGATAGATTCGAAAACTGGGTGCAAGCAAATCATCTAAGATCATGGGAATGTATTCTGATAAAGTATGCTCCACCACAAACCGAAATGCAGACTGAAAAAAAGCTTTCAGATTTTAGTAAGGAGGAACGGGAAATATACCGAGCTGAAAAGATGATGATCAGTTTACTTCAACAGGCCATAAAAGAAGACATCTTCATACTACTTCAACATGACAAAACATCACAATCAATATGGGATGCTCTAAAAATCAAGGTTGAAGGCAGTACGAGTATGATTAAAAGCAAGAAGGCATTGCTTAAAAAGGAGTTTGATTTGTTCACAAGTTTGCCCGGAGAAGATACGAAGAAACTCATTGAACGATATTGTCACTTAGTGAGAACAATGTCAATGATGCAAATTAAAAAGGAAAATGATGAATGGGTGGATAAACTTGCTGATGCGTTACCTCAGAAAGAGTGGGGAACTTATTTGATGATACTAAAGAATACTGGAGTTTATGATAGGTTGTCGATCTCTCAGTTCATTGAAAAGATTGAAAGTCAGGATTTGGAACAGCAGAAGATCGCAAGGATGAACAGTCCAAGTGGTCAACAGGACGTGAAGATGTACTACAAAGGTAGTGTTCCGATTTCAGAAGCTGAGAGAAGTCAGAAAATCCAGACTGCGTTTAGTGCTGGGGATTCTACAGAAAAGATTGATCAAAGCTCAAACAAAAGCAGCAGTGGATTCTCATTATATCCAAGTGTCAATCCAAAGACTTCATCAGAAAGTTTTCAGTCTCAAAGCACAAAGATGGGAAATGGTTGTGTGATTCAATGCAACATAGCTCTAAATCTTCCAGAAGGTCAAAGTTTTTCTGAAGACATTGCGAAAGATCATATGGCATTACTTGGTTCCGTACTTATCTCATATGAAGGTTTAGTGGCTGGTCGAATTGGAAATCCTATGCTTACCAAAGAGGATTATGACCAAATTGATGCAGAAGAGATGGAACTAATGGATATCAAATGGTGTCTTGCAAGTGTTCTTAGACGTGCTGAAAAGTTCAAAACAATTACCGGGAGAAATGATTTTCTTGATGCTTGTGTTTCTACTTTAGGATTTGATAAATCTAAAGTTACTTGTTTCAGGTGCAGGGAAAAAGGTCATTTTAAGCGGGAGTGCAAGAACAGAGAAGTTAGTGGTGCGCAAAATCCTTTTGGAAAAGACGACTACTACCGGAAAGCCATTTATCAGCAAGTTGGTCAGATACAAGACTCACAGACGGCTCATGGTAGAAAAATTGAAGATTCAAAGAAAGGATGTTTGGTAGATTTCAACTGGAGCAACTATATATCTTCTAACAGCACAGCATGTTTAGTGGATCAAAATGATGAACAATTACCTGAAGGTTTCAGTTGGGACATGTTTGTTGATGAAAAGGGTGGTTTTAAAGCTTTCATTGCAAAGATTGTTAGAGAACCAGAGTTGTTTGCTACTTGGATGAGATCAATTGGTGAAAAAGTAAAAGATCAATCGATTACGTCTGAAGAAAGTTCAGAAATTGCTGATTCTGAATCATTAAGTACAGATGAGAGTGTGCAAAATGAGGATACTTCAGAAAAAGAAGTTGTTTTTGATCAAACACCATCTGATTCTGGTGTTTCAGATGCTGAGTCTGAAAAATCTGTAGAGTTTGATCAAACACCGATTGAGACTAGTAGTGATGATGAGGAAGAAAAACATATTAATATGGCTAAACATCATCTTTCTCCAGAAAGTTTTCATTTTTATTTTGCAGATCGCATGGAGAAACTGAAGGAGAAACAAGCTGCAAAAGAACAACAACAAAATGAGGAAGCTGAAGTAGTTGTTGAAGAAAAGGTGACTGAAGTTGAGAAGGTAAATGATGAAGAAAAGGTGATTGAAGTGATAAAAACAATCGAGATTGAGAAGATTGTTGAAGTTGAAAAGCCTTGCAAGAAGTGTTTGGAAGCTTGCAAAAATTGTGAAGAAAAAGATGTGATTTTGTTTGATAGAGAAAAACTGATAGAAAAGTTACTATCTGACATCAGCTATGTGAAAGAATCGTATAGCGTGTTGAACAGAACAGTGACAGGTCTTCAAACAACAAACTCTGAAAGAGAAAAAGCTTTAACGATGACGAATTCTACATTAATGGCAAAGCAAAAGGCAATTAATCATTACATCGAAGAAAATGCTAATCTAAAGCAAGAGTTGGAGAAAGAAAAGATTGAGAATGAAAGGATCAGAAGGTTATTACTGAGTTATTCTTGTTCTGATTATGTCATTGATCGAGTTTATCCTACTGTTGCAGGTTTTGAAGCATTTCAGGATGAGAAGCAAAAGAATGAGATTGGTAAGAAATCGACTGTTAAATATAACAAGTGTCCGCCTCCTATCTGGGAAGGATATTCTCCTAGAAAACCAAATGAGGAGCAAGTCGAAAAAGCAGTCAATATAAAGTTAAAATCCGAGACAACTGACGTTTTACCAGATAACATTGATATCACGTTTACCTCGTCTGATACTGATCATGAGTCTGAATTAATCAAAAAGGTGGTTGATCAGGTGTTGGATACTGAGGAGGTGTCTGAGTCAAAATCTGAGTCTGGGTGTTCAAGTTCGTCAGTCAAAAGTTCAAAATCATCGGAAAAACGGTCTTATAGTAAAGAATTTTTGTTATCAAAGGCAAATTTGGATGATGAAACATTTGAAGTTGCATATACTTTAAATGATTCGGACAAATTATACTCTGACAAAGAGTTTCCGATTAGAAGTGTTCGTTTTGACATGATCAAAAAGGTTTTCAAAATGACAGAAATTAATTTTTCTGAAATCAAGGATCTAAAATCTATTGAAAAACCTAAAAAATACACTTCTAGAGTTCAACAAAGGTTAAACAAGAAAAAAGGGAAAAAGAGTTATAATTCTGGCTCTGATTTTCAAAAGTGTAGTTACAAAAAGAAAGGTCTTGGTTTTACTCCACCTGCAAATTATCAAAATGAAAAATATGTTAGAGATTTTAAATCAAAAATGACATATGTTGCAGGAAAAAGCTATGAAGAGGAGTCAAATAGCTTATCTTTGAAAAAATCAAATCAAGAGTTCCTTGCTGAAAGGAAAAGGACAGGAACTGGAGTTTTTCATTCAACTGGAGTTTTTCAACCAAAAGACACAAGAACTTGTTTTCAATGTCAAGTGGTTGGACACATCGCTCACAATTGTCCAAACAAAGTCAACAAAAAACAGGGAGTCTCTGAAAAACTTAAAGGAAAAATGATTGAAGAGAATGATTCACCAACTACAAACTTCAAAACTTTTGAAAATTCAAAGAATGAAGTTGGTGAAAATTCTAAAAGAATGTACAAAAAGAGGGCAAAAGACAATCAAAAATGGATTGTTAAAAAATCTGATGAAAAATCTGGCAATGAATCTGATTCCACAAAATCAGAGGAGTCACAAGATGAGATCGAAGATTTGTTGAATGATGCTGACATTAACTCACTGAGTGTGAAAGAGATTAAACAAATGGTTGGTAAAGTAGAAATCTCAGATTTTGATGTTGAAAAAACATTCAATGAAAATGTTAAGAAAATTTTCAGGAAAATGCTTGATGGGAAAGTAAAGGGGGTTAAAGATTTTTATGCAACTAAAAAGGCAACTTACAACCCTACTGCTCAGGAATTGGAAGCCACCAAGTCAAAGAAGACTTGGGTGGAAGTTTGTTTTCCTTAAAAGTCTTAGGACTTGCCGGAGATCCCAAGTTTATATCGTGGACCAGGAATCGGCATCTTTCTTAATTGTTTTTGTAAATGAATCTTGTAATAGGTAAATTTTGGTTGTTTACATACTGCAGGAATTGCCGGAGCTTTCAGGTTGGTAAGTGCAAAGCAGGAATCGGCATTTTGATTGGTAAAATGGTGATGTAGATGTAACATTCCTACAAGTGGTATTGTGTTCTACATGTGGTAATTTTTACTATTGGGATAGATGGTGCATATTTGCAAGTGGTAAATCAAGGACATTAATTTGTACTTGATCTGCTACAAGTGGTTAAGAATAGACAATGTGATGAACCACACCCCGAATATACAAATGATTATATCATAAAAACTTATTTTCCGGAAAAATCATTTTGATTAAAACAAACTTAAGTGTTTTGAAATCTAAATGAGAAAATAGTTTTGTGATAGGGGGAGTTCTGATTGTTTATGCCAAGTGAATGGCGATTTGATGCGATTCGATATTAGTTGTCACTTTATTGTACAGTTTATTTTCAAATTTCCTAAAATGTGTTTGCATTTTAGGGGGAGTAAAAATTTTCAGAAAATTCAAAAACATTTGAAAATTTGAAAAAAACAAAAACATGATAAAATGAAAAATGAGTTTTTGTTGCATAAAAGAGGAAATGATAGTACATCAGTGGACTATCACAACATGCTAAAGAAATGTAAAGATAAAATGTGATAAACAATCTTACTGTGGATATGTCAGTAGGTTTTTGCACATTTAGTAGATTGTGACGAGATATAAACTTAAATTTCAAACTTGCTTGTTCTGTGGGTTAACACAAACTTGGATATATAGGTAACCCCTGAAATCTTGTTTGAAAGGTCCCTTATTCTGAGATACTAGGTCTTTATACTCAGTGATATCTGGGGTATTATCCCGGGACTTCTGCTGAAAGGAATTTCTGATCTAGTCCCCGGAGAATACTTTACATTTGCTTGAAATATAGCTCACCCTCAGCTAAAAAATGATGAAACATTGAAAAATGCTAATCATGGCTGTTGTAACAAAAGATCCTCTAAAGGGGACACACCAAAAGTCGAAGCCGTCATCTCTCTGCGTATACGGGAGTATCGACCTGAGCTCTCACGGCCCTCGTACTATAATTTATTCCCCTGACAGATATCATCTGTGGTATACTCACCTGTAAGACTGAATATTGGGATCTGGATACGGGAGTATATTCAAGTAGTGGGACACACGGATAAGTTTAAGTATCTTAAAACATTAACATCGTATCTCGGATCAATTGAACTTTGTGTGAAAATTTAAGTGGACAAACATACTGACAATCTAGGTAAATTGTTTAGAACTTAATATGAAATGAAGCTTAACGGTGTTAGTGATATGTCTCATAAACTGATATGATCCTCTTGCACAAACTCACAAAAATATTGTTTGTAAATATTTCTTTATTGTATTCCTTTACAATCAAAAATTACAAAAAGATTTTAGTGTGTTTTAGCATAAATTTTTGAAAAAATTAAAAAAAAAAAAAAAAATTCGACAACTGATATTGGAGAGCTGATTGTCAAAATTTCAAGTGCTAAACATGATGACTTGGTTGTGAGGAGGAGTGAATCTTAAAATGTCAAAAAGGTTTGTTAAAATTCTACAATTTTTATTAAAAAACCTACATTTGGTTCATCATTGGTTTGTGATATGAAAGAGAATTATCTGATTATATCAGATTGTGGGTGAATTTAAATTGTTAAATTTAGAAAATTTATTTCTGGGTTAAGATTGTTACAGGTGAGCCAGATTAATTCATTCAAAGCTTATGAAAGTCAGAATTTGATCATGAATCTAAAAGTTTGCTAGCTGATGATGCTGATGAACTTAAGGAATCAAGAGATCTGATCAAGAGAATTAGATAAAAGCCAGGCAATGATCCTGTAGACAAAATTTGAATCAGACATCGATCCTAAAGCAGATGTTGCTGAAGAACAAATGAATACCAGCAAATCATGAGGGGAAGTCTGATAGAGCCAGTTGATTTTGGAAAAGAAGATAGAGAGAGAAAAGCCCAGAGACTGATCAAGAATGAAGATGTGAAGACACAGCATTGGTGTGACTCGATAGTCGACTCGTCAACATCTGAGGGGGAGTCTGTTGGTGCACTACATCTGTCGACTTCGTCTTGTATCGAGTCTTAGACTAGTTAGAATAGATCAGGGCACGTAGATCAAGAGAATGAGATAGAGTTAGTGAGATTTCGCTTGAACATATGTATGTTGTAGAGATTTCGCTTGAAGAAGCTCAAGCGAAATCAACATGTTTAGATTTCGCTTGAGATCATTCCAAGCGAAATCCTGATGTCTATATATAGGAGGTCAAGGTCAAGCGAAATCATAAGTGGTCAGAAGTAACATTTGAGTGATTCTATACCGAGGTGCTGCCGGTGTGAGAACTGATTGTATTTGTGTTCAAATATCAATATAATCAGTGTTAAAGTGAAGATTCAGCTGTTTTATAGTCAAATACTTGTTTTCCGCACCTGTATTTGATGGAATTCCTCTGAACCGACTCGTTTAGGTCGTGAAACCGATCCTTACAACCG
Organism: Helianthus tuberosus; assembly: GCA_030545235.1. Lineage (NCBI taxonomy): Eukaryota > Viridiplantae > Streptophyta > Magnoliopsida > Asterales > Asteraceae > Helianthus > Helianthus tuberosus. Next base: position 59,980,231 of record CM060445.1, read on the forward strand.
GTATGAAATACGCGTTACAGGTTTGAGTGCTTCCTAGACCATGTCACTTATTAATGTATTAGCTACACATTAATCAATCTCTTTTTCCTTACTTGCTACATACCAGGGACTTTTATACATACTTACAACATTTTCAAATGTTTGTACATACTCACTTACACATGAACTCGCTCAACTTTATGTTGACTTTTCAAACTACATGTATTTCAGGAAACTAACGGATCTGGCACGGTATGCACGTATTTTTAAGCTGCGTTTGATTAAAGAAGTCATCCAGGGTTTAGAAGGTGTAACCTCTTCCTGGACGGGTTACATATCTCTAAACCTATCATTGTTTAAAGTCTTTTGCTAAGACTTTATAAACTCAATTAAATCAAGTTAAGGTTTGTAACTTATTTTGCGATTATTGAAAAATGGGATTTTTCTAAACTTTATTAATGAATGAATATCTCATGTTTTTATCATATAGCATTGTTATGATTGTTGCTATGGTATTAAGAAGTCACACCAAATAAACCCACGCTTCTGTAAAGCTAGGGTGTGACAGCTTGGTATCAGAGCCTCGATCATAGCGAACTAGGATTCCTTCTCGAGTCTAGACTATGATCACTAGGGCTCTCACGAAAACGTTTTCAAACACTTTTACATTGCATACACTATACGTCCAGATCCAGGGAACAAACCTTTTTACAAACAAAAAGGCACAAATACACTTTTCAAAATTTATAGTCCAGTCGGGGAGACTGGGGAAAAAAATTTAGTCTGAGAGGCTGAAGGAGAAGTCTAGTGGGACTAGGAGGCTCAGTCTGAGAGGCTGAGGGAGTAGTCTAGTGGGACTAGGAGGCTCAGTCTGAGAGGCTGAGGGAGTAGTCTAGTGGGACTAGGAGGCTAGTCTGAGAGACTGATAATTCAATCTGAGAGATTGGGAGATTTTAGTCTGAGAGACCAGGAAGTTAGTCTGAGAGACTGAGAATTCAATCTGAGAGATTGAGAGATTTTAGTCTGAGAGACCAGGAAGTTAGTCTGAGAGACTGAGAATTCAATATGAGAGATTCGGAGATTTTAGTTTGAGAGACCAGGAAGTCTGTCTGAGAGATTGAGAATTCAGTCTGAGAGGCTGGGAGGATAGTCTGAGAGACTAGGAGGATCAGTCTGAGAGGCTGGGAGGATAGTCTGAGAGATTAGGGAGTTCAGTTTGAGAAACTGGGAGGATAGTCTGGGGAAGACTAGGATGACTACTTGCTTACATTAGTTGCGACTTACATGCTTATTTGATTTAATATTGATGTACGTGCATACGTGGTAGTTATTCGCATACAGTAATTGTTAGTAACTACAATGGATATACATGTTACGCACCGGCACACATGTCACTCTAACTAGAGAATGAGTTATCAGACATTGATAGCCCTACGACCACCGCCACAGATAATGAGACTGCATCTGCGCCAGAGATATTTACGTCAGATACTGAGAGTGATCCTGATATGCTGACTAAGGGCGAGGATGACTTCTAACAGTCCGTGCTACCAGATTTTGGTGATACTTTACCCTTGCTGATGGCTTCTCTGACAAGAATCCTTCTGTCACTCTTGTTCGGTCCATGACCACTTCGTCACTGGACATCCCGATGATGAGCACACTATGGCTCCAATCCTCGACAATGCGCCTCTTGTGGACATTCCTTCCGGAGGTGGGCTACTCGACGAACGATTGATGATGACGTAGACATGATTACTGATGGTCCTTCTACTGACCCCCATGATGATGGAAAATTAATTGAAAACATTGTTACTAATTGCACATTTTGAGATCCCTGTTATCAAGCTACCCTCTGATTCTAGTGTACACTCGATTTCAGACTCCTTTGAGGGTGTGACATTTCACAGCCTTTACAGATGGCCGGATTACATTTTTCTACCAGCACGGACGACGGCGCCGTTATGACTGCTGCACTAACACCTGCTCGAGGCACCACACCGTTAGACGCCCCAGAGCCTGCTCTTGAGCTAGCTTCTACACCTTTCGGGTCAGCTCGATGTTGCGCCTGCTGAACCTACACCTTTATGTGATCACGATCCTGTTTCTTTTGGTCTGCCAGACATTGCACCTCTACTATCTAACCCAGTACCAGCACCTGACAATCTCCTTATTAGTTGAAACGTTTGTTTTTGCATCCATAACCGCTGATGTTGCTCCTTTTCCCCCATGGAGACCGACGCCCATTGCACTGGCATACTTATCGTTTCCTTTCCGGACGTGCCTGTACCCCGGAAGAGTACTCCAGGTCGGCACCAGCATAACGATCTGTTTTGCTACAACAACATTTTCTACGGCCTTACAGGCCGCACCGTTTACTCCTTTCACCCTACATAGCTGTACGAGCCGATTGGATGGATCCTATAATACACTATGCAGATTTTAGACCCTTACCATCCCTCACGTAGTGGAGGCCACATACGAGATGAGTTGCTCCTGTAACACCAACTACAGTTGGAGGATATGAGTCGCAGAATGTTGGAGCTTGAGCTGACACCACAATTGGCAACTTCGAATGCAAAACATTACATAACCGAAAGCATGATTTAAGTGTCTACATCACAAGACAACATATTGTCTGAAAAGTTTATGTAAAATACCACATCCTCCACCCCGTCTATCGCCAACATACATTGATTCGCCACATACATCCAGATTAGTTAACTACTTCGATATATATACAAGCACGAGGAGGAGTTCACACATGTTAGCAGTCACTTTTCTTTCCTCCTCCACCTCAGTCACCAGTATAGTTGGTTTCTGGATTATGCGGATTGCATTACACTTGAGTAAAGACACTAAAGATAAGCCGGGATTGCGGAGACTTCTGAGGACCACTTCTGATTATGAAATTTTGATGCACTAATATACGTGTTGGGCAAGGGTAGGGTGACCCTGTGTCCCTTTTGATGTGATACATTTTGTAAGACACAGTGATTGTGGCCGGATGATAACGAAAGCCCAATCATCTTTAAACATGTGACAATACTTATGACTAATAACTAATGAAAGACTCAGTCGCTATGTTCCGACTAAGCATGCTGTTGATCAGCATATTTGTGCTATAACTATAATGCTACATGCTTACTTGCTACGTTCCTATTTACAAGTTGTGCAATAATTATGATAATACGTGATTGAATGTTATAACGACTGTGTATATACATATATGCAATATACCTCTGAGGTCTTATTCGTTAAACAGAGACTTGTGTGCTCGTGTACTTAACAAGACCTGACCTAACCGACTTTCTTCTAGGAAGATGTCGACTCAAGGGAACACCAACACCAACAACCCCCTGCCAACGACAGAGGCGGAATTTCAAGAACGCCTATTGCAGTTCATCGCACAGTACGAGGCCCTTCGCTCCGAGCGCAGCGGAAGTACCTCAGGAAATAACCCACCCAACGGCTGCACCTACAAGCAGTTCTTGGGCTGCCAGCCCCTACATTTCAACGGCACTGGGGGTGCCGTAGCCTTCGTGCGCTGGGTTGAGAAGACGGACACCGTATTGCGTGCGAGCAAATGCGCCCCAGAGCACCAGGTCGCGTACATTTCCGGACTGTTCCAAGATGGGGCTCTGTCATGGTGGAAACTCCGGGTTCAGACGATGGGCGAGGCTGCTGCATATGCTTTATCATGGGACGAGCTGAAAGAGCTAACGCATAAAAAGTACTGTTCGAGAACAGAAAGCCAGAAGGTGGAAACTGAGTTCTGGAACTTGAAGATGGAAGGTCCAAAAATAGCTGAGTACGTGGAGAAGTTCCAAGTTCTGTCGCGTATTGTTCCATACATGGTAGATCCAGAGTTTAAGAAGATTGAGCGTTTCATTTGGGGATTGGCACCTCAAATCATGAGCATGGTGACGACATCAAAGACTGCAACGATCGCTGAGGCCATCAATCTAAGTGTGGCCTTGACTAAAGAGGCAATCAGGATGAACAAATTTTCAACCTCTGAGGAGAAGAAGGAGACTCATGTAGAGTCATCTGGGGACAACAAGAGAAAGTTGGCAAATTTCAAACAGGATACCCAGTCGAGTAGCAATAACAAGGCTAAAAAGAGAAAAGAGTACATGGGTAAGCTACCTAAATGCGACAGGTGCCGACGTCATCATACCGGGCGACGTAAAAATGGGAAGTGTGACAACTGTGGCAAAGTGGGACACAACAGGGAAACGTGTTGGAGTGAGACGAAGCGTGGAAAGAAAGGAAAGGGGAAAGTTAAGGGATGTTATACCTGCGGGGATATGAGGCACTATAGGAAAGATTGCCCAAGGGAGATTAAGCAAAATCATGGGAAAGATGCCTAACACTGGAGCCAGGGAAGTACGCCAGGAATCCAAGCATGGATATCGGTACGTCCCATACTACTCAATGTTATGCATCTGTATTGCCAAATACTGTTGCAAATTTTACGATTCGCACCTCTAGAGTTCGAGAGTATAATTGGTTTAAGCAGCGAGTAAGTAGATATTCCAGTACCCATTAGAACTAGCTTAGGGGAAGCTAGTGGAAGCCAACACAGTAACTGGAATCGGCAAGATAGGACCCGGGAAACACAAGATTACACTTGATCTACTGACAGTGAATTGGGAGACTTCAACAAGGTAGTTGGAGGGATTGGTTGACAAATGATCAATAGGAGATTGATATCCGCACCGCGATGGCGACGAAGAAGCAATCTTGACTCATGAAGCGGGATACACCTCTGCAGATTACAAATCGCTTGAAGGCACAAAGGATGTCGCGTAAAGAATGTGTTGTTTTCTTGGCTCATGTCGGGGACAAAAGAGCCGAAGAGCTAAAAATTAAAGATACCCCCGTGATCGGAGAATATCCTGAAGTCTTCCTCGAAGACTTGCCGGAATCGTCTCCTCAACGATTAGTCGAATCTCGCATCGATTTAATTCCAGGCACCACACCTGTAGTCGATGCACCGTAGCGACTTACATTTTCGGAGATGCAAGGATTAACAGTGTAGTTTTAGTAGTAAATAGAGGAGGAAGATAACAGACCAAAATTCCCTTTTGGGTAACCTCAGTTCCGCTCATCAAGAAAAAGGATGATGACTTTCAAATGACTGGGAGTCGAACGAGCTAGCCAACCAGAGTCGGTGGCTCTTGCTGAGGACTAACGAACTTCTTACATAACTGACTGTGAGGACCCAACTACTATTACATGACTGGTCGACAATCGAGCATCGTTAGCAGTGAATTCGAGAAGAAAGTTTACCGGTGAAAATTGTGGGACAATGACTAGTTCTTAGACGTACACAAAAAAAAGGTGCTTCCTACACAATGTACAAACCGGGTCTACACGGGATACCAAATCTGGAGAATCTAGAAAACTTATATCTAGGACCTTTGGGAACCCAGGACCAAACTCGTAAGGGTTTTATTTGGGAACCACATCTGTCAACTCAATCAACCATCATTAACCTGGCGCATATGCCAGTTCCGTTGACCAAACATAGAGTACTTGGATTTCTTTTACTTCTGGCGAGTAGATGTTTGCATCTCTACTGTCACACCCCGACCACGTAGAACATACAAAACGTGGCGGAAACATCGGGGAGTGTTGTAACAGAATTTATGTTTCACAACCATGGAAATTAAAGTTTCGTTTTATTGATTAAAAGTGTTACAATGTCTTAACAAACAAAGAAATACAACATAATTAACTAGTCTTGCATCTTTTATTGTCACTAAAGCCCAAGTCTGCCTATGTGTATCTTGATCATCTTATGCAACAGCTCCTGAAAAACACATGTGAAAATAGGTACGTCAGCATAAAAATGCCTGTGAGATACATAGGTTTTGTGAAAATAGGTTTCATGACTTATGTTTGAGAAAATGTTTAGTCATGAACCTTGTAATTTGCTTTGTCTTTGTAAATCATTTGAAAAACAATAAGTTCAGATGATATGTATAAATAAGAAAATAATGCATGGTTAAATGAGTAACCATGTAAAATGAGTTTGTAAAAGTTAAGTTGTTTGTAAAACAATATATTTTAAAAGGTATGTTATTTGTATAAAATGTTATATGTATCAAACTGAAATGATTCAAATAACGCTACTATATATGTAATACCATACAAACACTTATATATAGGAAGTACCAGCGGCGTATCCACCATGCTTGTATCATATTACACACGCATCGTTACTTAATCACTTACTCAAACCACCAATGTAATAAGTCTATGTTTAAACCAATAGTCAAAAGTCCTTGTATAAACCATGTCAAATGTTTATAGTCCAAAAGTAGTCAAGTAATGTATAACCGAAATGATATGTATGGTAAGTAAAATTTAGACTACTTAAACCATAAGTAAAAATGTACAAAACAAAGTATTGAAGTAAAACTTGGTTTAAATCAAAGTTATGTTTTGTAAGATATATGCATGCTATACTGAATATGAACATTTATGCGGTATTGTGAAAATTCATACATCCAAGCCTTGAGACAGACGGATAACTATGTAAAAGTGAGTTATTAAGAGAATATGTATTCGGATTCGGTCATTCCTTTCATCCCCTTTCCCTGGGATGTCCGGAACGGGATTTGTCAAGTCCTATGGTACCACTACCTACTAACGAATGGCATGATCGGTGTTAATGAATGTATAGTATAGTTTAAACAAACCAAATGTCATACCAAAATGTAAGCATGTTTTATGAAGATAATGTACCTAGTATGCTAGAGTAAACATACAGGGTAGAGCTGTAAAACAATGTGTCCATATGTTACTGGAACATATGCAATAGAGATGCAGTATAAAACAATGTACTAAGTATGCAAAGTCATCATACAAAGTAGAAAAGTCATGTAAAACAATGTACTAAGTATGCAAAGTCATCATACAAAGCATAGAACACCATGAAATCATGTACTATAAATGTACTAATGAACATAGCAAGTATATGATGTGAAAACAGGAAAGCACGAAAGTAACAAGTAGGCACATGTGTTTCACCCCAAAACAGTTTGGAAAACAGTAAAAGAGGGGTCTATGTACTCACTTGAGATTGCTCAGATGTCCTTGAGTAACAACCAAACAATGCTAGAGATCGCGGATATTAAACGGCACCTAATATAGGTAACTATGTTAATTAACCGGACCTAGATCGGAAGATCGGGTAGCATTAGGGTTTGTAAACCAAACGAGTGTAGAGACTCGTGTCATTTGGTTTAACAAAGCCTACATACTAAATGAAACTTAACCTAAGAGTTTACGACCCATTACGACCCGTTTAGGTAGCTTATGCTACTTTAACGCGTCGTTCGCGTGAAACGCGTTCGGACCACCTAACTAGTCCTATGACAAGTGTTATATGCCTAAACATGTTACATAATCAGTTATGTGACAAAAGTTTAGGTTACATATGCTTAATTACCAATTTTACATGAAAAGGGTATTCTGGTAATTTACCTAAGGCATATAAACTACCTATCATACAACTACTTAAACGATGTGACCATAGGGTATAACCTCGGAAGGTTATTCCCTACCTACTATGGTCACCTAATGTATTTGGTCGGATCCTAATGATCGACCAAATGGGTCGAGTTCGAAGGTATAGGCGATTTATTAGATCGCCTACCCTACGACTCTAGACAACGTGGTAATCAGTGGGCATAGTCCCAAGGGACTATGACCAACGTGATTACACTCACGTTGCGAAGTTCAAACGAACTTCGCATTGACCATTACTGGTCAACGCTGAAAGTCAAACAAAGTTTGACTTTCTGACTCTAAAAGTAATAAAATAAGGAAAAGAACGAAAGAATACTTACCCAGGGTCCCCGAATGCTAATCCCGATTCAAGAATCTCAGGTATGAAACAATGGTTTCAACTTAGAGGTTCTCAAATCAGAATTCTAGTGATTTTAGCAATGGGGGGTATGGGGTATATATAGTTTTCGGTCCACCGTTAGGATCGTTTCATGGAAAACGTGCCTTAATCCCACCCGTACAAGTGTCGGGACCTTAAGGTGACTAAAATTTGATCCTTATCAGCTGACTAGACTCTTGGGAATGTGTGGTTGAGAATCGAACAGCTGGAACAGGCTGTTAGAAACACAGAACCTGGTCTACAGGTTACCTTACGGACCGTAAGGTCAATAAGGTTGAGGTCCGTAAGCTTGTTGCAGACCAGCAAGTTTGAAAAATGGCAGATTTAGTCCCTGTTGAGTAATAAGGTCATTTCCGACACGTTTAAGGCCCGTTAACCCCATTTCAAAGCTCTAAAATGAAGTTAAAGTATAGGGAACTTAAAATGTGCTCAAAAATATTTCGGATGTCGGTTCGTTTGGCCGTACGGTTGCGATGCTCGGTTAATTACGACGGAATACGCATAAGTGCGAAAAACGATCCAAATGACGAAACGAATGGATTTTTCTTATACCAAACACTAAAATAAAATATTTTAGTGCTTACATAAATTTTTGGATGTCCGGATGTATTCAGAACGTAAGTTATGCGTAAAAATGCAAACTTGTGCACTTTTTGACGCTTTTAGTCCCTGAATGACACAAAAGTTTATTTTAGCATACCGAACACCTCAAAGCCTATTTCTAAGCTATGTAAATGATATTTATGGTATGTTTAACTTATGGTCATGTTCTGGAATGTTCGTTACAGTTCAAATTGGCACACTTTCGCAGTTTGTCAACTTTAGTCCCTGTAAGCGATTTAACTTGATTTTGCCATACCAAAGCCTTCAAAACTTATTTCTAAGTTATGTAAAGGTTATTTAAGGTATGTTAAGCCTATGTCACTATTCCGGAGTGTTTGTTGCATTAAACTGGTTATATTTACGCATCGGTGCGCGTATAACCTTCCAGAAAGCGATTTAGAGTTTGAAATTGAACGAGAATTGATATGTGCAATTGATACACATATTTTAACAAATCCCAAGTATGAAATATAATATTTCATTGGTTTGGTATTTGTTTGATGGCCGTGGAGGAACAGGTGTTACAGTCTCCCCTACTTTAGGAAATTTCGTCCCGAAATTTATTTAGAGGAAACTTGTGAGAGTTTGAAAGCATGAAGTTGAAAAGATCAAACAATATTGATTTGGGTTCTTGAACTTCTAGTAACCTTAATAACATTATGATTGCAATGTAAGAGGGATACTTATATACAAGTATATGAAGCGTCATTGGTGCGTCCACCGTACCTCCATTACATCGTTCTCATTTCGTTATTGTTGTCACTATCGGCTCTTACACATAATAAATCTTACTGGGTTTCTGTGCACTAAATTTCATAATTATGTACGCGTCCATAATCAGACAATTCCTTGCACAGTTCACACAGTCTATTTTATAATGTGTAGGGGAAAACCAAATGAACAAACCTGTGATGAGTGTGACTAGACCGCCATAGAGTCCTTTTAATTAAATCATTAAATGATCTAAATAGACTATCAAGGAGTCTGTCCAGCTACATCACTAGATGTCGTTCTTTAACCAAATTGTGAATCAATCTTTTTTATTAGACCACTAAAGGGTCTCTTATGAATCATGGAGCGGTACTTATATAATCCAAGGGTCTTAACTATTACATAGAAGCCCATTAAGGATTGAAGGTAGTACCTTTTGAATATCCTGCTACGAATCCCTCATATGAAGATATGAAAGATCCTGCGAGGATTTGGATAACGAATATCCAGAGTATTAAAAACACAAAAATGCATAAAAGAAAACATGAGATGAATAAACACATAGTCACATAACCACAAAATTGTTTAACTAGAAGTTTGTTCTGCTAACAGAGTACATGTATTTAAAGCACACTAGGAATCCATCTCGTGGATTTCATTTGGCACTTTAAACATTATCAAGAATCTAACTATAAAGATAGAAAGATTCAAAAAGAAAATTCGATTTCGATTATAAAGAATCGAAATGTTCGAATTAAGGTACAAAAGGAATCCAATTAAGGACTCTGATTTGAATGATAATCATCCACAAGGATCTAATTGTGAAGATAAAAAGATCCCATATGAATTTTAGAAGTTGAAGATGTTTTGAAACCTTGCACTGGATGTGCTTAGGTCAAAACATGATGTAAAATGCTTATGAAGTTGAGATGCTAGATATGTCAAGGCGACATATGAAGCAGAATTTGAAGGTTAAGTAAATGTGTGAGGAAAAATATATTTGGAAGACTATGCATGGGGTAAAAAAAATGTTTTTGAAACCTTATATATAATACTTTTTGAAATCATAAAGTAGGTGTATTAGGTAGATATATTTACAAAAATGTTTTAAAAATCACGCGAGATGAAAGTTTGAAATTATGTATAAGGTTTTTGAAAGACATGAATGATGCTTTTCGAAATCATGCACTTGATCAGAAAATGTATTGTGTTAATATTGTCTTCAGACTATATGAAATATTTTGAAATTAGGAAGGTTGGTTTTGATAACATGGCCAATGTTTTTGAAATAACATAGACAATGCATCTAGAAAAATTGTTTTCAAACTATATGAAATGTTTTGAGATCATGAAGATTGTTTTGAAACACTGGTACTGTGTATGTTGAAAAATCAAAACGTAATGGGTATGAGATTTGAAAATACCCTTAGTTATATAACCAAGGATTTAAAGGCACAGATGTGCGAAAAGCACGATTACTCATAATATCACTTAATTTTCTGTACTTTGTTTCTTAGAGTGAAACGAGTACTTAAAATTTTCGAGGGAATCATGAGCAATCATTTGAAAGAGAGAAATCACAAGAATAGTTTGTAAGGTACATAGTTCCTTGATGTAGGTATCATAGGAAAAGCCATACACACCTAGCAGGGGGTTGAGCTGGTTGGTTGGGGACTGCTTTACCATTGGGAGCGACCATGGCGAAGTTCTGAGAAGCCTTTCGCTTCTTTGACTTCTTAGGGGATCGTTCATCCATGGTCTTTGATTCCTTGATTGGTTTATTGGCTGATGGTGTTGTCGCCTGACTAGGTCCTGCCTGTCTTGGTGACTCTTGAGTGGCTTCATCCTGAAGATGATACATGGCAGTAGCTAATTCAACAGTCTTCAGGACTACTTCGCCTATTCGCTGAGCGAATTTTTTTTTTTTTTTTTTTTGGCTGCTTGCTCAGATATCTGGGCGTCATCGTGATGAAGAGACATTCTTGAAGAAAAAGAAAGGCATAGGGAGATACAGGTGAAAGATTATTGGACAATCAAAACAGAAAGATAACGCATGAAAATTGCGATCATTTGTTTGTTACCTAAGGCAAACAAATGAGACGGTGACTAATCAAAGTAAATGGGTCAAAAATAATGTATCGCGAAGACATGCTCGCCTATAAGTGAACACTCATCCCAAGAATTCCCAGGTAAGCACAACTGGTATCGCGTCTGAGGAGATGTATACGAAGTGCTTGCCTAGACAGAAAACCCAGAATACAGGCATTCACCCTTCCAGTTTGCACATGTTCACACATTTAAAACCCAAAACCTTGACGAAGTTTTGAAAACTCAAAGGGGTTCAAAACCATATACTAGAGAGTTCAAAACCTTACAATAGAGGGTTCAAAACCTAGTAATCAATCATCCTAGAACAGATGATTAGTTTTCAAAGCGGTTTTGAAATTTATGTTCTTGTTGTGGTCGTCGCCTAAGGATAGGTGACGGTATTGTTTTATGACTAAACGCAAGTGAACTCGCGTTAGGGTCCTAAGAAGGTTATAGACTAGGTCAAAGCATTACTAATAACCTAATTCACTATAACCATTAGCTCTGATACCATCTTTTCTGTCACACCCCGACCACGTAGAACATACAAAACGTGGCGGAAACATCGGGGAGTGTTGTAACAGAATTTATGTTTCACAACCATGGAAATTAAAGTTTCGTTTTATTGATTAAAAGTGTTACAATGTCTTAACAAACAAAGAAATACAACATAATTAACTAGTCTTGCATCTTTTATTGTCACTAAAGCCCAAGTCTGCCTATGTGTATCTTGATCATCTTATGCAACAGCTCCTGAAAAACACATGTGAAAATAGGTACGTCAGCATAAAAATGCCTGTGAGATACATAGGTTTTGTGAAAATAGGTTTCATGACTTATGTTTGAGAAAATGTTTAGTCATGAACCTTGTAATTTGCTTTGTCTTTGTAAATCATTTGAAAAACAATAAGTTCAGATGATATGTATAAATAAGAAAATAATGCATGGTTAAATGAGTAACCATGTAAAATGAGTTTGTAAAAGTTAAGTTGTTTGTAAAACAATGTATTTTGAAAGGTATGTTATTTGTATAAAATGTTATATGTATCAAACTGAAATGATTCAAATAACGCTACTATATATGTAATACCATACAAACACTTATATATAGGAAGTACCAGCGGCGTATCCACCATGCTTGTATCATATTACACACGCATCGTTACTTAATCACTTACTCAAACCACCAATGTAATAAGTCTATGTTTAAACCAATAGTCAAAAGTCCTTGTATAAACCATGTCAAATGTTTATAGTCCAAAAGTAGTCAAGTAATGTATAACAGAAATGATATGTATGGTAAGTAAAATTTAGACTACTTAAACCATAAGTAAAAATGTACAAAACAAAGTATTGAAGTAAAACTTGGTTTAAATCAAAGTTATGTTTTGTAAGATATATGCATGCTATACTGAATATGAACATTTATGCGGTATTGTGAAAATTCATACATCCAAGCCTTGAGACAGACGGATAACTATGTAAAAGTGAGTTATCAAGAGAATATGTATTCGGATTCGGTCATTCCTTTCATCCCCTTTCCCTGGGATGTCCGGAACGGGATTTGTCAAGTCCTATGGTACCACTACCTACTAACAAACGACATGATCGGTGTTAATGAATGTATAGTATAGTTTAAACAAACCAAATGTCATACCAAAATGTAAGCATGTTTTATGAAGATAATGTACCTAGTATGGTAGAGTAAACATACAGGGTAGAGCTGTAAAACAATGTGTCCATATGTTACTGGAACATATGTAACAGAGATGCAGTATAAAACAATGTACTAAGTATGCAAAGTCATCATACAAAGCAGAAAAGTCATGTAAAACAATGTACTAAGTATGCAAAGTCATCATACAAAGCATAGAACACCATGAAATCATGTACTATAAATGTACTAATGAACATAGCAAGTATATGATGTGAAAACAGGAAAGCACGAAAGTAACAAGTAGGCACATGTGTTTCACCCCAAAACAGTTTGGAAAACAGTAAAAGAGGGGTCTATGTACTCACTTGAGATTGCTCAGATGTCCTTGAGTAACAACCAAACAATGCTAGAGATCGCGGATATTAAACGGCACCTAATATAGGTAACTATGTTAATTAACCGGACCTAGATCGGAAGATCGGGTAGCATTAGGGTTTGTAAACCAAACGAGTGTAGAGACTCGTGTCATTTGGTTTAACAAAGCCTACATACTAAATGAAACTTAACCTAAGAGTTTACGACCCATTACGACCCGTTTAGGTAGCTTATGCTACTTTAACGCGTCGTTCGCGTGAAACGCGTTCGGACCACCTAACTAGTCCTATGACAAGTGTTATATGCCTAAACATGTTACATAATCAGTTATGTGACAAAAGTTTAGGTTACATATGCTTAATTACCAATTTTACATGAAAAGGGTATTCTGGTAATTTACCTAAGGCATATAAACTACCTATCATACAACTACTTAAACGATGTGACCATAGGGTATAACCTCGGAAGGTTATTCCCTACCTACTATGGTCACCTAATGTATTTGGTCGGATCCTAATGATCGACCAAATGGGTCGAGTTCGAAGGTATAGGCGATTTATTAGATCGCCTACCCTACGACTCTAGACAACGTGGTAATCAGTGGGCATAGTCCCAAGGGACTATGACCAACGTGATTACACTCACGTTGCGAAGTTCAAACGAACTTCGCATTGACCATTACTGGTCAACGCTGAAAGTCAAACAAAGTTTGACTTTCTGACTCTAAAAGTAATAAAATAAGGAAAAGAACGAAAGAATACTTACCCAGGGTCCCCGAATGCTAATCCCGATTCAAGAATCTCAGGTATGAAACAATGGTTTCAACTTAGAGGTTCTCAAATCAGAATTCTAGTTATTTTAACAATGGGGGGTATGGGGTATATATAGTTTTCGGTCCACCGTTAGGATCGTTTCATGGAAAACGTGCCTTAATCCCACCCGTACAAGTGTCGGGACCTTAAGGTGACTAAAATTTGATCCTTATCAGCTGACTAGACTCTTGGGAATGTGTGGTTGAGAATCGAACAGCTGGAACAGGCTGTTAGAAACAAAGAACCTGGTCTGCAGGTTACCTTACGGACCGTAAGGTCAATAAGGTTGAGGTCCGTAAGCTTGTTGCAGACCAGCAAGTTTGAAAAATGGCAGATTTAGTCCCTGTTGAGTAATAAGGTCATTTCCGACACGTTTAAGGCCCGTTAACCCCATTTCAAAGCTCTAAAATGAAGTTAAAGTATAGGGAACTTAAAATGTGCTCAAAAATATCTCGGATGTCGGTTCGTTTGGCCGTACGGTTGCGATGTTCGGTTAATTACGACGGAATACGCATAAGTGCGAAAAACGATCCAAATGACGAAACGAATGGATTTTTCTTATGCCAAACACTAAAATAAATTATTTTAGTGCTTACATAAATTTTTGGATGTCCGGATGTATTCAGAACGTAAGTTATGCGTAAAAATGCAAACTTGTGCACTTTTTGACGCTTTTAGTCCCTGAATGACACAAAAGTTTATTTTAGCATACCGAACACCTCAAAGCCTATTTCTAAGCTATGTAAAGGATATTTATGGTATGTTTAACTTATGGTCATGTTCCGGAATGTTCGTTACAGTTCAAATTGGCACACTTTCGCAGTTTGTCAACTTTAGTCCCTGTAAGCGATTTAACTTGATTTTGCCATACCAAAGCCTTCAAAACTTATTTCTAAGTTATGTAAAGGTTATTTAAGGTATGTTAAGCCTATGTCACTATTCCGGAGTGTTTGTTGCATTAAACTGGTTATATTTACGCATCGGTGCGCGTATAACCTTCCAGAAAGCGATTTAGAGTTTGAAATTGAACGAGAATTGATATGTGCAATTGATACACATATTTTTACAAATCCCAAGTATGAAATATAATATTTCATTGGTTTGGTATTTGTTTGATGGCCGTGGAGGCACAGGTGTTACATCTACTCCCCCTTAATGGTAGTTGCATCACAATAATTTTCTCGCTGAGAGCGAACACACATTTGCTTCGATATCTGGTCATTTCTTCACTTTAGCAAATACTCGTTGTTCCTTTTCTTGGAAACTTACCTGACATACATGCATCATTTGCTACACATGTGATTTCGTTTTGAGCAAGCACTTCATTGGAATTTACATATTATTTTGCTAAACCTAATTACTGATTCCTGATTTGGGTAACCTACATATTGTTTTTGTTGGCTCTTTTGTTACCAAGCCAACACACTTTCTTGAAACCGCTTTCTTTCAAGTTACATTCATGGTTTATTGTGCTACAATGCCGCGAATTCCTTGTTGATACATACGTTTATTGTCGGGTTACGATGAAACCAAGTTCAATTGCTTGAACTTATCCAGTTCACAGGTTTAACTTGAAACGCTATATGATGTATTGGGAGCATCATATTCAACTATTTTTGCATAGATTCTTTCACTTCGAGTCGTAGTAGATTTGGTTGGTCTACGACCCCACCAAAACGTTTGATTTGTTTCGATACCTTGCGGTGATATTTTCACAAAATTGAAGCTTGCGCTAATTTGGTTACTCACTCAGTACACGGAATTCAATTCCCTATTTAGTTGTTAACAATCCATTTTGGATCTTCACAATCAAAGCGGTCTCAACACAATTGTGTGTTAAGGCAATGGTACATATATTCATTTCATAAGCACAATGTACCTCCTAACGATTCTTTTGTTGACAATCAAATGCCTTGCGATACTCATTACTTTTCACCTTCGATTGGAAACAGTGGTCCTTTGATGTTCAGTATTTAATTGGAAACTCTATAACATGGTATAAATCAAATCTTCAGATTGTCTCAGTACACTTTCATTTGATTTCAAACACGGTGAACTTGTTCAGTCACCACTATTATTGGGTAATGCCATTACGACACCTTGTGGTGTCATCATAAACTTGTAGCTTGTGCTAATCATGGTAACCGTTTTACACGAGACCACGCATACTTTTGTTTGATTTATCATTTAAATATTTCTGACGCAACTACGAATCGAGACAATGAAACACCAGATCCGCTTGTATTCCATTCGGTGTATCTTCACCATTCAAAAATGTCAATACACTAAACCTTACCAGACATTTATTCAGGAGTTGACAGATCATTTTACTATTACGCTGAGTTGCTGCTTTTGAGTTCATATAGCGGGTGCTATGGTTTGTGAAAATTCGTTTGCATATTGCAACCGATCGTTTAAAAATCTTATTAGTCAAAACTCCACTTTTGTGGAACCCCTGCTAGCTGGATTACAATAGACTATACGTCAAATGCGTCTTGTACCTTTGACACCCAATGCTAGCAGCGCACACCTTTCAACCCTAGGATTCGGGTTGTTATATATTCTTGGACTCACCTAATGTGAGTAATGTTTGTTTCGATTTGATGATTATCTACTTCGATATTATTCATATACATACGTGTGTGACTTAACCATAAGGAGTAAGGTAGTACAAATTTCGAGGATGAAATTTCTTTAACGGGGGGAGAATGTGACAACCCTCAACAAACCAGGTATCCGTACGAATTAATTAATATTTAATTAATATTTAATTACTGTGCTTGCTTACAGTTGTGATTAAACTGCTACTTGAATTCTGATACATACACGTACATGCATCATACTTTATTGCCGTCACTCCATTATTTACACAGAACTATAGTGACAAACTTGATGCACAAAATCAACGTAGCACAATGAACGGATAACCCAGTAAACATGCTGACATAGCCAGCATCAGACAAGCACTGTCTCTGAGGCCAGTATGAGCCGGGAATAGATTACTACACTAGTAGGGAGTGTAGGGAGGTGAGGATTGTTAAACTGCGTCACTAAGTGATAGTTATAGTGACCGGATGTGCCTAAAACGTACTTTAAGTACAAAATCCTGCACTTTAATACAAAATTCAGCATTTAAGCTAACTAGTAAAGTGCAAAAAACATGGGAAAATAATACTAGACACTTTCCAAAGTGTCGGGAATTCATTGTGTCACTAAAACAAATATTAACGACACTTTAAATACTTATTTAGCACATTAACAGATTAATATCCAACCGAACAACCGGACTTAACCCGGAACATAAAAATATTGACATTGACATTGTTTTTGCTTTACTGAGCCAGTTAGGGTCCCCGAACACCCTAACACCCGTTATATTTAATAACACACTAGTAAACTATTTAAACACCTAATTCATCAAACTAGTGCCTAACTAAATGGTTAAAATCCAACCATAATACCCCCCCCCCCCCCCTTTTAAACCAAACGGTTCCCCATAGGGGACACACTTCACCAAAATTTGATTATCATAATCATGGTTGTCTAAAATCTAGAAAGCACATGGTTTAGTGGATAAAGCCATAATATGGTTATTAAATATAACCAAGTGACCATTTCATTCACTCCAAACACTTAAACAAAATTGGTACTCTCTTTTTCCCTCTTGATTGAGTTCGGCCGAGAGCTCACACACACCCACCATTACTTTCCAACTTTGATCTTGATAAACCACATACAATCCAAGGTGCTAGAGTTCACATAAGGAAGCTCGGTGCCTACGGAATCACAAGGACCTCTCTACATCGCTAATAACCACCTTGTTTTCACTTCGATTCTTCCCTAGCCTTGTGCTAGTTGTAAGTGATTCTAGACACCCTCTTGATCTTATTTAAAGTGGATAATAAGAAGTTTAAGGGCTAAAATTTATAAACATGCGAAAACAAAACTAAAAGTCTTGTAAGAAAGATGAACTTGTTGGTTAAAGAGTAACGAATGGTAAAACACGATAAACCTGAGTTATATGAGCTATAACCTGCTGTAAATAACTTATGACCTGTTGCTAATCGTTATTAGAAAGTGCGGTGATCGTATATGTGCGTTTTAGTAACATATGAGCTAAAAACAGCATGCTGAGTTGTATTTTCAGCCAAATTTAACAGGCTGTAACAGGTCCTTAACTAAACAAAAAATGTATTTTCTGAAGTCTAGATATATGTACTATGAAATACGGTTCTAATGGCACTAGAATCATAATTTTTGGACTTCGTTTACTATTTTTAAGGTGTCGTTTTGTAACAGCAGCTAGAGCTGCATTTTTACAGCCGTAAATGGGAGTTATGTTTTCCGTTATAACTCGAATTCCATGTAGAGTTAATTCATGAAATTTTTACTGTAGATGATCACCGATGTATTTGTAATTACCCACTGGAATTTCGTAAATCGGACTTACGATAAATTTTAAATAAATTATTCCGTGGACTGTGGTCAGAAAAAGATAAATCTGATTTCGGTCCGGAAAATGATTTTCTATAAAATATTGGTGATGACTTGGACCCCAATATTTTTACACAATAATTCTTGGTTCGTATAAGACATTCTATAAAAATTTGGGAATTTTTGGAATAAGATAATTATTTTATTAAAATACTCGAAAACGGCCCAGTTTTGTATAATAAAACTGAAACGATATAAGTAATGTTTTGCATGTCTGAATGACGGGTTGGTTAATTGAGAACTGATTGAATGATTTTACAAAAGAAAATGATACGCTAGTAAGCGTGGACGCCTCCGTTTACAGAGGAAACTCTGGCGAAATTTTTCTAGAAAATATAATACTTAGAAGTGTTTTTGGTGACAAGTGTTATAAATATATTTTTAACTTGTTTTCAAAATATAAATTTCGCCATGATTTTTATTACGAAATAACCAAGTGTCGGAGGTGGATTTTCGTAAATAAAGCTTGTTAAATATATATATTGAGAATATATATTTCGTAATAAGACGCTTGTGTGCTTACGTGATTATTTTACGAACTAGAGATATATTATTTTTGGGGTAAAAATAATATTACTTGGAAATATATATATTGGGGAATATATTGACGTATTGTTATAACACACCGGAATACAACGCCGATACATGGCAAGATATACCAATACAAGAAATACGAATACACATGTACGAGATACTCCCATCCTTGGGAAGGAGAGACGAATACGAATACCTGTGAAGTCTTAATACATAAATATCGTATAAACAATTATTCCAAAACCAAACATAATCATTATAACTCGGAATAATACCAGAAACATAACTCAAAAACATAAATACTAAGACAAGGCACGACCCGTCCGTCTAATAGACGTTAGACCATTGTAGGTAGTCGTGTTTGCTGAGGAGATTTGGGTTACGAGTTACAAGTACCGAAGACGCAATACAGTGAGTTCATGTCCCCCCCCCCTTTTCTCTTAACTGTTTTCAGTTTTTATACTTCGGGGGTGAAATACATGTTACATTTACTACAAACGTTTTATACACGGTATGATTAGCTAAGGAACTTACTGCTAGATCACGTGAATGGATAGGCTATTATCGTAAGACCATTAATCCTTGTATAAGGACCGAGAGGCATGAGTGATAGATCTATCGGGTGTTGCGAGCCCCACACATGGGCCAGCGTGTGGCTGCATGTGGTGACTATGTCGTTCCGCCGGAAGGACCGGTATGAAATACGCGTTACAGGTTTGAGTGCTTCCTAGACCATGTCACTTATTAATGTATTAGCTACACATTAATCGATCTCTTTTTCCTTACTTGCTACATAACAGGGACTTTTATACATACTTACAACATTTTCAAATGTTTGTACATACTCACTTACACATGAACTCGCTCAACTTTATGTTGACTTTTCAAACTACATGTATTTCAGGAAACTAACGGATCTGGCACGGTATGCACGTATTTTCAAGCTGCGTTTGAATAAAGAAGTCATCCAGGGTTTAGAAGGTGTAACCTCTTCCTGGACGAGTTACATATCTCTAAACCTAGCATTGTTTAAAGTCTTTTGCTAAGACTTTATAAACTCAATTAAATCAAGTTAAGGTTTGTAACTTATTTTGCGATTATTGAAAAATGGGATTTTTCTAAACTTTATTAATGGATGAATATCTCATGTTTTTATCATATAGCATTGTTATGATTGTTGCTATAGTATTAAGAAGTCACACCAAATAAACCCAAGCTTCCGCAAAGCCAGGGTGTGACAATAACGGGTCGTAAGCACTTAGGATAGGTTCCGATATAGAATGTAGGCTTTGTTAAACCATATCACATGAGTTCCAATACTCATTTGGTTTACAATACCTCATTCTACCCGATCTCCCGATTTAGGTGTCGATTTATTAACTTAGCGATCTAATTACTAGGTACCACTTGATTTCCTTGGTTTACCTGAGCTTTGTTAAGTTCATTTAATCAAGGATAGTTTGCATTCAATGTGAGTACATAGTTCCCCTCTTTTACCATTTTCAAGTGTTTTAGGGTGATTCATATGTGCCAAACGATTTCGAGTTTTCTAAAACGAATGCTATGGTCTATATTGAACACAACGATTTCAATTATATGAACTATTGAACCACTGGAACTATGTGAACTATTGAACCACTGGAACTATTGATCTATATGAACTATTGAACCACTTGGACTATGTGAACTATTGAACCACTGGAACTATTGAACTATGTGAGCGATTTGAACTATTTGAACCATTAGAACTATTTGATCTATGTGAACGATTTAAACTATTTGAACCATTGGAACTATTTAATCTATGTGAATTATTTGAACTATTTGATCCATTGGAACTATTTACTTTATGTGAACTACTTGAACTATTTGAACTGTCACACCCCGTCCACGTAAAACAACAAACCGTGGCGGAAACGTCGGGGAGTATTGTAACAGAATTATTGTTTCGAAACCATGGATACAAAAGAGTTTCGTTTTATTTATTCATCAAGTAATTTACATTGTTTTAGCATGAAACAAGCAAGTTATATATCGACTATCATCGTTATTATGTCACTAAGGTCTCGTCCAGATCCTATGTGACTCAAGCATCCTAGCAATCAACATTAAGCAACATCACCTGAAACATACGTAAAAACAAAGTCAGCAAAGAAATGCTGACGAGTACATAGTTTTTGTGTGGGTGTCAGATTCATGGCTCGTTTACATGTTGAAATATCTCGTACAACTTTGTTAATCAATATTAGAAACCTTGTTTTGTAAAATGTTTGTATTGTAAAATGAATAACCAAGCCAAAGCAGATTGGTTATAATTTATAAACCTCGATGCCATGAATCTTAACTCAAAACATTTGTTTATGTAAACCCAATCATAACATACAAACCGTTCAAATCATTCCAAATCATTCAATCGTTCAAATCGTTCTCGTTTTAATTGTGAAAACTACTTTTGGTGGTCTCGCTAATAAGATTCAAACCTTCGTGACTCGTTCATCGTTCAACTCGTTCAACTCGTATTAACAAACCACCAAAGGGTAAGTTAACAATCATCAGGTTCGGTTGTTACCCACATAACCCACACATAACCATGGGTGCAGTCTGATAACGGGATTTGTCGGATCCTATGGTACCATAACCTAATACTGGTCGGTGCGGCCAAAATTAATGAATGTCATTCGTTATGTAACTACAACCAACAAGTTCGTTCACATTCTCGAAATCGTTATTAGTTTAGTATAAACCATCGTAATCGTTTTTGAAACCATCGTTAAAATATCAAAATCGTTTTGATACATATGAATCACCCCAAAACAATCGAAAACAGTAAAATAGGGGATCTATGTACTCACCTTTGAGTGCGTTTTTATATGTTAACACAATCCCTCAAATTGTTTATTCTTCCTAAATTAAATAGAATGATTTAATAATAAAAAACCCACAAAAATACATAAGTTCTCCGATACTTAGAATTTTCACATAACTTTGAGATTTCTCGAAAAGTTATTATTTTTGATTATATTGGTGTATTTATATATATATATACTCAAACGTAACATAAAATAAATATCGTAATACTCATAATCTTGTCAACACTAACACATCATCATACACATATTGTAAACACACATAGCACATTGTAACACCTAAAATTTACCCATGAACAACCCATTATAGTGTATGTCGAAAAACACTTATTTTAGCGATTCGGTAACATTTTTGGGCGTCGGAAGTCACGTATGACTAACCAAACACCAAGTAAACTTAATATAAGTTAAAATACTTATTTTTATATAAAAAATATCAGTTTACTTACTGATCTAAAACAGTTTTATAAAAATCCTCCGAAAAGCCGATTTTTAACCGTTTTACCGCATAGTTTTGCATCGAACGTTACCCGAACCATCCCAAATCGAAACGACTTGAAATTTTAACATAACCCATGTTATTTACTGAATAAAATAGTGGTTATACTCATGATAGTGCAGGTCTTAAATAAAGAACATAAATCATGCAAATTTCACATATTTACCACTTTTTAAGCTATATGTACAACATGCAAGGCTATCAAACCTATGTCAAAGTTTCATGCCATTATATTAAACCAAAAATTGTTATTTTTAGTGTTTATAACCTCTTCAAAAATATTTTTGTCAAACAACCATTTTTTATCATTTCTTGAGCTTTAAATCAACATGTATTCTCATGTACAAGTGTCTAAAGCATGCTATCATAACATTAACATTTCATATGAGTTTAGATGCATCAAATATGCAACTTATTCATGTTTATTTGCTGATGTATTTGAACATTTATCATATCATGCGTAGATCATTAAACACTTGCATTTTAACTATTATTCAAGAACAAGCAACAACCTAAACATGTACTTATCAAAAATTAAGCTCAAAACTCATAAACGCATGTATATGTACGGTCATATACACATATATACATCACCATTTTTATTTTTGTATCAAGACCCATTTCTTTTTTTTTTTTAGATTTCAAGTTTGTGAAAATTCCAAGATTCAAGAGAAACTTCAAATCATCAAGAACAACCAAGAATCAAGAGTATGATTTAAACATAAATGTTATACCTTCAAGATTCAAGTAAGTTGTTGGATGAGATTTTGATGATAGAGAGCTTGAAATCACTTGAATACACCTTGGAAACTCCTTTGTATCTTCACACCAACTTAAAATATGCTTGAAATGGAGCTTGATTATGAAGAACAAGATTGAAAAAGATGAAGATGGGTGGGAGAAGGGTGTTTACGATTTTGGGAGGGAGGAGAGAAGAAGATGGAGTGATCTTGCAGTGATTTGGAAAAATATGGAAAGATATAGAAGATATAAGGAAGATATGGAATGAAGCATGCACTAACACTTGTCCACACAAGGATCAAATAAGATATTTGCAAGATCTATCAAAAATTTGGTGGGGCCACACCTATTGTAACCGTAAGTTTGAGAAGGGGGGGGGGGGGGGTTAAGTGTAAGTTTGTTTTGTAAATTAGATAAAATCAGGTGTTTAACTGGGTACCAGGTATTTTATCTAGTGTTTAAATCCCGGTTTATGGCGTTCTAAATTATTTTTATTATTCTATAAAAATAAACTCGCCAACATATTACTGAAATAAATTTCAGTTGCCGAGACTGGCTGCGTTGTCCGAGTTTTGCAGTAGAAGCACTGTGTCACGCAGTAACACGCGGTACGCGCTTAAACTTGACAAATAACGTTTTTAAGCGTTTTAATTTATTTTTCAACACGAACCTAATTAAAAATAAAATTTTAATCATAACAGAATATTTTTGGGATTTAAATATTATCCGGGCGGTCACCAACATTCGTTTCGCAGTTTTGTCGTAAATAGTTCTTTAGTTCAAATAACCATGTTTTTGCCATACCGAATCCTTTAAAACTTATTTCTAAGTTATGTAAAGGATATTAAGGGTATGTTTGGCTTATGTCACAGTTCTGGAGTGTACGTCGCGCTAAACTGATTGTGTTTACGCACCAGTTTGCGTATAACCTTCCAGAATGCGATTAAAGCTTGAAATCATAATCGAATCAAATCGTAAAATCATCAAACACAAATATACATATAATAACACACAAACACATTGTTCTATTGATAATTAACATTGTTTTATATTGTACATCGATTACAGAGCACAGTTGTCACAGTCTCCCCTACTTTAAGAAATTTCCTCCCGAAATTTTAACTAAAGGAAACTTGTGAGAACAATTGCGGATATTTCGCCTTCATTTGGTCCTCACGTTCCCAAGTAAGCTCTGGGCCACGTTTAGTTTCCCAGCGAACTTTGACCAATCGAATCCGTTTGTTCTTCAACTGTTTGAATGTACGGTCCACTATCTCCACAGGTTTTTCGACAAAGTGCATTGTTTCATCGATTTGAATCTCGTTGAGAGGAATGTGAAGATCAGCATCAGCTAAACACTTTCGCAAATTGGACACGTGAAAAGTCGGATGAATATTTCCAAGCTCTGGAGGTAGCTCTAGTCGATAGGCAACCTTTCCAATTCTTTCAACAATCTTAAATGGTCCAACATATCGTGGTGCAAGTTTTCCTTTCTTTCCAAATCTCACCACTCCCTTCCAAGGTGACACCTTGAGTAGGACACGGTCTCCGATTTGAAATTCTAAGGGCTTGCGTCGTAAATCTGCATAACTCTTTTAACGGCTTCGAGCTGTCACAAGATTAACGCGGATTTTCTTGATTTTGTCTGTTGTTTCCAGAATGAGCTCAGGTCTAGTAAGCTGAGCTTCACCGATCTCATTCCAACATACAGGTGAACGGCATTTTCGACCGTAGAGAGCTTCGAATGGTGCCATATTAATACTAGCATGATAACTGTTGTTGTAAGAGAACTCGATCAGTGGAAGATGAGAATCCCAATTACCACCAAAGTCTATCACGCATGCTCTAAGCATATCCTCCAAAGTTTGAATCATCATCTCAGATTGACCATCTGTTTGGGATGATAAGCAGTGCTTAGATTTAGTTGGGTTCCCAAAGCAGATTGCATGGTCTTCCAAAAATGAGATGAAAACCGAGCATCACGATCGGAAATGATATCCAAAGGAACACCATGTCGTGATACAATCTCATCAACATAAATCTTTGCAAGTTTATCAGCAGATAGATCTTCGCGAATCGGTATAAAATGAGCTGATTTCGTTAATCAATCAATAACAACCCAAATAGCATCGTGACCTTTAGATGTATGCGGTAACTTAGTGATGAGATCCATTGCAATGCTCTCCCACTTCCAAACCGGTATCGTTGGTTGTATAAGCAAACCAGAAGGTCGTTGATGTTCAGCCTTGACCTTGAGACAAGTTAGGCATTTCGATACATACAAGGCAACATCCTTCTTTATACCAGGCCACCAGAACTGAGTACGAAGATCCTTGTACATTTTATCAGCACCAGGATGGATAGAATATCGAGACTTGTGAGATTCATCCATTACCAAGGTGCGAAGATCGTCTTGTTTCGGAATCCACAAACGATCCTTGAAATATAGCAACCCATCGTCCTTCGTTTTGAGTTTAAGTTCGAGTTGAAGCGGTAGCTCATATTTCAATAAGTCTTTGATCACACAAGATCGTTGAGCTTGAAGGACACGAGATTGAATATCAGATAGAGTTCGAACATAATGAAGCTTGACTCTTTCCTTTCGACTAAGCGCATCGGCTACGACATTCGCCTTACCAGGATGGTAGCGGATCTCGCAATCATAATCGTTTAAGAGTTCAACCCAATGCTGTTGTCTCATGTTCAGCTCCTTCTGATTGAGAATATAATGGAGACTTTTGTGGTCTGTGAAAACCACACACTTCGTTCCATAGAGGTAGTGTCTCCAGATTTTAAGTGCGAAAACCACAGCTCCTAATTCAAGATCATGAGTCGTATAGTTCTTCTCGTGAGTTTTCAGCTGTCTAGACGCATAAGCTATGACTTTACCTCGTTTCATAAGAACGCAACCAAGTCCTAGATTCGACGCGTCACAACAGACAACAAAATCATCGTTTCCCTCAGGTAGAGATAGAACATGAGCATCACAGAGCTTCCGTTTCAGCATTTGGAACGCTTCTTCTTGCTTAGGTCCCCACTCAAAAGGCTTATTTTTCTGAGTCAAAGCAGTGAGTGGAACCGCAATCTTTGAGAAATTAGAAATGAATCGACGATAATAATCAGCAAGACCAAGAAATGATCGAATCTCTGTAGGTGTCGTCGGTGTATTCCAATCCTTAATAGCAGCTATCTTGGATGGATCAACATGAATACCCTGCTCGTTGACTATATGGCCCAAAAATTGAACTTCTCTAAGCCAAAATTCACACTTGGAGAATTTAGCAAAAAGTTGCTCCTTCTTCAGAAGTTCCAAGGTCAAACGAAGGTGTTGCTCGTGGTCGGCTCGAGACTTTGAATAAATGAGAATATCGTCGATGAACACAATGATGAACTTATCTAAATAAGGTTTACAAACCCTATTCATTAAGTCCATGAAGATAGCTGGGGCATTTGTCAAACCAAAAGGCATGACAGTGAACTCGTAGTGCCCATATCTCGTACAAAATGCAGTTTTGGGAATATCTTCTTCGAGTACACGAAGTTAATGATACCCAGAATGCAGATCGATCTTGGAAAAACATGAAGCACCTTGCAGCTGGTCGAAGAGATCATCAATTCTAGGTAGGGGATATCGATTCTTGATGGTAAGCTTATTAAGCTCACGATAATCGATACACATTCGAAAAGATCCATCTTTCTTTTTCACAAAGAGGACAGGAGCTCCCCAAGGCGAAAAGCTCGGATGGATGAATCCTTTATCAGACAACTCTTGAAGCTGTTTCGATAACTCTTGCATCTCCGACGGTGCAAGACGATAAGGTGCTTTCGCAATCGGGTTGGCATTGGGTACAAGGTCAATATGAAACTCGACTTGACGAACTGGAGGCAAACCAGGCAGTTCATCGGGAAACACCTCTGGATAATCCCGAACAATCGGAATATCCTGAATACTCTTGCTCTTGCCTTTATCCTCGGTGACATGTGCCAGGAAAGCAACATATCCTTTTCGCAAATAACTTTAGGCCTTTGTACATGACATAAGCTTCAAATCACCAGATGGCTTCTCGCCACAAACTTCCAGAACATCGCCAGACGGAAGAGGAATACGAACAATCTTATCGAAACAAACCACCTCAGCATGATGTTTGGTTAACCAATCCATCCCCACGATAATATCGAAACTCCCAAGTTGCATCGGTGTGAGGTCAATGGGAAAAAGATGGTTATCAAGGTTTAACTGACAATCACGAATAACAGAATCGAGAACACGAGGTTTACCAGTAGCAACTTCGACAGATAAGGGTTTCCTCAGTTTAGTTCTAGGTATCCCAAGCAAAGGTTCAAAAGATAATGAAACAAAACTTCTATCGGCACCAGAATAAAAAAGAATAGATGCAGGTCAATTGTTAACAAGAAACGTACAATTAACCACCTCGTTGTCAGCCCTCGCTTTGTTAGCATTCAGATTGTACGCTCGCCCACGAGCGGGATTCACATTTGCGTTGACATTCGCATTCGGGTTCGCATTAGCATTCGCCAACCTTGGACAGTTGTTGCAGAAGTGACCAAACTCTCCACAATTGAAACATGAACCTGGTGGGAATCTAGCAGCATTCCCCTGAACTGGAGCTTGATTCTGAACAACCTGATTCTGGCCCAAACGACAGATGTTGGCCAGATGCCCAAGCTTACCACACGTTGTGCATTGCCTACAAGCTTGTTGTGCCACATGATGACCATTGCAGCGAGCAAAATGAGGTGCGGTACCAGCATACGCTTTCTTCACAGGCGGTTGAGCTGGTGGGTTCTGAGGGTTCTGAGCAGTAACTGCAAAGTTCTGAGCACCCTTTCACTTCCTCAACTTCTTCGATGGCTCACCTTTCTTACACTTACCCTTTTCCTTGACGGATTCGGTCGACTTCTTCTTATCACCCTTGCAGGTAAGTTTACCCTTCCTGACTTGCGACTCCGTCAGGGTAGCAAATAACTCGATCGCGTGACGAACAGTAGTAGGATTAACGCCAGTCACAATATCCTGTATGGAATCGGGTAACCCATCGATATACCTCTCTATCGCTTTCTCCAACGGGGTAACCATAGTAGGACACAAAAGACTGAGTTCCTCAAATCGATCCGTATACGCACGGTGTTCTCCCCCATCTTGTTTTAGATCGTCAAAATCTCGTTCCAAAGCTCGAATTTCATGAAGGGGACAAAACTCTCTCATCATGAGAGCTCGAAGCTCTTCCCATGTTTATGCCAATGCCACTTCAGCACCCCTATCGCGCATCACTCCGTTCCACCAGGTAAGAGCACGCTTCTCAAACACGCTTGATGCAAATTCAACCTTACGCCCATCAGGACATTGCACATGTCTGAATGTGCTCTCGATACTTTCGAACCATTGAAGGAGCGCAGTTGCTCCTTGCGACCCATAAAACTTTAGTGGCTTAGCAGAATTGAAATTCTTGAAATTACATTGTGCATTGTTATTATTATTGTTGTTGTATAGCTCGTGGATTTGAGTCACAACGCCTGGAAGCACAGCAGCCATTTGCTGAGAGACAAGGGTTGCGACTTCTTCAGCAGTAAAAGATTGTGCATCACGTCGAGGAGGCATTTTCTAACAAGGAAATATGAGAAACGAGTGAGGTCGACAATTAGGAAAAACAAAAGAGGTATTGAAAATATTGACAAAACATAAGGTAGGCGATCATTTGTTTGTTACCTTGAACAAACAAACGACACGCAGTGACTAATCAAAGTAATGAATCAAAATAATGTATCGCGAAGACATGCTCGCCTATAAGTGAACACTCACCCCAAGAGTTCCCAGGTAAGAGTGACTGGTCTGATTATGTGGATTTGTACAACACTCTAGCCTTAGACAGAAAACTCAGGGTACAGGTATTCACTCTTCCAGTTTGCACGTGTTCACATTATTTAGACCCAAACTTTGATGAGATTTTGAAAACTCGGAATTATCACCTAAGGGTAGGTGACTGTTTTGTTTTTAAAAATCTAAACACAAATCAACTTGCGTTGGGGTCCTAGAAAGTTATAGTCTAGGTTAAAACATTACTAATAACCTAATTTCCTATGACCATTGGCTCTGATACCAACTTCTTCTGTCACACCCCGACCACATAAAACAACAAACCTTGGCGGAAACGTCGGGGAGTGTTGTAACAGAATTATTGTTTCAAAACCATGGATACAAAAGGGTTTCGTTTTATTTATTCATTAAGTAATTTACATTGTTTTAGCATGAAACAAGCAAGTTATATATCGAATATCACCGTTATTATGTCACTAAGGTCTCGTCCAGATCCTATGTGACTCAAGCATCCTAGCAATCAACATTAAGCAACATCACTTGAAACATATGTAAAAACAAAGTCAGCAAAGAAATCCTGGCGAGTACATAGTTTTTGTGTGGGTGTCAGATTCATGGCTCGTTTACATGTTGAAATATCTCGTACAACTTCGTTAATCAATATTAGAAACCTTGTTTTGTAAAATGTTTGTATTGTAAAATGAATAACCAAGCTAAAGCAGATTGGTTATAATTTATAAACCTCGATGCCATGAATCTTAACTCAAAACATTTGTTTATGTAAACCCAATCATAAATCGTTCTCGTAATAAAACTCTTATGGTTTATATCGTTTAGTGAACCTCGTTGTGTGACATCGTTTAAAATCGTTTAACTCGTGCATGCAATAAACCATCGTTCATTTGTTTAAATCATTTAAATCGTTCAATCGTTCAAATCTTTCTCGTTTTAATTGTGAAAACTACTTTTGGTCGTCTCGCTAATAACATTCAAACCTTCGTGACTCGTTCATCGTTCAACTCATTCAACTCGTATTAACAAACCACCAAAGGGTTAGTTAACCATCATCGGGTTCAGTCATTACCCACATAACCCACACATAACCATGGGTGCAGTCTGATAACGGGATTTGTCGGATCCTATGGTACCATAACCTAATACTGGTCGGTTCGGCCAAAATTAATGAATGTCATTCGTTATGTAACTACAACCAACAAGTTCGTTCACATTGTCGAAATCGTTATTAGTTTAGTATAAACCATCGTAATCGTTTTTGAAACCATCGTTTTGATACATATGTACTCACCTTTGGGTGCGTTTTTATATGTTAACACAATCCCTCAAATTATTTATTCATCCTAAATTAAATAGAACGATTTAATAATCAAAAACCCACAAAAATACATAAGTTTCTCCGATACTTAGAATTTTCACATAACTTTGAGATTTCTCAAAAAGTTATTATTTTTTATTATATTGGTGTATATATATATATATATATATATATATATGTTATATATATATATATATACTCAAACGTCACATAAAATAAATATCGTAACACACATAATCTTGTCAACACTAACACATCATCACACAAATATTGTAAAACACATAGCACATTGTAACACCTAAAATTTACCCATGAACAACCCATTATAGTGTATGTCGAAAAACACTTATTTTAGCGATTCGGTAACATTTTTGGGCGTCGGAAGTCACGTATGACTAACCAAACACCAAGTAAACTTAATATAAGTTAAAATACTTATTTTTATATAAAAAATATCAGTTTAGTTATTGATCTAAAACAGTTTTATAAAAATCCCCCGAAAAGCCGATTTTTAACCGTTTTACCGCATAGTTTTGCATCGAACGTTACCTGAACCATCCCAAATCGAAACGACTTGAAATTTTAACATAACCCATGTTATTTACTGAATAAAATAGTGGTTATACTCATGATAGTGCAGGTCTTAAATAAAGCACATAAATCATGCAAATTTCACATATTTTACCACTTTTTAAGCTATATGTACAACATGCAAGGCTATCAGACCTATGTAAAAGTTTCATGCCATTATAATATACCAAAAATTGTTATTTTTAGTGTTTATAACCTGTTCAAAAATATTTTTGTCATAGAACCATTTTTTATCATTTCTTGAGCTTTAAATCAACATGTATTCTCATGTACAAGTGTCTAAAGCATACTATCATAACATCAACATTTCATATGAGTTTAGATGCATCAAATATGCAACTTATTCATGTTTATTTGCTGATGTATTTGAACATTTATCATATCATGCATAGATCATTAAACACTTGCAACTAATATTCAAGAACAAGCAACAACCTAAACATGTACTTATAAAAAATTAAGCTCAAAACTCATACACACATGTATATGTACGGTCATATACACATATATACATCACCATTTTTATTTTTGTATGAAGACCCATTTCTTTTTTTTTTAGATTTCAAGTTTGTAAAAATTCCAAGATTCAAGAGAAACTTCAAATCATCAAGAACAACCAAGAATCAAGAGTATGATTTAAACATAAATGTTATACCTTCAAGATTCAAGTAAGTTGTTGGATGAGATTTTGATGATAAAGAGCTTGAAATCACTTGAATACACCTTGGAAACTCCTTTGTATCTTCACACCAACTTGAAATATGCTTGAAATGGAGCTTGATTATGAAGAACAAGATTGAAAAAGATGAAGATGGGTGGGAGAAGGGTGTTTACGGTTTTGGGAGGGAGGAGAGAAGAAGATGGAGTGATCTTGTAGTGATTTGAAAAGATATGGAAAGATATAGAAGATATAAGGAAGATATGGAATGGAGCATGCACTAACACTTGTCCACACAAGGATCAAATAAGATATTTGCAAGATCTAGCAAAAATTTGGTGGGGCCACACATATTGTAACCGTAAGTTTGAGAAGGGGGGGGGTTAAGTGTAAGTTTGTTTGGTAAATTAGATAAAATCAGGTGTTTAATTGGGTACCAGGTATTTTATCTAGCGTTTAAATCCCGGTTTATGGCGTTCTAAATTATTTTTATTATTCTATAAAAATAAACTCGCAAAAATATTACTGAAATAAATTTCAGTTCCCGAGACTGGCTGCGTTGTCCGCGTTTTGCAGTAGAAGCACTGTGTCACGCAGTAACACGCGGTACGCGCTTAAACTTAAAAATTAACGTTTTTAAGCGTTTTAATTTATTTTTCAACACAAACCTGATTAAAAATAAAATTTTAATCATAACAGAATATTTTTGGGATTTAAATATTATCCGGGCGGTCACCAACGTTCGTTTCGCAGTTTTGTCGTAAATAGTTCTTTAGTTCAAATAACCATGTTTTTGCCATACCGAATCCTTCGAAACTTATTTCTAAGTTATGTAAAGGATATTTAGGGTATGTTTGGCTTATGTCACAGTTCCGGAGTGTACGTCGCGTTAAAATGATTGTGTTTACGCACCAGTTTGCGTATAACCTTCCAGAAAGCGATTAAAGCTTGAAATCAGAATTGAATCAAATTGTAAAATCATCAATCACAAATATACACATAATAACACACAAACACATTGTTTTATTGATAATTAACATTGTTTTATATTGTACATCGATTACAGAGCACAGTTGTCACATGAACGATTGGAACTATTGAACGATTGGGTTATGATAAGTGATTAGGTAACGAGGTCGGTGTAATGCGATAAAAGAATGGTGGATACGCCGCTGATACTTCCTATATATAAGTGATTTTAACACATTACATATCGTTGCGTTATCTAGATCACTTGGACGAATGTTTTCAAGACGAAGTTACACCACAAGGTTTTCCTAAAGATATAAACCATACATGTTTTATTACTAGAACGATTTACAATTTTGTTAACAAAGACAAATGTTTTCAGTTAAGATTCATGGCTACAATGGTTTTGGTTTATACATATATCAACTTGTAAAAGTTGATAGAAACATACTGCAATATCAAACTCTTTTGTTTTCTAGGTACACACTCAACAACTCCCGTAGTTGGACGAGGTATTGCAATATGAACTTAAAGCCATGAATCTAACATACTCACAAAACCTATGTACTCGCCGGCATTTTTATGCTGACGTATTTTCACATATGTTTCAGGTACCATAGTTTGATGATGTTTGACGATGATTATGATGAATGCTCACATAGGAATGGACGAGGCCCTAGTGACTCAATAACAATGAAAGACAATTTGGTCATGTTTTGCTTTTGATTTCAATACAATGTAATATACTTAATTCAATAAAACGAAATTTCAATCCATGTGTTGTGAAACAATGATTCTGTGAGGACACTCCCCGATGTTTCCACCGCGGTTTGTGGTTTTAACGCGGTCGGAGTGTGACAGTCGTCATCTGACAACATCTTGGGGTCGCTCTCAGTATCCAATGTGAAAATCTCTAGGGCTGGGGCTACCTCGTCGTCTGATACAACCGCCATGGGGTCCAGCTCCTCCGACAAACCACTCTCAGAAGAAGACATAAGTACCTGTAACATAATAATCATGGTATATGCACATATGTTAACTACTATCCCTCGGTGTATGTAAGCAAAAATAGGCATCACTTTAACATGTATTCACGTCATTCCTACGTGAGACTTTTTTCCAACTTAACAAGTCTACCCCATCCAAACTAAACCACCAGCCAATGTCCTTGTTCGTGTTTCTTGTCTTTCCTTTGTAAAATGTTTGTTCCATGGATCTTGGCATTTTGGAAATGCAATGAAAAATATTTTGTAAAAATATTTTCATGAGAGAGTCCTAATGATAGTAGTCTAGACTCGAGAAGGAATCCTAGTTCACTACAAACGAGGCTCTAATACCAAACTGTCACACCATGACTTTTGAGAAAGCGTATAATGTGTGACTTGCTTAATATCATTGCATTCAATTATAACCCACAACTATATGATTAAAACCAAGATGTTCATCCATTAATACGTTTCAACATAATACAAACCAAATTGTTTAGTACCAACCATCAACTTCAAGTTTGACTTACAAACCATTTAAATGAAACAAGTTCCATAAAGGACTTTAAACAAAAGACATAGACAAATCAAGGCTTTGATTCATGTATCTTATCAAGGATAAGATACACGATTCAAACCCTTCCAAAAAGGATGACATCATTTCTTGTAAATACTTCTTGAAATCTTTGAAACGCCCGCCAGATCAATATTAGTTTTCTGAAATACATGTAATTTGAAAACATCAACAAAAGTTGAGCAAGTTCATGTGTTTTTGTATGTGCGCACGAATAGCCTTGTAAACATTTGTAAGTATGCCTTTGTAAACCGGTATGAAAGCTTCTATGAACAAATCAATTAATGATTTGCAAGGTAATTAATATGTGTGCAATGGTGCAGGAAGGCTCAAACCTTTGCGGATTTCGTACCGGGCCACCCGGCGGGGACGACATAGTCACCACATGGGCCAATCCCCGGTCCTATGGGTGGGTCTCGCAACACCCAAATAGATCTATCACTCATGCCCCTCGGTCCTTATACAAGGATTAATGGTCTTAAGTGTTGTACCCACCACTCACATGATCTAACAGTTCATTCCTTAGCTAACCATACCATTTGTAAACGTTTGAAACATTGAAACATGTATTTCACCACCCGAGGTTATAAAATTGAAAACAGTTAAAAGAAAAGGGGGACATGAACTCACGGTTTTGCGTTCTTCTGACTAGCAACTCAAAGCTTCTTTCCACTAGTCGTACAACTACCTACACACGTGCTATGTCTTATTAGACGGCTAGGTCGTGTAACGACTTTTAGTCTTAGTTGTTTGTTAAGAATTAGTATCCTTTGACTCACGTCTTTGATATACATTGTATAATTTCCAAAGTATATAATTATTAGTTAAAATAATAATAATAATAATATATTAACTTAAATTATATTTATCAATTGTTTGAAATATTTGTTAAGATAATATATTTTTGACTTATTTCGTTTTGTAATTCCTTCATGAATATTTCCCAAGTGTGGGTATAATTATACTTGTGTATTTTTATACTTTGTTTATTTTGCCAAGTATTGATGGCGTATTCCGGTGTGTATTTGTACGTATGAAAATACGTATTTTCTTGTATTTGTTAAGTATTCTACACTTAATTTTGTATTAAATTTTCCGGAATATATTTATTTATAGTCCTTATGTCCGTTTGTCCGATTGTCCAATATTCGGGTATAAATTATATATTTATTTTCTTGAAATTTTTGGTAATATTTTGTATTACAATTTTGGTATATGGTGAGTTATATTATTTTCAGGTTCCTAAAATAATATAACTAATACAATCAATATACAAATAACACACAATTTGTGACATGTAAATATATATGTTCCTAAATATATACTTAGTCATTTTTATTATCAAAAATCAACGTCCAATATTTGTAATTTTTGTAACAAAAATTATGGCAAATTTTTATATGAAAACCATGATCAAAATTCACTTGTAAACACTTGTTTAAAAATATTTTTCTAAGTGTTTAATTTCTACAAAAATTTTACCATAGTTTCCCCTTAAGAATGGAGGTTTCCATGCCAAAGGCATATCATTTTCTTTTCAAAACTAATCACCAATCATCAACAATTCCAACAAGACTTACCATATGCTTTAAATATACAGTTTATACTGTGACATGAACTTGAAAGTTTGTAAAAATTTGTAGTAACTTCACATGTTGTTTAGTAGGTTTAGTCACCTCTAAAAACATGGTTTTTAGTTTATAAAGCTCTTTCTTGTAGATTTTAGTTCTTTACAACTTACATGATGATTTTCTAAAAATAATTCCTCTTGTATTCTTCTTGTTACCAACACTTTTCTAGCCTTGTTCAAACACTTAGAACATGATTAATTTCTTTAAAAACCATGATCATGTAAATCTTGTAATAAACCTTGTTCTCTTGAAAATATCATCTTTGAAATCATTCATTTTCAAGACATATAACATGTACAAATAATCATCATACTCTAAAAGAACTTCATTTTCAAGTTCATGTTTAACATAAAGGATGATCATTACTAATATCACAAGATCCATCCTTATACTTGCTAGATCATGTGTTTAATCGTTATCTAGAAAGCTTCTTATGATGATCAACATCATAAACACAAGAAATCAACAAACAAGTTTCATACATACACTAAAACAACTTAGATTTTCATGTTATTAAGCTTTATGTTAGTGATCATCCTCTTGTTTCTTTGAGATTCTTAATATTAACATATTACATAACCTTTTAACCACTAAAATTAGAAGTAAAAACAAGTTGTGAGGAGATTACTACTAGCTCTATGGCTAGGGAAGAAATAAAGATGAAGATGATGATGAATGTGATGGATAAAAGCTCTAGGTGATGGTCTTTCAACTTCTAAAGCTTCCAAGCTTCTTAACTATGTTCCTTGCACCCTTGAGAGTCCTTAAAATACTTGAGATTGAAGTGAAAATGGTGGGGTGTTTGTGTGGAGTTGGAGCCGAGAACAAGAGGGAGAAGGGAGGAGGTTATGTTGTGAAGATGGTAAAGTGAAAGTGATGAGTGTGAGGACTTGTGGTTATTTATAAACAATATCCAACATAAGTTTGTCTAGTGGCTAATAAGTTCCATATCATGTGTGCAAATCAAGTAAAATAATGTAAAGAAATCAAGAGGGGTGGGATCCCTTGGTGACTGTCGAATGGGGGGGGGGGTATTGGTTGGGATGTAATGGTTAGTTAAAGATTTAGGTTAGATTTCAAGTGTGTTAGTTAGTAATTTAGGTGTTTAGTGTTTATAGGATGTGTTATGATGTTTGGTGACCATAACTAACTTCGTAACACTAAAACAATGCTTCTATTGAAAATTTGGTGTTTCGGGTAGTGTCCGGTTGTTCGGTTGGTTACCGGTTTGTTAAGGTGCTAAATTACGCAGTTTAGTGTGCTTTATGTAGGCTTTTATGACAGTTTTGATTCCCGACACTTAGGAAAGTATTCTGGACCATTAAACCACATTTCTGCATTATATTTTGTTGTTAAAATGTTGATTTTTGCTGAATTATGTAGAATTCTGCAGTTTTTGTGAGTTTTAGCCACTTTCCGACACTTAACCTATCACTAGGAAGGTAGTTTTATGATCCTTACTTTCCTACACACTATACTAGTGTAACTCTCGGTTTCGGGCTCATTCTATGTCTTAATACCATGTCTGTCTGAGTACTGAACTCCCGTCAGTATTTCTAGTTGGTCTGATAAATGTGATAACTTTGTTTTCGTGCACTAATTAAACCATACTGTGTTGCATGCAGTAATGATAAGAAATCATGCAACCTGTAATGCACTTGTATGTATATGACAGTAATCAGAAAATTATTATTCATGTCATTAATCCAAATTAGGCACAGTTATTAAGATACAAATTACTATTTAACATTGTACGCATACACTGAAAATTGACAGTTGTCACAGGAGCTCCCCAAGGTGAGAAGCTTGGTCTAATGAATCCTCTATCCAACAACTCTTGAAGTTGTGTAGACAACCCTTGCATTTCAAAAGGTGCTAATCGATATGGAGATTTGGCTATAGGTGAGGTTCCCGGTACTAAGTCGATATGGAACTCGACTTGTCGATATCGTTGTAGTCCCGGAAAGTCTTCTGGAAAGACTTCAGGAAACTCCTTTACCAATGGAATATCTGTCAGCTGCGGCCCAATGGCTTATTGTCGACAACATGTGCCAGAAAGGCAATACAACCCTTCTGTAAGCACTTTTGTGCCTTCATGCAATCAATGATCCGTAATGGTGTGCCGCGCTTTTCTCCACGTATAACAAGTGTGTCACACCCCGAAATTATCAGAGCATTGGTGTGACTGGACTGGTATCTTCATTGCACAGCGGAGGCAAATAAGCTAAGTCTTTTAGAAATTGAACGCCACTAAGTACTCGACTCCTCATAGTTCTCCTATTCCAACCGTGCCTTGTCTTAGAATTGCAACCTGAGAAAGGAACATGCGAAAAAGTCAACATAAAGTTGAGCGAGTTCATAGTTTGTTTGTAAAAGATTTGAAATAAATCTTTTGAGTTGTGAAAGATTTGAAATAAATCTTTGGAATAACCGGTTTTTGAAATAGTATTGAGGAAACGAATCAAAAGTCATTTTCTTGCCCAATTATATGAAGACTTTGTATTTGTAACGATCTATGATCGTAAAACCATGTATTTGTAAAGTATGTATAACCGTCAATGCCCACCCTGACTTTGACTCTATGCCCGTATGCTCCTATACTTTGAATTTGTATAAAACATGGTTTTTATTTTGTATAAATCAAGCATTTTGTAAGTGTGTATGATAAAAATCCCTGGTGTGTAGCAATAAGGAAAAAGAGATCACCAATGGTTTGCAAGGCCATTGATATATGTGAAATGCAGTAGGAAGACTCAAACCTAGCAGATTTTTACGTCGGGCTCAAAGTCACCACCTGGTTCATTCAGCGGACTCAGGGGTTGGGCTCGCTACACCCAGATAGATTTACCGCTACTGACCCTCGGTCCTACAATGAGGATTAATGGCCTCCAGTTCCCGCCTACCCACTCACATGATCTAAGTAGTAACCCTCCTTAAGCTAACCATACCATGTATAAAAGTATCCGTAATTACTGTAATATGTATTCCACCCCAGCCACTAAGGCTGAACCTCCCCAGCCACCCGGCTGAACCTCCCCAGCCACCCGGCTGAACCTCCCCAGCCGCTAAGGCTGACTCCCTAGTTATGAAAATCGTTCACATTTCGAAAATACGCATTTGTTTTGTAAAAACCGGTATGTTTAGTATAAATCTTTCGTAAATCATTTGAGTTCCTCGAAATCCATTCGTAATATGATTTAGTAATACGAGTTTTGCGTTTGTTCAAACCTTTGTATGTTTTTGCAAAACGTACTTTGTCTAAAAATATACAGTCTTCGTTTATCGAAAACTTTGTATGTTTTTGAAAATCGTGCATGTCTTTCCACCCCGAAAACATTTACAAAAATGTAAAACAGTAAAAAGTGGGGGTTATGAACTCGCCTGAATATTCCCTGTGCAAAGCTAGCTAATTACGACTTCAATGATGTCGTTTCCAAGACTTGACTTGCTAGCGTGCATTCTACAATATTCCTAACACGGAATACCTAATAAGTTTCTAAATAAACGCAGTATCTAAACTACGTGTCATCGAGCTCTACCGAATCGTTAATCGAACGATTCAACGGTAAGTTGTTACTTAATGAAAATTAGGTTAGTGGGTATGGTTGTGTTGTTGTCTGGTTTGTTAAAGCCTGCACAAATGAGGATCTAGTATTTATAACTAAAATTAGGTTAGTGGGCGTTGGGCTTGGGCCCAAGGCCCACAAGCCCAATCTCGCGCTTAAAATGACCCGCTCGTTCCTACTTGACCCGATATCAATACCCGATTATCGTAAAAATATAGTGAATTATAATTTTTGATTTAAAAATACATAAAATAGTGCCGGTATTCGATGTTGTCGCGTTCGTGCGTCGTGAACGGTAAAATCGCGTAAATGCCCCATTGGCCGTTTCTGATCCGTTTTCCGATCCGATTTCAACTACGTACATTAAATTTAACAACGAAGCTAAATATATAAAAATATATTATTATCGAGACGAAGTTCGAGTCCGGAGCGTCGGTTTCGTCGTTGATTGTCGGTGCGTTACCGTTTCCACGTTTTTCGTTTGCGTTTGCGTTTTGTGTCGTTCGGAAGTCCAATAAATTCACAAAAATTAATTTCATTAATATAGAATATTCGTAGAACATCTGTATTTGTCGACTTTGTTAGTATTTTGTTCGGTTTCGTTTCGTTATCGCATAACGTTTAGCTTGCTCCTCTGTAAATCACCGTTCGCGCACTGTAAAGTCGGATAGACATTCCTAGGCACTCCAAAGACCTAGTTAAGTCAATTTTGGCCTTAATCACTATTTATTATCGCGTTAATTGCCTGTTAAATCACGTAATTAGGAGCCGTAAATCACCGGTTGACACATTCTCCCCCTGTTACAGAAATTTCGTCCTTGAAATTTAGACTATGTTATCTCTTCAGAATTGTGTTGTTCGCAGGTAAGTCCGAATAATAACAAAGTGAATGACTGCGTAATCAAAACAAGACTTATTCGAATCATGATATTCCTCAACAATAAGAACCCAATGGTTTTAAAAGAAATGTGTTTCAACAATTGATGTCAAAGGAAACAAGACATAATGATACAGTCACCAGTGTGACTAAGTTAACAAGGATCCAACAATGATCAGGAACTTCGACCAATCGAATTCCATATGAATGTTTATAACATGTAAATGAGTTCTAGAAGCAATAACATCCACTAGATGAACCTAGAATCAACAACCTCAAATATTATAGTCTGCATGAAACGCTCGATCGTGATCAGCACAAGCTGCAAGTTATACCGACGCCACAAGGTGTCGCAATGAATGAAACAATTCAATAATAGGGGTGATCGAACAAGTATCACCTGTGTTTTGCATGAAGCGCTCAATCATGATTAGCCCAAGCTACAAGTTTGTACTAACACCACAAGGTGTCCTAGTGATTTAAATTATTCAATAATAGTGGTGATCAAACAAATTTACCGTGTTTGAAATCAAGTGGATTTGAAAGTTTGTTTCAAATGACATTATAGAATTTTCAATTGAAAATGGAACATCAAAGAAATGATGTTTTTGATCGAAGACGAAGAAACAATAAATATCGGGAAATATTCGATCGATGTTAAAAGAACCGTTAGGAGGTACACCGGAATATGAAATGAATTTGGTGTACCATCGTCTTAACACACGATTGTGTTAAAACTATTTTAAGATGATAATTCAAAGCGGATTTAAAACAAATCAATAAATAAATATTTAAATCCGTGCATAAGATATGTAAACGAGTTTAGCGCATGATTCAAGTAAGTGAAAGTACCTCCACAAGGTGTCGAAATCGATAAACAATTTAGTGGAGTCGAATTCCAACAAGTTTACTTTGACTTGGAACAAATGAAACACTTGTTGAAACGAATTTGAATATGATGTCTTCAATACATCATATGGTGTTCTGAATTGAACATGTGAAATAAGCAAGTTCAAACAATTGAACTTGGTTTCGGCGCAATCCGACAATAAATACATGTATCGACAAGAAAGACTTTCGGCATGGTCACAACGAAAAACCATGTATGTAACTTGAAAAGAAAAGAAATTTCAAGAAAATGTGTTGACTTGATAACAAAGGAGCCAACAATTATGATAATGCGGGTCATTCGAATCACAAATCAATAATTAGATTTAGCGAAATAATATTTGAACTTTAATGAAACTCTTATTCGAAACGAAACCACATGCGTAACAAACGATGCATGTGTAACATATAAATTTTCCAAGAAATGAAGCAATTAGTGTTCGCTATAACGAAAGAAAGGTTCGTGATACAATGACCATTAAGGGGAGTAGAGATGTAAAAATCTACTCACTAGATGCAAAAGTCGGAATTTCAACAAGGAAAGTTAAGGACTTTACCTGGGGTTTCATGTGACGACCAGTTGTTAGGTGACATTACCATGGAATGTTGAACATAGCGTATTCGTCGTTAGTAAAATAGGGGGAATACGTAAGCATGCGTCTTCTCCTTAGCATGACTCGTGTCGTCTGCAGGACTACGCGCCAAACCGCCGCTTCCTGATCGATAGTTCTCCTACTGACAGGAATCTAGCGTCGTCGTTAAATTGCGTCATCGTTCCTTCTCAAAGGCCTCGCCTCGATAGTCGTATGTGTCGTACTTCAACCTCCGTTGATGTATAGCTTAAGTTTCACGTATACCTGTGCACTAGCGTTGTGTGCCGCGTAGAAGGTGATGTACCCCGACATCCGTTGACGTAGAAATTGAGTTCCATGTATTCTCGTGCGCTAGCGTTTTGTTATGCGTAGGCTGCCTGCTCGGGAAGTTAAATATTATACACAATATGGATAACATTGTGTGCCTGAGTTAATATTCGCGGTTCCTACATGATGACCTTTAATGAACTTTAACATAAGTTTCCGAAGGTCTTAA
Source organism: Helianthus tuberosus (assembly GCA_030545235.1). Lineage (NCBI taxonomy): Eukaryota > Viridiplantae > Streptophyta > Magnoliopsida > Asterales > Asteraceae > Helianthus > Helianthus tuberosus. The sequence goes on from CM060445.1 coordinate 60,022,510, forward strand.
ATGCATTTTTCCTAAACTCTCAGAGTGTTGTGTACTGTATGTCATTGTTTTGTGTACCGTGTATAAAACACCACAATAACGTATGTTTGAAAACAAAATTTTGACTGTTTGTTTTTCGGCAACGGTTGGAGACCATATTCGAGTACTGGGCGTTCTGTATGTATTCAATGTCTTAATAGTTTAAGTCCCAGAGAAAACTGAGGTTAGAGCCTAGGTATCACGTCAGAACCTAATTCGTTGTAACCTATAGCTCTGATACCTATCTGTCACACCCCGAAATTATCAGATCATTGGCGTGACTGGACTGGTATCTTCATTGCACAGCGGAAGCAAATAAGCTAAGTCTTTTAGAAATTGAACGCCACTAAGTACTCGACTCCTCATAGTTCTCCTATTCCAACCGTGCCTTGTCTTAGAATTGCAACCTGAGAAAGAAACATGCGAAAAAGTCAACATAAAGTTGAGAGAGTTCATAGTTTGTTTGTAAAAGATTTGAAATAAATCTTTTGAGTTGTGAAAGATTTGAAATAAATCTTTGGAATAACCGGTTTTTGATATAGTATTGAGGAAACGAATCAAAAGTCATTTTCTTGCCCAGTTATATGAAGACTTTGTATTTGTAACGATCTATGATAGTAAAACCATGTATTTATAAAGTATGTATAACCGTCAATGCCCACCCTGACTTTGACTCTATGCCCGTATGCTCCTATACTTTGAATTTGTATAAAACATGGTTTTTATTTTGTATAAATCAAGCATTTTGTAAGTGTGTATGATAAAAATCCCAGGTATGTAGCAATAAGGAAAAAGAGATCACCAATGGTTTGCAAGGCCATTGATATGTGTGAAATGCAGTAGGAAGACTCAAACCTAGCAGATTTTTGCGTCGGGCTCAAAGTCACCACCTGGTTCATTCAGCGGACTCAGGGGTTGGGCTCGCTACACCCAGATAGATCTACCGCTACTGACCCTCGGTCCTACAATGAGGATTAATGGCCTCCAGTTCCCGCCTACCCACTCACATGATCTAAGTAGTAACCCTCCTTAAGCTAACCATACCATGTATAAAAGTATCCGTAATTACTGTAATATGTATTCCACCCCAGCCACTAAGGCTGAACCTCCCCAGCCACCCGGCTGAACCTCCCCAGCCACCCGGCTGAACCTCCCCAGCCGCTAAGGCTGACTCCCTAGTTATGAAAATCGTTCACATTTCGAAAATACGCATTTGTTTTGTAAAAACCGGTATGTTTAGTATAAACCTTTCGTAAATCATTTGAGTTCCTCGAAATCCATTCGTAATATGATTTAGTAATATGAGTTTTGCGTTTGTTCAAAACTTTGTATGTTTTTGCAAAACGTACTTTGTCTAAAAATATACAGTCTTCGTTTATCGAAAACTTTGTATGTTTTTGAAAATCGTGCATGTCTTTCCACCCCGAAAACATTTACAAAAATGTAAAACAGTAAAAAGTGGGGGTTATGAACTCGCCTGAATATTCCCTGTGCAAAGCTAGCTAATTACGACTTCGATGATGTCGTTTCCAAGACTTGACTTGCTAGCGTGCATTCTACAATATTCCTAACACGGAATACCTAATAAGTTTCTAAATAAACGCAGTATCTAAACTACGTGTCATCGAGCTCTACCGAATCGTTAATCGAACGATTCAACGGTAAGTTGTTACTTAATGAAAATGACTAAGTTGAACTTTGTTTAGTTTCGCTTAATGTCGTAAGTAATCAATAAGTCTCGAAAAGACTTGATTCTCGAGAGATTTAAAAACAAATAAATATTTATATAAAAATATAAATATGTCGTTGTAATTGCGTTAGCCGTCTCGAGAAGTCGTATGTGTATAAAAGAGTATTTATACGAAAATAGTATATGACAAACTCGTATTATACATCGCGTTTGATATTTGAAGTAAATTTGTAAACCATATTTACTTTGTAAGACGAATAAGAGTCGTTGGAACTTTGAAATAAGGAAATAAATTATATTCATCCTCATAAAAGAAGTCGTGTTGTTCGATTGTTAAAATAAATATACAATATATTTATTTTTATGAAAAGGGTCATGTTGTTTGCCGTTTGAAGTAAATACATCAACTATATTTATGTAATAAGACGAAATCATGTCGTTGAAAGTAATATACACCTGTATTTTGTTTTATAAAAATCATTTGTAGTCGATCGGTTCTGCTTCATTTTATTAATAAAACATAATTATTTTACGGATTTTCTCGAAAAACGGGCAGAGTTTCCTCTGTTTTTGGACGCCCCCGACAACACAAGTTGTCGTTATTTATCAAGATTCAACAAGTTTTCAAACAAATATTCATAAACACAAGTTATAAAACATGATAATATATGAAACCGCAAATATATATACGATTTTAGCATTCGGTTCGAGAGCTCGTTTGTCACGTGTAAATAAAATTATAAAGATAATGTAATGAATTCACGACTTTAAACTATTACCATAACTCTCGCCGAGTCGTCGAAGCGTGGACTGAGTTGACCGAGTCAACTCACTGTTGACTAGGTTTGACCAGGTCGACTCGGTTTGACCGAGTCTGCTGAATCCGAACGTCTGACCTTGATGACTACCTGACTCGAACCCGCTGAGCTGAACGCGAACCACACCGGGTCTGACCGGTTGACCTGAACTGGACCCGAGTCAAAAGCTTGAACATTTGAACTGAGCCGAAGCATACCCACCTCCGCCATAGCCGCTGTCGGAACCACCATCACCACCATCGTCGGTCGGCTGGAACCCACATCTGGAACCCGAACCGAACCCGATCTGAGCCGAGACCTATAACCCGAACCAAAACTCAAGCCGAGCCAAATACAACCATAGCGGAAACTCGTTGGATAAAGTCTTGGACTGCCGGACAAACGGTGAAATAGGTCTGATAAAACAAGGTCCGCCTGAGAACTGTGATACTCGTCGGATAATCACGTCGACCATCGGATAACAGAACCGACCGGTTAAAGGAACCGACCACCGGTTCGAGTCTCTATCTATTCTTCCCGCTGCTCGAACCCCAAAACCGACTCGAACTTGACCCGGTTCGAACCCGAAACCGGTGAACTTGCCGGGTAAAGGCAATGTCCGGCGGTCAATGGTACCGACCGCCGGTTCTTTCTCTCTGCTTGGCTCTCTCTCTCTGCTCGGTTCTCTCTTTCTTCGCCGCTCACCACCACTGGGCGTGGTGGTGGTCCGTTTCATTTACCGACGCAGGGGGGTCGGTGAGTGTGGGTGGGTGTTGAAAGGGGGAAAGGTGATGAGTGGTCGTGGTGTCGGAGAGGGTGTCGCGGCTGGAGACCACCATCGCCGTCGGTGGTCTCCGGCTCCGCCAGTTAATCAGCTCCGGTCAACAGCCGAGGAAGAAAGAGAGGGCAGTGAGGTGTGGTTGTGTTGTTTTCTGGTTTGTTAAAGCCTGCACAAATGAGGATCTAGTATTTATAACTAAATTTAGGTTAGTGGGCTTTGGGCTTAGGCCCAAGGCCCACAAGCCCAATCTCGCGCTTAAAATGGCCCGCTCATTCCAACGTTACACGATATAAATACCCGATTATCGTAAAAATATAGTGAATTATAATTTTTGATTTAAAAATACATAAAATAGTGCCGGTATTCGATGTTGTCGCGTTCGTGCGTCGTGAACGGTAAAATCGCGTAAATGCCCCGTTTGCCGTTTCTGATCCGTTTTCTGATCTGATTTCAACTACGTATATTAAAATTTAACAACAAAGCTAAATATATAAAAATATATTATTATCAAAACTACCCAACTGAATGGGTAAGAGGTCGATATTGAATTTCCGCTCGCCAAGTTCCTAGGAGCATTCTCTAACAACTTCCCTTGACTTGAGTAGTTTACTGTTTGCCAATTCTATAGAATGAAGGGACGTCTAGTTTACTTGACTCTAGGCCAAGTACATTTGGAATTCTATGTGGCGAGGACTTCACTATATAGTTTTAGGAATCCCTATGTTTAAATGTATGATAACCCAATCCATATGTTTAGATGTAGGATAACCCAAACCATATGTTAAATGTAGGATAACCCAATCCATATGTTTAGATGTAGGATAACCCAATGCATATGTTAAATATAGGATAACCCAATCCATATGTTTAGATGTAGGATAACCTAATCCCTATGTTTAGATGTAGGATAGCCCAATCCCTATGTTTAGATGTAGGATACCCAATCCCTATGTTTAGATGTAGGATAATCCAGTCCCTAATTGTAGCTAGGACAATCCCGTCACTAGTCATTAAAGTCATTTCACATGCATGAGTTTGATTGGTAAGAAACGTGCCGGGTAACTACTGTTTGAGTGATCGTGGTAGGGTGGGATGATGCGGTCATGCCTCGGATCTCCGGGGCTAAATCCCAAATGTAACGCGCAATGCGTTTGAATTTGGGTGTTATTTAGTATAGAACAACCCTTGAGAGATCGTGAAAGCCTCGAGTGTAACGAACAACATTGGCTCTAATCATGATCGAGTTCTATAATTTTGTTTCCAACCTTTGAATTTAAATCAGTGAGCAATACTCTTCTCGTATAAGATCCTTGAGTTCTTCCCCCAACAACCTCTTCACTGTATCTCTTCCTAGCGTTTGTACCTGGAGATTCCTCCAAGTTAAGGCTGCGTTCAGCAGGAGACTCTCTGTGTATCTAATTGTGTACTCAGGAATATGTTTACTATTATGACTAACCGACTTCATTGTCTTTATTTGGCGGACATAACCTACCGCACCTCTCATATTAATGAGGTCTTGTGGCTTACAGTCCCGAAAGAGCCTTAAAATTAAGACCTTGTGTGATCGCATCTTTCGGTGTGTCGTTGCTACTCGCTCCTAATCCATCGGGATTCGAACCACTTGAACTACCGGTACCACTAGTGTTGTCTCGATTAACCTCATGTTGTGCAATTTCTGCACCCTCGTGTTGTTCCATAAGAACTTTAGTTCAGCTTTAATCCGTGAGATGTTGACTTGTTAATTCTTTTTGGGTGTAAACCTTCCTTTTGGCGCCATGGTCTTTTAATACGCAATATTAAAAGAATCTGGACATATATTTGGATAATATAGTCTATCATGCACCCAAGAATGAAGGATGCAATAGGTCATGGAAACCTCTAGAATGCATTGTTCATACATGTTCGAATAAATGATAATGTGGATAACCGAAACCAAAATGTGGAGTGCCTCTTGTGTATATTGGTCATATGTCTAAGTGGAAAACGAAATAATTCGTTAAGGAGGGGAAACCATCCAGTGGCCTCTGTCCCTATAGTATGCATTCCATACTACATAGGCTTTGATCATCCGATGTAGAGAAATTCCTTTGTCGTACTTGTCCATGTGACGAATATGGTAATAGTGCTTGAGCTTCATGAGTTCCAATAAGATCACTAAGATCTTCATAGATGTCGAATTGAATACAATGAGGAAGTTGTAGCATGGCTCATGCCATACTATCCCTTGGGATAAGACAAATGTCAAAATGACCGAATTTATTGTATTCATTTCCAATAAATAAGATAAGGTGTCATAGACACCAAAGAACCAACTCATGTACAAGAATTCTAGAATGTTGAGGAAAGATCCTCCATGAGTGGTTAACAAGTTTTGTTTATTTAGATGACTACTCTTGAACAACTCATGTTGTTGATCGAATGTTAGGTGCGAACAATACATATCGTCTTCCTGTATTGTATTGTAAGGTGTTATAGCAACCATCTCGGTTAGTGTTCTACTGGATAGAAAAGACTGAATTTTAAGTAACAGCTTAAAATTCTTGAATGAATAGTGATCATTATCTTGACCCGCAGAGTCCACCAGGATTTCCATGCACTACAAGTTGTTATTATGTGGGCCCCCATAATAATAAATTGCCTTGCATGGTCACCCTAGCATTCTCTCGTTCAAGACAGACGATCTGTCAATGAGGGGCACTACTGTCTATGTTTAACACAGGAGGGAACTTCATGATAGTTCATGTGTCAACGTCCGTTGTCATTACTCGCGGAATGGCACGACGTTAGATGAAATAAAAATAGAGAAAATTTGTAAAAATAACAACTGGAGGGGCACCTTTAAGAATAGTACTTCATCTTCTTTGTCTGGACAAGAGTGTCGTCAATCATGATTTGTATGAGCCACATGGACTTCTTCCCACTAATGAAGTTGTTGTCCAAGGCTACCACCTCCACCTCATCATCACTACTGAAGTCAGGCATCTCAGTATCCATGAGAAAGCAACCATCTTCCATGGGATCAATGCTTTATGGTCTCACTTAGGAACCACGTTCGCCATAAGCTCCGCAATAGACATGAGGTTAATATTCTCATAGAAGATGTATTGAATAAAGTATGTTATGTTTTCAAATAGAGTATTATGTCTTGTGTAAAAGATGTCGTGTCTTAACCATGTTATGTGTGTCAAGGATGACAATGGAATTCGAAGTCGAAGGCATTTTGTTCTTGCCAAATATTTTGTACAACACATATATGAATAACTTATATATATAATCATGTAAAATCCTATCAATCAAGGATTTCGATCTTGTATAAGCTGAACTTGTAAACTGTTTATAATGCATAAACTGATAATGTAATGTATTGTAGGCACGTAGTCTGTTAATGTAATGTGTCTATTTCTCAAAGACTTCACCCATGGAAATGTCCTCGCTTGATTTATGTGAAGTGAATTTTTGTTGTAGTGGACCTTGAAAAAATGTTTATGCAATGAAAACCTCTTGTTCTTGTATAAATTGTTTTCGTGAGAGGTCCCTAGTGATTGTAGACTAGACTCGAGAAAGAATCCTAGTTCACTACAATCGATGCTCTGATACCAACCTGTCACACCCGCTCGTAGCGGAAGCGCGAGGTGTGATCTGGTCGGTTCTCATTGCATAAAAATATAAGTGAACATACTAAATGAATAAAAACAAGCTCCAATGCCATTGTCATAATCGTTTCAAAAGAAAATAAGTTGTCATTGTTTTATACATCAAAATGTAAGTCGTAAAATGTCAAGGCTTTGACCACTATATCACTGCAAAGAGGCGGTATATAATGGGCAAACCCTTCTAATGGTGGCATGGAGTCTTGATACTTGCTTTCCTTGACTGAAATGTCTGCATGGTCCACTAATTTCCTGAAATACATGTTAAGTTTGAAAACACCAACAAAAGTTCATGCAGTTTAGTTCTATGAGATGTATCTGTAAAATGTGAGTTGTATAAAATGTATCCATAAAATGTGAGTTGTATAAAATGTATCTGTATGTAATGATGTAGTATGTAAAGCGTCAATAAAATCGTTGATCATTAATATTTCGCGAGGACATTAATATCTGTGACGAATTAAGAAGCAATCCAAACCTAAACGATTTTGTGTCGACTACTATCGACTGGGACACAAACGCACTCTTCTGTATGGATCCATGACCAAGAGTGGGGCTCACCAAAACCCATTAGATCTAACTGTTGATGCAGATTTGTGTCCGATGCTTGTCGAATAGATTAGATTTATTATTTTACGCTGAATTTGTAATAGTTAGTGAAACGGTTTATCGAACGTGTATAGACCCGCTCGTTTGAAGTGGTCAAACGAGAGGGTTATTCGGTTGACCGTGTGTGTTTGAAAGACAAAGGGGTGTAGCTATAAATAGCAACCCTTTGCCATTTCAAACACTGAGGAGATTTTAGGAGGTTCAAGTCCTCACCAGGGAGAGATCACCACTTGCTCTCTCCCCGGATGTATACTTCTTTGGTATGGTTCGGATAGCTTGTTAATCGGGCCGGTTTGCTTTGTTATGTTATCAAATCTATACAAGTAAGTATTTCATCTGTCTATGATCTTTCCGTCTATGAACATAATCATGATAATCACGGTTTCGGTCCCGAAAACGGTCCTACAATTGGTATCAGAGCCATGGTGCCCGATTTAGTAAATCTAACCGTTTACTAAGTCACATGTGCTCTAGATCTGTGATTTTTGTGCTTTTTGTTCAAGATGTAAAAAATGGTGAAAATGAGAAAAACTCAGATCTGGAACCGAATATTCAGATCTGTGCTGAAACAAGTGTTCGGTTTTATGTTTTTCACCTATATAATCAAGTTATCATCATCAAAAATCAAATATACAATGTTTTTATCAAATCTGCAAAAGAACAGAGGCTGTGTTCTTGAAGATGTTCTTGGCGGCTGCTTAAAGAAACTAGGGTTTCTTCATACCCAGTCCCGACGAAACAGGCCCCATGACGAAACACCTCCTCCAGTTTCGTCGTCGGCAAGATCTTTAACACCTGTTTCGTCGTTGAGTTCAATCATTCTGTTTCGCCGGACCTTATACACCAGTCTGTTTCGTCGACTTCAAAATCAAACTTCTCTTTCGTAGCCAACATACCTTCTGTTTCGTCGGATCAACACACTTCTGTTTCGTCACCTTTGACTTCTGTTTCGTCGGCTGGTATCGCAGAAAGATAAAGGATAACAATTAGGTTTGTCGGCTGAATCAGATGTTGTATTGCAGAAAGATGACCAGGTTGTTGCTGCTGGTTGTTCATCGAAGATGACTTTGGATTTGTTGTTTGTGAATCGAAGATAACCGAGGTCAGGTAGATGATGATGGCAGGTTCACGGTGGAATTAGGGTGGCTGTAATGCTTATGTCGGCTGCTGCTTATTGTTCATCGAAGAAGAAGGTCAGGTGTTGTTGCTGGGTATCGAAAAGATAAAGGGATTTGTTGGATGTTTGGTGGGTATCGAAGAAAGAGGGACAGAAAGAAAATTGAAGGTTTCTCTGCTTGTCTGTTGTATCGAACAAGGAAGATGAAGACCTGGTTCTGGTGTATGTATCGAAGAGAGAGAGACTTGAAAGTTGTCTGCGGTTATTTGTGTATCAAAAAGAAAGAGAGAGACTTTGAATGATAATGGTGTATGACTTTTGAAGTCTGAAGAGGAAATGTCGACATAATTTTTTGTTGGCAGGTAGGGTTTCTTTTGGGCTCACTTGGGGTGCATGATGGATTGGATTACTCTTTTGGGAAATTAAATTCACATCAGAAGACAAAAGTTGGGCCGTATAGAGATTTTAAATGGGCATTTTTATTTGGGCCAAAGTTAAACACTACATGTTGATGGGCTAGACATACAATTGGGTCTTTGTTGACAATGTGTTATCAACAAAGTATTTGGATGTTGGGCCAAGAGTACAAGATCATTCTAATGGGTTGCGAATAAAATGGGGTTGGATGTTCACGAAGTTTAGTTGAACCGCGCTTCTAAATGTCAACGTCAAAATTCGTACGGGTTCGGGAGCGCGCGAAATGATGAAGATGATGAAAACAAAAGATGATGATAATTTTGAAAAATTGTGGGGTAGTCACGGTTACCGATGAAAATGTCAAAAATGGTGACGCGACTATTATGGGCCAAAAACCAAAAACAAAACGGTATGTTCACTTCCGCACGTCAGTATTTATGTTTGTTATCGGTTATTCGAAGATGTTCGAAAGCATTTTGTTTATTGTCATATTTTCGCATTTGAAAACGAACGTATGAACCTAGAATGTCAATACCGGTCCTAACGAATCCAAAAGGTCGAAGAGTATATGCCTATGATGAAAGTTTTCAGATTAGGTGTTAGCAGAACCTTGGGGGGATACAAGTCGGATCCTACGGGGTATTAGGGGACGTTCTTATTCAACTAGAATATGCAAAGAAGAAAGCCGTTTTCGTGATTTTTCGAAAAACCGAGAACATTTGAAAGATTCTACTCAGTGGAGAGGGTTTGTTCAGTAAAGATTGACGACAGTTCCGCTAGTTGAAGGGAATTGGTGAACATTTGAAACTTAACGACAGTTCCTTTAAAGTGGAAGGGAATCTGTTAAGGTTTAGAGATCTTACCAAAGAAATGGGGGAATAAAAATTTTCGTATGTTGAATTTCTTCGGTAAATTTCTAAACGCAATCACAGGTGGTAGAGTTTGTAATTTTCTAGTGACACAAAGACGGTTTACAGAAGACAGTTCACCAGAAACCTCTATCAATGTAGTATGCTTGAAGATCAAGACTTGATGCAGTTTTTAAAAGAATGGAACCCTTATCAAATGCCGGTTGGAGTATTGGAAGATCTGCGGAAGATCGGTCAATTGAGCCTTTTGAGGAAATTGCACAACGCTCAACACGGATACGCGTACTTTGAGGGGGAACTATTATACAAGAAGCGTCAAGATACTACTTACCTGGATCATCGGTCAAGGGGGAATTTGTTAACACAGAGAAGATGAATACTTGACTAAAGATCGATTGCAGTTGCATTTTCAGCATTCGACAGCAACGGACAAGGGGGAATTTGTTGATGCAGATTTGTGTCCGATGCTTGTCGAATAGATTAGATTTATTATTTTACGCTGAATTTGTAATAGTTAGTGAAACGGTTTATCGAACGTGTATAGACCCGCTCGTTTGAAGTGGTCAAACGAGAGGGTTATTCGGTTGACCGTGTGTGTTTGAAAGACAAAGGGGTGTAGCTATAAATAGCAACCCTTTGCCATTTCAAACACTGAGGAGATTTTAGGAGGTTCAAGTCCTCACCAGGGAGAGATCACCACTTGCTCTCTCCCCGGATGTATACTTCTTTGGTATGGTTCGGTTAGCTTGTTAATCGGGCCGGTTTGCTTTGTTATGTTATCAAATCTATACAAGTAAGTATTTCATCTGTCTATGATCTTCCCGTCTATGAACATAATCATGATAATCACGGTTTCGGTCCCGAAAACGGTCCTACACTAACCCCTTGTACCTAGGTCCAAACTGGATTAATGGTGCTTAGTTGTATAACCCTATTCGCACATGATCTAAGGTGTTTCATTCCATGACTTAACATACAATTGAACATGTATTTTCCCCGATAGTTGTAAAGTTGTAAAACTGTTAAAATGAATAGGGGACATGAAGTCACAGAATTGCGTCCGTGAATAGTAGATAACTGTGATCTCAAGTGCGGTCGTCCTTAATAGTTTCACGACCTACAAACGTTCTATATTTGTTAGACACTTCGGTCTTGTAATGACTTGAGTACAAGTCTTTTATGTTGAATATGTGTAAGACTTATATGTCTTTGTTGTTCGTTGAAATGTGTCTTAGATGTATTAACTGTTAACTTTTTAGTGTGTATATATTTCACGAAATATATATATTCTTGTATGGTGAGTTGTATAAATGTGTGTTCACCAAGTGTTAGGTGAATGTGAATGTGCATATCGTTGCACGTATAGGAATACGTATGTCCGCGTGTTTGTTATATGTGCTCTTGTATTCTTAGAATATATAAACTTATATATTCTAAGATATATTTCAATAAAATTTATATGTTATACTTGGTAAAAGGTATAGAAAATATCTTAAAAATAATCTATTTTTAAGATTGGTTCTAAAAATATTATTTCACTAAAACAATATATTTTAGATGGTAAGAAATATATATGTATGTTTATATATTTCAAAAACATACCTTTTTAATATAAACCATAAGTAATATATTTTGTATATAGTAGAAAATATATATGGTTACTTATTCGGTTTAGAAAATGTAGTTTACCAAGTCGTCGATATATTGTTTATTATAGTCCGTAATACTTATATAGTCCGTAATACTTATATAGTCCGTATATTTGTCCGTAAGTCCGATTTGTCCATAAGTTGAGTCCGAAGGCTCGGATCGTCCTTTTAAGGTGTCTTTATATGTAGTCTTGTATGACTTTAGTTGTAATGTGTCTTGTGTTTATTTGTACCATTGTATTCAAGTTACTAGTTTTCATGTATATAACTAATACAAACAAATAACACTTAGCACATAAGTTGTTAAGACAACTAAGTATATATTTTCTCAAAAATATATATGTAGTTTTTGCTTTTATAAAAACTATTCTTTTAAACCTTTTTATGCTAATAAAGATTTTGTCAAAAATAATAGTTTTTATAACTTATGATTTTTAAGAAAAATGGCCATATTTCCTTTAAAATATATACTTTGCCATGTTTATATAAAACATATCTTTTTCTTTATAAAAATCACCAGCAAGTTCTCATATCATTCTTAATAAAAACATATGAGATTTGTATCAAAATCTTAACAAGATGAAATCAATAACATGTAGGGTTTTGGTATGATCATAACATATGTTAGCTAGTTCAAAATCCATGATTTACTTCTAGTTTTATCAAACTTTTTATAAAAACCCATCTTGTATGCTTCTTTTTATAACTTTGTAAAAGTATTATTTTTAGTGAAAAACCTCATATACTTTAACAAAATCCAAGATTATGATCATCCATTCAAACATTTATGTTTAACAAAACCCTTAACCATTTACATGTACACTTGTTAGATTATGTTTTTAAACACCATCTAACAAGTTATTCATATGCTAATAATCAAAACTAGATCAAATATGCAATAACTAAGCTTCAAATCATAACAATAACAAACTTATATATCATGATTTTTATTTTTCTTCTTTTTATTTTCATATTATTTTGTATGATTGTTTATTTTATTACATGTTCTTTAAACAAATAATAATACATAAATAAGTATGAAAAAGGGATTTTTAGAAGCTTACTACTAGCACTTGTGGCTAGGGATGATCTATATGATGAGCAAAGAAAAGAAAAGTTGTTGGTCTTGATGTTTGGAAGCTATGGAATTGAAGAAAAGGCTTGCTTCTTCTTGTAGTATCCTTAGATCACCTTAAGTATCATCAAGCTCCATTTTTGATCATCAAGGAAGTGTTAAAAAGATGAAGGTTTTTGATGGTGTTCTTGGTTAATGTATGAATGTTGAGAGGATCCTTAAGTGTGTGTAAAAGGTGGTGAAAAGTAAGGAAATGTGCTTTGTTGATTATGGTAACTAATTGTTATAAGTCTTCACCAAATTCACCAACTTGTCCACTTGGTTTAACCACTTGCAACTAAAGGTTAAAATCAAGATATTTGTAGAGACAACTTGGGGGGTGGGTCCCATGGTTGCAACTTGTTTTCTTTGTTAAAATGTGTTAGTTTTCTTTAGGTGATTGTTAGTAAAGCATGGATGGTTAAGTGTTTAAGTGTTTTAAATGTGTTAAGTGACCATTACTAGTCTAATAAAAATCCAAATAACATTAGATGGTCACTAAAAAAAAGATTTGATATTGTTTGGATAATCTTTTCGCTGTGTTTCCGTTAGTCGTTATTCGAACGCTAAGCATGTTTAACTTGTGTGAATTGATGTAGTTATTGGTTCGGATGATACCCGAAGGTATCCTCATATGAATTCTATGTTAAGCAACACTTTTATATGTTGCAAAAAGATTAAAAGGCTGATTTATGTAGAATTTCTACGGATAAGTGTTGAAATTGTCGCTTTTCGCGCTTTTCTGGCAGTTTTAAGTGTTATCGGACTTCGGGAAGGTTTTAAACCAAACCCTTGCATTTCCTAGTTAGGGTTTAATGTGTATTAGATGTTGGACTTTTGTCTGAGTCCTAAAGATGTCATTTAGATGGTTTCTGTGGATCCTGCGTTTTTGTCAGAATACTAGTTCACTAAGTGCTTTTCTAGTTGTTTTGATGCATTGTTTAAACTGTTTCAGATGTAATAAAATAAAATGAATCATGTGCATCAAAAATAAGTATTCCATGAGTATTCTAAGTGTATGTCATGAAATGTGCAGTTCGGGTGTTCAAAACACATAAAAGTGTAGCTAAAAATAAGTACTTTAAGTGTAAGAAAGTTACCGAAAAATGGCAGTTGTCACATTTCAGGGGCTAAACCACCAATGAAGCGCGCAATACGCTTAGGCTCTGGAGTGACTAGGTATGGAACGAGTCGGGACATTGAGTTGAAGCTGGTAACATAGGACCTACAGTCCAGATCTTTCATAACCAAGGTGAGGAAATCAGTCTCCACCTTTTCCACTTCATGCTGTGGACAGTACGTATCTTTCACAAGCTCAACAAACTTAATCCAAGTGAGGTTATACAAGGGAATTTTTCCCGTGGATTGCACTAATTCTTTCTACCATGTCAGGGCGTCGCCTTTGAAAGACTGGGACATAAACTTCGCAATATCCTCCTTGGTACACCCACTTATATCAACAACCGTCTCCATCTCATCAAGCTATTTCATACAATCAATGGCTCCTTTTCCCCAGTGAAATCTCTTGGTTTACAAGAGACAAAATATTTGTAAGTACATCCCTTATTATGTCACACCCTGACTTTTGCGGAAGCGTATGATGTGTGACTTGTTTAATACCATTGCATTCAATCATAATAAACAACTATATGTTCAAAACGATGTTCATCCATTCATTAATTTTAAAGTATTACAAACACCAGTTATTTAAGTTTCAAACAACGCAACCTTCGACTAAGATACAATTCAACAAAAGTGGATGACATCTAAACTTGGAATTTACTTCTAGAAACAACACCAGCGCCCAAGATCCAACTTGTTACCTAAAATACATGTAATTTTGGAAAACATCAACAAAAGTTGAGCGAGTTCATGCATTTTGTATGACTACTGATAAGCTTGTAAACTTTTGAGAGACTCCTTTGAAAACAGGTATGAAAAGCATTTATGAAGATATCAAATTAATGTTTTGCAAGGACGTTAATGCATGTGGAGACTTAGGGAGTACTCAATATGAGCAGGCTTATACCCTCGTCGATTTCCTTGACTGTGTCGAATTTCCCCTTCGATTGTGTCAATTTACCTTGAACGTGTCAATTTACCTTGACAGTGTCAATTTTACCCTTGACCGTTGTCGATTTACCTCGACTGGGACACCGAAGCACTCAAGTGGTCACATAAGGACCATGAGTGGGGCTCGGCCGTACCCGTTAGATCTAACCTTCGTCCATAATTAGAAGTTAATGGCATTTCAATTTCAATCTATGCTCACATGATCTATAATTCATTTCATACCCAATTCATACCATTTAAACGTATGCAACATGTATTCCACCCCCGAGAGTTATAAATCTGAAAACAGTTAAGAGAAAAGGGGGACATGAACTCACGGTTTTGCGTTCTTCAATCCGACGTAACTCAAGCTGCTACTAGTGTGCACGACTACCTACAACACACTACGGTCTATTAGACGAGCGGGTCGTGCCTTGACTTAGTATTAATTAGTGTCTTTGAGTTATGTTTCTTTGTGTCCTTAGTGTTATTCCAAGTTATATAATTGTTTGTTAAAATAATAAATATTTTAACTTAAATTATATTTACAAATTTTGGAATATCATTTAAAATAATACATTTTAACTTGTCAAGTTTATGTATTTGTACTTGTATAACTTCCCAAGGATGGGTGTATATGTATTCGTATTCTTATCCTTCTATATTTTTGCCAAGTATCGACGGCGTATTCCGGTGTGTAATTATACGTAAGAGAATACCTATTTCTATTGTGTTTATTAACTATTTCATACTCAATTTTTGTATTAAATTTTCCGGAGTAATATTTCTAATAAAAATACATCAATATATTCCCAAAATATATTTTAAGAAACATTACATAGAAAAATTATTTATAATTTTTCCTTGGCAACTATATTTATACTTTTCATATAAGCCTCAAAATAATATATTTTCAAGTCTAACTTAGAAAATATATATAAACTTATTTTTATCCAAAAATGATGTATTTCATGTTTGTTCAAGAAAATATATATTTTTCCTAAAAATACTATATCTTCTAATAATTCTAAGAAAATATGTTTTTACTTACCAAAATAATATATTTTCTTCTTGTAAAAAATATGATATATTTTGTAATAATTGTAAGATTCATACATTTGTTTTATTGGTGTCCAAAATAATAATTACCAAAATATACTTATGAATTTAAGTCTGGAATATTTTTGTGAGTTATATTCCTTGTTTGGTTTCTCCAATATTTTGGGTATCTTTTGTACATTCATTCCCTTGGAATTTTGGTAATATTTTGGATTGTAATTTCTTGGTATTTTGGTGAGTTATATTATTTCAAGTCCTAAAATAATATAACTAATACACATAGTATACAAATAATCACACACATGGTGACATCTAAATATACATTCTCCTAAATACATATTTAGTCACTTTTATTATCAAAAACCAACCTCCAATATTTATAATCTTGTAACAAAAATTATGGCAAACTTTATATATATATCATGGTTAAAAATATACATGTAAATATTTGTTTAAAAATATTTTTCGAAGTGTTTAATTTTTAGAAAAAATTTGCCATAGTTTCCCCCTACAAATGGAGGTTTCCATGCTTTCAAAACATATCATTTTCTTTTAAAATCATCATCAATCATCAACAAATCATTCAACACTTACCATGTGCCAAAAATATGAAATTTACACTATGTCATGAACTTGAAACTTTGTAAAAAGTTGTAGTAACTTAGTATGTTATTTAGTGGGTTAAGTTACCCTCTAAAACATGGTTATAAGTGTCTCATCATTCGCAAGAGGGATGCGAATGACTTTCCTTATGACGAACATCTTCAGCTCTATACTTGGATATCCATGTGACATCTGTGCCTGCACGGCCATCAAACTAATACCAAATCAATGAAATATTGTATTTCATACTTGGGATTTGTATAAATATGTGTATCGTTTACACATATCAATTCTTGTTCGATTTCGAGCTCTAAATCGCTTTCTGGAAAGTTATACGCGAACTGGTGCGTAAACGTAATCGGTTTAATGCGAAGAACACTCCATAATAGTGACATAGGCTTAAAATACCTTAAATAACCTTTACATAACTTAGAAATAAGTTTTGGAGGGTTTGGTGTGTCGAAATCAAGTTTGTTCGATCGCAGGGACTAGTTGTGTCAAACTGTGAAACTATATCGATTTGTATAGTAACGAACATTCCGGAACTTGATCATAAGTTAAAAATATCCTAAATATCCTTTACATAGCTTAGAAATAGGCTTCGAGGGGTTCGGTATGCTAAAACAAACTTTATTGGTCATTCAGGGACTAAAAGCGTCAAAAATTGCATAAGTTTGCATTTTCGCGCATATCTTACGTTCTGAATATATCCGGACATCCAAAAATTTATGTAATCATTAAAATATTTTATTTTAGTGATTTTCTTGGTAAAATTCCATTCGTCGCTTAATTTGGATAATTTTTGCGTTCGTTACGACTTCCGTCGTAATTAAGCGAATAACGCGATCGTACGACCAAACGAACTGACATCTGAGATATTTTTGAGCATGTTTTGAGTTCCCTATACTTTAACTTCATTTTAGAGCCTTGAAATGAGGTTAACGGGGCTTAAACGTGTCAGAAATGAGCTTAAACACTTGAAGGGACCAAAACTGCAATTTATGAAACTGTTGTTGAACTGTGGACCTCAGGCGGCACGCGTAAGGACCCCCCTTACTCTTACGTGGCCCGTGTGAGTGTATCAGACCTGCAAAAATGTGTTTCCAGCCTGTTTCCAGCTGTTACAGTTGTTTGTGAGTGTTGCAAATGGTATTTTCTGTACTATGGGCCATTCTAGGGGTGCCCAAGGTTTCACAAAACAAGGGGTGCACATGTACGGATGAGATCGAAGCACGTTATTCGATGAATGATCCTAACGGTGGTCCATTTCCTATAAATACCCCTCACCCCTTTGCTCAAAACTCACACTTGATCCTGAAATTTCTCTAAGTTGGAGCTTTAGCACTCCATACCTGAGAATACTTGGGATCAAGACTCCTTTCTTGGACCGGTTGTAAGTCCTCTTTCGTTCTTTTATGCGTTTTTAGCTGAAAAGTCAAATTGCGTTTGACTTTCTGCATTGACCAGTTTATGGTCAATATGAAGTTCGTTTGAACTTCATAACGTGAGCGTAATCACGATGGTTATAGGCCCTAGTGACTATACCTACTGATTACCACGTTATCTAGGCTCAGTGACGAGTCGTAGTTTCGGCCAAAATGCGCATTCTCGCGTATTTTGTAACCAAACTACTTTTGGGTATCAAAACCGTTTGTTTTGATACCAAACCTGTTTTCTAACTTAACTAAACATGTTTTAGCATGTTTAGCTCGTCACTTTTTAGTTTAGTGCTTGTGTAGAGTCGTAAGTCAAGCGGACTAAACACCCGCTTAGACTTTCGAACACAACCCGTTTGGTCGATCATTAGGATCCGACCAAACATCTTTAGTGACCATAGTTGCATAGGGAATAACCTTCCGAGGTTATACCTTATGGTCACTTAGGTTTAATTAGTTGTATGATAGGTAGTTTATATGCCTTAGGTAAATGACCAAAATGCCCTTTTCATGCATAATTGGTAATTAAGCATATGTAACACAAACTTTTGTCACTTAATTGATTATGCAACATATTTAATCATGTTTAGGCATGTAATACTTGTCATAGGACTAGTTAGACGTCTCGAACGCGCTTTTGCGTGAACGACACGTTAAAGTAGCGTAAGCTACCTTAATGGGTCACAATGGGTCGAAAGCACTTAGGTTAGGTTTCGATTTAGAATGTAGAGTTTGTTAAACCATGTCATATGAGTTCCAATACTCATTTGGTTTACAAAACCTCATCCTATCCGATCTTCCGACTTAGGTTCGGTTTATTTATATAGTTATTAGGTTGCCGATTGATTCCGTGCTCCCTCTAGCTTTGCTTGGTTGTTGTTCAAGACCTCTAAGCATTCTCAGGTGAGTACATAGTTCCCCTATTTTACTGTTTTAAATTGTTTTGGGGTGATTCATATGTGCTAAATGTTTTCGAGGTTATAATGATGGTTTCAAAAATAAATGATATGGTTTATACAAAATTTATAACGATTTTTATAAAGTGAACAAACTTGTTGGTTGTATTTACATAACGAATAATATCCATTAGTTTTGGCCGAACCGACCAGTGTTAGGGTATGGTACCATAGGATCTGACAAATCCCGTTCTCAGACTGCACCCATGGTTATGTGTGGGTTAGGTGGGTAACGACTGAATCTGTGATTGTTAATTTACCCTTTGGTGGTTTATTAATGCGAGAAGCGATAGGCGAGTTGCGAAGGTTTGGATATTATTAGCGAGACAATCAAAAGTAGTTTTCACGATTTAAAATGAGAATGATTTAAACGACTAAAGCGATTTTTAACGAATTAAACGATTTGGGTAAACGATTGGTTTTTGGTTACTGTTTAGATAACGGGGCAGGTGTAATGTGATGAAAGCATGGTGGATACGCCGCTGGTACTTCCTATATATAAGTGTTTTCATCGTAAGACATACCGTGGCGTTATTTAGTTCACTAGGGTAAACGATTTTAAAACGATGTCACAAAAACGAGGTTTTCGAAATGATATAAACCATACGAGTTTTATTAACGAATTTTATTAACGAGATTTATTAACGAGTTTTATTAACGAATTTTAATAACGAGATTTATTAACGAGTTTTTACAAGATGTTTTACAATTTGATTTAAATAAATAAATGTTTTGGGTAAAGAATCATGGCTACGAGATTTTATAAATTATAACCAACTTGATTTGAGTTGGTTAATTATGTCGCAATACTACACTTTTCAAAACAAGGTTTTTGTAGGATCGTTTTGACGACCAAATGAGTCATTTAGAAGAGTTCTAATCAATTCAAAAAGCAGAAACAGATGAATTGACTTGGAAAACAGCTTGATTCACACTTAATTGTCTTGTTTTATTGATATAACACGTTTTCAGATCAGTAGACACGTCGGCAGCACTTCGGTACCAGAATCATGAACCTTTCAAATGATTTCACATCAAGGGTATATATAGTGATGATGATTTCGCTTGAAAGTGACAATTGTCATTTCAAGCGAAATAGCTGATGGTGATTTCGCTTGAAAGTGGCAAGTGTCATTTCAAGCGAAATTAGCTCAATCACATACAAACCCTAGAATTCTCGTACAACGTGCCCTGATCTAACAATTCTAGAACACGACTCGATACAAGGCGAAGTCGACAGACGCATGCACCAACAGACTCCCCCTCGAATGTTGACGAGTCTTCAGAGTCGAGTCTTCACAGTCTTCAGTCTTTATCAGTCTTTGGGCTTTTTTAGAATAATCTGACAAAATAAGCATCCTCTATATTCTTTCTTCTTCTTTCTCTCTTTTACCAGTATCTGAAGCTGGCTCTTACAATTCCTTGATCAGATTTCTTGATTCCTTAACTCTTCTCCTCCTCGGATGTTGATCGACTAGCAGACTTCCCCTTAAACTGTGCTGGGATCATAGTCTTGCTCTCACAGTTTCTAGAATCACAACCTGGCTCTCTCATAGCCAGAACCTGCACAAATTTCTAATCACATAATAAATTTCACAAATTTAAAATTTGACAAATTTATACTTTTCTGCCTATCACTTGTAAAAACAAAATCATACTTTCAATTATTGATATAACAATTTTAATTTCTGATGACCACATGTAAACAAAACATTTTTCTAACCACACTTTCCCAAACCTGTTCATTATGTCTAGCATTCGGAATTTTGAAAATCAGCTTTTCAACATCAGTTGTCGAAATTTTTTTTGAATTTTTCAAAATTTATACTAAAACACTCCGAAAATCTTTTTGGATTATTGATATAAAAGAAATACAGTAAAGAAATATTTACAGACAATATTTTTGTGAATTTGTGTAAGAGGATCATATCAGTTTTTGAGACAAATCACCAACACCGTTAAGCTTTAAACATTTTAAGTTCTAAACGATTCACTTAGATTATCAGTATACTGATCCACTTAAATTTCACACAAAGTTCAACTGTTTCGAGATACGATATTAGTGTTTTAGAGACTTACACTTAATCGCGTGTCCCACCTCAGAATATACTCCCGTATCCAGATCCCAATATTCAGTCTTACAGGTGAGTATACCATAGATGATATCTGTAAAGGATTAAATGCGAGGGCCGTGAGAGCTCAGGCTATTGCTTCCACAAAATCTGAGAGATGACGGCTTTGACTTTTGGTAGTGTTCCCTTTAGAGAATCTTTTCTTCAACAGCACATGATTAGCATTTTTCAATGTTTCATCATTTTTTGTACTGAGGGTGATGCTATGTTTCAAGCAAGCAGAAAGTATTATACGGGGACTAGGCCATTGCTTCCACAAAATCAAAAGTCCCGGAATAATACCCCAGATATCACTGAGTATAAAGACCTAGTATCTCAGAAAGAGGGACCTTTCAAACAAGATTTCGGGGGTTACCCATATATTCGAGAGATGTTCCCCACGATATAAGCAAGTTTGAAATTTAGGTTTATATCTCGACACAATCTACTAAACGTGTAAAAACCTACTGGCATATCATCAGTGAGACCGTTTATCACATTTTGACTTTCCAATTCTTTAGCATGCTGTGAAAGTCCACTGATGTACTATGATTTCCTCTTTTTCACAACAAAACTCATTTTACATTTTATCATGTTTTTGACTTTTTCAAATT
Source organism: Helianthus tuberosus (assembly GCA_030545235.1). Classification (NCBI taxonomy): domain Eukaryota; kingdom Viridiplantae; phylum Streptophyta; class Magnoliopsida; order Asterales; family Asteraceae; genus Helianthus; species Helianthus tuberosus. Next base: position 60,044,052 of record CM060445.1, read on the forward strand.
TTCTAATGTTTTTGGATTTTCTGAAATTCTTATTCCCCCTAAAATTCAAAATCATTAAAAGAAATTTGAAAACAAACTATACAAGTAAAGTGACAACTGATTCGAATTGCTTCAATTCACCATCCACTTGGCATAAACAATCAAAACTCCCCCTCACAACAAACTATTTTCCTATTATGATTTCAAAACACTTAAGTTTGTTTTAATCAAATGATTTTTTTTGGAAAATAAGTTTTGTTGATTTTATAAACCACTTGTATGTTAGGGGCTCAATTCATCACCTTGTTTTTTTTCAACCATTTGTATAAATTTAACATTTTCAAATTTAAGCAACACTACCACTTGTAGAAAATCAAGTACAACTTAATGTCCCTGATTTACCACTTGTAAGTCGAAATCACTTTCGTGAATTTCTCTAGAAAGATGCCGATACCTGCTCCACTCTTACCAACCTGGGAGCTCCGGCAAGTCAGAATTTTAGTTTGAAAATGAAGTCACCCAAGCCTGACCAGCCTTGGATGATTTTGATTCATCTTCGTCCCAACCTCCTTTTGATCTGTAAAAATCTCTAGCACTTTTTACTTTTCCATCTACCATCTTCTCAAAAATATGTTTGACTTTACCATTGAAAGTTTTTTCAGCATCAAATTCTTTTTTACCAGAGAAGAATTGACCTGAAATCTCAAACCTACCTTTTGATTTCAGATTTTCTGCACGCAATGGTGGAAAGTTTTTATCGTTCAACTCAGGAACGGAATTCACACTCCTTTTCTCAACAAATGACTCCTCTGATTTTATGGAATCAGATTCATTGTCAGAACTACTCTCAGACTTTACAACCCATCTTTGTTTGTTCAAATTGACTTCTCTTTTGTAAAAACGTTTTAAAACATCACCAGTTTCGAAAGTCGAATTTTCAAACACTTTAGGTTTCTCAGTTGGTTGTTTCTTTTCATCAACATGTTTCTTAATCATTTCAAAGTTAGAAGAAACTCCCTGTTTTGTGCTGTTGGAACGTTGGCAGTTCCAAGCAATGTGTCCAATCTTGTGACATTTAAAACACGTTCGTATTTCAACTCTTTGTTCCGTTCTCATCATCATATTCTTTTTCTTCTCAGCAAGAAACTCCTGATTTGATTGTTTCCAGAAAGGTTTCTTCTGTTCTTCTTCCGAACTTCCACCTGCAACAAAATTTGTTTTTGGTTTATAATTTTCTCATATTTATAATTTTCTGAAGAACTAAAACCTAAACCATTCTTTTCGAAATTACCGTTATGGTTTGGTTTCTTTTGATAACCTGAACCAGAACTGTAACCCTTTTTCTTGTTCAATCTCTGTTGAACTCTTGAAATGTACTTTTTAGGTTTTTCATGAAGATTTAAAGCTTTTATCTCAGAAATATTAATTTCTGTTAATTTGAAAACCTGTTTTATCATTTCTGGTTTAACACCTCTTATTGGAAATTCCTCATCAGAATATAATTTGTCTGAATCATTCAAAGTATATGCCACTTTGATTGGTTCATCATTCAAATTAGATTTTGATAACAGGAATTCTTTATTGTAAACCCGTTTAATCGGTGAATGATGCGTGTTAGGTGTATATGTAGGTTTAAGTATATTTTAAGCCCTTTTACACATTTTTTAGCCAAGTTTTAAATTTATAAAACACGATATTTACTAACACTAAACACACATATGGGCAAGTGCACCCATCGTGAGCGTAGTATAGTGTTGGTAAGATACCGAGGTCGTCCAAGGACACAAGAGCTTTTAGTACCGGTTTATCCTCAACGTCTAATCAAAGCAAAAAGTTAGAAAAAGGTTTTAAACTAGAAAAATAAAAACTAACTAAAATGCTGAAAATAAAAATAAAAATAAAAACAGATAGACAAGACGAATCACTTGGTTCCGACTCGGGTATAGTGTAACCTTTGATTATTTCCTCACTTTTGCACTTTTTAAGAGATTATCTTAGTTATTGTAGTAGGTCCCTCTTTTGAAGTTGACGTTACCCTCAACCCAATAGTTTGAGTCAGCAAGGATATAATCCTAAAGGGTTGGATTATTTAAAGATAATTAATTAAGTTATTAATGGAATTATGGTAGGCCCCTCTTTTGAAGGTGACGTTACCCTCGGCTAAGTAGTCTGAGTCAGCAGGGATACAGTCCTAAATAGCCGGGTTATAGTATTAATAGTAGCTTACATATGAGGGGATCAAAGAGTTTGGACCCCCGCCATCCAATACCGTTAAGTATTGAAGGAGGTCCTACTAAATTTGACCCAGGTCCTTGCAGGATCTATACACTGAACAAGGAAAGACCTTTACCAAACCGTTCCCTTAACCCCCGACCAGGTAGCCAACATACCTCCATATAGACCGTGGAGATATGAATGGTGAAAATCTTTTATTTTATATAGACAGTAAAATAATGCCAAGACACCACGGACAAACGATAAGGAAAAATCACCTTCAACATAAGAAACTAGTTATTAAAGTCATTAATACAAAACCAAGTAAGAAGTGCGAAAAGATTAAAAATAAAAAGTATTACACTAGACACTTTGTCTTCACCAAGTGATGTAAGAGAATTAGGCAAACATGGCCTTGATTGTCAAGAACTCTTACGATCAATCTTGGATCCCGAGATGACTCACACACTTTATGATGGACAATGGATGATGGTGGTGGATGATGGTGTTATGGTGGTGGTGGGTGGTGGGTGAAGTGTGAGAGAGGTGGTGTGCCAAGGGATGGTTTGAGCTTGAGCCAAGCACTCCTATTTATAGGCTGAACAGAAGCTCGGGCACGGCCCCGTGTCCAGTGAGCATGGCCCCGTGTCCACATCCTTCTCTTTCTTCACTTATTGCAGCTTGTCTGTATTAGTTGACCACGCCCCTGTGTCCGCTGAGCACGACCCCGTGTGCAGAAGCATATCTGTACTATGAAGATTTGCCTGGATTCTGCGAATCTTATAGTTGACCACGGCCCCGTGCCCGCTGAGCACGACCCCGTGGTGGGCAATGAAAGCTTCTACCACTTTGTCTTTTCTGCTGACACTTGGGCACGCCCCGTGCTGGCTGAGCACAGGGCGTGTTCAGTCTTCTATCTTCTTGTTTTGCTGGGGAAGATGCTGTCGTGGGGTCGAGCATGTCACGTTTGTTCCTTTTCTTGTATTTATGTTAGATTTTGCTGTCTTTTTGCTTCTTTTGTTAATTTAAGCTCATTTAATCCTGAAAATACAAAAGGAAGACAAAAGCACACTTTTTCCAACAATAGTACTAAAAAAGGGTTAGTTTTATGCTATAATTAATGTAATTTATATGTTGCATTTTGCACACATCAAATACCCCCACACTTGAATCTTTACTTATCCTCAAGCAAAACTCTTTATATTGTGGCTTTACACTCCCAAATGGAATGGGTAGAAGAGAAAGTTTTTGGGCTTGTCATAGAGTGTCGGGATTTCCAAGATTCTTTATTAAGTTTTATTTTTATTTATTTACAATCCTATTCGTCATGATTTATTTAAAACTTTTCATAAGATAAATTATTTATTAGGGCATAACATGCCTCTTTAAAATTCTCTTTATATACAAGTTCACATACCTCACGGGGATCACTCAACACTCGGCCGAAAATGTATTTTAGTGGATCACTCGACAGCGGCATGGAACTTACTTCTACCATAAGCTTGCCAAGCAATCAATCCTCCTCCTTTTTAACTACATACCTTTGTAAATATCAAGAGGACTTTTTGGGTGAAGGGTTAGGCTTGGGTTAAAGGTAGGTGGTTGGGTTAGTGGTTAGTAGAAAGGGCGAAAAACGTAACAAGCGTCGGTTTTCGTAAGACTTTTTATTTTTGTAACTTTTATTCTGAGGAAGCTTTTACTCAAACAAAGTTATTTTTGATGAACTTGTTTGTTTATTTTTTTCTTTTGCTTCATCATCAATATATATATTTTTGAGAAAGTCATATGAAAAACCGAGCTAGTTACTAAAACAAGGGGTTAAAAATGAAAAAGGTTTTGGTGGGTGAAAGGGTGTTTGGTTTGGGTTATCAAATGAAACGGTTTAGGCTCAAAGGGGCTAACTTGGGGGATTTTGGGTAGGTGGTAAAAAGAAAAATAATAATGGTGTAGAAATAAAAAGGGTTAGTCCTAATGCCTCCATCATTTACTTACTCGGGTTTAAGTTGGTAAGGACCGGTAATGTATTGTTGTGGCAAGTTCTAGAGTCGTAAGAACCAAGCGGCTATTCACACAAGAAACGAAAAATGAGCATTTAGTTTAAAGATATGTATCTGTATGCTCAATAAACGCTCAAAACTCACTTTTGTGGGAATGGGTTTTTATGTGATCAAGTATATATAATCAAATTTTAATTAAGTTTGCCATGCCTTTTCATAATTTTCTTATGTTGGTTCTTTTTATCACGACGCTATCGGTTGTAAATTTGTAAAAATATAACCTTTTTAGAACTTTGAAATTCCCAAGTTAAACCTAGACAAGTAAAAAAAAAAATTTTGAAAAAATTTGGGGTGATTAGCGGTTCCAATAGAGTTTTGTGTAAGGCTTGTATTTAGGACCTGCAAGATTCAAGGTTTTAGCATCCCCCCCCCCACACTTAAATTACACATTGTCCTCAATGTATCCAAAAAATAAGTTTTTAGGTTGATTGAATGTGTAAAAAGGTGTGAAAAAACAAAAATTTTGTGTTACTGGTCGCTGAACACGGCCCCGTGGTGTCCGGGCACGGCCCCGTGTTCAAGTGTCAGTAACAAAATTAAATCAAGAGAAACAGAAGTCTGGACACGGGGGCGTGTTGGGTGAGCACGGCCCGTGTCCAGTTTACCTGAACTGGGTATTTCTGCAGACTGTGCAGCACGGGGCCGTGTTGGGCGGACACGGCCCGTGCCGAACTTACTGTAATGAAGAAGTTTTGTCGGATGGTCCTGTTTTCCTGCATGGGGTGCTGGTTCAAGTTTCCCTTGCATCCTTTGTCATCTTGAGTGTGTTTTATTCATTTCAACACCATCCAAACACCAAATTAACTAAAACCATCATTCATTAAGTCATAGAGAGAATTACATAATAGTCCTAAAAAATGAAGCAGAAAATAAAAGTTAAAAATCCTAAATTAGATAGGTCAAGTTATACATAAAATCATCCCTAGGAGCTCTACTTCTACAATAAGAACCAAAATTCCTGAAATAGTTTTCCGGTTTCTAAAAGTCTTGTAGAACTCCAACCCGAGTGGTGTCCCTTAGATGTTGCTAGAGCCATTCTTCTATCTCCCTTGGGAGAAGGGAGGCGGCTTCATGTTCCTCAACATCTTGTGGAGGGGGAGTGACACCAATCGGAACCCCTTGTAGTATGTCTCGAGGGGGCTCCGAATGTAAGACGTACCATTCGGCCGGAATGATGACTTCCGGTACCACATTCCATGCCTTTTGTGTGATAATTGGCACCAAAGGAGGAGAGGCGAGAATGTTCAACCTTTGGTGCAAAAGGATGACTTCTCGGAGACATCCTTCTAGTCCCACCGTTAGATGATTAATATAGTCGACCAATGCTTCTTCCACCCCTGTTATCTCATCAATGGCTTCTCTTAGGGCGTAAACATAGTTTACAAGAGAATCCTCAACCGTTGATGATCTTCTCCCCTGCCGGTTGTTTCTGGAATGTGACGAGGAGTTTCCGCTTGTTCTGCTTGCCATTCTGAGAAAACAAACCGAAAAGAGTTCAATTCTTTGGGACCAGTACCTCGGACACGGCCCCGTGTTCAATGAACACGACCCCGTGTTCAGATATCTGCATGATTTAGGAACAAGGAATCTTGGAGTTTTAATTTGTTTTTAAGATTTTTAAAGCATTTTTTAACAGAAACAACTTAAAACATTGTTGTAGAACTTATTCTTAACAAGATTCCATGAACAAAAATCTAACAAACATCTCAATAAAGCTTGAAATTATGGAAGTCTCAAGCTCTAATGGAGGTGTAAGGAAAGTAAAATTGAAGAAGATGATAGTGGATAAAAGAGGAAAGGACAAGAAGATAGTTGAGAAACTTTTTTTAGAAAATACCTAGGATGGTATGTGAGAATATTCCTCAAATCTCTGTCCCTGGAATGGTTCAAATGTGCAGGATTCTTGGCTGCATTTATAGAAAACGACAGTACGTTGCGCACGGCCCCTTGTCTGCTGGACACGGCCCCGTGTGCAGAAGGAATCCTGACACATTTTTGTCCGTATTCTGATAAAATCAGAAGGGAATCTTTGGGTGGACACGGGGGCGTGCTGACCTGGACACGGCCCCGTGTCTAGAAGCTGTCTTAAGGAATTCGTCTATTTTCAAGGAACTTCTTCAGATCGGGTGGTTCCTTACTGGAGGGAACAACCCCAAAGTGCCTAAGATACCTTAATTGGTCTAGATTAAGACGAGAACGCAAGAGGTTGTCGGTGAGGGTGATTCCTATGCTATATGTAGGTGGACAAGTCCAACCCTTTCCCGGGCTCTCGTTAAAGAAGGCGTATGTTGAATCGCTTAGGTCTATGTATGCATCGAACGAAGTAGATGGGGAGTCCTTCATGGCACAATCGACACAGGGACGACTATCGCTCAAGTCCTCACTAGAGTTAGAAGTATCGTCGGAAACAACGAAGTTGTTTGAATGCGATTCCAATACTTCTTCTTGGTTATCATTTTGAGATAAATTATTGAAATCTATCCTAAGTTCTTTTAACCAATTAAGAATTAGATCTTCTAATTGAAATAATTCATCAAGAAGCATTTCTCCTAGAAAATCTGGTTGGGAGCATTCAAGGGAGAGATAGGGATTATTTTTACTTTCGCCCCTCTTAAGGATACAACAAAACGATGGGTCTATATAGTGGGGCTTATAATTTAGAAAATAACATTCTAATTCCTTATGGGTACCACCACATAATTGACACCACATACCATAAGAGTGCCGAAAGTTAAAAGTATCAGTATCACTCATGTTTGTGTCAGAAATTACCAACCGTCGTGATCTTATGGTTCTGTTTTCAGTAATTGAATCTTGGGCACGGGGCGTGTAGAGTGGGCACGGCCCCGTGTTCAGCTTACTGTCTGACATAAAACGAGATTGCCAGTTCCAATGATTGGGCACGGGGCGTGTTCAGCGGGCACGGCCCGTGCTGAGTTCTGCAGAAGCTGAAAAACTAAGAAAAATCCTAAAAAATTAAAAATAAGAAAAAAACGATTAGGCCGTTGATTCCTAACTTTCTTAAAATCCTTGTGTCCCCGGCAACGGCGCCAAAAACTTGATGCGTGTTAGGTGTATATGTAGGTTTAAGTATATTTTAAGCCCTTTTACACTTTTTTTAGCCAAGTTTTAAATTTATAAAACACGATATTTACTAACACAAAACACATATGGGCAAATGCACCCATCGTGAGCGTAGTATAGTGTTGGTAAGATACCGAGGTCGTCCAAGGACACAAGAGCTTTTAGTACCGGTTTATCCTCAACATCTAATCAAATCAAAAAGTTTGAAAAACGTTTTAAACTAGAAAAATAAAAACTAACTAAAATGCTGAAAATAAAAATAAAAATAAAAACAGATAGACAAGATGAATCACTTGGTTCCGACTCGTGTATAGTGTAACCTTTGATTATTTCCGCACTTTTGCACTTTTTAAGAGATTATCTTAGTTATTGTAGTAGGCCCCACTTTTGAAGGTGACGTTACCCTCAACCCAGTAGTTTGAGTCAGCAAGGATACAATCCTAAAGGGTTGGATTATTGAAAGATAATTAATTAAGTTATTAATGGGAATTATGGTAGGCCACTCTTTTGAAGGTGACGTTACCCTCGGCTAAGTAGTCTGAGTCAGCAGGGATACAGTCCTAAATAGCCGAGTTATAGTATTAATAGTAGCTTACATATGAGGGGATCAAACAGTTTGGACCGCCGCCATCCAATACCGTTAAATTTGACCCAGGTCCTTGCAGGATCTATACACTGAACAAGGAAAGACCTTTACCAAACCGTTCCCTTAACCCCCGACGAGGTAGCCAACATACCTCCATATAGACCGTGGAGATATGAATGGTGAAAATCTTTTATTTTATATAGACAGTAAAATAATGCCAAGACACCACGGACAAACGATAAGGAAAAATCACCTTCAACATAAGAAACTAGTTATTAAAGTCATTAATACAAAACCAAGTAAAAAGTGCGAAAAGATTAAAAATAAAAAGTATTACACTAGACACTTTGTCTTCACCAAGTGATGTAAGAGAATTAGGCAAACATGGCCTTGATTGTCAAGAACTCTTACGATCAATCTTGGATCCCGAGACGACTCACACACTCTATGATGGACAATGGATGATGGTGGTGGATGATGGTGTTATGGTGGTGGTGGGTGGTGGGTGAAGTGTGAGAGAGGTGGTGTGCCAAGGGATGGTTTGAGCTTGAGCCAAGCACTCCTATTTATAGGCTAAACAGAAGCTCGGGCACGGCCCCGTGTCCAGTGAGTATGGCCCCGTGTCCACATCCTTCTCTTTCTTCACTTATTGCAGCTTGTCTGTATTAGTTGACCACGCCCCTGTGTCCGCTGAGCACGACCCCGTGTGCAGAAGCATATCTGTACTATGAAGATTTGCCTGGATTCTGCGAATCTTATAGTTGACCACGGCCCCGTGCCCGCTGAGCATGGCCCTGTGGTGGGCAATGGAAGCTTCTACCACTTTGTCTTTTCTGCTGACACTTGGGCACCCCCCCCCCGTGCTGGCTGAGCACGGGGCGTGTTCAGTCTTCTGTCTTCTTGTTTTGCTTGGGAAGATGCTGTCGTGGGGTCGGGCATGTCATGTTTGTTCCTTTTCTTGTATTTATGTTAGATTTTGCTGTCTTTTTGCTTCTTTTGTTAATTTGAGCTCATTTAATCCTGAAAATACAAAAGGAAGACAAAAGCACACTTTTTCCAACATTAGTACTATAAAAGGGCTAGTTTTATGCCATAATTGATGTAATTTATATGTTGCATTTTGCACACATCAGTGAACTCGGACTCTTTTCTGACGAACTCAAACTTTCAGATTTAGACTCCGACTTTGACTCTTCATCCATATCCAACACTTGATCGACCACTTTCTTTAACAACTCAGACTCATGATCAGTGTCAGACCCTGTGAATGTGACATCAATATTGTCTGGTAACTCATCAATGATTTCAGACTTTAACTTGATGTTGAGAGCCTTATTTAAATGTTCCTCATTTGGCTTTCTGGGAGAATAACTATTCCAGATTGGGGACGGACACTTGTTATATTTGACACTTTGTTTCTTACCAGTATCCTCTTCATTCTCCTTATCTTGGAAAGCTTCAAGACCTGCAACAGTAGGATAAACTCGATCAATCAAATAATCACATGTTGTATAACTCAACAACAATCTTTTAATTCTTTCACTCACAATCTTTTCAAGTTCCAAATCCTGCTTTAGCTTTGCACAGTCTTCAATATACTCATTGATGACTTTCTGCTTTGTCATTAAAGTAGAACTCATCATTGTCATAGCAGCATCAACTTCTTTGTTTGTCTTGTTCAGACCATCAACTGTTATGTTCAGTACATCGTATGACTCTTTCACATACTTCACATCAGACAACAAATTTTCTTTCATCTCTTCTAGTTCACAAATCTTTTTTTCCTTCTCCTCACAATGTTTGCAAGATTATAAACATTTCTGACAAGGTTTTATTACCTCAACTATCTTTTCAACCTTGACAATCTTCTCAACTTCAACAATTTTTTCTACTTCGACGTTTTTCTCAACTTCGACAAGTTTTTCAACTTCAACTAATTTTTCAATCTCAACAATTTTTATCTCACACTCTTCATCTTCAACTTTCTTTGTTGAAATTTCTGCAACTTCAGCTTTCTCAGCTTCCAATTTTTATCTCACAAGCTCTTTTCTCTTCAATGGTACGTGCATGTGCAGTTTGTGGTTGTTGAGCAATCTGATGAAAAATTGATTTTTGATAATAATTGTTTTTTCCAGACTGATCTTGTCTTCCATTTGCTTCTTTGTTTTTGCACTCACGCTTAAAATGACCTTTTTCTTTGAAATGAAAACAAGTGACCTTTGATTTATCAAACCCTATCGGAGATGCACTCATTTCTCGAAAATCATCTCTTCCGGTGACTTGTTGAAATTTTTCTACCATTCTAACTGCACTGGCTAGACACCACTTGATGTCCATCAACTCAAGTTCCTCCGCATCTATTTGGTCATAATCCTCTTTGGTAAGCATCGGATTTCCAATTCTGCCAGCAATCAAACTTTCATATAATTCCAACATAGCAACAAGTGATGCCATGTGTTGCTTAGCTATTTCCGGAGACAAATTTTGACCATTTTGAATGTTCAATGTAACATTGCATTGCAGATTTGTAGAATTCTTTTGTTGAGGACTTGGTGTTGTAAAATTTGGATCAAAGCTTTAATATGAAGATGAAGATCCACCACTTTGAGTCACAGTACTTTCCTTAGTTCCAGAAGAACTGTCAGCACTAAAACCAGTTTGAATCTTTAAGCTTGGAGTAACTTCAAATTTGTTTCCTCTGTAATATAAACTCACATCTTGTTGAGCATTTGGATTAGACATGATAGCAGTTTTCTGAATATCCAACTCATGCTCTTCAATCTTCTGAATAAACTGTGCCAGATTCATATTTTCAAATTTTCTCATGTGTTTTAGGATCAACAAATATGTTCCCCATTTCTGCTGTGGTAAAGCATCAGCTAGCTTATCTACCCATTCTTTGTCGTCTTTCTTTATGTCCAATCTTCCCATTTCCAAAACCAAATGACAATATCTATCAATGGTCTTTTTTGTTGTTTCTCCTTCTAAGGCTACAAACATATCAAATGATTTCTTCAGTAATGCCACTTTGTTCTTGATCATATCTGCACTTCCTTTAAACTTTTGAATTAATGCAGTCCAAATTGATCTTGCAGTTCCCTCATGTTGGAGTAAAACAAAGATATCTTCTTTAATCGCTTGTTGAAGAATACTGATCATCATTTTTTCACTTGTATATTTCAATTTATCATTCTCTGAAAAGTCACAAAAAGCTTTCTAGAGTCCACTTTCATTTTTTCGGTTTCTCGTAGTCTTTCTCTAATGAACACGATGCATCAAATTTATAAGCTTGTAACCAATTCTCAAAGGATTCTGCCATCCTTTAAAATATTCAATGTACATAAGCTTTGGCGGTTTCTAGTAAGTTCCTGTCTCATTCTCATTGTACAATGTTTCAGCAGTTGTAACTGGTGCAACTGGAGTAGCAAACGCATTATAGAATTCCTCTTCCATGTTTCAGTAATCTGTATCACACAATCAACAAAGTTCAAACAACAATGAAGATTCACACAAACTGACCATACAAACAAAATCACACCCTGAAACAAAATCAGTTTGAAGCTGAAAAACAATTTCAAACGAGATTATCTTTCACACGAAATACCAACTAAAACGAAATCACTTTTTGGAGCGAAATAACTGATTTCGTGTGAAATAGCACACTTTCAAACGAAATAGGTAATTCCATGTGAAATTGTCAAACAGAAAGCCAATTTGAAGCGAAATTAGTTAATTTCGTGTGAAATTTTCAAACGAAATTACACTCAGAAGCGAAATTAACTATTTCAAGTGAAATCCGGTAATTTTGTGTGAAATTAAACAAGTAATTCCGTACGAAATGGTGCTGACGTCATCATGTTCGATCTGATTTTCAAACGAAATTACAAATTTTACCAGTTTTAGATCGAATTAAGGTCCAATTCTTTCAAGGATTCGTTAAAACACTATTTCGCTTATAATGTGTGAAATCCAGACCAATTTAACCGTAAAAACTTGTGAATTTTGTAAAAGAAGGTGTAGAAGTCAGAAAATATGGTTGTTTTGGTAAGAACTCTTCCTCCTGTGCTCTGATACCACCTGTAGGATCATTTTGACGACCAAATAAGTCATTCAGAAGAATTCTAATCAATTCAAAAAGCGGAAACAGATGAATTGACTTGGAAAACAGCTTGATTCACACTTAATTGTCGTGTTTTATTGATATAACACGTTTTCAGATCAGTAGACACGTCGGCTGCACTTCGGTACCGGAATCATGAACCTTTCAAATGATTTCACATCAAGGGTATATATAGTGATGATGATTTCGCTTGAAAGTGACAATTGTCATTTCAAGCGAAATAGCTAATGGTGATTTCGCTTGAAAGTGGCAAGTGTCATTTCAAGCGAAATTAGCTCAATCACATACAAACCCTAGAATTCTGGTACAACGTGCCCTGATCTAACAATTCTAGAACAAGACTCGATACAAGACGAAGTCGACAGACGCACGCACCAACAGTTTTTAATTAAGTATTGCAAGATGTAAACTAGCCATGAATCCGACACTCTAAAAAACCTATGTACTCGCCAGCATTTCTTTGCTGACTTTGTTTTCACATATGTTTCAGGTGTTGTCGAATGATGTTGATTGCTAGGATGCATGCTCACATAGGACTGGACGAGGCCTTAGTGACTTAATAACAATGATAGACTGTGTTTAACTTGTTTATTTAGATTTCCAGACGATGTAAATATTTAATGTTTAAATAAAACGAAACTTCAAACTTCCGTGTGTTTTGAAACAATGATTCTGTTACAACACTCCCCGACGATTCCGCCGCGATTTGTTGTTTTACGCGGTTGGGGTGTGACAGAAAAGTTGGTATCAGAGCTCATGGTTATAGGGAATTAGGTTATTATTAATGCTTTGACCTAGTCTATAACCTTCCTAGGACCCTAACACGAGTTTACTTGCGTTTAGTCATAAAACAATACAGTCACATATCCTTAGGCGACAACCACAACAAGAACACAAATTTCGAATCCGCTTTGAAAACCAATCATCTGTTCTAGGATGATTTATCGTAAGGTTTTGAACCCTTTAAGTTTTCAAAATCTCATCAAGTTTGGGTCTTATAATGTGAACACGTGCAAACTGGAAGGGTGAATGCCTGTACTCTGAGTTTTCTGTCTAAGGCTAGAGTGTTCGTACAAATCCGCAGTATCGGACCAGTCGCTCTTACCTGGGAACTCTTGGGGTGGGTGTTCACTTATAGGCGAGCATGTCTTCAGCGATACATTAATATGACCCGTTTACTTTGATTAATCACCATCTCATTTGTTTGCCTTAGGTAACAAACAAATGATCGCAATTTCTACGCGTTTTCGTTTTGTTTTAATTATCCGATAACATTTCACTTGTTTTCTCCTCTGTTTTTCATTTCCTCTAGAATGTCTCTTCATCGCAACGACACTCAAATGTCCGAGTAAACTGCCAAATTTGCCCAGCGAACAGGCAAAGTAATCCTGAAGACTGTGGATTTAGGTATCGCCATGTCTCGTCTCAAAAATGAAGCCACCCAAGAAGCATCGAAAGAAGCAGAAGCCGAGCCTTCGAAAAAGTCAAAGAAGCGTAAAGATCCGAAGGATCCCGTAGCCGTTACACCAAATCAAGCAAAACCTAGCCAGGTGGCAGCACCACCAGCCAAGAAGCCGTACTTAGGAACTGCTCCTTTGTGCAATCAGTGTAACCTCCACCACTATGCTAGTGTCAAATGTCGGAAATGTTTCAACTGTGGACTCATTGGTCATTTGGCACGAGACTGTCATTCAATCACTGTGCTAAACCAAGCTTTTCAGAACCCCATTCAATTTCAAGCAGATCTAGCACAGGCTCATTTTCCTCCTGGAACTTGCTACACCTATGGCGAGACGGGTTATGTCAGGTACAGATACCCAAAGATTTTCAATGTAAATCCGACCCACGGATGAGCTTTTGGCCTATTAGAAGAAGCTGCTGCTTTGAATAATCCGAATCTTATGTTTATGTTTCTAGTGTTTTCCTTTGAACTCGGAAACAATCCATTTTGTTTATAAATAAATCTTTATTTGCAATTCTGATGTACAAATATAGTTGCATGTGTGTATGGCATACCCCTACGATACCTACACCAAAGAACCGTATTTGTAGTTCTCTTGTTCATATGATCGCTCATGATTTCCTCGAAAATTCTAAGTGCTCGTTTCGTTCTAAGAAACGAAATGACAATTTGAGTAATCACTTTAATTCCTTGGTTAGATAACTAAGGATACCTTTCTTCAATCTCATATCATTTCATTCTGATTTTTCATAACAACATACATAGTATAGGTTTTCAAAACGACCCTCATAATTTCAAAATATTTCATGTAGTATGAAAACGATTTTTAACACAGTATATTTTATTAAGGTATCAAACTCATAATTTCAAAGGCTTTATCCATATTTTCAAAATCCTTATGCATAATTTCAAAATTTACCTCACATGATTTTAAAACATTTTATAAATATACTTACCTAATACGCCTACTTTATGATTTCAAAAGTATTATGTAAGATTTCAACAACATTAAACATATTTTTGAAAAGAACCCCATGCATAATTTTCAAAAAGCATTCTGCTCATATTATACAACCTTCAAATCCTGCTCCATATGTCACCTTGGCATATCTAGCACCTCAACTTCAAGAGTTATCTGATAAAGGATTCATCTGACCGAGCTTTTCGCCCTGGGGAGCTCCTGACCTCTTTGTGAAGAAGAAAGATGGGTCTTTTCGAATGTGTGTCGATTATCGTGAGCTTAATAAGCTTACCATCAAGAATCGATATCCCCTACCTCGAATCGATGATCTCTTTGATCAACTGCAAGGTGTTTCATGCTTTTACAAGATCGATCTGCATTCTGGGTATCATCAACGTCGTGTTCTCGAAGAAGATATTCCCAAAACTGCCTTCCGCACAAGATATGGGCATTACAAGTTCACTGTCATGCCTTTTGGTTTGACGAATGCCCCAGCTATCTTCATGGACTTAATGAATAGGGTCTGTAAACCTTATTTAGACAAGTTCATCATTGTGTTCATCGACGATATTCTCATTTATTCAAAGTCTCGAGCCGATCACGAGCAACACCTTCGTTTGACATTGGAACTCCCGAAGAAGGAACAACTTTCTGCTAAATTCTCCAAGTGTGAATTCTGGCTTAAAGAAGTTCACTTTTTGGGTCATATAGTCAACGAGCAGGGTATTCATGTGGATCCATCCGAGTTTTCTGCAATTAAGGATTGGAATACACCAACGACACCTACAAAAATTCGTTCTTTTCTTGGTCTCGCTGGTTATTATCATCGTTTTATTTCCAACTTCTCGAAGATCGCGGTGCCACTCACTGCTTTGACTCAGAAGAATAAGCCTTTTGAGTGGGGATCTAAGCAAGAAGAAGCATTCCAAACGCTGAAACGGAAGCTATGTGATGCTCCTGTTTTGTCCTTGCCCAATGGAAATGATGATTTCGTTGTCTTTTATGACGCGTCGAATCTAGGCCTTGGTTATGTTCTTGTGCAATGAGGTAAAGCCATAGCATATACGTCAAGACAGTTGAAAGTTCATGAAATGAACTACACAACTCATGATCTCGAGTTAGGTGTTGTGGTATTTGCTCTCAAAATCTGGAGACACTACCTTTATGGAACGAAGTGTGTGGTTTTCACAAGACCACAAAAGTCTCCAGCACATTATTAATCAAAAGGAGCTGAACATGAGGCAACGACAATGGTTTGAGCCCTTGAACGATTACGATTGCGTGATTCGCTACCTTCCTGGTAAGGCGAATATCGTAGTCGATGCTCTTAGTCGAAAGGAGCGAGTCAAGCTTCATTCTGTTCAAACTTAGTCTGATATTCAATCTTGTGTCCTTCAAGCAAAACGATCTTGTGTAAACGAAGGCTTATTGAAATATGAGCTACCACTTCAACTCGAGCTTAAACTCGAAACGAAAGGTGATGGGTTTCCCTATTTTAAGGATCCTTGTGGATGATTATCGCTCAAATCGGAGTCCTTAATTGAATTCATTGTATGCTTTAATACGTACATTATAATTCAATAAGGATAAAACCGAATTCCTATTAAGATCTTCCTATCTTCATAGTTAGATTCTTGAAATGTTTAAAGTGCCAAATGAAATCCACGGATTAGATTCTTTGTGTGCTTTAAATACCCGTGTCCAAAGATAACATATTAAAGGTCAAATTAATCAATTATGCGATTATGTGATTATGTGTTTATGTGTTCTCCTTTATGTTTTTGTGTGATCCGATTTTCGTTATCCAAATCCTCATAGAATCTTCCATATCTTCGTATGAGGGATTCATAGTAGGATATTCAAAAGGTACTACCTTAAATCCTTAATGGGCTTCTACGTGGTAGTTAAAACCCTTGGAATATATAGTACCATTCCATGGTTTGAAAAGAGACCCTTGAGTGGTCTAGTTAAAGATTGATTCAGAATCTGGTTAAGAATGGCATTTGATGATACAGCTGAAAGGACCTTATGGTGGTCCAGTCACACTCATCACAGGTTCGTTCATTTGGTTTTCACTACACAATATTAAATGCACTGTGTAGACTATGCAAGGAATTACGTAATTATGGACGCGTACATAATTATAAAAAAATTCAGTGCACGGAAACCACAGTAAGATTTATCATGTGTAAGAACCAATAGTGACAACAATAACGAAACGTGAACAATGTAATGGAGGTACGGTGGACACACCAATGGCGCTTCATATACTTGTATATAAGTGTCCCTCTTACATTGCAAGCATAATGTTATGTAAATTTATTTGAAGTTCAGAACCCTAACCAGTGTTGTTTTATCTTTTCGACTTCATGTTTCGAGCTCTCACAAGTTTCCTCTAATTAAATTTCGGGACGAAATTTCCTGAAGTAGGGGAGACTCTGACATCTGTACCTGCACGGCCATCAAACTAATACCAAATCAATGAAATATTGTATTTCATACTTGGGATTTGTATAAATATGTGTATCGTTTGCACATATCAATTCTTGTTCGATTTCGAGTTCTAAATAGCTTTCTAGAAAGTTATACGTGAACTGGTGCGTAAACGTAATCAGTTTAATGCGACGAACACTCTGTAATAGTGACATAGGCTTAACATACCTTAAATAGCCTTTACATAACTTAGAAATAAGTTTTGGAGGGTTTGGTGTGTCGAAATCAAGTTTGTTCGATCGCAGGGACTAGTTGTGTCAAATTGTGAAACTATATCGATTTGTATAGTAACGAACATTCCGGAACTTGATCATAAGTTAAACATACCCTAAATATCCTTTACATAGCTTAGAAATAGGCTTTGAGGGGTTCGGTATGCTAAAACAAACTTTATTGGTCATTCAGGGACTAAAAGCGTCAAAAAGTGCATAAGTTTGCATTTTTGCGCATATCTTACGTTCTGAATATATCCTGACATCCAAAAATTTATGTAATCATTAAAATATTTTATTTTAGTGATTGGCTTGATAAAATTCCATTCGTCACTTAATTTGGATCGTTTTGCGTTCGTTACAACTTCCGTCCTAATTAAGCGAATAACGCGATCGTATGACCAAACGAACCGACATACGAGATATTTTTGAGCATTTTTTGAGTTCCCTATACTTTAACTTCATTTTAGAGCCTTGAAATGAGGTTAACGGGGATTAAACGTGTCGAAAATGAGTTTAAACACTTGCAGGGACCAAAACTGCAATTTATGAAACTATTGCTGAACTGTGGACCTCAGGCGGCCCGCGTAAGGACCCCCTTACTCTTACGCGACCCGTGTGAGTGTATCAGACCTGCTAAAATGTGTTTCCAACCTGTTTCCAGCTGTTCCAGCTTTTTGTGAGTGTTGCAAATGGTATTTTCTGTACTATGGGCCATTCTAGGGGTGCCAAGGTTTCACAAAACAAGGGGTGCACATGTACGGATGAGATCAAAGCACATTATTCGATGAACGATCCTAACGGTGGTCCATTTCCTATAAATACCCCTCACCCCTTTGTGTCACACCCTGGCTTTTGCGGAAGCGTGGGTTTGTTCGGTGTGACTTCTTAATACCATAGCGACAATCATAACAATGCTATATGATAAAAACACAAGATGTTCATCCATTCATTAAGTTTAAAAGTACCACAGCATCATTTTTTGAAAATGTCAACACTTAAAATAAGTTACAAACCATACTTGTCTACAACGTGTTCATGAGACACAACAAAAGACTTTAATTAAAACGTGGTTTAAAGACATGTAACCCATCCAGGTAAGGTTACACCTCCTAAACCTACTACCCTGGATGACATCTTTATTCAACGCAGCTAAACACATGCATACCCCACCAGATCCGCTAGTTCCCTGAAATATATGTAGTTTAAAAAATCAACAAAACTTGAGCGAGTTCATGTGTAAGCGAGTATGTATAAACCTTTTTAAACAAAGTATGTATGTATGTCCCGGTATGATTGCAAACAAGGAAAAGATCACCAATGGTTTGCTAGGCCACTGATATGTGTGAAGGTATAGGAAGACTCAAACCTAGCAAAGTTGTACCAGGCTCCCGGCTGGAAGACATAGTCACCACTATGGGCCACCCCGACCTCATGGGTGTGGGCTCGCTACACCCAAATAGATCTATCACTCATGCCCCTCGGTCCTACAATGAGGATTGATGGTCCCAAGTATCCGCCTACCCTATCACATGATCTATGGTTCTTTCCTAGGCTAATCATACCAATAGTATTGTATGTATCCCTTTGTAACATGTATTTCACCCCCGAAGTAAGTAAACAAAACAGTTTATGGAAAAGGGGGGGGGGGGACATGAACTCACTGTATTGCGTCTTCAGTATGTGTAACCCTAGTCTCCTCAGCAAACACGACTATCTACAGTGTACTAACGTCTATTAGATGAACGGGCCGTGCCTTTGCTTAGTATGAAGGTTTTTGAGTTACGTTACTTTGATACTATTCCAAGTTATAACTTCTTGTTAAAATAATAATAATTATTTTAACTTAAGTTTGGTTTTTTAGGTTTTGGAATAATAGTTAGGCAACTATTTCGTATCCATACTTCTCATGTATTTTATATGCGTATTTCCTTCCCAAGGATGGGGGTATTTATACATGTAGATTTGTAGTTTCGAAAAATATATTTTAAGTCCCACTTAGGAAAATATATTTAACTTATTTGTCCAAGAATAACGTATTCCCAAAATATATGTATTTTTCCCAAAAATAATATATTTTTACTTCTTTAGTTTCCAAAATAATATTTTACCAAAACTATAAGTGTAAGAGTATTTTCTGGAATATTTCTTAAGTTACGTTTCCGCGTTTGGTTTCACAATGCCAAGTGTGTGACTTAAATATTTATTCTGTGTGATTTTTGGTATTATTTTAGAGTTGTAATTTCCAGTTAACTTGTAAGTTATATTATTTTACGCTAAAATAATATAGCTAGTTCACAAAATATACAAATTTTCACACAAGTGTATTAGTATAAAATATATATTCTAAATATATATTTATCCATTTTTATTTACAAAACCAACCTCCGATACTTTGTATTTTTGTAACAAAACCTATGGCGAAGTTTATTTTGATAAACAAAGGTAAAATATATTCGTAAGCACTTGTTAGAAAAATATTTTCTATGTGTTGGAATTTTTAGAAAATTTCGCCAGAGTTTACTTTGTAAACGGAGGTGTCCATGCTTATAAGCATATCATTTTCTTTTCGAAGATTCATCCAACAATCCCCAATCAACAATATACAATCTTTACTTACCAATCTTGTTAAAAACAAGCCTAAATTACCACTTCATGAACTTGAAACTTTATATAATGTGTAGTAACTTACTAGTGTATTTAGTGAGTCTTGTTACCCTTTCATTTGAGGTTGATTCTTTAAAAACTCCATTTTTAAAGAATATGGATCTTTGCAACTTAAGTTCATATTTTCCAAAAATACTTCTTCATGTATTTTTCTTGTTACACATGTGCTTCTTAGCTTTGTTAACCACTAAAAATGATGTATATTTATGTAAGAACCAAGATTTAGTAGACTTGTATTTTTAACTTGGTTTCATGGTAAATCATACTTGAAATATTTAGAGTTACAAGACTTTAAACCTTCTTTGTTCATCATTTTACAAGAAACTTTATATTCCTTCAAGTTCATGACTTTTGTGAGGATGATCCATAATCTTTAACATGTTCATCCTCTCATCTTGCTAGATAATGTTTTTAATCATGATCTAGCAAGATCACATGATGATCTACATCATTTTCACAAGCAAACAATATTCACAACAAATCAACACTAAAATAACATAGTTTCTTCATGATTTAAGCTTATGATAAGGTTTCATTCTTTTGATTCTTAGTGTTCTTGAGATTTTATCTTAACATAACTATAACCACCATAAACATAAAGTAATTAAGGATCAAAGGAGCTTACTACTTGCTTTTAAGCTAGGGAAGATCAAGCTTGAAAATGGAGAGGATAAAAGCAAACTAGAGAGGTCCTTGATGATCCGTGAGTTCCACACTTCGTTATTCACCTTGATACACCTTTGTATATGTATGGAATGGATGAAACAAGATTGAATGAGGGTGATGATGGTGGTGGTGAGTTCGGCCGAAGCCAAGAGGGAGAGAAGAGAGAGTTTTGGTGTTGAGTGATGAAGATGATAAGAATGTATGTCTAGTGGATTTATAAGAAAAACTTCCAACATTCTTATAACCATTAGTCCATGTGTTTTTAAAGTACTAAACATGATCAAATAAACAATTAGATAAAATCATATTCACAACAAATCAACACTAAAATAACATAGTTTCTTCATGATTTAAGCTTATGATAAGGTTTCATTCTTTTGATTCTTAGTGTTCTTGAGATTTTATCTTAACATAACTATTAACCACCATAAACATAAAGTAATTAAGGATCAAAGGAGCTTACTACTTGCTTTTAAGCTAGGGAAGATCAAGCTTGAAAATGGAGAGAATAAAAGCAAACTAGAGAGGTCCTTGATGATCCGTGAGTTCCACACTTCGTTATTCACCTTGATACACCTTTGTATATGTATGGAATGGATGAAACAAGATTGAATGAGGGTGATGATGGTGGTGGTGAGTTCGGCCGAAGCCAAGAGGGAGAGAAGAGAGAGTTTTGGTGTTGAGTGATGAAGATGATAAGAATGTATGTCTAGTGGATTTATAAGAAAAACTTCCAACATTCTTATAACCATTAGTCCATGTGTTTTTAAAGTACTAAACATGATCAAATAAACAATTAGATAAAATCATGGGGTCCCACTTGTTCCATAACCGTTTTTTTTTTGGGGGGGGGGGGGGTGTTGTTTAGTTGAGATGTAATGGTAGTTTGTTTAAATGGTTAGATGTTAAGTGATTTAGTTAAGGGTTTAAGTGTTACGATGTAATATAGTGTGTTATGATGTTCGGGAACCATAACTAGTTCAGAAAAATAAAAACAATGATTCTAGCATTATTTTGGTGTTCCGGGTAATGTCCGGTTGTTCGGTTAGATACCGTTCTGTTAAAGTGCTAAGTTATATCGTAAAGTGTCCTTTATGTATCTTTTAGTGACCCTTTTAATTCCCGACACTTAGGAAAGCATACAGGACCATTTTGCCATATTTTTGCAAGTGACTAGCATATTTAAATGCTAAATTTTGTTAATAAATGCAGAATTTTGCATTTTAAGTGGGTTTTAGGCACTTTCCGGCACCTAAACTTTCACCTAGTGACGCAGTTTTATGGTCCTTACTTCCCTGCACTCCATACTAGTGTAGTACCTTGTCTCTGGCTCATACTGGGCCTCAATATATTGTCTGTCTAAGTGCTGGTATTGTCAGCATGTTTCTGAGTTATCCGCTCACTATGCTAACTGTGCTTTGTGCATTAAGTTTGTCTCTAAAATTTGCGTGTAATGAATGGAGTGACAGTATGTAATGTGATGCATATATATGTATGTAACAAAAATCAGAAAGCAGTATAACCATCAGTTGTAATTAAGCACAGTCATTAAGCACAAATTTAATATTAATTAATTGTACGGATACCTGTAATCTTGAGGGTTGTCACATTCTCCCCCTGTTAAGAAAATTTCGTCCCGAAATTTAAGCTCTGCTACTAGATGCAGGGGTCTTGGGGAATAAATGTGGGTATTTTTCCTTCATACGATCCTCACGCTCCCACGTGAATTCTGGGCCGTGTCGTGCATTCCATCGAACTTTGACGAGTCTGACACTACTCCGGCGTGTCTTGTTAACCTTCCAATCCGTAACCTCAACAGGTTCTTCAGTAAAGTGGAGTGTGTCGTCAATATAAACTTCGTTGGCAGGAATGACAACTGTTTATTGAGTTGGACTCTTTTTCAAATTTGATACATGGAATGTATCATGAACGCCATTCAGTTCAGCAGGTAAGACCAATTTGTATGCTACAAGCCCAATCCTTTGCAGGATTCTGAATGGACCAATGTATCGCGGATTTAATTTCCCACGCTTTCCAAAGCGTGCCACACCCTTCCAGGGTGAAACTTTCAACAAAACCATATCTCCCACCTCAAATTCAAGAGGTTTCCTTCTCAAGTCCGCATAACTCTTTTGTCGATCACGAGCCGCTTTAATGCGCTCTCGGATCTGTATAATCTTGTCAGTCGTTTCCTGAACCAATTCCGGACCAACTAACTGTCTATCACCCGCGTCAGCCCAACAAACCGGTGATCGACAATTGCGTCCATAGAGAGCTTCGAACGGTGCGGCTTGGATGCTTGCATGATAACTGTTATTGTATGAAAATTCAACCAATGGTAGGTGAGTGTCCCAACTTCCACCTAAATCCATTACACAAGCTCGTAACCTGTCTTCTAATGTTTGAATCGTCCGTTCACTCTGTCCGTCAGTTTGCGGGTGAAATGCAGTACTCAGATTTAACTGAGAACCAAATGCTTCTTGGAAGGATTGACAAATCCTTGACACGAATCTTCCATCTCTATCAGAGATAATCGAGAGAGGCACTCCATGACGTGCAACAATCTCCCTCATGTATATTTCAGCAAGTTTACTCGTGTTGTCTTTTTCCTTAATTGGCAAAAAGTGCACAGACTTCGTTAGATGGTCTACTATTACCCAAATCGTATCATGGCCCTTGGGCGTCCTTGGCAATTTAGTTATGAAGTCCATAGAAATCTGTTCCCATTTGCATTGGGGTATTTCAGGCTGTTGCAGAAGACCTGAAGGCTTTTGGTATTGAACCTTTACCTTGGCGCAAGTTAAAAATTTGCCAACATATATCGCAACATCTCCTTTCAACCTTGGCCACCAATAGAAATCCTTAAGATCTTGGTACATCTTATCCGCTCCTGGATGAATCGAGTATCGTGACTTGTGAGCTTCGTCAAAAATAATATTTCTCAAACCACCAAAGAGGGGAACCCAAATTCTTCCCAAGAAACACAATGTTCCATCCTCCTTTGGTACCAATTGCTTCTCTATCCCTCGGAGATATTCATTCTCAATATTCCTCTCCTTAAGAGCTTCTCTCTGTACGGCACGAATGCGCAACGAGAGGTCTGTTTGTATGATCATTTCCAAAGCCCTTACCCTTATGGGCTTGATCCTTTCCTTTCGACTTAGGGCGTCGGCGACCACATTCGCCTTCCCCGGGTGATACTTGATCTCACAATCATAATCGTTCAATAGTTCTACTCAGCGTCTCTGTCTCATGTTAAGCTGTGACAACCCTCATAATTCCTTGTATCCGTACGATTTATTAATGATAACTAAAGTTCTTGATGACTGTGCTGAATCACTTAACTGCTTTCTGATTACTGTGTTATACTTACATGTGCTTGTTAACATACTAGTAGTGTACATAAAAGTTACTAAATAGTCCGGTATGTTTTCCTCAGTGTTGAAAAATAAAAATGTCACAAAAATATATATATAGGACACTTTACGGATTAATTAAGCACCTTAATGGAACGGTATCCAACCGAACAACCGGACATTACCCGGAACACTAAAATATTATCAGAAACATTGTTTCACTTATTCTGAGCTAGTCATGGTCCCCGAACACTTAAACACACTACATAAGACATGGTACACACTAAATATTAGACCTTACACTTTAACCTCCCACTAATTGATTTATTTACCATTGAATTTTCATTTACCCCCCCCCCCCCCCCTTGTGTAACCGTCCCTATGGCCCACACACCCAAGACTTTTTCAAATCTTTTTAAATCTCTAAGAAATCTCCTTCTTGGAACTAGCAAGATATTGATTGGATTATGGTATGTACTTGAGGGGACCATGGAACCAATGGATAATAGGATTTGTGGATTTATAAGAATACTTGTATTAATCATCTTCTTCACCAACATTCTCACTCTCTCCTCTCCTCTGAATCTTGGCTGAAACTAGTCTCACAACCACACCATTTTTACTTCAAACTCCAAGCAATCCAAGGTTACTACAAGGTGCACAAAGGTGAATAACGAAGCTCGGTGTGTTCGGAAGTTGAAGGACCACTCTCATCTTCTTTTATCCACCACTTTTCTACACTTGAACTCCCCTAGCCTTGTGCTAGTGGTAAGCACTTAGATCTTTGCTTTTTACTTGTTGTCTGAGTGGTTAATGATGTTTAAAGATCAAAAAGATAAGAAACTCTAAAGAACCTTAAACAAGTCTTGAACATAAACTAGTCTAGTGATGAAGTGATGTTAATATGATGTTGTTATGATTCTTGTTGATTTCCTGATGATTTGCTGGTTAATATTGATGTTTGATGTTGTTGTGATCACTAAACATGTTAACGGAATCAATCGAACACAAGTTAGAAAGTTAAAAGCTGAAACAGTAGGCTGTTTGGTGATTACAGCCAACTTCAGTTGGCTGTAACAAGACTGTAACTTAACGAAAAATGTATTTTCTGAAGTCTAGAGTTATGTACTATGAAATACCGTTCTAATGGCACTAGAATCATAATTTTTGGACTCCGTTTACTATTTTTAAAGTGTCGTTTGGTAACAGCAGCTAGAGCTGCATTTTTACTGCTGAAAATATGCGTTCTGTTTTCTGTCATAAATTGAGTTATGTGTAGAGTTAGATCATGAAATTTGTACTGTAGATGACTACCGAAGACTTTTTGGTTTATTGCGATGCTTCCTATCCTCTCATTGCCTGAAGGCACAGAAGATTTTTTGGTTTATTGTGACGCTTCCATCCAAGGACTTGGTTGCGTGTTGATGCAACGTGACAAGGTCATTGCCTACGCATCGCGCCAACTTAAGGTTCACGAAAGGAACTACACTACGCACGACTTGGAATTAGGAGCAGTTCTTTTTGCGCTAAAGATATGGAGATATTACCTGTACGGTACCAAGTGCACAGGAGTCTTGAGCATATCTTCAAGCAAAAGGAGTTAAACATGCGTCAACGCCGATGGGTCGAACTCTTGAATGATTACGAATGTGCGATCAAGTATCATCCGGGCAAAGCCAATGTTGTGGCCGATGCCCTCAGTCGAAAGGATACTCTACCTAAGCGTGTACGTGCGTTACAGCTTACCATCCAATTTGACCTTCCTGCTCAGATTCGCGATGCCCAGGTTGAAGCATTGAAAGCAGAGAACATCAGGGTTGAGTCCTTACGAGGATCGAGGCAGCGGCTAGAACAAAAGGAAAACAACACCTACTATGTTAATGGACGCATCTGGGTTCCACTGTATGGAGACCTACGCGAGCTTGTGATGGATGAAGCACATAAGTCTTGTTATTCAATACATCCTGGTTCGGATAAAATGTACCACGACCTCAAGACTACGTATTGGTGGCCTGGTATGAAAGCCCACATAGCAACCTATGTCAGTAAATGTTTGACTTGTGCGAGAGTCAAGACTGAATATTAGAAACCATCAGGCCTACTTCAACAACCAGAGATACCTAAATGGAAATGGGAGCAAATTTCCATGGATTTCGTCACTGGTCTGCCTAGATCTCAACGCGGAAATGATACCATTTGGGTGATCGTGGATCGACTGACTAAGTCTGCACATTTTCTGGCTATCAAGAAAACGGATAAGTTTTCTACCCTATCAGACATCTACCTAAAGGAAGTAGTATCGAGGCACATAGTGCCAATCTCCATCATTTCTGATCGTGACTCACATTTTACGTCCGAATTGTGGCAAGCTATGCACAAGTCCTTTGGCTCCCAATTAGACATGAGCACAACATATCATCCAACAGACGGATGGGCAATCTGAGCGCACCATCCAGACCCTTGAAGACATGCATTGGGCGTGTGTAATCGATTTTGGTAATGGCTGGGAAAAACACCTCCCGCTAGTGGAGTGTTCGTATAACAACAGCTACCACACCAGCATCCAGGCCGCTCCATTCCATTCGAGGCATTGTACGGACTTAAATGCCGATCACCGCTTTGTTGGGCAGAAGTTGGTGACAGCCAAATCACGGGCCCAGAACTTGTAATAGATACAACCGAAAGGATTGCTCAGATACGACAGCGAATGGCAGCAGCTCAAGACCGTCAGAAAAGCTATGCTGATAAGCGAAGAAAGCCACTCGAGTTCCAGGTTGGGGATCGAGTGCTACTCAAAGTCTCACCTTGGAAAGCTGTAGTTCGTTTTGGCAAACGAGGCAAGCTCAATCCGCACTGTGTCGGACCGTTCGAAATCATCGAGAAAATTGGCAAAGTCGCCTACAGGCTGAATCTACCTGAAGAACTCAGCGGAGTTCACAATGTTTTCCATGTGTCGAATCTGAAGAAGTGTCTGTCAGATGAGACCCTCATAGTTCCTCTCAAGGAGCTCACTATCAACGACCAGCTGCGATTCGTCGAGGAACCAGTAGAGATTACAGATCGAGATGTTAAGGTTCTTAAGCGTACCAGGATACCTCTCGTCCGAGTTCGTTGGGACTCCTGTCGTGGCCCAGAGTATACCTGGGAACGAGAAGACCAAATGAAACTTGAGTTTCCCCAGCTGTTTAAGAAAAGTGCAATCATAATCACGGGCCCTTTCGACTTAGGGCGTCGGCGACCACATTCGCCTTCCCCGGGTGATACTTGATCTCACAATCATAATCGTTCAATAGTTCTACCCAGCGTCTCTGTCTCATGTTAAGCTGTGACAACCCTCATAATTCCTTGTATCCGTACGATTTATTAATGATAATTAAAGTGCTTGATGACTGTGCTGAATCACTTAACTGCTTTCTGATTACTGTGTTATACTTACATGTGCTTGTTAACATACTAGTAGTGTACAGAAAAGTTACTAAATAGTCCGGTATGTTTTCCTCAGTGTTGAAAAATAAAAATGTCACAAAAATGTATATATAGGAAACTTTACGGATTAATTAAGCACCTTAACGGAACGGTATCCAACCGGACATTACCCGGAACACTAAAATATTATCATAAACATTGTTTCACTTATTCTGAGCTAGTCATGGTCCCCGAACACTTAAACACACTACATAAGACATGGTACACACTAAATATTAGACCTTACACTTTAACCTCCCACTAATTGATTTATTTACCATTGAATTTTCATTTACCCCCCCCCCCTTGTGTAACCGTCCCTATGGCCCACACACCCAAGACCTTTTCAAATCTTTTTAAATCTCTAAGAAATCTCCTTCTTGGAACTAGCAAGATATTGATTGGATTATGGTATGTACTTGAGGGGACCATGGAACCAATGGATAATAGGATTTGTGGATTTATAAGAATACTTGTATTAATCATCTTCTTCACCAACATTCTCACTCTCTCCTCTCATCTAAATCTCGGCTGAAACTAGTCTCACACCCACACCATTTTTACTTCAAACTCCAAGCAATCCAAGGTTACTACAAGGTGCACAAAGGCGAATAACGAAGCTCGGTGTGTTCGGAAGTTGAAGGACCACTCTCATCTTCTTTTATCCACCACTTTTCTACACTTGAACTCCCCTAGCCTTGTGCTAGTGGTAAGCACTTAGATCTTTGCTTTTTACTTGTTGTCTGAGTGGTTAATGATGTTTAAAGATCAAAAAGATAAGAAACTCTAAAGAACCTTATACAAGTCTTGAACATAAACTAGTCTAGTGATGAAGTGATCTTAATATGATGTTGTTATGATTCTTGTTGATTTCCTGATGATTTGCTGGTTAATATTGATGTTTGATGTTGTTGTGATCACTAAACATGTTAACGGAATCAATTGAACACAAGTTAGAAAGTTAAAAGCTGAAACAGTAGGCTGTTTGGTGATTACAACCAACTTCAGTTGGCTGTAACAGGACTGTAACTTAACGAAAAATGTATTTTCTGAAGTCTAGAGTTATATACTATGAAATACGGTTCTAATGGCACTGGAATCATAATTTTTGGACTCCGTTTAGTATTTTTAAAGTGTCATTTGGTAACAGCAGCTAGAGCTGCATTTTTACTGGTGAAAATATGCGTTCTGTTTTCTGTCATAACTTGAGTTCTGTGTAGAGTTAGATCATGAAATTTGTACTGTAGATGACCACCTACGTATTTGTAATTCTCTCACTAGAATTTCGTAAATCGGACTCTCGATGAATTTTAAATAAATTATTCCGTGGACTGCAGTCAGAAAAAGATAAATCTGAGTTCAGTCCGGAAAATGAATTTTTATAAAATATTGGTAATGAACTGGACCCCGATAAAATTTTGGATTGTTTAAGATATTCTGTAAAAAGTTGGGAATTTTTGGAACAAGTTAGCTATTTTATTAAAATCCCCGAAAACAGCCCAGTTTTGAATATAAAAGCTGAAATGACATAAGTCATAGATTTCGTGTCTAAATCTCGAGTATGTTATCCGAGGAAGATCTAACATGTTATATGTCAATGAAAGTAACATGTGCAATATCGTATGCTTGTTCTTGAGTAGCTATAGGTGGAATGTTATATGAGCGTGAACTATTAAAGTGTGTACATGTTATGTGATAGAAGTAATGAGTAAATAAACCGTACGTAGGACACGTGTTATGCATGAGAAACTGATTGTTATCCGTACCTTATTAGGACGTGATTGACCGACCTTGACTGTTAGCTATATTTGAGAATCTAACCGAGCAAACCGAGGTGAGTTCACACACTTTCTAAGGCATGGGATTCCCGGTGGTTGGGAATGGGTTAAAGAAATTAAAACGGGATCTACATATCCTCCTTGGGTAGGATATGTACAGCCATCCTCCATAGGTAGGATGCCAATAATAAATTCTGCGTATTCTCCTTCGGTAGAATACGTACGTTCGTCCTCCTTGGGTAGGACAACACCATTAAAACTTACTAGACAAAACTCTATCATTAAGTCCCTCATTATATATGGACTTAATCGCCGAGGCCGATGGCGAACGGGTCATTATTTAATAGCGCTATTAGGTTTAACAAACCTCACACCGTATCGTTCGAACGGGCGTGTACTAATGGACTATGGCAAACTGTCAGTGATGATAGACACTGATGTAGGGCACAACTATTGTTCGTAGTAGTCGATATCATACCGTCTAGTAGTTCACATGGGGAAGCCCCCCACTGATTATGGATATGGTTTGGGTAAAGAAAAGGAACTGGTTAAACATACTTTCAACTACGGGGTAACCCCACAGCAAATAAGCCAACGAAAGTCAAACCACGTTTTTCAGAAACAACTTAAAACTAAACAACCAAACGTGACTCACTCAACTTTGCTGTTGACTCGTTGTTACATGCCTTACAGGTCGCTAGACGCTTATGGAGCTTGCACGAGGAGGAGGTCATTGTGGGATACGGACTGTTATGTTCCGTGCTTAATATTTAAATCCTTAAGAACTTATTAAACCTATGTTTTGGTCTTTAAACTTATGAACTATGGAACTTATGTTTTGGACTTACGTTTTATGCTTCCGCTGTTAACATTAAGTCGGTTACTTTCTTTTGGTCACCAATCGTATTGTGGTTGGTTTTATTTACTTAATTATGATGTTCAATATGATTGGTGGCTCGATCCTGGTCATGTCACGCCTCCAAGCGGTGATACTCCGCATGGTGGATTTTGGGGGTGTAACATAAGCTCTTTCTGATCAAATATGTGCTGCAGGCTCTTGTGATCGGTGAAGATTGTACTTCGCGTGCCGTATAAGTAATGTCGCCAGATTTTCAATGCAAACACCACCACGCCCAATTCCAAATTATGCGTGGTGTAATTTTTCTCGTGGACTTTCAACTGGCGAGATGCATATGCTATAACCTTCTGACGCTGCATCAGCATGCAACCTAAACCTTGACGCGAGGCATAGCAGTATACCACGAAGTCATCCGTGCCTTCGGGTAGAGATAAAATTGGTGCGTCGCACAGCTTGTTTTTCAACAATTGGAATGCTTCCTCTTGTTTGTCTCCCCAATCAAACTTCTTGTCTTTTTGTGTGAGAGAGGTCAAAGGTTGAGCGATTTTCGAGAAATCCTCAATGAATCTGCGATAATACCCAGCCAAACCTAAGAATTGTCGAATCTCAGTTGGCGTCTTCAGAGTCTCCTAATTCTTGATCGCCTCGATCTTTGTGGGATCCACATGAATTCCATTTCCATTAACCACATGACCAAGAAACTGAACTTCACGCAACCAGAACTCGCACTTCGAGAACTTTGCGTATAACTTTTCTTTCTTAAGAAGCTCTAGAATAGCTCTTAAGTGTTGTTCGTACTCATCCTTCATCTTTGAGTAGATCAGAATATCGTCAATAAAAACAATCACAAACTTATCTAGATAGGGCTTGCAAACTCGATTCATCAAATCCATAAACACGGCTGGCGCGTTTGTCAACCCAAATGGCATAACCAGGAACTCGTAATGTCCATAGCGAGTCCTAAAAGCAGTCTTGGGAATACTTTCCTCTTGAATCCTCAACTGGTGATAACCTGATCGTACATCGATCTTAAAGTAAAAAACTTGAACCTTGTAACTGATCGAACAGGTCATCGATCCTTGGCAAAGGATATCTGTTCTTGATTGTCAACTTGTTAAGCTCCCGGTAGTCGATACACATGCGAAAACTACCATCTTTCTTTTTAACAAACAAAACTGGAGCTCCCCAAGGCGAGAAGCTTGGTCTGATAAATCCCTTGTCTAGCAACTCCTGTAGTTGCGTTGACAACTCCTGCATCTCTGAAGGTGCAAGTCTATAAGGTGCTTTAGCCACAGGCGCGGCACCTGGAACTAAGTCAATATGAAACTTGACTTGCCTATGTGGCGGCAATCCTGCTTCTGGAAAGACTTCAAGATACTCTTTCACGACCGGAATATCTTCTATCTTCGGCTCAGCTGCTTCTTAATCCATGATGTGTGCCAAGAAAGCAGCGCATCCTTTCTGTAAACACTTTCGAGCTTTCAAACAGCTAATGATTCTCAGAGGCGTATCGCGCTTCTCCCCGTGTACCACAATCGTTTCTCCATCCGCCATTGGGATGCGAAAGGCCTTCTCATGACATACAATTTCAGCTTTTTTGCTTGACAACCAATCCATCCCTACTACCACGTCGAAGCTTCCCAACTCGACTGGAAGTAGATTGATGTGCGGTAAGTGTCGTATATATTAGGTGTATATTTTAAGCCCTTTTTAACACTTATTTTAGCCAAGTTTTAAATTTATAAAACACGATATTTTACTAACACTAAACACACATATGGGCAAGTGCACCCATCGTTGAGCGTAGTATAGTGTTGGTAAGATACCGAGGTCGTCCAAGGACACAAGAGCTTTTAGTACCGGTTTATCCTCAACGTCTAATCAAAATAAAAAGTTTAGAAAAAAGGTTTTTTAAACTAAGAAAAATAAAAACTAACTAAAATGCTGAAAATAAAAATAAAATAAAAACAGATAGATAAGATGAATCACTTGGTTCCGACTCGTATCTAGTATAACCTTTGATTATTTCCGCACTTTTGCACATAATTAAGAGATTATCTTAGTTATTGTAGTAGGCCCCTCTTTTGAAGGTGACGTTACCCTCACCCCAGTAGTTTGAGTCAGCAAGGATACAATCCTAAAAGGGTGGATTATTGGAAGATAATGAATTAAGTTATTAATGCAATATTATGGTAGGCCCCGCTTTTGGCGGTGACGTTACCCACGACTAAGTAGTCTGAGTCAGCAGGGATACAGTCCTAAATAGCCGGGTTATAGTATTAATAGTAGTTAACTTATGAGGGGATCAAAGAGTTTGGACCCTCGCCATCCAATACCGTGAAGCATTGAAGGAGGTCCTACTAAATTTGACCCAGGTCCATTGCTGGACCTCTAAACGCTGAACAATGGCAAGACCTTTACCAAACCGTTCCCTTAACCCCCGACCAGGTAGCCAACATACCTCCATATAGACCGTGGAGATATGAATGGTGAAAATCTTTTATTTTATATAGACAGTAAAATAATTTCAAGACACCACGGACAAACGATAAGGAAAGATCACCTTCAAAATAAGTAACTAGTTATTAAAGTCATTAATACAAAACCAAATAAAAAGTGCAAAAGATTAGAAATAAAAAGTATTATACTAGACACTTTGTCTTCACCAAGTGATGTAAGAGACTTAGGCAAACATGGCCTTGATTGTCAAGAACTCTTACGATCAATCTTGGATCCCGAGACGACTCACACACTCTACGATGGACAATGGATGATGGTGGTGGATGATGGTGTTGTGATGGTGGTGGGTGGTGGATGAAGTGTGAGAGAGGTGGTGTGCCAAGGGATGAGTTGAAATGAATCCAAGCACTCCTATTTATAGGCTGAACAGAGAGCTGGGCACGGCCCCGTGTCCGCTGAACATGGCCCCGTGCCCGTCTGACACTCTCTCTCCTCATTAATTGTAATTCGCAATTACAATTAATGCGCCTGCAGTACTTTCGCCACGCCCCCGTGTCCGCTGGACTCGGCCCGTGGTGGGCAACAGAAGCTTCTATGGATTTGTCTTTTCTGCTGCTTCTTGGGCACGGCCCCGTGCTGGCTGAGCACGGGGCGTGTTCAGTCTTCTGTCTTCTTTATTTTGCTTGGGAAGATGCCGTTGAGGGGTCGGGCAGTCCACTTATGTTCCTTTCCTTGTATTTATGTTGGATTTAGCTGTCTTTTTGCTTCTTTTGTG
This sequence comes from Helianthus tuberosus, assembly GCA_030545235.1. Lineage (NCBI taxonomy): Eukaryota > Viridiplantae > Streptophyta > Magnoliopsida > Asterales > Asteraceae > Helianthus > Helianthus tuberosus. Next base: position 60,077,246 of record CM060445.1, read on the forward strand.
TTCTTGAGCTCATTTAATCCTGAAAATACAAAAGGAAGACAAAAACACTCTTTTTCCAATATTAGTACTTAAAAAGGGTTAGTTTTATGCCTCATTTGATGTAATTTATATGTTGCATTTTAAACACATCAAATACCCCCACACTTGAACTTTTGCTTGTCCTCAAGCAAAACTCTTTAATATGTGGCTTACACTCCCAAATGGAATAGGTATAAGAGAAGGTTTTGGGCTTGTCGTAGAGTGTCGGGATGTCCAAGATCTTTTTGGCTTTCATTTTTATTTATTTACAATCCTATTCGTAATGATTTATTTAGAACGTTTCATAGGAGAAATTACTTATTTGGGCATAACATGCCTTTTTAAAATTCCATTTATATACAAGTTCACATACCTCACGGGAGAAATCACTCACACTCGGCCGAAGGTGTATTTTTAGTGAATCACTCGAGAGCGGCATGGAACTTATTCCTACCATAAGCTTGCCAAGCAATCAATCCTCCTCCTTTTTAACTTTTATACCTTTGTAAATATCAAGAGGACTTTGTGGGTTAAGGGTTAGGCTTGGGTTAAAGGTAGGTGGTTTGGTTAGTGGTTAGTGGTTAGTAGAAAAAGGGCGAAAAGCGTAACAAGTGTCGGTTTTCGTAAGACTTTCTATTTTTGTAACTTTTTATTTTGATGAAGCTTTTATTCAAACAAAGTTATTTTTGATGAACTTGTTTGTTTATTTTCTTTTTGCTTCATCATCAACATTTTTTTTTTTTATCATACGAAAAACCGAACTTGTTACTAAAACAAAGGGTTAAAAATGAAAAAGGTTTTTGGTGGGTAAAAGGGTTTTTTTTTTTTGGGTGATGAAATGAAAAGGTTTAGGCTCAAAGGGGCTAACTAGGGGGATTTTTGGGTAGGTGGTAAAAGAAAAAGAAAAATAATGGTGTTGAAATAAAAAGGGTTAGTCCTAATGCCTCCATCATTTATTTACTCGGGTTTAAGTTGATAAGGACCGGGAATGTATCGTCATGGCAAGTTCTAGAGTTGTAAGAACCAAGCGGCTATTCACACAAGAAACGAAAAATGAGCATTTAGTCTAAAGATGTAAATTTGTATGCTCAATAAAGGCTCAAAACTCACTTTTGTGGGAATGGGTTTTTATGTGATCAAGTATATATAATCAAATTTTAACTAAGTTTGTCATGCCTTTTCATAATTTTCTTATGTTGGTTCTTTTTATCACTACGCTATCGGTTGTATATTCGTAAAAATATAACCTTTTTGAGAACTTGAATTTCCCGAGTTAAACCTAGACAAGTAAGAAAATGAAATTTTTGAAAAAAATTTGGGGTGATTAGCGGTTCCAATAGAGTTTTGTGTAAGGCTTGTATTTAGGACTTGCAAAATTCAAGGTTTTAGCATCCCCCCCACACTTAAATTACACATTGTCCTCAATGTGTCCAAAAAATAAATTTTTAGGTTGATTAGATGTGTAAAATGGTGTTAAGAAGCAAAAATTTTCTGTTACTGGGCGCTGAACACGGCCCCGTGTTATCCGGGCACGGCCCCGTGTTCAAGTGCCAGTAACAAAATTAAAACAAGAGAAAAAGAAGTCTGGACACGAGGGCGTGTTGGGTGAACACGGCCCGTGTCCAGTTACCTGAACTGGGCATTTTTCTGTAGGTGGTTCAGCACGGGGCCGTGTTGGTTGGGCACGGCCCGTGTTGAACATTTTGAACTGGAGAGAATTGTCGGGTTGCCTTGTTCTTGTGCATGAGTTCATTTTTCTCGTTCCCCTTTTCATCCTTTACCACCATGAGTGTGTTTTATTCATTAAAAATCATCCAAACTTTAAAAACCATCATTTCATTGCATCATAGAGAAACCTTACATAGTCCTAAATTAAGATAAAACTAGATAAAACAAAGAAATAATAAACCATGGAGTTCTAGCCTCTACTTTATTTTAATTAGCAAAATTTCCAAGAAGTAACTAATGTTGGTTAGACAAGGCCTTTTTGAACTCCTTCTTTCGGGTGTGATTCTCCTCATATGTCGGCGAGCCACTCTTCCACCTCCCTTGGAAGGAGAAAAGAAGGCTCATTGGCATTAGTTTGAGGAGTTTCGATTTCCACCGGGATCTCTTGTTGGTGTTCCACGGGAGGTTCCGCCGGAAAGTCTTCCCACCGGTAGGGTTATTGATTCCGAGTGCCAGGTTCCAATCCTGTTGAGGGAGGACTAGTTCCATCGGGGGTGCTACAAGAATATTTAACCTCTGGTGCAAGAGGTTAATTTCTTGGAAGCTGCTTTCAAGTCCCATCGTAAGATCGTTAATACGGTCGATTAGGACCTCCTCCACTGATGTCATTTTGTCGAGAGCCTCCCTTAATGCTATCACATAGTGCACAAGTGTAGCTTCAATGGAGGGCCTCCTTCCCCTTCGGCTGTTTGATGAATGCACAGAAGATGTTTCGCTGTTTTCACTCGACATCCTACGAAAAATAAACTAGTGAGCTCTGCAGAAGCTGAAAAACTAAAAAAAATCCTAAAAAATTAAAAAGAAAAATAAAAGATGATTAGGCCGTTGATTCCTAACTTTCTTAAAATCCTTGTGTCCCCGGCAACGGCGCCAAAAACTTGATGTGCGGTAAGTGTCGTATATATTAGGTGTATATTTTAAGCCCTTTTTAACACTTATTTTAGCCAAGTTTTAAATTTATAAAACACGATATTTTACTAACACTAAATACACATATGGGCAAGTGCACCCATCGTTGAGCGTAGTATAGTGTTGGTAAGATACCGAGGTCGTCCAAGGACACAAGAGCTTTTAGTACCGGTTTATCCTCAACGTCTAATCAAAATAAAAAGTTTAGAAAAAAGGGTTTTTAAACTAAGAAAAATAAAAACTAACTAAATGCTGAAAATAAAAATAAAATAAAAACAGATAGACAAGATGAATCACTTGGTTCCGACTCGTATCTAGTATAACCTTTGATTATTTCCGCACTTTTGCACATAATTAAGAGATTATCTTAGTTATTGTAGTAGGCCCCTCTTTTGAAGGTGACGTTACCCTCACCCCAGTAGTTTGAGTCAGCAAGGATACAATCCTAAAAGGGTGGATTATAGGAAGATAATGAATTAAGTTATTAATGCAATATTATGGTAGGCCCCGCTTTTGGCGGTGACGTTACCCTCGACTAAGTAGTCTGAGTCAGCAGGGATACAGTCCTAAATAGCCGGGTTATAGTATTAATAGTAGTTAACTTATGAGGGGATCAAAGAGTTTGGACCCCCGCCATCCAATACCGTGAAGCATTGAAGGAGGTCCTACTAAATTTGACCCAGGTCCATTGCAGGACCTCTAAACGCTGAACAATGGCAAGACCTTTACCAAACCGTTCCCTTAACCCCCGACCAGGTAGCCAACATACCTCCATATAGACCGTGGAGATATGAATGGTGAAAATCTTTTATTTTATATAGACAGTAAAATAATTTCAAGACACCACGGACAAACGATAAGGAAAGATCACCTTCAACATAAGTAACTAGTTATTAAAGTCATTAATACAAAACCAAATAAAAAGTGCAAAAGATTAGAAATAAAAAGTATTATACTAGACACTTTGTCTTCACCAAGTGATGTAAGAGACTTAGGCAAACATGGCCTTGATTATCAAGAACTCTTACGATCAATCTTGGATCCCGAGACGACTCACACACTCTACGATGGACAATGGATGATGGTGGTGGATGATGGTGTTGTGATGGTGGTGGGTGGTGGATGAAGTGTGAGAGAGGTGGTGTGCCAAGGGATGAGTTGAAATGAATCCAAGCACTCCTATTTATAGGCTGAACAGAGAGCTGGGCACGGCCCCGTGTCCGCTGAACACGGCCCCGTGCCCGTCTGACACTCTCTCTCCTCATTAATTGTAATTCGCAATTACAATTAATGCGCCTGCAGTACTTTCGACACGCCCCCGTGTCCGCTGGACACGGCCCGTGGTGGGCAATAGAAGCTTCTATGGATTTGTCTTTTCTGCTGCTTCTTGGGCACGGCCCCGTGCTGGCTGAGCACGAGGTGTGTTCAGTCTTCTGTCTTCTTTATTTTGCTTGGGAAGATGCCGTTGAGGGGTCGGGCAGTCCACTTATGTTCCTTTCCTTGTATTTATGTTGGATTTAGCTGTCTTTTTGCTTCTTTTGTGTTCTTGAGCTCATTTAATCCTGAAAATACAAAAGGAAGACAAAAACACTCTTTTTCCAATATTAGTACTTAAAAAGGGTTAGTTTTATGCCTCATTTGATGTAATTTATATGTTGCATTTTAAACACATCATAGATCCAATGTAAACTCGTGTTCTCCCAGCTCTATTACACATCCTCAGATGACTTCATTCGTTTCAACTAGCTTTCCATTAGCCAGTTCAATTGAGTACGGAATGTCTAACTTACCAGCAGTTAACCCAAGTTTTTTCTTAAATTCTAGCGATACAAAACTAAAGTCGGCACCAGTATCGAATAGCACAGATGCAAAGCGTTGATTAATAGGGAACGTACCAGTGACAACATTTGGATCTTGGCGTGCTTCCCTTGCACCGATATTGAAAACTCATCCTTGTGCTTGGTTGAGTTTTGGGCATTCTCGCTTGAAGTGCCCGATGTCTCCTCAGTTAAAACATCCCGGTCCTCGACCATTACCATTACCGCCCTGAGCATTGTTCTGGTTGCGATTCCCACCTCCATCTTGATTCGCAAAATTACCACTGTTACCATTTCTGTCGTTCCCTCCTAGTGGGCGGTTTCCATTTCCATTACCTCCACGGTTATTGTTACCAAAACCCCTTTGACCGCCACGGCCAGTACCAACCCAACAAGTTTCTTTCGAGTGCACAGCTCTACCACATGCTTCACATTTTCCAGATCTGCATCGTCCCTCGTGATGCAACTGAAAAGCGTTACACTTGGGCAAGGTGCCCATATACCACTTTCCTTTGGCCTTGGTCGGCGCGCTTGTCTCACCCTTCTTGTTCGAACTGCTAGTACCGTGCTTAAAGTTTGAGAATTTTCGTTTATTTTCTCCAGATGACTCCACATGAGTCTCCTTCTTTTTCTGATCAGCATTTGAAAACTTGTTTAGCCTGATGGCTTCTTCAGTCAGTGACACGCTCAGATCGATGGCTTCAGTAATTGTTGTCAGTTTTGACGATGTAACCATGCTCATAATCTGAGGTGCCAACCCCCAGATGAAACGCTCCACGCGTTTGAATTCAGGCGTAACCATGTATGGTACCACATGGGACAGATCATGAAACCTCTGAACATACTCAGCGATCTTCGGGCCTTCCATTTTAAGATTCCAAAACTCAGTTTCCAGCTTCTGTATCTCGGCCCTGGAGCAATACTTTTTACGCATGAGCTCTTTTAGCTCGGTCCAAGTCATATTATATGCTGCAGCCTCCCCTAGGGTTTGGACTTGGAGATTCCACCATGAGAGTGCTCCATCAGTAAACAACCAGAAAATGTAGGTAACTTGCTACTCGGGTGCGCATTTGCTCATTCGTAGCACTGAGTCGGTCTTCTCTGTCCAGCGGACGTAAGCCACAGCACCTCCGGTGCCATCAAAGTTAAGCGATTTACAGTCTAGAAATTGTTTGTAGGTGCATCCTGTCCAAGCAATGTTATTCATAGAAAACATTAGCATTTGCACATGAAATGTCCAAATGTAGTGTAATGTGTCTCGAGTGACTTAACATTACCATTTGGTGGGTTGTTGTTTCTTGAGGTATTCCCGCTGGTCTCAGCGCGGGGGGCCTCGTAATCAGCAATGGCTTGCGAAATTCTTGCTTGCAATTCTGCCTCAGTAGTGGGCAGACGGTTTTCTCTTCTTGGTGGCATTTTCTATAAGAAGATTGTATTGGTCAAGTCATACTATATACAGTGAGTACGTAATATGCGCATGAAGTAACATTCATCAATCTCGTAACAATTAACATCCCATGTTATAATATAAAACAAATAATTCAACACTGCATGTAGTGAGAACGTTGCCATTAAGCTTTCATTTAATCATGACCACAATATAGTTTTACATGTTTCACAGTACATCATACATCAAAAAAAGATCATAGGGTTACATCACCCCAAAATACAAGTCAGTCTACAGAAATCATATACAAAAACGTGGTCTTCTGAAAGTCTTCATATGTTGGCCCAATTGTGACTCTCTCACCAAAACAATCTACCTGCATCAAACCAAAAATATAGCTACGCTGATGGCGGAGGAGGGGGTGGAGGAGGGAAGAAAAGCAAACGGCGCAAATGCACCCAATCCTCCTCGAGGGCGTGGATAACGTGCAGCAGGTAAGCAATCTGCTGCTCCGGAGTGAGGAAGTGGACATCAGAATCCGTGTGTAGTGGGAGAGGAGCTGGTGGTGTAGCAAATGGAGACTGGCAATGACAATGGGGAGGACGCGGAGTCCTCTCCAGCTCCTGGACTCGTCGGCTTAACGCATCCTGCTATAACTGCAGGGATGTAAGTATGTCATCCGTGTTATATCCAACATGAAAAGGGTGGTATGGGTCCAACAAATGCATGATATTGGGCGAAGACCACATAAATGGCTCGCCTGAGGGTGCTGATGAAGGAAAAGTTGCGTGTGGAGCAGGTGCAAAAGGTGATGTAGTGCGAGGAAGCTGAGACATAAATGGAACAGCTGACGACATAGGCGGGACAAAAGCAGGCTGCTGTCTCGAAGATCCTTCCCCAGGATGAGGTGGAGATATGTCCTGGAGAAAAGTGATAGGAAGGTCGGTGCGATGGATATCTGACGCATGGGGAAAATGAGGGGTAACATCAATCGGTGCAGACATGGGTGCATGAGGGGGAGTGACTGGTCTAACATGTGGGGGATAATCGTCGTCATTGACCCACCCATTGTGGGTGTCAGCATATCTAGGATCATTGTGGGCGGCAAACGGAGCATGGTCATCAAACACAAGGACTGGATCAGGTAATATCGGTGCAATATCAGGTATCTCAGCAAAGATAGAGTCATGATCTGGCGATGGGACAGGGTCAGCTGGGGCTAGATCTAGATCAGCGGGTACAACTGGGAGATGATCGATAGGAGCAACAGGAGCCTCTAGGGGCTGATCATCGTGTATAAGCCCAATCTCATGATCTGGGTCGAAATCGTGAGCTGAAATAGGGGCCTCGAATGGCTGCTCATTAGGAGCATAGTCTATCTCATGCTCGGCGTCATCAGCAAGGTCAAACTCATGATCGGGGTCATCAGCAAGGTCAAAATCAGGGTCCTGATCGGATGCGGCTGACATGGCCATATCGGAATCTGAGTCGGTGGGGTATCGCTGTAACCCCAGCGCATACAGAGTAGAAGATGATACTGACTCAAAAGAGTCTGGACCAGAAGAATCAGAAGGAACCTCCATAACCGGAACCTCAATGACAGGAATAACGACATCATCATTAAGTGGCAGATCCCCAACAGGAACTGCAGCAAGGGGAACGGGAGCAGGGATCTCAGCAAGAGGTAGATCCCCGACTAGAATACCATCAGAGAGCTGAACATCGTCTCCGAGATCCGGCAGAGCAAAAGTCTGGAAATCGTCATCGTCCGTACTAGTGGTATCCGATGTATAGACCTCTCCTCAGGGATAATCTCGTCGTCCGACACAATCGCCATAGGATCCAATGTGTCTGACACTCCGGTCTCAGAAGATGATGGCATGGTGTCTGTAACACAACCGCACATATGCACATATATCAACATGTAATCAAATAAGCATGTAAGTCACAACAATGTAAGCAAGTAATCATCCTAGTCTTCCCCAGACTATCCTCCCTAGTCTCTCAGACTAAACTCCCTGGTCTCTCATACTAACTCCTTGGTCTCTAAGACCAACTCCCTGGTCTCTAAGACCAACTTTCCCAGTCTCTAAGACTAAATCCCTGATCTCTAAGACCAAATTTCCCCAGTCTCTAAGACTAACTCCTGATCTCTAAGACCAAATTTCCCCAGTCTCTAAGACTAAATCCCTGGTCTCTAAGACCAACCTCCCAGTCTCTAAGACTAAATCCCTGGTCTCTAAGACCAACCTCCCAGTCTCTAAGACTAAATCTCTGGTCTCTAAGACAAACCTCCCAGTCTCTAAGACTGATCCTCCCTCTGCCTCTAAGACTGATCCTCCCTCAGCCTCTAAGACTAAATTATAAATATAAGTTTTGAAATGTGTATTTGTGCCTTTTTGTTTGTAAAAATGTTTGTTCCCTGGATCTGGATGTATAGTGTATGCAATGTAAAAATTTTTGAAAACTTTTTTGTTAGAGCCCTGATGATCATAGTCTAGACTCGAGAAAGAATCCTAGTTCGCTATGATCGAGGCTCTGATACCAAGCTGTCACACCTGGCTTTTGCGGGAGCGTGGGTTTATTCGGTATGACTTCTTAATACCATAGCAACAATCATAACAATGCTATATGATAAAAACACAAGATGTTTATCTATTCATTAAGTTTAAAAGTACCACAACATCATTGTTTGAAAATGTCGACACTTAAAATAAGTTACAAACCATACTTGTCTACAACGTGTTCATGAGACACAGCAAAAGACTTTAATTAAAACATGGTTTAAAGACATGTAACCCGTTCAGGTAAGGGTTACACCTCCTAAACCTACTACCCTGGATGACATCTTTATTCAACGCAGCTAAACACATGCATACCCCGCCAGATCCGCTAGTTCCCTGAAATACATGTAGTTTGAAAAATCAACAAAAGTTGAGCGAGTTCATGTGTAAGTGAGTATGTATAAACCTTTTTAAACAATGCATGTACGTATGTCCCGGTATGATTGCAAACAAGGAAAAGATCACCAATGGTTTGCAAGGCCACTGATATGTGTGAAGGTATAGGAAGACTCAAACCTAGCAAAGTTGTACCGGGCTCCCAGCTAGAAGACATAGTCGCTACTATGGGCCACCCCGGCCTCATGGGTGTGGGCTCGCTACACCCAAATAGATCTATCACTCATGCCCATCGGTCCTACAACGAGGATTGATGGTCCCAAGTATCCGCCTACCCTATCACATGATCTATGGTTCTTTCCTAGGCTAATCATACCACTAGTATTATAAGTATGCCTTTGTAACATGTATTTCACCCCCGAAGTAAGTAAACAAAACAGTTTAAGGAAAAGGGGGGACATGAACTCACTCTATTAGACGAACGAGCCGTGCCTTTGCTTAGTATGAAGGTTTTTGAGTTACGTTACTTTCATACTATTCCAAGTTATAACTTCTTGTTAAAATAATAATAATTATTTTAACTTAAGATTTGTTTTTTTAGGTTTTGGAATAATAGTTAGGCAACTATTTCGTATCCATACTTCTCAAGTATTTTATATGCGTATTTCCTGCCCAATGATGGGGGTATTTATACATGTATATTTGTAGTTTCGAAAAATATATTTTAAGTCCCACTTAGGAAAATATATATAACTTATTTGTCCAAGAATAACGTATTCCCAAAATATATGTATTTTTCCCAAAAATAATATATTTTTACTTCTTTAGTTTCCAAAATAATATTTTACCAAAAATATAAGTGTAAGACTATTTTCTGGAATATTTCTTAAGTTACGTTTCCGCGTTTGGTTTCACAATGCCAAGTATGTAACTTAAATATTTATTCCTTGTGATTTTTGGTATTATTTTAGAGTTGTAATTTCCAGTTAACTTGTAAGTTATATTATTTTACCCTAAAATAATATAGCTAGTTCACAAAATATACAAATTTTCACACAAGTGTATTAGTATAAAATATATATTCTAAATATATATTTATCCATTTTTATTTACAAAACCAACCTCCGATACTTTGTATTTTTGTAACAAAACCTATGGCGAAGTTTATTTTGATAAACAAAGGTAAAATATATTCGTAAGCACTTGTTAGAAAAATATTTTCTAAGTGTTGGAATTTTTAGAAAATTTCGCCAGAGTTTCCTTTGTAAACGGAGGTGTCCATGCTTATAAGCATATCATTTTCTTTTCGAAGATTCATCCAACAATCCCCAATCAACAATATACAATCTTTACTTACCAATCTTGTTAAAAACAAGCCTAAATTACCACTTCATGAACTTGAAAATTTATAAAAATGTGTAGTAACTTACTAGTGTATTTAGTGAGTCTTGTTACCCTTTAATTTAGGTTGATTCTTTAAAAACTCCATTTTTAAAGAATATGGATCTTTGCAACTTAAGTTCATATTTTCCAAAAATACTTCTTCATGTATTTTTCTTGTTGCACATGTGCTTCTTAGCTTTGTTAACCACTAAAAATGATGTATATTAATGTAAGAACCAAGATTTAGTAGACTTGTATTTTTAACTTGGTTTCATGGTAAATCATACTTGAAATATTTAGATTTACAAGACTTTAAACCTTCTTTGTTCATCATTTTACAAGAAACTTTATATTCCTTCAAGTTCATGACTTTTGTGAGGATGATCCATAATCTTTAACATGTTCATCCTCTCATCTTGCTAGATCATGTTTTTAATCATGATCTAGCAAGATCATATGATGATCTACATCATTTTCACAAGCAAACAATAATCACAACAAATCAACACTAAAATAACATAGTTTCTTCAAGATTTAAGCTTATGTTAAGGTTTCATTCTTTTGATTCTTAGTGTTCTTGAGATTTTATCTTAACATAACTATTAACCACCATAAACATAAAGTAATTAAGGATCAAAGGAGCTTACTACTAGCTTTTGAGCTAGGTAAGATCAAGCTTGAAAATGGAGAGGATAAAAGCAAACTAGAGAGGTCCTTGATGATCCGTTAGTTCCACACTTCATTATTCACCTTGATACACCTTTGTATATGTATAGAATGGATGAAACAAGATTGAATGAGGGTGATGATGGTGGTGGTGAGTTCGGCCGAAGCCAAGAGGGAGAGAAGAGAGAGTTTTGGTGTTGAGTGATGAAGATGATAAGAATGTATGTCTAGTGGATTTATAAGAAAAACTTCCAACATTCTAATAACCATTAGTCCATGTGTTTTTAAAGTACTAAACATGATCTAATAAACAATTAGATAAAATCATAGGGTCTCACTTGTTCCATAACCGGTTTAGGGGGGGGGGTGTTGTTTAGTTGAGATGTAATGGTAGTTAGTTTAAATGGTTAGATGTTAAGTGATTTAGTTAAGGGTTTAAGTGTTACGATGTAATATAGTGTGTTATTATGTTCGGGAACCATAACTAGTTCAGAAAAACAAAAACAATGCTTCTAGCATTATTTTGGTATTCCGGGTAATGTCTGGTTGTTCGGTTAGATACCGTTCCGTTAAAGTGCTAAGTTATATCGTAAAGTGTCCTTTATGTATCTTTTAGTGACACTTTTAATTCCCGACACTTAGGAAAGCATACAGGACCATTTTGCCATATTTTTGCAAGTGACTAGCATATTTAAATGCTGAATTTTGTTAATAAATGCAGAATTTTGCATTTTAAGTGTGTTTTAGGCACTTTCTGGCACCTAAACTATCACCTAGTGACGCAGTTTTATGGTCCTTACTTCCCTGCACTCCATACTAGTGTAGTACCTTGTCTCTGGCTCATACTGGGCCTCAATATATTGTCTGTCTATGTGCTGGCATTGTCAACATGTTTCTTAGTTATCCGCTCACTGTGCTAACTGTGCTTTGTGCATCAAGTTTGTCACTAAAGTTTGTGTGTAATGAATGGAGTGACAGTATGTAATGTGATGCATATATATGTATGTAAAAAAATCAGCAAGCAGTTTAACCATCAGTTGTAATTAAGCACAGTTATTAAGCACAAATTTCTTGAGGGTAATTAATTGTACGGATACCTGTAATCTTGAGGGTTGTCACACTTTGCTCAAAACTCACACTTGATCCTGAAATTTCTCTAAGTTGGAGCTTTAGCACTTCATACCTGAGAATACTTGGGATCAAGACTCCTTTCTTGGACCCGTTGTAAGTCCTCTTTCATTCTTTTATGCGTTTTTAGCTTAAAAGTCAAACTTCGTTTGACTTTCTGCATTGATCAGTTTATGATCAATACGAAGTTCGTTTAAACTTCATAAGGTGAGCGTAATCACGATGGTTATAGTCCCTAGTGACTATACCTACTGATCACCACGTTATCTAGGCTCAGTGATGAGTCGTAGTCTCGGCCAAAATGCGCATTCCCGTGTATTTTGTAACCAAACTACTTTCGGGTATCAAAACCGTTTGTTTTGATACCAAACCTGTTTTCTAACTTAACTAAACATGTTTTAGAATGTTTAGCTCGTCACTTTTTAGTTTAGTGCTTGTGTAGAGTCGTAAGTCAAGCGAACTAAACACCCGCTTAGACTTTCGAACACGACCCGTTTGGTCGATCATTAGGATCCAACCAAACATGTTTAGTGACCATAGTTGCATAGGGAATAACCTTCCGAGGTTATACCTTATGGTCACTTAGGTTTAATTAGTTGTATGATAGGTAGTTTATATGCCTTAGGTAAATGACCGAAATGCCCTTTTAATGCATAATTGGTAATTAAGCGTATGTAACACAAACTTTTGTCACTTAATTAATTATGCAACATATTTGATCATGTTTAGGCATATAATACTAATCATAGGACTAGTTAGACGTCTCGAATGCGCTTTTGCGCGAACGACACGTTAAAGTATCTCTAAGTTGAGCTTTAGCACTCCATACCTGAGAATACTTGGGATCAAGACTCCTTTCTTGGACCCGTTGTAAGTCCTCTTTCGTTCTTTTATGCATTTTTAGCTTAAAAGTCAAACTTCGTTTGACTTTCTGCATTGATCAGTTTATGATCAATACGAAGTTCTTTTGAACTTCATAACGTGAGCGTAATCACGATGGTTATAGTCCCTAGTGACTATACCTACTGATCACCACGTTATCTAGGCTCAGTGACGAGTCGTAGTTTCGGCCAAAATGCGCATTCCCGCGTATTTTGTAACCAAACTACTTTTGGGTATCAAAACCGTTTGTGTTGATACCAAACCTGTTTTCTAACTTAACTAAACATGTTTTAGAATGTTTAGCTCGTCACTTTTTAGTTTAGTGCTTGTGTAGAGTCGTAAGTCAAGCGAACTAAACACCCGCTTAGACTTTCGAACACGACCCGTTTGGTCGATCATTAGGATCCGACCAAACATGTTTAGTGACCATAGTTGCATAGGGAATAACCTTCCGAGGTTATACCTTATGGTCACTTAGGTTTAATTAGTTGTATGATAGGTAGTTTATATGCCTTAGGTAAATGACCGAAATGCCCTTTTAATGCATAATTGGTAATTAAGCGTATGTAACACAAACTTTTGTCACTTAATTAATTATGCAACATATTTGATCATGTTTAGGCATATAATACTAATCATAGGACTAGTTAGACGTCTCGAATGCGCTTTTGCGCGAACGACACGTTAAAGTATCTCTAAGTTGAGCTTTAGCACTCCATACCTGAGAATACTTGGGATCAAGACTCCTTTCTTGGACCCGTTGTAAGTCCTCTTTCGTTCTTTTATGCGTTTTTAGCTTAAAAGTCAAACTTCGTTTGACTTTCTGCATTGATCAGTTTATGATCAATACGAAGTTCTTTTGAACTTCATAACGTGAACGTAATCACGATGGTTATAGTCCCTAGTGACTATACCTACTGATCACCACGTTATCTAGGCTCAGTGACGAGTCGTAGTTTCGGCCAAATTGCGCATTCCCGCGTATTTTGTAACCAAACTACTTTTGGGTATCAAAACCGTTTGTGTTGATACCAAACCTGTTTTCTAACTTAACTAAACATGTTTTAGCATGTTTAGCTCGTCACTTTTTAGTTTAGTGCTTGTGTAGAGTCGTAAGTCAAGCGGACTAAACACCCGCTTAGACTTTCGAACACGACCCGTTTGGTCGATCATTAGGATCTGACCAAACATGTTTAGTGACCATAGTTGCATAGGGAATAACCTTCTGAGGTTACACCTTATGATCACTTAGGTTTAATTAGTTGTATGATAGATAGTTTATATGCCTTAGGTAAATGACCAAAATGTCCTTTTCATGCATAATTGGTAATTAAGCATATGTAACACAAACTTTTGTCACTTAATTAATTATGCAACATATTTAATCATGTTTAGGCATATAATACTTGTCATAGGACTAGTTAGACGTCTCGAACGCGCTTTTGCACGAACGACACGTTAAAGTAGCGTAAGCTACCTTAATGGGTCACAATGGGTCGAAAGCACTTAGGTTAGGTTTCGATTTAGAATGTAGACTTTGTTAAACCATGTCATATGAGTTCCAATACTCATTTGGTTTACAAAACCTCATCCTATCCGATCTTCCGACTTAGGTCTGGTTTATTTATATAGTTATTAGGTTGCCGATTGATTCCGTGCTCCCTCTAGCTTTGCTTGGTTGTTGTTCAAGACCACTAAGCATTCTCAGGTGAGTACATAGTTCCCCTATTTTACTGTTTTCAATTGTTTTGGGGTGATTCATATGTGCTAAATGTTTTCGAGGTTATAACGATGGTTTCAAAAATAAATGATATGGTTCATACAAAATTTATAACGATTTTGATAAAGTAAACAAACTTGTTGGTTGTATTTACATAACGAATAATATCCATTAGTTTTGGCCGAACCGACCAGTATTAGGTTATGGTACCATAGGATCTAACAAATCCCGTTATCAGACTGCACCCATGGTTATGTGTGGGTTAGGTGGGTAACGACTGAATCTGTGATTGTTAATTTACCCTTGGTGGTTTATTAATGCGAGAAGCGATAGGTGTAGGATCGTTGTCGGACCCGAGATGAGTCGTTTAGAGATGTTCTACTCAAAATGAAAGGCGGAAACAGACATGATGAGTTGATTCAGCAAGATATTCACATAAAACTGTCATATAGATTGATCTGGTAACAATTACAGAGCTGAAGACACTTCGACAGAGCTTCGCCGTCGGAAACATCCAAACTAATTCCGTTCCAAATGACACAGCCTATATATAGGCGGACTAATTCCGCATGAACACTACTCAAATGATATTACAACTTCACACGGAATTATACTTCGAACGAAATTACAAGACTCAAACGGAATTACATATTAATTCCGTACGGAACTAACATGAACCCTTTTATGCGAAATTAGCTTATGTCTTGTTTTCTTGATCTTCGTGCCATGTGTAATGCAAGACTTGATACAAGACGAAGTCAGCAGACGTATGCACCAACAGACTCCCCCTCGGATGTTGACGAGTCTACTGTGTCGAGTCTTCACATCTTCGGTCCTTATCAGTCTGACAGCTCTCTTTGAAGCATCTGACATTGTAAAGCATCCTCAAATCTCTTTCTCTCTTTCCAGAATCGCAACCTGGTTCTTGCATGTCTCTTGATCAGGTCTCTTGATTCCTTAAGTTCATCAGCATCAACCGACTCTTCCTTTTTACATGCTTTTTCAGGATCAGGATCGAGATCTGGCTCTATACTCAGATTCAGAGTCCTCAGGTATCAGAACCTGGCTCTCTAACACTCAGCTTCAGAGACAAGACTATCCTGCACACTCTCTACCTCACAATAAATTTCACAAATTTATATATCGAGACTCCCCTTCAAAAATTATCCAGAATGATTTATCACTTTAAAAACTTCTGATGACCATTTGTAGAAAAATATTCAAACATTTAGTTTAAACACACACTCCCCCTCACGAAATGCTCATCATGTTTAGCACTTGGAATTTTGAAAATCAGCTCTCCAGCATCAGTTGTCGAAAATCTTTTTGGATTTTTCAAAAATTATGCTAAAACACACTAAAATCTTTTTAGATTTTTGAAAGAACTGAAATGCAATAAAGAAATATTTATGTACAATATTTTTGTGAATTTGTGTAAGAGGATCATATCAGTTTTTGACAAGTCACAAGTACCGTTGAGCTTAGTTACACATAAAGAATTAAACAATTAACTTAGATTGCCGATATACTGATCTACTTAAATTTTCACACAAATTTCAACCGATTCAGGATATGAATTAGGTGAATTAAGAACTTAAACTTATTCATGTGTCCCACCTCTTGAATATACTCCCGTATCCAGATCCCAATATTCAGTCTTACAAGTGAATATACCACAGATGATATATGTAAGGGTTTAGATGCAAAGACCGTGAGAGCTCAGGTCAGAACTTTCGTTCAGCAGAGAGATGACGGCTTTGACTTTTGGTGGGTCCCCTTTAGAGGATCTTTTTTACAACAGCACATGATTAGCATTTTTCAATGTTTCATCATTTTTTATGCTGAGGGCAGACTTTATTTCAAGCAATCATAAAGTATTCTCCGGGGACTAGGCCATTGCTTCCGCAAAATCAGAAGTCCCAGGATAATACCCCAGATATCACTGAGTATAAAGACCTAGTATATCAGAAAGAGGGACCTTTCAAACAAAATTTCAGGGGTTACCTATATATCCAAGTAGTGTTCCCCACGAAATAAGCAAGTTTGAATTTAAGTTTATATCCCGAAAAATCTTACTAAATGTGTAAAAACCTATCGGCATATCATTAGTGAGACCGTTTAACTCTATTTAATCATTACATTTCTTTAGCATACTGTAACTGTCTACTGATGTACTATCATTTCCTCTTTTTGACAACAAAACTCATTTTTGATATTATCATGTTTTTGTCTTTTTCAAATTTTCAAATGTTTTTGGATTTTCTGAAAATTCTTACTCCCCCTAAAATGCAAACACATTTAAAAAATTTGAAAACAAACTGTACAAATAAACTGACAACAGATATCAAATCGCTTCAAATCGCCATCCACTTGGCATAAACAATCAGAACTCCCCCTTATAACAAACTATTTTCCCATTGATTTCAAAACACTTAAGTTTGTTTTAATCAAATGGTTTTTTCGGAAAATAAGTTGTGTTGATTTTATAAAATCACTTGTAAATTTGGGGATTCATCACCTTGTTCTTGAACCACTTGTAAGATTTAACATTTCCTGTTTTATCAACAATATCACTTGTAGAAAATCAAGTACAACTTAATGTCCCTGATTTACCACTTGTAGGTGAAAACCTTTTTCAACCACATGCAAGACGAAATCACTATCGTGAATTTCTCAAGAAAGATGCTGATACCTGCTCCTCGCTTACCTACCTGGGAGCTCCGGCACTGTCCACAACCTGTAAAATTTAACAATTTTTGAGATTCATTAAAAAAATCAAACTTTATCAAGAATGATGCCGATTCCTGCTCCACGATTACAAACTTGGGAACTCCGGCAAGTCAGGTTTTTCAAATAAAAAATACAGACACCCAAGCCTGACCAGCCTTGGGTGTAAACTTCTCAACTTCACTAGGGGTTGGGCTGTAAGTTGCCTTCTTAGATTCGTAAAATTCCTTTACCCCTTTGGCCTTTCCCTCGACCATTTTCCCAAACATCTTTTTAACATTCCCATTAAAAGCTTTTTCAACATCAAAATCATTCTTTTCAGAATAAAATTGATTTGATATCTCAACCTTACCAACTTTTGATTTTAAGTTCTCAGCCCGCAATGGTGGAAAATGAACATCATCCAAAGGCGGAACTGAGTTTTCATCATTTTTAATAACATGTGGCTCCTCTGATTTTGTGGAATCATTTTACATCTGATTTCTTAACAACCCAAGCTTGGTTGTCAAGATTTCCCCTCTTCTTGTAATATCTTTTTGAACACTCACCAACTTCATATATTGAATTTTTAAACACTTTAAATCTTTCAGTTGGTGGTTCAGTTTTATCAACAACTATTTCTTTGAGTTTTTCAGAGACTTCCTGTTTTGTTTTTGTTGCTTGAGGACAATTCCATGCAATGTGACCAACTTCATTGCATCTGTAACAGGTTCTTGTCTCCTTTCTTTGAAAAACTTCATTCTTCATTCTTTCTTGCTTCTTGGCAAGGAATTCTCTGTTTTATTGCCTCCAGAAATAACTCTTTGATTCCTCTTCACAGCTTGTCCCTGAAACAAATTTTGTATTTGTTTTAGAAATTTTCTCATTTTTATAATTTTCAGGTGGAATAAAACCAAGTCCTTTTCTTTTGAAATTACCATTATGGTTTGGTTTCTTTTGAAAACCAGAACCAGAACTGTAACCTTTTTTCTTGTTTAAACATTGTTGAATTCTTGAGGTGTACTTTTTAGGTTTTTCAAAAAGATTTACATCTTTTATTTTAAAAATATTGATTTATGTCAATTTGAAAACCTTTTTGATCATTTCAGTTTTAACACCTCTTATTGGAAATTCTTTATCAAAATATAATTTGTCAGAATCATTAAAAGTGTATGCTACTTCAAATGTTTCGTCATTCAAATTGGATATTGACAACAAAAATTCTTTACTATACACCCGTTTTTCCGACGATTTTGAACTCCTGACAGACGAACTCGAACTCCTGGACTCAGACATTGACTCGGAATCCTCATCCTTATCTAACACCTGATCGACCATCCTTTTTATTAACTCAGACTCATGATCTATGTCAGACGCGGTGAAAGTGATGTCAATATTGTCTGGTAATAAATCGGTTATCTCGGACTCCAACTTTATATTGACTGCCTTTTTTACTTGTTCCTCATTCGGTTTTCTAGACGAATACCCTTCCCAAATTAGAGGCGGACACATGTTATAACTGACACTCTGTTTCTTACCAGTATCCTTTTTCTTCGTCTTCTTGTCTTCAAACACTTCAAAACCTGCAACAGTTGGATAAATTCTGTCAATTAAATAATCAGAACTCGAATAACTTCTCAATAATCTCCTGATTCTTTCATTTTCAGCTTTCTCAGTTTCCAACTCTTGCTTCCATTTCGCACATTCTTCGATGTAAAAATTTATCTCTTTCTGCTTCGAAATCATTGTTGCATTCATCATTGTCAAAGCATCTTCTCTTTCAGAGTTAGTTTTCTGCAAACTTTTCACAGTTCTGTTAAATACATTGTATGACTCTTTCACATTCTTGACATCAAACAACAACTTTTCTTTCAACTTTTCTTGGTCATTCAGTCTTCCATCTTTTTCTGCACATTCCCTGCAAGAATCTAAACACTTTAAACAAGTTTTGATGACTTCAACAATCTTTTCAATCTCCACAATCTTCTCGACTTCATCTACCTTTTCCACTTCAAATATCTTCTCAACAACCTTGACTTCTTTCATTTCTTTTGCAGCTTTTCTCTCTTTAAGTTTCTTCAATTTATCTGCAAAATAAAATTCAAAACTGTCAGAAGATAAATGAGTTTTTCCAACATTTATCTGTTCAATTTCTTCGTCATCATCACTGCTTTCTGTTGAACTGTTTTCTGAAGAAACAGATTCTTCATCTTGACTTTTCTCATCATCAGATAACACAGCTATCCATTCCTTCATCAATTCTGGTTTTTGAACGATTTGAGCAATGAAAGCTTTAAATTCCCTATTCTCATCCACAAACTTATCCCAGCAAAATCCTGGAGCCATTTTCTCATCGTCTTGATCAATGATACCATAATAAGCTTTCTTATTTGCATCTTCAATCATTTTACCATGAGCAGTTTGTGAATCTTTTTGTTGATGCGATTGATGAGCAACTTGTTGATATATAGCTTTCTGATAGTAATCATCCTTTCCAAATGGATTCTTTGCTCCACTCGCCTCCTGATTTTTGCATTCTCTTTTGAAATGACCTTTCTCCCTGCATCGAAAACAAGTAACTTTAGATTTATCAAAACCCAAAGTAGAAACATGTGCATCCAAGAAATCATTTCTTCCTGTAATCATTTTGAATTTCTCAGCTCTCCTCAAAACACTTGCTAAGCACCACTTTATATCCATAAGCTCCTATTCCTCTGCATCAATTTGGTCATAATCTTCCTTGGTTAACATAGGATTACCAATTCTTCCAGCAATCAATCCTTCATACGATTCCAAAGCAGTAACTAGTAATGCCATGTGACTTTTAACAACTTCCTCAGAAAAATTCTGACTATTTTGAAGATTCAATGCAACATTGCACTGAATCATATGTCCGTTACCAACATTTGCACTTTGAACACTTGGAGGATTGACATTTGAAAATCCACTAGTGTTGATTGAACTTTGACTGACTGATCCAGATGAATTTCCTGAATTAAAAGCAGTTTGGATCTTTTGACTTGCTTCAACAATTTGAACATTTCCTTTATAGTATAATTTGATATCTTGTTGATTGCTTGAGCTGTTCATTCTTGCAATATTTTGCTGTACAATATCCTGTGCCTCAAGTTTTTCAATAAACTGTCCAATTGACAATCTACTAAACTCTCCTGAATTCTTTAAGATCATGAGATAAGTACCCCATTCTTTCTCTGGCAATGCGTCAGCCAACTTTTCAACCCATTCTGCTGGAGTTTTATTAATTTTCAACTGAGACATGGTACGCACAAGATGACAATATCTCTCAATGAGAGTCTTTGTAGATTCACCAGGCATACTAGTAAACAACTCAAACTCCTTTTTCAGCAAAGATGCTTTACTCTTGAGCATTTCTGTGCTTCCTTCAAACTTTTTCTTAAGTGCTTCCCAAATCGAAAATGCACTCCCTTCATGCTGAAGCAAAACAAATATATCCTCTTTAACTGCTTGTTGTAAAAGACTTATCATCATTTTCTCTCCTTTATAACTATATCTCTCTTTGTCTGAAAATTCCGAGATGATTTTGTCAACATTCAAAGCAGTCTGCGGTCTAACATATTTTGTTTCAATGCTTTCCCAAGCTCTTAAATGGTTTACTTGAACCCAATTCTCAAAACAATTTTTCCATCCATGGTACTCTTCAATTCCTATAAGTTTTGGGGGTTTTTGCAAAGTTCCGGTTTCGTTTTACAAGTTCATGTTTTGAGCAATGGCAGCCGGAGTAGTTGAGGATGTGGCAAACGCGTTGTAGAATTCTTCATCAGACATTTTCAAACGAAATTACTTGCAATAAACAACTTTCAAACGAAATTAGTGGCTTTCAAACGGAATTAAGTAATTTCGTGCGAAATTACTCAGGTTTCAAACGAGATTAGATTTGGAACGAGATTACTCAAACGAAATTCTATTTCCGTGCGGAATTAGAATTATATTCAAGCGAAATTAAGAGAGAATGATAATTCCGTGCGAAATTGCTGAACAATTTTAAACGAAATTAGCTGATGTCATCTTTTCGATTACAAATTTCAAGCGAAATTATGAGTTTTATCAGTTTTAGATTGAATTATGGTCCAATTTTCTCAAGGATTTGATAAAACACTGTTTCGCTTATATTGTGAAAGATTTAGGCCATTTTAACCGTGAAAAGTTGTTCAATTCAGAAAAGAAAGTGTATAAGTAAGAAAACGAGATGAAATCAAGCTGAAATCTGCAGAACTCCTCCTCCTAAGCTCTGATACCACATGTAGGATCGTTGTCGGACCCGAGATGAGTCGTTTAGAGATGTTCTACTCAAAATGAAAGGCGGAAACAGACATGATGAGTTGATTCAGCAAGATATTCACATAAAACTGTCTTGTAGATTGATCTGGTAACAATTACAGAGTTGAAGACACTTCGACAGAGCTTCGCCGTCGGAAACATCCAAACTAATTCCGTTCCAAATGACACAGACCTAAACCTATATATAGGCAGACTAATTCCGCATGAACACTACTCAAACGATATTACAACTTCACACGGAATTATACTTCGAACAAAATTACAAGACTCAAACGGAATTACATATTAATTCCATACGGAATTAACATGAACCCTTTTATGCGAAATTAGCTTATGTCTTGTTTTCTTGATCTTCATGCCATGTGTAATGGAAGACTTGATACAAGACGAAGTCAGCAGACGTATGCACCAACAATAGGCGAGTTGCGAAGGTTTGGATATTGTTAGCTAGACAATCAAAAGTAGTTTTCACGATTTAAAACGAGAATGATTTAAAAGACTAAAGCGATTTTTAACAAATTAAACGATTTGGGTAAACGATTGGTTTATGGTTAGTGTTTAGATAACGAGACGGGTGTAATGTGATGAAAGCATGGTGGATACGTCGCTGGTACTTCCTTTATATAAGTGTTTTCATCGTATTACATACTGTAGCGTTATTTAGTTCACTTGGGTAAACGATTTTGAAACGATGTCACACAAACGAGGTTTTCGAAATGATATAAACCATACGAGTTTTATTAATGAATTTTATTAACGAGATTTATTAACGAGTTTTATTAACGAAATTTATTAACGAGATTTATTAACGAGCTTTTACGAGATGTTTTACAATTTGATTTAAATAAATAAATGTTTTGGGTTAAGAATCATGGCTACGAGATTTTATAAATTATAACCAACTTGATTTGAGTTAGTTAATTATGTCGCAATACTACACTTTTCAAAACAAGGTTTTTAATTAAGTATTGCAACATGTAAACTAGCCATGAATCTGACACTCTCAAAAACCTATGTACTCGCCAACATTTCTTTGCTGACTTTGTTTTCACATATGTTTCAGGTGTTGTCGAATGATGTTGATTGCTAGGATGCATGCTCACACAGGACTAGACGAGGCCTTAGTGACTTAATAACCATGATAGACTATGTTTAACTTGTTTATTTAGATTTCCAGACGATGTAAATATTTAATGTTTAAATAAAACAAAACTTCAAACTTCCGTGTGTTTTGAAACAATGATTCTGTTACAACACTTCCCGACGATTCCGCCACGATTTGTTGTTTTACGCGGTCGGGGTGCGACAATCCAATCCAAGCTGACTACATGATCATGACTTCCCAAGTCAATGCTAATAGAAGGTTCCTGCCTTCTAAGTTCCAAAAGACAATCTTTAATTATTTCATTCACTTTAACGAACCTTCTATATGCCAATTCTATGGAATACGAGGCGTCTATTCCACTTGAAACTAGGACAAATAGTTTCTTAAGTTCTAAGCATACAAGGTTAAGGTCGGTGCCAGTATTAATCCAAAAATAGATGCATAGAATTGGTTAATAGGGAACGTACCCGTAACCGCAACTGGATCCTGGCGTGCTTTACGAGCTTCGATCGTGAAGACCCTTCCTTGTTTGGTTCTTCCTAAGGCAATCTTTCCTAAAGTGTCCTACTTCACCACATCTATAGCAACCTGGAACTTTACCATTATCTCTTCCGTCTGGATGCTTCGCCTAACAGGCATCCTTGCTGTGCCCTTCTTTTCCTCATCTTCCACACTTAGGCCTCAGACATCGACCTTCGTGGTGAAAATTACATTCCTCGCATCTCGGATTAGTCCCCAAGTAAACCTTACCACCGGATTTATTGGTGGCTCCATAAGCTTGCATGCCACGAGATGGGTCCACTTCCCATCTTTTGTTTACTTTAGAGCTTGCATTACTGGCTTGGGTGCCTATCTTTAGGTTCGAAGACTTCCTTTTCTTATTTCCTGAAGACTCCACATGAGTCTCTTTCTTGTTTGCCTCAGATCCCAAAAACTTTCCCATACGCAGAGCTTCTTCAGTGAGTGTGATACTCAAATCGATAGCCTCTGTGATGGTTGGAGGCTTTGAGGCAGTAACCATGCTCAGAATTTGAGGTGCAAGTCCCCAAATGAATCGCTCAATCCTCTTGAACTCTGGATTGACCAAGTAGGGAACAACCTTAGAAAAGTCGTGAAATCATTGGACGTACTCAGAAATGTTGGCCCATCTATTTTCAAATTCCAGAACTCAATCTCAAGCTTCTAGATCTCGGCCCTAGAACAGTATTTCTTTCGCATCAAATCCTTGAGCTCGTCCCAGCTCAGTGCATAAACAGTGGCTTCACCAAGGGTTTGAACCTGAAGGTTCCACCAGGAGAGTGTGCCATCCAAAAACAACCCTGAGATATAGGTAACACTCCGCTCGGGCGAACAGTTACTTATTCTCAAAACGAAGTCAGTCTATTCTGCCCAACGAATAAATGCAACGGCACCTCCTGTGCCGTCAAAAATCAATGGCTTGCAGTTCAGGAACTGTTTATAGGAGAAGCCAGTTGGAGGGTTACTTCCGGGAGTGCCACCACTGTATCCAGAGCGGAGGGCTTCATGCCGCGCTATAACTTGGGAAATGCATTCATTGTATTCGGCCATAGTTAACGTAATGGTGTCTGTGTCCTGTCTGGGCGGCATTTTCGTCTGTCAAAAGGTATGGGGTAGGTTAGACAACATTCCATAATGGTCTATGAGTTACATATTACCACAAGCAAACATGTAATCACCCAATGCATATATAATCAACAATGTATAAGTAAGAAAACAACCACTGAGCTTTCATATATGTTTGACAACTTGACTTATTATTTGTATCAGGGAAAACAAAATGAACTCGAGGTTACATCACCTCAGTCATACAAGTTTCATAATATGAAAGTAGTAGTTATTTTCCTTCTACATTGGTTTTCTTAGGTCTTTAGCTTCACAAAGGCGGGTATACTCCCAAAGAGATGGGGGTTGTTCATATAGGGGTGATAGAGAGTGTAACGTAACTGAATATTTCCCATGTGCTAGCCATCTTCACTTGCTTAGATATCTGTTCTCAACCGATGCGTGTGTGGTGTGTATATATTTTTAAGTATATTTTAAGCCCTTTTTACACGTTAGTCAAGTTTTAAATTTATAAAACACGATATTTTACAAACACCAAACACACATATGGGCAAGTGCACCCATCGTGAGCGTAGTATAGTGTTGGCAAGATACCGAGGTCGTCCAAGGACACAAGAGCTTTTAGTACCGGTTTATCCTTAACGTCTAATCAAGTCAAAAGTTAGAAAAATGTTTTAAAAAAGAAAAATAAAAACTAACTAAAATGCAGAAAAATAAAATAAAAGTAAAAACAGATAGACAAGATGAATCACTTGGCTCCGACTCGTGTATAGTGTAACCTTTGATTATTTCCGCACTTTTGCACTTTTTAAGAGATTATCTTAGTTATTGTAGTAGGCCCCTCTTTTGATGGTGACGTTACCCTCAACCCAATAGTTTGAGTTAGGAAGGATACAATCCTAAAGGGTCGGATTATTGAAAGATAATTAATTAAGTTATTAATGCATAATATGGTAGGCCCCTCTTTTGAAGGTGGCGTTACCCTCGGCTAAGTAGTCTGAGTCAGCAGGGATACAGTCCTAAGTAGTCGGATTAAAGTATTAATAGTAGCTTACATATGAGGGGATCAAAGAGTTTCGACCCCCGCCATCCAATACCAGTGGGTATTGAATGAGGTCCTACTAAATTTGATGTACTTGCAGGATCTATACACTAAACAAGGCAAGACTCTTACCAAACCGTTCCCTTAACCCCCGACTAGGTAGCCAACATACCTCCATATAGACCGTGGAGATATGAATGGTGAAAATCTTTTATTTTATATAGACAGTAAAATAATACCAAGACACCACGGACAAACGATAAGGAAGAATCACCTTCAACATAAGAAACTAGTTATTAAAGTCATTAATACATAACCAAGTAAAAAGTGCGAAAAGATTAAAAATAAAAAGTATTACACTAGACACTTGTCTTCACCAAGTGATGTAAGGGACTTAGGCAAACATGGCCTTTGATTGTCAAGAACTCTTACGATCAATCTTGGATCCCGAGACGACTCACACACTCTATGATGGACAATGGATGATGGTGGTGGATGATGGTGTTGTGATGGTGGTGGGTGGTGGGTGAAGTGTGAGAGAGGTGGTGTGCCAAGGGATAGCTTGCAAATGAGCCAAGCACCCCTATTTATAGGCTGAACAGTAGCTCGGGCACGGCCCCGTGTCCATCATCTTCTCTTCCTTCATTAATTTCAGTTTGTCTGCATTAGTTGACCACGCCCCCGTGTCCGCTGGGCACGCCACCGTGTGCAGAAGCATATCTGTACTATCAAGATTTGCCTGGATTCTGCGAATCTTATAGTTGACCACGGTCCTGTGTCCGCTGAGCATGGCCCTGTGGTGGGTGATAGAAGCTTCTATAGTTTGTCTTTTATGCTGGCACTTGGGCACGTCCCCGTGTTCACTGAGCACGGGGTGTGTTCAGCCTTATGTTCTCTTGTTTTGCTTAGGAAGATGCTGTCGGGGTGGTCGGGCATGCCACGTTTGTTCCTTTTCTTGTATTTATGTTAGATTTAGCTGCCTTTTTGCTTCTTTTGTTCATTTGAGCTCATTTAATCCTGAAAATACAAAACGAAGACAAAAGCACACTTTTTCCAACATTAGTACTAAAAAAGGGTTTGTTTTATGCCACAATTGATGTAATTTATATGTTGCATTTTGTGCACATCAAATACCCCCACACTTGAATCTTTGCTTGTCCTCAAGCAAAACTCTTTATAATGTGGCTTTACACTCCCAAATGGAATAGGTAGAAGAGAAGGTTTTTGGGCTTGTCATAGAGTGTCGGGATTTCCAAGATTCTTTATCAAGTTTTATTTTTATTTATTTACAATCCTATTCGTCATGATTTATTTAAAACATTACATAAGATAAATTACTTATTAGGGCATAACATGCCTTTTTAAAATTCCATTTATATACCAGTTCACATACCTCACGGGGGATCACTCAACACTCGGCCGAAGATGTATTTTAGTGAATCACTCGAGAGCGGCATGGAACTTACTCCTACCATAGGCTTGCCAAGCAATCAATCCTCCTCCTTTTTAACTATATGCATTTTTAAATATCAAGAGGACTTTTGGGTGAAGGGTTAGGCTTGGGTTAAAGGTAGGTGGTTGGGTTAGTGGTTAGTAGAAAAGGGCGAAAAGCGTAAAAAGCATCGGTTTTCGTAAGACTTTTTTATTTTTGCAATTTTTATTTTGATGAAGCTATTATACAAACAAATTTATTTTTGATGAACTTGCTTGTTTATTTCTTTTGCTTCATCATCAACATTTTTTTTTCAAACGTCATACGAAAAACCGAGCTTGTTACTAAAACAAAGGGTTAAAAATAAAAAGGTTTTGGTGGGTGAAAGGGTGTTTGTTTTTGGGTTAAGAAATGAAAAGGTTTAGGCTCAAAGGGGTTAACTAGGGGGATTTTGGGTAGGTGGTAAAAAAAGAAAAAATAATGGTGTAGAAATGAAATAGTGTTAGTCCTAATGCCTCCATCATTTAATTACTCGGGTTTAAGTTGGTAAGGGCCGGGAATGTATTGTTGTGGCAAGTTCTAGAGTCGTAAGAACCAAGCGGCTATTCACACAAGAAACGAAAAATGAGCATTTAGTTTAAAGATATGTATCTGTATGCTCAATAAACGCTCAAAACTCACTTTTGTGGGAATGGGTTTTTATGTGATCAAGTATATATAATCAAATTTTAACTAAACTTGTCATGGCTTTTCATAATTTTCTTATGTTGGTTTTTTTTATCATGACGCTATCGGTTGTAAATCTGTAAAAATATAACTTTTTTAGAATTTGAAATTCCCAAATTAAACCTAGACAAGTAAGAAAAATGAAAAATTTTTTGAAAAAATTTGGGGTGATTAGCGGTTTCAATAGAGTTTTGTGTAAGGCTTGTAATTAGGACTTGCAAGATTCAAGATTTTAGCATCCCCCCACACTTAAATTACACATTGTCCTCAATGTGTCCCAAAAATAAGTTTTTAGGTTGATTAAATGTTTAAAATGGTGTGAAAAAACAAAATTTGTGCTACTGGGCGTCTGGACACGGCCCCGTGTCCGATGGACACGACCCCGTGTCGGAGTGCCAGTAACGAAAACTTACAAAAGTTGGACACGGGGGCGTGTCCACTGGGCACGACCTCGTGTCTGGCAAAAAGTCTGCAGAATAAACAAACAACAGGTCTGGGGGAGTGGGCACGGGGGCGTGTCGGCTGGACACGACCCCGTGTAGACAATCTGCAAAGTTGAAAAACAGGTTTCTGGCTCCGGTTTTCCTGTCCCGGCTTTAGTAGCACTAATGTTTAGTGCTCTAAGCCTCGTATGTACCTGTTTTATCAATAAACACTACACTAAACCATAGCAAACATCCTAAATTACCAAGTTCAACATCCACATCACAAAGTTAAAAAGAAAAACAAATGCAGAAAGTAAAAAGAGTTAAAGGAAAGTAAATTGTTCAACACACGGCACGCAGGCCGGAAATTGTTCAAGATAAAGGGGGTTAACCTGTGGGATCACCAACCAACCGCTCCTGCCTCCATTCATCCCGCCTAGTCCATGTCCTCATCCTCATGATCATCACCTCTTCCACCATGCCCCGCTATGTACTCCCGGATATTCCCGATGTCATCTTGGATGTTGGAAATGTTTCTCTCGATTGCTCCTACGCGGGTGTACGTATTGCTCGCCATGTTATAGGTGGTCCTGGTGCACATGAGGTTTTCCTACAATAAATCATGTAAACTTTGGAAGTTAGGAAAACCGCCCCCTGGTGAGGAAGATTGGCCCGGATCACCTGGGGCTGATACTGGTACTGATGATGCTATGGAGCGTGAAGGACAAGTGCCTCTTGCGGGTTTCAACCATGCCCTTGGACTCTTTGGAAGCTAACCGACCCGTCTTCGGCTTCATAGATCAAGTTCATGGAGCGGCAGATGTGTATGTCTATTTTTCCCGACCATGGACTTCTTTGGAAAGATCGAGGCATGTTCACGAAGCGCTTGAAGAGACGTTATATCCATCCCCTGAAGAAGATAGGGGTTGGTGAAGTAGCAAGCCGGTTCAAATGCATGTTACGGAGCAGGAGGTACGGAACATCTAGGTGTCTGCGGTTATGAATGCAATGAAGGACCACCAAATCTCTCAACCCAACAACGCCACTGCTATCATGCCTTTGGCTAAGAGAGTAAGCGAGGACCCTATGGATGTAACGGTAAAGCGGGTCCCTCAGCTTAGCGCTCTTAGTGCTGCTCGGGTTGTAGTGCCCTTCTCCAATTTGAGCCCAAGCGACTAGGCGCTCGTTTTCATCCAACTCTCGCACCCTTCCGGTGTTTTCTTCATTACCCGCATCTTCCTCCGCATACAACCCAACTATCGACCCAAACTGTGCCATCAAAATCGAGTATTTGGTCCCCCTACATCGGAACGCTACCCCATCATTGTCAAATGGGTCGCACCTTGAATTGAACACGAAGGTGCTATAGAATTCCAAAGTATATTCGGGGACCGAGCGAAGGCGAGTAGTAAGGGTGACTCTCAGCGGCACGGTGACTAGGTTGTTGAAGCGGTCAAGTTGGTTCATTAATGTCAACAGATCCGTGCACACTTGTCTTGGGTATTCCTCCGGTCGGGTTCAAAGCATGTCGTATCTAGCCTTAGCGTCTTGCTCACTTGCGTTGAACCTTGTGAATTTCTTCGACATCTGAAAGAATATAACGAAAGTTAGCACGAAACAGTTGAAATTTCGGAGAAAACTGAAAACAGTTAGCTGGACACGGCCCCGTGTTCAGCGGACACGACCCCGTGTCCAGGCGTCTGTTACTCAAAATCTTCATTTTTCGACCCGGTCCCGAAAACTTGAAAATTTTTTGTCCAATAGGTGTGGTTTCCCCCGAAAATGAAACCCAAGTGCCGTTTTTCTCAAAACAAACCGTTTACCCCTTCAATTTTTTCTTTTTTGGTTCAAAAACAAGGGTTTGGGGTTTTTGTGAGAAATCGGGCGAATCTTTGAACAATACAAGTGGATTTACTTCCTATAACACTAATCTAAACTAATGCTAACAGATTTATGCAAAAATTTGAGGTTCGATCCGGATGAAGTTCAAGAACCCTAGATTTTTCCCCAAATTTTTTATGTTTTAACTACATGCAAATGCTTAATCTAACTACTAATGATGATAGAATCATACCTTGATGTTGTTAGAAGTAGAGGAGACGTCGAAAATCTGCAGAAAATCGCCTGACCCAGAGAGTTTTCGGGGAAACGGGGCGTGTGGAATGAAGTACTGTTATGAAAAAGGGGTTTTATCCCGTCAGTTGCGCGGACACGGCCCCGTGTCCAGTGGACACGGCCTCGTGCCGAGCAACTATTATTATTTTTTTAGTGCTCGTGTGAGTGCCCTTGTTTCCCAAAAACTTGGTTAGAAAACTTACCGATTTAGATGTCAACCCATTCGTTCGTAATTTACCAGGTATGATGTTGATACTTTTATACTTCGACCGTTTGAAGCGAGATTTCTTCCTCTTCATCCTCAATAAATCCTTGATAGAGTTTCAGCCGTTGGCCATTGACTTTGAATGGAATTCCATTCCGAGATTTAATTTCTACTGCACCGTGTGGGAAAATATGGGTGATGGAAAAAGGTCCTGACCACCTAGACTTTAATTTACCAGGAAATAATCGAAGTCGGGAATTAAACAAAAGAACTTGTTCTCCTACTCGAAATTCATTAGGTTTAATATGTTTGTCATGCAAGTTTTTCATTCTTTCCTTATAAATTTCAGAGTTTGAGTATGCAAAATTCCTAAGTTCGTCTAATTCATTTAACTGACAAAATCGATTTCTACCGGAAAATTCTAAATTTAAGTTTACATTTTTAATTGCCCAGTAGGCTTGGTGTGCAATTTCTACTGGCAAATGACAGCTTTTTCCATAGATGAGCTTATATGGGGTTCTACCTATTGTTGTGTTTATAAGCAGTTCGAAAAGCCCATAAAGCATCATCTAATTTATCGGCCCATTCCTTTTTATTTAACCCTACGGTTTTTTCAAGTATTCATTTTAAACCTCTATTAGTCACTTCGGCTTGTCCGTTTATTTGAGGGTGATATGCTGTTGAGACCCGGTGATAGACCCCATATCTTGTTAAATTTTTTTCAAGTTAATGGTTGCAAAAATGGGTACCTTTATCACTTATTAATGCTTTAGGTGTTCTAAAATGAGAGAATAATTTTTTCAGAAATCTTACCACAACTCTTCCATCATTTGTTGGAAGTGCCTCGGCCTCGGCCCATTTAGACAAGTAATCTACTGCCACAAGTATATATTTGTTTCCTTTTGACGGTGGGAAAGGTCCCATAAAGTCGAGTCCCCACACATAAAAAATTTCACAAAGAAGAATGCCATTTTGGGGCATTTCGTTTTTGGAAGAAATATTACCTGTTCTTTGGCAAGCATCACATGTCTTGACAAGACTTTGGGCGTCTTTGTAAATGGTTGGCCAATAAAACCCTGAATCAAATACCTTTCGTGCGGTACTAGCGGCACCATGATGTCCTCCATATGGACCTTTATGACAATGGAGGAGAATTCTTCGTGCTTCGCTGCCATGTACTCATCTTCGAATGAGTTGGTCGGCACACATTTTGAAAAGATAAGGATCTTCCCAAAAATATTGCTTCACATTAGCAAAGAATTTTTTTCTTTGATGATGTGGCCAACCTTTTGCGACTATACCGCTAGCTAAGTAGTTAGCATAGTCGGCGTACCATAGTTCTTCTTTGTACTCCACCATTTCTAGGGACTCTGTCAGAAATTTTTCGTTGATCTGCTCGTCCCTGGTTGCCTCCAAAGATGGGTCTTCTAAGCGTGAAAGATGATCTGCTGCGGTGTTTTCAGCTCCTCTTTTGTCTTTGATTTCAATATCAAATTCTTGGAGGAGTAAAATCCACCGAATCAAACGTGGTTTTGCGTCCTGCTTTTTGAAGAGATATCGAATGGCTGCATGATCTGTATAGACTATAGTTTTAGAAAGAGCAAGATAAGAACGAAATTTATCAAAAGCAAATACCACAGCTAGTAACTCTTTCTCAGTTGTTGTGTAATTTTCTTGTGCATCGTTAAGTGTTTTACTAGCATAATAAATTGGGTGAAAATGCTTTTCTTTTCTTTGTCCCAAGACAGCTCCAACTGCAAAGTCACTTGCATCACACATGATTTCGAAAGGAAATTTCCAATCAGGCGCTATCATGATAGGTGCATTGACTAGCATTTCCTTTAGGGTTAGAAATGCTTGATTGCAATCTTTGTCAAAGATGAAAGTGTTAGTGCAGTATGTCTATCACCTCCGTCAATCAAAACCGTAGCAGAAATAGAAGAGATCTAGACTTTGTGGTACATGATGTAGTTAAAAGGGCAATGTGGCAATCTTGTAAATAAGGGGAAATCCCTTATAACCTAGTGCCTATAAATAGATCCTTTACGTTTAGAATTAGAACTTTTGCTACTTTTGGCATTTGGAGACTTGAAGAGCTCTAGTGTTAGAGAGAGAAGCTAGAGAGAGAAAGTGCTCCACGTGATTCAGGTTCTTGTACGATTTCAGATCTGTTAATAAGAATCACGATTATATTACATTCTCGTGTGTTCGGTCACGCACGTGTACGGATTCCGCACGTCACAAGTTCGGTTCGCAATCGTTTCGGAGTGAAAACCGGTCCAACAAGTGGTATCAGAGCAGGAGCTCGGTTGCGAAGATCGAACGCATAGATTCGTACTGGATTTCATTAGATTCAGATCCGAATTCATCCAAATTTGATCGATTTCTTCACGTTTTTAACTGAAAATCGCAAAATTAAACGACTTTTTACGGTTAAAAATTGCTGATTTTTGGATATATTGTGTGAAATTAGCTGATCTATAACCCTACAAATTTTTAGGTCAAAATTCCAAGCCGTTTGAAAGAAATCTGAGATTTTCTGGCCGACTTAGCTAAAATGTTCGTCATGGTTGTTCATGCATGTTGACCGATCGAACAACATTAGTAATACTCGATCGAACAGTTGTTCGATCGATCACCTGTCCGTTCCACTGCCATACATTTAAAAAGTTGACTTTGTTGAGCTAACCAATCGGACACCTGTCTGATTCATTGTCACACTTTACACTGCATTTCATTAAAAGTTGCTGAACTTGTTGACTGCTGACCGATCGGACAGCAGTCCGATCAAACAGCTGTCCGATCCATAGCAAATCACTACAATTCATTAAAAACTTTGACTTTTGTTGACTCACTCTATCGGATACTCGTCCGATTCAGTTGTTTGACATAGTTTAAACTGATTTTGTTTGTTTATTTGCACGTGATTCAAGGTGATTCAAGATATACAAGGTATAAAAATCAAGTCACAATTTGAAGATGTCAGGATATAGTGATTATGATAATTGGTGGAGAAGAGACAGCGCGAGATATGAAATTAGAAAATTGAATGAACCATTCAAAGAAGCTCGGAGAGCCAAAAGATGGAATGATGAATTGGAATGTTACATGGATCCACAGGGTAATCCAGTAGTTGATCCGGAAAAGGTGGATTTCGATGCAGTAACAAACCTGTTTCCAGATCAGGACACTTATAATACAAGAAGGTTATCTGAAAAAAATTATGAGCCTGATCTGTTGAACAAAATAAAAGAAATTTGTGAAGCAAGTCTACCAAAGGTGGTAGAAATGAAAAAGAGGAAAGAAGAGGAGCTGAAAAAGCTGATAGAGGAGGTGAAAAGAACAGCAAAGGATGATGTTAAGGAAGAAGAAAAGAAAGAAGAAGATTTGAAAGTTGAAATAGGAGAATCATCGGTGCCGAAAGAAGCTGAGATAAATGAATCTTCTGAATTGTTGAATGTTGAGACTGCTGATAAAAATGAAAACAAGTGCAGGAATTGCATAGAAATATGCAAAGTCTGTACTAAAAAAGATGAAAAGATAAAAATAAAAGAAATCGAAATAAATAAAATTGAAAATGTTTTTAAAATAAAATGTAAAGAAATGCTTGAAAATGAAGAAATTTTGAAACAAAAGGTTGAAAAGCTGACACAGAAATGTCAAAATTTTGAAAAAGAAAATAAGATTTTGAAAGAAATGTGTACATCAACATGTGGGGGTTGTGTTGAAAAAGAAAATAAGTTTCAAGATTTTCAAAAAGAGTATGATAATTTGAAATGGTCAAGTCAGAGAGTACAAGAAGCTTATGATACTTTGAAGAGACAAGTCAAATGTTTTGACGAAAGATTGTCTGAAACTTTAACAACCAAAGAACTGTATGAGAGAATGTTTAAAGAAAAGCAACTTGAATTAAACAAGTGTGTTGATGAAGTTGCTAATCTCAAACAAGTTCTGGTTGAAAAAGAAAAGACTGTTTCAAAACTTCAAAGTTATCATAACTCTTCGTACATTCTCGACCGCATTTTCAACATCACACCAGATGACAAAGATACTGACAAGAATAAAAAAGGTATTGGTTCAGAATATCATCAGGTACCACCACCATTGAGAAATAAATATACTTTTTATGATGAGGAAAAGATGGCAAAAGGCTTGAATATCGTTGACCAATTACCTGAAAGTATCGATGTGACTTACACCAAATCTGATGAGGCTAATGATTCAGAGGTGGCAAGTAAGGTTGTTGAAAGCGTTTTGAAAGATGAGTCAACCAAAGGTAAGTCTGAATCACATGATGAAAATGAGGGAAATTTTCATGATGGCTATCTAAAAACAGTCAAAATCTGAGAAAATTGTGAATGATGATTCAAGTGGATTGGTTTATACCATGATTGGATCGGACAAAATATTCTTAGATATTGTATTCACGATTCAAAATGTGATTTCAGAAAAGATTGATAAAGTTTTTAAGATGGTTGAAATTGAAAAATCAGAAATTTTAAAATTTGCTGGGAAGAGCAAGAAAACTTTTTATAACAAACCCGGTTACAAAAAGAAGAATATGAAAGCAGGGTTGGGTTATAAAAAGAAACAGAACCAAAATAAAAGGTTTGAAAAACAAAATGTTCAAAAGAAAACGAATTTTGTTCATGGGAAAAGTTTGGAAGAAGAGAAAGAACTCCAATTTAGACGACAGTTTAATGAAGAGTTCTATGCTCAGAAAAAGAAACAACAACAGGCTAAAGATGTTTCAAAGAAAACGTGTTTTAAATGTGATCAAGTTGGACATGTTGCACGTAAGTGTCTAAACACAAAGCCTGTTGATGTTGAAAAATAGAAGTCTGAGGATGTGAGACAAAAGTCTACCAGATTTGATTCAAAACAAACTTGGAGGTACAACACAAACAAGTTTGCTTCGAATCAAACTTGGAAATCAAAACAGACCAAGTCTGATTCAAGACATACCCAGAATTCTCACACACCCAGATTCAGAACAATACAAAGTTGGCAAACATCAGTTGATATGATAAAGCCAAATCAATTTTGGAAACCAAAAGTTGTTCAAAGTCAAAATAATCAAAACGAGTCACGATTTTACAAAAGAAGTGCTTCAAAAGGACAGAACGGGGTGGTTAAGAAACAAGTGACTTCTGTGAATGAAGAAAAAGTTAAAGTCAAAGATGAAAAAGTTTTTGTACGAGATGACAAAGATTTTCCATCATTGAATGAAACTTATTGTGTTGAAATGCCTAAGGTCAAACAGAACTGGGCTAAATTGTTCAAGTAATTGAGTTTTTGTGTATGTGCAGGTGCTCATGAAGTTTGATTGTCAAGGAAGAGAATTGATGAGCAGTCTGGCACAGGAAGAGAAGGCTCCTGAACCCTGGTTTGGTTGAACAGGGAGTTTATCAGTTTCTGTACATAAATAAACAATATTTCCAAAACCCTAAAAATTTGAAAATTTTAAAAACCAAAAATATGTTTTTATTTTGTCAAAAATTTGAAAAATCAAAAATATGTTTGTTTTTAAATTTGTCAAAAATCAAAATTTTAAAAAAATGTTGCTTGAATATGCCGAAACCCTGACGGCTGAACAAACATGATTAATTTCACAAGATTGAAAAACGGTTTTCAAACTGTAAAAGATCAATGTGTACTAAATCATTGGGGTAATTACTGCTTTACATGTTATATCTTCTGCAAAACAGAGCATTAGATGCAGAAAATGGATAGCGAGACGAAGCTATCAGCATCGGGTTGTCAAATTTTCTTTAAATGGTTTTGCATTTTAAGGGGAGTAAGGAATTGTCAGAAAATACAAAAACATTAGAAAATTTGAAAAAGCCAAAAACATGATAAAATTCAAAATTGAGTTTTCCTTAAAAAGAGGAAATGATAGTACATCAGTAGACAATCACAGTACGCTAAAGAAATGGAATGTTTTAATGTGATAAACGGTCTCACTGATGATATGCCAGTTGGTTTTTACACACTTAGTAGATTGTTTTCGGGATATAAACCTAAATCTTTGCTTGCTTATTTCATGGGGAATACTACTTGGATATATAGGTAACCCTTGAAATCTCGTTTGAAAGATCCCTCTTTCTGAGATAATAGGTCTTTATACTCAGTGATATCTGGGGTATTATCCCGGGACTTCTGATTTTGCGGAAGCAATGGCCTAGTCCCCGTATAATACTTTCTGCTTGCTTGAAATATAGCACCGCCCTCAGCATAAAAAATGATGAAACATTGCAAAATGCTAATCATGTGCTGTTGTAAAAAAAAAGATCCTCTAAAGGGGACACACCAAAAGTCGAAGCCGTCATCTCTTTGGTGAACGGAAGTTCTGACCTAAGCTCTCATGGCCCTTGCATTTAACCCCTTACAGATATCATCTGTGGTATACTCACCTGTAAGACTGAATATTGGGATCTGGATACAGGAGTATATTCAAGAGGTGGGACACATGAATGAGTTTAAGTTCTTAATACACCTAAATCGTATCACGAATCAGTTGAACTTTGTGTGAAAATTTAAGTGGATCAGTATACTGACAATCTAAGTGAATCGTTTAGAACTTAAAGTGTTAAAAAGCTCAACGATGCTAGTGATTTGTCATAAACTGATATGATCCTCTGACACGAATTCAAACAAAAATATTGTTTGTAAATATTTCTTTATTGCTTTATATTTCAGAAAACTACAAAAAGATTTTGATTTCTGCTTTATTTTCGACAACCGATATCTGAAAGTTGAGTTTTAAAATCTAAGTATGCTAATCGTGTTTATGAAAATAAACAAGTTCATTAAGTTGAAACTTGAAATTTTTAAAATCAAAAACAGTTTGTGATATCTCCAAGGTCATTAATTTGGACTTGGATGATTAACTGTGAGGGATTTGGATTCTTAATTGTTAAAATGAGATTTAAGAGCTATGTTTAGTTCTTGATTGTTTAAATCGTCAAATCTTTGAAGTTTGTTGATAGAGGAAGTTGAAATGTTTTTAAAAGTGCCAGGTTACAGTTCCTGGACAACTGAAAATGCTTTCACTGTAAAAAATATTTTAGCTTATGTTAAGAAAGCCAGGTCATCAATCCTGGATGTTCATAATGCTATTACTTATGAATGTATGAGATTTGCAGATGGTATTCCAGATTACGATCTCGACAGCTGAGTCTAAGGGGGAGTCTGAAGACAAGCTCAATGCAAGGGGGAGCATGCATTCAAGGAGCCAGGTAACTATCCTGAAGGAGCTTGTGTCCGGAAAGCCAGGTGTCGATCCCAAAAGCACGGAAGCTTGACGAAAGGGGGAGCCTGAAGGAAGAGTCTATCGAGAGAGAGAGAGTGCAATGGAAGCCCGAAGACAGATCCACGGGGATTCTGTTCGAGAAAGAGGGAGTCTATGGTTGTTGATACCGTCAAAGTTTCAAGTAGACTCAAAGAGAAAGAGAAAGACAAGACGCTACGAGATTGACTGCGGCAAT
Organism: Helianthus tuberosus; assembly: GCA_030545235.1. Classification (NCBI taxonomy): domain Eukaryota; kingdom Viridiplantae; phylum Streptophyta; class Magnoliopsida; order Asterales; family Asteraceae; genus Helianthus; species Helianthus tuberosus. Next base: position 60,114,931 of record CM060445.1, read on the forward strand.
ATCTAAGGGGGAGTCTGTTAGTGCAGTATGTCTATCGCCTCCGTCAATCAAAACCGTAGCAGAAATAGAAGAGATCTAGACTTTGTGGTACATGATGTAGTTAAAAGGGCAAGGTGGCAATCTTGTAAATAAGGGGAAATCCCTTATAACCTTGTGCCTATAAATAGATCCTTTAGGTTTAGAATTAGAACTTTTGCTACTTTTGGCATTTGGAGACTTGAAGAGCTCTAGTGTTAGAGAGAGAAGCTAGAGAGAGAACGTGCTCCACGTGATTCAGGTTCTTGTATGATTTCAGATCTGTTAATAAGAATCACGATTATATTACGTTCTCGTGTGTTCGGTCATGCATGTGTACGGATTCCGCACGTCACACGTTCGGTTCGCAATCGTTTCGGAGTGAAAACCGGTCCAACAGAAAGGGGCATCTTTTTCAAGTAATTTTGTTAGAGGCCTTGAGATTTTAGAAAAGTCTTTGATAAACCGCCTATAAAATCCAGCATGCCCTAGGAAACTTCTGATAGCTCTAACGGAGGATGGGGGTGGTAATCGAGAAATAGTGTCTATTTTGGCTCGATCAACCTTCATTCCTTCGCTTGAGATTTTGTGACCAAGTACTATTCCCTCCGTTACCATGAAATGGTATTTTTCCCAGTTAAGGGCGAGGTTTGTTTCCTCACATCGGGATAGCATTCGTTCAAGGTTATCGAGACATTGGTCGTATGAATCCCCAAAGATAGAAAAGTCGTCCATGAAGACTTCCATTGTCTTTTCTATCATGTCATGGAAGATGGCTACCATGCAATGTTGGAAGGTTGAGGGGGCATTACATAGACCAAATGGCATGCGTCGATAAGCAAAAGTTCCATACGGACATGTGAAGGTTGTCTTTTCTTGGTCTTCGTGTGCTATCGGGATTTGAAAGTAACCTGAAAAACCATCCAAGAAACAGTAAAATTTATAACTGGATAATCTTTCTAACATTTGATCAATGAAGGGGAAAGGAAAGTGATCTTTCCTTGTTGCTTCATTTAATCGTCTATAAACTATACATACTCTCCATCTTGTGACGGTTCTCGTTGGTATTAATTCATTCTTTTCATTGGTTATTACCGTCATACCTCCTTTCTTTGGAACTACTTGGACGGGACTTACCCAAGAACTATCGGAGATAGGATAAATAAGTCTGGCGTCAAGTAATTTGATGACTTCATTTTTAACCACTTCTTGAACATTTGGATTTACTCAACGTTGTGGTTGTATTACCGATTTGTAGTCATCATTCATTAAAATTTTGTGTGTGCACATGGAAGGACTTATTCCTTTAATATCTACAAGCTTCCAAGCAATCGCATTTTTGTGCTTTTTCAAAAGATTAATTAATTTTTCTTTTTCTAAACTACTTAACTTAGACGAAATAATTACAGGTGATTTACCATATTTGTGTAGAAAAGCATATTCCAAACCTTTTGGAAGTTCTTTGAGCTCAAGAGGTGGGTCTTTAGGAGACTCCTTATTGGGTTGCTCATTTTGATCAAGAACTTTAAAAGTTTGTTCTATGGCGACCTCTTCTTCAACAAAGTGGTCAATCTTTTCACTTGTATCGGGTGGTTCAACTTCATCTTCAATTAGGGGGTCATTATTGCCGAATGGATATTTCATTGATCGCTCAAGATCGACACCCTTTTTAAACGCCCCTAATTGAATTGATAGATTGTTGTTCTTCCGGTTTTTCAAAGCTTCGTGAGTTTTTACAAAGGGTCATCCCAACACTAGAGGAGCGTCATCGAGGATGAAAAAGTCGGTCGGGATTACCATTTGATTTGTTTGAACCAAGACATCCTCAACTACACTGATTGATTTTATTATGTTCCGATTAGATAGAAAAATGGGTATTTGAAGTGGAGAAAAATCACTAATACTTAATTTTTCGAAAATGTAGTTGGGCATTATGTTAACACAAAGATCTTTATCAATTGTGACATTACTAATAAATGAATTTTGAAAAAAACATGGAACCAGTGTAATGTTGATTTCAAATGGGTCTTCTTTTATTAGCGAGGTTTGATCATTAGTTAACTTAACGCTTACTGTTTCGTCAATTTTAGTGTTAGTGTTTAATTCTTTTAAAAACTTAGCATGAGTGGGGACTAAACAATGATTGTGCCAACCCTCATAATTACATGTATCTGTACGATCCATTAATGTTAATTAAAGTGCTTGATGACTGTGTTGAATTACTTAACTGCTTTCTGATTACTGCGTCATACTTACATGTGCTTGTTAACATACTAGTCTTGTAAAAAAAAATGACTAAATAGTCTTGTATGCTTTCCTGAGTGTTGGGAATTAAAAGTATTACAAAAAGATATATATAGGACACTATACGGAACAACTTGACACTTTAACGGAACGATATCTAACCGAATAACCAGACATTACCCAAGACACCAAATTTTTGTCAAATACATTATTTAATTTTTTCTTAGCAAGTCATGATCCCCGTACACCTTAACACCCATTAAAATTCTCTACTAACTAACATATGAAATTATATACTTGAAATTCAACTTACATTTACCAACTAGTTACAAAACTTACATATAACCCCCCCCCATACCCGATTTCGGTCACAAGAGGACACACAAAAATCCTCACCATGCTTCCAAGATTTATCCCATATTTTATTAGATTGATTGCTTGTAGAGGTGAACAAGATATGTAGTAGGATCATTATAAGTATGGTCTTGAGATCACCATATCACTTCCATATCTTCACAAAGATTACACCCTCTCTCACTCATCTCTCCCTCTCCTCTTGGCCACACCATAACCACCACCACCACCACCATATCAACAACATCTTCATCCATTTTGAGCTTCATTCGAGTGCTAAAAGGAGGACCTAAGGAGCTTGAACTTGTAGATCATCAAGGAGCTTCCTCTCTTGCTTTTTCACACCACATTTCATCATCTTAGCACAAGAGATCTTCCCTAGCCTTTGTGCTAGTTGTAAGTTCTTGTTTAACTCTTGTCCATCTTCTTGTTATGATTAAAAGTTGTAGTATGTTAAGTATATCAAGAACACTAAGGAACAAGAACTAAAAACATGAACATAAAGCATTACATAAGGTTTACATAAAGATGAAATGTGATGAAGTGTTGTTAGTATGATGTTGTTTGGTATATGTTGATGCTTGCTTGTGATTACTAGAAATACGTTGTTGATTACTAAACATGTTAACGGAATCAATCGAGCACGCGTTAGAAAGTTAAGAGCTGAAAACAGGAAGCTGGTTGATGTTTACAGCCAACTTCAGTTGGCTGTAACCAGATCATAACTTAACAAAAACTTGATTTTCTTGAGTCTATAACGTGTTATTTCGAAATACGGTTCTAATGGCACTAGAATCATAATTTTTAAACTTCGTTTGCTATTTTTAAAGGGGTCGTTTTTTACAGTAGCTAAAGCTGCGTTTTTACTGCAAAAAATGTGTGTTATGTTTTTCGTCATAACTTGAAATCTGTGTAGAATTAGCCCATGAAATTTGTACTGTAGATGACCACTGATGTCGTTGTATTTCTCGCACTAGAATTTCATCAATCGTACTTACAATGAATTTTAAATAAATTATTCCGTGAACTGCAGTCAGAAAGTGATGAATCTGATTGCAGTCCGGTAAATGATTTCTTATAAAATATGGGTAGTGAATTGAATCCCGAGATTTTTACACATAATATTTGGATCATTTAAGACCATCTGTAAAAAGTTGGGAATTTTTGGAACAGGTTAACTATTTTATTAAAATTCCCCAAAATAGCCCAGTTTTGAATGTAAAAGCTGAAACGACATAAGTAGTAATTTGCGTGTCTAAATGTCGGGTGGGTTATCTGAGAATGAACTAACATGTTATATGTCAATGAAAGTGTTATGTGCAATGTCGTATGTTTGCTTATGAATGGGAATAGACGGGAAGTTTATATGGGCATAAACCGTTAAAGTGAGTGCATGTTATGTGGTAGATGCGTGTAGGAACTTCGTGCTTATTTGAAGTCACTAATAAACTAAGTGGTAATCATACTAGGACGTGATTGACCGACCTTGACTGTTAGCTATTTTTGGGAGTCAAACCGAGCAACCAAAGGTGAGTTCACACTCCTTCTAAGGCATGGGATTCCTGGTGGTTGGGAATGGGTTAAAGAACTAAAACGGAGCATGCATATCCTCCTTAGGTAGGATATGTACCGCCATCCTCCATAGGTAGGATGCCAATATTAATCCTGCGTATTCTCCTTAGGTAGAATATGTACGTTCATCCTCCTTGGGTAGGACAACAACCTTAAAACTTACTAGACAAAACTCTATCATTAAGTCCCTCATTTTATATCGACTTAATCGCCGAGGCCAATGGCGAGCGGGTCATTAGTTAATAGCGCTATTAGGTTTAACAAACCTGACACCGTGTCATTCGGACGGGCGTGTACTAATGGACTATGGCAAACTGTCAATGATGATAGAACATTGACGTAGGGTACAACTATTGTTCGTCAGTTGTCGACATGGTAACAGTCTAGTTGTTCACATGGGGAAGATCTCACGGGTCATGGTTTCGGAAAGCAGGAATTGGTTAATCATATTTTCAACTATAGGGTAACCCCCACGGCAAGTAAGCCAGCAAAAGACAAACCACGTTTCGAAAACAACTTAAAACAAACACCCAACAGTGAAATCGCTCAACTTTATTGTTGACTCGTTGTTACATGCCTTACAGGTCGTTAGATGCTTATGGTGCTTGCACGAGGAGGAGGTCGTTGTGGGATATGGACTGTTATGTTTTGTGCTTAACATTTGAACTTTATGTACTTATTGAACTTATGTTTTGGTTCTATGTCTTATGCTTCCACTGTTAACTTAAAGTTGGTTACTTTCTTTTGGTCACCAATTGTATTGTGGTTGGTTTTATTTACTTAATTACGTTGTTCAATATGATTGGTGGCTCGATCCTGGTCGCGTCACGCCTCCAAGCAGTGATACTCCGCATGGTGGATTTTGGGGGTGTGACAGATTGGTATCAGAGCCATTGGTTATAGTGAACTTGGTTTTAAAAAGGGGAAAAGCTTTTTGACAAAACCAGACTATAACCTGTACAGTGCTCAACGATCCACAACGATGCTTCGCTCCACGTGCAAGACTCAACATTCTAGGTGATATGGTTTATGTTTATATTACCTACCTGTTAGTTACATAGTACATTGTTCATGGTATGCTTAGATAAATGTAGCAACTATTGTTGAAACACATGTGTGCTTACTCTCTTCTGTCATCGCACTTTCGTGACACCTTGCTCACTCATGTTTCTTTTGACATGAAGATCATGAGAAGATGACTGAACCTAACTCAAGCCCAGCTGACGGCTCTAATCAACGAACGAGTGGTTGAGGCACTCGCAGTTGTCCCTGCAGGAGGTCAGCATGCTCAACCTCCCGCATGTACGTTCAAAACATTTATGGATTGCCGACCTAGTACTTTCAGCGGCACAGAAGGAGCTGTAGGTCTTCTCCACAGGTTTGAGAAGCTCGAGTCTGTTTTTGAGATGTGTGAATGCCCTGAGGATCGTAGGGTGAAGTATGCTACTAGTACTCTTGAAGGTGTAGCGCTCACGTGGTGGAACACTCAGGTTCAGTTTTTTTATTAACAACACACCGGTTATGAGAGTAGTAAAGGATTATTATGTAACGACTGAAAGAACTGTAACTGACAACGCAATAATTTTTTATTATCACCATTACCATAATAATTATTATTATAACCTGAGTGCTTTTGCTGAGATGCAGACTCGGACTCAGGCACCTAGCCCGCTTGAGCAATTTTCCAATCTCCCATTGATTCCTATGAATATAGGAAACTTGTATTTCTCATTCACAAATTCATATTTGTTTATGCTGCTAACTCTCAGTTTGGTCCTACTTCTGATTCATTTTATTACTAAAAAAGGAGGAGGAAACTTAGTACCAAATGCTTGGCAATCCTTGGTAGAGCTTATTTATGATTTCGTGCTGAACCTGGTAAACGAACAAATATGGGGTCTTTCAGGAAATGTTAAACAAAAGTTTTTCCCTTGCATCTTGGTCACTTTTACTTTTTTTTATTTTGTAATCTTCAGGGTATGATACCTTATAGCTTCACAGTTACAAGTCATTTTCTCATTACTTTAGGTCTCTCATTTTCTATTTTTATTGGCATTACTATAGTGAGATTTCAAAGCAACGGGCTTCATTTTTTAAGCTTCTTATTACCCGCAGGAGTCCCACTGCCATTAGCACCTTTTTTAGTACTCCTAGAGCTAATTTCTTATTGTTTTCGCGCATTAAACTTAGGAATACGTTTATTTGCTAATATGATGGACGGTCATAGTTTAGTAAAGATTTTAAGTGGGTTCGCTTGGACTATGCTATGTATGAATGATCTTTTGTATTTTATAGGGGATCTTTGTCCTTTATTTATAGTTCTTGCATTAACCGGTCTGGAATTAGGTGTACTCTTGAAGGGGTTGGTTGCTGCTAATGCCACCCCATGGAATGAGTTCAAAGATTTGATCAAGGAAGAGTACTGTAGCCGTGACGACATCCACAAGCTAGAGGTGGAATTTTTCAATTTGAAGATGATGGGGTCCGAGATCGAGGCATACACAAAGAGATCAAACGAACTAGCTATCTTGTGTCCTACTATGGTGGATCCTCCTATCAAGCGCATCGAGCTGTACCTTAAGGGTTTGGTGCCAGAAATTCAAAGCCACGTAACCTCGGCTAATCTTGGCACCATTCAGCAAATCATCCGGTTGGCTCATAGTCTCACTGATCAGGCAGTTGAGCAGAACAAGCTACCCAAGCGTATTAGCGCTACTACTACTGATGCTCCCAGTGATAACAAGCGCAAGTGGGATGGAAATTCGGGCAAGGGTTCTACTTCAGTTCAGTCTCAGTCCCAGCAGCGAAAGACTGATGACTACCAGAGTCCTGGTCAGCAATCTTCTGGTAGTCAAGGACAGGGTGGATAACGAGGGAACCACCCCAAGTGCAACCGGTGCAACAAGCATCATAGCAGGCAGTGCAACAAGGGTCGTTGTCTGAGGTGTAACAAGTTTGGTCATGAAGCAAAGGATTGCAGGGGCATACGACCAGCAAATCAAAATCGCCAACAACAACAACAAGCTCCACAGAACCACCAGCAGCAGCAACAGCAGGGCAATAAAGGATGCTTTCAGTGTGGCGCTGAAGCCCACTTTAAGAGGAACTGCCCTCAGCTGAACCAGAATCAGAACAACAACCAAGGAAACGGGAACAACAATGGAGGCAACAATGGAGGCAACAACGGGGGTAATGATGGGATTTTAACATGTTTATCAAAGCAATTTCATCCTTATGAAATAAAACGCAGCGGAAACTATATTTAAAACATGTTACTTTTATGATACAAATTTCATTTATAAGTAAAATCCCAAAACCCGGATCCATATATGAAGATGCATACTATCATACACAACCATAGGGTGTTTAGAAAACTACCTTCTTGGAGTAAAGAGAATGAAACGGATGATGCTTCAAGAATGGTTGCCTTCAAGAGTAGAAGGCCTCAAGCTTGTATACCCCAAGCCTCCAACAAACACTACGAGATTAGCTAGGATTTCAACACTCTTGAATCAAAAACGAACACTTGAAAGTTACCCCTTATGACCGAAAATTAGAGAGCTTGTTTACTAGCTTCTCTTTTTCTCCCATGTTCATTTGGTCATCCATAAAGTTTATAAATCTTGAGAGAATACTTGCCTCCATTCTTGCCCAATCACAAGGTCTCTAACACATGCAATTGCATGGAAAGTTATTGGACCAAAGACTTTGGATAGACCACCCAATCTAAAACCATGCATATGCATGAAATGTGATTGGAACAAGAACTTTCGGTAGAGACAAAAGGGGGGGCGGCCCCATGTGGGTTTTAAAAAATAAAAATTCTTTTATAAAAATTAAGTCTTGGTTCATATATATATATTTATAACTTTTATAAATATAACACTACATAAATGCAAGACTTTATTCAACCCTTAAAATTGTTATTTAACCCATTAAATAACAAAATAAAATATTCTCTCAAAATAAGTTATCCATATAATTTATTAGTTTCTCAAGTGTAATTATTTAGAAAACCAATTTCTAAATATTGTAAGTGTTAATATTTATTTGTTTGATCATATCACAAATAAATAATATAAGTGTTTGTCTAGCTTGTTATTGGGTATGACTCGACTTGGATCATATCGTACTAGCCACATCAATTTAATATGTGTCTTGGGCATACAGAGTCCAACAATCTCCCACTTGCACAAGATACATACAAGATTGATGCAAGTAGTAAATGATGCCTAACTACGGTTTACTACCCCCAATACGTATGACTATATTTGCCATTCAATAACATCATCACTTTCAAGTCCCTTACTTGAACATGATTTAGGTGAATCTATCATTTATCCTTTCGTTACAGATGTCATGTTAAAACCAGAGACATAGAGTGATCACTCTCTGTTGATTTAACTTTATCAGGCCTTAGACATCTTACTCTCAACGAATAAGAGGAACAAATCCCTTCTTGACTACATACGTCTCTCACAATCACCTTGTACCACACCTGAGCTTAGCCTTATGTACTGTCATATTACTGACAGCGAAGAAATAAGTCAAGGCATAATATTTGGTGAATATCAAGACCCAATATGTATCTCAGGTCAGAGGATACTATGATATTAGCCTTTACTCAAAATTTACTTATGATCAATCACAAATGATTCCATGCAGTAATATTTGAGAGCGAGTCAGTCCAATATTTGTATCCCACAAATATCTATGAACTTTGGCAGCAACACTTTGCTCTATATTCATTCTAAATGAATATCCACCAATCCAAATTCATAATAGTCTTAAATTCATATTTGTTCCCACAAATATGATCGACTACGGACATTTAGAATAATTAACTTATTCACGGATTTAAACATGCTAATATGAAACGTAACTCAAAATACCATAAATGAGTTAAAATAACAATTGTTTCAACATCCAAATACAAAATTAGATCAAATCCAATCACTAGAATATCGAAGTCCTAATGAACATGTGTGACCCTCATGTTTTCCTCTGTCAAGGAGCTTCGTGAGTGGATCCGCAATGTTTTGATCGGTGTGAACTTGGCGGATACATATCTTTCCTTTTTCAACTTCATCCCTTATGTAGTTGAATCTCCGCTCGATATGTCTAGTCTTTTGGTGCGCACGAGGTTCCTTGATTTGAGCAATCGCACCCTCGTTATCACAAAAGATCTCTAGGGGATCTTGAATGGTAGGGACCACCCCTAGGTCGGCTATAAATTTCTTCAGCCATGCAGCTTCCTGGGCTGCCAATGAAGCGGCGATGTATTCTGATTCTGTAGTGGACAATGCTACCACGTCTTGTTTTGAGCTCTTCCAAGAGACTGCTCCACCATTTAAAATGAAGACATACCCCGATTGCGATCGAGAATCACTTCGATCGGTTTGGAAACTCGCGTCCGTGTAACCGTTTACAACGAGTTCCTCCTCACCAGATCCATATATTAAGAACATATCCTTAGTCCTCCTAAGATATTTCAATATGCTTTTAACAGCCATCCAATGACTGTTACCTGGATTCTGCTGGTATCTACTCGTCATGCTCAAGGCGCATGAGACGTCCGGTCTGGTGCATATCATTGCATACATGATGGATCCTATAGCTGACGCATATGGGATTCTTTTCATTTTCTCTTGATCATCCTTTGAGCTTGGACATTGAGATGTATTCAATATTGTCCCCTTTTGAATAGGTACAAAACCTCTCTTAGAGTTCTCCATTTGGAACCTATTCAAGACTTTGTCAATGTATGCACTTTGGTTTAAACCTATCAAGCGCCTTGATCTATCCCTATAGACCTTTATTCCCAGAATGTAGGCTACTTCACCAAGATCCTTAATGGAAAAACAATTTCCAAGCCAAGCTTTTACACCTTCCATGGTTGGAATGTCATTCCCAAATAGTAGAATGTCATCGACATACAGTACTAAGAAAGTGATGATGCTCCCACTAGCTTTCTTATACACACAAGCTTCATCGCCGTTCTTGATGAATCCAAAATTCTTAATTTCTTCATCAAAACGGTGATTCCAACTTCTAGATGCTTGTTTCAATCCATAGATTGATTTCTTTAACTTGTATACTTTGTCAGGATGTTTTGGATCGACAAAACCTTCAGGCTGAACCATATAGACATCTTCATCAAGATATCCATTGAGAAACGCCGTTTTGACATCCAATTGCCAGATCTCATAGTCATAATATGCAGCTATGGCAAATAATATCCTTATTGACTTTAGCATCGCCACAGGCGAGAAGGTCTCATCATAATCAATTCCTTGAGTTTGAGTGAAACCTTTTGCTACAAGTCTTGCTTTGTAAGTATCCAAGTTGCCATGCATATCAGTTTTCTTCTTGAAAACCCACTTACTTCCAACTACTTTAGAGTTAAGTGGTGGCACTACCAATTCCCAAACTTGGTTGTCATACATGGATTGCATCTCTATGTTCATGGCTTCAAGCCATTTTTCAGAATCGGATTTTGACATTGCATTATGGTATGTGGTTGGTTCATCTGAATCTACCACGCAGCATCCATCCATGAAAAATCCATATCTTTCAGGTGGATTACTAATTCTACCAGATCTGCGAACATTTTGTGTGTTCTGATCAACCTCTTGATCGTTTTCAACAACCTCTTGTTAAGTGCTAGTGTCAACCAAACGTGTATCATCTTGTGGTTCTTGATCCTCCTCGAGTTCCACTGTTCTATCACCTGTTCCTTCCATAAGGAACTTAGCTTCTAAGAACTTACCTTTTCGAACAACAAATACCTTTTGCTCGGTTGGGTCGTAGAAATAATATCCTATATCATCTTTAGGATATCCTACAAAGATACACTTAGTAGATCGGACTTCAAATTTATTTGGAGTGTATTGCTTAACATAAGCTTCACAACCCCAAACCCTTAAGAATGATAATGATGGAGGGTTTCCATGCCATATTTCAAAAGGTGTCCTTTCTACTTTCTTGGTTGGGCCCATATTTAGTATACGGACTGCGGAGAGCAAAGCGTAACCCCAAAACGATAGAGGTAATGTGCTTCTAGCCATCATAGATCGAACCATATCTAATAGAGTTCGATTTCTCCTTTCGGACACACCATTGTGTTGTGGTGTTCCAGGTGGAGTAAGTTGTGAGATAATCCCACAACTCCTAAGATGATCTTGAAAAGCACCACTAAGGTATTCACCTCCTCTATCGGTGCGAAGGACTTTGATTATTTTCTTGAGTTGATTTTCTACTTCACTTTTGAAGACTTTGAACATTTCAAATGCTTCATCCTTGTGTCTTAGTAAGTACACATAACCATAACGACTATAGTCGTCGATAAAGGTAATGACGTATCTTTCACCATTCCTAGTCATCGGCTTAAAAGGACCACATACATCTGAATGTATGATACCTAGTAAGTCTTTAGCCCTTTCAAAAGTTCCACTAAAGGGTGTCTTGGACATTTTACCTTGTAAACAAGATTCGCATACATCAAATGAATTATCTTCATTTGTATTCAAAAGACCACTTTTCTGAAGTGTATGCATGCGATTCTTGCTTATATGTCCAAGGCGACAATGCCAAAGGTAGGAATCACTCAAATCCATTTTGAGTTTCTTGTTGGTTACTTGGTACATTGAGCTATCATATGATGCGTTATCATGATCTAATTCATAAATGCCATTTAAAGACATAGCTTTAAAATAAAACACATCATTCATAGAAACATAAATGTCTTGGTTAACAAATTCAAATTTAAAACCACATTGTCTGAAAAGGGAAACAAAAATTATGTTCCTAGTTAAACTAGGAGCATACAAAACATTTTTCAAAATAACTTCCAAACCACTTGGAAGCTCTAAAACGTAGTCTCCTTGAGCTTCGACTTCAACCTTTGCTTCGTTGCCCATGAAGAGACTAGCGTCTCCCTTCTTATAATGTCTATTTCTTTTGAACCCCTGCAACGAATTGCAAATATGAGTTCCACATCCAGTATCTAGTACCCATCTGTTAAAAGAAATAACATTAAGCTCAACATGTATCATAAAGATAGTACCTAAGGTTTGCCCTGCATCCCTCTTGTTTTTCAACTCCTTAAGATAGGTTGGACAATTTCTCTTCCAGTGTCCTATCTCACCACATTCAAAACATGGGTCATTCGTAGCAACCTTTTGCTTCTTGTCTTTTGGTTTGGTGGGTTCTGCTTTAGCTTTTCCCTTTCCCTTTTCCCTTGACGTATCCCTTTCTTTTAGCATATGTTGCTTTAGAGTCGGGGTGGGGCCTCTTCTTATTGCCACCTTCATTGATCGCTAGGACGGGTAAAGCCTTTTTGCCCATACTTTCTTCGGCCATTTTGAGCATTGCATGAAGTTCACCAATGCTCTTGTCCCATCCATTCATGTTGTAATTCATTACAAAGCTTTCAAATTTCTTTGTTAAAGAGTTGAGGATCAAATCCGTAGCCAACTCTTTAGAGACGGGACAATTTAGCCTTTCGAGGCGATCAATGTGGCTTTTCATCTTAAGGACATAAGATGATACCGATTGGGTTTCCTCCATTCGACATGCATGAAGTGCTCGAACAGTTTCGAAGCGTTCTACCCTTGCTTGTTGTAGGAACATTTCCTTTAACTGGGTAATCATGTCGTATGCCCCGTGATGTTCAAAATCCTTTTGAATTTCGGGAATCATAGTTCCCAACATGAGGCATGAGGCTTGCATGGAGTCCTCGGTATACTTAACCCAATCGTTGTAGGCTTCCACATCTTCCACGTTAGGTTCATCGGGAATAGGATCGTCCAACACAAAGGATATCTTCTCTTGCTTGAGAACGATTTTCAAGTTTCGAAACCAATCCATGAAGTTGTTATGGTTGAGATGATCCTTTTCAAGGATGGTTCTTAGTGATAGGTTTCGGACGATTTGGTTAGTCGGGTTTGCATTGTTAGCGGCCATCTACAAAATTTAACAAGTTCAATTTTAGTATTTTCGATATTATTATATTTTAATCATTAATACCCTTTTGTGTCTTAAAGACAATTAATAATTAAAATCTAGAATCCAACGTTACATTTAAATATTGGTTAGGTGCCCTTTATCCCTCCATTTAAATTAACAAGGTAGTCAACGTTTGACAATTGCAACTCTTTGCAACTTCTAGCCATATGGGATCGGTTAAACATCTTTATGTTTAGTTGGCATGTTTAATCCCATTAACACCTTTGTTCTCCATGCTTTGGTGACCCTAAGTTCATGGTTTCCAAATCAAGTCGTCCAACTTACACACACGTGTGAGTTTATACACATAAGTGGTTAGGTGACCTTTATCCCACTAACATGGTAAACCCACCTCGAACATACAAGTTCCCTGAAATGTGGTTAGGTGACCTTTATCCCACAATAAGAGTTCCCAAGTGTTTCGAGTGTTGTATAAAAGGATGGTGTTTGACTTGTTTTATAAAAGGGTTTTTAATATTTCAAAATTCTAGTTTAGAAAATATTATGTACCATATATTTGCATGCATTCAAATCAATGGTACTTAATGAAAACTGATTTTCAAGGTTCCTTTTAATAAAACCCATTTTATTATAAAATCATTAATTTTTAATAAAACCCTTATTAACCATTTTAATGATTTTGTCAAGAACCAATTTTACGCTTGTTGTTGACTATTAGTTTGTTAAGTCATGCATATCTACATATCATCTAAACAACAAAATAAACAACCACACAAGCATAACATACATAACAATAGGTGCATAACCATAGCCAACTATTTTGACAACACTTGTTAGCCGAAACAAGTGTGCCAAAAGGTCCTTCCTAAGGGGTGAAAAATGACACAAGTAATGTGTCGATGGACTCCCACTTGATCCCGCATCCAAATGCTTCAAGTATCCTTCTTGTGTTGTGATTTCTCCACCTTCTTTAAGCTTCCAAAAGTCTTTTATTTTCAGCTCCAAACTCCTTTGGACCTCAAAAATGTGTTTTGGTTTTTCGGGTAAAAATCCCGTTAAGAACGATGAAGTTCTTTGGACCGAATATTATGGTCCAAACCAAGACGGCATTTTTGTGTGCATCTTCTTTTACAAAATATATCCTAATACATTTTTTCTAGTAAAATAAAATGCACCTAATCTATTTATTTTACAAACCAAATAAAATAAATAAATTACATATCTTTTTATGGAAGAACAAAATAATAATTATTACAACCCAATGAATAATTAATAAAATTAAATCACATCACAATCATTCAACACAAGGTCATGGCTAGGTTATATGCACCAAAATATATATCCAAATATATATATAAATTTCAAGAAGCATAGAAAAAAAATGGTTCCCTTTTATGACCATTTTCGGTCATGTACAAAAAACCGAAAAGGTAACTTTTGTCCAAACAAACAAATCATCCATATGAAATAAATTTTTCAAGATTCTCTTATGCATGTAAGAAAATAATCTTGAAAAACCAAGGGATAACCATGTTAAAATTTTCGGCCATAGGGTTTTATCCAAACCCGAAACCCGAAAAATTTAATCTATTGAAGCATGCACTCATATAAGCGGCTCTAGATGCCATTGATGGGATTTTAACATGTTTATCAAAGCAATTTCATCCTTATGAAATAAAACTCAGCGGAAACTATATTTAAAACATGTTACTTTTATGATACAAATTTCATTTATAAGTAAAATCCCAAAACCCGGATCCATATATGAAGATGCATACTATCATACAAAACCATAGGGTGTTTAGGAAACTACCTTCTTGGAGTAAAGAGAATGAAACGGATGATGCTTCAAGAATGGTTGCCTTCAAGAGTAGAAGGCCTCAAGCTTGTATACCCCAAGCCTCCAACAAACACTACGAGATTAGCTAGGATTTCAACACTCTTGAATCAAAAACGAACACTTGAAAGTTGCCCCTTATGACCGAAAATTAGAGAGCTTGTTTACTAGCTTCTCTTTTTCTCCCATGTTCATTTGGTCATCCATAAAGTTTATAAATCTTGAGAGAATACTTGCCTCCATTCTTGCCCAATCACAAGGTCTCTAACACATGCAATTGCATGGAAAGTTATTGGACCAAAGACTTTGGATAGACCACCCAATCTAAAACCATGCATATGCATGAAATGTGATTGGAACAAGAACTTTGGGTAGAGACAAAAGGGGGGGCGGCCCCATGTGGGTTTAAAAAAAAAATTCTTTTATAAAAATTAAGTCTTGGTTCATATATATATATTTATAACTTTTATAAATATAACACTACATAAATGCAAGACTTTATACAACCTTTAAAATTGTTATTTAACCCATTAAATAACAAAATAAAATATTCTCTCAAAATAAATTATCCATATAATTTATTAGTTTCTCAAGTGTAATTATTTAGAAAACCAATTTCTAAATATTGTAAGTGTTAATATTTATTTATTTGATCATATCACAAATAAATAATATAAGTGTTTGTCTAGCTTGTTATTGGGTATGACTCGACTTGGATCATATCGTACTAGCCACATCAATTTAATATGTGTCTTGGGCATACAGAGTCCAACAGGTAACAATAATGGCAATGGAGCCAGGGGACGTGTTTTCGTGCTAGGTCAGGGTGATGCAAGGAACTAACCCAACGTGGTGATGGGTAAGTTTCTTCTGGACGATTTCTTTGTTACTATTTTATTTGATTCGGGTGCCGATACTAGTTATGTATCCTTAAAAGTTAGTCAAATGCTTAAGCGCACCCTGTAATACCTGTGTCACTCCAACCATCAAACAAATGCCAAACCAATGAAATATAGTATTTCATACTTGGGATTTGTAAAAATATGTGTATCATTTACACATATCAATTCTTGTTCGATTTCAAGCTTTAAATCGCTTTCTGGAGGGTTATACGCGCTCTGATGAGTAGATATAACCAGTTTAATCCAACGAACACTCTGGAATAGTGAAATAGGCTTAACATACCTTATATAACCTTTACATAACTTAGATATAAGTTTTGGAAGGTTTGGTGTGGTGAAATCAAAGTTAAATCGCTTACAGGGACTAAAGTTGACAAACTGCGAAAGTATGCCAATTTGAACTGTAACAGACCTTCCAGGACATGAACATAAGTTAAACATACCATAAATATCCTTTACATAGCTTAGAAATAGGCTTTGAGGTGTTCGGTATGCTAAAATAAACTTTTGTGTCATTCAGGGACTAAAAGAGTCAAAAAGTGCACAAGTTTGCATTTTTACGCATAACTTACGTTCTGAATACATCCGGACATCCAAAAATTTATGTAAGCACTAAAACATTTTATTTTAGTGTTTGGCATAAGAAAAATCCATTCGTCACGTCATTTGGTTCGTTTTTCGCGCTTATGCGTATTCCGTCGTAATTAACCGAACATCGCGTTCGTACGGCCAAACGAACCGACATCTGAGATATTTTTGAACACATTTTAAGTTCCCTATACTTTAACTTCATTTTAGTTGAAATAGGGTTAACGGGCCTTAAACGTGTCAGAAATGGGCTGATTGCATAACAGGGACCAAAAGTGTAATTCTGCCAAACTTCACCCCTACGATGCGCAGGCACTTTTGCCCTACGATGCGTAGGGGGTCTTCTGACCAGGTGCAGTGTTTAAAACAGCCTGTTTTCAGCAGATTAACCCACACCCACATGTTCTAAGTTGCTTAGTCACTAAGATAAGGATCATATGTAGCTTCCATAAGGTTCCGACAAGTGTACGGGTTGGATTCATGGCACGTTTTCCATGAAACGATCCTAACGGTTCGGGTATTCCTATAAATACCCAACCCACACAACCTCATTTTGCACAAGAATTCTGATTTGAGAGCTCTAAGTTGAAACCATTGTTTCATACCTGAGTTCTTGGATCGGGATTAGCATTCGGGGACCCTTCGTAAGTATTCTTTCGTTCTTTTCCTTATTTTACTGCTTTTCGAGTCAGAAAGTCAAACTTTGTTTGACTTTCAGCGTTGACCAGTAATGGTCAATGCGAAGTTCGTTTGAACTTCGCAACGTAAGTGTAATCACGTTGGTCATAGTCCCTTGGGACTATGCCCACTGATTACCACGTTGTCTAGGGTCGTAGGGTAGGCGATCTGATAAATCGCCTATACCTTCGAACTCGACCCATTTGGTCGATCATTAGGATCCGACCAAATACATTAGGTGACCATAGTAGGTAGGGAATAACCTTCCGAGGTTATACCCTATGGTCACATCGTTTGAGTAGTTGTATGATAGGTAGTTTATATGCCTTAGGTAAATTACTAGAATACCCTTTTCATGTATAATTGGTAATTAAGCATATGTAACCTAAACCTTTGTCACATAACTGATTATGTAACATGATTAGGCATATAACACTTGTCATAAGGCTAGTTAGGCGGTCCGAACGCGTTTCACGTGCACGACACGTTAAAGTAGCATAAGCTTCCTAAACGGGTCGTAATGGGTCATAAACACTTAGGTTAAGTTTCATTTAGTATGTAGGCTTTGTTAAACCAAATGACACGAGTCTCTACACTCGTTTGGTTTACAAACCCTAATGCTACCCGATCTTCCGATTTAGGTCCGGTTTATTAATGTAGTTACCTATAGTAGGTGCCGTTTGATTCCGTGATCTCTAGCTTTGCTTGGTGGTTATCCTAGGACTTCTGAGCAATCTCAAGTGAGTACATAGACCCCTCTTTTACTGTTTTCCAAACTGTTTTGGGGTGGAACACATGTGCCTACTTGTTACTTTAATGCTTTCTGTTTTCACATCATATACCTGCTATGTTCGTTAGTACATTATAGTACTTGATTTCATTACATTTCATGCTAGGTGTGCCCATTGTGTGCATTACTTAGTACATTGTTTTACATCACATTTCATGCTAGGTGTGCCCATTGTGTGCATTACTTAGTACATTGTTTTACATACATTTCATGCTAGGTGTGCCCATTGTGTGCATTACTTAGTACATTGTTTTACATTACATCACATGCTACGTATGTCTATTGTTGCATACTTAGTACAGGTCGCATGCTACGTATGTCTATTGTTGCATACTTAGTACAGGTCGCATGCTACGTATGTCTGTTGTTGCATACTTAGTACAGTTCACATGCTATGTATGTTCAATCGTTGCATTGTTCTTCATACTTAGTACATTTGTTATTCATCACACACTTACATTTTGGACGCATATTACATGATTTACATTGATCATGCAGTTACTACACAAAACATAACTTTGATTTAAACCAAGTTTTACTTCAATACTATGTTCTTGTGCATATGGTTTAGTTGATACATTTCACTAGCCATACATATCATTTTGGTTACACATTACATGATTTACATCTTGACATAAACATTTTGACATATTATTCAATACATTTGGCAATTGGTTTAAACATAGACATCTTACATTGTTTGGTTTGGTTTGATTAAGTGATTAAGTAACGATGCGTGTGTAATATGATACAAGCATGGTGGATACGCCGCTGGTACTTCCTATATATAAGTGTTTGTATGGTATTACATATCGTAGCGTTATTTGAATCATTTCAGTTTGATACATAGAACATTTTATACAAACAACATATTTTTCACAAGACATTGTTTTACAAGCAACTTATCTAATACAAACTCATTTTACATGGTTATTCATTTAACCATACATTATTTATACATATCATCTGATCTTATCGATTTTCAAATGATTTACAAAACAAAGCAAATAACAAGGTTCATGACTAAACATTTTCTCAAACATAAGTCATGAAACCTATTTTCACAAAACCTATGTATCTCACCGGCATTTTTATGCTGACGTACCTATTTTCACATGTGTTTTTCAGGAGATGTTGCATAAGATGATCAAGATACACATAGGCAGACTTGGGCTTTAGTGACAATAAAAGATGCAAGACTAGTTAATTATGTTGTATTTCTTTGTTTGTTAAGACATTGTAACACTTTTAATCAATAAAACGAAACTTCAATTGCCATGGATTTGAAACAATTAATTCTGTTACAACACTCCCCGACGTTTCCGCCACGTTTTGTATGTTCTACGTGGTCGGGGTGTGACAGAAAAGATGGTATCAGAGCCAATGGTTATAGGGAATTAGGTTATTAGTAATGCTTTGACCTAGTCTATAACCTTCTTAGGACCCTAACGCGAGTTTACTTGCGTTTAGTCATAAAACAATACCGTCACCTATCCTTAGGCGACGGCCACAACAAGAACACAATTTTCGAAACCGCTTTGAAAACTAATCATCTGTTCTAGGATGATTGATTACAAGGTTTTGAACCCTCTGTTATATGGTTTTGAACCCCTTTGAATTTTCAAAATCTCGTCAAGGTTTTGGGTTTTAAATAATGTGAACACGTGCAAACTGGAAGGGTGAATGCCTGTATTCTAGGTTTTCTGTCTAGGCAAGCACTTCGTATACATCTCATCAGACGCGAGACCAGTTGTGCTTACCTGGGAATTCTTGGGATGAGTGTTCACTTATAGGCGAGCATGTCTTCGCGATACATTATTTTTGACCTATTTACTTTGATTAATCACTGAGGTCGTTTGTTGCTTTGTAGTAACAAACAAATGACCACTATCCTTGCTTTCATCAGATTTGTTTCATCTCATTCATTTCGTCTAATTCTCTCACTCGTTTCCTTTCATGTTCTTCTCTTTTAGAATGCCTCCACGACGCGAAAATCCAGTATCTGTTGACGAGCTGGCTGCTGTCATTACACAGCAAATGACTGCTGCAATCCCGAACGTCGTTGCTCAATGTTACCAAGCTATCAACAACAATAAGGCTCTCTGCAGTTTCAAGACGTTCAACTCAGCTAAGCCATCCAAGTTTTCTGGGTCTCAAGGAGCGACTGCACTTCTGCAATGGTTCGAGAGTCTAGAAAGCACCTTCAGGCATGTTCAATGTCCAAACGAGCGAAAGGTAGATTTTGCATCTAGTGTCTTCGAGAAACGAGCTTTGACATGGTGGAACGGTGTGGTGAGAGATAGGGGTGCCGAAGTGGCACTGGCCCAAACTTGGGAAGAACTTCGAGCACTGATGATGAAGGAATTTTGTCCTCGTCACGAGATCAGGACATTGGAAAGGGAATTCGATGATCTTAAGCAAGACAGCGGCGAACATCGAGCATACACTGATCGATATGAGGAGCTGAGCCTGTTGTGTCCTACCATGGTTACGCCTTTGGATAAAGCGATCGAAAAATACATTGATGGTCTCCCTGACTCAGTTCAAGACATTGTTACTGGTAGTAACCCCACTACGGTTAGGCAGGCCATTGAGCTATCTGCAACTCTGACTGAATCTCAGATCAGGAAACGTAAGCTTTTCAGGAAGGGTGACAAGAAACCAGTCGAGGAATCAAAGACCATGGATGAGCAGACTGGATCCCTTGAGCGGTCAAAGAAGCAAAAGGCTTCTCAGAACTTTGCCATGGTCGCTCACAATGGTCAAGCCGTCCCCATACAACCAGCTCAACCCCGTGCTAGGAAGCCATACCATGGAACTTCACCCTTGTGCAACCTATGTGGCATACATCATCATGCTAATGTGAAGTGCCACGAATGCCAAATTTGTGGACTTAAAGGTCATATGGCAAAAGTTTGCGTTGCAGCAGCTGCACCGAATCAAGCTGACAACAAACCTGCTCGAGCTCGCTTTCCACCAGGTTCTTGCAACAAGTGTGGTATGATGGGACATTTCCGAAGAAATTGCCCAAAGCTTGCAAATGCTAATCCAGCACAGAGATGAGCATCTGATCGACTAGAAGACAACACTCTTTAGAAATAATCATATCTTATGTATTATTTTCTTTTGTTGTCAAGGTCCATGAAACAGTTGTTATCATTGTTAATAAATAAATCTTTTTATTTACATTTCAATGTATATTATGTGGTTGGATGCATAAACAACATATCCCCTACAATACCGACAATCAAGGAACCGCATTCCTTGAAAAGCAAACTACCACCCAAATTCTTCCGTTATACAATCTCATGCGTTTTCCACAAAGATCCTAAGTACCCGGTTCTTCCAAAAGAAACGAAGTACGAGGTGCCAAGTTAATTGCAATCATTAACAAGATAATAACAAATTAAACAACTATGTGATTTTGTGCTTATGTGTTCTCTTTGATGTTTTTGTGTAATCCAAATTCTCGTAGAATCTTCCATATCTTTGTGTACTATATTAAATCCTCAATGGGCTTCTACGTTGTAGTTAAGTCCCTTGGATTTTATTGTACAATTCTATAAATTAGACCCCTTGAGTGGTCTAGTTAAACAGATTGATCCAAAAATCTGGTTAGGTATATCAAGTGATGATATAGCTGAAAGGACTCCTTGGAGGTCTAATTAAAAAGATCATATGTTGATCTGATTAAAAGGACCCTATGGTAGTCTAGTCACACTCATCACAGGTTTGATATTTTCTTCCCCTACACATCATGAAATGCACTGTGCGGACTGTGCAAGGAATTACGTAATTATGGACGCGTACATAATTATAGAATTTAGTGCACAGAAACCACAGCAAGTTTTGTCATGTATCTAGAGTTAATTCGGTTCATTTTTGTTTCTGAAGATGTAAAATGACTATTCCGTTCATTTTTGTTTCTGAAGATGTAAAATGACTCATTCGGTTCATTTTTGTTTCTGAAGATGTAAAATGACTATTCCGTTCATTTTTGTTTCTAAAGATGTAAAATGACTCATTCGGTTCATTTTTGTTTCTGAAGATGTAAAATGACTATTCCGTTCATTTTTGTTTCTAAAGATGTAAAATGACTCATTCGGTTCATTTTTGTTTCTGAAGATGTAAAATGACTATTCCGTTCATTTTTGTTTCTGAAGATGTAAAATGACTCATTCGGTTCATTTTTGTTTCTGAAGATGTAAAATGACTATTCCGTTCATTTTTGTTTCTGAAGATGTAAAATGACTCATTCGGTTCATTTTTGTTTCTGAAGATGTAAAATGACTATTCTGTTCATTTTTGTTTCTGAAGATGTAAAATGACTATTCCGTTCATTTTTGTTTCTAAAGAATGCCTGTTGAAAATAACTCTGTTCATTTTTCATTTCTGAAAAATGTTAGTTAAAGAGAAATTACAGGATTATGTCTTGTTCATCTCTGGTGGTTTTTTTGACACAAAGCCACAGATAGACTCCTACGAACGAATTTCGGGACGAAATTTCCTAAAGTAGGGGAGACTGTAACACCTGTGTCACTCCAACCATCAAACAAATTCCAAACCAATGAAATATAGTATTTCATACTTGGGATTTGTAAAAATATGTGTATCGTTTACACATATCAATTCTTGTTCGATTTCAAGCTTTAAATCGCTTTCTGGAGGGTTATACGCGCTCTGATGAGTAGATATAACCAGTTTAATCCAACGAACACTCTGGAATAGTGAAATAGGCTTAACATACCTTATATAACCTTTACATAACTTAGATATAAGTTTTGGAAGGTTTGGTGTGGTGAAATCAAAGTTAAATCGCTTACAGGGACTAAAGTTGACAAACTGCGAAAGTATGCCAATTTGAACTGTAACAGACCTTCCAGGACATGAACATAAGTTAAACATACCATAAATATCCTTTACATAGCTTAGAAATAGGCTTTGAGGTGTTCGGTATGCTAAAATAAACTTTTGTGTCATTCAGGGACTAAAAGCGTCAAAAAGTGCACAAGTTTGCATTTTTACGCATAACTTACGTTCTGAATACATCCGGACATCCAAAAATTTATGTAAGCACTAAAACATTTTATTTTAGTGTTTGGCATAAGAAAAATCCATTCGTCACGTCATTTGGTTCGTTTTTCGCGCTTATGCGTATTCCGTCGTAATTAACCGAACATCGCGTTCGTACGGCCAAACGAACCGACATCTGAGATATTTTTGAACACATTTTAAGTTCCCTATACTTTAACTTCATTTTAGAGCTTTGAAATAGGGTTAACGGGCCTTAAACGTGTCAGAAATGGGCTGATTGCATAACAGGGACCAAAAGTGTAATTCTGCCAAACTTCACCCCTACGATGCGCAGGCACTTTTGCCCTACGATGCGTAGGGGGTCTTCTGACCAGGTGCAGTGTTTAAAACAGCCTGTTTTCAGCAGATTAACCCACACCCACATGTTCTAAGTTGCTTAGTCACTAAGATAAGGATCATATGTAGCTTCCATAAGGTTCCGACAAGTGTACGGGTTGGATTCATGGCACGTTTTCCATGAAACGATCCTAACGGTTCGGGTATTCCTATAAATACCCAACCCACACAACCTCATTTTGCACAAGAATTCTGATTTGAGAGCTCTAAGTTGAAACCATTGTTTCATACCTGAGTTCTTGGATCGGGATTAGCATTCGGGGACCCTTCGTAAGTATTCTTTCGTTCTTTTCCTTATTTTACTGCTTTTCGAGTCAGAAAGTCAAACTTTGTTTGACTTTCAGCGTTGACCAGTAATGGTCAATGCGAAGTTCGTTTGAACTTCGCAACGTAAGTGTAATCACGTTGGTCATAGTCCCTTGGGACTATGCCCACTGATTACCACGTTGTCTAGGGTCGTAGGGTAGGCGATCTGATAAATCGCCTATACCTTCGAACTCGACCCATTTGGTCGATCATTAGGATCCGACCAAATACATTAGGTGACCATAGTAGGTAGGGAATAACCTTCCGAGGTTATACCCTATGGTCACATCGTTTGAGTAGTTGTATGATAGGTAGTTTATATGCCTTAGGTAAATTACTAGAATACCCTTTTCATGTATAATTGGTAATTAAGCATATGTAACCTAAACCTTTGTCACATAACTGATTATGTAACATGATTAGGCATATAACACTTGTCATAAGGCTAGTTAGGCGGTCCGAACGCGTTTCACGTGCACGACACGTTAAAGTAGCATAAGCTTCCTAAACGGGTCGTAATGGGTCATAAACACTTAGGTTAAGTTTCATTTAGTATGTAGGCTTTGTTAAACCAAATGACACGAGTCTCTACACTCGTTTGGTTTACAAACCCTAATGCTACCCGATCTTCCGATTTAGGTCCGGTTTATTAATGTAGTTACCTATAGTAGGTGCCGTTTGATTCCGTGATCTCTAGCTTTGCTTGGTGGTTATCCTAGGACTTCTGAGCAATCTCAAGTGAGTACATAGACCCCTCTTTTACTGTTTTCCAAACTGTTTTGGGGTGGAACACATGTGCCTACTTGTTACTTTAATGCTTTCTGTTTTCACATCATATACCTGCTATGTTCGTTAGTACATTATAGTACTTGATTTCATTACATTTCATGCTAGGTGTGCCCATTGTGTGCATTACTTAGTACATTGTTTTACATCACATTTCATGCTAGGTGTGCCCATTGTGTGCATTACTTAGTACATTGTTTTACATACATTTCATGCTAGGTGTGCCCATTGTGTGCATTACTTAGTACATTGTTTTACATTACATCACATGCTACGTATGTCTATTGTTGCATACTTAGTACAGGTCGCATGCTACGTATGTCTATTGTTGCATACTTAGTACAGGTCGCATGCTACGTATGTCTGTTGTTGCATACTTAGTACAGTTCACATGCTATGTATGTTCAATCGTTGCATTGTTCTTCATACTTAGTACATTTGTTATTCATCACACACTTACATTTTGGACGCATATTACATGATTTACATTGATCATGCAGTTACTACACAAAACATAACTTTGATTTAAACCAAGTTTTACTTCAATACTATGTTCTTGTGCATATGGTTTAGTTGATACATTTCACTAGCCATACATATCATTTTGGTTACACATTACATGATTTACATCTTGACATAAACATTTTGACATATTATTCAATACATTTGGCAATTGGTTTAAACATAGACATCTTACATTGTTTGGTTTGGTTTGATTAAGTGATTAAGTAACGATGCGTGTGTAATATGATACAAGCATGGTGGATACGCCGCTGGTACTTCCTATATATAAGTGTTTGTATGGTATTACATATCGTAGCGTTATTTGAATCATTTCAGTTTGATACATAGAACATTTTATATAAACAACATATTTTTCACAAGACATTGTTTTACAAGCAACTTATCTAATACAAACTCATTTTACATGGTTATTCATTTAACCATACATTATTTATACATATCATCTGATCTTATCGATTTTCAAATGATTTACAAAACAAAGCAAATAACAAGGTTCATGACTAAACATTTTCTCAAACATAAGTCATGAAACCTATTTTCACAAAACCTATGTATCTCACCGGCATTTTTATGCTGACGTACCTATTTTCACATGTGTTTTTCAGGAGATGTTGCATAAGATGATCAAGATACACATAGGCAGACTTGGGCTTTAGTGACAATAAAAGATGCAAGACTAGTTAATTTTGTTGTATTTCTTTGTTTGTTAAGACATTGTAACACTTTTAATCAATAAAACAAAACTTCAATTGCCATGGATTTGAAACAATTAATTCTGTTACAACACTCCCCGACGTTTCCGCCACGTTTTGTATGTTCTACGTGGTCGGGGTGTGATGACCACCAAACACACGGAAGAGCTAGCAAACGGTAAAAGTCTCGAGGCCACACACATAGTTAAGGGTTGTAACCTCGTCTTAGCTGGTCAGACCTTCTCTATCGATCTTATTCCTATCGTTCTAGGTAGTTTCGACATTGTTATTGGGATGGATTGGTTATCTCATCAACAAGCGGATATTCTTTGCAACAAGAAGATTGTCCGCATCCCTCGTCCTGGTGAAGAACCCCTCGTGATTCATGGCGACAAGAGTGGTGCTGTTGTAGGCATTATCTCTTTCCTTAAGGCCCAGAAGTGTTTGCGAAAGGGCCACACTGCCATTCTAGCACTCGTTACTGACGCATCAATGGAAGGGAAGAGAATTGAAGATATTCCTATTGTGAATGATTTTCCTGAGGTATTTCCTGAGAAATTACCTGGTCTTTCGCCTCATCGACAAGCCGAGTTTCAAATCGAGCTAGCTCCTGGAGCAGCACCAATAGCTCATGCACCTTATTGACTAACTCCATCAGAACTTGAAGAACGGTCCACGCAATTACAAGAACTCTTGGAAAAGGGTTTCATACGTCCTAGCTCTTCGCCCTGGGGAGCTCCAGTCTTGTTTGTGAAGAAGAAAGACGGTACTTTCAGAATGTGTATTGACTATCGCGAACTCAACAAGGTGACTGTGAAGAATCGTTATCCCCTCCCACGTATAGACAACTTGTTCGACCAGTTGCAAGGGTTGAGTTATTACTCTAAGATTGATTTGAGATCAGGCTACCATCAACTGAGAGTCCGGGATGAGGACGTCTCCAAAACAACATTTAGAACTCGTTATGGGCATTACGAGTTTCTGGTTATGTCTTTCGGATTGACAAACGCACCAGCGGTCTTCATGGATCTCATGAACCGAGTATGCAAACCTTACCTGGATAAGTTCGTTATTGTTTTCATCGACCACATCCTGATCTATTCTAAGAGTCAGGGGGAACACGAGCAGCATCTACGACTTATGCTGGAACTTCTTCGAGCAGAGCAACTGTATGCTAAATTTTTGAAAAGTGACTTCTGGCTTCGCGAAGTCCTCTTTCTAGGCCACGTGGTAAACAAGGATGGGATTCATGTTAATCCATCCAAGGTTGACTCGATCAAGAACTGGCCTGCACCCCGTACACCAACAGAAATCCACCAATTCTTGGGTCTGGCAGGATATTACAAAAGGTTTATCAAGGATTTCTCAAAGATTGCGCAACCTCTCACCTCGCTAACTCAGAAGGGTGTCACCTACCGTTGGGGTGATGCACAGGAATCTGCTTTTCAGCACTTGAAAGACAGACTTTGTAGCACGCTTATCCTCTCATTGCCTGAAGGCGCAGATGATTTTGTGGTTTATTGCGACGCTTCCATCCAAGGACTTGGTTGCGTGTTGATGCAACGTGACAAGGTCATTGCCTACACATCGTGCCAACTTAAAGTTCATGAAAGGAACTACACTACGCATGACTTGGAGCTGGGAGCAGTTGTTTTCGCACTTAAGATATGGAGACGTTACCTGTACGGTACCAAGTGCACCATTTACACCGATCACAGGAGTCTCGAGCATATCTTCAAGCAAAAAGAGTTAAACATGCGACAACGTCGATGGGTCGAGCTCTTGAATGATTATGAATGTGCGATCAAGTACCATCCGGGCAAAGCTAATGTTGTGGCCGACGCCCTCAGTCGAAAGGATACTATACCTAAACGTGTGCGAGCGTTACAACTTACCATCCAATCTAGTCTTCCCACTCCGATACGAGATGCTCAGGTCGAAGCATTGAAAGCAGAAAACATCAGGGCTGAGTCCTTACGAGGATCGAGGAAGCGGTTAGAACAAAAGGAAGACGGCGCTTACTACGTAACAGGGCGCATCTGGGTCCCACTCTACGGGAACTTACGCGAGCTTGTGATGGATGAAGCGCACAAGTCTCGTTACTCGGTACATCCTGGTTCGGATAAGATGTACCACGATCTCAAGACTACGTATTGGTGGCCTGGTATGAAAGCCAACATAGCAACCTACGTCAGTAAATGCTTGACTTGTGCTAGGGTCAAGGTCGATTATCAGAAACCATCAGGCCTACTCCAACAACCAGAGATCCCGACATGGAAATGGAAGCAAATTTCCATGGATTTCGTTACTGGCCTGCCTAGATCACAACGCGGAAATGATACCATTTTGGTGATCGTGGATCGACTGACCAAGTCTGCACATTTTTTGGCTATCAAGGAAACGGATAAGTTTTCTACCCTAGCAGACATCTACCTAAAGGAAGTAGTATCAAGGCACGAAGTGCCAACCTCCATCATTTCTGATCGTGACTCAGGTTTTACATCTGAATTGTGGCAAGCTATGCACAAGTCCTTTTGTTCTCGATTAGACATGAGCATGGCATATCATCCATAGACGGATGGGCAATCTGAACGCACCATCCAAACCCTTGAAGACATGCTTAGGGCATGTGTAATCGACTTTGGTAATGGCTGGGAAAAACACCTCCCGTTAGTGGAGTTTTCGTATAACAATAGTTACCACACCAGCATCCAGGCTGCTCCGTTTGAGGCATTATACGGACGGAAGTGCCGATCACCTCTTTGTTGGGCAGAGGTTGGCGACAGTCAAATCACAGGCCCAGAACTTGTAGTGGATACAACCCAAAGGATTGCTCAGATACAACAACGAATGGCGGCAGCTCGTGACCACTGAAAAGCTATGCTGATAAGCGAAGGAAACCACTCGAGTTCCAGGTTAGGGATCGAGTGCTACTTAAAGTCTCACCTTGGAAAGGTGTAGTTCGTTTTGGCAAACGAGGCAAACTCAATCCGTGCTATGTCAGGCCGTTCGAAATCATTGAGAAAATTGGCAAAGGTCGCTTACAAGTTGAACCTACCTGAAGAACTCAGCGGAGTTCACAACGTATTCCACGTGTCAAATCTGAAGAAGTGCCTGTCAGTTGAGACCCTCATAATTCCCTTAAAGGAGCTCACAATCAACCACCAGTTGCGATTCGTCGAGGAACCAGTTGAAATCACAGACCGAGATGTTAAGATTCTCAAGCGCACCAGAATACCTCTTGTTCGAGTTCGTTGGAACTCCTGTCGTGTCCCAGAGTATACCTGGGAACGAGAAGATGAAATGAAACTCAAGTATCCCCAGTAAGAAAAGTGCAACCACTACTGAGGCTGAAGCTACTGCGGAATTTCAGGACAAAATTCCAAACCAACGGGGGGTTGATGTGACACCCCAGGAAAAACCAGTAAAGCACGCAACTTAATTAGCTTCCTCAGTAACCACGTGCTAAATTTCGGGACGAAATTTTCTTAACAGGGGAGAATGTGACAACCCTCATAATTACATGTATCCGTACGATCCATTAATGTTAATTAAAGTGCTTGATGACTATGTTGAATTACTTAACTGCTTTCTGATTACTGCGTCACACTTACATGTGCTTGTTAACATACTAGTCTTGTACAGAAAATTAACTAAATAGTCCTGTATGCTTTCCTGAGTGTTGGGAATTAAAAGTATTACAAAAAGATATATATAGGACACTATACGGAACAACTTGACACTTTAACGGAACGATATCTAACCGAATAACCAGACATTACCCGGGACACCAAATTTTTGTCAAATACATTATTTATTTTTTTCTTGGCTAGTCATGATCCCCATACACCTTAACACCCATTAAAATTCTCTACTAACTAACATATGAAATTATATACTTGAAATTCAACTTACATTTACCAACTAGTTACAAAACTTACATCTAACCCCCCCCCCCCCCATACCTGATTTCGGTCACAAGAGGACCCACAAAAATCCTCATCACACTTCCAAGATTTATCCCATATTTTATTAGATTGATTGCTTGTAGAGGTGAACAAGATATGTAGTAGGATCATTATAAGTATGGTCTTGAGATCACCATATCACTTCCATATCTTCACAAAGATTACACCCTCTCTCACTCATCTCTCCCTCTCCTCTCGGCCACACCATAACCGCCACCACCACCACCACCATAACAACACCATCTTCATCCATTTTGAGCTTCATTCAAGTGCTAAAAGGAGGACCTAAGGAGCTTGAAGTTGTAGATCATCAAGGAGCTTCCTCTCTTGCTTTTTCACAACACATTTCATCATCTTTGCACAAGAGATCTTCCCTAGCCTTTGTGCTAGTTGTAAGTTCTTGTTTAACTCTTGTCCATCTTCTTGTTATGATTAAAAGTTGTAGTATGTTAAGTATATCAAGAACACTAAGGAACATGAACTAAAAACATGAACATAAAGCATTACACAAGGTTTACATAAAGATGAAATGTGATGAAGTTTTGTTAGTATGATGTTGTTTGGTATATGTTGATGCTTGCTTGTGATTACTAGAAATACGTTGTTGATCACTAAACATGTTAACGGAATCAATCGAGCACACGTTAGAAAGTTAAGAGCTGAAAACAGGAAGCTGGTTGATGTTTACAGCCAACTTCAGTTGAATGTAACCAGATAATAACTTAACATAAACTTGATTTTCTTGAGTCTATCACGTGTTATTTCGAAATACGGTTCTAATGGCACTGGAATCATAATTTTTGGACTTCGTTTGCTATTTTTAAAGGGGTCGTTACTGCAGAAAATGTGTGTTATGTTTTTCATCATAACTTGAAATCCATGTAGAATTAGCCCATGAAATTTGTACTGTAGATGACCACTGATGTATTTGTAATTTTGCCACTAGAATTTCATCAATCAGACTTATGATGAATTTTAAATAAATTATTCTGTGGATAGCAGTCAGAAAGTGATGAATCTGATTGTAGTCCGGTAAATGATTTCTTATAAAATATTGGTAGTGAATTGGATCCCGAGATTTTTACACAATAATATCTGGATCATTTAAGACCTTCTGTAAAAAGTTAGAAATTTTTGGAATAGGTTAACTATTTTATTAAAATTCCCAAAAACAGCCTAGTTTTGAATGTAAAAGCTGAAACGACATAAGTAGTAATTTGCGTGTATAAATGTCGGGTGGGTTATCTGAGAATGAACTAACATGTTATATGTCAATGAAAGTGTTATGTGCAATTTCGTATGTTTACTTATGAATGGGAATAGACGGGAAGTTTATATGGGCATAAACCGTTAAAGTGAGTGCATGTTATGTGGTAGATGCGTGTAGGAACTTCGTGCTTATTTGAAGTCACTAATAAACTAAGTGGTAATCATACTAGGACGTGATTGACCGACCTTGACAGTTAGTTATTTTTGAGAGTCAAACCGAGAAACCAAAGGTGAGTTCACACTCCATCTAAGGCATGGGATTCCCGATGGTTGGGAATGGGTTAAAGAACTAAAACGGAGCCTGCATATCCTCCTTAGGTAGGATATGTACCGCCATCCTCCATAGGTAGGATGCCAATATTAATCCTGCATATTCTCCTTGGGTAGAATACGTACGTTCGTCCTCCTTTGGTAGGACAACAACCTTAAAACTTACTAGACAAAACTCTATCATTAAGTCCCTCATTTTATATCGACTTAATCGCCGAGGCCAATGGCGAGCGGGTCATTAGTTAATATCTCTATTAGGTTTAACAAAACTCACACAGTGCCGTTTGGACGGGCGTGTACTAATGGACTAATGCAAACTGTCAATGATGATAGAACATTGACGTAGGGCACAACTATTGTTCGTCAGTTGTCGATATGGTAACGGTCTAGTGGTTCACATGGGGAAGCCCCCACGGGTCATGGTTTGGGAAAGAAGGAATTGGTTAATCATATTTTCAACTATGGGGTAACCCCCACGGCAAGTAAGCCAGCAAAAGACAAACCACTTTTCGAAAACAACTTAAAACAAACACCCAACTGTGAACTCGCTTAACTTTATTGTTGACTCGTTGTTACATGCCTTACAGGTCGTTAGTTGCTTATGGAGCTTGCACGAGGAGGAGGTCGTTGTGGGTTATGGACTGTTATGTTCCGTGCTTAACATTTGAACTTTATGTACTTATTGAACTTATGTTTTGGTTCTACGTCTTATGCTTCCACTGTTAACTTAAAGTTGGTTACTTTCTTTTGGTCACCAATTGTATTGTGGTTGGTTTTATTTACTTAATTATGTTGTTCAAAATGATTGGTGGCTCGATCCTGGTCGCGTCATGCCTCCAAGCGGTGATACTCCGCATGGTGGATTTTGGGGGTGTGACAATGATTCTCAAAAGAAGGTGACAAGAGATTAAATTCTTCAAAATTAGACTCTTCTTGAATTTTAACATTAACGGACTCACCTTTTTCGTTGTTTAACTCATGTGTCGGTTCTTCACTTATTTGTTCTTCCATTTTTACACTTTCAACTATCTCTTCTTTATTTAATTCTTCTCTTGCGCGGGACTCCTCTTCCCTTGCGCGAGATTTTTTTATGTAGCGCTTGATAGTTTTAAGGTGTTCTAATATCCTATCGGTCACTTCGGTGATAGAGTAAGGATCGGGATTTTCAAATCTCGAATCCGGTTGTTCGATCCTTTGTTCCTCATGATACCCATATGAAGTAGATGGTTCATACCATTGTTCTTCATTGTAAGTATATGATGGATAAGGGTCGTAATTTTGTTCTTCATAATACTCATATGAGGTGGGTGGTTCACGCCAAGGTTCCTCATAGTAAGCATATGAAGGTGGTGGCTCATATCTTGGTTCCTCAAAGTATGAGTAAGAAGGCTCATACCTTGGTTCATCAAAATACGAGTATGAGGGAGGAGGTTCATACCTTTGGTCTTCATAGGATGTGTATAAAGTTGATGGCTCGTACCTGGGCTCCTCATAGTAGGTGTATGAAGTGGATGGTTGATAAAAGTTACAATATTGGACCGAGTGCGGGTCACCACAATTAGTGCAATAATTATTCCTATAATCATCCTCCTCATAGGTGTAGTTGTAACCTCCTGAGTATTGATCCACAAGAATCACTCAGCAGACCACAACCAAGTCTCGAGATCAGAAAACAAAAATAAAAACGGAAACAGAGGCTGGATACGGCCCCGTGTACAGAATCTGTATATGGGCGTTTTAATTAAAGTTACTGATTTCGTTGAGCACGGCCCCGTGTTCAATTTCTGTTACTGGGGGTTTTTATGAAAAATATGCAGCATGGCCCGTGTTCAGTGAGCACGGCCCGTGTTCAACTTACTATAAATGCAAAACTAAACTAAAATGCAGAAAAAATGTGCGCGCGATTTGAAAAAGTTTTGAAAAACTGATTAGGCCGTCGATTTTAAGCTTTCTTAAAATCCTTGTGTTCCCGGCAACGATGCCAAAAACTTGATGCGTGTGTGGTGTGTATATATTTTTAAGTATATTTTAAGCCCTTTTTACACGTTAGTCAAGTTTTAAATTTATAAAACACGATATTTTACTAACACCAAACACACATATGGGCAAGTGCACCCATCGTGAGCATTGTATAGTGTTGGCAAGATACCGAGGTCGTCCAAGGACACAAGAGCTTTTAGTACCGGTTTTGTGACAACCCTCACTAAACCAGGTATCCGTACGACTTAATTAATAATTAATTACTGCTTAATTATTGTGCTTACTTGAAATTGTGGATAAACTGCTACTTGAATGCTGATACATGTACTTACTTGCATCATACTTTACTTGCTGACACTCCATGTTTTGCTTACAGCACCTTTGTGACAACCTTGATGCACCAAACGCACAGTAGCACAATGAACGGGTAACCTATTAAACGTGCTGTCATAACCAGCACCAGGCAGGCACTGCCTCTAAGGCCTGTAAGAGCCAGAGATAGTTTACTACACTAATAGAAAGTGTAGGGATATAAGGGTTGTAGAACTGCGTCACTAGGAATGAGATTACAGTGACCGGATGTGCCTAAATATCGAATTATAAAATTTCGCCATGGCTTTATTTACAAAATATCGGAGGTGGGGTTTTCACAAAATAAAAACGGGGTAAATATATATATTTGATATATATATCCTTCATAGCGTCACTTGTAAAATGTTTACGAATATTTTGTGAAGTATACAAATATTATTTTTAGGGTAAAAATAATATAACAGAATGTTAACGATTCCAAAATAATACAAACGCCTTCATAATTAATAATAAGTTACAACGGTATAATTATTACCACCCGATCTTAAAACGTAACTTACGCAATTCAGAAAATACCAATGAACGCGTATTTGTCAGGAATATTATTTTGGAAAATTGTATGAAATAAAATATAATATTTTTGGGAAAAATGATTATATTTTGAAGTAAGAAATAAAATATATTAAGTGAGACTTAATAATGTATTTTGAATGTTACGAACACGCATGTAATAAATCCCCCATCCTTGGGAAGGAGAATAATTAGCAAGTACTTACAAAAATATAAACACGAAATAGTTGTCTAACTATTTCCCAAAAACTTAAACCTTAAGCTAAGGCACGGCCGTCCGTCTAATAGACTTAGTACGTGTAGGTCGTCGCACAGCTGCTTGATCAGGAGATATACTTGGTAGAGACGCACCACTGTGAGTTCATGCTCCCCCTTTTCTCTAACTGTTTTCAGTTTTCTAAACTGCGGGGGTGAAATACATGTTACTATGATTACGAATATTTCTTATATGGTATGGTTAGCGTAAGGATGGTTATTATTTAGATCATGTGAGTGGGTAGGCGGAAACTTGGGACTATTAATCCTTATAGTAGGACCGAGGGGCAGGAGCGGTAGATCTATCTGGGTGTAGCGAGCCCAGCCCCAGGCCCAACCAGTACGGACCTCGGGGTGACTTTGTATCCAACGCATAAATCTGCTAGGTTTGAGTCTTCCTACTTGCACTTCACAAATATCAATGGCCTTGCAAACCATTGGTGATCTCTTTTTCCTTATTTTCTACATACCAGGATTTTATACTTACAAAGGTTTTACTTACTCACTACACATGAACTTGCTCAACAATTTTTGTTGATTTTTCCAACTTACATGTATTTCAGGTAATTAAGGATCTGGCATGGTATGCTACGTTTTCCCGCTGCATAAGGGTTATGAGGTCATCCAAGTTTAGGAGATGTGGCTTTTTCTTGGACGAGTCACAGTCCTTAAACTGCGTTTATTTCACGTTGGTGTTGTGTCTTTTCAAACAACGTTTCTTTTTATGTTATCAGGTTGTAGTGTCTATCGAATGAGTTAACGCCTTAAGACAATGTTGTGTTACATATGTTTTAAAACTAAATTCAATGGATGATCTTGAACGGTTTTATTTCATATAGCTTGTTATGATTAAGCTATGGTATTAAGAAGTCACACCAAATTAACCACGCTTCCGCAAAGCCAGGGTGTGACAGCTTGGTATCAGAGCTCTGATCATAGCAAACTAGGATTCCTTCTCGAGTCTAGACTATGATCACTAGGGCTCTCACGAAAACATTTTTACACTGCATACCACTTAAGTCCAGATCCAAAACTTTTTACAAACAAATGTTGAGCACATTTATTTATTATTTATAGGCTCAGTCTGGGAGGCTGAGGCTCGGTCTGGAAGACCGAGGCTCGGTCTAGGTGACCGAGGTAGTTGGCTAGTGGGACTAGGAAGAGCAGTCTGAGAGGTTGGGAGAATAGGCTAGTGGGACCAGGAAGAGCAGTCTGAGAGGCTGGGAGAATAGGCTAAAGGGACTAGGAAGAGCAGTCTGAGAGGCTGGGAGAATTTGGCTAGTGGGACTAGGAAGAGCAGTCTGAGAGGCTGGGAGAATTTGGCTAGTGGGACTAGGAAGAGCAGTCTGAGGGGCTGGGAGGCTAGTGGGACTAGGAGAATTGTTTGATTGCTTACTTGGTGACTAATGTGCTTGACTGATTATATGATTGATTATTTGTACATAATTTGTGTTTGTGTTACTGACACCATGGACTCGTCCGGCACGGGTGATTCGGACACCACGGAGCCTAGACCCATAGTATCAGACGACTTAGAGTCTTCAGAGCACGAGGTCCACACATCAGATGTTACCAGCACAGACGAGGATGACTTTAAGCCCTTTGCGCTACCCAACGCTGTCGATGAGCCCGCTGATGGTCCTTTTGCTGGGTGCCTACCACTCGTAGAGATCCCTGCTCCCATACCTTTGGCCGTTTATCCTGCTTACGATATGCTCCTCGACGCCGACGCTGACGACGACGTCGATTCGTTTAATTATGAGCCCCTGGAGGACGATGTTGAGGGCGAGGCCCTTCTAGCTGACGGTGGTCTTTTGTTACTCGCAGATGCTCCAACTGAGGAGTCACCTGCACACTCGCCCGCTCCAGACTCCTTCGAGTCTGTGGCCTCCGCACCGTCACACACTCGGAGCGCACAGCACTATTCACACGGTTCAGATCCTAACAAGGCATCATCTGCTGTCTCTGCTCCTAGATTGCTTTCGATCACGATCTCGATGAGGATTTAGACCCTGTTTTTCCCTGGATTTGACCGGACCAGGAGATAGAGTTCATCCACTTGGATCAGCCTATGGTTGACCCAGTAGACCTAGTTGACCCTGCATTCGCTGATCATGCAGATTTTGATATGGAGTTCGTTGATCCCGAGCCTGCCATGGCCCTTGAGCCAGTAGCTGCTCTTGACCCAGTGTTTGAGCATGACCCTGTTCATGCTGGCATGACCATTGATCCTGTGATTGCTGACCTACCCATTGATGATCACCCTGCTGATGCACCACTACTGGAGGGTGACCGTGTTATTGCTGCTGATCATGTTGATCCCCCCACTTATCGCTGATATACCTGCTAACCCTCTTGTTGCACCCCACCCTGACCCTGTGCCTGTACAGTTCGATCATGCGCCTTTTGCAACCCAAGTTGATCCTAGATACGCGCACCCCCGAAATGGGTGGATAGACGATGACAATGGTTACCCACCTTTCGAGTTTCCTGTGACGCTCTCTTGTGGCTCCTATTTCAGCCCCTGTTCCAGCTCCTGTGGATGCACCTTTGCTACCCACACTCACCGCTGATGTACTCCACATCGTTACATGACCCGGAGCTTGCACTTGAACCAGCTACTCCACCATTTGGGTCAGCTTGATGTTGCGCCTGCTGAACCTACACCTTTACGTGGTCACGATCCTGTTTCTTTTTGTCTGCCGGACGTTGCTCCCCTTACATCTACCTGCATCAGACAACCCCCTCACCGGTGGAGAGGTTCGTTTTCCCTTGTGGAGATCGACGCCCGTGCACCATCATGCCTAACACTTTCTGTCTGGACATACCCGCGCCTAGTAGAGATGCTCCAGGCAGCACCGCTTGCTATATTCACCTCTACAACGCTCGATAAGCCGATTTGATGGTCCCTATAAACGCACTATGCTAACTATAAACCCTCACCATTTCTCGCGTTATGAAAACCACACAAGTTGCTCCTGTAACATCAACTGCAGTTAAGGATATGAGTCGCGGAACGTTGAAGCTTGAACTGACACCACAAAGGGCAACTTAAAACACCACGTCCTCCACCAGCATGCCTCGACCCGCCACGTACATCAGGATCCCTTTTATGCTCTTGACCTCTGAAAATTAACCGTCCTCAGGATCTCGATACTCGTTCCTTTTACCATTAAGCGGCAAATCAGTTGACTACTTCGAGGAATATACGGGCTCGCGGAGGAATTCAAGCATGTCGACGGTTTACTTTTCTTTCCTCCCCCACCTTAGTCACCAGAAATGTTGGTGTCTGGATAACGCAGACTGCGTTATGATAGGGTAGAGACCCCAAGATTATGGAAATTTGTGAAGACCACATCTGACTACGTAATTTAGATATGCGGATATACTTGTTGGGCAAGGGTAGGGAGAGCCGGTGACCCGGATAATGTGATACATTTTGTAAGACAATGAAGTTGTAGCTGGAAAACGATGGGAACCAATTGTCATTAAGCATGCACCCAAAGCACTGTGGCCAATAACCAACGAAGGCACAATCGCCATATCATTACTAAATGCGATCAGTAACGCTTATGTGCGTACTAAAATTTTAATACTACATGTTTACTTGCTATACTTTCATTAAACGAAACCCTCAAATTATGATTTTTATGCAATATGCTTACCCGTTTAATGAAGACCTAATTATAAGACGTGATACCAATATAACATGAATGTGATGTGACTGAGAAACACGTTTTGTTTGATATACTTTCGGTAAACATGATTCCAATTACTTGCTTGATAAATGGCGTGATATGTAATATGATGACTTAAACATGTGTGATACAAGTGTTTCGAACGACTATTTATGTTCCCCGAATAGAAGCAACCTAACTAACATGAACTTCTTCCTAGAAGATGTCGCATCAAGAGATCACCCGACTGACTGAGGCAGAATGGTTAGCGCACGCCTCTCGAGTCAGAGCTCGGCACGAGGTTCTTCGCTACCAACATGGCGAAGGTGCCTCGGGGTGTGACAACTGCCACTTTCGGGTAATTTACTTACATTTAAAACAGTGATTTACATTATACAAGCATGTGTTTTGAATATTCTGACTGTATGATTACATGGTATACATCTTAGAAAACTCAGGGAATATTCATTTGTTATTACACATGATTCATTTTTATTGGGTACATTTGAAATAGTGCAAACAATTCATCGAAACAACTAGAGTAGTGCCTAGTAAACTAGAGTACTGACGAAAACTCCGGATCCGCAGAAAACATCTAAAAGGACATCTTAAAGACTCGGATGAGAGTCCAACATCAATTATATATTAAACCCTATGTGGGAATACAAGGGTTTGGTTAATATTCTACCAATGCCCGGTAGCACTAAAAACTGTCCGAAATGCGCTAAAAATGACCACTTCATGAATTGTCCGCAAAAATTCAGCAAATATAGTTTTATTACAAGATGCAAAAATTGATGTTTAGGCACCAATTTCATATAAAAATACTTATGGAATATCAATTACACACATAACGGAAATTTGCCCTATAACTTCCATAAGAGAACGTTTCGACTATTTATTAGTGAAACGAGCACTAAACAATAATCCGAACTACATTTTGGCACATGTAGCGAACTAGTGATTATTATTTTTGGCCTTGTATGGTAAAAATAAAATCATTTCAAGTCATGAAACATCTAAAAAAGTTGGAAAACTTAAACACCTAAATACTTGCATCTTTTTATTTCATTTTGAATCAAAAATATTACTAACACATTTTTTCCACATGAGACCCCCCCCCCCCCCACCTAGTGAACGTGAATAAGGGGTCTTTTACCCCATGTTTATGTTATAAAATATCTAGATATTTTATTTAGATGCAAGTGGATTAAATTGGTAAATTATTATAACACTTAACTAGTAAGAATTACTAGCACTTATCCTCATTTTACACCATATTTTACACACACATAAGAGAACTCTCTCATCATCTTCATCTTTTCCTCAAGAACACCCACCATAAACCCAATAATTTTTATCATCTTCTTCATAACCAAGATGGATTTCTTTGGAACATAGGGTGATCTAAGGCTTTTGGAAGCAAAAGGAAGGGTTTTTCATCCATACCAAAGTGTTCTAACATCAAGATCATCATCTTACTTATTCTTAATAATCTCTAAAGATCATCCCTAGCCTAGTGCTAGAAGTAAGCTTCTATTTTTTTTATACATATTATGTTTATGATTGTTATTATAATTAATAATAACCATATATAATCATACATAATGAACAAGAAAAATACAAAGAAGCAAAGATAAAAATCATCAGATAATTATGTTTGTTTATATTGTGATTTAAGACTTGTAATATGCATATTTGATGTTGTTATGATGATTAGAATACAAATAAATTGTTAGAAGGTGTTTTAAAAATATGATCTAATAATCATACATGTTTATGTTAAATGGTTTTTAACATAAAGGGTTATAAAGGAATGATCATATCTAGTAATCTTGTGAAAGTATTTAGGGTTTATATTCAAAAACAAGACTTTCACAAGATTATAAAAATTAACATACAACTAAAGATTTTTATAAAAGTTGTTAAAACTAGAATTTAATTTGGTTTATGAACTAGTTAACATATGAAAGGATCATGTTTAAAACCCTACATGATTTGCTTATCATCTTGATGATTTGATGTTATAAAAGTCTTATAATGTTTAGTTAAGATGATTAAATAAATTGTTGATTGATTTATTAAAGAAAATGATATGTTTAATGAAACATGGTTAAGATAAAAATACAAAGGTTATATGGTCAATTTTTATAAAAACTTTATTTTATAAAATAACAACATTTTTGAGTAAATCTCTACAAGATTTATAAAGGTTATTAAAGAAGTGTTTATAAAATAAAAGACAAGGAAAATATATATTTTTTTTAGAAAATATATATTTGGTTACTTTAAACAATTTTTGTGTGATATATTACTTGGTGTATTAGTTATATATATCATTGTAGGAACTTGAATCTCATGTCAACTTTGAACTCAAAACACGTTATAATAAAAGTCCTACGAGACTTCACATAATAACGCCTTAAAACGAGTTACGGACGATTCTAATAATCGGACACCAAATATGGTCAAAATGAACGACGGACGACTACTTAAGCTAATTGCCAATCCGGGGAGTTACTACGACGTTAGACGATCTTTCGACACGAAATATAAATATACTATCGATAACAAATTTTCGGATGTTTAGAAACTTATAAAAACTAGTATGTTTTTATTACTAACATCTATACTTAGTTAATTTTTATAAAAAGGGTTTTTTTATAAAAATGAAAGGCTTACATGTATTAGTGGGCTATTTTTCTACAAATGGGCTTATTATACTTAATGGGCTATTTTTATAAACAAATGGGCTAGTTTAAGTAATGGGCTATTGTTTTATAAATGGGCTTATTTTTCATAATGGGCTTAACATAAATTAATGGGCTAAGCCCAAATACTAAACATATGGGCCAAAGCCCAACACTATTAAAGCCCAACACTATTAAAGCCCAACACTATTTAAGCCCAACACTATTCAAGCCCAACACTATTCAAGCCCAACACTATTTGAGGCCCAACACTATTTGAGGCCCAACACTATTGAGGCCCAACACTATTTGAGGCCCAACACTATTTGAGGCCCAACACTATTGAGGCCCAACACTATTTAAGGCCCAGCACTATTTAAGCCCAATAACTTGAAAACATGGGCTCGGCCCAATGATACCATTTTTGCGAACACAACTATACAACGGATACACATAAGACACGAGATTCAGCGGACGAGATCCGACCATACAACTCATACATCGAATACACAGTTAACGAACAATAAGGACATACAAGTCTTACACACATATAAGACATAAGACTTGTACTCAAGTTATTACAAAGACCGAAGTGTCTAACAAAAATAAGAACGTTTGTAGGTCGCCACGCAATTCAGGACGACCGCACGTGAGATCTTATTTTCATCTATTTTCAGGACGCAATACTGTGAGTTCATGTTCCCCTATTCATTTACAACGTTTTACAACTTTACAAATATCGGGGAAGATACATGTTCTAAGTATGTTAAAGTTAGGTAATGAAACACCTAGATCATGTGAGAAATTAGGGCCATAACTAAAGCACCATTAATCCAGTTTGGACCAAGGAACAAAGGTTTAGATCTAATGGGTGTTAGCGAGCCCCACTCATGGCCATTTTGCCTAGGAGTGCATTTGTTGCCCTACGACATGGTGTCGATACAATTAAAAATCGTCTAGGGTTGGTTTGCTTCCTATTTCGTCACACATATTAATGTCCTTGCAAAACATTAATGATCAACGATTTCATTGACGCTTTACATACTACAACTCACATTTTTCATACATCGTTTACAACTAAATTGCATGAATTCACCAACTTTTGTTGATGTTTTCCAAACTTAACATGTATTTCAGGGAATTAAAGGACCATGTCGGATTTTTCAGTCAAGATAACAAGTACAGGAACTCCATGCCATCTTTTGAAGGGTTTAGCTATTATATTTCGCCTCTTTGAGGAAATATGATGGTTTAACCTTTAGTAGTTTATTTCAAGTTTATGTATGAAACAATAACGCTTTATTTTCATGTTTATGATTTGTAACCGACACACTAAACGTATGTTGTAATCTTTTGAAACACTATGTAATGGCAATGGAGTATGTTTTATTCATATAGTATGTTCATGTACATCGATATTTATGCAATGAAAACCAGACAGATCACACCTTGCGTTTCCGCTATGAGCGGGTGTGACAGCTTGGTATCAGAGCATCGATTGTAGTGAACCAGGATTCTTTATTGAGTCTAAGTCTACAATCACTAGGGATCTCTCATGAAAACCATCTAAACACAAAAACATGTTTTCATTTGCATAAACATTTTTCATGGTCCATTTTCAACAAGAATTCATCTAATACAAATCAAGCAAGGACATTAGTGTCTTAGTCATCTAAATGGTAGACATGCAACTTTAAGTTAATCCACACAACTCAAGTAGGATAACTTAAAATGAACCTTATATGAAAAACTTGGTGTTATATATTAAATGCATCTGAGTGGTCTGGTTGGACATATTTTATTGTTTATGTTAATTTATTTACTCTCATTATATGTTTGGTGGTGATATTGCTATTAATGTTATGAATATTTTTTTTTTTACAAACCAAATCAACGTCTAATCTTATCCTATTTCTCCTTTGGAAGAATCATGCCACCGAGGAGAATCTTACGTTCACGAACTAATCCACCCCCACCTCCACCAATGCCTACAACCGAGGCGGAACTGAATGCACTTATAGAACAGAGAATCACTCAAGCTATCGCACTGTATGAGGCATCCCGTGTCGAACAAAGTGGAGGCACCGGCGGATCGGGAGGCCAGGGTCCAGGCGGTACTTCAGGTGGAACCGATAATATGGGGTGCACATTCAAGCAGTTTCTAGACTGCAAGCCGCTTAACTATGATGGCACAGGCGGTGCTGTGGCTTATGTGAGATGGACGGAGAAAACGGATTCCACTATCAGAATGAGCAGATGTTCTGTTAATCAACAAGTCACTTTTGTTACTGGCTTGTTTCTCAACGAGGCCCTTACCTGGTGGAACCTACAAGTGCAGACTTTGGGTGATAACGTTGCTTATGCGTTGACGTGGTATGAACTGAAGGAACGTATGAGGGAGAAGTACTGTTCTCGTGCTGAACTCCAGAAGTTGGAGAACGAGTTTTGGAACCTTACCATGGTCGGAGCTGATATCACGGGATATACTCAAAGATTTCACGATTTGTCCCGTGTAATTCCTTATCTTGTAACACCAGAGTACAAGCGTATCGAACGCTATATCTGGGGACTTTCTGACAAGATTCGAAGTCTGGTTACTACAGCTAAACCCACGACCATTACTCAGGCTGTGACTATAGCCGTGAGTCTTACTGAAGACGGGGTCAGGATGAAGATATTCACTGAGAAAGGTGATGACAAGGAGGAAACACCTGTTGAGTCTTCCAACCGTGGGAAGAGGAATTACTCGAATTTTAAGAAGGGAACCCGTGGTAATAACAACAACAATAACAACAACTACAACAACAATAACAATAACCCCAACAACAACAACAACAGGCGACAGAATAACCAGCAAAAGGATGCAAGGATGTTTGTAGCCACAAACGACACTGGTCCTAAGAAGTACTCTGGTACTATGCCCAAGTGTGAGCGATGCTCGTATCATCACATGGGTGATTGTAGGAAATGTGACAAGTGTGGCAAGCTTGGCCACCGTACCGAGTCATGTTGGGGAACGTGAAATAATACAGGATCGGGAAGTGGATTTGGTAACAAGAATGGAAACGGAAATGGTAGTAATCAAGGATGTTTTGGATGCGGAAGCAAAGATCACTACAAGAAAGACTGTCCTAAAGAAATTCAAGCTCGTGGACGATCTTTTGTGATTGGAGCCAAGGATGCGCGCCAAGACCCTAATGTGGTCACTGGTACGTTTCTCCTCAATGATCATTTCGCATCCATATTATTTGATACCGGAGCCGATTTTAATTTTATCTCTATAGAATTTAAAAATATTCTGCGCTTGGAACCTAGTAAACTAGATGTTCCATATTCTATAGAATTGGCTAACGGTAGACTAATAGAGACGGGAGAAGTTGTTAAGGAGTGTACCTTAGAACTTGGTGAACAAAAATTCAATATCGATCTCTTACCCGTTGAATTGGGTAGTTTCGACGTAGTGGTTGGCATGGATTGGCTATCCAACAATCGAGCCGAAGTCGTTTGCCACGAGAAGATTATTCGACTACCACTACCGAACGAAGAGACACTTGTTATACATGGAGAGAAGCGTGACACCCCATTGCGGATCATCAATTGCATGAAAGCGCAGAAATACTTACGAAAAGGTTATATTGCCTTTCTAGCGCATATAGTAGACAAGAAGGCCGATGGGCCGAAGTTGACAGATATTCCGGTAGTAAAAGAATTTCCTGAAGTCTTTCCTGAAAACTTGCCAGGACTACCGCCTTATCGACAAGTCGAATTTCACATCGACTTGGTACCAGGAGCCGCACCTGTAGCCAGATCTCCATATCGATTAGCACCTTCTGAAATGCAGGAATTGTCCACACAACTTCAAGAGTTGTTGGATAAGGGATTCATCAGACCGAGTTTCTTGCCTTGGGGAGCTCCAGTTCTTTTTGTGAAAAAGAAGGACGGGACATTCAGAATGTGTATCGACTACAGAGAGTTGAATAAACTCACCATCAAGAATCGGTATC
The DNA here is from genome assembly GCA_030545235.1 of Helianthus tuberosus. NCBI lineage: Eukaryota > Viridiplantae > Streptophyta > Magnoliopsida > Asterales > Asteraceae > Helianthus > Helianthus tuberosus. Next base: position 60,159,612 of record CM060445.1, read on the forward strand.
CACTACCGAGGATTGACGACTTATTCGATCAACTTCAAGGGTCGAGTTTTTATTCAAAGATAGACTTACGATCGGGGTATCATCAATTACGAGTTCAAGAAGAAAGCATACCGAAAACGGCTTTTCGGACTCGTTACGGTCATTACGAGTTTCTCGTTATGCCTTTTGGTTTAACGAACGCACCAGCGGTCTTCATGGATTTAATGAACCGCGTGTGCAAGCCGTATCTCGACAAATTCGTCATAGTGTTCATTGACGACATCTTGATATACTCACGATCGGCAGCCGAGCATGAACAACATTTGAGAACCATTTTAGAACTGCTCAAAAAGGAGAATTTATACGCAAAGTTTTCCAAATGTGAGTTTTGGATTCGTGAAGTACAATTTCTCGGGCATATAGTGAACGAGAAGGGTATTCAAGTAGACCCGTCGAAGATTGAATCGATTAAGAATTGGGAAGCGCCCAAGACTCCTACTGAAGTGCGACAATTTTTGGGCTTAGCGGGATATTATCGGAGATTCATTGAGAATTTCTCAAAGATTGCTCAACCGCTAACTTCTCTTACACAGAAAGACAGGAAATTCGATTGGGGAGAGAAACAAGAAGCAGCATTTCAACATCTTAAAGACAAGTTGTGCATTGCACCAGTCTTATCATTACCCGACGGTACCGATGACTTTGTGGTATACTGTGATGCTTCGCATCAAGGTTTGGGTTGTGTACTCATGCAACGTAAAAAGGTTATCGCGTACGCGTCCCGCCAACTGAAAGTTCACGAGAAGAACTATACCACTCACGACCTAGAGTTAGGCGCGGTGGTATTTGCTTTGAAAATTTGGCGGCATTACTTATATGGTACACAGTGCACCATTTTCACAGGTCATAGGAGTCTACAACACATATTCAACCAAAAAGAATTAAATATGCGTCAGCGACGTTGGGTTGAATTATTAAACGACTATGATTGTGAAATCAAGTACCATCCGGGCAAGGCGAACGTTGTAGCAGACGCCTTGAGCCGCAAGGAACGAGTTAAAACACTAAGAGTGCGAGCACTAGAGATGACGATTCACACAGATCTTACCGCACGAATTCAAAATGCACAACAAGAAGCGCTCAAGGAAGAGCATATTCTAGAAGAATCACTTCGAGGCATGGAAAAACAGTTAGTACCAAAGGAGGATGGAACTTTGTACTTTGCGGGTAGAATTTGGGTTCCATTCTTTGGAGGTCTCCGAGATCTCATTTTTGAGGAAGCACATAGGTCAAAGTACTCGATCCATCCTGGATCAGATAAGATGTACCAAGACTTAAAAGAGTACTATTGGTGGCCTAACCTCAAAAAGGATATTGCTAACTATGTTAGAGAATGCCTGACCTGCGCGAAGGTCAAGGCAGAGTATCAGAAACCATCAGGTTTACTACAACAACCTGAGATTCCCGCTTGGAAATGGGAACAAATATCGATGGACTTCATTACGAAGTTACCCAGGACCTCTAAAGGTCATGACATGATATGGGTAATCGTCGATAGATTGACAAAGTCCGCACACTTCTTACCGATTCGGGAGAAGGATAGTACTGAGAAACTAGCGGAAATATATCTCAAAGAAATAGTGACTCGTCATGGAGTGCCTATTTCAATCATTTCGGACCGAGACGGTCGTTTTGTTTCGAGAATATGGAAATCATTTCAACAGGCCTTTGGATCTCAATTGAATCTAAGTACGGCCTTTCATCCACAAACTGACGGCCAGAGCGAACGGACAATCCAAACACTCGAAGATATGCTTCGTGCATGTGTTATGGATTTAGGCGGCAATTGGGATAATCATCTACCTCTAGTTGAGTTTTCCTACAATAACAGCTACCATACAAGTATACGAGCTGCACCGTTCGAAGCTCTTTATGGTCGAAAGTGTCGCTCTCCGCTATGTTGGGCGGAAACAGGCGATAGTCAATTAATTGGTCCGGAACTAGTCCAAGATACTACGGATAAAATTTTTCAGATCCGAGACCGTATCAAGGCGGCTCGCGATCGACAAAAGCTCTACGCAGATGGAAAACGAAAACAAGCATCTTTCGAGGTTGGAGAGAAAGTTTTGTTGAAAGTCTCACCTTGGAAAGGCGTAGTGAGGTTCGGTAAACGTGGAAAGCTTAACCCGCGTTACATTGGACCATTTGAAATCTTGGAAAAGATTGGCACTGTTGCTTACAAGTTGAAGTTACCAGATGAACTTAGCAGTGTACACCACACGTTTCATGTGTCAAATCTTAAAAAGAGTCCAATACAAGTAACCGTTGCCATTCCTGTGGATGAAATTCACATTGACGACAAACTCCATTTCACTGAAGAACCTGTTGAGGTCACGGACTGGAAGGTCAATAAAACACGGAGAAGTCGTATCAAATTGGTAAAGGTTCGTTGGAACTCTCGTCACGGACCCGAGTATACTTGGGAACGTGAAGACAGAATGAAGGAAAAATATCCTCACTTATTTCCGAAAACTCCTGCAAAGAATAACAAAGCTAGAATTTCGGGACGAAATTCTAAATAACAAGGGGAGAATGTGACAACTGCCACTTTCGGGTAATTTACTTACATTTAAAACAGTGATTTACATTATACAAGCATGTGTTTTGAATATTCTGACTGTATGATTACATGGTATACATCTTAGAAAACTCAGGGAATATTCATTTGTTATTACACATGATTCATTTTTATTGGGTACATTTGAAATAGTGCAAACAATTCATCGAAACAACTAGAGTAGTGCCTAGTAAACTAGAGTACTGACGAAAACTCCGGATCCACAGAAAACATCTAAAAGGACATCTTAAAGACTCGGATGAGAGTCCAACATCAATTATATATTAAACCCTATGTGGGAATACAAGGGTTTGGTTAATATTCTACCAATGCCCGGTAGCACTAAAAACTGTCCGAAATGCGCTAAAAATGACCACTTCATGAATTGTCCGCAAAAATTCAGCAAATATAGTTTTATTACAAGATGCAAAAATTGATGTTTAGGCACCAATTTCATATAAAAATACTTATGGAATATCAATTACACACATAACGGAAATTTGCCCTATAACTTCCATAAGAGAACGTTTCGACTATTTATTAGTGAAACGAGCACTAAACAATAATCCGAACTACATTTTGGCACATGTAGCGAACTAGTGATTATTATTTTTGGCCTTGTATGGTAAAAATAAAATCATTTCAAGTCATGAAACATCTCAAAAAGTTGGAAAACTTAAACACCTAAATACTTGCATCTTTTTATTTCATTTTGAATCAAAAATATTACTAACACATTTTTTCCACATGAGACCCCCCCCCCCCCCACCTAGTGAACGTGAATAAGGGGTCTTTTACCCCATGTTTATGTTATAAAATATCTAGATATTTTATTTAGATGCAAGTGGATTAAATTGGTAAATTATTATAACACTTAACTAGTAAGAATTACTAGCACTTATCCTCATTTTACACCATATTTTACACACACATAAGAGAACTCTCTCATCATCTTCATCTTTTCCTCAAGAACACCCACCATAAACCCAATAATTTTTATCATCTTCTTCATAACCAAGATGGATTTCTTTGGAACATAGGGTGATCTAAGGCTTTTGGAAGCAAAAGGAAGGGTTTTTCATCCATACCAAAGTGTTCTAACATCAAGATCATCATCTTACTTATTCTTAATAATCTCTAAAGATCATCCCTAGCCTAGTGCTAGAAGTAAGCTTCTATTTTTTTTATACATATTATGTTTATGATTGTTATTATAATTAATAATAACCATATATAATCATACATAATGAACAAGAAAAATACAAAGAAGCAAAGATAAAAATCATCAGATAATTATGTTTGTTTATATTGTGATTTAAGACTTGTAATATGCATATTTGATGTTGTTATGATGATTAGAATACAAATAAATTGTTAGAAGGTGTTTTAAAAATATGATCTAATAATCATACATGTTTATGTTAAATGGTTTTTAACATAAAGGGTTATAAAGGAATGATCATATCTAGTAATCTTGTGAAAGTATTTAGGGTTTATATTCAAAAACAAGACTTTCACAAGATTATAAAAATTAACATACAACTAAAGATTTTTATAAAAGTTGTTAAAACTAGAATTTAATTTGGTTTATGAACTAGTTAACATATGAAAGGATCATGTTTAAAACCCTACATGATTTGCTTATCATCTTGATGATTTGATGTTATAAAAGTCTTATAATGTTTAGTTAAGATGATTAAATAAATTGTTGATTGATTTATTAAAGAAAATTATATGTTTAATGAAACATGGTTAAGATAAAAATACAAAGGTTATATGGTCAATTTTTATAAAAACTTTATTTTATAAAATAACAACATTTTTGAGTAAATCTCTACAAGATTTATAAAGGTTATTAAAGAAGTGTTTATAAAATAAAAGACAAGGAAAATATATATTTTTTTTAGAAAATATATATTTGGTTACTTTAAACAATTTTTGTGTGATATATTACTTGGTGTATTAGTTATATATATCATTGTAGGAACTTGAATCTCATGTCAACTTTGAACTCAAAACACGTTATAATAAAAGTCCTACGAGACTTCACATAATAACGCCTTAAAACGAGTTACGGACGATTCTAATAATCGGACACCAAATATGGTCAAAATGAACGACGGACGACTACTTAAGCTAATTGCCAATCCGGGGAGTTACTACGACGTTAGACGATCTTTCGACACGAAATATAAATATACTATCGATAACAAATTTTCGGATGTTTAGAAACTTATAAAAACTAGTATGTTTTTATTACTAACATCTATACTTAGTTAATTTTTATAAAAAGGGTTTTTTTATAAAAATGAAAGGCTTACATGTATTAGTGGGCTATTTTTCTACAAATGGGCTTATTATACTTAATGGGCTATTTTTATAAACAAATGGGCTAGTTTAAGTAATGGGCTATTGTTTTATAAATGAGCTTATTTTTCATAATGGGCTTAACATAAATTAATGGGCTAAGCCCAAATACTAAACATATGGGCCAAAGCCCAACACTATTAAAGCCCAACACTATTAAAGCCCAACACTATTTAAGCCCAACACTATTCAAGCCCAACATTATTGAGGCCCAACACTATTTGAGGCCCAACACTATTGAGGCCCAACACTATTTGAGGCCTAACACTATTTGAGGCCCAACACTATTTGAGGCCCAACACTATTGAGGCCCAACACTGTTTAAGGCCCAGCACTATTTAAGCCCAATAACTTGAAAACATGGGCTCGGCCCAATGATACCATTTTTGCGAACACAACTATACAACGGATACACATAAGACACGAGATTCAGCGGACGAGATCCGACCATACAACTCATACATCGAATACACAGTTAACGAACAATAAGGACATACAAGTCTTACACACATATAAGACATAAGACTTGTACTCAAGTTATTACAAAGACCGAAGTGTCTAACAAAAATAAGAACGTTTGTAGGTCGCCACGCTATTCAGGACGACCGCACGTGAGATCTTATTTTCATCTATTTTCAGGACGCAATACTGTGAGTTCATGTTCCCCTATTCATTTACAACGTTTTACAACTTTACAAATATCGGGGAAGATACATGTTCTAAGTATGTTAAAGTTAGGTAATGAAACACCTAGATCATGTGAGAAATTAGGGCCATAACTAAAGCACCATTAATCCAGTTTGGACCAAGGAACAAAGGTTTAGATCTAATGGGTGTTAGCGAGCCCCACTCATGGCCATTTTGCCTAGGAGTGCATTTGTTGCCCTACGACATGGTGTCGATACAATTAAAAATCGTCTAGGGTTGGTTTGCTTCCTATTTCGTCACACATATTAATGTCCTTGCAAAACATTAATGATCAACGATTTCATTGATGCTTTACATACTACAACTCACATTTTTCATACATCGTTTACAACTAAATTGCATGAATTCACCAACTTTTGTTGATGTTTTCCAAACTTAACATGTATTTCAGGGAATTAAAGGACCATGTCGGATTTTTCAGTCAAGATAACAAGTACAGGAACTCCATGCCATCTTTTGAAGGGTTTAGCTATTATATTTCGCCTCTTTGAGGAAATATGATGGTTTAACCTTTAGTAGTTTATTTCAAGTTTATGTATGAAACAATAACGCTTTATTTTCATGTTTATGGTTTGTAACCGACACACTAAACGTATGTTGTAATCTTTTGAAACACTATGTAATGGCAATGGAGTATGTTTTATTCATATAGTATGTTCATGTACATCGATATTTATGCAATGAAAACCAGACAGATCACACCTTGCGTTTCCGCTATGAGCGGGTGTGACACGGGGAGAAACCTACCTAACGGTAATGTTTAAGTCACCTAAGACACATTACGATACGTTTGGAAAGTCCCCAAAGTGCCTTGCTAATACCTTTTGTGATGATGAATTCTTGGATACAGGTTGTACCTACCAGCATTTCCTAGAATGCAACCCTCTGAATTTCGGTGGCACGGGCGGTGCCATAGCTTTTGTAAAATGGGCTGAGAATGTGGATGCCGTTGTGCGAATGAGTGGTTGCACGCCAGAGCAGCAAGTCCCGTACGTTTCCGGATTGCTACAAGATGGAGCTCTATTATGGTGGGACCGTAAGGTTCGAGAATTGGGCAAGGCTGTAGCATATGCGATGTCGTGGAGCGAGCTGAAAGAAATAATGCGGAAGGAGTATTGTTCTCAGAAGGATATCCAAGGGTTGGAACAAGAGTTCTGGGAGCTACAGAAGGAAGGTCCAGATGTGGTGAAGCACGTACGAAGGCTTTACGATTTGTCGCGGGTCATTCCGTACCTAGTGGAACCCGAGTTGAAGAAAATGGAGCAATCCATTTGGGAACTGACACCTCAAGCCTTGAGCTTGATGATGGTATCAACGCCACCATCACCCGCGATTGCCCATGTGATAGGACTGGAGCTCACTAAGGAAGCACTTAGATTGGTGAAACTTTCGATCCCGGACGAGAAGAAGGAAACACCAGTGGAGACATCTGAGAAGAACAAAAGGAAGCTCGGTGAATTTCAGGGAGGTGATCAGGCAAATGAAAAGAATAGGGCCAAAAAGGGAAAGATGTACCTGGGTAATCTACCTAAGTGTGAAGTATGCCAGCGCCATCATAACGGGAAATGCGGTAATAAGAAGTGTGACAATTGTGGTAAAAGGGGACACGGCAGGAAAACATGTTGGCAGGAGACGAAAAGGGGAAAGGAAGGTCGTAACTGCGATGGTAAGGGGCAGCTTGGGAAGGATTGCCCAAGGGAGATTAACCAAGACCATGAAGGAAAATCCAACACCGAAACTAGTGAAGCATGCCAGGACCCAGATATGGTCGCTGGTACGTTCCTTACCAACCCAAAATTTTGTATTTCATGTTATTTGATACCAGTGCCGACCATAGCCCCGCATCTCATGGAATTAGGAATCTACTTAGTTTAGTAGAGAGTAAGTTAGACAACCCACTCTTAATGAGGCCGGTTAATAAACGACCTCGTCATAGTAGCTAGGATGAAAGCGTGGTCGAGCAACCAAGCGGAGAATCGTTATCCGCATCCCGGAGTCGAACGACGAAGCAACCATGACCCATGAGGCAATGGACAGGAGGAGCCGAAGAACTAAGCACGAAGATCTTCTTATTACAACGAAATGCCCTAAGGTCTTCCCCGAGGATTTGTGACAACCCGCACTAAACCAGGTATCCGTACAACTTAATTACTGATTAATTACTACTTGATTACTGTGCTTGATTGAACTAGCTGATGAACTGCTACCTGCATACTGATACATGCACTTACTTGCATCATACTTTATTTGCTGTCACTACATTAATTACATACTGAACCCTAGTGACAAACATGATGCACAAAAAGCACAGTAGCACTAAACGGATACACAGTGAACATGCTGATATGACCAGCATCAGGCAGACACTGCCTCTAAGGCCTGTTAAGAGCCTCATATATTTTGGCTACACTGGTAGTGAGTGTAGGGTATAAGGGTTGCGTTACCGCGTCTCTAGGGATAAGATACACTGATTCGGATGTGCCAAAAACGTACTTTAAGTACCAAACACAACACTTTAATAATTTAACCAGCTTCTAGCTGACTAGTAAAGTGCCAGAAATGAGAAAATATTACTAGACACTTTCTAAAGCGTCGGGAAAACAAAATGTGTCACTAAAAATGTAATAACGACACTTTAAAGTCTTTTGTAACACTTTAACGGATTACTATCCAACCGGACACCCGGACTTTACCCGGAACACGAAAATATTACTATTTTCACAATTTATATTTTTCTGAGCCAGTTAGGGTCCCTGATTACCCTAACACCCGTCATAACACGCTTTATGCAACTAACAAGGTTAAACCCTTGGTTAACTTAATTAACAAAACAACCCCCCTAACTAGCTACTTAAAATCGGATCAAGGACCCCCCCCCCAACCGATTCGGTTGCCTAGGGGGCAACACCATGTACTTGTGATCTTGATGGAGATTGCCATGTCTAGTATCTTCACTACATTTTGACCAATGGACAATGCACTTAGAACTTCCTATATAAACACACTAGCACTTAGAGATAATAATCACTTCACAACTCAACTAAATCACTCTCTCTCTTGCTCTCTTGGTTCTCGGCCGAACCCACCCACACACCTACAACCATATTCGACTTTCATCCTCATCATTCCAAGATCATACATACGTCAAAGGTCGCATATAAGGAGCTTTGGTGCACTCGGATCACGAAGGACCTCCACCGTTAGCTTTTATCCACCTCGTTTTCGTCGAGATTCTTCCCTAGCCCCGAGCTAGAGGTATATCACGTAAAACTCATATTTAAGCTTGTTTAAAGTGGTTAAAAGGAATTTTATCGGTGAAATATCGTTAACATGCGTTTTGGAACTTTAAAGTCTACTAAAATCACAAAAATGGAGGTTAATAGCACATGTCTTGTGTAAAAGTCGTAGGACTTGAAATTTGTGTTTATCTAGACCCGATCTATAATGTGGTAGCTCGAATCTTCGTTTAACCCGACTTTGTAAAATCATGTATCATCACATAAGCTTGTTTTTTTAAAAGATACAAGGGTTAAAGGTGAAACACTACCACATTTTAGAGACATGAACTTGTGTGAAAATATTTTACTTGTGTAAAAGTAATTTAACCGGTACAATGGTGTTTAAAACTGGCGGATCTACGTATCCGCAAGTGGTATTTCTGAAAGACCACACTTTAAAGGAATCATGTTTTTTCTAAAGATGGATCTTACACTAATAAATATGATTTTATAAACCACAAGTGTGTAGACACTTGTGAAATGGAAAGATCCGACAAATAACTATTTTTGGGAAAATGACTAGAAGTTGTAAAGACGGATTTCTTTAAACACGGGGTTTTTACAAGATTGAAGTTACTTTATATAAGGATCCACATATATAAAGGTGATTTACATTAAAGTTGCGGAAAAACTACAAGTTCATGCGATTATGCACATTTACATACTTGTCGACTAGTTTGTTGTGTCGGAAATTGTTTGATTGAATAAAGAAGTTGTTGATTGATTTGTTTAAAAGAAAATGATACGCTTGAAAGCGTGGCCACCTCCAGTTACAGAGGAAACTCTGGCGAAATTTTCCTAAAAACCTAACACTTAAACTTTTTACACAACAAGTGTTAGAACTATTTTGAACATACTTTCGAAACATAAATTTCGCCAACGCTATATTTTACTAAATATTCGGAGGTGGGATTTTCACAAAAATTAACGTGATAAGTATATTTGTCACAACACTGTTTATGATTATTTTGTGAAAATACATAAATATTATTTTAGAGTAAAATAATATTTACAAGCGTTAATGATTCCAAAACTTTGCGAACGCTTACACAAACATATAAGTTACACCGGTAATTACATTACCACACGATTGATAAAACGTAACTTACGCACATGTATTGTATCCCCCATCCTTGGGAAGAAGTATAACTACCAAGTGTATACGGAACATAAACACGAAATAGTTGTCTAACTATTTCCCAAAGACATAAACTATAAAGCTAAGGCACGGCCGTCCGTCTAATAGAATTAGCACTTGTAGGTCGTTGCACAGCTTACTGTATTGGAGACACTTGGTAGAGACGCGCATTCACTGTGAGTTCATGTCCCCCTTTTCTCTAACTGTTTTCAGTTTACTTAACTGCGGGGGTGAAATACATGTTACTTTGTTTACAAGTACTTTATACACGGTATGATTTACGTAAGGAGGTTTAGATCATGTGAATGGGTAGTTAGAACACCGAGGGACTCGAGCGGTAGATCTATCTGGGTGTAGCGAGCCCAGCTCTAGGCCAAACGGACCTCTCTGAGGCTAACCAAAACGGACCTGGAGTGACTTGGTTGCCCAACGCAAAAATCAGCTAGGGTTGTGTCTTACTATTTGCATTTCACGACATGCTAATGGCCTTGCAAACCATTGGTGATCACAAGTCCTCTTACACTGCTACATACCAGGAAACTTTTATACTTACAAGTGTTTTTACTTACTCACTTGCACATGAACTCGCTCAACATTATTGTTGATTTTTCAACTCACATGTATTTCAGGAAATTAAACGGATCTGGCACGGTATGGAACGTTTTCCGCTGCACTTGTCATGGAGTCATCAGGGTTTAAGGGATGTGTCTCTTTCCTGGACAAGACACAGTCCTTAAACCACGTTTATGTTTATGCTATAAGTTGTTATGTCTTTTGAACAAGGTTATGGTTGTTGGTTAAAACAATGGTACTGTATTTTGATTTTCAAAACTTAATGGATGACTTGCATGGTTTTTAATTCATATAGCTTGTTATGGTTAAGCTATGGTATTAAGAAGTCACACCAAAACTAACCACGCTTCCGCAAAGCCAGGGTGTGACAGCTTGGTATCAGAGCTCCGATCATAGCGAACTAGGATTCTTTCTCGAGTCTAGACTATGATCACTAGGGCTCTCACGAAAACATTTTTTCTGCATACCACTTAAGTCCAGATCCACACTTTTTACAAACAAATGTTGAGCACATTTTATTTATTTATAGGCTCAGCTTGGAGGGCTGAGGATCGGTCTGGAGGATCGAGGTGGTTAAGGTAGTTGAGCACGTTGGTTTGTTATAGGATCGATCTGGAGGATCGTGGCTTGGTCTAGGTGACCAAGGTAGTGGGCTAGCAAGGCTAGGAAGAAAAGGCTCAGCTTGGAGGGCTGAGGATCGATCTGGAGGATCGAGGTTTGGTTTAAGTAAAGGATAGAGCAGTCTGGTAGACTGGATGGTATTGGTTAGTAAGACTAGGAGGATTATGTGATGCCTTACTCGATGACTTATGTGATTACTTGATTTATGATTGACTATTTGTGCATGTTTGTGTATATGTTACAGACATATGGATCCGGCTGATTCAGGTGGTTCAGACATCACCGACCCCAGGCGTATTGTGTCGGACGACCTGGAGTCGTCAGAGCATGAGGTTTTTACGACAGACTTCACCAGCACGGATGATGACGACTTTCAGCCATTCGCCTTACCCGATGGCGTTGATGAGCTCCCAGATGATCTTCCGGCCGGGGATTTACCACTCGCGGTGATCCCTGCACCTGTACCCCTTGCATATTACCTTGTTTTACCCATCGACGACGAGGAGGACGACGTCGATATGTTTGAGGAGGAGCCTTTGGAGGATGCTCAGGGCGAGGCCCTACCTGCTGTTGCTCCCTTACTGATCGCAGATGCTCCGGCTGCGGAGTCACCTGCTCATTCCCCAGTCGCGGACTCCTTTGAGTCTGTGGCTTCTGTACCCACACATGCTCATAGTGCGCAGCACTTCTCCCATGGGTCCGATTCTGACCAGGCTTTTTCTGTTGCTTCCATACCTGGACTTGTTTTTGACCATGACGTCGAGGAGGATTCAGATCCTATGTTCCCACCAGGATTTGATCCTGACCGTGATTTAGAGTATGTCCCGATGGACGAGTTGATGGAGGACCCAGTAGACGCTGTTGACCCTTTTGATCCGATTGATCCCGGTTTTGATTTTGACATGGCATTTGATGACTTTGAGCCTGCCATTGCTCCTGAGCAGGCAGCTGCCCTTGACCCTTTACCAGAGCATGACCCTGTGCATGCTGATGTACCTTTTGAGCCCATTGCTGATGATCACCACATAGATGTTCCTGCTGATCCCATTGATCCATTACCCATTGTTGCTGTACCAGTTGACCCCCCTTTCGAGCACTTGGCACCCGTTCACCCTGTTGTGGCTCCCTTATTTGATCCCGTTCCCATAGAGCCCGGACATGCACCGTTCGCGGCTCATATGGATCCACCGGACGAGTCTGCCCAGCATGGCTGGATACCGGCAGACGAGGACGTTCCCCCATTCCCTCCACAGATTCCTGTTGCACCACATACTGACTTTTCGTTTCAGGTTCCTATGTTTATACCTCCAGCAGGGCCTGGAGAGGGCTCTTCAGCACACCTTGATGGACATGTACCGATGCCCATGCCTTTCATGCCTCAGATTCCTTTTGTTCCACCTACTACAGCTCCTTTTGGGGTGGCACCCTTTGACCCCACACGTGAGCCACTGCTGTGGTCACCATTTTCCCCTATGCCACCCACTGATCCATACCACAGGTTCCACGTGGGACATACCATTGAGGATGTATTGATGTCATTTGTTTACCAGCATGAGTCGCATGAGCAGCGACTGCAGGAGTTGGAGAGAGCCCATCTGCAGCCATGTCAGTGCCATGGCCGGGTACCCTCTCCGTTGCAGCCATCACGACCATTACCCCTTGACTATGCTGCTCGTCTTACTACTTTGGAGCAGCAGATTGCTTCCATTATTCGTACACAGCAGGCGATGGAGGCGGACTGGTTACAGTTGCGCCGTTTGTTTTATACCCATTTTCCTCCTCCACCACCATCTACTTAGAGCTCATCGGTGCCACTTGGGTAGGCGAGGTGATAAGGCGGCGATTGCTTTTTGACTGCACAGCTTTTTGGGAGACTACGTTATGATTTGACTTTTGTTATGTACTTGATGTTGTATTGATACTGATGTAGCTTTTGACAGGGGTGATGTAGCCCCTAGTGATTGATGATTGTATGTATACACTTACGATGTGGTCTCATTTATATGGCAATCGCAGTGTTCTCACCATATTTTGATTCGCTTGACTACTTGTTTATATTTTATGACATGGGTGTTGTGTGATTGATATTTGTGATGTGTGATAACATGAGATGTTGTGTGATTACACTATTACTACCATTATATACGTACGCTATACTACGAACTGATTTACGTATTATAACATGAGAATTTTACTATGGCCTGACCAACTTAAACCATCTTTTAGAAGATGCCGCCAAAACGCCCTACGCCCATGCCAATACCTACTAACGAGGCAGAGCTACAGTAAGTCATTGCAGCTGCCATAGCACAGTACGCAGCATCTCAGCCAGGAGGGAGCGGAAGTGTTAACCAAGGCAATAACAATCCACCTCACGGTAATACCACGCCATTCGAACCTACCATGAACTAATTGGAGATTTTAGCAATGATGCTAATGCCAAACACATGTTTTAACATACGTGCAGGATGCACCTACAAGCAGTTCTTAGACTGCAAACCAGTTAACTTCAATGGCACGGGAGGTGCAGTTGCCTTTACCCGCTGGGCTGAGAAAACCGATTCTGTCTTACGCATGAGCAAGTGTGCAGAGGATCAGCAAGTCACATACATTTCAGGGCTGTTTCTAGATGGAGCCCTATCCTGGTGGAACCTACAAGTACAAACTCTAGGCGAAGCTGCCGCCTACGCCCTGACTTGGGCCGAATTGAAAGAACTGATGCGCAAAAAGTACTGTTCACGCGCAGAAATTCAAAGGTTGGAGACTGAATTTTGGCACCTAAAGATGGATGGACCAAAGGTTGCAGAATACGTCCAGAGGTTTCACGACTTATCTCAAGTGGTTCCTTACATGGTTACGCCTGAATACAAGCGAATCGAGCGCTTCATTTGGGGTTTGGCTCCCCAAATAATAAGCATGGTAACCTCCTCCAAACCAGCAACTATCACTGAAGCCATTCGTCTGAACAAGTTTGGTGATGTTAAGGCAAAGGAGAAAGAGACTCATGTTGAGCCGTCTGGAAGTAACAAAAGAAAGTTTTCGAACTTCAAACAAAGTGTTAGTGGTGATGGTAAGAGAGGAGAACCAAGCACGCCAGCTCAGGGAGCAGCTGGCAGTGGAAGGAGAGGAAGAGGATATATGGGCACTCTGCCCAAGTGTAGTGCCTGCCAGCATCACCATTCTGGTCAATGTGGGCTAAAAACATGTGAAGCTTGTGGGAAACGTGGTCACTCGAAGGATACTTGTTGGGTCCCTGCCGGCCGCGGAGGCCAGGGAGGGTATGGAAATAGGAATGATAACCGTGGTGGAAACGGAAACCGCCCACAAGGAAATTTTGGAGGTAACAGAAATCATGGCAACAACGCTAACCAAGCGGGCGCAGTAAATCGTAATCAGGGAAATGATCAAGCTGGTGGTAATGGGCAGAGACTCGGATGTTATAACTGCGGGGAAATCGGGCATTTTAAGAAGAATTGCCCAACATTGAATCAAGCCCGTGGTAGAGTGTTCCAACTCGAAGCTAGGGATGCACGCCAGGATCCAAATGTTGTTACCGGTACGTTCCCTATCAATCAGCGCTATGCATCTGTTTTATTTGATACTGGTGCCGATTATAGCTTCGTATCATTAGAATTTAAGAATATGCTTGGGTTAGCTGCTAATAAGTTAGACATACCCTACTCGATCGAATTAGCTAATGGAAAGTTAGTTGAAGCCGACGAAGTAATCAGAGGCTGTGCGATAGAACTGGGAGAACGCGAGTTTACTTTGGATCTACTACCAGTCGAATTGGGAAGTTTCGACGTGGTGGTAGGAATGGATTGGTTATTCGGAAACAAGGCTGAGATAGTATGCCACGAGAAAGTTGTTCGTATCCCAACTGATGATGGTGAGACAATTGTGGTTCACGGAGAGAAGCGTGACACGCCACTAAGATTTATCAGCTGCTTGAAAGCAAGGAAGTGTTTACAGAAAGGATGTGTTGCTTTCCTGGCACACATCGTGGATAAGAAGGCTGCCGAACCAAGGATCGAAGATATCCCTGTCGTAAGGGAGTATCCAGAAGTCTTCCCGGAAGACTTACCCGGACTGCCACCTCAGAGGCAAGTGGAGTTTCACATCGACTTAGTTCCAGGTGCAGCGCCTGTGGCTAAGGCACCTTACAGACTTGCTCCGTCTGAGATGCAGGAATTGTCGACACAACTTCAAGAGTTGTTAGACAAAGGTTTTATCCGACCAAGATTCTCGCCTTGGGGAGCTCCAGTCTTATTTGTCAAAAAGAAGGACGGAAGTTTCCGCATGTGTATTGACTACAGAGAATTGAACAAGCTGACGATCAAGAACAGGTATCCACTGCCAAGAATTGATGATCTGTTCGACCAACTTCAAGGTTCAAGCTGTTACTCTAAGATCGATCTTCGATCTGGATACCATCAACTAAGGATACAGGAGGAAAGTATCCCGAAAACAGCCTTCCGAACTCGTTATGGACACTACGAGTTCCTCGTTATGCCATTTGGTTTGACAAACGCACCTGCGGTATTCATGGATCTAATGAATAGAGTTTGCAAGCCATACTTAGACAAGTTCGTGATTGTATTCATCGACGACATCCTGATTTACTCAAAGACGAAGGCTGAACACGAACAACATCTTAGAACCATATTGGATCTGCTAAGGAAGGAACAGCTGTACGCCAAATTCTCCAAGTGCGAGTTTTGGCTGCGCGAAGTCCAGTTTCTTGGACATGTGGTTAATGGGGATGGAATTCATGTTGATCCCACAAAGATCGAGGCAATCAAGAATTGGGAAACGCCTACAACGCCAACCGAGATCCGACAATTCTTGGGTCTGGCTGGCTACTATCGGAGGTTCATCGAGGATTTTTCGAAGATCGCTCAACCGTTGACGCTCCTGACCCAGAAGGATAAGACGTTTGATTGGGGAATCAAACAGGACGAAGCATTTCAGATATTGAAAAATAAGCTCTGCAACGCGCCAATCTTAGCTCTACCGGAAGGTACCAACGATTTTGTGGTATACTGCGACGCATCGCGTCAGGGATTGGGTTGTGTGTTGATGCAACGCCAAAAGGTCATTGCTTACGCATCACGCCAACTGAAAGTGCACGAAAAGAACTATACCACCCACGATTTAGAGCTTGGCGCAGTGGTCTTTGCACTAAAGATCTAGAGACACTACCTGTACGGTACGAAATGCACAATCTTCACAGATCACAAAAGCTTACAGCATATATTCAACCAGAAGGAGTTGAATATGAGGCAGAGACGATGGGTTGAATTATTGAACGACTACGACTGCGAGATAAAGTATCACCCAGGGAAGGCGAATGTGGTCGCCGATGCCCTAAGTCGTAAAGAAAGAATCAAGCCCATAAGGGTTAGGGCTTTGGAAATGATCATTCGAACCGATCTTTCCTTACGCATTCGCGCTGCACAAAAGGAAGCTCTCAAGGAGGGAAACCTTGAGGAGGAATATCTCCGTGGAATGGAGAAGCTTTTGGTACCAAACGAGGAAGGAACGTTGTGTTTTGAGAAAAGGATTTGGGTTCCTCTGTTTGGTGGATTAAGGGAAGTTATTTTCGACGAAGCGCACAAGTCACGGTACTCTATCCACCCTGGATCGGATAAGATGTACCGGGATCTCAAAAATTACTATTGGTGGCCTAGGATGAAAGGCGACGTTGCTGTTTACGTGAGCAAATGTTTAACGTGCGCTAAGGTCAAGGCGGAATACCAGAAGCCTTCGGGACTTCTGCAACAACCTGAGATTCCCAAGTGGAAATGGGAACAAATCTCAATGGATTTTGTTACAAAACTGCCAAGAACGCCAAGAGGCCATGATATGATTTGGGTGATTGTTGACCGCCTAACAAAATCCGCACACTTTCTGCCAATCAAGGAGAAAGACAGTACCAGTAAACTTGCGGAAATTTACTTGAGAGAGATCGTAGCACGTCATGGAGTACCACTCTCGATCATCTCTGATAGAGACGGAAGGTTTGTGTCAAGGATATGGCAATCCTTCCAAGAATCTTTTGGCTCACAATTGAATCTGAGCACTGCGTTCCATCCGCAAACTGACGGCCAGAGCGAGCGAACGATACAAACGTTGGAAGACATGCTGAGGGCATGTGTTATGGATTTGGGCGGTAGCTGGGATAAACACTTACCTTTGGTCGAATTTTCATACAACAACAGCTACCACACCAGTATTGGTGTCGCGCCATTTGAGGCCCTATACGGACGCAAGTGCCGATCACCACTATGTTGGTCTGACGCAGGTGATAGGCAGCTTGCTGGTCCCGAAATCGTCCAAGAGACGACAGACAAGATCGCGCAAATACTTAAACACATCGAAGCCGCTCGCCACAGACAAAAGGCCTACGCGGATCCAAACCGGAAGCATGTGGATTTCCAAGTTGGGGAAATGGTGTTATTGAAAGTTTCACCCTGGAAAGGGGTGGCGCGCTTTGGGAAGCGTGGGAAGTTAAATCCGCGCTACATTGGTCCTTTCAGAATTCTGGAAAGAATTGGAACTGTAGCATACAAGTTGGACCTACCTGCTGAACTGAATGGTGTTCACGATACATCTCATGTATCCAATTTAAAGAAAAGTCCAACTCAAATTGACGTTGCCATTCCTATCGACGAGATTCATATTGACGACACGCTCCACTTCGTTGAAGAACCTGTTGAGGTCACGGATTGGAAAGTTAACAAGACCCGCCGGAGCAGTGTCAAACTCGTCAAAGTTCGCTGGAATGCCAGACATGGTCCTGAATTCACATGGGAACGTGAGGACCGGATGAAAGAGAAATACCCCCACTTATTTCCTAAGAACTCTGCATCTACAAGCAGGACTTAAATTTCGGGACGAAATTTATTTAACGGGGGGAGAATGTGACAACCCGCACTAAACCAGGTATCCGTACAACTTAATTACTGATTAATTACTACTTGATTACTGTGCTTGATTGAACTAGCTGATGAACTGCTACCTGCATACTGATACATGCACTTACTTGCATCATACTTTATTTGCTGTCACTACATTAATTACATACTGAACCCTAGTGACAAACATGATGCACAAAAAGCACAGTAGCACTAAACGGATACACAGTGAACATGCTGATATGACCAGCATCAGGCAGACACTGCCTCTAAGGCCTGTTAAGAGCCTCATATATTTTGGCTACACTGGTAGTGAGTGTAGGGTATAAGGGTTGCGTTACCGCGTCTCTAGGGATAAGATACACTGATTCGGATGTGCCAAAAACGTACTTTAAGTACCAAACACAGCACTTTAATAATTTAACCAGCTTCTAGCTGACTAGTAAAGTGCCAGAAATGAGAAAATATTACTAGACACTTTCTAAAGCGTCGGGAAAACAAAATGTGTCACTAAAAATGTAATAACGACACTTTAAAGTCTTTTGTAACACTTTAACGGATTACTATCCAACCGGACACCCGGACTTTACCCGGAACACGAAAATATTACTATTTTCACAATTTATATTTTTCTGAGCCAGTTAGGGTCCCTGATTACCCTAACACCCGTCATAACACGCTTTATGCAACTAACAAGGTTAAACCCTTGGTTAACTTAATTAACAAAACAACCCCCCCTAACTAGCTACTTAAAATCGGATCAAGGACCCCCCCCCCCAACCGATTTGGTTGCCTAGGGGGCAACACCATGTACTTGTGATCTTGATGGAGATTGCCATGTCTAGTATCTTCACTACATTTTGACCAATGGACAATGCACTTAGAACTTCCTATATAAACACACTAGCACTTAGAGATAATAATCACTTCACAACTCAACTAAATCACTCTCTCTCTTGCTCTCTTGGTTCTCGGCCGAACCCACCCACACACCTACAACCATATTCGACTTTCATCCTCATCATTCCAAGATCATACATACGTCAAAGGTCGCATATAAGGAGCTTTGGTGCACTCGGATCACGAAGGACCTCCACCGTTAGCTTTTATCCACCTCGTTTTCGTCGAGATTCTTCCCTAGCCCCGAGCTAGAGGTATATCACGTAAAACTCATATTTAAGCTTGTTTAAAGTGGTTAAAAGGAATTTTATCGGTGAAATATCGTTAACATGCGTTTTGGAACTTTAAAGTCTACTAAAATCACAAAAATGGAGGTTAATAGCACATGTCTTGTGTAAAAGTCGTAGGACTTGAAATTTGTGTTTATCTAGACCCGATCTATAATGTGGTAGCTCGAATCTTCGTTTAACCCGACTTTGTAAAATCATGTATCATCACATAAGCTTGTTTTTTTAAAAGATACAAGGGTTAAAGGTGAAACACTACCACATTTTAGAGACATGAACTTGTGTGAAAATATTTTACTTGTGTAAAAGTAATTTAACCGGTACAATGGTGTTTAAAACTGGCGGATCTACGTATCCGCAAGTGGTATTTCTGAAAGACCACACTTTAAAGGAATCATGTTTTTCTAAAGATGGATCTTACACTAATAAATATGATTTTATAAACCACAAGTGTGTAGACACTTGTGAAATGGAAAGATCCGACAAATAACTATTTTTGGGAAAATGACTAGAAGTTGTAAAGACGGATTTCTTTAAACACGGGGTTTTTACAAGATTGAAGTTACTTTATATAAGGATCCACATATATAAAGGTGATTTACATTAAAGTTGCGGAAAAACTACAAGTTCATGCGATTATGCACATTTACATACTTGTCGACTAGTTTGTTGTGTCGGAAATTGTTTGATTGAATAAAGAAGTTGTTGATTGATTTGTTTAAAAGAAAATGATACGCTTGAAAGCGTGGCCACCTCCAGTTACAGAGGAAACTCTGGCGAAATTTTCCTAAAAACCTAACACTTAAACTTTTTACACAACAAGTGTTAGAACTATTTTGAACATACTTTCGAAACATAAATTTCGCCAACGCTATATTTTACTAAATATTCGGAGGTGGGATTTTCACAAAAATTAACGTGATAAGTATATTTGTCACAACACTGTTTATGATTATTTTGTGAAAATACATAAATATTATTTTAGAGTAAAATAATATTTACAAGCGTTAATGATTCCAAAACTTTGCGAACGCTTACACAAACATATAAGTTACACCGGTAATTACATTACCACACGATTGATAAAACGTAACTTACGCACATGTATTGTATCCCCCATCCTTGGGAAGAAGTATAACTACCAAGTGTATACGGAACATAAACACGAAATAGTTGTCTAACTATTTCCCAAAGACATAAACTATAAAGCTAAGGCACGGCCGTCCGTCTAATAGAATTAGCACTTGTAGGTCGTTGCACAGCTTACTGTATTGGAGACACTTGGTAGAGACGCGCATTCACTGTGAGTTCATGTCCCCCTTTTCTCTAACTGTTTTCAGTTTACTTAACTGCGGGGGTGAAATACATGTTACTTTGTTTACAAGTACTTTATACACGGTATGATTTACGTAAGGAGGTTTAGATCATGTGAATGGGTAGTTAGAACACCGAGGGACTCGAGCGGTAGATCTATCTGGGTGTAGCGAGCCCAGCTCTAGGCCAAACGGACCTCTCTGAGGCTAACCAAAACGGACCTGGAGTGACTTGGTTGCCCAACGCAAAAATCAGCTAGGGTTGTGTCTTACTATTTGCATTTCACGACATGCTAATGGCCTTGCAAACCATTGGTGATCACAAGTCCTCTTACACTGCTACATACCAGGAAACTTTTATACTTACAAGTGTTTTTACTTACTCACTTGCACATGAACTCGCTCAACATTATTGTTGATTTTTCAACTCACATGTATTTCAGGAAATTAAACGGATCTGGCACGGTATGGAACGTTTTCCGCTGCACTTGTCATGGAGTCATCAGGGTTTAAGGGATGTGTCTCTTTCCTGGACAAGACACAGTCCTTAAACCACGTTTATGTTTATGCTATAAGTTGTTATGTCTTTTGAACAAGGTTATGGTTGTTGGTTAAAACAATGGTACTGTATTTTGATTTTCAAAACTTAATGGATGACTTGCATGGTTTTTAATTCATATAGCTTGTTATGGTTAAGCTATGGTATTAAGAAGTCACACCAAAACTAACCACGCTTCCGCAAAGCCAGGGTGTGACAGGATTTGCCATAATGTTCTCTCCCACGGCTAATCCTGTTCACATCAGATAAATTCCCGGCGTCGCACCTGCAGTCAATACCCCTCAACGACTTACATCTTCGGGAATGCAAGGATTGATAGTGAAGCTTCAGAAGTTGATGGAGAAGGAAGATAATAGACCAAAAATCCCCTATTGGGTAACCCCATATCTGCTCGTCAAAATGAAGGATGATGATTTTCAAGTAAGCGTCAGCTACTAGGAACCGAACGAACTAAACCACAAGAGTCAGTAACTCTTGCTAAAAATTAGCGGACTTCTTACGCGAGCGACTATGATGATTCAACTACTACTACACGACTGATCGACGATCGAACATCGTTAGCAGAGCAACTCAGGGAGTATACCAAGGTAAAATTGTGGGACAATGATTGTGCTTAGACATAAACAAAATACTGCTTCCTACACAATGAATAAACCAGACCCACACGAGGTGCGGAATCAAAAAAAAAATAGAAGCCTTACATCTAGGAACCATATCTATTAACTCAATCAAACACCATTAACTTGACCAACTTGTCATTGCAGCTAACGAACCCGAAAGTACTTAAATTTTCTTCCGTTGGAGCCTTCACTTTCACTTCTAACAAGTAGGAATTTGCATTTCTACTCCCCTCAAGTAGTTGCATCACGTTGTTTTCCTTCGCTGAGAGCGAACGCACGTTTGCTTCGTATATTTGGTCACTTCTTCGTTTTGGTAAGAACGCATCACTTCATCACTTGAAAACCTATATATAACCCATGCACCATTTGCTACGCATGTGGTTTCATTTCGAATAAACGCTTCATGAATGTTCAGATATTACGTTGTCAAATCTAATTACTGGTTGTGATTCGAATGACCTATATCTTTGTCATTGTTGACTCTTTTGTTATCAAGTCAACACACTTATCGGAACTACCTTCTTTCAAGTTACATGTTTGCTATCATGTCAAGATTTCCTTGTTGATATGTACGTTTATTGTTTGGTTACGTTGAAACTAGGTTCAACTGCTTGAACTTATCCAGTTCACATGCTTAATTTGAGACGCCATATGATGCATTGAGAGCATCATATTCTAATACTGTGGAACAGATTCTTTTGTTTCAGGTCGTAGTAGACTTATTTGGTCTAAGACTCCACTAAATCGTTGATAGATTTCGATACCTTACAGTGATACTTTCACAGAACAGAAGCTTGCGCTTATTTGACTACTCACTTCGTATACGGATTTAATTGATTATTTGACAACTTGCCTTAAATCCGTTTCTTTATCACAATTAAATCACTCTCAACACACTTGCGTGCTAAGTCAAAGGTACATAAATTCATTTCATATCATGGTGTACCCTCAAACGATTCTTCCGTTTCCAATCAAATGCCTTGCAGTACTTAGTTTCATCTTCCGACTTGATCCGGTACACCTTCATCTGGTCTCAAACTCGGTGAATTTGTTCAGTCACCGCTATTATGGAAATCATGTCGTTGAGATACCTTGTGGTGTCTTTACAAACTTGTAGCTTGTGCTAATCATGGTCAATCGTTCCACGCAAAATACATAAACTTTTGTTGACTTGTCATTTACATATTCCTGATGCAACTACAAATCAAAGCAAGGATACACCAAGTTCGTCTGTATTCATTCAGTGTATCCTCACAGTTCAAAAGGTTCAAACGCACTGAACCTTGCCACTCGTCTACTCGGGAGTTGACAGATCACCTTACCATTTCATCGGGTTGAAAATTTCTGAATTTGTATAGAGGGTGCTATGTTTCGTGAAAACTCGCTGGGATACTGCGATCGGACATTTGAGGATCTTATTAGTTGAAACTCCTCTCTTGCGGACCCCCTGCTAGCTGGAATACATTAGGCTATACGTAAAGCACGTTTTGTACTTCTAACATCAACTGCTATGAGCACCCACCTTCTTAACCCTAGGGTACGGATTGTTAAGTATTCTTGGACCCCCAAGTGTGAGTGAGGGTTGATTCGGTTTGATGAATATCTACCTCGATATTAATTATGTATCCATGTGTGACGTGACCATAAGGAGATAAGGTAGTACAAATTTCGGGGACAAAATTTCTTAACGGGGGGAGAATGTGACAACCCTCACTAAACCAGGTATCCGTACGACTTAATTAATAATTAATTACTGCTTAATTACTGTGCTTACTTGAAATTGTGGATAAACTGCTACTTGAATGCTGATACATGTACTTACTTGCATCATACTTTACTTGCTGACACTCCATGTTTTGCTTACAGCACCTTTGTGAGAACCTTGATGCACCAAACGCACAGTAGCACAATGAACGGGTAACCTATTAAACGTGCTGTCATAACTAGCACCAGGCAGGCACTGCCTCTAAGGCCTGTAAGAGCCAGAGATAGTTTACTACACTAATAGAAAGTGTAGGGATATAAGGGTTGTAGAACTGCGTCACTAGGAATGAGATTACAGTGACCGGATGTGCCTAAAACATATTTTAAGTACAAAATTTAGCACTTTAATTAAAATTCAGCATTAAGCCGCCTAATAAAGTGCCAAAACATGGGAAAAATATTACTAGACACTTTCCAATGTGTCGGGAATAAGTTGTGTCACTAAAAATAATAATAACGACACTTTAAAGCTTTGTTAAGCACTTTAACGGATCACTATCCAACCGAACAACCGGACTTTACCTGGAACATAAAAATATTGTCATTAACATAGTTTTTCTTTTTCTGAGCCAGTTAGGGTCCCCGAATACCCTAACCCCCGTCACAACTTACTACATGCTAGTAACTAAGTTAACCTCCTAATTAACTAACTAGATCTTAACCATTTAGTTGGAAATGAACTAGGAGACCCCCCCCCCCCCAACCGAACTCGTCCCCTAGGGGGGGACACCCTTGTCCTAATTTTGATTATAATATTCACTCTTGTCAAATATCTAGCTTACATATAATCCATTGGACAATGATCATAACTTTGTCTATAAGAATCCACTTTGATCCATCATTCACTTTCAACACTTAAACTTCACAACAAAACTCTCCCTCTCCTCTCTAAATAACTCACGGCCGAACACCCCTATATCAATCCATCCATTTTTTCGATTTTGTCCAAGCTATTTCAAGATCATACAAGCGTTAAGGATCTCATACAAGGAAGCTTGGTGCATTCGGAACGTGAAGGACCTCACCTCATTGCTTTTATCCACTCATTCTTCGACTAGATTCTTCCCTAGCCTCGAGCTAGTAGTAAGTTGCTTTAAACACACTCTCGATCTATTTTAAAGTGGTTAAAACGATATGTGACGGTTAAAACTCGTAAACTTACAAGATGATATGTTAAAAGTCTACTAAAATGTTAAAAATGTTGGTTAATAGCACAAGGGTTGTGTAAATCTTGTAGGATTTGTTTTGTGTAATTATTTAGTGCCGATCTATGTTGTGGTAGCTCGGATCATTGTTTAACCCGGATTGGTCATGATCATGGATCATGACATAGAGCTTGTTTAAGTGTAACAAGGGTTAAATGATGAAACTCTACCACACGAGAAACATGAACTTGTGTAAAATCAATATTACTTATGAAATAGTGTTTAAAACTAGTAGATCTACGTATCTACAAGCGGTATTTTCAAAGGACCAAGTGTCAAGGAAATCTTATTTTCTAAAACCGGATCTTACACGAACAAGAATGATTTTTATAAACACACAAGTGTGTAAACACTTGTGTAACACTAATTTTCGACAAGGAACTAGTTTTGTCAAATTTTACTAGAAGTTGTAAAGATGGAATTTCATTAAAAACAAGACTTTTACGAAACCGGATGATTTATACAAAAGATCCACTAAAAGTGATGAGATTTACTTCATATTTTAGATAAACCACAAGTTCATGCATTTTTGCGATTTACATCTATTTTGACTAGTTAATGCTTTGAACATTGTTTTGATCGAATGAGAAAATTGTTGGTTTGATTTGTAAAAGAAAATGACACGCTTGAAAGCGTGGCCACCTCCAGTTACAGGGGAAACTCTGGCGAAATTTTCCCAAAAACCTAACACTTAGAAATATTTTCACTACAAGTGTTAGAAATACATTTTTAACGTGTTTTCGAATTATAAAATTTCGCCATGACTTTATTTACAAAATATCGGAGGTGGGGTTTTCACAAAATAAAAACGAGGTAAATATATATATTTGATAATATATCCTTCATAGCGTCACTTGTAAAATGTTTACGAATATTTTGTGAAGTATACAAATATTATTTTTAGGGTAAAAATAATATTACAGAATGTTAACGATTCCAAAATAATACAAACGCCTTCATAATTAATAATAAGTTACAACGGTATAATTATTACCACCCGATCTTAAAACGTAACTTACGCAATTCAGAAAATACCAATGAACGCGTATTTGTCAGGAATATTATTTTGGAAAATTGTATGAAATAAAATATAATATTTTTGGGAAAAATGATTATATTTTGAAGTAAGGAATAAAATATATTAAGTGGGACTTAATAATGTATTTCGAATGTTACGAACACGCATGTAATAAATCCCCCATCCTTGGGAAGGAGAATAGTTACCAAGTACTTACAAAAATATAAACACGAAATAGTTGTCTAACTATTTCCCAAAAACTTAAACCTTAAGCTAAGGCACGGCCGTCCATCTAATAGACTTAGTAAGTGTAGGTCGTCGCACAGCTGCTTGATCAGGAGATATACTTGGTAGAGACGCACCACTGTGAGTTCATGCTCCCCCTTTTCTCTAACTGTTTTCAGTTTTCTAAACTGCGGGGGTGAAATACATGTTACTATGATTACGAATATTTCTTATATGGTATGGTTAGCGTAAGGAGGGTTATTATTTAGATCATGTGAGTGGGTAGGCGGAAACTTGGGACTATTAATCCTCATAGTAGGACCGAGGGGCAGGAGCGGTAGATCTATCTGGGTGTAGCGAGCCCAGCCCCAGGCCCAACCAGTACGGACCTCGGGGTGACTTTGTACCCAACGCATAAATCTGCTAGGTTTGAGTCTTCCTACTTGCACTTCACAAATATCAATGGCCTTGCAAACCATTGGTGATCTCTTTTTCCTTATTTGCTACATACCAGGATTTTATACTTACAAAGGTTTTACTTACTCACTACACATGAACTTGCTCAACAATTTTTGTTGATTTTTCCAACTTACATGTATTTCAGGTAATTAAGGATCTGGCATGGTATGCTACGTTTTCCCGCTGCATAAGGGTTATGAGGTCATCCAAGTTTAGGAGATGTGGCTTTTTCCTGGACGAGTCATAGTCCTTAAACTGCGTTTATTTCACGTTGGTGTTGTGTCTTTTCAAACAACGTTTCTTTTTATGTTATCAGGTTGTAGTGTCTATCGCATGAGTTAACGCCTTAAGACAATGTTGTGTTACTTATGTTTTAAAACTAAATTCAATGGATGATCTTGCATGGTTTTATTTCATATAGCTTGTTATGATTAAGCTATGGTATTAAGAAGTCACACCAAATTAACCACGCTTCCGCAAAGCCAGGGTGTGACAGGTTTATCCTCAACGTCTAATCAAGTCAAAAGTTAGAAAAAGGTTTTAAACAAGAAAAATAAAAACTAACTAAAATGATGAAAAATAAAATAAAAGTAAAATCAGATAGACAAGATGAATCACTTGGCTCTGACTCGTGTATAGTGTAACCTTTGATTATTTCCGCACTTTTGCACTTTTTAAGAGATTATCTTAGTTATTGTAGTAGGCCCCTCTTTTGAAGGTGACGTTACCCTCAACCCAGTAGTTTGAGTCAGCAAGGATACAATCCTAAAGGGTCGGATTATTGAAAGATAATTAATTAAGTTATTAATGCATAATATGGTAGGCCCCACTTTTGAAGGTGACGTTACCCTCGGCTAAGTAGTTTGAGTCAGCAGGGATACAGTCCTAAGTAGCCGGATTAAAGTATTAATAGTGGCTTACATATGAGGGGATCAAAGAGTTTGGACCCCCGCCATCCAACACCGGTGGGTATTAAAGGAGGTCCTACTAAATTTGACCCAGGTCCTTGCAGGATCTATACACTGAACAAGGCAAGACTCTTACCAAACCGTTCCCTTAACCCCCGACCAGGTAGCCAACATACCTCAATATAGACCATGGAGATATGAATGGTGAAAATCTTTTATTTTATATAGACAGTAAAATAATGCCAAGACACCATGGACAAACGATAAGGAAGAATCACCTTCAACATAAGAAACTAGTTATTAAAGTCATTAATACATAACCAAGTAAAAAGTGCAAAAAGATTAAAAATAAAAAGTATTACACTAGACACTTGTCTTCACCAAGTGATGTAAGATACTTAGGCAAACATGGCCTTTGATTGTTAAGAACTCTTACGATCAATCTTGGATCCCGAGATGACTCACACACTCTATGATGGACAATGGATAATGGTGGTGGATGATGGTGTTGTGATGGTGGTGGGTGGTGGGTGAAGTGTGAGAGAGGTGGTGTGCCAAGGGATGGTTTGCAAATGAGCCAAGCACCCCTATTTATAGGCTGAACAGTAGCTCGGGCACGGCCTCGTGTCCATTGGGCATGCCCCGTGTCCATTGGGCACGACCCCGTGTCCATCATCTTCTCTTCCTTCATTAATTGCAGTTTGTCTGCATTAGTTGACCACGCCCCCGTGTCCGCTGGGCACGCCCCCGTGTGAAGAAGCATATCTGTACTATCAAGATTTGCCTGGATTCTGCGAATCTTATAGTTGACCACGGCCTCGTGTCCGCTGAGCACGGCCCCGTGGTGGGCGATAGAAGCTTCTATAGCTTTGTCTTTTATGCTGGCACTTGGGCACGCCCCCGTGTTCACTGAGCACGGGGCGTGTTCAGCCTTCTGTTCTCTTGTTTTGCTTGGGAAGTTGTTGTCGGGGAGGTCGGGCGTGCCACATTTGTTCCTTTTATTGTATTTATGTTAGATTTAGCTGCCTTTTTGCTTCTTTTGTTCATTTGAGCTCATTTAATCCTGAAAATACAAAAGGAAGACAAAAGCACACTTTTTCCAACGTTATTACTAAAAAAGGGTTAGTTTTATGCCACAATTGATGTAATTTATATGTTACATTTTGTGCACATCACCAACCAACTCGTACGGGTAGAAGTGTCAGACACGAAGTAGGTAAAGACAGGTTTCCTATTTTGTACAGGGCTAAGGCAACTGTCTAGGTATTGTTCTACCAGATGAAGGTGTGAACACCTAGATATTATTCTTGGATAGGTGGTGATCATTAGCTTAACCTGCAGAGTCCACCAGGATTTCCATGCACTACAAGTCGTTATTACGTGGGCCCCTGTAATAATAAATTGTCTTGCACGGTCACCCCAACTTTCCCTCGTTCAAAGCAGATGATCCACCAAAGAGGGGACACTATTGTCCTTATCCCTCCGACATGGATTGGACCATTACGGTGGTCCACGTGCTAACATCCGTTATCGTTACACGTGAATAGGCGCGATGATTAAACGTAATAGGAATATGGAGAATTCCTAGTAGTTGGAGAGGCACCTTCAAGATGAGTGCTTCATCTTCCTAGTCTGGACAAGATCGTCTTCAATCTTGTCTCACAAAAGGCACAGGGACCTCGTCCCACAGATGAAGGTGTTGTCCAAGGTTGCCTCATCCGCCTCGCTGTCACTACCGTAGTCAGGCACCTTCGCATTCGAGAGGGGGAACAACCATCTTCTACAGAAACAAACTCAGGATCTCATTTGGTAGTCACTCCAGCCATGAGCTTTGCAATAAACGCGAGGTCGATAGTCTCATCGTGCGAGTCAAGAATAATAATAGGATTCGGAGTCATAGGTATCTCGTTCACGTCAAAAATTATTCCGTACACTTATACGTATATATATATTAATAAATAAATATGCTACTTAACATAAAAAGGCAAACAGATGCATCATGTCACATATAACTCTCGTTTTTCCTTTCGGATGGGGGGGGGGGGTCATTTTGTTTTTGGAAAGTCTATCTCACATAGACCATGCCTTAATTTGCACTTTAATTTAGGGTATTCTCCTCCCTATTAATGTCCTTGCCTTGTCTTTTCTTTGATAAGTGTTTGACTCATGGATCTTGGTGCTTTCGTGAATGCAATGAAAAACCCTTTTGTAAAAATGTTTTCGTGGGAGAGTCCTAGTGATTGTAGTCTAGACTCGAGAAGGAATCCTAGTTCACTACAATCGAAGCTCTGATACCAAACTATCACACCCTGACTTTTGCGGAAGCGTATGATGTGTGACTTGTTTAATACCATTGCATTCAAAATAAACAACTATATGATCAAAACGATGTTCATCCATTCATTAAGTTTAAAGTATTACAAACACCAGTTATTTAAGTTTCAAACAACGGAACCGTTTACTAAGATACAATTCAACAAAAGTGGATAACATCTAAACTTGGAATTTACTTCTAGAAACAACACCAGCGCCCAAGATCTAACTCGTAATCTGAAATACATGTAATTTTGGAAAACATCAACAAAAGTTGAGCGAGTTCATGCGTTTTGTATGAGTACTGATAAGCTTGTAAACTTTTGAGAGACTCCTTTGAAAACAGGTATGAAAAGCATTTATGAACAGATCAAATTAATGTTTTGCAAGGACGTTAATGCATGTGGAGACTTAGGGAGTACTCAATATGAGCAGGCTTATACCCTCACCGATTTCCTCAACTGTGCCGAATTTCCCCTTCGACTGTGTCAATTTACGTTGAACGTATCAATTTACCTTGACAGTGTCAATTTTACCCTTGACCGTTGTAGATTTACCTCGACTGGGACACCGAAGCACTCAAGTGGTCACATAAGGACCATGAGTGGGGCTCGGCCGTACCCGTTAGATCTAACCTTCATCCATAATTAAAAGTTAATGGCATTTCAATTTCAATCTATGCTCACATGATCTATAATTCATTTCATAGCCAATTCATACCATTTAAATGTATGCAACATGTATTCCACCCCCGAGAGTTATAAATCCGAAAACAGTTAAGAGAAAAGGGGGACATGAACTCACGGTTTTGCGTTCTTCAATTCGACGTAAATCAAGCTGCTACTAGTGTGCACGACTACCTACAACGTACTACGGTCTATTAGACGAGCGGGCCGTGCCTTAACTTAGTATTAATTAGTGTCTTTGAGTTACATTTCTTTGTGTCCTTAGTATTATTCCAAGTTATATAATTGTTTGTTAAAATAATAAATATTTTAACTTAAATTATATTTACAAATTTTGGAATATCAGTTAAAATAATACATTTACTTGTCAAGTTTATGTATTTGTACTTGTATAACATCCCAAGGATGGGTGTATTTGTATTCGTATTCTTATTCTTCTATATTTTTGCCAAGTTTCAACGGTGTATTCCGGTGTGTAATTATACGTACTAGAATACGTATTTCTATTGTGTTTATTAAGTATCTCATACTTAATTTTTGTATTAACTTTTCCGGAGTAATATTTCTAATAAAAATACATCAATATATTCCCAAAATATGTTTTAAGAAACATTAAATAGAAAAATTATTTATAATTTTTCCTTGGCAATAATATTTATACTTTTCATATAAGTCTCAAAATAATATATTTTCAAGTCTAACTTAGAAAATATATATAAACTTATTTTTATCCAAAAATGATGTATTTCATGTTTGTTCAAGAAAATATATATTTTTCCCAAAAATAATATATCTTCTAATAATTCTAACAAAATATGTTTTTACTTACCAAATTAATATATTTTCTTCTTGTAAAAAATATGATATATTTTGTAATAATTGTAAGAATCATACTTTTGTTTTCTTGGTGTCCAAAATACTAATTACCAAAATATACTTATGAATTTATTTCTGGAATATTTTTGTGAATTGTATTCCTTGTTCGGTTTCTCCAATATTTTGGGTATCATTTGTATATTCATTCTCTTGGAATTTTGGTAATATTTTGGATTGTAATTTCTTGGTA
Organism: Helianthus tuberosus; assembly: GCA_030545235.1. Taxonomy (NCBI): domain Eukaryota; kingdom Viridiplantae; phylum Streptophyta; class Magnoliopsida; order Asterales; family Asteraceae; genus Helianthus; species Helianthus tuberosus. Next base: position 60,191,133 of record CM060445.1, read on the forward strand.
TTTTGGTGAGTTATATTATTTCAAGTCCTAAAATAATATAACTAATACACATAGTATACAAATAATCACACATATGGTGACATCTAAATATATATATTCTCCTAAATACATATTTAGTCACTTTTATTATCAAAAACCAACCTCCAATATTTATAATCTTGTAACAAAAATTATGGAAAACTTTATATATAAATCATGGTTAAAAATATACTTTTAAATATTTGTTTAAAAATATTTTTCTGTTTAATTTTTAGAAAATTTTTGCCATAGTTTCCCCTTAAAAATGGAGGTTTCCATGCTTTCAAAGCATATCATTTTCTTTTAAAATCATCATCAATCATCAACAAATCATTCAACACTTACCATGTGCCAAAAATATGAAATTTATGAACTTGAAACTTTGTAAAAAGTTGTAGTAACATAGTATGTTATTTAGTGGGTTAAGTTACTCTCTAAAACATGGTTATTTGTTTAATAATCACATTCTTGCAAAATCTAGTCCTTTACAACTTACAAGATAATTTTTCTAAAAACAATTCTTTTGTATTTCTCTTGTTAATAACATGTTTCTATACTTGATTTATCACTAAAAATATGATTAGTTTCTTCAAAAATCATGATCTTGTAAATCTTGTAAATAACTTGTTTCCCTTGAAAATATTATCTTTGAAATTCTTTATTTTCATCATACACTAAAACAAGTTTATTTTCAAGTTCATGTTTAACATAAAGGATGATCATTATGATTTATTCAAGATCCATCCTTATACTTGCTAGATTATGTGTTTAATCATCATCTAGCAAGGTTATTATGATGACCAACATCATAAACACAAGAAATCAACAATCAAGTATATTACATACACTTAAACATCTTTGATTTTCATGATTTAGAGCTTTATGTTCATGTTTATGCTTATGTTTCTTCATGATCTTTATGTTTAACAACTTATATAATCTTTTAACCAACATAATATGAAGTAAAATGAGATCATAAGAGTCTTACTACTAGCACAAGGCTAGGGATGAACAAGTATGAAGATGATGAGGAAAATAGGTGGTTAAAAGCAAATGGTGAAGGTCCTTCAATCTCCAAGGCCTCCAAGCATCCTAACTTAGCTTCTTACACCCTTAGATGACCTTAGAATGGATGGATTGTAGCTTGAAAATGGATGTGTAGTGATAGGGGATGTTGGCCGTAGCTATGGGGGAAAGGAGGAAGAAGTTTGGTGTTGAAATGTTAAAGGGTGAAGGACTTATGGTTATATAAATAATCTTCCAACATTAAGAAGCATAAGGTATAATATGCTAAGCATATTCTCAACAAATCTAATAAAATGTAGTAATCAAATATTATGTGGGACCCATGTCCCCTAACCGGCCATCAAAAAGGGGGGGGGGGTAAAGTGTAACATTTAATGGTAAGTTAAGGAAACTAGTTAGATTTCTAGTGTTTAGTTAGGTGTTTTAGTTGTTAGATGTTTATATAGTGTGTTATGATGTTCGGTGACCATAACTAGCTTCATAACACTAAAACAATGCTTTTAGTAAGAATTTGATGTTTCGGGTAGTGTCCGGTTGTTCGGTTCGTTACTGTTCGTTAAAGTGCTAAATTGCGCAGTTTAGTGTGTTTACGTTGTCTTTCATGAAAGTTTTGATTCCCGACACCCAGGAAGGTATTCAGGACCATTAAAAAATAATTTTGCATTATATTTAGATGTTGAAATCTGAATTTTTGCTGAATTTATTTATTTTCTGCAGAATTCTGCAGTTTCATTGTATTTCTGGCACTTTCCGGTACCTATGTCATCACTAGGAATGCAGTTTTGTAATCCCTACTTTCCTATACACTATACTAGTGTGACACTTGGTCCTGGGGCTTATTTTGTGTCTTAACATCTTGTCTGTCTAAGTACTAAACTCCCGTCAGTACTTCTAGTTTGTCTTATAACTATGCCAATTCTGTTCTGTTCAATAGTAGAACTATATTGCGTTGCATGTAGTAATGATAAAAGTCTTGCAACAAGAAATGCCATTGTATGTATATAACAGAAAAAAGAATTTCATTCGTCTTGTAATCTAGATCATGTACAGTTATTAAAGCACAGATTACTGTTTAATTATTGTACGGAATGCATGGAAAAGTGCCAGTTGTCACATGTTATACCGGGGAGCTTGATCAAACATAATCTGTTTATGTGGTTCGCTTTTCTGATTGGATGAATGTTCAGATTCATCCTTCCTCGATGTATGCGGTTTTAAGAGAGACTTAGAATGAGTTTTCGAACAAGCATCACTTGACTCTTTAAGTACCTCGTTCACAACTTTATTAACCGCTATGTTTATCATGGCTTGCAGTTCAGCGCTAGTAATATTCAATCTTGTATTATTATTCCCATCAACTGGGTGACTGTGAGCTTCATCTGAGCCAGCCATTGTGTAGATTTGAATGCTATAATCAAGTAATAATTTGTTCAGTTATCGTATAGTGAACCATCGTGTTTGATGATTGAATAGCCATAGTACAAAATAACCATATAGGCTAATAAGTTTAATATATATGAGGGAAGTATGTTTGAAATTATTTGATTATAATTAGCCTAGGTTACAAATGAATCATCAAAGGCATTAAACAGGATATAATCCTTTATATATATATATCAGACAGGGGAAATATGTCACAGCTGTCAATGTCGTATAGACATTTTTATATATCACAAAGGCTTGTCTTGAAGGACATTTAGATGGCACAAAAGGCCTTGTCGCTTGGACAATTTTGAAATATATTTATGATCTTTTTAGATCGAAAGTTTTAAGGGTCGAACATAGTTCATCGCCTTTTGACAAAAAGTTATAGACTATAACTATCTTTGTCATGAACATATATATATTTGGCCCGTAGGCAGAATGATTAACATCTCTAATGGATGTTTTAGTATAGACATCATATTCGATGTTTTTAGCCATGATTCACATTGATCATTTAGACTATGTAAGGAATTGGAAGAATCCAAGTACGTTGAAGGCTGGTGTGGTTTCTCAAGCCACACTGCCAGGAATGTTAACATGTTTTTGGATGTTAACAAGTATTTATTGTCCTAAGAGGGTTATACCATCATAGCCATTGATATTTTGGCTAGGTTATACCTTTAAGAACATCTTTTGAAGTTTCTAAGCAGATCAATTAAAATTGAAATGATTGTTTGCATGTTGATATATATGAATTTCAAAAGTAAAATTCCATTAATAGTTCTAAAAACTACAAAACTGCCCTAAACGGGTCTTCAAAATACATAAATTGTCCACGCAGGGACTGAAAGGAAGACAAGTCCTCGCAGGGACTGATACTAAAAAGAAATGTCCACGCAGGGACTTAACTTAAATAATAAATACAAAATAAAGTAAAAGATCTTCAACCGTCATGTCTCCTTCCCTTGATAAATTTCACGAGACCCTTAAAGAACTTATGGTTGTTCCTTTCACCCCTCTCCACCCTACGCCTAACATCTTGCACCCTTTGCAAGATTTTTTGTTGTTGTTGTTGTTGGGGTGGAGGTTCAGGTTGTGGTTGTGGCTGAGGTGGAGGGTATTGATACCAATGAACAGGATACCCAGTTGGGTATGCATGTGGAAACGGTGAAGGGTAGAGAGCATTATAGTTAACTGCTTCGACATATGGGTCGTAATCAGGTGGTTGGTAGTCATAACCCATAGGAGATTGTGACCCAAACAAGTTATACCTAGTCGGATCTGTGTAAGTAGGAATTGGGTTTTCAAACCCATTGGAGGTGGCGGTGGTGCAAAAGTGGCCAGTATGGTATTGATTTCCGGCACAGTATGTGAAGGTCCACCCATCTGTGGATCTTCTGGAATCGGGGGGTAGTTGCTAGAAGCTTGAGGGGAGCTAAACCTTGGTCCCCCCACACGGATATGCGTGCATTTCTCCTCCGTCTTGGTGGTTTGGGAGGTTTTAGAGGAGGTTCCTCTGCTGCCAGTGGTGGTGGTGTCACCGCTTCAAAGTGCGGCTCCTCTAGTGGAGGTTGTGGTGGGGTGTTGTGATATGAAGCGATATTTTCCCATTTCCATTGCCCCCACCGTTCTTTAAATTCACCGGGACCTCGATAAGGGGATCCCACAAAGAAAGAACCGCTTGAGATATCTATGGGATGCGTGGGCATCCAAAAAGGTGGCATTTCTGGATCCTGATCTTCATCCAAATCCATGTCTTGTGAGAGGTGGTCTTCGGGTCCCAACGGGTTGAATCCCACTGGTGAGTTAAGGTATTCATTAGGGTCAAAATAACCCTATGAATGGGAGTGGTGAGAAGAAGAATGATGTGAATAATGGTGTGAAGAGTGTGAATGGTGCGAGTGCAGCGAATGCTGCGAATGATGCGAATGTTGGGGCTCGTCTGGTTGTGGCGGCCCGAAAGAATGATGGTAGGATGGCGAAGTGCTTAATGAAACAGGTCGCCTCGCAGGCTCGAGTAAGTGCCTCCAATTATCATATGGATCGGAGCTGAACGATGCTAATGGTGTAGGCGATGAGAGGGTCCTGCTTAATTGGATGGTCCCCCTTTCAAGGGACCTTTTCCTCTACGTCTTACACGTTGTGGCATCTTTTTATAAGTAAACCTGTCAAAAACAAGAAAACAACATATATAAACCAAATAAAGATTATAAATAATCCTAGGTCATTTACCTAGACTCGGAAGTCTAAGGAATGTGCTACTGTGTCATTGAGATTAAACATGAAAGGCTAGTGTTTAATTCACTCAATATTGGCTCTGATACCAACATGTCACACCCCGATATTTCCACATAATCTGGTGGGCCCGGTGGGGAGTATCATGACGTAGTTGGTATCATCATAGACAATTAAACACAGATATAGCACAGCGGAAGGCTTGGAAGTTTAATTACTATTACAACCCAAAACGTTCAAAGTATGAAATAAAAGAATATACAGGCAGTTATAAAAGAGATCCATAGGCGGACCATTAAATAAATACATAAAATAGAGTTTGACAGACTTTAGGCATCTAGGGATTTGCAAGATCCTCTTAATGAATGCCAAGTAGCTCCAGCCTAGTTCGTGAGGTACCTGTCACTTAGTCCTTGGAAAATACGTCCGTTTTCACTGGTAAATACAATTAACTTAATCATTTAAAAACATTTATGAAAATTGGTTTACGTGCACAAGGCACAAAGATCTTTTATAACTTGGGACAATTTCATTTAAATCGTGTATACAGATTTACATGTTTATCATACAATTGGGGCCGGTTTGGAAACCGGACATGATTAACTGACTCGCCACTTATAAAACCCAAAAGGAGTTATCCCCAACTTGTGGGTAATTTATTATTTAGCATTTGCATCTGTCAGGGGTATGCCTACACCCCGTGCATAGGTCGTGGCCATTAATAATTTTAATGAGCTGAGGATATCCAGGAAACGGTCGTTAACCCCCAATGTTTATGTTACCAAACAAAACAAATTAAAACGGTTTATGCGGATTTATTAATCACAATTCGACTAAATGATCCTGTCACACCCCGACCGCGTAAAACAACGAACCGCGACGGAAACGACGGGGAGTACCGTAACAGAATCATTGTTTCACAACACATGGTGAATGAAATTTTGTTTTATTCCATTAATGAATTCATTGTTTTAACACAAACCAGATAAATACAAATAATTGTCTTTCAAATTTTAATGTCGCTAATGCACGAGTCCAATCCTATGTGTAGCATGCGTCAACAATCATGACATAATAGAACCTGAAACATATGTGAAAATAAAACATCAGCATAAAAATGCCTATGAGTAACATAGGTTTTGTGAATTAGATTCATGGCTTTGGATAACACAAGAAAAGGTTTTATGTTTACAAAAATTGCCATGAATCCATGTAAATAGTTAGGTTTCTAAACACATTGCTTTGATAAAAAGGTTTGTAGTATATACAAAAATATACTTTGGTTTTGAAATAATAGGATAAATAGTATACCAAAATATACTTTAGTTTTGAATTAGTTAAATAGATAGTATATCAAAATATACTTTTGTTATTGAAATAATAGATTTGGTAGTATATCACGAGTATACTTTAGTTTTATGAATCAAAGCATCGGTGGTATATCAAATTATACTTTGGTTTGAAAGTAGCATATAAAACTATGCTTTGGTTTAAAAATAGCATATCAACTATGCTTTGGTAAATAACAAAGTTGGTAGTATATCAAATTATACTTTGGTTTTGTAAATAGCATATCAAACTATGCTTTGGTAAACAGTATCACATTGGGAGCATATCAACTATGCTTTGGAAGTATATCAAAATATATACTTAAATTGTGATTTAGTAGTATACCAAACTATACTTTAGTAAAACAGTACCACGTTGGTAGCATATCAAATATGCTTTGGTAGTATATCGAAATATACCTAAATCGTGATTTGGCAGTATATCAAACTATACTTTGGTAAACAATAGCATATCAAACTATGCTTTGGTTTTGGAAATAACATAAGATAAGTTTTTATGGCTTAATTGGAAAACATTTGCAATCTATACATTGGTTAACATAATATAACGTTGGCAGCATATCGAAATATGCCTTAGTGGTATACCGAAATATACCATAGATCGTGATTTGGCAATACATTCAAACCTAGTGTATCAAACTACACTTTGGAGATTATAGAAATACCACAAAGGAAAATCTATTTGGTTTAAACTTTGGTTTCTGACAATCCATACAACAGGAATGGGGTGTCTAGTCCTATAGCGCTATATCGTACTACCAATCGGCTTGATCATTGTTAATGAATGTGTAAGTAAAAATATGAACCACCAATAGTTTCACAAACTTTGAAAATCAGTATTTAAGCCGTGGATATCAGTTTAAGTTTATCACAGGATAAGTACTAAGCATGTGTAAACATATAGTTTGAAATCACAAAAATAGAGAATAGGCACATATTAATCACCCCAAAACATTTGAAAACGTAAAAGAGGGGACTATGTGCTCACTTGAGATTGCAAGTATCCTTGATTAAGTGTCCTAACAAAGCTCGGAAATCAAGGAATCAAGTGGCACCTAGTATAGAATCACTATGTTAAATAATCGGTACCTAAATCGGGAGATCGGGTAGAATGAGGTCTCGTAAAACAAATGAGTATTGTAACTCATGTGATATGGTTTAACAAAGCCTACATTCTAATTCGGAACCTATCCTAAGTGCTTATGACCCGTTGTGACCCGTTAAAGTAGTCTACGCTACTTTAACGTGTCATTTACGCAAAAGGACAAACGAATAGCCTAGCTAGTCCTATGATAAGTATTTATATGCCCTAACATGCTTAAATATGTTGCATAATCTGTTTAAGTGTCAAAAATTAAGTTACATATGCTTAAATTCAAATTAAGCATGAAAAGGGCATTTTGGTCATTTTCCTAATGCATATGAACTACCTATCATACAACTAATTAAACTAAGTGACCATAATGTATAACCTCGAAAGGTTATTCCCTATACAACTATGGTCACAAAATATGTTTGGTCGGATCCTAATGATCGACCAAATGGGTCGGGTTCGAAAGTCTAAGCTGTTATCAAGGCCGCTTGACTTACGACCCTATATAAGCACTAGACTAAAAGTGACGAGTTAAATATGTTAAAACATGTTTAACTAAGTTAGAAAACTGATTTGATATAAAAAAAAGTGTTTTGATACCCGAAAATAGTTTCATCGCAAAATACACATAATCGTGCATTTTGACCGAAACTTTGACTCGTCACTTCGACTAATCAACGTGGTAATCAGTAGGTATAGTCGTTAGGGACTATAACCATCGTGATTACGCTCACGTTGCAAAGTTCAACCGAACTTTGTCTTGACCAATTCATGGTCAAAGCAGAAAGTTAAACACTGTTTGAATTTCTTGCTTGATTTAACTAAACAAGCATGAAAGAACACTTACAATGGTCCAATGCTTGAAGAGAGGACTAAGAATGCTCAGGTAGGTGGCACTCAACAAGAGATTGCCTCCACTTAGAGTAGGTGAAGAAGGAAATAGCAAATGAGCAAGTTGAAAGCTTGAAATTCTTGGGTGCTTATAGGAAATCAAGCCTCCATTGATCATTTCCAAGTGTTTTTGCATGGATCAAAGCATGATCTTGATCCTATAAATGTTACACACTAATTTGGCAACTTGGGGAACACATAAACCAGCTCATGGTATTCCAAAACTATGGTTAAAAATGGATTCGACAGGCTGTTTTGAAGATTCAAAGAATCTGGCCAGCTCCAGCTGTTGCGGGCCGCGAAGGAATCAACATCAGTCTTTCCGCCCAGCCAGAGATCCCAGACAAAAAACTTTTCAAAACTGTCAAAACTGATCCCTGCAGCTCCAAAACTTGTTTTTCGACGCGTTTAAGCCCGGTTAACCCATTTTCAAGGCTCTACAAGGATGATAAAGCATAGGAGACTTAAAATATGCTTGAAAATATCACGGATGTCGGTTTGTTTGATCGTACGGTCAAGCTATTCGGTTAATTATGAAGAAACACGAATGGACGCGAAAACGACCCAAATTGTGCGACGAATGGTATTTTTGCATTCCAATCACTAAAATACAATATTTTAATGATTACAAAAATTTTTGGATGTTCGGGTATGGTCAGAACGTAAGATATGCTCGTAAATGCAAACTTATACAGTTTTTGATGCTTTTAGTCCCTGTTGATCAAATAAGCATATTTTCGTATAGCGAACCCCTCAAAACTTATTTCTAAGCTATGTTAAGGGTATTTAGGGTATGTTTGGCTTATGATCTTTTTCTGGAGTGTACGTTGCTATGCAAATCGACAGACCTTTACAGTTTGTCGTAAATAGTGCCTGTGATCAAATAAACTTGTTTTCGCCATACCAAACCCTCCAAAACTTATATCTAAGTTATGTAAAGTTTATTTAAGGTATGTTAAGCTTATGTAACTATTTCAGAGTGTTTGTCGCGTTAAACTGATTACGTTTGCGTAATAGTTTACGTAAAACTTCCAGAAAAGCTTCTCGAGAGTTTAAAATCATACAAGATTTGATATGTGTAGTGTCATATGTAATTGTATAAATCCCGAGAATGAAATACAAGATTTAATTGGATTCATAATTGTATGATGATCGTAATGGCACAAATTTCAAAGTCTCCCCTACTTTAGTAAATTTCGTCCCGAAATATAATTCAGAGGAAACTTGTGAAAACAGAGTGGATGTTTCGCCTTCAGATGATCCTCCGTTCCCTGAGTAAAATTATGGGCCATGTTTGGATTTCCAGCGAATTTGTTAATTGTACTCGTCAGTTGTTTATAAGGATGAGTTCAGATCCGAAGATTTAAACTTCACTCCAAATAATAGATGTATGATTATACTGAAACTCAAGAATGCCATGATAGTGTCAAAGTGATGTACTTGTTATAACAAAATATGAAGGGTGTGTGAATTTTGGGGTTTCGAACAACGGATGGGAGAATGTTTCCTATGAAACTATTATAGGAAACTTGTGTGTGCTCAAAATTGGAAATCAGAGAGCGTAAAATAAAACAACATTGGTCAAGCTCCAGGACTTCTAGTAACTTAAATAACGCTACGCTCGCAATGTAATAAGGAACACTTATACATAGGAAGTACCAGCGGCGTATCCACCATGCCCTTTTTACATTGTTCCCGTTTCGTTTTTCTTATTACTATTGGTCTTAACACATGACAAAACTTGTTGTGGTTTCTGTGCACTGAATTCCATAATTATGTATGCACCCATAATTACGTAATTCCTTGCACAGTCCGCACAGTTCATTTCATAATGCGTAGGGGAAAAATCAATTGAACAAACATGTAATGACTTTACTAGACCACCAAAGGGTCTCTTTAACTAGATCAACGAACGATCTTTTTAACTAGATCAACACATGATCTGTTTAACTAGATCAACGTACGATCTCTTTAAATAGACCTCCAAGGGTTTTTTTAACTTTGAATCAAATAATAGTTTTGGAATAGCACTTTGGAATCCAAGGGACTGACTATTTGCATAGAAAAGTCCCTTAAGGATTTAAGATAGTACTTTGGACATACGTCTGAGAATCTAATATATGAAAATATAGAAGATTCTACAAGGATTTGGATAGCGAGCATTAAAATCACACATAAACACATAATCACATAATCGTCAACTAGGTTATTAGTTCATTCATTAACTTGTATATACGTATTTAAAGTACACCAGGAATCCAATCAAGGACTTCAATTAGTACTTTAAACATCCTCAAGAATCTAACTATGAAGATAGGAAGATCTTATAAGGATTTGGTTTTTGTCTTATTGAATCGTAACATATGTATTAAAGCACACAAAGAATCCAATTAGGGACTTTGATTTTGCGTTTTAAACATCCACAAGGATCTAACTATAAAATAGAAAGATCCTATAAGGATTTGGAATTTGCGTAGTGAAATTTTTTGGAAATCCATGTACTAGGTATGCTAGGTCAACATACGAAATGAAGTGTTCATGAAATCATGGTGCTGGATATGCTAAGTCAACATATGAAGCAAAAATGTTCTTGTATATTGTTATGGAAAATCAAAATGTATTGTTATGCACATAGACATATAGCACAAGACCAATTAAGGTCTTATGATAGTACCTCTAGATATCCAATCAAGGATTTGAAATGGTACTTCGAGTATTAGTTTAAGAGTTTGTAACTTGTACCTTGTACATTGTTTCTTTAGAAGAAACAAGTACTTAGGATTTGTGTGGTGATCATGAGCGATCACGGGTTAAACTACGAGAGTAGTTTAATTTACAAGGAATATGGTTCCTTGGTGTTGGTATTGTAGGGGTATGTCACACACACACGCAATCACATTAGTTTTGTAAAATAAAATTGAACCAACAAATGTATTTATATACCAACTGATTTTTTTCAAGTGTCATAGACAGTAACACGAAAATACGAAAGTCTAATTGTTCACTGCTGCATTGTCATTTACATTTGCCACGTTAATGTTGAATACTCGTCCACGTGCTGGATTTGCATTAACAAGTCTTGGGCAATTGTTCTAATAGTGAGTAAGATCACCACAGTTGTAGCACAATCCAGGTGGATATGGTGCTTGAGCAGCATCAAGATTTGCAACAATTTGGTTTTGGATAGCAAGACGACATGTATTGACCAAATGTCCCAATCGCCTGCCCTGGGTACATTTGTGACACGGTGTTTGATCCAGATGATGATGGTTGCATTTGTTGCACAAAGGTGCAGTGCCAGCATAGTTTTTCCTAGCACGAGGCTTTGCTGGTTGGTTGGGTGCAACCTGATTGTTCTGAGCAACTACAGCGAAGTTCTGTGAAGCCTTACGCTTCTTTGACTTCTTGGAGGACTCAGTCTGTTTATCCTTTGGCTTTGTATCATCTGATGGTTTCTTGTCCCCTTTTCAAAAATGTTTACCCTTCCTAATCTGAGATTCAGTCAGGGTAGCGGATAGTTTAATGGCCTGTCTGACGGTGGTAGGGTTGCTACTAGTAACAATGTCCTGAACTGAGTCAGGGAGGCCATCAATGTACTTTTCAATCGCCTAATCCAAAGGCGTAACCATGGTAGGACATAACAGGCTTAGTTCTCACACGATCAGTGTAGGCTCGATGTTCACCACTGTCTTGCTTAAGATCGTCGAATTCCCTTTCCAATGCACCGAGTTCATGACGAGGACAAAATTCCTTCATCATTAGAGCTCGAAGCTCTTCCCAGGTTTGTGCCATTGCCACATCGGCACCCTTATCCCTCATTACACCGTTCCACCATGTGAGTGCTCTTTTCTAGAATACACTTGATGCAAACTCAACCTTTCGCTCATTTGGGCATTGTACATGATGAAATGTGCTTTTGAGACTCTCAACCCACTGTAGGAGCCCAGTAGCTCCTTCAGACCCAGTAAATGTAATTGGCTTAGCTGAGTTGAATTGTTTATAGTTGTATGAAGTGGGTGCATTGTTGTTATTATTGTTGTTTGCTTGGTTTATCTGGGTTATCAGCTTTGGGAGTACAGCAGCCATTTGCTGAGCGATTAAGGTTGCCATGGCGACATCCTGAGTTTGATCATGTCGAGGAGGCATTCTGAAAGAGTAAAGAAACATGAGGGGAAATGAGTAAGATGATATTGGATAGTGAAAATTGAATGCTTGAAAGAATATCGAGAAAGCAAGAAGATTGTGATCATTTGTTCGTTACCTAAAACAAACAAACGACACTGTGACTAATCAAAGTAAATGGGTCATATTAATGTATCGCGAAGACATGCTTTAGCCTATAAGTGGACACTCACCCCAAGAGTTCCCAGGTAAGAGTGACTGGTCCAATTATGTGGATTTGTGCGAAGACTCTAGCCTTAGACAGAAAACCCGAGGTACAGGCACCCACCCTTCCAGATTGCATGTGTTCACATTATTTAGACCCAAACTTTGGCGAGATTTGGAAAACTTTGAAGGCGTAAGCCTAAGGCAAATCATCTAAGAATAGATGATTGATTTTCAAAACGATTTTGTAATTTGTGTTCTTGTTGTTTTTGTCACCTAAAGATAGGTGGCGATTTTGTTTTAAGATCTAAACACAAGATAACGTGTGTTAGGGTCCTAGGAAGGTTATAGTCTAGGTCAAATCATTACTAATAACTTAATTCCCTATAACTATGAGCTCTGATACCAACTTTTCTGTCACACCCCGACCGCGTAAAATAACAAATCGCGGCGGAAACGTCGGGGAGTGTCGTAACAGAATCATTGTTTCACAACACATGGTGAATGAAGTTTTGTTTTATTCCATTAATGAACTCATTGTTTTAATACAAAACAGATAAATACAAATAATTGTCTTTCAAATTTTAAAGTCGCTAAGGCACGAGTCCAATCGTATGTGTAGCATGCATCAACAATCATCACATATTAGAACCTGAAACATATATGAAAATAAAATGTCACCATAAAAATGCCTGGAAGAAAAATAGGTTTTGTCAATTAGATTCATGGCTTTGGATAACACAAGAAAAGGTTTTATGTTTACAAAAATAGCCATAAATCCTTGTAAATAGTTTGGTTTCTAAACACATTGCTTTGATAAAAAGGTTTGTATTATATAAAAAATATACTTTGGTTTTGAAATAATTGGATAAATAGTATATCAAAATATACTTTAGTTTTGAATTAGTTAAATAGATAGTATATCAAAATATACCTTGGTTATTGAAATAATAGATTTGGTAGTATATCTCGAGTATACTTTAGTTTTATGAATGAAAGCATCGGTAGTTTTTCAAATTGTACTTTGGTTTGAAAGTAGCATATAAACTATATTGCATTGGTTTGAAAAGAGCATATCAACTATGCTTTGGTAAATAACAAAGTCGATAGTATATCAAATTATACTTTGGTTTTGTAAATAGCATATCAAACTATGCTTTGGTAAACAATATTACATTGGGAGCATATCAACTATGCTTTGGAAGTATATCAAAATATACTTAAATTGTGATTTAGTAGTATATCAAACAATGCTTTAGTAAAACAGTACCACGTTGGTAGCATATCAAATATGCCTTGGTAGTATATCGAAATATACCTAAATCGTGATTTGGCAATATATCAAACTATACTTTGGTAAACAATAACATATCAAACTACGTTTTGGTTTTGGAAGTAACATAAGATAAGTTTTTATGGCTTAATTGGAAAACATTTGCAATCTATACATTTGTTAACAAAGGTATACCGAAATATACCAAAGATCGTGATTTGGTAATAGATTCAAACCTAGTGTATCAAACTACACTTTGGAGACTATAGAAATACCACAAAGGCAAATCTATTTGGTTTAAACTTTAGTTTCTGACATTCCATACAACAGGAATGGGGTGTCTAGTCCTATAGCACTATATCGTACTACCAATCGGCTTGATCATTGTTAATGAATGTGTAAGTAAAAATATGAACCAACAATAGTTTCACAAACTTTGAAAATCAGTATTTAAGCCAAGGATATCAGTTTAAGTTTGTTATAGGATAAGTACTAAGCATGTGTAAACATATAGTTTGAAATCACAAAAATAGAGAATAGGCACTTATGAATCACCCCAAAACATTTGAAAACGTAAATTATGGGACTATGTACTCACTTGAGATTGCAAGTATCCTTGATTAAGTGTCCTAACAAAGCTCGGAAATCAAGGAATCAAGTGGCGCCTAGTATGGAATCACTATGTTAGATAATCGGTACCTAAATCGGGAGATCGGGTAGAATGAGGTCTCGTAAACCAAATGAGTATTGGAACTCATGTGATATGGTTTAACAAAGCCTACATTCTGATTCGGAACCTATCCTAAGTGCTTATGACCCGTTGTGACCCGTTAAGGTAGTCTACGCTACTTTAATGCGTCTTTACGCAAAAGCGCAAACGAATAGCCTAGCTAGTCCTATGACAAGTATTTATATTCCCTAACATGCTTAAATATGTTGCATAATCAGTTTAAGTGTCAAAAATTAAGTTACATATGCTTAAATTCAAATTATGCAAGAAAAGGGCATTTTGGTCATTTTCCTAAGGCATATAAACTACCTATTATACAACTAATTAAACTAGGTGACCATAAGGTATAACCTCAAAAGGTTATTCCCTATACAACTATGGTCACAAAATATGTTTGGTCGGATCCTAATGATCGAGCAAACTGGTCGGGTTCGAAAGTCTAAGCTGTTGTCAAGACCGCTTGACTTACGACCCTATATAAGCACTAGACTAAAAGTGACGAGTTAAACATGTTAAAACATGTTTAACTAAGTTAGAAAACTGATTTGATATTAAAACAAAGTGTTTTGATACCCGAAAATAGTTTCGTCGCTAAATGCACATAATCGTGAATTTTGACCGAAACTTTGACTCGTCACTTCGACTAATCAACGTGGTAATCAGTAGGTATAGTTGTTAGGGAATATAACAATCGTGATTACGCTTACGTTGCAAAGTTCAACCGAACTTTGTCTTGACCCATTCATGGTTAAAGGAGAAAGTCAAACACTATTTGAATTTCTTGCTTGATTTAACTAAACAAGCTTTAAAGAACACTTACTATGGTCCAATTCTTGAAGAGAGGACAAAGAATGCTCAAGTAGGTTGCCCTCAACAAGAAATTGCCGCCACTTAGAGCAGGTGAAGAAGGAAATAGCAAATGAGCAAGTTAAAAGCTTGAAATTCTTGGGTATTTATAGGAAATCAAGCCTCCGTTGATCATTGCCAAATGTTTTTTCATGGATCAAAAACATGATCTTGACCCTACAAATGTTACACACTGATTTGGCAACATGGGGAACACATAAACCAGCTCATGGTACGCAAAAACTATGGTTAAAAATGGATTCAGCAGGCTGTTTTGAAGATTCAAAGAATCTGCCCAGCTCCAGCTGTCACGGGCCACGAAGGAATCAACATCAGTCTTCGCGCCCTGCCAGAGATCCCAGACCAGAAACTTTTCAAAACTTTCAAAACAGGTCCCTGCAGCTCCAAAACTTGTTTTTCGACGCGTTTAAGCCCCGTTAACCCATTTTTATGGCTCTACAAGGATGATAAAGCATAGGGGACTTAAAATATGCTTGAAAATATCACGGATGTTGGTTTGTTTGATCGTACGGCCACGTTATTCGGTTAATTACGGCGAAACACGGATGGACGCAAAAACGATCCAAATAGTGCGACAAATGGTATTTTTGCAGTCCAATCACTAAAATACAATATTTTAATGATTACAAAAATTTTTGGATGTCTGGATATGGTCAGAACGTAAGATATGCGCGGAAATGCAAACTTATGTAGTTTTTGACGCTTTTAGTCCATGTTGATCAAATAAGCATATTTCCGCATACCGAACCCCTCAAAACTTATTTCTAAGCTATGTTAAGGGTATTTATGGTATGTTTGGCTTATAATCTTGTTCTGGAGTTTAGGTTGCTATGCAAATCGGCAGACCTTTACAGTTTGTCGTAAATAGTCCCTGTGATCGAATATACTTGTTTTCGTCATACCAAACCCTCCAAAACTTATTTCTAAGTTATGTAAAAGTTATTTAAGGTATGTTAACCTTATGTCACACTTACAGAGTGTTTGTCACGTTAAAATGATTACGTTTGCGCAATAGTTTACGTAAAACTTCCAGAAAAGCTTCTCGAGAGTTTGAAATCATACAAGATTTGATATGTGTAAAGTCATATGTAATTGTACAAATCCCGAGAATGAAATACAAGATTTCATTGGATTCATAATTGTATGATGATTGTAAAGGCATAAATGTCATAGATCCCATACCCGACCAAGCGGTAATAATTTACCGTATCCCAAGCCCGTATAAGGGAAAATAAGTTAAAAGTATTTACCTGAGTTAATAATGCAAGAAATGCTACTCAGCCGTATGTTTCTAAGACTTTATGCAAGTATCTTCTACTGTGGCTACTGAATCTGTAAGGAAGGTTTTATTAACCTATTAGGATAGTAACGAGTCTTATTTAAGTCAAGGACTTAAACCGGTTAGTTTTAAGGATGCTTTACGGTTCGAAACGCTAGACTAAGCGGAGACCGGAACGAAATTTAATTTAGACCCAACAAGTATGTATACTTGTATAATATGGGTAAACTAAATACATTTTGGATTTTGAAGTTTAAATGACATGGTTAAACCGCCTGAGTCATATACAAGTTCCATATGTTATTATGCTTAAAAGATGTTATGACATCAGTAGGATATCAACATGTATGCCTGAAAATATTTTAAAACCGAATTAGGCCCTATAAGGGCATTTTGGTCATTTTAATATTTATAAAAGAGGTTTTTAGGTATACTGAATTTCTGGTAAAAAACATTCTGTAAAAATATTTATTTTATGATGTTATATCAGTAGGATATCATACATATGTGTGACATCTGTGCCTCTACGGCCATCGAACAAATACCAAACCAATGAAATGTTGTGTTTCATACTTGGGATTTGTATAAATATGTGTATCATTTGCACATATCAACTCTTGTTCGATTTCGGGCTCTAAATCGCTTTCTGGAAGGTTATACGCGCACTGATGCGTAAATATAACCAGTTTAATGCAACAAACACTCCGGGACAATGACATAGGCTTAACATACCTTAAATAACCTTTACATAACTTAGAAATAAGTTTTGGAGGGTTTGGTGTGGCGAAATCAAGTTTATTCGCTTACAGGGACTAATTTCGACAAACTGCAAAAGTATGCTGATTTGTACTATAACAAACATTCCGGAACATGACCATAAGTTAAAAATACCCTAAATATCCTTTACATAGCTTAGAAATAGGCTTTGAGGGGTTCGGTGTGCTAAAATAAACTTTTTGGTCATTCAGGGACTAAAAGCGTCAAAAGTGCATAAGTTTGCATTTTCGCGCATATCTTACGTTCTGAATACATCCGGACATCCAAACCTTTATGTAATCATTAAAATATTTTATTTTAGTGATTGGCATGATAAAATTCCTTTCGTCGCGTAATTTGGATCGTTTTTGCGTTCGTTACGACTTCCGTCGTAATTAACCGAACAACGCAACCGTACGACCAAACGAACCGACATCCGAGATATTTTGAGCATGTTTTGAGTTCCCGATACTTTAACTTCATTTTAGAGCCTTGAAATGAGGTTAACAGGGCTTAAACGTGTCAAAAATGAGCCGAAATGCAAGATTCTGAAGTTCAGGGACCAAAATTGTCATTCTGCTATAGTTATCTTAGGAAAGGACCAAAATGAAAAATCTAAATTCCAGCTTGTTCCAGCTGTTCCCCTCATTTGCACATGGTTTCAATGAAACTATGGGCTCCCATGGTTTCACAAAAGCATGGGCACATGTGTACGGATGAGATCGAAGCTCGTTTTACAATGAACGATCCTAACGGTTCTAGTTTTCCTATAAATAGCTATCCCCTTTCACTTGCAAAACCCACATTGATCTGATTTTGGCTCTCTAATTTGAAGTTTATGCTTCATACCTGAGAGTAAATCGGATCAAATCTTGCGGGGACCTTTTGTAAGTATTCTTTGGTTCTTTTATCGCTTTTCGAGTTTGAAAGTCAAATTGCGTTTGACTTTCTGCATTGACCAGTTTATGGTCAGTGCGAAGTTCATTTGAACTTCATAACGTGAGCGTAATCACGATGGTTATAGTCCCTCGTGACTATACCTACTGATTACCACGTTATCTAGGTGTAGTGACGAGTCGTAGTTTCGGCCAAAATGCGCATTCTTGCATATTTTGTAACCAAACTACATATAGGTATCAAAACCGTTTGTTTTGATTCCAAATATATTTCTAAATTCGTTAAACATGTTTTAACATGTTTAACTCGTCACTTATTAGATTAGTGCTTGTGTAGAGTCGTAAGTCAAGCGGACTAAACTCCCGCTTAGACTTTCGAACACGACCCGTTTGGTCGATCATTAGGATCCGACCAAACATGTTTAGTGACCATATTTTCATAGGGAATAACCTTCCGAGGTTATACCTTATGGTTACTTAGGTTTAATTAGTTGTATGATAGGTAATTTATATGCCTTAGGTAAATGACCAAAATGCCCTTTTCATGCATAATTAGTAATTAAGCATATGTAACACAAACTTTTGTCACTTAATTGATTATGCAACATATTTAATCATGTTTAGGCATATAATACTTGTCATAGGAGTAGTTAGACGTCTCCAACGTGCTTTTGCGCGAACGACACGTTAAAGTAGCTTAAGCTACCTTAATGGGTCACGATGGGTCGAAAGCACTTAGGTTAGAGTTCAATTTAGAATGTGGACTTTGTTAAACCATGTCATATAAGTTCCAATACTCATTTGGTTTACAAAACCTCATCCTATCCGATCTTCCGACATAGGTCCGGTTTATTTATATAGTTATTAGATTGCCGATTGATTCTGTGCTGCCTCTAGCGTTGCTTGGTTGTTGTTCAAGACCTCTAAGCATTCTCAGGTGAGTACATAGTTCCCCTATTTTACTGTTTTCAATTATTTTGGGGTGATTCGTATGTGTTAAATGTTTTCAAGGTTTTAACGATGGTTTTCAAAACCATTTTCCATATTATAACAATGGTTTCAAAAATGATTAAAATGGTTTATATTAAATTAATAATGATTTCGATATAGTAAACAAACTTGTTGGTTTTATTTACATAACGAATAATATCAATTAGCTTTGGCCGAACCGACCAGTATTAGGTTATGGTGCCATAGGATCTGACGAATCCCGTTATCAGACTGCGCCCATGGTTATGTGTGGGTTAGGTGGGTAACGACTGAATCAGTGATTGTTAATTTACCCTTTGGTGGTTTATTAATGCGAGAAGCGATAGGCGAGATAGTCGAGTCACGAAGGTTTGGATGTTATTAGCGAGACAATCAAAAGTAGTTTCACGATTTATAACGAGAATGATTTAAACGACTAAAGCGATTTTTAACGAATTAAACAATTTGGGTAAACGATTGGTTTTTGGTTAGTGTTTAGATAACGGGATGGGTGTAATGTGATGAAAGCATGGTGGATACGCCGCTGGTACTTCCTATATAAGTGTTTTCATCGTATTACATACCGTGGCGTTATTAAGTTCACTTGGGTAAACGATTTTGAAACGATGTCACACAAACGAGGTTTTTGAAATGATATAAACCATACAAGTTTTATTAACGAGTTTTATTAACGAGAATTATTAACGAGAATTTTATTAAATGTATGTTTTGGGTTAAGAATCATGGCTACGAGATTTTATAAATTATAACCAACTTGATTTGAGTTGGTTAATTATGTCGCAATACAATACTTTTCAAAACAAGGTTTTTAATTAAGTATTACAACATGTAAACTAGCCATGAATCCGACACTCTCAAAAACCTATGTACTCGCCAGCATTTATTTGCTGACTTTGTTTTCACATATGTTTCAGGTGTTGTTGAATGATGTTGATTGCTAGGGTGCGTGCTCACATAGGACTTGACGAGGCCTTAGTGACTTAACAACAATGATAGACTATGTTTAAATTGTTTATTTAGATTTCAAGACGATGTAAATATTTAATGTTTAATAAAACAAAACTTCAAATTTCCGTGTGTTTTGAAACAATGATTCTGTTACAACACTCCCCGACGATTCCACCGCGATTTGTTGTTTTACGCGGTCGGGGTGTGACAGAAAAGTTGGTATCAGAGCTCATGGTTATAGGGAACTAGGTTATTAGTAATGCTTTGACCTAGTCTGTAACCTTCCTAGGACCCTAACACAAGATCCTTGTGTTTAGATCTTAAAACAATACCGTCACTTATCCTTAGGTGACAACCACAACAGGAACACAAATTTCAAATCCGCTTCGAAAACCAATCATCTGTTCTAGGATGATTGATTACTAGGTTTTGAACCCTCTAAGTTTTCGAAATCTCGTCAAAGTTTGGGTCTAAATAATGTGAACACATGCAAACTGGAAGAGTGAATGCCTGTACCATGAGTTTTCTGTCTAAGGCTAGAGTGTTCGTACAAATCCGCAGTATCGGACTAGTCACTCTTACCTGGGAACTCTTGGGGTGAGTGTTCACTTATAGGCGAGCATGTCTTCAGTGATACATTAATATGACCCATTTACTTTGATTAATCACCGTCTCATTTGTTTGCCTTAGGTAACAAACAAATGATCGCAATTTCTATGCGTTGTCATTCTGTTTTAATTATCCGATAACATTTCACTTGTTTCCTCCTATGTCCTTCATTTCCTCTAGAATGTCTCTTCATCGCAACGACATTCAAATGTCCAAGCAAACTGCCAAATTTGCCCAGCGAATAGGCGATGTAATCCTGAAGACTGTGGATTTAGGTATCGCCATGTCTCGTCTCAATAATGAAGCCACCCAAGAAGCATCGAAAGAAGCAGAAGCCGAGTCATCGAAAAAGTCAAAGAAGCGTAAAGCTCCAAAGGATCCTGTAGCCGTTACACCAAATCAAGAAAAACCTAGCCAGTTGGCAGCACCACCAGCCAAGAAGCCGTACTTAGGAACTGCTCCTCTGTGCAATCAGTGTAACCTCCACCACTATGCCAGTGTCAAATGTCGGAAATGTTTCAACTGTGGACTCATTGGTCATTTGGCACGAGACTGTCGTTCAGTCACTGTGCTAAACCAAGCTTTTCAGAACCTCGTTCAATTTCAAGCAGATCCAACACAGGCTCGTTTTCCTCCTGGTATTTGCTACACCTATGGCGAGACGAGTTATGTCAGGGATAGATACCCAAAGATTTTCAATGCAAATCCGACCCACGGATGAGCATTTGGCCGATTAGAAGAAGCTGCTGCTTTGAATAATCCGAATCTTATGTTTATGTTTCTAGTGTTTTCCTTTGAACTCGGAAACAATCGATTTTGTTTATAAATAAATCTTTATTTGCAATTCTAATGTACAAATATAGTTGCATGTGTGTATGGCATACCCCTACGATACCTACACCAAAGAACCGTATTTGTAGTTCTCTCGTTCATATGATCGCTCATGAATTCCTCGAAAATTCTAAGTGCTCGCTTCATTCTAAGAAACGAAGTGACAATTTGAGTAATCACTTTAATTCCTTGGTTAGATAACTAAGGAAACCCTTATCTGTCAAAGTTGCTCTTGGTAAACCTCTTATACTCAATTTTGTTATTTGCGACTGTCAATTTAACTTTGATAATCACTTTTTTTCCTATTGACTTCACGTCGATGCAACTTGGGAGTTTCGACATTATCATAGGGATGGATTGGTTAGCTAAACATCATACTGAGGTGATTTGTTTTGATAAGATAGTTCGCATTCCTCTTTCGTCTGGCGATGTTCTGGAAGTTCGTGGGAAGAAACCTTCTGGTGGATTGAAGCTCATGTCGTGTACGAAGGCCCAAAGTTATTTACAAAAAGGATATGTTGCTTTTCTGGCACATGTCACCAAGGAGAAAGGCAAGAGCAAGAGTATTCAGGATATTCTGATTGTTCAGGATTATCCAGAGGTGTTTCCTGATGAACTGCCTGCTTTGCCTCCAGTTCGTCAAGTTGAGTTTCATATTGACCTTGTACCCAACGCCAACCCAATTGCGAAAGCACCTTATCGTCTTGCACCGTCTGAGATGCAAGAATTATCGAAACAGCTTCAAGAGTTATCTGATAAAGGATTCATCCGATCAAATTATTCACCTTAGGGGAGCTCCTGTCCTCTTTGTGAAGAAGAAAGATGGATCTTTTCGAATGTGTATCGATTATCGTAAGCTTAATAAGCTTACCATCATGAATCGATATCCCCTACCTCGAATCGATGATCTCTTTGATCAGCTGCAAGGTGCTACCTGTTTTTCCAAGATCGATCTGCGTTCTGGGTATCACCAACTTCGTGTTCTCGAAGGAGATATTCCCAAAACTGCCTTCCGCACAAGATATGGGCATTACGAGTTCACTGTCATGCCTTTTGGTTTGACGAATGCCCCAGCTATCTTCTTGGACTTAATGAATAGGGTCTGTAAACCTTATTTAGACAAGTTCATCATTGTGTTCATCGACGAAATTCTCATTTCTTCAAAGTCTCGAGCCGATCATGAGCAACACCTTCGTTTGACATTGGAACTCCTAAAGAAGGAACAAACTTTTCGCTAAATTCTCCAAGTGTGAATTTTGGCTTAAAGAAGTTCAGTTTTTGGGTCATGTAGTCAACAAGCAGGGTATTCATGTGGATCCATCCAAATTGCTGCAATTAAGGATTGGAATACACCAACGAAACCTATAGAAATTCGTTCTTTTCTTGGTCTCGCTGGTTATTATCGTCGTTTTATTTCAAACTTCTCGAAGATCGCGGTGCCACTCATTGCTTTGACTCAGAAGAATAAGCCTTTGGAGTGGGGATATAAGCAAGAAGATGCTCCTGTTTTGTCCTTGCCCAATGGAAACGATGATTTCGTTGTATTTTATGACGCGTCGAATCTAGGCCTTGGTTATGTTCTTATGCAATGAGGTAAAGTCATAGCATATACGTCAAGACAGTTGAAAGTTCACGAAAAGAACTAAACAACTCATGATCTTGAGTTAGGTGTTGTGGCATTTGCTCTCAAAATCTGGAGACACTACCTCTATGGAACGAAGTGTGTGGTTTTCACAAGACGACAAAAGTCTCCAGCACATTCCTAATCAGAAGGAGCTGAACATGAGGCAGCGATAATGGGTTGAGCTCTTGAACGATTACGATTTCGAGATTCGCTACCTTCCTGGTAAGGCGAATATCGTAGCCGATGCGCTTGGTCGAAAGGTGCGAGTCAACCTTCATTCTGTTCAAACTCTATCTGATATTCAATCCCATGTCCTTCAAGCACAACGATCTTGTGTAAACGAAGGCTTATTGAAATATGAGCTACCACTTCAACTGGAGCTTAAACTCGAAACGAAAAGTGATGGGTTGCCCTATTTTAAGGATCCTTGTGGATGATTATCGCTCAAATCTGAGTCCTTAATTGAATTCATTGTATGCTTTAATACGTACATTACGATTCAATAAGGACAAAAACCGAATTTCCTTTTAAGATCTTCCTATCTTCATAGTTAGATTCTTGAAAATATTTAAAGTGCCAAATGAAATCCACGGATTGGATTCCTGGTATGCTTTAAATACCCGTGTCCAAAGATAACAAATTAAAGGTCAAATTGAACAATTATGCGATTATGTGATTATGTGTTTATGTGTTCTCCTCTATGTTTTTGTGTGATCCGATTTACGTTATCCAAATCCTCGTAAAATCTTCCATATCTTCGTATGAAGGATTCATAGTAGGATATTCAAAAGGTACTACCCTAAATCCTTAATGGGCTTCTACATGGTAGTTAAGACCCTTGGAATATATAGTACCATTCCATGATTCGAAGGAGACTCCTTGAGTGGTCTAGTTAAAAGATTGATTCAGAATCTGGTTAAAAATGGCATGTGATGATATAGCTGAAAGGACCCTATGGTGGTCCAGTCACACTCATCACAGGTTCGTTCATTTGGTTTTCCCCTACACATTATCAAATGCACTGTGTGGACTATGCAAAGAATTACGTAATTATGGACGCATACCAAACCAATGAAATGTTGTGTTTCATACTTGGGATTTGTATAAATATGTGTATCATTTGCACATATCAACTCTTGTTCGATTTCGGGCTCTAAGTCGCTTTCTGGAAGGTTATACGCGCACTGATGCGTAAATATAACTAGTTTAATGCAAAAAACACTCCAGGACAGTGACATAGGCTTAACATACCTTAAATAACCTTTACATAACTTAGAAATAAGCTTTGGAGGGTTTGGTGTGGCGAAATCAAGTTTATTCGCTTAGAGGGACTAATTTTGACAAACTGTGAAAGTATGCCGATTTGTACTTTAACGAACATTCCAGAACATGACCATAAGTTAAACATACCCTAAATATCCTTTACATATCTTAGAAATAGGCTTTGAGGGGTTCGGTGTGCTAAAATAAACTTTTTGGTCATTCAGGGACTAAAAGCGTCAAAAGTGCATAAGTTTGCATTTTCGCGCATATCTTACGTTCTGAATACATCCGGACATCCAAAACTTTATGTAATCATTAAAATATTTTATTTTAGTGATTGGCATGATAAAATTCCTTTCGTCGCGTAATTTGGATCGTTTTTGTGTTCGTTACAACTTCTGTCGTAATTAACCGAACAACGCAACCGTACGACCAAACGAACCAACATCCGAGATATTTTTTAGCATGTTTTGATTTCCCTATACTTTAACTTCATTTTAGAGCCATGAAATGAGGTTAACGGGGCTTAAACGTGTCAAAAATGAGCCGAATTGCAAGATTCTGAAGTTCAGGGACCAAAATTGTCATTCTGCCATAGCTATCTTAGGAAGGGACCAAAATGAAAAATCTAAATTCCAGCTTGTTCTAGCTGTTCCCCTCATTTTCACATGGTTTTAATGAAACTATGGGCTCCCATGGTTTCACAAAACCATGGGCACATGTGTACAGATGAGATCGACGCTCGTTTTACGATGAACGATCCTAACGGTTCTAGTTTTCCTATAAATAGCTATCCCCTTTCACTTGAAAAACCTACATTGATCTAATTTTGGCTCTCTAAGTTGAAGTTTATGCTTCATACCTGAGAGTAAATCGGATCAAAGCTTGCGGGGACCTTTTGTAAGTATTCTTTCGTTCTTTTATCGTTTTTCGAGTCTGAAAGTCAAACTGCGTTTGACTTTCTGCATTGACCAGTTTATGGTCAATGCGAAGTTCATTTGAACTTCATAACGTGAGCATAATCACGATGGTTATAGTCCCTAGTGACTATACCTACTGATTACCACGTTATCTAGGTGTAGTGACGAGTCGTAGTTTCGGCCAAAATGCGCATTCTTGCGTATTTTGTAACCAAACTACTTATAGGTATCAAAACCGTTTGTTTTGATACCAAATATATTTTCTAAATTTGTTAAACATGTTTTAACATGTTTAACTCGTCACTTTTTAGATTAGTGCTTGTGTAGAGTCGTAAGTCAAGCGGACTAAACACCCGCTTAGACTTTCGAACACGACCCGTTTGGTCGATCATTAGGATCCGACCAAACATGTTTAGTGACCATAGTTGCATAGGGAATAACCTTCCGAGGTTATACCTTATGATCACTTAGGTTTAATTAGTTGTATGATAGGTAGTTTATATGCCTTAGGTAAATGACCAGAATGCCCTTTTCATGCATAGTTGGTAATTAAGCATATGTAACACAAACTTTTGTCACTTAATTGGTTATGCAACATATTTAATCATGTTTAGGCATATAATACTTGTCATAGGACTAGTTAGATGTCTCGAACTCGCTTTTGCGCGAACGACACGTTAAAGTAGCTTAAGCTACCTTAATGGGTCATGATGGGTCGAAAGCACTTAGGTTAGAGTTCAATTTAGAATGTAGACTTTGTTAAACCATGTCATATGAGTTCCAATACTCATTTGGTTTACAAAACCTCATCCTATCCGATCTTCCGACTTAGGTCCAGTTTATTTATATAGTTATTAGATTGCCGATTTATTCCGTGCTCCCTCTAGCGTTGCTTGGTTGTTGTTCAAGACCTCTAAGCATTCTCAGGTGAGTACATAGTTCCCCTATTTTACTGTTTTCAATTATTTTGGGGTGATTCGTATGTGTTAAATGTTTTCAAGGTTTTAACGATGGTTTTCAAAACCATTTTCCATATTATAACAATGGTTTCAAAAATGATTAAAATTGTTTATATTAAATTAATAATGATTTCGATATAGTAAACAAACTTGTTGGTTGTATTTACATAACGAATAATATCCATTAGTTTTGGCCGAACCGACCAGTATTAGGTTATGGTACCATAGGATCTGACGAATCCCGTTATCAGACTGCGCCCATGGTTATGTGTGGGTTAGGTGGGTAACGACTGAATCTGTGATTGTTAATTTACCCTTTGGTGGTTTATTAATTCGAGAAGCGATAAGCGAGATAGTCGAGTTACGAAGGTTTGGATGTTATTAGCGAGACAATCAAAAGTAGTTTCACGATTTAAAACGAGAATGATTTAAACGACTAAAGCGATTTTTAACGAATTAAACGATTTGGGTAAACGATTGGTTTTTGGTTATTGTTTAGATAACGAGACGGGTGTAATGTGATGAAAGCATGGTGGATACACCGCTGGTACTTCCTATATATAAGTGTTTTCAACGTATTACATACCGTGGCGTTATTTAGTTCACTTGGGTAAACGATTTTGAAACGATGTCACACAAACGAGGTTTTTGAAATGATATAAACCATACGAGTTTTATTAACGAGAATTATTAACAAGAATTTTATTAAATAAATATTTTGGGTTAAGAATCATGGCTATGAGATTTTATAAACTATAACTAACTTGATTTGAGTTGGTTAATTATGTCGCAATACAATACTTTTCAAAACAAGGTTTTTAATTAAGTATTGCAACATGTAAACTAGCCATGAATCCGACACTCTCAAAAACCTATGTACTCGCCAGCATTTCTTTGCTGACTTTGTTTTCACATATGTTTAAGGTGTTGTTGAATGATGTTGATTGCTAGGGTGCATGCTCACATAGGACTTGACAAGGCCTTAGTGACTTAACAACAATGATAGACTATGTTTAAATTGTTTATTTAGATTTCAAGACGATGTAAATATTTAATGTTTAATAAAACAAAACTTCAACTTTCCGTGTGTTTTGAAACAATGATTCTGTTACAACACTCCCCAACGATTCCGCCGCGATTTGTTGTTTTACGCGGTCGGGGTGTGACAATATGCGTGGTTTACCATTTATGGCCAAACTATGCCCCAAATGGGCATTTTGGTCATTTCACATATGCTTTTAAGGACATAATTGAAATTCTAAGTTCATGACTTATACTTACTGTAAAAATATTAAAAATCATTTATAAAATCAACAGGTAATAAGTCTAGGGTGCTAAATACGGTTTTAAACCATACTATGCACCTAATTAGCGTAAAAGTCGATATTTGACGATAATTTCAAGGTTTAAGTGATTCTGAGGTTTTGACCAGCTTTGAATGGTCAAAATATTTTATTCTTTCATAACACATCAGTAACAAAAGGTTTTGCATGTTAATTATATGTAAAACTCATTTTATTCGCAAAAAGGGTATTATCATCAATTATAGGCTTTGTATAAGAACTCAATGTTAAGGTCAGTGTATAATCTGACCCAACATTCCAAAAATTCATAAAAATGATATCATAATAGTAGGTAAAGAGTTTTGTGCAAATATTTATGTTTAAACTTGTTTTACATGCTTAAGGGTATTTTGTTCCTTATAAAGGCATTATTTTCGATTAATTGCATAACATCAGTTTAAGATCAGAATGTAAGTGTCAAAAAATTTTAAATATGTTTACTAATCGGTACCTAATTGATTTTCATGTTCATTTATTTGAAAATCTCATTTTTAGACCATAAGGGCATACTAGTCAACAATAAGCATAATAACAGAAACATACATATAATTCAGATTACTAAGTGACCATGTAATATAACCTTTGAGGGTTATACTACAACATTATATGGTCACAATGGAACCTTATTACATAAAGAAATTAAGCTAATTCGGGCCAGAACTGAATGTCAAAGCAAAATTCAAGCTTTTGCGACTTTCGGTTGCGAACCGAGCTTAAACTTAGAATATTCGGGTTGAACATGTTTAGAAATGTTCTAATAATGTTTACCAAGTTATTAAAGTGATAAAACATGTTTTATAACTTCTACATTATCAGTTTTGATTTTTATTTAAAAATCTGACTAGTTTGACTTTTTATTAAATTACTTTGACCCGACAATTAACTAAGCAAACGTGGTAATTAGGAGGTGCCCTTTTGAAGGATTAATACCTACCTAATTACGATCACGTAGCTATATTCTCCTCGAACAATGCTGGACCGTTTAGGTCTAAACCGAACGTCAAAGCCATTTTGCGGCAACTTTGACTTTCGGTCTTTAAACGTATAAAAACCGAACTAGAGTGGCTAAGGACACTTACAAAGGGTCCTAGCTCAAATTTTGAACTCAGGGGAGCTTCCTTTTTGATCAGGAACCTCAAGAATTGCTCAAGAAAGCTTAAGCAAGTGAGGAGAGAGTGAATTGGAATGGTGCAAGGAATGAAGGCTGCTCAAAGCCTCTATTTATAGTTGAAGAAGGTGTTCTTGGATCATGCCAGGTGTTAGAGAAGTCCAGAGATGATCACAGGTGTCCATGGTGGTTTTAAAAACCATCAAAAAGCTCCATGTTTCGAGTTATGAGTGTATAGGGTGGTATTTGTGGTGAATAGTGAACAAACCTGCAGCTGTCCAAAGGATTCTGCCCAAATACACCCGTCGTGTTGCGCGACAACAACAGGGGGAGGCGTCGCGTAAAGCGACCCCTCATGTTTCAGTGAATCAAGTTTCATTCTTGGACTTTTAGTCCCTGCACCTTTTAGTGTAATATATCTTTCATATTTGGCACATTTAACCCTCCTAGTTAGTTTGTAAATTATCTTGGAAGTATAACCAAACACCGTTAGGCTCCGGGTTTCGTTAAAGGTCACCCGAATACACTAGTTTTACTTGTTGACGCTTTTAACCCTTCTTCATGAAATTTTGCATAATTATCACATAACGATACCAAAACTTGTGAATTCATTATCACATATTCTCGAGAGTATAATCAAACATTACGAAGCCCGGGGTTCGTTAAAAGGTCACTCAGAGGTAAGAATTAACACGTTGAGACGTTTAACCCCTTTGTCTTGTAAACTTTCAATCTCCTTCACAAACGGCTTCTTACGTCCAATAATTTATTCGTTTAAGAATACATTCATCGTGTGAGGTCAATCAGAGGCATAATTTTATCATGTTGACACTTTTAGTCCCTCCGCATACGTATTTCATTGTTTGTCAACTTTAGTCCCCTTTAATTCAATCTTTTACACATTTAGGGTTTAGGACACGTGTCTTCACATAATTGGACACAATTTTACAAGGTGTTACACATGTCCAGAGCAATCTGTTTCGGCTCAAGCGGACGTGGACATGGTTTATGGAGAACAAATCAATTATGATATGAATTCCAACACATATCATCCAGGTTTACGTAATCATCCAAATTTTAGGTGCAGTAATACTACTAATAAGTTGAATCCAACTTTTCAGGTACTAAATCAAAGGAGCCAACAATATCAAATCGGGCAGCCGAATTATAATCAGAATTACAACCAAGAAGGCTACAACCGGGGAAATCAAAGGACCTATCAGCAAAACCAAGATCATGGAAAATCCAATAATCAAAACGAAGGCTCCAACAGTGAGGGGATGGAGTCGCTAAAGCAAATCAGAAAAGATCTAGAGTTACAATCAAAGTCTCATCAAGCATTGGAAAAGCAAGTTGCCCAGTTTGTAACTCTTGTGCAAAATTTCAGGATTTCAAAAACTTTTTCTTTTAGAATGAATTCATTAACCGATACTTAAACATAATCCGTTTAACGTAACGTACACACCAGGAGAAGGACATAAGCTACACATACAATAAATACCCTTTACACAACTTAGAAATAAGTATTGAAAGGTTAGGAATGACAAAAAACACGTTTCTACAAAGTTCAGGGAATATTTCCGAAAAACTACGAAAGTCTGCCTATTCGTGTATTTTGAATACGGACCACATATACAAATCCAAATATTTTTGTATTCAATAAAATCTTGTATTTTATTGATAAAATCATTGCGCAATTTCGGTCATTTTCATGTTTGTTAAAGCGTTTTATGTAATTTTGCGAAACGCATAACCGTACAACCGAACGAACAGACATCCATGATATTTTTGGGCAAAATCCACGTTACATTTGCCTTAACACCTTTATAAAGCCTAAAAAGTGGGTTAAAAGGTGTTAAAAATGACAAAACGCGATGAAACAAGTCTAGGGGCCAAATCTGCCAAGTTTCAAAAGTTAGTTTGAGGGCTCGGCGGGGCGTGAAAGCCTTAGCTTAGGCTATCATGGGTAGCCAAACCTGCCCAGCTATAGAAACTTGTTGCAAACAGCTATTTTGCTGCCTTAGAGCCTAAGAACTCGTGTTTTCCAAGTATTTTCCTGCATTTGACACTTGTTTAGACCTCCCTTGATCTTTGCCACCTAGTGGGATACTTGTAGTGATCTTGTGAGACTTGGACAACTATAAATAGCAACCAATTTCTTCACTTTTCCTTGCTCATTCATCTCTTCTTTCTCCTATCTTCTTGGAGTTTGTTTCCAGCCTTATGAAAATCTCCTACTGAGTTCTTATAGTGTTTTCAACACAAGCAAGTACTCTCCCTTAGTCTATTTCATTTATTTTAGCTTTTTTTGAGCTAAAAGTCAAACCGTTTGATTTTCTGTTTGACTTGGCATTCTGACCTAAATTGGTCAAGTCAAAGTTCAATTGAACTCTGCAATGTGATTGTAATCACGAAGGTTATAATCCCTTGTGATTGCACCTTCTGATTACCACGTTTACTAGTCGAAGTGACGAGTCAAAGTTTCGGTCAAAGATGCGCATAATGTGCATTTTACGACGAAACTATTTTTGGTATCAAAACTCCAAGTTTTGATACCAAATCAGTTTTATAACTTAGTTAGACATGTTTTGACATGTGTAACTCATCACTTCAAGTTTAGTTCCTTATTAGGGTCGTAAGTCGAGCGGTCTTGACCACCGCTTTAACTATTCGAAACCGACCCGTTTGGTTGATCTTAGGATCCGACCAAACACATGTTTGTGACCATAGTTGTATTGGGAATAACCTTCTAAGAATATACCTGATGGTCACGTCGTTTGGTTAGTATTATGATGAGTCGTTTCTATGTTCTTTAAAAAGGACCAAAATGCCCTTCTTGCACATAAATCAAGTTTAAGCAGATGTAACCAGAGTTTTGACATATAAACTGATGTTACAACATTATCAAACATGTTTTGGTATGTAATACTTATCATATGACATATTTAACCATTCGAACGTATATTTAAGCAAATGACCCGTTAAAGTAGCGTAAACTACTTTAATGAGTCACAATGAGTCAAAAGCACTTAGGATCATTCCAAATTAGAATGTTGAGTTTGTTAAACAATATAATATGAGTTCCAACACTCATTTGGTTTATAATACTTCATTATATCCTATCTCCCGTTTTCAAGTTTCGACACACTAACATGTCGTAACCCGATACACTAGTGTGACACCTGTGTCACTTCAACCATCAAACAAAGACCAAACCAATAAAATATTATATTTCATACTTGGGATTGGTATAAATATATGTATCATTTACACATATCAATTCTTGTTCAATTTCAAGCCTTAAATCGCTTTCTGGAAGGTTATACGCGCACTGATGCGTAAATATAACCAGTCTAATGCAACAAACACTCCTGAATAGTGAAACAGGCTTAACATACCTTAAATAACCTTTACATAACTTAGAAATTGTAACACCTGTGCCTCCACGGCCATCAAACAAATACCAAACCAATGAAATATTATATTTCATACTTGGGATTTGTAAAAATATGTGTATCATTTGCACATATCAATTCTCGTTCAATTTCAAGCTTTAAATCGCTTTCTGGAGGGTTATACGCGCTCTGATGAGTAGATATAACCAGTTTAATCCAACGAACACTCCGGAATAGTGAAATAGGCTTAACATACCTTAAATAACCTTTACATAACTTAGAAATAAGTTTTGAAGGCTTTGGTATGGCAAAATCAAGTTTAATCGCTTACAGGGACTAAAGTTGACAAACTGCGAAAGTATGCCAATTTGAACTGTAACGGACATTCCAGAACATGACCATAAGTTAAAAACACCTTAAATATCCTTTATATAGCTTAGAAATAGGCTTTGAGGGGTTCGGTGTGCTAAAATAAACTTTTGGCTCATTCAGGGACTAAAAGTGTCAAAAAGTGCACAAGTTTGCATTTTCGCGCATAACTTACGTTCTGAATACATCCGGACATCCAAAAATTTATGTAGGCACTAAAACATTTTATTTTAGTGTTTGGCATGAGAAAAATCCATTCGTCACGTCATTTGGATCGTTTTTCGCGCTTATGCGCATTCCGTCGTAATTAAGCGAACATCGCATTCGTACGGCTAAACGAACCGACATCCGAGATATTTTTGAGCACAATTTAAGTTCCCTATACTTTAACTTCATTTTAGAGCTTTGAAATGGGGTTAACGGGGCTTAAACGTGTCAAAAATGCATCGAAAACCAAGTTTAGGGGCTGCAGGGACCAAAACTGTAAATCATCCAAATTTGTTACCTTACGGACCTCAACATTGGCAGCTTTGAGGTCCGTAAAGCAGTCTGCAGACCAGATTCAATGTTTTAATCAGCTGTTTGCAGCTGTGTAATCCTCCTCCACATGTTCCCAATTGTCTAGTCAGATGATAAGGATCACTTTGAGCTACCATAAGGTCTCGACACTTGTACGGATACGATTAAGGCACGAAATTCGACAAGCGATCTTAACGGTTCGGGTATTCCTATAAATACCCATTCACCCCCATTGCTAAATTTACAAGAACTTTGATTTGAGAAACTCTAAGTTGAAACTATTGTTTCATACCTGAGATTTTTGAATCGAGGTTAGCATTCGGGGACCCTTCGTAAGTATTCTTTCGTTCTTTTCCTTATTTTATTGCTTTTAGAGTCCGAAAGTCATACTTTGTTTGACTTTCAGCGTTGACCAGCTTATGGTCAATGCGAAGTTCGTAGGAACTTCGCAACGTGAGTGTAATCACGTTGGTCATAGTCCCTTGGGACTATGCCCACTGATTACCACGTTGTCTAGGGTCGTAGGGTAGGCGATCTAATAAATCGCCTATACCTTCGAACCCGACCCATTTGGTCGATCATTAGGATCCGACCAAATACATTAGGTGACCATAGTAGGTAGGGAATAACCTTCCGAGGTTATACCCTATGGTCACATCGTTTGAGTAGTTGTATGATAGGTAGTTTATATGCCTTAGGTAAATTACCAGAATACCCTTTTCATGTATAAATGGTAATTAAGCATATGTAACCTAAACTTTTGTCACATAACTGATTATGTAACATGTTTAGGCATATAACACTTGTCACAGGGCTAGTTAGGCGGTCCGAACGCGTTTCACGCGAACGACGCGTTAAAGTAGCATAAGCTACCTAAACGGGTCGTAATGGGTCGTAAACAATTAGGTTAAGTTTCAGTTAGTATGTAGTCTTTGTTAAACCATATGACACGAGTCTCTATACTCGTTTGGTTTACGAACCCGCATTCTATCCGATCTTCCGATTTAGGTCCGGTTTATTAACATAGTTACCTATATTAGGTGCCGTTTGATTTCCGTGATCTCTAGCATTGTTTGGTTGTCACTCAAGGACTACTGAGCATTCTCAAGTGAGTACATAGACCCCTCTTTTACTGTTTTCCAAACTGTTTTGGGGTGAAACACATGTGCCTACTTGTTACTTTCAAGCTTTCCTGTTTTCACATCATATACATGCTATGTTTGTTAGTACATTATAGTACATGATTTCATTACATTTCATGCTAGGTGTGCCCATTGTGTGCATTACTTAGTACATCGTTTTTACATTACATTTCATGCTAGGTGTGCCCACTGTGTGCATTACTTAGTACATCGTTTTACATTTACATTTTATGCTATGTATGTACATTGCGTGCATACTTAGTACATCGTTTTCATCACATGCTTACATTTTGTTATGACATTTGGGTTGTTTACAATGGAACAATACATTCATTAACATTAGCTACGCCGTTCGTTAGTAGGAAGTGGTACCATAGGAATTGACAACTCCCGTTCCGGACATCCCAGGGAAAGGGGATGAAAGGAATGACCGAATTCGATATACATAATTTAGATAAACCTTTAAGTGGTTTAAGGGTTTATCGCCTCAGTCTCAAGGCTTGGATGTATGCATTTTCACAACGCCGCATAGATGTTCGTATCAGTATAGCATGCATTTACACAAAACATAACGTTGATTTAAACCGAGTTTTACTTCAATACTATGTTGTTGTGCATATGGTTTAGTTGATACCTTTCACTAGCCATACATATCATTTTGGTTACATATTACATGATTTACATTGATCATGCATTTACACAAGACATAGCGTTGATTTAAACCGAGTTTTACTTCAATACTATGTTCTTGTGCATATGGTTTAGTTGATACCTTTCACTAGCCATACATATCATTTTGGTTACATATTACATGATTTACATTGATCATGCATTTACACAAAACATAGCTTTGATTTAAACCAAGTTTTACTTCAATACTATGTTCTTGTGCATATGGTTTAGTTGATACCTTTCACTAGCCATACATATCATTTTGGTTACACATTACATGGTTTACATTTGACACATAAACATTTTTGACATTGGTTATACATTACATGATTTACATTAGACATGAACATTTTACTTCTTGATGGTTTGGTTTAATTAAGTGATTAAGTAACGATGCGTGTGTAATATGATACAAGCATGGTGGATACGCCGCTGGTACTTCCTATATATAAGTCTTTGTATAATATCACATATTGTAGCGTTATTTGAATCATTTCAGTTTGATACATATAACATTTTATACAAATAACATACTTTTCACAATACATTGTTTTACAAACAACTTAACAAATACAAACTCATTTTACATGGTTACTCATTTAACCATGCATTATTCTATTATTTATACTTATCATCTGAACTTATTGTTTTTCAAATGATTTACAAAACAAAGCAAATTACAAGGTTCATGACTAAACATTTTCTCAAACATAAGTCATGAAACCTATTTTCACAAAACCTATGTATCTCACAGGCATTTTTATGCTGACGTACCTATTTTCACATGTGTTTTTCAGGAGCTGTTGCATAAGATGATCAAGATACACATAGGCAGACTTGGGCTTTAGTGACAATAAAAGATGCAAGACTAGTTAATTATGTTGTATTTCTTTGTTTGTTAAGACATTGTAACACTTTTAATCAATAAAACGAAACTTAAATTTCCATGGTTGTGAAACATTAATTCTGTTACAACACTCCCCGATGTTTCCGCCACGTTTCGTATGTTCTACGTGGTCGGGGTGTGACAGAAAAGATGGTATCAGAGCCAATGGTTATAGGGAATTAGGTTATTAGTAATGCTTTGACCTAGTCTATAACCTTTCTAGGACCCTAACGCGAGTTTACTTGCGTTTAGTCTTAAAACAATACTGTCACCTATCCTTAGGTGACAACCACAACAAGAACATAAATTTCAAAACCACTTTGAAAACTAATCATCTGTTCTAGGATGATTAATTACTAGGTTTTGAACTCTCTATTATATGATTTTGAACCCCTTTGAGTTTTCAAAATCTTGTAAAGGTTTTGGGTTTTAAATAATGTGAACACGTGCAAACTGGAAGGGTGAATGCCTGTATTCTGGGTTTTCTGTCTAGGCAAGCACTTCGTATACATCTCATCAGACGCGAGACCAGTTGTGCTTACCTGGGAATTCTTGGGATGAGTGTTCACTTATAGGCGAGCATGTCTTCGCGATACATTATTTTTAACCCATTTACTTTGATTTGTCACCATCTCATTTGTTTGCCTTAGGTAACAAACAAATGATCACAATTTTCATTCGTTACCATTCGGTATTGATTTTCCAATAATCTTTCACTTGTTTCTTCCTCTGTCTTTCATTTTCTTCTAGAATGTCTATTCCTCTCAGCACTGGTCAAATGCCCGAGCGAACAGCCAAATTTGTCCAGCAAATTGGTGAAGTGATTCAGAGGACTGTGGACTTAGGCATTGCCATGGCTCGTCTCAACAATGAAGCCTCTCGTCTCGACAATGAAGTCACTCAAGAGCCACTGAAGGAAGCAGAAGTCAAGACTGCAACAAAATCAAGGAAGCGTAAGGCTTCAAGGAAACCCGCAGCGGTTACACCTAATCAAGCGGGACCTAGCCAAGTTGCAAGGCCACCAGCTAGGAAGCCGTACTTCGGAACTGCTCCTAGGTGCAAGCGATGTAACGGTCATCATTCAAACCTCTTACCCTGCTTCAAATGTACCTACTGTGGACGGCGGGGACATTTGATCAACACATGCCGCTTTGCTATCCAAAACAAAGCTGTTGCAAATCTTGCTGCTACCCAACTCCAAGTCAACCCTACTCAAGCTCGTTTTCCACCTGGTACTTGCTACAACTGTGGCGATACGAGCCATTTCAGGAACAACTGCCCGAAGATAATCAGTGCAAATCCAACCCTTGGATGAGCATTCGGCTGAACAAAGGATGTTGCTGTCTTATGCCTTTGTTTCTTTTGTTTTCGTGTATTGTGAAACAATATGTCTTGTTCATAAATAAAAGTTGTTGATCACAATTCTGATATACAAGTGTAGTTACATGTGTGTATGATTTTTCCTATGATACCTACATCAAGGAACTATGTTCCTTACAAACTACTCTTGTGATTTCTCTCTTTCAAATGATCGCTCATGATTCCCTCGAAAATTTTAAGTACTCGTTTCATTCTAAGATGTGAAGTACAGA
The DNA here is from genome assembly GCA_030545235.1 of Helianthus tuberosus. Taxonomy (NCBI): domain Eukaryota; kingdom Viridiplantae; phylum Streptophyta; class Magnoliopsida; order Asterales; family Asteraceae; genus Helianthus; species Helianthus tuberosus. The sequence goes on from CM060445.1 coordinate 60,228,467, forward strand.
AAATAAAGTGACATTATGAGTAATCATGCTTCAGCACATCTTTACCTTTAAATCCTTGGTTGGATAACTAAGGATATTTTCAAATCTCATACCCATTACGTTATGATTTTTCAACATACACAGTACAAGTATTTCAAAACAATCTTCATGATCTCAAAACATTTCATATAGTTTGAAAACAATTTTTCTAGATGCATTGTCTATGTTATTTCAAAAACATTGGCCATGTTATCAAAACCAACCTTTCAAATTTCAAAATATTTCATATAGTCTGAAGATAATATTAACACAATACATTTTCTTATCAAGTGCATGATTTCGAAAAGCATCATTCATGTCTTTCAAAAACCTTATACATAATTTCAAAATTCATCTCGCATGATTTTAAAACATTTTTGTAAATATATCTACCTAATACACCTACTTTATGATTTCAAAAAGTATTATATATAAGGTTTCAAAAACGGTAAACACATTTTTTTCTTAAAAGAACCCCATGCACAGTTTTCAAAAATATTTTCCTCGTACATCGACTTAACTTTCAAATTTCGCTTCATATGTCGCCTTGGCATATCTGGCATCTCAACTTCGTAAAGCATTTTTACTTGATGTTTTGACATAAGCACGTCCAGTGCAAGGTTTCAAAACATCTTCAACTTCTAAAATCCATATGGGATCTTTTTATCTTCATATTGAGACCCTTGTGGATGATCATCATTCAAATCAGAGTCCTTAATTGGATTCCTTATGTACCTAAATTCGAACATTTCGGTTCCTTATAATCGAAATCGAATTTTTCTTTTAAAAATCTTTCTATCTTTATAGTTAGATTCTTGATAATGTTTAAAGTACCAAATGAAATCCACGAGATGGATTCCTATTGTACTTTAAAGGCATGTGCTCTGTCAACAAAACAAATTAACAAATAAAAAATCTTTGTGGTTATACGACTATGTGTTTATTCATCTTATGTTTTCTTTTATGCATTTTGTGTTTTTATACTCTGGATATTCGTTATCCAAATCCTCGCAGGATCTTTCATATCTTCATATGAGGGATTCGTAGTAGGATATTCAAAAAGGTGCTACCTTAAATCCTTATTGGGCTTCTATGTAATAGTTAAGACCCTTGGATTATATTGTACCGCTCCATGATTCATAAGAGACCCTTTAGTGGTCTAATCAAAAAGATTGATTCACAATTTGGTTAAAGAACGACATCTAGTGATGTAGCTGGACAGACTCCTTGATGGTCTATTTAGATCATTTATTGATTTAATTAAAAGGACTCTATGGCGGTCTAGTCACACTCATCACAGGATTGTTCATTTGGTTTTCCCCTGCACATTATAAAATGGACTGAGTGAACTATGCAAGGAATTGTCTAATTATGGACGCGTACATAATTATGAAATTTAGTGCACAGAAACCCAGTAAGATTTATTATGTGTAAGAACCGATAGCGACAACAATAACAAAATGAGAACGATGTAATGGAGGTACGGTGTACGCACCAATGACGCTTTATATACTTGTATATAAGTATCCCTCTTACATTGCAATCATGATGTTATTAAAGTTACTAGAAGTTCAGAACCCTAACCAATGTTGTTCGATCTTTTCAACTTCATGCTTTCAAGCTCTCACAAGTTTCCTCTAAATAAATTTCGGGACGAAATTTCCTAAAGTAGGGGAGACTGTAACACCTGTGCCTCCTCGGCCATCAAACAAATACCAAACCAATGAAATATTATATTTCATACTTGGGATTTGTAAAAATATGTGTATCATTTGCACATATCAATTCTCGTTCAATTTCAAGCTTTAAATCGCTTTCTGGAGGGTTATACGCGCTCTGATGAGTAGATATAACCAGTTTAATCCAACGAACACTCCGGAATAGTGAAATAGGCTTAACATACCTTAAATAACCTTTACATAACTTAGAAATAAGTTTTGAAGGCTTTGGTATGGCAAAATCAAGTTTAATCGCTTACAGGGACTAAAGTTGACAAACTGCGAAAGTATGCCAATTTGAACTGTAACGGACATTCCGGAACATGACCATAAGTTAAACACACCTTAAATATCCTTTATATAGCTTAGAAATAGGCTTTGAGGGGTTCGGTGTGCTAAAATAAACTTTTGGCTCATTCAGGGACTAAAAGTGTCAAAAAGTGCACAAGTTTGCATTTTCGCGCATAACTTACGTTCTGAATACATCCGGACATCCAAAAATTTATGTAAGCACTAAAACATTTTATTTTAGTGTTTGGCATGAGAAAAATCCATTCGTCACGTCATTTGGATCGTTTTTCGCGCTTATGCGCATTCCGTCGTAATTAAGCGAACATCGCATTCGTACGGCTAAACGAACCGACATCCGAGATATTTTTTAGCACAATTTAAGTTCCCTATACTTTAAATTCATTTTAGAGCTTTGAAATGGGGTTAACGAGGCTTAAACGTGTCAAAAATGCATCGAAAGCCAAGTTTAGGGGCTGCAGGGACCAAAACTGTAAATCTGCCAAAGTTGTTACCTTACGGACCTCAACATTGGCAGCTTTGAGGTCCATAAAGCAGTCTGCAGACCAGATTCAATGTTTTAATCAGCTGTTTGCAGCTGTTTAATCCTCCTCCACATGTTCCCAATTGTCTAGTCAGATGATAAGGATCACTTTGAGCTACCATAAGGTCTCGACACTTGTACGGATACGATTAAGGCACGAAATTCGACAAGCGATCTTAACGGTTCGGGTATTCCTATAAATACCCATTCACCCCCATTGCTAAATTTACAAGAACTTTGATTTGAGAAACTCTAAGTTGAAACTATTGTTTCATACCTGAGATTTTTGAATCGAGGTTAGCATTCGGGGACCCTTCGTAAGTATTCTTTCGTTCTTTTCCTTATTTTATTGCTTTTAGAGTCCGAAAGTCATACTTTGTTTGACTTTCAGCGTTGACCAGCTTATGGTCAATGCGAAGTTCGTAGGAACTTCGCAACGTGAGTGTAATCACGTTGGTCATAGTCCCTTGGGACTATGCCCACTGATTACCACGTTGTCTAGGGTCGTAGGGTAGGCGATCTAATAAATCGCCTATACCTTCGAACCCGACCCATTTGGTCGATCATTAGGATCCGACCAAATACATTAGGTGACCATAGTAGGTAGGGAATAACCTTCCGAGGTTATACCCTATGGTCACATCGTTTGAGTAGTTGTATGATAGGTAGTTTATATGCCTTAGGTAAATTACCAGAATACCCTTTTCATGTATAAACGGTAATTAAGCATATGTAACCTAAACTTTTGTCACATAACTGATTATGTAACATGTTTAGGCATATAACACTTGTCATAGGGCTAGTTAGGCGGTCCGAACGCGTTTCACGCGAACGACGCGTTAAAGTAGCATAAGCTACCTAAACGGGTCGTAATGGGTCGTAAACAATTAGGTTAAGTTTCAGTTAGTATGTAGGCTTTGTTAAACCATATGACACGAGTCTCTATACTCGTTTGGTTTACGAACCCGCATTCTATCCGATCTTCCGATTTAGGTCCGGTTTATTAACATAGTTACCTATATTAGGTGCCGTTTGATTTCCGTGATCTCTAGCATTGTTTGGTTGTCACTCAAGGACTACTGAGCATTCTCAAGTGAGTACATAGACCCCTCTTTTACTGTTTTCCAAACTGTTTTGGGGTGAAACACATGTGCCTACTTGTTACTTTCAAGCTTTCCTGTTTTCACATCATATACATGCTATGTTCGTTAGTACATTATAGTACATGATTTCATTACATTTCATGCTAGGTGTGCCCATTGTGTGCATTACTTAGTACATCGTTTTTACATTACATTTCATGCTAGGTGTGCCCACTGTGTGCATTACTTAGTACATCGTTTTACATTTACATTTTATGCTATGTATGTCCATTGCGTGCATACTTAGTACATCGTTTTCATCACATGCTTACATTTTGTTATGACATTTGGGTTGTTTACAATGGAACAATACATTCATTAACATTAGCTACGCCGTTCGTTAGTAGGAAGTGGTACCATAGGAATTGACAACTCCCGTTCCGGACATCCCAGGGAAAGGGGATGAAAGGAATGACCGAATTCGATATACATAATTTAGATAAACCTTTAAGTGGTTTAAGGGTTTATCGCCTCAGTCTCAAGGCTTGGATGTATGCATTTTCACAACGCCGCATAGATGTTCGTATCAGTATAGCATGCATTTACATAAAACATAACGTTGATTTAAACCGAGTTTTACTTCAATACTATGTTCTTGTGCATATGGTTTAGTTGATACCTTTCACTAGCCATACATATCATTTTGGTTACATATTACATGATTTACATTGATCATGCATTTACACAAGACATAGCGTTGATTTAAACCGAGTTTTACTTCAATACTATGTTCTTGTGCATATGGTTTAGTTGATACCTTTCACTAGCCATACATATCATTTTGGTTACATATTACATGATTTACATTGATCATGCATTTACACAAAACATAGCTTTGATTTAAACCAAGTTTTACTTCAATACTATGTTCTTGTGCATATGGTTTAGTTGATACCTTTCACTAGCCATACATATCATTTTGGTTACACATTACATGGTTTACATTTGACACATAAACATTTTTGACATTGGTTATACATTACATGATTTACCTTAGACATGAACATTTTACTTCTTGATGGTTTGGTTTGATTAAGTGATTAAGTAACGATGCGTGTGTAATATGATACAAGCATGGTGGATACGCCGCTGGTACTTCCTATATATAAGTCTTTGTATGATATCACATATTGTAGCGTTATTTGAATCATTTCAGTTTGATACATATAACATTTTATACAAATAACATACTTTTCACAATACATTGTTTTACAAACAACTTAACAAATACAAACTCATTTTACATGGTTACTCATTTAACCATGCATTATTCTATTATTTATACTTATCATCTGAACTTATTGTTTTTCAAATGATTTACAAAACAAAGCGAATTACAAGGTTCATGACTAAACATTTTCTCAAACATAAGTCATGAAACCTATTTTCACAAAACCTATGTATCTCACAGGCATTTTTATGCTGACGTACCTATTTTCACATGTGTTTTTCAGGAGCTGTTGCATAAGATGATCAAGATACACATAGGCAGACTTGGGCTTTAGTGACAATAAAAGATGCAAGACAAGTTAATTATGTTGTATTTCTTTGTTTGTTAAGACATTGTAACACTTTTAATCAATAAAACGAAACTTAAATTTCCATGGTTGTGAAACATTAATTCTGTTACAACACTCCCCGATGTTTCCGCCATGTTTTGTATGTTCTACGTGGTCGGGGTGTGACAGAAATAAGTTTTGAAGGCTTTGGTATGGCAAAATCAAGTTTATTCGCTTACAGGGACTAAATTCGACAAACTGTGAAAGTATGATGATTCGTACTAGAATAGACATTCTAGAACATGACCATAAGTTAAACATACCATAAACATCCTTTACATATCTTAGAAATAGGCTTTGAGGGGTTCGGTATGCTACAATAAACTTTTGGGTCATTCAGGGACTAAAAGCGTCAAAAAGTGCACAAGTTTGCATTTTCGCGCATAACTTCCTTCTGAATACATCCGGACATCTGAAAATTTATGTAAGCACTAAAATATTTTATTTTAGTGTTTGTCATGAGAAAAATCCATTCGTCACGCAATTTGGATCGTTTTTCGCGCTTATGCGCATTCCGTCGTAATTAAGTGAACATCGCGATCGTACGACCAAACGAACCAACATCCAGAATATTTTTGAGCATGTTTCATGTCCACAATGTTTAGGCATCATTTTAGGGCCTTGAAGTTGGTTTAACGGGCCTTGAACGCGTCGAAATGAGCCTTAAACACCAACAGGGACTGAAACTGTCATTTTTCAAACTTGTTTCTGATCAGACATGCCCAGGCGGGCCGCGTAAGCTTCTGATGTTCCTTACATGGGCCGTGATGCCCTCCCAGACCAGATTTAATTGTTTAAACAGCTGTTTACATCTGTTAAGCACTCCAAACTCAATTCCACATGTTGATACCTGATCATGGGGGGCCATTTTGAGTTACCTTAGTGTTGCAACAAATGTAGGGATGAGATTGAAGCACGTTATTCAAGAAACGATCCTAACGGTGGTCCTTATCCTATAAATACCCAACCCATTTCCTTACAAAACCCACAAATCTGATCTAAGAATGCTCTAAGTTGAAGCCATTTCTTCATACCTGAGCTACTTGGATCAAGATTAGCTTGCGGGGACCCTTTGTAAGTGTTCCTTCGTTCTTTTATTGCTTTTCGAGTCCGAAAGTCAAACTATGTTTGACTTTCTACGTTGACCAATTATGGTCAACACGAAGTTCGGTTGAACTTCATAACGTGAGCGTAATCACGATGGTTATAGTCCCTTGTGACTATACCTACTGATTACCACGTTATCTTGGCTCAGTGACGAGTCGTAGTTTCGACCAGAATATGTATTCTTGCGTATTTTGTAACCAAACTACTTGTGGGTATCAAAACCGTTTGTTTTGATACCAAACCTGTTTTCCAACCTCGTTAAACATGTTCTAACATGTTTAGCTCGTCACTTTTTAGTTTAGTGCTTGTGTAGAGTCGTAAGTCAAGCGGACTAAACACCCGCTTAGACTTTCAAACACGACCCGTTTGGTCGATCTTAGGATCCGACCAAACATGTTTAGTGACCATAGTAGCGTAGGGAATAACCTTCCGAGGTTATACCTTATGGTCACCTAGTTTAGGTAGTTGTATGATAAGTAGTTTATATGCCTTAGATAAATTACCAGAATACCCTTTTCATGTATAATTGGTAATTAAGCATATGTAACCTAAACTTTCATCGCATAACTGATTATGTAACATGTTTAGGCATATAACACTTGTCATAGGACTAGTTAGACGTCTCGAACGCGCTTTTGCGTGCACGACGCGTTAAAGTAGCGTAAGCTACCTTAATGGGTCGCAACGGGTCGAAAGCACTTAGGATAGGTTCCTTTTAGTATGTAAGCCTTGTTAAACCATATCATATGAGTTCCCACACTCATTTGGTTCACAAGACCTCATCCTATCCAATCTTCCGAATTAGGTCCGGTTTATTTATGTAGTTACCTATATTAGGTGCCGTTTGATTTCCGTGATCTCTAGCATTGTTTGGTTGTTACTCAAGGACTACTAAGCAATCTCAAGTGAGTACATAGTCCCCTCTTTTATTGTTTTCAAACTATTTTGGGGTGAAGCATGTGTACCTATCTGTTATGTTCATGATTTCAAAGTATAATTGATTATACATGTTAGTACTTATCTTCTGACAAACTAAATGACTATCTATGGTTTAAACACTGATTTTTCAAAGACTACAAAATTGTTGGAATAGTACTTATTTTGTTCACCGGACCGGTTGGTAGTATGATATAGCGCTATAGGATTAGACACCCCATTCCTGTTGTCATGGAATGTCTGAAACCAATTTGTTTCTCCATCCAAATAGGGATTTTCCCTTGTGGTATCCCTATAGTCTCAAAGGTGTATTTTGATGCATTAGGTCTGAATGAATTCTTAAATCACATTATTTTTGTATATTTAGTTATACTCCCAAAAGTATAGTTTGATATGCTCCCATATGCGATATTGTACAAAACCAACATATATTTTGTTAATCATCCAAAGCATATTTTGATATGTTATTTACAAAACCAAAACATAGTTTAATATGTTATTTATCACATCCAAAGCATATTTTGATATGTTATTTATGAAACCAAAACATAGTTTAATATGTTATTTATAAATCCGAAGTATACTTGTAATATACTACTGAAAACTATTATTTTAAACAACTAAAGTATATTTAATGTACTATCTATCTAACGATTGGGTTTTGGTTAGTGTTTAGATAATGGGACGGGTGTAATGTGATGAAAACATGGTAGATACACCGCTGGTACTTCTTATATATAAGTGTTTTCATTGCATTACATACCGTGGCGTTATTTAGTACACTTGGGTTAACGATATTGGAACTGAAATATATTTTAATATATTACTCATTCGATTCTCTTAAAATCCAAAGTATATTTTCACATATACTATTAGCCTTTTTATCAAAATACTGTTTTTCGAACAATACATTCAATACAATCTCATTTTACATGGTTATTCACTTAACCGTACATTATTCTTTTATAAATATATATCATTGTTTTGTTTATCACTTTTCAAATGATTTACAAAACAAAACAATTTACAAGGATCATGACTACTTTTCTTAAAACATTCTTTTTTTTTTCTTTAAACATATAAGTCATGAATCCTACTTTCATAAAACCTATGTATCTCACAGGCATTTTTATGCTGACGTACCTATTTTTACACATGTTTCAGGTGTTGTCTTGTGATGATTGTTGATACACGCTACACTTAGGATGGACCCGTGCCTTAACCACTTTAAAACTTGGAAGATCATAGTTGTACTTATTTGATTGTATTAAAACAATAAATTCATTTATTCAATAAAACAAAATTATTTATTCCATGGTTACGAAACAATGATTTTGTTACAACACTCCCCTACGTTTCCGCCACATCTTGTTGTTTTACGTGGTCGGGGTGTGACAACTAGGAACCATTTCAACACTTGAACTCTTGATCCTTTGAGCTCTATTTAATCAGTTGAACAAGACCTATACGCAATCCCAAGTGAGTACATAGTTCCCTTCTTTTATGTTTTCAAATGTTTTGGGGTGATTCATATGTGTAATCAAATTTTCTCAAATGTATGGCATATATGTGTTTACTAAGGGTTTTTTTTGTGTATTATTCCTATTATGCAAGACACGACGATTCCTTATAGGATCTATCTATCTTCATAGTTAGATACTTGTAAGATACAGTCTTAAATCTTTCTATCTTCATAGTGTGATTTCTAAGAAGTGCTTTACACGCCGATGGTTATTGTTTATGTGTAGAGATTATTTTTTATTTAGATAACAAAACTATAGTAATACAATAAGGACATGGTGGATACGCTGCTGGTACTTCATATATATAAGTGTGCTTATTATATTACCCTCGTGGCGTTATCCAAATCACAATTAGGATTTAGGATTTTGTGATTCAATGATTCAGTGAGACCGAACCAAATCCTTATAGCATCAATCTATCTTCATAGTTAGATTCTTGTGGGATGTTAAAAGTGCTAAATTGAAGTCCTTGTTTGGATTCTTTATGTACTTTAATGTGTATGTTATGATTCAATGAGACCGAACCAAATCCTTATAGCATCTATCTATCTTCATAGTTAGATTCTTATGGGATGTTTAAAGTGCTAAATTGAATTCCTTGTTTGGATTCTTTATGTACTTTAATGCGTATGTTATGATTCACTATGACCAAACCGGATCCTTTTAGTATATATCTATCTTCACAGTTAAATTCTTGTGGGATGTTTAAAGTACTAAACTGAAGTCCTTGATTGGAATCTTTGTGTACTTTAATACATGTGTACAAGTTAATAACCAGGTTGATGATTATGTGTTTATGTGATTAGTAGTGATTTAGATAACGAAACGAGTGTAATACCATAAGAACATGGTGGATACGCCGCTGGTACTTGCTATATATAAGTGTTCTTATTGTATTACCCTTGTATCGTTATCCGAATCACTTTAGGATTTTTATGTTTAGTTGGTTCAAATGTTTAGTATCCAAATCCTTGTAGAATCTTCTATATTTTCGTATGTTAGATTCTTAGAAGGATATCCCGAGTACTCACACAAGTTATAACCGATTTCAAGATTTTTATTATTAATCCTTGATTGGATTTCTAATAATACTCTCACAAGTTTTATGACCGATTTCAATGTGGTAACAAAAAGATCAACGTACAATTTTCAATGGCATAAAAATTACCTAGTAATAATCATATTGCCATATGCAAAACTCTTTTGTCACAAGTTTCACATTCAAGATAATGTATTGCAATGCTAAACCTTTCTGCCATTCCTTGCCTTCAAAGAGTCCATTTTCAAATGACGACTCTCGTAGTTGTCAAAGTATTGCAATACTAAACCTTTTTTCCCTTAATTTGGCTAACTAAACCTATGTACTCACCAGCTTTTTTGCTGACTCTCATTTTCACATATGTTTCAGGTTTTGATTATTCCAGCATGCTACACATAGGAATGCATCTGGGCCTTAGACTTCTTTAAACAGAAGACAATTCCATGTATTCTTTGTATTGTAAAACAATGTTAACAATAATGAAACACTTTAGTACTAGTGGTTGTGAGCAATTTGTAACGTGACTCCCTGATATTTCTGCCTCGTGTTGTTTTATTACCCGATTGGGGTATTACAGATTGGTTGTAGGGAATTAGGTTATTAGAATGCCTTTAACCTAGTCTATAACCTTCCTAGCGACCCAAACATGAGTAGACTTAGGATCTCTATCCTAATCCTCATCCTCATCCCTATTCTTGTCACAACTACCCTATGATTTACAAATCATCTAACCTTAGATGATTTATCCTAAACCCTTAGGCTTTATGCCTTAAGGTGCTTCTCAAAATGTTTTTTCAAACATTTTTCATCGAAAGGTTTCTCAAAAATGTTTTTCTCAAACATTTTCATAGAAATCTTGGGTTTTAATAATGTGAACACATGCAATCTGGAAGGGTGCATGCCTGTACCCCGAGTTTTCTATCTAAAGCTAGAGTATTCGTACAAATCCTCATTTTCAGACCAGTCACTCTTACCTGGGAACTCTTAGGGTGAGTGTCCACTTATAGGCTAAAGCATGTCTTCTTGAAACATTATGAAAACCTATCCATCTTGACCAGTCGAACAATTGCTAAACACTACAACCTTTGTGACACTACTCCATCATATTACCTTCGTTGATATGTTTTTTATTAAAAACATTTGAAACAAATTCCATTTTCATTTCACTACACTTTGTAATCTTATTTCATTTTCAAATACTATCTTTTATCTTTCATAATTTCAAATTTTTTATCATTTGGATGAGAATTTTTAAATTTTTATACACAAAGTTTCTTTATTTTGAAAAAAAATTCAATCAAAAAATATTTTTACCTTAAAAATAAAAAATTTTAAAAAAGTAAAAAATTTATAACACAAACCATTAACTTCGTCTGTATTTTCTCGTCCAAAAATATAACAAAAGTTTATTTTTAAGCATTTCTTATTTCAAAACAAAATTCACAATGCTATTTTTCCTAAATACAAGAACAAAACTTTTGAACAAATACCAAGTCAAGATTTTCACTTCGCTATGGTATTTTAAACTTATAACATTTCTATGATCTCACTTATTTGATTTCATAATAGTTATTTCTTTAAGTTGCCTCCTTGTCGTGACGCCACTCGGGACGCAAAAATGGCGGCAATGATTGCTCAGAATATAGCTGCTGTACTCCCAAACATTGTGACCTAAGTTAATCAAGCTTACAATAACAACAACAACAACATCAATGTCACACCCTGACTTTTGCGGAAGCGTGATTATGGGGTGACTTTCTTAATACCATTGCATTCAATCATAACAAGAACTATATGATGAAACCATAGATTTGTCATCCATTAAATGAGTTTAAAACATAACAACATTGTTTAAAACGTAGACTTCAAATTCAAGTTTTACAAACCATACAAATTGTTTATGACTTCACTAAGGACTCGTCAAAAGATATTAGATGTAACTAAGGTTTGGAAGACGTGTCTCGTCCAGGAATAAGACACACTGACCAAACCAAACGACCATGGATGACATCTTTATTCCTATCGCAGCATAAAACTTCCAACACCCGCCAGATCCACTTACTAATTCCCTGAAATACATGTAGTTTGAAAACATCAACAAAAGTTAAGCGAGTTCATGTGTTTAGTATGTGTGCACGAATCATCCTTGAAAACCTTTGTATGTATGTATGTATGTATGTACGTATGTTCTTGTAAACTGGTATGAAGCAACAAGGAAAAACAGATCCATTAATGTGTAGCTAATACATTAATATAAGTGACATGGTATAGGAAGCACTCAACCCTGTAAGCGTATTTCGTACCGGCCCCACCGGCGGAACGACATAGTCACCACATGCGGCCAACTCGCAGGCCCATGGGTGGGGCTCATAACACCCAATAGATCTATCACTCATGCCCCTCGGTCCTTATACAAGGATTAATGGTCTTAAGTTAATCGCCTACCCATTCACGTGATCTAGTAGTACATTCCTTAGCTAATCATACCATTTGTAATTGTTTGTAATCAGTATGTAACATGTATTTCACCCCCGAGAGTTATAAAACTGAAAACAGTTAAGAGAAAAGGGGGACATGAACTCACAGTTTTGCTTTCCTTATATCTGATGTAATTCAAAGCTTCCTCTAGAATGCACAACTACCTACATGCGCACTACGGTCCATTAGACGAGCGGGTCGTGCCTTGACTTAGTAATGACTAGTGTCTTTGAGTTATGTTTCAAGGCGTCTTCCTTAATATTCCAAGTGTTTAATTATTTGTTAAAATAATTAATATTTTAACTTAACACTTCTAGAGTATTTAAACATGTATATCCTTCCCAAGGATGGGTATATTTGTATTCTTGTATGTTCTTGCCATGTAAAGGTGTCGCCTTCCGTCGTGTATTTATACGTATGTAAATGTGTATTTTTATTCTATTCGTTAAGTATTTCTTTACTTAATTTCGTATTAATCCTCCGGAATATTATCTCTAATAAAAATTCATATACATTTCCGAAATATATATATTCCAAGGAATATTACTTAGAAAAATTATTTATAATTTTTCATTTGGCAAAAATATTCGTATTTCCACATAAGTTCCAAAAATAATATATTTTCAAGTCTCACTTACAAAATATATCTGTAAACTTATTTTTTGTCTAAAATACTGTATTTCTATCCTCAAGAAAAATATATATCTTTCCCAAAAATTATATATCTTCTAAAAATTTGCAAGAAAATATATTTTTACTTCCCAAAAATAATATATTTTCTACTTGTCAAAAATATGATAGAACTTTGTAATACTTGGGGAAATCATAGTTCTATTCATAGTGTCCAAAATATTATTTACCAAAATATTCATATGAATAATATTTCCGAAATATTTGCAAGTTATATTCCTTTGTTCGGTTCTACCGGTATTTTGTGTGTAACTTATGTATGTATTCCTTTCGGTTTTTGGAAATATTTTGGATTATAAATTCTTGGTATTTTGTTAAGTTATATTACTCTAACCCTAAATTAATATAACTATTACAACAAGTATACAATTATTCACACACATCATGTCTTTAATGTAAATATATATTCTAAATATATATTTATCCATTTTTATTTATAAAAACCAACCTCCAATACTTGTATTTTTGTAACAAAAATTATGGCAAAGTTTATGTAGAAAATATATGGTTAAAATACACTTTTAAATACTTGTTTGAAAATATTTTTCTAAGTGTTTATATTTTTAGAAAATTTTGTCATAGTTTCCCCTAAAAATGGAGGTTCCCATGCTTTTAAAGCATATCATTTTCTTTTTAAAATCATCTCAACAATCAACACTTACCTAGTGCCAAAATTATGTAGTTTACACAACAACATGAACTTGAACTTTTATGAAAACTTGTAGTAACTTACAATGTTATTAACTAAGCCTTGTTATCCTTAAAAATATAGTTATTTGTTTGTAAATCTTATTCTTGTAAAATTTAGTCTTTTACAACTTGTATGATGATTTTTTAAAAATCAATCTTCTTGTATTTTTCTTGTTAACAATGTATTTCTTATGCTTGATTCACCACTAAAAACATAGTTAGTTTCTTTAAAATCCATGTTTATGTAAATCTTGTGATTTAACTTAGTTTCTTGAGAAAACTAGTTTTGAAATCATCCAAGTTTATGACTAGTAACATATTACATACTTCATCATTCACAAAATCATTTTCATTCTTCAAGTTCATGTGAAACATAAAGTATGATGATCTTGGTCTTTCACAAGATCATCACCTTAACTCACTAGATCATGAGTTTAATCGCAATCTAGTACGTTTCATATGATGTCTAACATCATAAACATAAATAATCGATCATCAAGAAGCAAAATAAAACTAAACAATATGTATTCTTATGTTATTAAGCTTTGTGTTATAGGTTCATCTTCTTGTTCATTAGTGCTCTTTATGATAATCATCTTGTAACATATTTTAACCACTTAAAATAGATGCAAAATGAAGAGTAGAAGATCTTACTACTAGCTCAAGGCTAGGGATGATCAAGTGTAGAAATGAAGTGGATAAAAGCAAACGGCGAAGGTCCTTCAACTTTCGAAAGCTCCAAGCTTCCTAACTTAGCTCCTTACACCCTTGTATCACATTAGAATGGTAGGATTTGTAGTGAAAATAGAGATGTGGTGGTGGTGTGTTGTGGTCGTGAGCTATGGGGAAGGGAGGAGAAAATTTGAGTTGGTGATATGTGAAAGAGATGAAGTTATGGACTTAGAGTTAATCTTATAACCTTTCCAACAAGTGTTTGTCCAATGTGTATTATGTCCCCTTAAGTACATGACATATCTTTTAAACAAATCAAATAAAATCTCCCATTTAGGCCATGTGGCCGATTACATAGGTTGGGGGGGCGGTACTAGCATAGGTTTAACTAAATTGGTTACAATCTTGTTTAATTCCAAGTATTAGTTACTTATATTAGTTAGTAGATATTTTTAGCGGGTGTTATGATGTTCGGGAATCATAACTAGCTTGGAAACAATAAAACAAAGTTTCTAGAATAATTCTAGTGTTTCGGGTAGTGTCCAGTTGTTCGGTTAGATACCGGTTCGTTAAAGTGTCAAACTATACCGTTTAGTGATCTTTATGTACCCTTTTGTGACACTTTTAATTCCCGACACTTAGGAAAGTATTCAGGGCCATATTGTCATATTTTTGCATGTTACTAGCTTGTTAAAAAGCTGATTTTTGCTGAAATATGCTGAATTCAGCACTTTATGTGGGTTTTAGACACTTTCCGGCACTTAAACTATCACTTAGGAATGCAGTTTTGTGGTCCTTACTTCCCTACACACTATACTAGTGTAGTACTTAGTCTCTGGTCCATACTGGGTCTCAAAACACTGTCTGTCTATGTACTGAACCTCGTCAGCATTTTTCTGAGTTATCCGCTAACTGTGCTAGCTATGCTTTGTGCATCATTTATGTCAATATGGTTTGTATGTAAATATGATGTGACATTATGCAATATGTGATGCACATGTAAGTATGATGCAGTATTCAGAAAGCAATTAATTGTAATTCAGCACAGTCATTAAGCACTAATCATGATTAATTAATTGTACGGACACATGCAAATTTGGAAGTTGTCACATTCTCCCACTCTTAAGAAAATTTCGTCCTCAAAATTTGTACTACCTAAACTCCTTATGGTTACATTATGCGTGTATGTATATGAATAGCACTGAGGTAGATAACCACAAAACCGAATCAAATGTTATTCACATCAGGTGAATCCAAGGATGTATTACAACAACAAGAACCCAATGATTAAAAGGTATGTGTTCTAGCATTCGATGTCAAAGGACACGAGATGTATAGATGTATAATCTAGTGTAACTCAGTTAACAGGGGTGTAACAAAGGAGTTTTTGTTGGATCGTTCTGGTGACCCTAAACAGTCAAGTTGAGTAGTTCATCATCATTTACAAAGACGGAATCAATGCAAACAATGTCAAACAGCTTGTTTCCTTTCAATTCATTTCTATTACTAATTTTCTGAGCCTTTACAAAGATTTCTGACAAAAATCCAGCAGCACCTCGACTCAATACACAAGACCAGATTCCGCTTCAAATAGCAACACACAACCCCTATATATAGATGTTCTGATTTCGCTTGAAATGACATGACTTGTTTCAAGAGAAATCACTTCAGTTAATTTCGCTTGAACTGGTCTATGTCACCTTCAAGCGAAATCACTCACTTAAACATGAACAAACCCTAAATTCTATCCTGTTGCGTGCTCGTTTATCCTATCTAGACATAAGACTCGATTAAGACGAAGTTAACAGACAGTAGATGCACCAACAGTTTTGACCAATGGATTCTCAAACAATCGGTCACAATATGCCAACGAGTTTTCACAAACCATAGCATCCGCTATATGAACTCAAAATCAACAACTCGAATGTTATAGTAACATGAAAATGATATGTCAACTTTGGAACAAATACATGGATAAAATAGTGTGTTGATATTCTTGAATTGCAAAAATACACCGAATGGAACACAAGCGAATCTGGTGTATTATTGTCTTAGTTCGTAGTTGCATTCGGAATGTTTAAATAATAAGTCAAACAAAAGTATGTGTAGTGTCGTGTGAGACGGTTGACCATGATTAGCACAAGCTACAAATTTGTAATGACACCACAAGGTGTCGTGATGACATAATTCAATAATAGTGGCGACTGAACAAGTTCACCGTGTTTGAAATCAAACGAAAGTGTACTGAGATAATCTGAAGATTTGATTTACACAATGTCATAGAGTTTCCTATTGAATACGGAACATCAAAGAACCACTGTTTCCGATCAAAGATGAAAAAGTAATAACTACCGCAAGGCATTCGATTGACCATGAAAGAATCGTTAGGAGGTACACCGTGCTATGAAATGAATCTATGTACCATTGTCTTAACACACAACTGTGTGGAGACTGATTTAATCATGATAGTCAAAACGGATTTAGAGCAAGTCAATAAATAATTAAATCCATGTAGGAGGTGCGTAACGAGATCAGCGCGAGCTTCAATTTTGTGAAAGCATCACCACAAGGTGTCGAAACCAACAAAAGATTTAGTGGAGTCGTAGATCAAACAAGTCTACTACGACTTGAAACAAAAGACCCTTTGCAAAATTCGAATACGATGCTCTCAATACATCATATGGCATTTTAAGTTGAATATGCGAAATGGATAAGTTCAAGCAATTGAACTTGGTTTCAGCGCAATCTGACAATAAACGTATGTATCAACAAGGGAATGTCAGCATGGTTATGAAGATAAACCATGAATGTAACTTGAAAGAAATGAAGTCTCAAGAAAGTGTGTTGACTTAATAACAAGGAAGCCAACAATTACCATAATGTAGGTCATTCGAATCAAAACTCAGTAATTAGATTTAGCAACATAATATTTGAACTTCAATGAAGCGTTTATTCAAAATGAAACCGCATGCGTAGCAAATGGTGCATGCGTAACATATAAGTTTTCAAGTAAGGAAACAATGAGTATTTGCTAAAATGAAGAAATGACCAAGTATCGAAGCAAATGTGTGTTCGCTCTCAGCGAAGAAAATTAACGCGATGCAACTACCATTAAGGGGAGTAGAGGTGCAAACATCTATTCGCTAGAAGCAAAAGTGAAGATTTCAATAAAAGAAATTTGAGCACTTTCTGTTGGGTTAACTGAAATAGCATATATGTTAGGATAATGGGGTTTGTTTAAGTTAACAGGTGTGGTTCCTAAGTGACAACCTTTACGAGTTATGACCTGGGTTCCCAAAAGTCCTAAGTACTTGTTTTTCTAGATTCTCAAAATTTCGTATTCTGTGTAAAACTGTTTTGTGCATTGTGTAGGAATCATAATTTTCATGTATTGTTTAAAACAAGTTATTGTCCCACAATTTCCCCGGTATACTTTCTTCCTGGATTCATAGCTAATGACACTCAATCATCGATCAGTCATGAAATCATAGTTGGATCCTCATAGTTAGTTAAATAAGTAATTCGTTAATCCTTAACAAGAGTCACCGATTCTTGTTGGTTAGCTCGTTCGGCTCCTGGTAGTTTGATGTTCGTACGAAAGCTATCGTCCTTCTTCTTGACGAGCAAAACTGGGGTTACCCAAAGCAGGAAACTTGGTCTGTTATCTTCCTCCTCTATCAACTACTGAAGCTACACTGACAATCCTTGCATCTCCGAAGGTGTAAGTCGCTAAGGTGCGTTAACTGCAGGTTCGGGGCCTGGAATCAAATCGATGCAAAATTCGAATTGTCGTTGAGGAGATAATTCTGGCAAGTCTTCGGGGAAGACTTCAGGATATTCCCTTATCACAGGGATATCTTCGAGCTTAGGTTCTTCGGCTTCTTTGTCCACGACATGAGCCAAGGAGGCACCACATCCTTTGTGTGAAAACTTCCGTGTCTTCAATGACTGATAATCCGTAGGGGCGTATTCTGCTCCATGAATCACGATCGTTTCTTCATTTGTCGTCGGGGTGCGGGTAATAATCTCCGCTTGATTGCTTGACAACCAATCCATCCCAATTACCACATCGAAGTTTCCCTTAAGCTGGTTCTATCGAGTACTGGATGTTTATCTTACTAACTACTAAAACAAGTATATTATGAAGCTGAAATTTGACAACAATGTCAAATAGCACAGACGCACAACATTGACTACTATGAGACGTACCGATGGCCATGTTTGGATCCTGGCGTGCTTCCCTAGCTCTGGTGTTAGACATTTTTCCCACGATCTTGTTTAATCTCCTTTGGGCAATCTTTCCTAAAGTGCCCCATGTCACCGCAGTTATAACACCCTTGACCTCTCTTTCCATGTCCCGTCTTGTGCCAACACGTTTCCCTGTAGTGCCCCCACCTTGCCACAGTTGTCACACTTTCCATTTTTACATCGCCTGGTATGATGACGTCCACACTTGTCGCATTTAGGTAGTTTACCCATGTACTTTTTTCCCTTTTTGGCCTTGTTGTTGTTATTCGTCTGAGTACTCTGCTTGAAGTTTCCAAACTTTCTCTTGTTATCTCCAGATGACTCCACATGAGTCTCCTTTTTCTCCTCAGAGGTTGAAAATCTTCCTAGTCTAATCGCTTCCTCAGTGAGCGCCACACTCAAGTCAATAGCTGCGGTAATTGTTAGAGGTTTAGATGTTGTCACCAGGCTTAGAATCTGAGGTGCCAATCCCCTGATGAAATGCTCGATCTTCTTAAACTCTGGATCTACCATGTAGGGGACAACACGAGACAGATCATGGAATCTCTGCACATACTCAGCTATCTTTGGACCTTCCATCTTCAAGTTCCAGAACTCAGTTTCCAACTTCTGGATTTCTGCTCACGAACAATACTTCTAATGCATTAGTTCTTTCAGTTCATCCCATGTCAAAGCATACGCAGCAGCCTTGCACAAGGTCTGAACCTGAAGGTTCCACCATGACAGAGCCCCATCTTGGAGTAGTGTTAAGATCGAAGGGTCTCATGATTGTGTTTATTTGTTATATCTTGAACAATGAATGAATATAAAGTAATATAAAGTGATATAAAGTGCAGCGGAATTGAAAACAAACTTTGTAAACACAATTAGAGAGAAAGAGTTTTGATAAACACATACTTTTCATTATGTCGAAAGATTACAAATCGAAAGATTACAATGCATGGTTACATACTAAACTCCCCCTCAGCAAGATGCCCAATGGATGATTGTACAGGATGAAAGGATTGGAGGAGATAGAATCTCTCAGACAATCAAATGTAACAGTACAGGGTACTGTTCCATTTATAGGCAAAACAAACCACTGAAGCACCTAAGCTGACGTCACCATGAAAGTGACATCTAACAACCTAACAACCTTTAACCACTGTTCTTATACAAAGACTATTAACTTAACCACTGATTCTATACAATACAAGTGACAAACTAAACTACTGCTTTGTCCTTCCATTATTGCATGCCAAGCACTGATGTTTGACTATCAGTGCTTTCCTCAAAGTTGATCAGTCCTTGAGTGGGCAGTTCTTTAATCAACACCAGTACTTAGATAGCATCAGTAGATTGAACTAGCAGTTTTAATCTTTAACAGTCTTTGGGACTTTATCAGTAGTTTGAAGGACAACAGCTGTTGTATACGGACAGTGGATAGAGGACATCAGATGTTATAAACACTTACAAGGGGAAAGCCTGCTGTAACCAACTGCTTATGATGAATCCATTGTTGTGAACCAGTTTTGGCTTTAATTATTTGTTCTTCTGATAGGGTTCAATCCCAACAATCTCCCCCTGGAACAGATAATGCCAAAACCCTTCATTATTCTGGATCTTTATTGTCTCATTAGAAGTTCCCTAACTTATCCTTTAAATTACAGTTCAAAATCCATAGAACTTGTATCATCCTCATCCCTACACAGTATAAGCTCAAGGAGATCTTGTAGATCTTCAACACCTAGGCCCAGTGCTTGTTTCCTTGATATGTGCTTTACTTCTCCATTGGATCTGATCAGTGTCAATACATGGGTCTTTTGATTAGACATCCATTTTAGTATTTTTGAACCCAATGGGTTTCTTGGGAGAGGTTTATTTACTAATGAGTTGGGAGATTTTGGCCTTGTGAAAATTTGATGAATAGTACTCTGAACTTTTGCTAGTTTAGAATTTTCAGCAGACATTTGTTTGAAAGCCATTTTTTTATATCATTTGCTGCAGCTATATCTTCTGCAGTTTCTTTTTCAATCTGCTCTTGTCTCTTCCTTTGATTTAGCTCAATGACTGAGATATCTGCTGATGTGAACAGTGGTTCAGAAGTATTGATCTGCTGTTTTGGCTTTTTGTAGTCAGGCCTCTTTGGGATGTTAGGATCTGTCATCCTTCTTTTCCTTAGCCTTTCATAAGCCTCATCTGTATATTACTTTGTCCATTTTGATATGGCTTTAGCAGTTCCAACCTTTGCATTCACCAGCTCTTGTTTCTTCTTTTTGTACTCCAAGGTAAGATCATCAATGGCCTTTTTGTATTTGCTCCAGTTTGGAGCTGTCCTGTTCTTACCTGGATCATTCTTGATTCTCCTGATTCTGTTTATTTCTTGCTTTAGTGCAATGAGTGGCCATTCACTGAATTATTCTTCTTTAGCTGGATAAAATTTTTCTTTCATGATAAATGCAAGATAATCCTTTCTCATTTCCTTTTGTAGGACAGCTCGAGGTGGCAGATTTGACATATCTTTGCTTAGGTCTCTTGCATAATCTTCCATTTGTTCGACTTTAGTGAGTAAAAATTCCATTCTTTTAGAAATGATTTTATCACCTTGATCTTTACATTCAAGTCTAGCTCTTATATCAGCTTGCCTGGCTTTGAGTTTTAGATACTCATCCATATTTACTGGATTCCTGAAGCCCATGAGAGAAGGAAATCTTCTTTTTGAAGGATCATCCACTGTATAGAATTGTCTCATCTCATCCTTTACAGCTTCCAATTCCAGTGGATAACTTGCAGCAATGGATACAACATTAGCAGGGTTTATTGGAATGGATTGTTGTGGTTTGATAACATTGTAAGGTGTGGAGGATAAAGGAATAGGTGCTGGTATGTCATCATTATTCTCCTGAAATTTCCTTTTCCTTGTGTAAAGCTTTTTGGGTGAAGGGGGTTTTGGTTGTGATGTGACAATGGGTTGTATGGTGATTGTTGAAATGGTGAGGGCAGTGGTAGATGGCTGGCAAACAGCTGTTGAAACAACTGGTGTTTAAACCTCTGTTGTCATTACAGCTACTAATGTGTTAGTAGATGCCTTCTGCTTTTCAGCAGGTGGTGATTTGGTGGGTAGTGATGTAGTTGAAGTGATGGTTTTAGTTTTAACAACTGCTGAAACCACTGATGTACCAACAGTTGTTGATACAACAGGAGTTACAACAGCTGTTTGGGTAGAGGTTTGATGCTTGGAGCCTTTGGGAGGTGGTTTGGAGGCATGCTTTATGGGTCTGGATGGTGTGGATTTGGGTTGCCTCACTTGTCTAGTGGGCTTCTTCTTTTCATCCTTAGGATTTTCATCATCCTTTGGCTCAGAAGTACCCTGTGCATTCAGCTCCATATAAGCTCTTTTCTCTTACTCCCACCTGGCTTTATCCTTAGCCTCTCTATCCTTTTTTACACTTGCTTTTGCTTCAGCTAGTGCATTGGTGGTAACATCAATCCTTTTACTACCATCTGGAAATGGAATGTCTTTAGTCATGCTATCTTTTTCGGGTTAAATATAAATACAATCTTCAATTCCCTTCTTCTTCCACTGCTTGATCTTCTCCCCCTTTTTGGCATTATCTGGTGGTGGATTATCAATAAAGAGAACAGTAGGAGGAGCAGTGCTAGTGGTGTTCAGTATGTGGACCTTGATAGCCTTGATGTCATCTTGTGTATCTTTAAACCTTGACTCCATCATGTTTCTCAGCATTTGAACATGTATTTCATGCTGCTGATCAGCCAATTGTCTTTGTTGTTGGAGCAGTGGTTGAAATAGGTTCCATAACTCATTTGCAGCAGGTGCAGGTTGTGCAGGTGCTTGAGCTGGAGCAGCAGTGATTGGTACCTTTTGAACTTTCAACAACTGTTGCTGCATATTTTTAATCTCTGCAACAGAGGTATCCAGTTTTTCAATTATGTCCGTCAATTCTCGGTACATTAAACCATCACCCAATTTAATGGGATAATCTGATTTCCCACTAACAGTGGTTGTAACAGTAGTTGACTCAGGAATTGTATTCCAGAAATCATCCACTGATGCCCTTTTGTCTTGATACTGGGGACTTCTTCCTTCAAATTGAGAAACACTTTTTAGTGAACCAGTAAAAACCGGATACACAAATGTTCCCAGAGAAGAAATTGCCTTTGAGGAAGTCTTATTAATGAAACCATTGTCCAAATGCAAACCAGTGGGTTCAGCACTTGTATTGGCTGCTTCATTTGAACTACCACCAAGAGTTACATGTAACTCAAGGGGTGTAACCTCTTCAGGTGTTGTTGGTGGGTTAGCACTGTTTGTTATTCCAGACCCAGTGACTTGTTGAAGTATGTTCTCAATGATAGGTGAGTGAGAAGGACTGGTTTGTGTCTGGTTCAAATCAAGAACATCCAACAATAATTTTGTTTGTGGAGGAATTGTGGAGGTGAGGTTGGGTGTTGAAAGCAAGTTTTCCCCGGGAAGTGGGCTGCGGATGATAGAATCAAATGACTCTAGAGCATCATATTGTGGTGTCCCTATTTGTGCAACCTGTTCTTTTTGTGAAGAAGCAGGAGGAGTTTGAGGCATGGGTTGAGATATTTCTACCATCTGCTGTGAGGAAGTAGCAGCAGTGGTTTCTTGTGACTTTTGTTCTGTCACTGGCAATTGCTCTGGATCTCATCTTCCAGAGTTGCCTTTGATTTTGGTTTGGTGGGCTTTTTGGATGATTTTCTTTTGGTCCTTTTGGTAATGATAGGTGTGGATTTCATAACAGTGGTTGTGCTGCTATGATCACCTAGAGCAGTGGGCTCAGCAGCAGATACCTGAGGAGCAGTGGTAGTTGCTAAATTCTGCTCAGGCACCTCTGCCTGTGTTTTGGTAGGTTTTAACATTCTTGTGAATGTTTCAGCAGTTAAACTGTTTATTTGAAAAGGATGACCCTGTATAAGTACATGGGCATTATCTTTTGAAAACTTTTTCTCAAAATAATAACTCAAAAATCTTGGAAATAGTAAGAAAGCCTTTCTCTCAACATTTTTGACCAAGTTATCGAAGATTACGTGGGAATAATTAAAATTTTCATCTTGAAGTATAACATAACCCAGATATTGTATCTTCAATGGGATTTCATTGAAGGCAGTGGTTTTGTAAGAAACACACATAAGGAGGGTATGAAATAAAAACCTTGTAGCAGATGAAAAACTGCCCTTTTGTAAAGTATCTATTTTCATCTCTTCTCTATACTCTCTTTCAAGAAAATCTCTTTGGACTCTGTTTTTGGAAAAGAATTTTTACCTTCAAGATCGTTGAGCTCAAAAACTTCAGATATGGCTTGTGGTGTGATGGAGATTTTTACACCTTTTATTGTGGAATTGATAGCAACAACCTTTTTGTCCACCTTCTCAAGAGTAGCATTCTTCCAAAATTATCGTTGAGTATCGATGTAGACGGTTACATTGCAAGTGAACAAAGTTTTGTACTTTGTGGATGATAAACTGTTGATGATAGAGTTGAAAGTTTCGGTGTCACTAGGTTTTTCAAAGATACCCAAGTAATTGTGAGACCATTTGTATGGAATTTCAACCTTGGCTGGCGCCTTTGCTTTAGATTTGCTGGCCTTTTTCACCATGATGGAAACATAGTTGAAAGATATGAAGTGAATACGATGAAGGTTGTGGGAGAATTTGGGGAAAACTGCTTTAGAAAGGAATTTTGAATTCGATTCGACAGAGAAAACCCTCTAACCCTGTTTGGGGGATTTGATCAGGGTTTTATAGAGAAAAAGTGAATGCTGACGTGGCAGCGGTTACAAAGATATGATCGCTATGTACTGTCCACGTGCCAACCTCTGATGAAAGATAAAAAGTGGAAGACAGTTGTTTTAGGAAACCACTGATGGTACAAGTATCAGTGGTTGCTAAAGGACACATGGAAAACAGTGGGCGATTTTCACTATCAGTGGATAGCATATCAGTGGTTGAAAGCATTGATTTTGAACAACAGTGATTACCAAGGAAATAAGAGGACAGAGGTTGACTTTCAGCAGTGGACAATATTCAGTAGAACAGATGTTTGAACCAAAACAGTGGTTGAGTCACACTTTTAAGGTTTATGAAAAATTTTCGTTTTAACTATTTATAAGGATGGATTTTGATTTTCTGAAAACATTTTGATGCCTAAAATGCATGTTTAAACAAGTTTTGCTTGTTCATCCATGAAAGGCATATTAGTCTTAGTGATCAACTTTTCAGCGGTAAATATGTCCAATGTTTAGGTAAGCACATCTACCAGTTGATCCATAGTTTAAATATGAGTTAGAGAAATCAAACCTTTTTATAGCAAACCTTCACAGGGTGATGTCTGATGGTAAATGATGGAAGGTAATGGTAAGAATTTTTAGGCTAATTTTGGTCTGCAACTGTTGCTGTACCAGTGGGTGAGCGTTAATAGTTGTTTTGAACAACTGCTGCTCAGATGAAGGAAATGATTTTGGCTTGTAGAATCATAATATCACGTCCAACATCTATTGATGGTGATTATGAGATATCTGCAAAATGTCATCCTTTGCAAAATGCATCTTAAATCCACATTATCAAGATTAACAAATTTGCAGATTTTTCAGGGATATGCATTCAAGGTATTACCACCCATTTATATCATATTTCTTTTAAAATATTGTAAGATTTTGACAGTGGTTGAGTATCCCAGATAATGATAACCTCTTTACTTTGACCACACATTTTATGATATATCCTTTTTAATAAAACATGAGTAGTCAAGCATTTTAAGGTTTGTTGGCAATCAATCTTTAATTAGTGATGAAAACTTGAGTCTGAAATGATCTTGACTTTTGCACCATCTTCTTTTGAGCTGTTTTCAAGGAGTGTATTACCCTAAACAAAAATATAAGGGTTATACATCCTGTCAGGTGAATGAAACTTTTACTATCAAAAACAAGTAAGAGTACAAAAATATATCATTCTTAGAAAAAATAAAGACTGATATATCCTGTCTTATTGAAGAAAAGCCTTTTTAAGAAAAATTTTTCAAAGGTTTTCTGGAAACAGTATCAAAAGGATCTGGTATAATTCTTTAATTATTACTTGTCATATGATCAAAATCACATCATTCTCAAGTTTTAGGAGTATGGTCAGTGGTTTGAAATATATTTTAATAACCACTATTTGGGACCATTTCCTTGTCAGTTGATTGCAAAAATGAGGAGACATGTTCACATGAGTTTTGAAAGACCTTTTATAGACCTTATTACCATGTGATGACTTTGAAAAATTTTGTCTAATCCTCTTGTAGGTTCAATCACTGGAAATACTTTTGATACCTGAACTTTCCTGAATCAATGAAATGCACACAGTTGCTTGATGACCATTGTTAACCTAAATTGTAGACTCTTTATGTTTAACTCTTTTCTTTTGACTTCAAAAGTTTTGAGATAAACACTCTTCTGAGTTTTTTTGATTTTTCTTCTTTCCATCCTTACCCTTCCCATCTATAAGTACTGAAATACTCACTGGAAGGTTTTTATAGAAAGTGTACTTAATCCATAATCATTTTCCAGCAATGTTTTGAGAAATTTGGACATTTTTACACATGCTTATGCCAATTTTCACATTACTCATGATTTGGACGACTTTGACTCCTGATTTTCTTAATGTATTTTTAACAAAATTGATTTGGTCCTTTTGAGGATTCTTAACCTGTTTTTCAATACATAAGATCTAATAACTAAAGTTTTAATTTCCCTCTTTTTATATTAACAAAAGCACTAATGTTTTATCTGAACATAGCCCTTAGTTAATCATGAGGTAAACACCTTAGCAGCAGTTATGATGAAAACAACACAAGCTTCATAATAACATTTTAAGTCATTTTGTAAAGAGAATAATCAAACCAAAGTCACCAGACAAATTCTTAGATCTGAAACTATTGATGATTTATGCATGACGTCACTTGTTACAAGTATTTTGTATGTCTTATGACATCCTGGTTGTTTTACAGAGTTTTTGAATAGACAACTTTGAACGTGATTACTCGTTACTCTATTTTTCAAAAAATACGATCAACCTTAGCATCAATGAATTTTGAGCTGAACTGTTACGTCAAATTGATTGTTAGATCGAATTTGACTGTCCGAGCTCTGATACCAATTGTTAAAATCAGAGGATATCATGATTGTGTTTGTTTGTTATATCTTGAACAATGAATGAATATAAAGTAATATAAAGTGATATAAAGTGTAGCAGAATTGAAAACAAACTTTGTAAACACAATCAAAGAGAAATAGTTTTGATAAACACATGCTTTTCATTATGTCAAAAGATAACAAATCGAAAGATTACAATGCATGGTTACATACTAAACTCCCCCTCAGCAAGATGCCCAATGGATGATTGTACAGGATGAAAGGATTGGAGGAGATAGAATCTCTCAGACAATCTAATGTAACAATACAGGGTACTGTTCCATTTATAGGCAAAACAAACCACTGAAGCACCTAAGCTGACGTCACCATGAAAGTGACATCTAACAACCTAACAACCTAACAACCTTTAACCACTGTTCTTATACAAACACTGTTAACTTAACCACTGATTCTATACAATACAAGTGACAAACTAAACTACTGCTTTCTCCTTCCACTATTGCATGCCAAGCACTGATGTTTGACTATCAGTTCTTTCCTCAAAGTTGATCAGTCCTTGAGTGGGCAGTTCTTTAATCAACAGTAGTACTTAGATAGCATCGGTAGACTGAACCAGCAGTGTTTAATCTTTAACAGTCTTTAGGACTTTATCAGCAGTTTGAAGGACAGCAGCTGTTGTATACGGACAATGGATATAGGACATCAGATGTTATAAACACTTACAAGGGGAAAGCCTGGTGGAAACAACTGCTTATGATGAATCCACTGTTGTGAACCAGTTTTGGCTTTAATTATTTGTTCCTCTGATAGGGTTCAATCCCAACAAGTAGTCCGGAAATGTAGGTGACCTGATGCTCTGGGGCACATTTGCTCAACCGCAAAACAGAATCTGTCTTCTCAATCCATCGCACGAAGGCTAAGGCACCCCCAGTGCCGTCGAAATCCAAGGGCTTGCAGCCCAAGAACTGCTTGTAGGTGCAGCCTGCGATATAAGCAACATCATTCACGAGAGGCATTAACAAGGCACACTTGGAAATGTCCAAATGTTTTTGTAATGAGTCTTAAGTGACTAAACATTACCGTTGGGTGGGTTATTTCCTGTGGTACCTCCGCTGCGCTCGGAGCGAAGGGCCTTGTGCTGTGCGATGGCCTGTGAGATGCGCTCTTGTAATTCCGCCTCTGTCGTCAGTAGAGGGTTGTTGGTATCAGTGTTCCCTTGAATCGACATCTTCTAAGAGGAAGATCGAATGGGTCAAGTCTCATTAAAGTCACAAGCACATAAGCATCTACTTAACAAATGAGACCTAGGAGATGTGTATATATATACATATATAAGCAATCGTTATAACAATCAATCACATAACATCACAACTATAGCACAACTTGTAGGTAGGAACATGTTTAATGAGAACATAACAAGCAAGCACGTAGCATCCCAATTATAGCGCACACATGCAGATCAACAACGTGCTTAGTGAGAACATGGCGACTGAGCTTTCATTGTTTACCAACCACAATCACATTGTTTACAAAGTGCATTACATCAAAAGGGACACAGGGTCACCCTACCCTCGTCCAATAAGTCTATCAGTGTACCAAAATCACGTGGTCAAAAGTGGTCTTCAAAAGTCTCCATAATCTTGGCTCATTAGTAGTGTCTTTTCCCAAAAGCAATGTAATCCGCTTAAAACCAAAAGCCAACTATACTGGTGTCTGAGGTGGGGGAGTGAAGAAAAGCAAACTGCTAACAGGTGCGACTTTCTCCTCGAGCTTGAATATACGGCAGAGTAAGTATCTGATCTGCTGCTTGATAGTAAAGAAACGAGCATCAAAACCTAAGAAGGTGTAATAGCAGCAGGTGAGAGTGCAAAAGGAGACAGTGATGAATGTGGAGGATCAAAGTATACTGTCAATGGACAGGGTGGAGGATGTGGTGTCAGTTCAAGCTTCAAAACTCTACGACTCATATACTCAAATTGTAGCTGATGTGACAGGAGCAACCCATTCCGTCTGTAGCCTCCATAATGCGAAGAATGATAGGGGTTCGAAATCGGCATAGTGTATGGAAGGGATCATCGAAACAGCTCGTCCAGCGGTGAAGAAATGAAAGGAGCAAACGGTGCGGCCTGTGAGGTTGGAGAAAATGCTGCTGTAGCAAAAAGGATCATCATACGGTTGCTGACCTTGAGTACCTTCCCGGGGTGCGGGTATGTCTTGAAAGAAAGTGATAGGCACGTCGATACAATGGACGTCGGTCTCCATAGGGAAAAAGGAGCAACATCAGTGGGTGCATGTGCAGGAACAAATGTCTCAGCAAAAGAGAAGACCATCAGGTGCAGGTACTGGGTCCGGTATGAGGGGTGCAATGTCTGGTAAACTGAAAGAAATAGGGTCATGATTAAGCAAGGGCTTAGGATCAGCAGGTGCAACATCAAGCTGACCTAAGAGGGACAGGAGCTGGCTCAGGAGCAGGCTCTGGGTCGAGTGAAGGTGTGGGATCTCGAGCAGGTGATAGTGCAGTAGTCGTAGCGGTGTCGTCGTCTGACTCAGTAGTAGAAAGTTGCAATCCGGACGTCTGTAAGGCTGCAGATGTCACAGACTCAAAGGAGTCTGAAATCGAGTGCAAAATGGAAGCAGAGGATACTTCAATGGCGGGAATCTCAGGAGGTAGCATATCAGTGACATCCTCAACTATCTTTCCATCATCCTGGGTGTCAACAGGAGGATCATCAATAAACAAATCAACGTCATCATCAAACAAATCATCAAAAGGCATATCCTCAGGAGAAATGACCACGAGAGGTACGGCGTCGAGGGTCGAAGCCATGATGTGCTCGCCATCGGACTGAAACAAGAATGACAGAAGGATTCTCGTCAGGGAAACCATCAGCAAGGGTAAATCATCACCAAAATCTGGCAGCACGGATGGTTGGAAGTCGTCCTCGTCCTCGGTCATCATATCAGGATCACTCTCAGTGTCTAACACAAATATCTCCGGCGCAGGTACAATCTCCTTATCTATGGTAGTGGCCGTAGGGTCGTCAATGTCTGATTCCTCACTCTCGGAAGAAGGTGACATGTGTGCCGGTACATAATAATCCTAGCATGTATATTTATAGCAATCACTAATACTAATATATTGCAAACAAGGACAATTCATCATGTAATCGTGTATTCACATTATTCTTCATGAAACTTTCTATCCTTCCTAATCTCTCAGACTAAACTTCCCAGTCTCTCAGACTGAACTCCCTAGTCTCTCAGACTACACTTCCCAGCCTCTCAGACTGAACTCCCAAGTCTCTCAGACTACACTTCCTAGTCTCTCAGACTAAACTCCCTAGTCTCTTAGACTACATTTTCCACCCTCTCAGACTGAATCATAAGCATAAACTTTGAAATGTGTTTCGTGTCTTTTGTTTGTAAAAATGTTTGTTTTCTGGATCTGGGCGTTTTGTGTATGCAATGAAAACATGTTTGTAAAAATGTTTTTATGAGAGCCCTAATGATTGTAGTCTAGACACGAGAAGGAATCCTAGTTCGCTACAATCGAAGCTCTGATACCAAGCTGTCACACCCTGACTTTTGCGGAAGCGTGATTATGGGGTGACTTTCTTAATACCATTGCATTCAATGATAACAACAACTATATGATAAAACCATAGATTTGTCATCCATTAAATGAGTTTAAGACATACCAACATTGTTTAAAACATAGACTTCAAATTCAAGTTTTACAAACCATACAAATTGTTTATGAGTTCACTAAGGACTCGTCAAAAGATATTAGATGTAACTAAGGTTTGGAAGACGTGTCTCGTCCAGGAATAAGACACACTGACCAAACCCAATGACCATGGATGACATCTTTATTCCTATCGCAGCATAAAACTTCCAACGCCCGCCAGATCCACTCACTAATTCCCTGAAATACATGTAGTTTGAAAACATCAACAAAAGTTGAGCGGGTTCATGTGTTTAGTATGTGTGCACGAATCATCCTTGAAAACTTTTGTATGTATGTATATACGTATATTCTTGTAAACTGGTATGAAGCAACAAGGAAAAACAGATCAATTAATGTGTAGCTAATGCATTAATATAAGTGACACGGTATAGGAAGCACTCAACCCTGTAAGCGTATCTCGTACCGGCCCCTCCGGCGGAACGACATAGCCACCACATGCGGCCAACTCGCAGGCCCATGGGTGGGGCTCGCAACACCTAATAGATCTATCACTCATGCCCCTCGGTCCTTATACAAGGATTAATGGTCTTAAGTTAATCGCCTACCCATTCATGTGATCTAGCAGTACATTCCTTAGCTAATCATAACATTTGTAACTGTTTGTAATCAGTATGTAACATGTATTTCACCCCCGAGAGTTATAAAACCGGAAACAGTTAAGAGAAAAGGGGACATGAACTCACAGTTTTGCGTTCCTTGTATCCGTTGTAATTCAAAGCTTCCTCTAGAATGCACGACTACCTACACGCGCACTACGGTCCATTAGACGAGCGGGTCGTACGTTGACTTTGTAATGACTAGTGTCTTTGAGCTATGTTTCAAGGTGTCTTCCTTAATATTCCATGTGTTTAATTATTTGTTAAAATAATTAATATTTTAACTTAACACTTCTCAAGTATTTAAACATGTATATCCTTCCCAAGGATGGGTATATTTGTATTCTTGTATATTCTTGCCATGTAAAGGTGTCGCCTTCCGGCGTGTATTTATACGTATGTAAATGTGTATTTTTATTGTATTCATTAAGTATTTCTTTACTTAATTTCGTATTAATCCTCCGGAACATTATCTCTAATAAAAATTCATATACATTTCCGAAATATATATATTCCAAGGAATATTACTTAGAAAAATTATTTATAATTTTTCCTTCGGCAAAAATATTCGTATTTCCATATAAGTTCCAAAAATAATATATTTTCAAGTCTCACTAAGAAAATATATCTGTAAACTTATTTTTTGTCCAAAATAATGTATTTGGAGTATCCTCAAGAAAAATATATATCTTTCCCAAAAATTATATATCTTCTAAAAATTTCCAAGAAAATATATTTTTACTTCCCAAAAATAATATATTTTCTCCTTGTCAAAAATATGATAGAACTTTGTAATACTTGGGGAAATCATATTTCTGATCACTTAGTGTCCAAAAAATTATTTACCAAAATATTCGTATGAATAATATTTCCGGAATATCTGCAAGTTATATTCCTTTGTTTGGTTCTACCGGTATTTTGTGTGTAACTTATGTATGTATTCCTTGCGGTTTTTGGAAATATTTTGGATTATAAATTCTTGGTATTTTGTTAAGTTATATTACTTTAACCCTAAAGTAATATAACTATTACAACAAGTATACAATTATTCACACACATCATGTCTTTAATGTAAATATATATTCTAAATATATATTTATTCTTTTTTATTTATAAAAACCAACCTTCAATACTTGTATTTTTGTAACAAAAATAATGGTAAAGTTTATGTAGAAAATCTATGGTTAAAATACACTTTTAAATACTTGTTTGAAAATATTTTTCTAAGTGTTTATATTTTTAGAAAATTTTGCCATAGTTTCCCCTAAAAATGGAGGTTCCCATGCTTTTAAATCATATCATTTTCTTTTTAAAATCATCTGAACAATCAACAATTCAATCAACACTTACCTAGTGCCAAAATTATGTAATTTACACAACAGCATGAACTTGAACTTTTATGAAAACTTGTAGTAACTTACTATGTTATTAAGTAAGCCATGTTATCCTAAAAAATATAGTTATTTGTTTGTAAATCTTATTCATGTAAAATTTAGTCTTTTACAACTTGTATGATGATTTTTCAAAAATCAATCTTCTTGTATTTTTCTTGTTAACAATGTATTTCTTATGCTTGATTCACCACTAAAAACATAGTTAGCTTCTTTAAAATCCATGTTTATGTAAATCTTGTGATTTAACTTAGTTTCTTGAGAAAACTAGTTTTGAAATCACCCAAGTTTATGACTAGTAACATATTACATACTTCATCATTCACAAATTCATTTTCATTCTTCAAGTTCATGTGAAACATAAAGTATGATGATCTTGGTCTTTCACAAGATCATCACCTTAACTCACTAGATCATGTGTTTAATCACAATCTAGTAGGTTTCATATGATGTCTAACATCATAAACATAAACAATCGATCATCAAGAAGCAAAATAACATTAAACAATATGTATTCTTATGTTATTAAGCTTTGTGTTATAGGTTCATCTTGTTGTTCATTAGTGCTCTTTATGATAATCATCTTGTAACATCTTTTAACCACTTAAAATAGATGCAAAATGAAGAGTAGAAGATCTTACTACTAGCTCAAGGCTAGGGATGATCAAGTGTAGAAATGAAGTGGATAAAAGCAAACGGTGAAGGTCCTTCAACTTCCGAAAGCTCCAAGCTTCCTAACTTAGCTCCTTACACCCTTGTATCACATTAGAATGGTAGGATTTGAAGTGAAAATGGAGATGTGGTGGTGGTGTGTTGTGGTCGTGAGCTATGGGGGAAGGGAGGAGAAAATTGAGTTGGTGATATGTGAAAGAGATGAAGTTATGGACTTAGAGTTAATCTTATAACCTTTCCAACAAGTGTTTGTCCAATGTGTATTAGGTCCCCTTAAGTACATGACATATCTTTTAAACAAATCAAATAAAATCTCCCATTTAGGCCGTGTGGTCGATTACATAGGTGGGGGGGGGGGTACTAGCATAGGTTTAACTAAATTGGTTACAATCTTGTTTAATTCCAAGTATTAGTTACTTATATTAGTTAGTAGATATTTTTAGCGGGAGTTATGATGTTCGGGAATCATAACTAGCTTGGAAACATTAAAACAAAGTTTCTAGTATAATTTTAGTGTTTCGGGTAATGTCCAGTTGTTCGGATAGATACCGGTTCGTTAAAGTGTCAAACTATACCGTTTAGTGATCTTTATGTTCCCTTTTGTGACACTTTTAAT
Source organism: Helianthus tuberosus (assembly GCA_030545235.1). Lineage (NCBI taxonomy): Eukaryota > Viridiplantae > Streptophyta > Magnoliopsida > Asterales > Asteraceae > Helianthus > Helianthus tuberosus. The sequence goes on from CM060445.1 coordinate 60,262,295, forward strand.
TCCTGACACTTAGAAAAGTATTCAGGGCCATTTAGTCATATTTTTGCATGTTACTAGCTTGTTAAAAAGCTGATTTTTGCTGAAATATGTTGAATTTAGCACTTTATGTGGTTTTTAGGCACTTTCCGGCACATAAACTATCACTTAGGAATGCAGTTTTGTGGTCCTTACTTCCCTACACACTATACTAGTGTAGTACTTAGTCTCTGGCCCATACTGGGTCTCAAAACACTGTCTGTCTATGTACTGAACCTCGTCAGCATTTTTCTGAGTTATCCGCTAACTGTGCTAGCTGTGCTTTGTGCATCGTTTATGTCAATATAGTTTGTATGTAAATATGATGTGACATTATGCAATATGTGATGCACATGTAAGTATGATACAGTATTCAGAAAGCAATTAATTGTAATTCAGCACAGTCATTAAGCACTAATCATGATTAATTAATTGTACGGATACATGCAAATTTGGCAGTTGTCACAATCAACAACAATGTTCTCACGCCCTGCAACTACAAACAATTCAACTCAGCTAAACCATGCAAGTTTAATGGGTTTGAAGGAGCTACTAGGCTCCTACAATGGTTTGGGAGTATAGAAAGCACATTCCACCATGTTCAGTGTCATGGTGAGCGCAAGGTAGAGTTCGCCTCGAGTGTTTTCCAAAGGAGACCTAATACAATAGAGTCATGAGAGACAGAGGTGCACACATAACGATGGCACAAAGGTGGGAAGAATTCAAAAATCTTATGAAGAAAGAATTCTGCCCACGAAGAAAAATGAGGGCACTCGAAACCGAATTTTATTACCTCAAACAAGAAAGTGGTGAAAACCATGCTTACACAGACCGGTTTGAAGAGTTGAGCCTACTCTGCTCCACTATGGTCGCACCTTCGGATCGGGCCATTGAGAAATATATTGATGGCCTACCTGATCTAATCCAAGATATTTTCAGTGGAAGAAAACCTGCAACGGTTAAGGAGGCTATCGAACTAGCCGCTACCCTAACCGACTCCCAAGTTAGAAAAGGGAAACTTTTTCGAAAGGGAGACAAGAAATAAACCACTGAAACTACTAATGAGAATCTAAAGGAAACAATGGATATACCCTCCTAAAATTGTAAGAAGTGTAAAGCTTCAAAGAATTATACGATTGCTGCACCAATCCCACTTAACTCAGTACCCGTTACGAGTTTTATCGTGGGAAACAACCTATGTGCAATCGTTGCAACTATCATCACCAAGCTAATTATCCATGCCACCAGTGTACAATCTGTGGTCTTTCTGGAAATTTAGCTGTGACTTGTTGCATCCAAAACCAAACTGCCCCTACTCAAACTCACCTTCGCTACCCAGCTGGAGCATGTTACAATTATGGTGATTTAAATCATTTCAAGCGAAACTTCCCTAAGCTTGCTTGTGAAAATTGTGCTTTGTAAATGATGTATGATGTAAAACAATATCAATTATCAATAAAATGATGTTTTTTGGTGTTAATATGTGTGTATTTGTGTTTGATGATTTTACGATTTGATTCGAGTTCGATTTCAAGCTTTAAATCGTTTTCTGGAAGGTTATACGCAAACTGGTGCGTAAACGTAATCACTTTAATGTGAAAAACACTCCATAATAGTGATATAGCCTTAACATACCTTAAATAACCTTTACATAACTTAGAAATAAGTTTTGGAGGGTTTGGTGTGTCGAAAACAAGTTTATTCGATCGCATGGACTAATTGTGTCAAACTGCGAAACTATGCCGATTCGTATGGTAACGAACATTTAGGAAGTTTATCATAAGCTAAACATACCCTAAATATCCTTTACATAGCTTATAAATAGGCTTTGAGGGGTTCGGTATGCGAAAATAAACTTATTTGATCAACAGGGACTAAAAGCGTCAAAAAGTGCATAAGTTTGCATTTTCGCGCATATCTTACGTTCTGAACATAGCCGGAGATCCAAAAATTTTTGTAATCATTAAAATATTTTATTTTAGTGATTGGAATGCAAAAATACCATTCGTCGCGTAATTTAAATCGTTTTTCGCGTCCGTTCGTGTTTCGTCGTAATTAACCGAATAACGTGACCGTACGACCAAATGAACCGACATCTGAGATATTTTCAAGAATGTTTCAAGTCCCCTATACTTAAACATCTTTGTAGAGGCTTGAAAATGGATTAACGGGGTTTAAACGCGTCGAAAATGGCTTAAACGAGCTGCAGGGACCATTTCTCCCATTTTTGCAAACTTTCTGGAACTGGTACATGATGGGGTCGTGCCACAGCCTAAGGGTTGTGCTGTGGTGGCATGCCACCCCCTCATCTGAACAAAAAAATCATTTTTGGCAACCAGCTTGATCTCTAGGGTCTATTATGTAACTTTTTCAATACCATGAACTAGTTTTGGAGCTCCCATTGTATCAAATACCATGTTCTACAAATGTAGGGCCAAGATTTATCCTTCTAAACACTTGGAATGATCTCCTTGATCCTAACTTCCTGTAAATAGAAGTGGGTTCTTGGCCATTTTCCTCACAATTGCTCTCAATTCCTTCTCTAAGTTGAAGCTCTCCTTGTGAAGCTTCATACCTGAGAATTTTGAGTTCAAATCTTCCTAGCTTGGACCCTTTGTAAGCTTCTTTCATGCTTTTTATCGCTTTTCAAGAGTGAAAGTCAAAATGTGTTTTACTTTCTGCTTTGACCACGAGTTGGTCAACACAAAGTTTGTTTGAACTTTTCAACGTGAGCGTAATCACGATGGTTATAGTCCCTTGTGACTATACCTACTGATTACCACGTTTATTAGTCGAAGTGACGAGTCAAAGGTTCGGTCAAAATACGTGTTTATGCGTATTTTGCATCAAAGCTATTTTCGGGTATTAAAACATTTTGTTTTGATATCCAACTTGTTTTCTAACTTAGTTAAACATGTTTTAACATGTTTAACTCGTCACTTTTAGTCTAGTGCTTGTATAGGGTCGTAAGATAAGCGGTCTAAACAACCTCTTAGACTTTCGAACCCAACCCGTTTGGTCGATCGTTAGGATCCGACCAAACACATTTAGGGGCTGTTTGGTAGCCTATGAATGGTCATTAATAGGTTACCTCTTAATTGAACCATTAAGAATTTTACCAATGAGAAAGTAGAAGAATGTGACATGTGATGATTTACCATTCAGAGGTTACCTCTTAACCATTCAGACTTGAGGTTACCTCTTATTCATTCAGAGGTTTTAAACCATTAAGAGGTAGCATCTGAATGGTCATTAAGAGGCTACCAAACAACCCCTTAGTGACCGTAGTTGTATAGGTAATAACCTTCTGATGTTATACCTTATGGTCACTAAGTTTAATTAGTTGTATGATAGGTAGTTTATATGCCTTAGGTAAATGACCAAAATGCCCTTTTCATGCATAATAGGATTTTAAACATGTGTAACTTAAATTTTTCCATCTAAACTGGTTATGCAACATATTTAAACATGTTTAGGCATATAATACTTGTCATAGGACTTGTTTTCTAACTTAGTTAAACATGTTTTAACATGTTTAACTCGTCACTTTTAGTCTAGTGCTTGTATAGGGTCGTAAGATAAGCGGTCTAAACAACCTCTTAGACTTTCGAACCCAACCCGTTTGGTCGATCGTTAGGATCCGACCAAACACATTTAGGGGCTGTTTGGTAGCCTATGAATGGTCATTAATAGGTTACCTCTTAATTGAACCATTAAGAATTTTACCAATGAGAAAGTAGAAGAATGTGACATGTGATGATTTACCATTCAGAGGTTACCTCTTAACCATTCAGACTTGAGGTTACCTCTTATTCATTCAGAGGTTTTAAACCATTAAGAGGTAGCATCTGAATGGTCATTAAGAGGCTACCAAACAACCCCTTAGTGACCGTAGTTGTATAGGTAATAACCTTCTGATGTTATACCTTATGGTCACTAAGTTTAATTAGTTGTATGATAGGTAGTTTATATGCCTTAGGTAAATGACCAAAATGCCCTTTTCATGCATAATAGGATTTTAAACATGTGTAACTTAAATTTTTCCATCTAAACTGGTTATGCAACATATTTAAACATGTTTAGGCATATAATACTTGTCATAGGACTTGTTTTCTAACTTAGTTAAACATGTTTTAACATGTTTAACTCGTCACTTTTAGTCTAGTGCTTGTATAGGGTCGTAAGATAAGCGGTCTAAACAACCTCTTAGACTTTCGAACCCAACCCGTTTGGTCGATCGTTAGGATCCGACCAAACACATTTAGGGGCTGTTTGGTAGCCTATGAATGGTCATTAATAGGTTACCTCTTAATTGAACCATTAAGAATTTTACCAATGAGAAAGTAGAAGAATGTGACATGTGATGATTTACCATTCAGAGGTTACCTCTTAACCATTCAGACTTGAGGTTACCTCTTATTCATTCAGAGGTTTTAAACCATTAAGAGGTAGCATCTGAATGGTCATTAAGAGGCTACCAAACAACCCCTTAGTGACCGTAGTTGTATAGGTAATAACCTTCTGATGTTATACCTTATGGTCACTAAGTTTAATTAGTTGTATGATAGGTAGTTTATATGCCTTAGGTAAATGACCAAAATGCCCTTTTCATGCATAATAGGATTTTAAACATGTGTAACTTAAATTTTTCCATCTAAACTGGTTATGCAACATATTTAAACATGTTTAGGCATATAATACTTGTCATAGGACTTGTTTTCTAACTTAGTTAAACATGTTTTAACATGTTTAACTCGTCACTTTTAGTCTAGTGCTTGTATAGGGTCGTAAGATAAGCGGTCTAAACAACCTCTTAGACTTTCGAACCCAACCCGTTTGGTCGATCGTTAGGATCCGACCAAACACATTTAGGGGCTGTTTGGTAGCCTATGAATGGTCATTAATAGGTTACCTCTTAATTGAACCATTAAGAATTTTACCAATGAGAAAGTAGAAGAATGTGACATGTGATGATTTACCATTCAGAGGTTACCTCTTAACCATTCAGACTTGAGGTTACCTCTTATTCATTCAGAGGTTTTAAACCATTAAGAGGTAGCATCTGAATGGTCATTAAGAGGCTACCAAACAACCCCTTAGTGACCGTAGTTGTATAGGTAATAACCTTCTGATGTTATACCTTATGGTCACTAAGTTTAATTAGTTGTATGATAGGTAGTTTATATGCCTTAGGTAAATGACCAAAATGCCCTTTTCATGCATAATAGGATTTTAAACATGTGTAACTTAAATTTTTCCATCTAAACTGGTTATGCAACATATTTAAACATGTTTAGGCATATAATACTTGTCATAGGACTTGTTTTCTAACTTAGTTAAACATGTTTTAACATGTTTAACTCGTCACTTTTAGTCTAGTGCTTGTATAGGGTCGTAAGATAAGCGGTCTAAACAACCTCTTAGACTTTCGAACCCAACCCGTTTGGTCGATCGTTAGGATCCGACCAAACACATTTAGGGGCTGTTTGGTAGCCTATGAATGGTCATTAATAGGTTACCTCTTAATTGAACCATTAAGAATTTTACCAATGAGAAAGTAGAAGAATGTGACATGTGATGATTTACCATTCAGAGGTTACCTCTTAACCATTCAGACTTGAGGTTACCTCTTATTCATTCAGAGGTTTTAAACCATTAAGAGGTAGCATCTGAATGGTCATTAAGAGGCTACCAAACAACCCCTTAGTGACCGTAGTTGTATAGGTAATAACCTTCTGATGTTATACCTTATGGTCACTAAGTTTAATTAGTTGTATGATAGGTAGTTTATATGCCTTAGGTAAATGACCAAAATGCCCTTTTCATGCATAATAGGATTTTAAACATGTGTAACTTAAATTTTTCCATCTAAACTGGTTATGCAACATATTTAAACATGTTTAGGCATATAATACTTGTCATAGGACTTGTTTTCTAACTTAGTTAAACATGTTTTAACATGTTTAACTCGTCACTTTTAGTCTAGTGCTTGTATAGGGTCGTAAGATAAGCGGTCTAAACAACCTCTTAGACTTTCGAACCCAACCCGTTTGGTCGATCGTTAGGATCCGACCAAACACATTTAGGGGCTGTTTGGTAGCCTATGAATGGTCATTAATAGGTTACCTCTTAATTGAACCATTAAGAATTTTACCAATGAGAAAGTAGAAGAATGTGACATGTGATGATTTACCATTCAGAGGTTACCTCTTAACCATTCAGACTTGAGGTTACCTCTTATTCATTCAGAGGTTTTAAACCATTAAGAGGTAGCATCTGAATGGTCATTAAGAGGCTACCAAACAACCCCTTAGTGACCGTAGTTGTATAGGTAATAACCTTCTGATGTTATACCTTATGGTCACTAAGTTTAATTAGTTGTATGATAGGTAGTTTATATGCCTTAGGTAAATGACCAAAATGCCCTTTTCATGCATAATAGGATTTTAAACATGTGTAACTTAAATTTTTCCATCTAAACTGGTTATGCAACATATTTAAACATGTTTAGGCATATAATACTTGTCATAGGACTAGTTCGGCGCCTCGAACGCGCGTTTGCGCAAACGACGCGTTAAAGTAGCATAAGCTACCTTAATGGGTCGTAACGGGTCGAAAGCACTTAGGATAGGTTCCGATTTAGAATGTAGGCTTTGTTAAACCATATCACAAGAGTTCCAATACTCAATTGGTTTACAAGACCTCGTTCTACCCGATCTTCTGATTTAGGTGTCGAATTATTAACAAGCGATTCGATTACTAGGTGCTACTTGAATTCCTTGGTTTACTCGAGCTTTACTAGTTCAATTAGTCAAGGATACTTTGCACTTCGATGTGAGTACATAGTTCCCCTATTTTACTGTTTTCAATTATTTTGGGGTGATTCATATGTGTTAAACAATTTCGATACTTTTAACAATGATTTCAAAAACGAATACTATGGTTTATATTAAACAAATAATGATTTCGATAATGTGAACAAACTTGTTGGACATATTTTCATAACGAATGACATTCATTAGTTTTGGCCGAACCGACCAGTATTAGGTTATGGTATCATAGGATCTGACAAATCCTGTTATCGGACTGCACCCATGGTTATGTGTGGGGGTTATGTGGGTAACGACTGAACCTGTTGATTGTTAACTTACCCTTTGGTGGTTTGTTAATACGAGTTTAACGATAAACGAGTTACGAAGGTTTGAATGTTAAAACGAGAACGATTTAAACGATTTGAAAAAGTTAAATGAATTGAACAAACAATTGGTTTGGGGTTGTGATTAAATAATGGGACGGGTGTAACATGATAAAGGCATGGTAGATACGCTGCTGGTACATCTTATATATAAATGTTTTTATCATATTACATTCTGTGGCATTAATTAGTTCACATGGGTGAACGATTTTAAAACGATGTCACACGACGATGTTTACTAAACGATATAAACCATACGAGTTTTATTACGAGACGATTTACAATTTGGTTTACTTAAAAAATGTTTTAGGTTAAGATTCATGGCTATGAGATTTTATAAACTATAACCAACTTATTTTGAGCTGGTTCTTCACATTACAATACCAAACTCTTTTCAATACAAGGTTTTCAAGTAACGACTCTTGTAGTCAAACGAGGTATTGCAACATGTAAACAAGCCATGAATCTGACACTCTCACAAAACCTATGTGCTCGCTGGCATTTCTTTGCTGACTTTATTTTTACATATGTTTCAGGTGGTGTTGAATGATGTTGACTGGGACTAGGATGCATGCTCACTTAGGACTGGACGAGGCCTTAGTGACTTAATAACGATGATAGTCGATATGTGAACTTGTTTGTTTTAATTTCAAGACAATGTAAATGTTAAATATCTAAATAAAACAAAACTTTTGAATCCATGGTTGTGAAACAATAATTCTGCCACTCCACTCCCAGACGTTTCCTTCGCGGTTTCATTGTTTTAACGCGGTCGGGGTGTGACAGAAGAATTGGTATCAGAGCCAATGGTTATATGGAATTAGGTTATTAGTAATGCTTTAACCTAGACTATAACTTTTCTAGGACCCTAACGCAAGTTTACTTGTGTTTAGATTTTAAAACAATACCGTCACCTATCTTTAGGTGATAACCACAATGAGAACACAATAACAAATCCGCTTTGAAAATTAATCATCTGTTCTTAGATGATTTGTTATAAGGTTTTGAACCTTCAAAGTTTCCAAAACGATTTTAAAAAAATAATCACCCACCCTCGGATGATTCATTTTTGGCTTAGTGCCTTCTGAATTTTCAAAATCTTGTCAAAGTTTGGGTCTAGATAATGTGAACACGTGCAATCTAGAAGGGTGGATGCCTGTATCCTGAGTTTTCTGTCTAAGGCTAGAGTGTTCGTACAAATCCACATAATCGGACTAGTCACTCTTACCTGGGAACTCTTGGGATGAGTGTCCACTTATAAGCTAAAGCAGGTCTTCGCGATACATTATATTGATCTATTTACTTTGATTAGTCACTGTGTATCGTTTGTTTGTTCGAGGTAACAAACGAATGATCACATTCCTTATGTTTTGTCGTTGTTTTCAATACCTCTTTTGTTTATCCAAGTGTCGATCTCACTCATTTCTCATGTTCCCTTGTTATTTTTAGAATATGCCACCTAGACGTGATCCCGAACAGGATGCTGCAATCGCAGCCCTTGTTGCTCAGTAAATCGCAGATGTGCTTCCGAACCTAGTAACCCAGATTCATCAAGTATAAAACAACAATAACAACAACATTGCCCAGTGTAGTTTTAAAACTTTCAATTCGGCTAAACCACTAAACTTTTCTGGGTCTCAAGGAGCAACTGCGCTCCTGCAATGGTTTGAGAGTCTCGAAAGTACATTTAGACATGTTCAGTGACCGAATGAGCGTAAGGTTGAATTTGCATCCAGTGTTTTCGAGAAGCGTGCTCTTACATGGTGGAACGGTGTGATGAGTGATAGGGGTGCCGATGTGGCCATGGCACAAACTTGGGAAGAGCTTCGAGCTCTCATGATGAAAGAGTTCTGTCCCCGTCACGAGATTAGGGCTTTGGAACAAGAATTTGATTATCTGAAACAAGATGGGGGAGAACACCGTGCGTATACGAATCGTTATGAAGAGCTAAGTTTGTTGTGTCCCACTATGGTTACCCATTGGAGAAAGCGATTGAGAGGTATATCGATGGTCTGCCCAATACTGTGCAGGATATTGTCACTGGTAGTAATCCTACCACTGTTCGTCAGGCAATTGAATTGGCTCCTACTCTGACCGAGTCTCAGGTCAAAAAAGGTAAACTGACCCGCAAGGGTGACAAGAAGCAGTCGGCCGATTCCGTTCAAGACAAGGGTAAAGGTAAGGGATAGAAGAAAGGCGAGTCTTCTAGGAGGTCGAGGAAGCGCAAGGCTTCCCAGAACTTTGCTGTCACCACGCAAAATGCTCAGAACCCACTAGCAAAACCTCCTGCAAAGAAACAATATGCTGGTACCGCGCCTCATTGTACTCGATGCAATGGTCATCATGCTGCCCAATAGGCGTGTAAACAGTGTACTACTTGTGGTAAACTTGGGCATCTAGCCAACATCTGTCATTTGGGTCAGATTCAAGCTGCTCAGAATCCAACACAGGTTCAGGGAAATGCTGCTAGATTCCCACCTGGTTCAGAGAAATGGGTCATTTCCACAACAATTGTCCGAGGCTTGTGAATCCGAATGCTAATGCGAATGCAAATGTGAATCCCGCTCGTGGACAAGTGTACAAGCAGAATGCAAACGAGGCTCGAGCTGACAACGAGGTTGTAAATGGTACGTTCCTTGTTAACCATCGACCTGCATCTGTTCTTTTCGATTCTGGTGCCGATAGAAGTTTTGTATCGTTATCTTTTGAGCCTTTACTTGCAATACCTAGAACTAAACTGAGAAAACCCTATCTGTCGAAGTTGCTACTGGTAAACCTCTCGTACTGGATTCTGTTATTCGCGATTGTCAATTGAACCTCGATAACCATCTTTTTCCTATTGACCTCACACCGATGCAACTTGGGAGTTTCGACATTATCTTAGGAATGGGTTGATTAACTAAACATCTTGCTGAGGTGGTTTGTTTTGACAAGATTGTTCGTATTCCTCTTTCGTCTGGCGATATTCTAGAGGTTCGTGGCGAGAAACCATCTGGAGATTTGAAACTTATGTTATGTACGAAAGCCCAAAGCTATTTACGAAAAGGATATGTTGCTTTTCTGGCACATGTCACCGAGGAAAAAGGCAAGAGCAAGCGTATTCAAGATATTCCGATTGTTCGAGATTATCCAGAGGTGTTTCCTGATGAACTGCCTGGTTTGCCTCCAGTTCAACAAGTCGATTTTCATATTGATCTTGTACCCAATGCTAACCCGATTGCGAAAGTACCTTATCGTCTTGCACCGTCTGAGATGCAAGAATTATCTAAACAGCTTCAAGAGTTATCTGATAAAGGATTCATCCGTCTGAGTTATTCACTGTGGGGCGCTCCAGTCCTGTTTGTGAAAGAGAAAGATGGGTCTTTTCGAATGTGTATCGATTATCGTGAGCTTAATAAGCTTGCCATCAAGAATCGATATCCCCTACCATGAATAGATGCTCTTTTTGATCAGCTGCAAGGTGCTACACGTTTTTCCAAGATCGATCTGCATTCTGGGTATCATCAGCTTCGTTTACTCGAAGAAGATATTCCCAAAATTGCTTTCCGCACGAGATATGGACACAACGAGTTTACTGTCATGCCTTTTGGTTTGACGAATGCCCCAGCTATTTTCATGGACTTAATGAATAGGGTTTGTAAACCTTAGTTAGACAAGTTCATCATTGTGTTCATTGACGATATTCTTGTTTACTCAAACTCTCGAGCCGATCACGAACAACACCTTCGTCTGACACTGGAACTCCTGAAGAAGGAACAACTTTTTGCTAAATTCTCCAAGTGTAAATTCTGGCTTAAAGAAGTTCAGTTTTTGGGTCATATTGTTAACGAGCAGGGTATTCATGTAGATCCTTCCAAAATTGTTGCAATTAAAGATTGGAATACACCTACGACACCCACAGAAGTTTGATCTTTTCTTGGTCTTGCTGGGTATTATCTATGATTTATTTCGAACTTCTCGAAAATCATGGTTCCACACACTGCTTTGACTCAAAAGAATTAGCCTTTTGAGTGGGGACCTAAACAAGAGGAAGCTTTCCAAACATTGAAACGAAAACTCTATAATGCTCCTGTTCTATCTTTGCACGATGGAAACGATGATTTCGTTATCTATTGTGACGTGTCGAATCTAGGCCTTGGTTGTGTTCTTATGCAACGAGGTAAAGTTATAGCTTATGCGTCAAGACAGCTAAAAGTTCACAAGAAGAACTACACAACTCATGATCTTGAGTTGGGTGCTGTGGTATTTGCTCTCAAAATCTGGAGACACTATCTTTATCGCACAAAATGTGTGGTTTTCACTGACCACAAAAGTCTCCATCACATTCTTAATCAAAAGGATCTGAACATGAGACAAGGACGCTAGGTTGAACTCTTCAATGATTACGATTGCGAAATTCACTACCATCCTGGTAAGTCGAATGTCGATGCGCTAAGTCGAAAGGAACGAGCCAAACTTAATTTCGTTTGAACTCTATCTGATATCCAATCATGTGTCCTTCAAGCTCAACGATCATATATAACCAAAGGTTTATTGAAATAGGAGCTACCACTTCAACTTGAGCTTAAACTCGAAACGAAAGATGTGGGTTACTCTATTTCAAGTATCGTTTGTGGATTCCAAAACAAGACGATCTTCGCACTTTAGTGATGGACGAATCTCATAGGTCTCGATATTCTATCCATCCTGGTGGTGACAAAATGTACAAGGATCTTCGTACTCAGTACTGGTGGCTTGGTATGAAGAAGGATATTGCTTTGTATGTATCAAAATACCTAACTTGTCTAAAAGTCAAGGCTGAACATCAATGACTGTCTAGTTTGTTTGTACAACCAGAGATACCGGTATGGAAGTGGGAGAACAATGCAATGGATCTTATCACTAAATTACCACGTACATCTAGAGGTCACGATGCTATTTGGGTTGTTATCGATTGATTAACGAAGTCAGCTCACTTTATACCGATTCCCGGGGATCTATCTGCTGATAAACTTGCCAAGATTTAAGTTGATGAGATTGTATCTCGACATGGTGTTCCTTTGGATATCATTTCTGATCGTGATGCTCGATTTTCATCTCACTTTTGGAGGACCATGCAATCTGCTATGGGAACTAAACTAAATCTAAGCACTGCTTATCATCCCCAAACAGATGGACAATCTGAGAGGAAGATTCAAACATTGGAGGATATGCTTAGAGCATGCGTGATAGACTTTGGTGGTAATTGGGATTCTCATCTTCCATTGATCGAGTTCTCTTACAATAATAGTTATCATGCTAGCATTAATATGGCACCGTTCGAAGCTTTATACAGTCGAAAATGTTGTCCACTTGTCTGTTGGAACGAGATCGGTGAAGCTCAGCTTACTGGACCTGAGCTCATTCTGGAAACAACAGACAAAATCAAGAAAATTCACGATAATCTTGTGACAGCTAGAAGCCGTCAAAAGTGTTATGCGGATATACGATGCAAACCCTTAGAATTTCGAATCGGAGAACGTGTCCTACTCAAGGTGTCACCTTGGAAGGGAGAGGTGAGATTCGGAAAGAAAGGAAAACTTGCACCACGATATGTTGGACCATTTAAGATTGTTGAAAGAATTGGAAAGGTTTCCTATCGACTTGAGCTACCTCTTGAACTTGGGAATATTCACCCAACATTCCACATGTTCAATTTGCAAAAATGTTTAGCCAATGCTGATCTTCATATTCCACTCAACGAAATTCAAGTTGATGAAACGATGCACTTTATCGAAAAACCTATGGAGATAGTGGATCGTGCAATCAAACAGTTGAAAAACAAACGAATTTGATTAGTCAAAGTTCGCTGGGAGTCCAAACGTGGCCCATAGTTTATTTGGGAATGTGAGGACCAAATGAAAGCGAAAGATCCACAATTGTTTTCACAAGTTTCCTCTAGTTAAAATTTCGGGACGAATTTTCCTAAAGTAGGGGAGACTGTGACAACTGTGCTCTGTAAATGATGTACGATGTAAAACAATATCAATTAACAATAAAACAATGTGTTTTGGTGTTAATATGTGTGTATTTGTGTTTGATGATTTTACGATTTGATTTGAGTTCGATTTCAAGCTTTAAATCGTTTTCTGGAAGGTTATACGCAAACTGGTGCGTAAATGTAATCAGTTTAATGCGAAAAACACTTCGGAATAGTGATATAGTCTTAACATACCTTAAATAACCTTTACATAACTTAGAAATAAGTTTTGAAGGTTTTGGTGTGTCGAAAACAAGTTTATTCGATCATAGGGACTAATTGTGTCGAACTGCGAAACTATGCCGATTCGTATGGTAACCAACATTCCAGAAGTTGATCATTAGCTAAACATACCCTACATATCCTTTACATATCTTAGAAAAAGGATTTGAGGGGTTCGGTATGCGAAAATAAACTTATTTGATCAACAGGGACTAAAAGCATCAAAAAGTGCATAAGTTTGCATTTTCGCGCATATCTTACGTTCTGAACATATCCGGACATCCAAAAAAAATTTTTATCATTAAAATATTTTATTTTAGTGATTGGAATGCAAAAATACCATTCGTCGCGTAATTTGGATTGTTTTTCGCGTCCGTTCGTGTTTCGTCGTAATTAACCGAATAACGTGACCGCGACCAAACGAACCAACATCTGAGATATTTTCAAGCATGTTTCAAGTCCCCTATACTTAAACATCTTTGTAGAGCCTTGAAAATGGGTTAACGGGGTTTAAACACGTCGAAAATGGTTTAAACGAGCTGCAGGGACCATTTCTGCCATTTTTGCAAACTTTCTGGAACTGGTACATGGTGGCGTCGCGCCACAGTCTAAGGGCTATGCTGTGGCGGCATGCCACCCCCTCATCTGGACAGAAAAATCATTTTTGGCAACCAGCTTGATCTCTAGGGTCGATTATGTAACTTTTTCAATACCATGAACTAGTTTTGGAGCTCCCATTATATCAAATATCATGTTCCACAAATGTAGGGCCAAGATTGATCCTTCTAAACACTTGGAATGATCTCCTTGATCCTAACTTCCTATAAATAGAAGTGGGTTCTTGGCCATTTTCCTCACAATTGATCTCAATTCCTTCTCTAAGTTGAAGCTCTCCTTGTGAAGCTTCATACCTAAGAATTTTGAGTTCAAATCTTCCTAGTTTGGACCCTTTGTAAGCTTCTTTCATGATTTTTATTGCTTTTCAAGCGTGAAAGTCGAACAGTGTTTGACTTTCTGCTTTGGCCATGAGTTGGTCAACACAAAGTTAGTTTGAACTTTGCAACGTGAGCGTAATCACGATGGTTATAGTCCCTTGTGACTAGACCTACTGATTACCACGTTTATTAGTCGAAGTGACGAGTCAAAGTTTCGGTCAAAATACGTGTTTACGCGTGTTTTGCATCGAAGCTATTTTCGGGTATCAAAACACTTTGTTTTGATATCCAACTTGTTTTCTAACTTAGTTAAACATGTTTTAACATGTTTAACTCGTCACTTTTAGTCTAGTGCTCGTATAGGGTCGTAAGATAAGCGGTCTAAACAACAGCTTAGACTTTCGAACCCGACCCATTTGGTCGATCGTTAGGATCCGAACTAGCACATTTAGTGACCATAGTTGTATAGGGAATAACCTTCCGAGGTTCTACCTTATGGTCACTTAGTTTAATTAGGTATGATAGGTAGTTTATATGCCTTAGGTAAATGACCAAAATGCCCTTTTCATGCATAATTGGATTTTAAACATATGTAACTTAAATTTTGCCATCTAAACTGGTTATGCGACATATTTAAACAAGTTTAGGCATATAATACTTGTCATAGGACTAGTTAGGCGCCTCGAACGCGCGTTTGCGTGAACGACGCGTTAAAGTAGCATAAGCTACCTTAATGGGTCGTAACGGGTCGAAAGCACTTAGGATAGGTTCCGATTTAGAATGTAGGCTTTGTTAAACCATATCACAAGAGTTCCAATACTCAATTGGTTTACAATACCTCGTTCTACCCGATCTTCTGATTTAGGTGTCGAATTATTAACTAGCGATTCGATTACTAGGTGCTACTTGAATTCCTTGGTTTACTCGAGCTTTGCTAGTTCAATTAGTCAAGGATACTTTGCACTTCGATGTGAGTACATAGTTCCCCTATTTTACTGTTTTCAATTATTTTGGGGTGATTCATATTTGTTAAACAATTTCGATACTTTTAACGATGATTTCAAAAACGAATACTATGGTTTATATTAAACAAATAACGATTTCAATAATGTGAACAAACTTGTTGGACGTATTTACATAACGAATGACATTCATTAGTTTTGGCCGAACTGACCAGTATTAGGTTATGGTACCATAGGATCTGACAAATCCCGGGTTATGAAGGTTTGAATGTTATTAACGAGACGACCAAAAGTAGTTTTCACAATTAAAATGAGAACGATTTAAACGATTTGAAACGATTTGAACAAGTTAAACGAATTGAACAAACGATTGGTTTTGGGTTGTGATTAAATAATGGGACGGGTGTAACATGATAAAGGCATGGTAGAAGATACGCCACCGGTACTTCTTATATATAAGTGTTTTTATCATATTACATTCCGTGGCATTATTTAGTTCATATGGGCGAACGATTTTAAAACGATGTCACACGACGATGTTTACTAAACGATATAAACCATACGAGTTTTATTACGAGACGATTTACAATTTGGTTTACTTAAACAAATGTTTTGGGTTAAGATTCATGGCTACGAGATTTTATAAACTACAACCAACTTATTTTGAGCTGGTTATTCATATTACAATACCAAACTCTTTTCAATACAAGGTTTTCAAGTAACGACTCTTGTAGTCAAGCGAGGTATTGCAACATGTAAACAAGCCATGAATCTGACACTCTCACAAAACCTATGTGCTCGCCGGCATTTCTTTGCTGACTTTATTTTTACATATGTTTCAGGTGGTGTTGAATGATGTTGACAGTGACTAGGATGCATGCTCACTTAGGACTGGACGAGGCCTTAGTGACTTAATAACGATGATAGTCGATATCTGAACTTGTTTGTTTTTATTTCAAGACAATGTAAATGTTAAATATGTAAATAAAACGAAACTTTTGAATCCATGGTTGTGAAACAATAATTCTGTAACTCCACTCCCCGACGTTTCTGCTGCGGTTTCGTTGTTTTAACGTGGTCGGTGTGTGATATTGCTAATGCTAATGGACGAATGTTCAATGTCAATGAGGCTCAAGCTGATGATCAAGCACTAATGATCATTGGAACCTCTACATTTTGTGTTTATCAACCAAAAACTATGAACATATTTCAACTATATTTGTAGTGATAATATGAATTTCAAGAAGTTTTCTTCATTCTTGTTTTTCATATTCCATTTATAAAATCGAATGTGATTACACTATGTGTAATATACAACTACATACCGACTTCAAGGATTCTGTTCTTTATTATTACAATGTGATCGCACACTAGTGCGTTCACACAATCTCTGCAACATGATCTCTCCAATTACTATGAGCTTGTTTCTATACAAAAGACATATGACAATCCATGCTTAGTATATGATGCATACTACCAGTTTGGTTAGTGTGAAATATATATTAACATTTATACTAGAATGAAATACCTGCTATTGATTTTGTTGAATGCGGAACAAGTAGTACTATCATTGCTAGTATGAAACATGTTTTGGTTCAATAGATGTTGTGCTATTTTGTTGGTGCACTTAGTGTCTGTTAACTTTGTATTTTACAAGTCTTTTGTCTAGATAGGTTGAATGAAAACACCCACAATAGGGTCGAAATTAGGTTTAGTTCATGTTTGAGGAAGGGTTTTCGCTTGAAAGTGTGACATGGCAGATTCAAGCGAAACCTCATCATCAACATCATACAGTTTCGCTTGAAACCAATCTCAAGCGAAACCCCATAGCTTGACACTTTCAAGCGAAACCTAGAGTGCCTATATATAGGGGTGTGTGTTGTTTATTTGAAGCGGTCATGTTTGTGTGTGTGAGCGAAGGTGCTGCCGGTTTTTCATCAGAATACATTGTAAAAGCTCACAATCAGTAATAGAAAGAAAGTTAAAAGGATACAAGCTGTTTTTGACTTCGTTCACGTTGATTCCGCCTTCGTATTTGAAGATGAACTGCCTTAACTGACTTTAGGGTCACCATCAACGATCCAACAAGTGGTATCAGAGCTCAGGATGAGGTGTTCATACCATAGCAGCTTGATTCTACCGGATTTTCTACTTTCTACTCACTTCTTTTTATAGTTTTCGGATTTGAACGAGTTCTAACGGTTGAAATGGACTGATTTTTACATATGTTGTGTAAAACATAGTTTTAACAATGCCTACAAAGAATCAGATTCAAATTCGGATTAAAACTGGTAAAAAATGGACTAAAACAGTCTTTCGCTTGAAAGTGTTCTTCGTAGTTTCACTTGAAATCAGCTAGTCTCGCTTGAAAACAAAGGATTTCTAGATAGTTTCGCTTGAAAAAGTCATAGTTCGCTTGAAAGATTCAAGTGAAAAGGGATTATAGCATTTCACTTGAACTTGTCTTTTCAGATTAAACCATTTCGCTTGAAAGTACAAGCAAAATAGGGGGTTTCGCTTCAGACTGATCTGTTTCACTTGAACTTCATAAACTTGTTTACCATTTCGCTTGAATAGTATTGATTCTTGCTTGTTTCGCTTGAATTGTTACTATTTCGCTTCAAGTGATTTTGTTTAAACTTGTTATTTTTCAAAACTTAAAAGTTCTAAGTGTTTTGCTGATTGTTTTTCAGGTACGTTCAAAATGGATGATTTCAATCCGTTCTATGATGTTTTTGCATTTGCTGGAGATGGTGGAAATGATACATCTTCGAGTAACACCAATGATAACATGCAAAATCCAAAGAAAAAGCTATCGGATGCATTGGAGGTTGAAAGTGCTTTTGGAACTTACAACAAACCCCCGAAGTTGATGGCTACAGAAGATTACAGTCGGTGGGCAAAGAAATTTGAAGATTGGTTGATGGCCTTTGCTTTTCCCAGCTGGAAGAGTCTAAAAAATGGTTATGATAATGGAGGCAAAAGTGGTGAAACCTTAACAACACCCGATGAAATAGAATCATTTGTTGCTAAGCAAAAATGTATTGCGTTGTTGTTTCAGTCCGTCAGAGAAGATATCATATCTTTGATCGAATATTCTAGTGCTACAGATCTCTGGAACAAATTGAAACCCAAATGTATAGGAAGCGAAGAAATTGTGAAAAACAAAAAGAAACTACTTAGAAAAGAGTTTGATTTGTTTGGGTGTTTAAAGAATGAATCAGTTTGTAAAATAATAGAGAGGTTTGGGCATCTGAAACTGGAACTGACGAGACATGATATTCGCTATTCCGAAGAAGAGCTAGTCGATAAATTGTTTGACTCACTACCAGATGAAATGGATTGGCAATACTATGCGTTGATGCTGAAAAATACAATCAAGCCTGCAGATCTTAAGGTGGATCTGTTGATTGAGAGATTAGAGAGTCACAAGTTGGAATTAAAGAAGACACACAAAGTCAATCATTCGTCTTATCAGCAGAATTTGGATTTGTATTATCCAAAGAGCATGATGCCAAAGAACACATCTCCCAAGACAGCGTTTTCTGCTGAGAATGTCTCCACAACCAACAAAGAAAATCAAAGCAGTGGCAGTGGTTATCACAGTGGATATCACAGTGGGTCTTCATCAAATTCAAACCAGTCTGATGCAAAGAATTTATTTCAATGCAACATTGTTGTAGACTTAAAGAACACTTAGAACTTCAGCGAAGAGTCTGCCAAACAACAGATGGTTTTTCTAGCCTCGGTACTGGAATCGTATGAAAGCCTTGTAGCAGGGAAGATTGGCAACACCAACCTGACGAAGGAAGATTATGACCAAATAGATCCTGAGGAAATGGAACTAATCGACATAAGGTGGTATATGGCCAGTGCAGTTCGCCGAGCACAGCGTTTTATGGAGATAACAGGGAGAAAGTCAATTGGTGGACCATCTACCAAGTTGGGCTTTGATAAGACTAAGGTGACGTGCTTCAAATGCAAACAGAAAGGTCACTTTAAGCGTGAATGCAGAAATGCGTATGCTGATGAATCTGAAAACCTGTTCAGAGAAGATTACTACAAGAAAGCGATTTATCATCAGAATAAATCGGAGCCACCAAGAATGAAGCAGATTGAAGATAACAAAGAAAAATCTAGAGCTCTTGCAGTGATTCACGACGATGAAGGTTTCGACTGGAGCGAGTTGTTACCTGAGGAGGATGCGGTTGGATATGCATTCATGGCAAATTCTGAACCTAAACCTTGGAAAGATAACAGAACTGAAGAACAGAAGTATAATTACAGAAGAATGTTAGCCACGAACAAATTGATCAGATTATCTGGTATTTTTTCTGAGGCAAAAAGAGCAAAGAGATGGGATCCAGACAGGGAGTGTTATCTTGATCCCTATGGAAACATTGCTGTTGATCATAACACTCTTGATGTGGAAACCATAATTCAAGAATATAAAATTGAAGATGATTATTGGCAGAAGAAATGGTGGGGAAGCGGAGAAGATGAAGAGAAAGAGAAGAAGGAGAAGGAGAAAGAAGAAAAAGAAAATTCAAAGAAGATTGACACTGGGATCATTGACACGACAAAGGAGTTGAATGCTGAAAACTTGGGAAATATGGCTGACAAGGTGCTGGCTGCTAATGCACTTGAGGTAGATTCTAAATCCGTTTCTGAGTCTAAAAGCCAAGTCAGTTCAAACGTGTCAACGACTGAGTCAGGTAAGAAGGTTAGTGGTGATGTTGACTGCAAAAATTGCATCAAAGAATGCAAGGTTTGTAGTACAAACACTTATCTCAAAGGTAAGAAGATTGAAGATCTGACTGCTAAAGTCAAAAGTGTTGAGGATCAAATTCTTGATCGTGATAAAACGGTGAAAGCTTCAACTGAACGATTAAAAGAATTAACTAACAAAATTGAAACTGATAAAATTGATCAGGAAAGGGTTAGGAAAGAAAATGAGAAGTTAGTTCTTGAAAATCGTCAGATCACTGAAAAATTGGAGAAGCTTAAAAGCATGATTAAAGATAATGATGATAGAAATGGTAAAACATACAAAGAAAATTGCCAATTGCAATGTGTTTTGAGATTAAAAGAAGAATTAATCAACCAACAACTGGATGAAATTTCTAAATTGAAACTTAAAGTTCAAGAAGCTGAAATTGAAAATGAGCGAATCCAGTTGAAGCTTAAGAGTTATAACTCCGCAAGCTTTGTTTTACAACATATTATTCCCAAACCCATCGGGAAAGACAAAGCAGACGAAGATGTATACTCTGATGGAACCGGGGTGGGTTTTCATCAAGTTCCACCACCAGTTCTTGATAATTACTCGAAAAAACAATCTGGGTTGGTTGAAATTGAAGAAGAAAATGAAGTGAAACTTCCTGATTCGATTGATGTGACATTTTCTTCATCATCATCAGATGATAGTGTTCAAACTGAGATAGTTAAAAGCACAACTGAAAGTGTTTTGTTGTCTGATTCAGCTAAAGATGATGAATGTTTCCTGGACAAGTACATTCAGAAACCAAAATCAAAAACAACTTAAGTGATGAACCGGGTCTTGTGATGTACAAGATGGCTGGATATGATAAGTTATATTCGGATTCTGAGTTTCCCATTGAGAATGTTAATGTGAACAAGTTAACAAATGTTTTCAAATTGGTTGAAGTTGAGATGTCAGAAGTGAACAGTTTGAGTCAAACAAAGAGACAAATGAATTTTGAGAAAGATAAAGATTACTACAAAAAGCCTGTTGTTCCACCACGTTTTTATAACAACAATCGAAACAATTGGTCGGGTGGATATCAGAGTGGTAAGAGTTATCAGAAAAGGAGTTTTCAAAACAAAAGGTTTACTGAAAAGAAAGTGTTTGTGAACAGTTCAAGTTTACTTTCTGATGAGGAAAATGAAATTTTTTCAAAATCAAATGAAGAATTCTTTGAGAAGAGAGCTTCACAACCTCAGTCTGAAGGCAAAAGTCGAGTAGTTGATACTCGTACATGTTTTAGATGTAACAAAGTTGGTCACATTGCAAGAAATTGCACCAACTCCAAGCCTAAGACTGAAGTTGTTGAAAGTTATAAGAAGAAGGCTGATGCTAAAGGCAAAGCTCCATTGGTTGTTGAGAAATTTTTGAAAAATGAAAAAACAAAATCCAAAATTGAACCTGTTAAGAATGTGGTAACTAAATATGACAAGTTTTACAAATGGGTTGCATCACTTCAACAAACATGGAAGCCAAAAGTGGTTGAAAAGAAACCAAGTTCTTCAAATCCAAAGGTTTCTGAGAAAGTAAAACAATCGTCTTCTACCACTTTGGTAAAGATGAATGTTCCTGTTGATTATTATGAGAAAATTGATAAACAGGATTCTGAGAAAAAGGTTGTTTTGGAAAAAGACCAACCATCTGGTCAACCTCAAAAAGACGAATTTTTCTTGTATAAAGAGGTTGAGGTTGGGTCTGCTGAGAGCTTAAAGATGAATGATAAAAATTTTCCGCCACTTTACACCATGAAATCTAAACTCAAAGTCCAGTTACCCAAGTCGAAAGAGGCTTGGGTAGCATCAAAGTCTCACTAAAGATTTTGGACTTGCCGGAGCTTCCTAGTTAGTAATTGTGAAGCATGAATCGGCATCTTTATTGAAATGTTTTAAAATTGTTTGTGATATGTGCAGGATCTTCCGAGAGCTATTTCAAGATGGATTATGGATAGTGGAGCGTCTCGACATATGACAGGAAAGACTGCATTGTTGTATGATGTTAGAAATATCAATGGTAGTTATGTGGGATTTGCTGGACATGAAGGTGGTAGAATTATTGGTGAAGGAACGTTATCCAATGGGATTGTAACGTTTGAGAGAGTTAACTACATTACTGAGCTGGAGAATAATCTGCTGAGTATTTCGCATATTTGTGACAATATGTATACCACTCACTTCACAGACAAAGAATGTTTGATCTTGAAACCAGGATTTGTTATCCCTGAAGAATGGATTATCATGAGGGCACCTAGAGTGAATGACCTGTACGTGTTGGACATGAGTGTAGCTACTACAACAACAGGTCAGGCACATTGTTTTATGTCTAGAGCAACAGAGAAAGAATCAAAGTTGTGGCATCGGAAGATGGGGCATATACATCTTAGAAAAATGAATCACTTGGTGCACAATGATTTAGTTCTTGGTGTTAATGTCAAAGGTTTTCATCTTGAAGGAGAATGCATTAGCCGCATCAAAGGCAAGCAAAAGAGGAAATCGCATCCTAAAAAGAAAGTCAACTCAGTCTTATGTCCTTTAGAAAGACAACATATGGATCTGTTTGGTCCAGTAAATGTCAAAAGTATTACAGGGGATCTCTACTGTCTTGTGGTTACTGATGATTATTCCAGATTTTCATGGGTATCATTCTTGAAGTCGAAAGATGAGACGTTTGATAGTTTAATGTCGTTGTTCAGGAAAATTAAAAATCTGTACCAAAGGCGTATTAAAAGAATTAGAAGTGATAATGGTACTGAATTCAAGAACAACAAGATGGAAGAATTTTGTGATGAAAGAGGTATATTGCATGATTTTAGTGCTCCGTACACTCCACAGCAGAATGGAGTAGCTGAAAGAAAGAACAGGACGCTAATCGAAACGGCCAGAACAATGCTTGCTGATTCAAAGCTACCGATAATTTTTTGGGCAGAAGCAGTGTCAGCCGCATGCTATACGCTCAACTGGGTTCTAACAGTGAAGAAATTCAACAAGACATGTTTCGAGCTAATCAACAATCGCAAGCCAAACCATGAGTATCTTGAATCGTATGGGTCACCCTGTACAGTTCTAGAACTTCCTGGTAAATTTGGTCAAAAGGGATTAGAAGGAATATTCGTGGGTTATGCAAGTCCGTTGAAGCGAGTATTCATTCCTAGCTTGAAGACGATTATTGAGGCATATAATGTTGAATGTCAAGGGTATACCATGCCACCACAGAATCCAGGAGATTCATGGAGATTTAACTATGACAAATTATGGGATTCGTTTGACATGGAAGAAGAAGATGAACAAGATTTCTTTGACCAGTTGGATATTCTAAGAGAGTATGAAGAATCGCAGGAAAGGTTCCCAGCTGAGTATTCAAGACAACCGCGAAAAGCTTCGAATGACGATGAAGCAGGTCCAAGCAATGCTGGAGAACATGATGATGTCCAACAAAATGAAGTTGCTCAAGATAATCAGTCGACACAGAATGATAATCTAGAATCTGAGAACATGCCAGTATTTGATCATGGTGATTCAGATTCTGAGGGGGAGCAAATTCAGATTTTAAGTCAAACAAACCAGTCAGTGAACAAGGTGCAAATCAGAACGTTACTAATCTGGAAAGCAATGTAGATGTTCCAGACGAAGTAATGCCACGAACTCTTTCATATCATCCGGAGGAATTGATCATTGGAGAATTGCAGACAGGCGTCCGCACTCGAAGACAGATTGATAAAGGGCTTACATGTTTTTATACAAAAGTTGCTCCTTTGCAAACTGAATTCTCATTAAGTTGTTTTATTTCGCAGGTTGAACCAAGAACTTACAAAGAGGTGCTTACTGAAGATTCTTGGATCAATGCAATGCAGGAGGAACTTAGCCAATTTGAAAAGTTGGGAGTGTGGAAGTTAGTGGATTTACCTGATGGTCAGAGGAAGATAAACACCAAGTGGGTGTTCAAGTGCAAGAGAGACGATAGAGGAGTTGTGGTTTGTAACAAAGCTCGACTCGTTGTCCAGGGTTTTTGTCAGCAGGAGCGTATAGATTTCACTGAAGTGTATGCTCCAGTTGCTAGACTAGAAGCGATCAGAATCTTCCTAGCATTTGCATCTTGGAAAAACTTCAAAGTATATCAGTTAGATGTAAAATCAGCTTTTCTCTACGGGAAGGTAAAAGAGGAGGTTTATGTCAGTCAGCCACCGGGCTTTACCGATCCACACCACAAAGACAAGGTCTATTTGCTAGACAAAGCGTTGTATGGTTTACACCAGGCCCCGAGAGCTTGGTACGAGACATTGTCTCAACACCTGCTAGCCAACAGTTTATTCATGGAAAAGTGGATGCCACTCTCTTCACCAAAGAGGTCGACGGTCATCTTCTGATTGTTCAGATATATGTGGACGATATCATATTTGGGTCAACAAATGAGGATCTATGCAAAGATTTTGAACGAGTTATGAAGCAGAAATTTGAAATGTCATCAATGGGTGAGATGAAATTCTTTTTGGGATTACAGGTTGATCAATTACCCAAAGGAATTTTCATACATCAAACAAAGTACGTTCATTATGTTTTGGAGAAATTCGGGATGTCAGGTTCTACTCCAGCAGGCACCCCATTAGCAACGAATCATGGGATAAACCCTGATCTCACCGGAGAAAAGGTAGATGAAACAATGTATCGTTCCATGATTGGTTCGCTAATGTATTTGACAGCTTCAAGACCCGATATTATGTACCCAACCTGCCTCGCAGCAAGATTTCAATCTAACCCGAGAGCATCGCACATGATTATAGTCAAAAGGATATTACGCTACCTGAAAGGAACTCCATCATTGGGGTTGTGGTATCCAAGAGAAGGCGATTTCACGCTTGAATGTTATTCCGATTCTGATATCGGATGCTGCAAAGTTAATGCTAAATCAACAACAGCAGGGTGTCAGTTCTTTGGATCACGATTGATCACTTGGCAATGCAAAAAGCAAACCTCTGTGGCTTTATCCACATGTGAAGCGGAGTATGTATCTGCTAGCAGCTGCTGCTCACAGATCTTGTGGATCCAGCAACAGATGCGCGACTACGGTTTGCAATTTCTAAACACCCCTATCTTTGTTGATAATGAGGCAGCGATTAACATTACTAAAAATCTAGTTCATTACTAAAAATCTAGTTCATCACACTAAAACCAAACATATTGAGATTCGTCATCACTTCATTCGCGATTGTTTCGAGAAGAAGTTGATACGTATTGAGAAAATCCACACTGACGATCAAAAAGCTGATTTACATACCAAAGCATTTGACAAAACACGTTTTCAGTATTTGCTAAAACTGAATGGTATGAAGCTTTTATCGGTGTTGGAGGAGATTATTGGCGTTGATGAAGGAGACATTGTAGATGATGCTGAGAAGCAATCTGCAATGGTTTGTCGATTTTTTACATGTTTTGGTATTTAGGGGGAGGTATAGGGTAAATATTTTCAGAAAATACAAAAACAATAAAAAATGACAAAAATACAAAAAACATGAGATATTTTCAAAATCCAAAAACAATAGAAAATCAGAAAAAGAGCTTGTGTAAAAAGGGAAAATGATAGTACATCGGCTTGACAGTCACGGTATGCTAAAGAAATGTATTGTTTAAAAGGTTAAACAGTCTCGCTGATGATGTGTCGATAGGTTTTTACACATTTAGTAGGTTTGTTTGGGATATAAACCTAAATCTTACTTGCTTATTTCGTGGGGAACACTACTTGGATATATAGGTAACCCCTGAAATCTCGTTTGAAAGATTCCTTTTTCTGATATACTAGGTTTTTATACTCAGTGATATCTGGGGTATTATTCCGGGACTTCTGCTGAATGGAAGTTCTGACCTAGTCCTCAAATAATACTTTCCACAATGCTTGAAACATAGCATCACCCTCAGCATATATGATAAGACAATAAAATTGCTTAGCAATGCTGTTGTAAAAAAAGATCCTCTAAAGGGGACACACCCTAAAGTTGAGTCATGATCTCTCTGCTGAACGATGGTTCTGACCTGAGCTCTCATGATTCTTCATAATTTATTAACCCTTACAGATATCATTTGTGTTATAATTGCCTGTAAGACTGAATATTGGGATCTGGATACGAGAGTATATTCAAGAGGTGGGACACACGTATAAGTTTAAGTCTTTAAATCATTAAATCCGTATCCTGGACAGATTGAAATTTGTGTGAGAATTTAAGTGGATCAATATATCGACAATCTAAGTGAATTGTTTAATTCTGAGTATGTAATTGAAGCTTAACGGTACTTGTGATTTGTCGAAGAGCTGATATGATTCCCTAACACGCTCACCAAAAATATGTTTGTAAATAGTTTACTTTTATTGCATTTTAGTTCTGTATTTCATTTCTAGTTTAGAAGCTTTGTTAAAATCCAAAAAGATTTTACATTTCTGCTTTATTTTTGACAAACCAAAGTGGAGAGTTGATCTTCGGATTCGAATTCTGAAAGATGAAAGCTGATGCAGGAAGGTTTCTGGACTGGAGGATGAGTCGTGAGCTAAAACATGATAAGTTTTTGTGAAAATTGGAAAGTTAAAGCAAGTTCATTAACTTGAAACTTGTAATTTTTCAGAGAATGATTGAACAAGAAGTCAGTGTGATTTATCTTTGATCAACCAAGGTCATTAAGTTGGACTTGGTAGATTAATTGAGTAATCAGGGTCATTAATTTGAACTTGAGTACTTAAGTGGATTTCTAACACTGAAAGTTGAATAGTAAGTTTGGATTGTAACTGTTATTATCATATATCTTATATTTGGGTAGAGTTTATACAGGAATTCCCATGGTGATGAATTTCAAAGTTTGAACTAGAATTTGAGCCCTAGCTTACTGAGAGGGGGAGTCTATGAAAGGGGGAGTCAGAATTCTGGATCAACAGTCAAAGGGGAGATTGAAGATTAAAGTTTGAAGATAAAGATTGAAGAGAGCTTTACAATGATTGGAGATTGATAAAGACAAAGACTTGAAACCAAAGACTTCGTCAACATCCAAGGGGGAGTCTGTTGGTGTACTTAGTGTCTGTTAACTTTGTCTTTTACAAGTCTTTTGTCTAGATAGGTTGAATGAACACACAATAGGGTCGAAATTAGGTTTAGTTCATGTTTGAGGAAGGGTTTTCGCTTGAAAGTGTGACATGGCAGATTCAAGCGAAACCTCATCATCAACATCATACAGTTTCGCTTGAAACCAATCTCAAGCGAAACCCCATAGCTTGACACTTTCAAGCGAAACCTAGAGTGCCTATATATAGGGGTGTGTGTTGTTTATTTGAAGCGGTCATGTTTGTGTGTGTGAGCGAAGGTGCTGCTGGTTTTTCATCAGAATACATTGTAAAAGCTCATAATCAGTAATAGAAAGAAAGTTAAAAGGATACAAGCTGTTTTTGACTTCGTTTACATTGATTCTGCCTTCGTATTTGAAGATGAACTGCCTTAACTGACTTTAGGGTCACCATCAACGATCCAACATATTTGATTTAGATGTTACTTCGACATTATTAGTTGTTTCCCTCACTTAACAAGATGAGCTATGTGGACCATGCGACAAAATAAATACTTATGGGTGCACACATAATTATGAGGTTCGACGCATGAGAATCATAGTAAGCCTTGTTAAGTATGGCGGCATAAGATCTAGAGTGATTAGGTAATGGGACGGGTACAATGCAATAAGATCATGGTGGATACGCTGCTGTTTCTTCCTATATATAAGTGTTCTTATTGTGTTATTCATCTGAAAGTTACTCGGATCACTTGAAGATTCTATGTTATCTTGGACCTTTATGTGATTATTTATTATTATGTGTTTGCTGAATGCACTGTCCAAGCCAAGTACTTTCATTAACTCTAATCGAGAGGACCAGGAGTATATTATGGTATTAAAGGTGACGATCTTGATGTCACGGGTATGTTGACCCGTCTCCTATGCATGAGATGCTCATAGTACATGGGATGTACCTCTTGGGACGTTAGAAACCATGTACGTATGGCCAGGCTTGAATGTACACCCCTTTGTTTGCTTAGGATTTACACTAAGAGCTTAGTATAACATAGTGCGATAAAAAACAATTTTTATACACTTGATGACAATTTTAAAGATTCATAAGTTCTAAAGGTTTAAATACCTTGAGATACTTTGAATATCCCTACTCACACTTTGAATCCCCCAAAATTCCCAACAATAAATGATGCTCTGCATCTTTGGAATATCGAGCTTTGCATATCCTTACATTAATCTGAATACACTCAACGATCTCCTTCGAAAAAATTTTGGGACAAAATTTCCTAAAGTATGGGAGATTGTAATCCTTGTGCAAAATTTCGGGCATTTAAAAACTTTTTCTTTTGGAAGTAATTCGTTAACCGATACTTAAACGTAATCCATTTAATGTAACGTACACACCGGAACAAGGACATAAGCTACACATACCCTAAATACCCTGTACATAACTTAGAAATAAGTCTTGAAGGGTTAGGAAAAACGAAAACACGTTTCTACAAAGTTCAGGGACTATTTCCGACAAACTGCAAAACTCTGCCAATTCGCGTTTTTTGAATACGGACCACATATACAAATCCAGATATTTTTATATTCAATAAAATCCTTTGTTTTATTGATAGGAATGCAAAAATATTAATCGTTGCGCAATTTCGGTCATTTTCGTGTCCGTTAAAGCGTTTTACGTAATTTTGCGAAACGCATAACCGAACAACAAACGAACCAACATCCATGACATTTTCGGGCAAAATCCAAGTTACATATGCCTTAACACCTTTATAAAGCCTAAAAAGTTGGTTAAAAGGTGTTAAAAATGACAAAACGCGACAAAACAAGTCCAAGGGCCAAATCTGTCAAGTTTCAAAAGTTAGTTTGAGGGCTCGGCGGTGCACGAAAGCCTTGGCTTAAGCTATCATGGGTAGCCAAACCTGCCCAGTGACAGAAACTTGTTACAACCAGCTGTTTTCCTGCTATGGAGCCCAAGAACTCGTGTTTTCCAAGTATTTTCCTGCATTTGACACTTGTTTCGACCTCCCTTGATCTTTGCCACCTAGTGGGACACTTGTAGTGATCTTGTGACACTTGAACAACTATAAATAACAACTAATTTCTTCACTTTTCCTTGCACATTCATCTCTTCTTTCTCCTATCTTCTTGGAGTTTGTTTCTAGCCTTATGGAAACCTCCTACTGAGTTCTTTTAGTGATTTCAACACAAGTAAGTACTCTCCCTTAGTCTATTTAATTTATTTTAGCTTTTTTTGAGCTAAAAGTCAAAGAGTTTGACTTTCTGTTTAACTTTTGATTCCGACCTTAATTGGTCAAGTCAAAGTTCAATTGAACTTTGCAACGTGATCGTAATCACGAAGGTTAAAATCCTTGCGATTACACCTTCTGATTATCACGTTTACTAGTCGAAGTGACGAGTCAAAGTTTCAGTCAAAGATGCGTATAATATGCATATTACGACGAAACTATTTTCGGGTATCAAAAATCCAAGTTTTGATACCAAATTAGTTTATAACTTAGGTAGATATGTTTTAACGTGTCTAACTCGTCGCTTCAAGTTTTGTGCTTTGTTAGGGTCGTAAGTCGAGCGGTCTTGACCACTACTTTGACTATTCGAGTCTGACCCGTTTGGTCGATCTTAGGATCTGACCAAACAGATATTTGTGACCATATTTGTATAGGGAAATAACCTTCTGTAGTTATACCTTATGGTCACGTCGTGTAACCCTTGTGCAAAAATTCGGGCTTTCAAAAACTTTTTCTTTTGGAAGCGATTCGTTAACCGATACTTAAACGTAATCCGTTTAATGTAACGTACACACTGAGATAAGGAAATAAGTTACACATACCCTAAATACCCTTTACATAACTTACATATAAGTTTTGAAGTGTTAGGAATGACAAAAACATGTTTATACAAGTTCAGGGACTAATTCTGACAAACTACGAAAGTCTGCCATCTCTTGTTGTTTTGAATACGGACCACATATACAATTCCAAATATTTTTGTATTCAATAAAATATTGTATTTTATTGATAAGAATGTAAAAATGTCAATCGTTGCGCAATTTCGATCATTTTCATGTTCGTTAAACCGTTTTACATATTTTTGCGAAACGCGTAACCGTACAACCGAACGAGCTGACATCCATGACATTTTCAGACAAAATCCAAGTTACATATGCTATAAAACCCTTATACAACCTAAATATTAGGTTAAAGGGGGTTAAAAGTGACAAAACGCGACAAAACAACTCCAGGGGCCAAACCTGCCATTTATGGAAACTTTGCCCCAGCCTGCTCTTTGCGGACCGTATGTGGTCACCCTCTACGGTCCATAGAGGGTGCCCCGCAGTAGCAGTTTTGGACATCACCTAGATTGCTTTACTTGGAGCCCAAGATCTCGAACATACCTGGTTTGTTCCTGCTTTTGACACTCGTTAAGACCTCCCTAGGATCATGACACCTCCTTGAACACTTGTGATGATCCTAAGACACTTGAACAACTATAAATAGCCACCATATCCTTCACTTTTCCTTGCTCATTTCATCTAATTCTTCCCCCCATCTTCTTGGAGTTGTTTCCATCTTTTGGAGACCTCCTACTGAGTTCTTATAGTATTTTCAACACAAGTAAGTACTCTCCCTTAGTCTATTCCATTTCTTTAGTTGTTTTTGAGCTAAAAGTCAAACTGTTTGACTTTCTGTTTGACTTTCGGTTCTAACCTTAATTGGTCAAGTAAAATTTCAATTGAACTTTGCAACGTGATCGTAATCACGAAGGTTATAATCCCTTGCGATTGCGCCTTCTGATTACCATGTTTACTAGTCGAAGTGACGAATCAAAGTTTCAGTCAAAGATGACATAATGTGCATTTTACGACAAAACTATTTTCAGGATCAAAACTCTAAGTTTTGATGCCAAATCAATTTTATAACTTAGTTAGACATGTTTCAACATGTCTAACTCGTCACTTCAAGTTTAGTGCTTTATTAGGGTCGTAAGTCGAGCGGTCTTGACCACCGCTTTGACTTTCGAATCTGACCCGTTTGCTCGATCTTAGGATATGACCAAACACATATCGTGACCATAGTTGTATAGGGAATTACCTTTTAAGGTTATACATTATGGTCACGTTGTTTGGTTAGTGTTATGATGAGTCGTTTCTATGTTATTTAAAAATGACCAAAATGCCATTTTTGCGCATAAATCAATTTTAAGCATGTGTAACCAAAGTTTTGACATATAAACTAATGTTACAACATTATCAAACATGTTTTGGCATGTAAGACCTATCATGGGACATATTTAACCATCCGAACGTATATTAACGCAAATGACCCGTTAAAGTAGCGTAAACTACTTTAACGAGTCACAATGGGTCAAAGCACTTAGGATCATTCCAAATCAGAATGTTGAGTTTGTTAAACCATATAATTTGAGTTCCAACACTCAATTGGTTTATAAGACTTCATTCTATCAGATCTCCCATTTCAAGTTTCGACACACTAACATGTAGTCACCCGATAAACTAGGAACCATATCAACACTTGAACTCTTGATCCTTTGAGCTCTGTGTAATCATTTGAAGAAGACCTATACGCAATCCCAAGTGAGTACATAGTTCACCTCTTTTATGTTTTTCAAATGTTTTGGGGCGATTCATATGTGTAATCAGTTTTTCTCAAATGTATGTCATATATGTGTTTACTAAGTGTTTTTTTGTGTATTATTCCTATTATGCAAGACACGACGATTGAGAACACAAACCAAATCCTTATAGGATCTATCATCATCATAGTTAGATTCTTGTAGGATATTTATAGTACAGTCTTAAATCTTTGTATCTCCATAGTGAGATTTCTAAGAAGTGCTTTACACAACGATGGTTATTGTTTATGTGTAGAGATTGTTGGTGATTTAGATAACAAAACTAGAGTAATACAATAAGGACATGGTGGATACGCCGCTGATACTTCCTATATATAAGTGTGCTTATTGTATTACCCTTCGTGGCATTATCCGAATCACCATTAGGATTTAGGATTTTGTGATTCAATGATTCAATGAGACCGAACCAAATCCTTATAGCATCTATCTATCTTCATAGTTAGATTCTTGTGAGATGTTTAAAGTGCTAAATTGAAGTCCTTTCTTTATGTACTTTAATGCGTATGTTATGATTCAATGAGACCGAACTAAATCCTCATAGCATCTATCAATCTTCGTAGTTAGATTCTTGTTGGATGATTAAAGTGCTAAATTGAAGTCCTTGTTTGGATTCTTTATGTACTTTAATGCGTATGTTATGATTCACTGTGACCAAACTGGATCCTTATAGTATCTATCTATCTTCATAGTTAGATTCTTGTGGGATATTTAAAGTACTAAATTGAAGTCCTTGATTAGATTCTTTGTGTACTTTAATACGTATGTACAAGTTTATAACCAAGTTGATGATTATGTGTTTATGTGATTAGTAGTGATTTAGATAACGAAACGAGTGTAATACCATAAGAACATGGTGGATACGCCGCTGGGAGTTCCTATATATAAGTGTTCTTATTGCATTACCCTTGTAGCGTTATCTGAATCACTTAAGGATTTTTGTGTTTAGTTGATTCAAATGTTCACTATCCAAATCCTTGTAGAATCTTCCATATTTTCATATGTTAGATTCATAGAAGGATATCCCAAGTACTATTATTAATCCTTGATTGGATTTCTAATAATGCTCACACAAGTTATGACTGATTTCAAGATTTTTATTATTAATCGTTGATTGGATTTCTAATAATACTCTCACAAGTTTTATGACCGATTTCAATATGGTTACAAAGATCATAGTACAATTTTCAATGGCATAAAAATTACCTAGTAATAATCATATTGCCATATGCAAAACTCTTTTGTCACAAGTTTCACAGTCAAGATAATGTATTGAAATGCTAAACCTTTTTACCATTCCTTGTCTTCAAAGAGTCCATTTTCAAATGACGACTCTCGTAGTTGTCAAAGTATTGCAATACTAAACCCTTTTCCATTAATTTGGCTAAGAAAACCTATGTACCCGCCAGCTTTTATGCTAACTCTCATTTTCACATATGTTTCAGGTTTTGATTATTCCAGCATGTTACACATAGGAACGCATCCGAGCCTTAGACTTTTTAAAACAAAAGACAATTTCATGTATTCTTTGTATTGTAAAACAATGTTAACAATAAAGAAACAATTTAGTACCAGTGGTTGTGAGCAATTTGTAACGTGACTCCCTGATATTTCCGCTGCGTGTTGTTGTATTATGTGATTGGGGTGTTACACAGTTGGCGATCGATGTGGCGCAAGTGAGGAAGGAGTCAGGACGATTACCGAGCTATACTACGAAAAACCCACAACATCATGGAAGCTCATCCAATGCCAGAGTTATTCAGGTAAATATTCATCGCTCTGGTATGGTTTATGATAACAAGGTTGGGTCTCCTCCATAATTTGTTGAGGGTATCATGGAGGAAGTAGATGAGGAAAATGAGTCGGATGCTGAACCGGAAACTAATAGCCCTAAAAAGAATAAAAAGTGACTTTTCAAGAAGAAAATAATAGGGAAATAGAAGTCGAACAGGTCGAAACAAAGGAAAAGGGTATGGAGGGTAATACCGTCCCCTTTCCTATGGCTTTAATAAATCTGGCCACAAGAGTTGTTAACAAACGGAGCCCACAACAAGATAAGATATGGGAAGTTTTTAAACAGGTGAAAATAAATCTCCCGTTGCTTGATGCAATCAAACAGGTTCCGGCTTAAGCAAAATATTTGAAAGAGCCTTGCACCCAAAAACGGCATAATAAATTTTCTAAGAAAATTGCTTTTTACTGAAAACGTAAGTGCCGTTTTATCAGGTGTCCTCCCACCAAAGCTCCGAGATCCAGGCGCTCCTCTAATCCCCATTCAAGCGGGTGACTTCAAGATGAGTCGAGCCTTGCTGGATTTGGGAGCGAGTGTTAGAATTTTATCGGGGAGTTTATACGATCAATATGACTTTGGACCATTAAAACAAGCTGGCACCACCGTGGTGTTGGATGATTTGACATTAAAACTACCCCGGGGGATCTTACGTGATGTCAGTGACAAAGTTGAAGAGTTTTACTATGCGGTTGACTTTTTGGTTTTAGATTATATTCAAATTGAAAAAACTGAACAACCTAATGTCATACTTGATAGACCGTTTTTAGCAACTGCGAATGCATTAATTGATTGTAGAAATGGAACAGTCGACATCACGTTTTTGAATCATAAGGTAAGATTAAATGCTTTTTCCCGTGCAAGTTATTCTCTAGTCAATGATGAGTGCTTTATGGCAGACATTGTTGACGGGTGCCACCCTTATGAAAGTGGGGATGATGCTATAGAGAGTAGCTTTGTTTGTGATAGGGATTTAGTAGAATTGGAAGTGGAATTGTAAAATGGCGAAAAGGAATTGGAGGTGATGGCAGTTAGGGATTTGAAGCCTACTTGGACACATCAAGTGAAGAATTTACCGGAGCACATCGACACTCATCTTAATCCATCACTTGAATAACCTCCACAAGTTGAGTTAAAGACATTACCAAAGTACCTGAAGTATGTGTTTGTTGGAGACAACAACACATTACCGGTAATTATCGCATCCAATTTATCAATTGAACAGGAAAAAGCGTTAATGGAGGTATTGGTAGCCAATCGGGTTGCGATTGGGTGGACGATTGCTGATCTTAAGGGGATTTACCCATCCATTGTCATGCATAAGATCATCACCGAGGAAAGTGCAAAACCGGCTCTAGATGCACAACGGAGATTGAACCCGAACGTGCGGGAAATTGCGAAGAAGGAAGTTTTGAAGTGGTTGGATGCTGGGATCATCTATCCCATCTCAGATAGCACATGGGTGAGTCCAACACAAACGGTACCCAAGAAAGCGGGCATCCAGATAGTTAAAGGTGAAGACCGTAAGGAAATAGCCACCTGGCTGGTAACCGGTTGGAGAATTTGCATCGATTACAGAAAATTAAATACAACAACATCAAAAGATCACTTCCCTCTTCCCTTTATTGATCAGATTGTGGAAAAGCTCGCAGGTCATAAGTTTTATTGTTTTTTAGATGGTTATTCAGGTTATAATAAGATTGCTATTCATCCTGATGATCAACAAAAGACTACATTTACCTGTCCTTACGGTACTTTCGCATTTAGGCGAATGCCCTTCGGATTGTGTAATGCCCCAGCCACCTTTCAAAGGTGTATGATGAGTATCTTTTTAGATATGGTTTGGGAGTCTATGGAGATCTTCATGGATGATTTTTCAATCTTTGGCACATCTTTTGAGGCATGTTTGGAACAATTATCACGAGTGCTAAAAAGATGTGTTGAAACAAACCTGGTACTAAGTTGGGAAATGAGCCATTTCATGGTTCAAGAGGGCATTGTGTTGGGGCACGTCGTCTCAAGTAAGGAGATAGAAGTAGATCACGCTAAAATTCAAGTTATCTCAACTTTAGCACCACCCACAATTGTGAAAGGCGTTCGTTCCTTCCTTGGACACGTCGGTTTTTATAGACGGTTCACGAAGAATTTTTCAATTATCACTAAACTGTTGTGTAATCTCTTGCTAAAACATGCTCCTTTTGTTTTTTATAAACATTGTTTAAAATCCTTTGAAACATTAAAACAAAAGTCGGTGGAGGCACCTATTTTACAATCACCTAATTGGTCACTTCCTTTTGAAATAATATGTGATGCTGGTGATTATGCAATAGGTGCAGTTTTG
Organism: Helianthus tuberosus; assembly: GCA_030545235.1. Classification (NCBI taxonomy): domain Eukaryota; kingdom Viridiplantae; phylum Streptophyta; class Magnoliopsida; order Asterales; family Asteraceae; genus Helianthus; species Helianthus tuberosus. The sequence goes on from CM060445.1 coordinate 60,298,225, forward strand.
GGATAGAGAGTGAACAAGAACCCGGTAGCGATTTATTATGCAAACAAGACTCTTTTGGAAGCTCAGTTGAATTACACCACCACTGAGAAAGAGTTGTTGGTGGTGGTCTATGCTTTAGACAAGTTTAGGTCTTATATCTGTGGTAGTAAAGTGATTGTGTTTTCTAACCATTCTACAATCAGGTATCTCATGGAGAAAAAGGACGCAAAGCCAAGGTTGATCAGATGGATACTTTTACTACAGGAATTCGATCTGGAAATACGTGATAAGAAAGGAAGCGAGAATGCGGTGGCCGACCACTTGTCACGAGTGGTGCATGAGATTTAAGGGCATGGACATGATATTCTAGAAACATTTCCAGATGAGCAATTATTAAATGTTAATACTTAACCATGGTTCGCTAATTTCGCTACTTTTGCTCATTCAGGTATCATACCGGAGCATTGGTTAAGAAGTAGGAAAACACACTTCTGGGCACAAGCAAAACATTGCATCTGGGATGAACCGGATTTGTATAAAGTTGGAGCTGATCAGATCATAAGGAAGTGTGTTGAAGATGAGGATATTCCATCTGTCCTTTCTATGGTGCATGAGTCCGCATGTGGACGGCACTTTAGTGGGTAGAAGACGGCACGTAAAAGTGCTATCATGTGGATTGTATTGGCCGACAGTGTTCAAGGATGCCTTTGAATATGCTAAAATTTGCTTGCGATGTCAACAAATGGGTAGCATTACGAAACGGGATGAGATGCCCATGCAGCTAATCCTCGTTGTCGATATCTTCGACGTGTGGGGAATTGACTTTATGGGCCCATTCCCAAATTCGTTCGGCAATTTATACATTTTGGTGGCAGTGGATTACGTATCTAAATGGGTTGAAGCCATTGCCACCAAAACCAATAACCATAAGGTTGTTTGTAAGTTCGTTCAATCAAACATCTTTTCTAGATTTGGGGTTCCTCGTGTGATCATCAGTGATGGAGAATCTCATTTCAAAAAAAATTAACTTTGGCAAACTCCTTAAGAAGTATGGTGTTGATCATCGAATTTCCACTCCATATCATCCTCAAACGAGTGGGTAAGTCGAAGTATCTAATCGGCAAATCAAATAAATTTTACAAAAAACCATGCGAGCTGACAGCAAGGATTGGTCCACTAAACTGGATGATACTTTGAGGGCATATCATACGACATATAAAACGCCGATTGGAACTACACCATTCATGTTGGTCTATGGAAAAGGGTGTCACTTACCGGTAGAAATTGCACACCATGCACTTTGGGCGGTTAAACATGTTAACATCGATTATGATACTACATGTAAGGAGAGACATCTAGCACTAGGAGAGCTCAAGGAGATAAAAAATGAGGCTTACGAGTGTGCTGAGGCTTACAAGGATAAAATGAAGAAGGTGCACGACGCTAAGATTTAGCCGAAAGGGTTTGAAGTTGGCCAACTTGTTTGGTTGTACAATTCCAGGCTGAAACTGTTCCTTGGAAAGCTGAAGAGCAAATGGACAGGACCGTACAGTGTTACGAAGGTTGGAAAGCACTGAGATGTCGAAATTGAGGACTTTGATGATCATATTCGACATATGGTAAACGGTCATAGACTAAAGCCATATTGTAATGCTCGAGAAATTAACGGTCCTGAGAATAATGTGGAGGTGCTATATGTGAGCACCATATTGTAATCACACAGGTACGATCTGGCTGAAGATCTAAAACTTAGCGCTCTTAGGAGGCAACCTATGGTTCGTTTGTTTTTATTTTTGTTTTTCATAGTTAGTTAGTGTGTTTATGTGAGTCTTTGAGTCTAACCGTGTCAATATTCAAGTGTGGTGAAGTCTGAGGAGGTTTGGCTAAGCTTTAGTGCAGTTGAGGGCAACACACACTTGTTTGGGGGGGGTAGGGCAAGTGATTATAAGATTATATAAAAAATCGGCCCGGAAAAATGATTTTTGGAGCGTTTTTACACAATTTCCGGTTGTTTTCAGTATATTTTCGGAGTATTTCAAGGATATGAGATGATTCAGAGAAGGGAATCATGAAAGGAAGAGCCCCAGGTATGTTTTTATTGAACACTAATCATAAAAATTCGTTCGGGAGGTTTGGGAGGTGAAAACACGAAAAAAGAACGAATTTTCTAAGGCATGGAACCCCAAAAATTGAGTGTTTCTATTGGAAAACTAGCCCGTAGGCATGTCGTGGGGGGTTTCCCTTCGTTGTCACGTGTCGCGGGAAATCTAGTCAAAAAGTCAATTTTTTTTTATAAAACGCTCCCGCGGGTCGCGAGAGTTTTCACTCTTACTTCCGCGTGTCGTGTATATATTGGTTATATATATATATATATATATATATAATAAAATATAAACTTGTTTGCCTCTCGTTTCTCCTCATTTACTAATGGTTTAACCTGTGTTGGGAGCTTGTGAGTTTTAATTTTGTAGATTTCGATCGCTTTTGTCCATACTCAATCTCCATTTGGACGAAAGTGCTTTTAACAATTTAAAGACAAGAATCCAAAGTTGAATGCAGCCGTGAATGAAATGTTATACGTTTGTTGTGGAACGAGGCTCATATGATTCAGCTGCTTAAAAATCAGGAGAGTTTGTCCCATTTTCCTATGTGTTTTTATTTATGTTTTTAGTGTGTCGTGAGTTTCACTCTCCATTGAGGACAATGTAGGAATTAATTGTGGATGGGAGATTAGCGTCTAGCGTGTCTTAATTTGTGTTAGTGTCGTGTCATAAAAATAAATAAATAAATAAATAAATAAATAATTTGAAAAATCAAAAATCCAAAAAAAATGAAAAATAGAAAATGTCTCTAGGAAGTTTTTGCAATAAATGGAAAATGATAGATATAACTGGATCGTTGGTATTTGATTACTGTATATATGAGATAATAAATAGTAGGTCACGCGTCTACCTTAGGATATGTGGGTAGGCCCAGCAAGTTATGAGTTCCTTAGGATTGATATAAAATACCTTAAATTAGGAATCATGTGGGTTCTCGCCTTAGAAGTTGTGACAAAACTGAAACTGAGGAGAGAGTATAAGAGGTACGTTATAAAAATAAAAACATATAAGTTTTTCCGATTAAATTTTGTTTCTTTTTTTTAAATAAATCCGAAATAGTGTGGCACCCGAAAAAAATATTCCATCCATTCATTTGAGCAGATGTTGAAAAAAAAAGAAAAAAAACGAAGCCTATGGTATTGCGCGAGGATAACGACTCATGCGGTACATACCCTCTAGGTGGAGTTGTAAAAAAAAATATGTGAAGTTTATGGCATTAACCATGGGGATGGTGACTCGTGTGGGGTATGTCCGCTAAACTGATCATAAGCAAAAGCATGTAAAGCTCGCAATATCATCCATATATCCATCATAAGTTTAATTGGAATAACATAATGGTTTTTTTTATATAAGACGGTAGATTAAATATCTCTTAACCTTATAAAATTGAAACGGGATTAGGTGGCGTTGTATTCTTTTGAGTGTGAGATCCATAGATAATTATAAATTATTTGAACTTAAATGGGTCGTGAATAAGGGCTTGGAAGCTGGTGGTTGGGTTTAGGTGGATTGTATACCTGCAATCCCGGTGCAAAGTCATCATAGTGCAAAGTCATCAAACATTAACGAATGAAATAGAAATTCTCAATAAAATATAAGACAAATATAGCTTGCATTTTTATAAAGAACATTATGTCAGATATAGGGAAAATGGAGCAAAAAGAAATAGATATCATTTTCGATAATTTTGTATTTCTAATAAACATATAAGACAAATATAGTTTGTATTTTACAAAGAACATTATGTCATAATTAGGAAAAAAATAGAGGAAAAAGAAATAAATATCATTTTTAATATTTTTGTATTTTCTAAATTACGTAATACTTTTGATGTTTGAATTTAAAACCTAAGATATTTTTTTCTAATTTTAAATATAAAAGTACAAAAGAGATGAAAGGAGAGATAAGACATATAAATGATGATGTGATGTGTTTTAGAGATAAGAGAGAAGTGATGTGACAATGAGAGAAAAAGACTAAAATACCCTTTTGAATTAAATTGATTATAGGTGAAGTGTTGAAATTCTTTTGGATGGAAGAGTTCTCATGGTTCTCGCAACTGTTAGTGGTTCCTCCTCGAAATGAATCCTATATATAGTGTGTGATTAGTTGTATAACATGCGTGTTTAGGATTTTTACCCATGTGTGATTTTTGATTTTATACATACGTGATTATGTTCATGCGTGATTATGGGTTTTAACATAGTGATTATGTTTTTCAACATGCATAATTAGGGGTTTTAAGTTTTATAATGTGCGTAATTTCCCAGCGTACACATCGTACGTTAAGGAACATTGTACGTGACTGCATCTCAGAGTTTTATAATGGGTTTTAACATACTTGAGTAATGATCCTTAACTGTGCAAATTAAAAGCTTTAGAAACATACTTCTGCATCAATACGTGACTGCATCTCAGACCCTGGTCTCTCTTTTATATGAACTGGACCAATAACATCATTCATACCACAAGATGATACCTTTCAGATAATACGATATACATACATAATTAGCATAACACGAAGAAAAAAACTGGGATCGCATGAGAGGAGTGAAATACCATATATTGAGCAAGTTCTGTAGCAAACGACAATTTACGATGTGATGCCCATTTTCAGTTACATTATCAATTATCTCCGTATATATTGTATAGTGCTTTTATATAGGAAACAAATAAAATCTTGTACAAACGCACTTATGGTAGTTATAAAAAAATAATAACTACATCAATTTATGATGGTACGCTATAAAAAATATGAGTGCTTCTAAGCTCTAATGTTGATGTAAACCAACATATATGGTAGTTATAATAAAAATAATAATAACTACATCAATCTATAATATGGATGCTTCTAAGCTCTAATGATGATGTAAACCACATGCCTCTCTCATTTTCATATAAACTTATAGCGGGTGTCTTTTCTCTCTTCCATCTTCACAACCCAACATCTCCCTCTCTTCTGCCCCTCTCACACCTTTTCTCTACGAGTTTCTCTATCATGGGTGCCCTGTTGCTTGAAACGTCTAATTCTAATCATTCATTGAAAATTAAAAATATTACAACATGCTCATTACATTATGTTATGTACCAATAGATTTGGAACACAAAGCCAGCACACACTAATGTAGCAACTCAAAATACCATGAACATGTTTAGAAATTGTATGTCTTTAATTGCATAAAGTATATCAATTTTTAACATCAATATATTGGCTAAAATCTACAAATATTTAATACCATGAACATGTTTAGAAATTGACTATCTTTAACCGTCTTCAATTATTAACATCAATTAAGCCCAAACTAACATATTAACATTTGTTGGTAGGGATGAGCAAATGGTACCGGGTACCAGTTTGAAACTGGTACTAAACCGACATTTACCCTGAGATACCGGTCCATACCGGTACCGAACCGTACCGGGTATTTTCAGTACCAGTACCCTTTTTTGGGATTTTCGGTACCGGTTGATACCAAGCTCATCCCTATTTATTGATTTCTATAAATAAAAAAGCGCATCAAATAAGAATAAAAAATGACATGATTAAATCCAGCTCTAAATGATTTCATCTGTCGTGTGAAACCAATCTTGATAGCGGCATCAACTAACAGAGAAATACTCTTCCAAATTGTATAAATCAACCCGTAAGAGAATCTTATAATAAACGCAAGAATAACATAAAGACATGATTATGATGTACAATATCATCGCCTGTTTTGAGAACCAAATTAGGATAGCCAGGAAGTGTGAAATCCAAGCAAATATCTTCAACCGGGTTCCCCTAAAACTTAAGTTGAGTATTTCCATTTGGTCATGTATAGACTCCAAGTATTGTTTCCGGCAAACAAGAGCTTGCAATTTTTGCAATGTCTTACTAAACTCTGCATCAAATAATGAAATGTCATGTAAATCAAGTTACTGTAATATATAAAAGTTGCACGTCTCAAAACCAAAATATCAAAAAAGAAAGATTACTTAGTTTTGAAAGTGACAATTTCAACCAACTCGTATGGTTTAACTAAGATAAAGCATGGCTTGAACTGATCAATATTAGGAAATGCCAACTCACCTGCTAGCCAATGACTCTGCTAAACACGTAAGCAGGTGGTGCACTTGCAATAGCCAACCGAGATGCAACCATGTATGCACCCGAATCACATCCTCTAATTGAAAACTGATCAGCCCAAGTGTGTATCACCTGAGCTAAGTTGGCTAGAGCCACTCTGTTCTGGCCGGTCTAACAGGTCAACCCCTAAACCTCACCTTACTAAGATTCAACATGAAAATATAATCCTTTTAAAGTATAATAAAATCTTAACTTAATTCGTCATGTTTTTTTTTTTTGAATGGCGAATTTCTTTTCATCCATGCCGTCTGTGGGACTTGAACCCAAGACCTCCCCCTCCAAAGCCAGGTGTTTAAAGGTTTTGCCTTTGCCAATGGACCACCACCCCATTGGAGCGAAACCACAACATGAGTGATCTGATTACCTTAATGAAATATTGAAATCACACCTCTAATAAAATATTTCAACCTATTGCAGCTAAGTAACCTGTTTTTAACATTTCACAACAGGTTAACTCAAAGGCAAGAGAGAATTCACATTTCATTATATCATAAGATGGTCAATTTCAGTGGAAAGCTACCTCAGATTCATGCCTGATGTCAGTACATATGTCTGTAGCTTTCGTCTGCGTCGAGTCTTGTATATTTTGTGTTGTGTATGTATTTTTGTATACATATGAACATGTATGTATGTTTGTGTATAGACAACTCAGGGAACGGTGCTAAAGTGTAAAAGTGAAATCCGTCAGATGACGTATGTCATCCGATCGGTTGACACTTAATCCTCCCTAGTTGCCTATAAATAGCAGGTTAATGCTAGGATTAGAAGACTTTGGGCTGATCATTGTAAGGAACCTCTGCTTGTCTGACTTTCTACTGGAAGCACTGTATTTTCACCGTCAATCAATAGAAATCAGACACGTTAAACATTGAACTTGTCGTCGTTGATTCTGTGACATTATCAAGGGATTCCGCACCTTGATTCTGATCGATCCAGCCACGTTCTACTTGAACAGATCCTGCGAACACGGCCTAACAAGTGGTATCAGAGCCACGGGAGGTTGAATCGGAGACGACAACAACAAATTCACCGGATTTTCAATGAATTTCGGCCGATTTGTCACACCCCCAAAATCCACAAGCGGAGTATCACCGCATGGAGGCGTGACTGACCAGGATCAAGCCACCAATCATATTGAACATAGCATGTAAATAAATATAAAACCCAACACAATATAATTAGTGTCCAAACAAAACGTAGTTTAAGTTGTAAGCGGAAGCATAATGTTTAAAACCAAAGTATAAGTTCAAATATATCAAATGTTTAACATGGCATATGACTATCCATGTCCCACAACGACTACGCCTCCTCGTGCAAGCTCCATATATACCTAACGACCTGCAAGGGATGTAACAACGAGTCAACAACAAAGTTGAGCGAGTTCACAGTTGGTGTTCATTGTTAAGTTGTTTCAAAAACCATGAGATAATTTGTAAGTCATAAGTTAACCGTTTTACCTTGTTTCCCAAACATATCCATAATGAGTGGGGGCTTCCCCATGTGAACCACTAGACCCGTTTACCATATCGACCACTGACTAAAGTAAGTTGGTGCCCTGACGTCAATGTCTATCATCATTGACTAGTGCCCAGATCCATTAGTTCACGTCTGTCCTCTGCGGCACGGTGTGAGGCTTGTCAAACCTAAATAGCGCTATCCAACTAATGACCCGCTCGCCATTGGCCCGGCGATTAAGTCGATATAAAAGGAGGGACTTCATGATAGAGAGTTTTGGTCTAGTATCCGTGTTGTCACCCTTCAATAAAGAGGGTGTGTACGAAATCCCCAAACCAGGAGATTACGTAAGTTCCAAATCAATTCCTTATCACATGTTGTCACCCTTCAATAAAGAGGGTGTGTACGTGTTCCAAACCAGGAGATCACGCAGTTTCAGTTTAAATCTTTTACCCATTCCCAACCCTTGGGAATCCCATGCCTTGTGGAAAGTGTGAACTCACCTTTGGTTGCTCGGTTGAACTCTTAAAATAGCTAACGGTCAGGGTTGGTCAATCACATCCTAATACGATTACCATTTAGTTTGTTAATGGTTTTAAATAAAACACAAAGTTCCTACACGCATCTATCACATAACACGCACTCACGTTAATAGTTCACGGGCATACAAACATCCCATCTATAACCATTCAAAAGCAAATATACAATATTGCACATAACACTTTCATTGACATACAACACGTTAGATCATTCTTAGATAACCTACCCGACATTTAGACACGCAAATTACTACTTATGTCGTTTCAGCTTTAACATTCAAAACTGGGCTGTTTTCGGGCATTTTAATAAAATAGTTAACATATTCCAAAAATTCCCAAATTTTTATAGAATGTCTTAAACGATCCATGTATTGTTATGTAAAAATCTAGGGATCCAATTCGTTACCAGATATTTTATAAAAATCATTTACCGGGCTGCAATCAGATTCGTCACTTTCTGACTACAGTCCACGGAAAAATTCATTTAAAATTCATCGTAAGTCCGATTGACCAAATTCTAATTGGAGAATTACAAAAACATCAGTGGCCATCTACAGTACAAATTTCGTGACCCGACACTATCCAGATTTCAAGTTATGATGAAAAACATAACACACATTTTCTGCAGAAAAAACACAGCTTTTGCTGCTGTACAACACAGACCTTTAGAAATAGCAAACGAGCTCAAAAAAAATATGATTTCAATGCCATTTGAAGCGTTTTTCAAAAATGTATAATTTAGACTTTAGAAAATCAAATTTTCGATTAATAACGGTCCGTTTACAGCCAACTGAAGTTGGCTGCAGAATCCTAGACAGATTCTGTTTAGCTCTAGTCGTTACCCGAACCCCGCAACCGATTATCTAACGAACCCGTGACACATAAACGTTAGTTCACAGCAGGTTATAAGTCACTTATATCAGACCTAACATGCTTAACATCAAGAAAATAACCCTAATTCATACATATATGTCTGCACATACATAAACAATAATACTACGCATCATAGAGGATCTTTAGGACACTAGACTACCAGATTATTATCATCAACAACGAAACCATGCTGTGAATATTAAAAACGCAGCCAGATTACAAGGAATTCATAATTGATAACATACATATAAACATCTAGAGTTTTTGACAAGAGAATCAAAAGTCGTTACCTATCGATTACGGGGGTTAGATAAGATCTTGATGCCGAAACTCGAAGTCCTCTTGGACTCTTGTTGATGTCGACAGAAGCAAGAGGAGAGAAAGATTGGTAGTTGGCAGGTTAGGGTTTAGAAAATTATGGGGGAACATACAACTTCAAGTATAAGTATCCTTAAAATAATTAATGTAGGGGCGGTTTATTAAATTGGGTCTTAAGTAATTAAAGGTCCATAAAAATGGTGATTTGGACTCTAAACCAAAATGGCTCTCAACTAAAAAAATGGGTTGCATTCATTTAGCCAATCAAAGTGAGGGTATAAGGGGGAGGTGGTGGGCTGAATTGTAAAGTGGTAATGTGACGATTTGTTGTTTTTAATTAACATAATATACATATATATTCTTCTTTTTCTTTTTTTATTATAAACTAATTATATAAAAAAATAGAAGTAATTAACTAAAAAAAATATGATGATCATGCTATGGTTCGGGACTCAAAAGTTTCGAGCTAAGCGAGTAGGTTGGGTCGATAAGCGAGATATATACTTTGGTTCAAACGGTTCGGGTTGGTTCAAGATAATATGGACTTGGTTTCGACTATACGTTTGCACACTATAAATTAAATAGTATAAATTGAATTCGTCGAATAAGACAAGTATATATTTATTTTGTAAAAGCGAAACTAACGGTTTTTACCTCGAAGTTATGGGTTGTCACATCATCCCCAAGTTGAAAGAAATTTCGTCCCGAAATTTAGCACGTAGTCACTGAGGAAGCTAATTAGGTTGCGTGGTTTCCTGGTTTTCCTGGGGTGTCACACGATTTCTGTCAAATTTCACCGGAAATTTTGACAAATTTCTCATCTTCTACTTCATTTCTAGCAGTTTTTACATTTTCACACTTTAAAACAAGAAAAACTCAAAATTAAGCAAGATTTCACGGACAAATTTGACTAATTTTCATATCATTCGAATCGGAATTGAACATAGATCAATCTTACAAAGTTTCATTGAAAAATTCGAACTAAAACTGAATCAAATAAAAAAAAAACTATGTTGAGTTCTTCGTTCATGCTAACATCATCCACCCGATCGGATCACCATCCGATTGGATTGGCATAGACTGCTCTTGATTATTTTGCTGACGTCATCATTCTCACTCGATCGGATCACCATCCGATCGGTGAAGTGTTGAATTTTAAAGTTTTTAAAAGGATCTTGTGTCACTCGATCGAACAACCATCCGATCGGATCACCATCCGATCGGATTGCCACTCGAAACTTGCTATCCGATACTTGGTAATCCGACGATTGTTACTTGGTTGTGTTATCCGATCGAATCACCACTCGATCGGATCACCATCCGACCCAAGTGCATTAGTTTGAGAATTTTGAAAATTGTGAAAATTTTTCTAAGTGTTTGAAATTTTTCAGGTACTTAAGGATGGGAGACGAATTCCTGAATCCATTCAGTGATATCTTTGCATATAACACCAGAGATTCATCGACAAATACCACCACCAATACCAACCCAAATCCGAAGAAGGCGATCGCAGATTCGCTTAGTGTCGACAACGCCTATGGTACGTATAACAAGCAGCTGAAACTGATGGTGATTGAAGACTACAACCGATGGGTAGGCAGATTTGAGGATTGGTTGAAAGCGTTTACTTATCAGAGTTGGAGGTGTATGAGAAACGGTTATGATATTGGAAGAAAAGATTATGAAAACTTGAACAATCTGAACAAGAGACATTTGTTGCTGAACAAAAATGTGTAGCCTTATTACATCAATCTGTTAGAGATGATATTATTTCTTTGATTAGCTACGAAAATTCGAAAGATTTGTGGGCTAAGTTAGAGAAGATGTGTGTTGGAGGAGCAGAGATCCTTAAAAACAAGAAACGTCTGCTGAAGAAAGAGTTTGACCTATTTGCGTGCATGAAGAATGAGAATGTGTTAAAGATGATTGAACGGTTCTACCATTTGAAGATAGAACTTGCTAGACATGGTATCACAGTTACTGAAGAGGAGATGGTTAAGAAACTGTTTGAATCTTTACCTGAAGAAAAAGATTGGCAGTATTATGGCCTCATTCTGAGAAATACCAAGGCATTGTCTGAAATGACTGTTGATTGGCTGATCGAAAGGTTTGAGAGTCATGAGCTTGAAACTAAGAAAATGAACAAAGTCAACAACACCCCATATCAACAAAATGTTGATCTCTACTATAGGGGTACCATGATTCCGAAAACCATTTCACCAAAAACCGCATTTTCTGCTGAAATCTCAAACACGATGACTCAAGAAAGACAAAGTAGCAGTTCATCTCAAAGTAGTGGTTATCATGGAGGTTCTTCTTCATCTGCTCCAAGCCAGCAACAATAAACTGTTCCTAAAAACGTGTTTCAATGTAACATTGCAGTGAACCTAAACAATGATCAAAACTTCAATGAAGAAACTGCAAAACAAAAAATGGTGTTTCTCGCTTCGATCTTGGAATCATATGAAAGCCTGGTCGCTGGGAAAATCGGGAATACGAATCTGACGAAGGAAGATTATGATCAGATTGATCCCGAAGAGATGGAATTAATCGACATATGCTGGTGCATGGCTAGCGTAATCAGGAGAGCAGAAAGGTTTATGGAGATAACTGGAAGAAATTCCATCGGAGGGCCTTCGACAAAGTTGGGTTTCGATAAGTCTAAAGTGACGTGTTTTAAGTGTAAACAAAAGGGGCACTTCAAGTGGGAATGCAGAAACTCAGCAGCAGATGAAACAGCTAATCCGTTTCATGACGACTATTATAAGAAAGCTGTTTATCACCGTAATCGAGAAGAGCCGCCTAGAATGAAGCAAATCGAGGAGACTCCGAAGGAGAAGTCGAGAGCCTTAACTGTGATTCAAGATGATGAAGGTTTCGACTAGAGTGAGTTTTTGCCAGAAGATGATGTAGTGGGATTTGCTTTCATGGCACAAACTCAACCATATAAAGATACACGAACTGAAGAGCAAAATTACACCTATCGAAAGATGATAGCTCAAAATATTAAGGATAGAAACTATCGAGCTTGGAAAGAAGCCAAGAAGGCAAACAGATGGGATCCGGATCGTGAACGCTATTTGGACCTGAAAGGCAAGATAATTGCGGAACCATCATCACTCATACTCGAAACTCTCATAGAATCTTTAAAGCAAGAAGATGAACACAGAGAGAGATATGCTGCAAAGAAAGCTGAAGAAGAAGAGCTAGAGTCAAGGAAGGTCGACAATGGGATAATCGACACCACAAAAGAGATGACGGCTGAAAACCTGACAAAGATAGCTGACAAAGTGCTTATGGCAAAGGAACTAGAGGTAGATTCCAAATCTGCATCTGAGTCAACAAGCAAGGTCAGTAATAGTGGTTCAAATAATGAATCAAGTAAGACTGATGGGGCTAAAATAGAGAGTGATTGCAAAAATTGCATGAAAGAATGCAAAGTTTGCAGCACAAATGCGTATCTCACAATGAAAAAGATCCAAGATCTGGATGAAAAAGTCGAAACGACTGAACAAGGTTTTTAAATCGAGACAAACTTCTAAGAGTTTCAAATGAGAGAATTGATGAGTTAACAAAAAAGATTGAAAATGATAAAACTGATGTTGAACGCTTTAAGAAAGAAAATGAGAAGTTAATTCATAAGAACAGACAAATTTCTGAAAATTATGAAAAGTTGAAAAGAACAGTAAAAGATTCTGATGAGCGAAATGATAAAACTTATAAAAAAATGTTCAATTGTCTGGAGTTCTTTAGACAAAAGAAAGACAAATCAACCAGCAATTAGACGAGATCGCAAATCTTAAGCTTCAGTTTCAGGAAGCTAAGATTGAGAATGAAAGAATTAATTTGAAATTGAACTGTTACAGCTCCACGAGCTTTGTTCTTCAACACATAGTTCCAAAACCAATTGGAAAGAACAAAGCTTATGAAGATGTATACTCGGATGGAACGGGGGTGGGTTATCATCAAGTTCCACCACCTGTGTTAAACAATTTTTCAAAGAAACAATCTGGGTTAGATAAGATTTCTGAAACAAATGAGAAATCAGATATTGAAAAACCTCCAGAAACAATCGATGTCACATTCACTTCATCATCTGATGAAGATAGTGTTCAGTCAGTCTGAAGTCGTAAAAAATGTGGTTGAAAATGTTTTAAAATCAGACAGTGATTCGACTGAAGATGAAGAATATTTTCTCAATAAGTATATTCCGAAATCAAAATCCCAAAACAACTCAAATGACGAACCTACTCTTGTGATGTACAAAATGTCTGGTTCTGATTAGTTATATTCGGATATTGAATTTCCACTTGAGAATGTGAATGTTGACAAGTTGAAACAAGTTTTCAGACTTATGGAGATTGAAGTTTCTGAAATTGAGGGATTGAAAAGTTCCAAAAGAATGTTGAACTTTGAAAAAGAAAAATCTTACTATAAAAAACCTGCTGTACCACCACGTTTTAACAATAACAACCAAAACAGATGGTCGGGTGGTTATCAGGGTGGTAAGAACAATCAAAAGAGAAACTTTCAAAACAAAAAGTTTGTAAAAAAGAAAGTGTTTGTGAAAAGCTCAAGTTCACATTCCGAACAAGAATCGGAAATATTTTCGAAATCAAATGAAGATTTTTTTCAAAGAAGACCTCACAGCCTCAGACTGAAGGCAAAAATCGGGAAGTTAACACCCGCACATGCTTCAAATGCAATAAAGTTGGACATATTGCATGAAAGTGCACCAACTAGAAGCCTAAGTCTGTGGTTGTCGAGATTCCAAGAAAGAAGAACGATGTCAAAGGAAAAGCTCCAATGTTTGTTGAAATGAAGATTTTGAAAAATGAAAACATTAAAGTCAAAACTGAACCTGTAAAACAGTCGGTAACAAAAACTGATAAATTTTACAAAAGGGTCGCTTCTCCACAACAAACTTGGAAGCCAAAATCTGAGGTTAAGACATCAAGTGTTCCAAAACCATAGGTTTATGATTCTACAAAACAATCATCTACGACCAAATCAGTCAAGATGAATGTACCTTTGGATTATTATGAGAAGTTGGAGAAACAAACTTCGACCCCACCTGGGAAGAAGTATGTTCGTGAGAAAGATCAACCATCTGGTCAACCTCAAAAAGATGAATTTTTCTTAAACAAAGAGGTTGAGGTTAGGTCTGAAGAAAGCTTGAAAATGAATGATAAGAATTTCCTACCACTGTACACAAAGAAAACTCACATTGACGTCAAGCTACCCGAGTCAAAGGAGGCTTGGGTTGCTTCACTTTCTAACTAAATGTTTGTGAAATGTGTAGGAGCTCCCGAGATCTATCTCAAAGTGGATTATGGATAGTGGTGCATCATGGCACATAACGGGGAGAAAAGCCCTGTTGTACGATGTTCGAGGTTTTAACGGTGGATACGTCGATTTCACAGGAAATCAGGGAGGACGTATTGTTGGGGAAGGAACATTATCAAATGGTGTAATCACGTTTGAAAGAGTTACATAGCCAAGCTGGAGAACAATCTTCTTAGCATTTCTCAAATTTGTGATAGAATGTATTCAACACATTTCACTGATAAGGAATGTTTGATCCTAAAGCCGGGGTTTTTCATCCCCAAGGAGTGGATCATCATGAGAGCACCACGAGTTAATGATATGTACGTGTTGGATACGAGCGTCGCTATGACTACCACGGGTCAAACTCATTACTTCATGTCAAGAGCTACTGAAAAGGAGTTTGTATTGTGGCACCGAAAGATGGGTCACATTCACCTACGCAAGATGAACCACCTGGTGCATAACAATTTGGTAAATGGTGTTCACTTGAAGAGTTTTCATCTTGAGGGGGAGTGTATTAGTTGCATTAAAGGAAAACAACGAACGAAATCTCATCCTGGCAAAAAGATGAACTCTGTCTCGAAGCCTCTGGAGAGACTTAACATGGATCTCTTTGGTCCTGTGAATGTCAAGAGTATTACGGGTGATCTCTATTGCCTCGTAGTCACTGAAGACTATTCGAGATTCTCATGGGTGGCGTTCCTAAAGTTGAAAGACGAGACATTAGAGAGTTTGCTAAGGTTTTTCAGGAAGATTGAGAATTTGTACCGAACACGTATTCGCAGATTAAGAAGTGACAATGGTACGGAATTCAAGAACAACAAAATGGAGGAATTTTATGATAGAAGAGGTATATTGCAAGAGTTCAGCGCACCTTATACTCCGCAACAGAATGGAGTCGCAGAAAGAAAGAATAGAACGCTGATCGAAATGGCGAGAACGATGCTAGCTGATTCCAAGTTACCAATCAATTTCTGGGCAGAAGTAGTATCAGCCGCCTGCTATACTCTCAACAGGGTACTTAATGTGAAGAAGAACAACAAGATATGTTTTAAGTTGATCAACAATCACAAGCCTAATCTTGAGTTTTTAGATCCGTTCGGGTCTCCCTACACAGTTCTAGATCCCGATGGCAAGTTTGGTTCAAAGAGCATCGAAGGTATCTTCGTAGGGTATGCAAGTCCACTCAGACGCGTCTTTGTTCCAAGTCTCAAAAGGATCATCGAAGCACATCATGTTGAATGTCAAGGTTATACAATGCCTCCATAGAAGCCCGCAAACTCATGGTGATTCAACTACGATGCCTTATGGGATTCATTCGAGTTAGAAGAAGAGCCATAGTTCTTTGATGATTTGGATATTTTACGAGAATATGAAGCATCTCAGGAAAGACTACCAGAAAGGTCTTCTGCACGTCAACGACAAACTTCCAATGATGATGAAGCTGGTCCATGTCACACTGGAGATAATGAAGAAGTTCAGCAAACTCCGACTACTTTGGAACGCGAACCTACTCCTGAAAATCAGACGGTGGTCAATGATAATAATTCAGAATCTGATGATATTCCAACATTTGATCATGGTGATTCAGAGTCTAAGGGGGAGCAAATCCAATCATCAGATCAGACAATTCTTGACAATGAACAAGTTGCGGATCAAAATATCTCTAACCTGGAAGGCGAGGTGGATGTTCCTGGCGAAGTTATATCGAGGACTCTTTCAAACCATCCTGAGGAGTTGATAATAGGAGAGCTGCAGTCAGGTGTTCGCACCAAAAGCCAGATTGACCATGGCCTTACTTGTTTTTACACTAAAGTTGCTCCTTTACAAACTGAATTTTCACTCAGTTGTTTCATTTCACATTTTGAACCGCGAACCTATAAGGAAGCCCTAACTGAAGATTCATGGGTCAACGCAATTCAGGAGGAGCTGAGTCAGTTTGGAAAGCTTGGTGTATGGAAGCTTGTGTACCTACCTGACGGACATAGGAAAATAAACACGAAGTGTGTGTTTAAGTATAAGAGAGACAACCGAGGGGTTATTATTCGTAACAAAGCTCGACTCGTGGTTCAGGGTTTTAGTCAGCAAGAGGGGATAGACTTCACAGAGGTTTATGAAAAGGATTCAAA
Organism: Helianthus tuberosus; assembly: GCA_030545235.1. Classification (NCBI taxonomy): domain Eukaryota; kingdom Viridiplantae; phylum Streptophyta; class Magnoliopsida; order Asterales; family Asteraceae; genus Helianthus; species Helianthus tuberosus. Next base: position 60,315,074 of record CM060445.1, read on the forward strand.
GTATATCAGCTGGATGCCAAGTCGGCATTCCTCTACAGCAAGGTGAAAGAAGAGGTGTATGTCGGTCAGCCACCGGGCTTTACCGACCCAATCCACAAAGACAAGGTCTACCTGCTAGACAAAGCGCAGTATGGTTTGCATCAGGCCCCGAGAGCCTAGTACAAGACACTTTCTCAACAATTGCTTGCCAACAGCTTTATACAAGGAAAAGTGGATGCTACCTTCTTCACAAAGGAAGTCGATGGTCATCTTCTGATTGTACAGATTTACGTTGATGATATAATCTTTGGGTCAACAAATGATGAACTCTGCAAAGACTTTGAGAAGGTGATGAAGCAGAAGTTTGAGATGTCTTCAATGGGTGAGATGAAATTCTTCTTAGGGCTCCAGGTCGACCAAATACCCGAGGGAACTTTCATACATCAAACGAAGTATGTTTAAGACGTTCTGGAGAAATTCGGGATGTCTGAGACTGCTCCAATGTCCACCCCATTAGCGACCAATCATGGTATCAACCCTAATCTCACCAGATAGAAGGTTGATGAAAAGCTATACTGCTCAATGATCGGTTCGCTGATGTACTTGACAGCATCCAGACCTGATATCATGTACCCAACCTGCCTCGCGGCCCAATATCAGTCGAGCCCTAGAGCTTCACACATGTCTATCGTCAAAAGGATTCTACGCTACCTGAAAGGAACCCCAAGCTTGGGGTTGTGGTATCCAAAGGATGGTGACTTCACGCTCGAAGGGTACTCTGATTTTGACTTCCGTTGCTGCAAAGTCAATGCTAAATCAACAACTGCAAGATGCAAATTTTTCGGACCCCGATTGGTTACAAGGCAATGTAAGAAGCAAACCTCTATTGCTTTATCAACATGTGAAGCAGAGTACGTATCTGCCAGCAGCTGCTATTCTCAGATCCTGTGGATTCAGCAACAGATGCGCGATTACAGTTTGCAATTTCTTACTTCACCTATTTTTGTTGATAATGAGGCAGCAATAAACATAACAAAAAATCCGGTACATCACGCTAAAACCAAACATATAGAAATTCGTCATCACTTCATACGCGATTGTTATGAAAAGAAGTTGATACGAATTGATAAAATCCACACCAATGAACAAAAGGCAGATTTACATACCAAAGATTTTGATAAAGCTCGTTTTCAATATCTTTTAAAACTAAATGGTATGAAATTGTGGTCGGATGCGGAGAAAATTATTGGCATTGATGAGGAGACCGAGGCAGATGTTGATGAGAAGCAGACTGCTTTAGTTTGTCGTATTTTTAGTTGTTTTGGTATTTAGGGGGAGATAGATAATATTTTCAGAAAATACAAAAACAATGAAAAATGCAAAAATCCAAAAACATGAGATATTTTCAAAATAAAAAAAGAACAATAGAAAACCCAAAAAGAGTTTGTGTAAAAAGGGGAAGTGATAGTACATCAGCTAGGCAGTTACGGTATGCTAAAGATATGTATTGTTTAAAAGACATTAAGTAGTCTCGCTGATGATATGCCGATAGGTTTTTATACACTCAGTAGACTTTTTGGTATATAAACCTAAAAACACAACTTGCCTATCTTCGTGGGGAACATCTTTTGGATATATAGGTAACCCCTGAAATCTTGTTTGGAGGGCTTTCTATTTCTGACATACTAGGTCTATGTGCTTGATGATATTGATGTCTGTCGTTAGTGACATGCAAAAACCTAATTAACCTAGGTAGCTAGGGTAAGCAGGGTATCGAATCCAGAAGAGTCTGTGGTTAATGCTAATTATTATTTGTTTGTAAATTTTACTAAACTAACTGATGATTATAAAACTGATATGGAATTAAAAACACATGAAACCAGTTACAGTTAAGAAAAAGATTGAGTCGTAATAAACAATGATGAGAAAAGGTGAGCACTCCCGGATTCAGATTCTGTAATCACTAATAACCTACTTCTGATTTTATTGGATGCTATTGATTGAATAGTAAATCTGTCACGTCTACCAATTACCTATGCAGTTCAAAATCTTAATATTAATTGATCAGATAAATATTAAAACAAGCATACATATGAATCATTCAATCAACAAAAGCATAATTGGATTTAACACATAATTATAACTCTGACTGTCACTCAGGATTTGTCTGTCACACAAATTATATAATCACGCAAATAGTCGGCTGTCACCCGACTACAAATCCAAATCTCAATACAAAACAGAAACTAGAATTAAAAGTTTCTCACAAGAATCATTCACCCGAAGTGTCCACGAGAGATTTAGCCGCTCATGATACTCGTCCGATCAAAAGCTTGAGATAGTGACGAAGACATGATGATGTTGATAAAGAGATTGAAAGCCTCTACTGCTGTCGAAGATGATGATGTCTCGTGATTGTCTCTGATCGTGTCCTTTGAAAATCACAATAAATTCCTCTCCTCAATCTATTCGGCCCAATTCCTTCTCAAGATGATGTCACCCGAATAGTGGAGCCCAATCCTTTTAAAGCATGTGCCGTCCACCTCTCTAAAACCATTGTGTGCGTGTATATGTTCTAAAATTTATGATGTATGTGACCAAAAACCCCCCCAAGTCACGTGATGTATGTTTAATGTTGTTCCTCAATGTTGCCGTACAAGAAGCCAACAACACAGCCGCCAATTCCTTTTATCTCTTATGTGTTTGTCTTTAATCCAGTCCAATATGCGGCCCAATAGGGAAGTCTACGTGACTTTCTTTCTTGCGTCTGTCGGCCCAATGTTCTTCAAAATCCAAGATGTCGGCCCACTTCCATGTATACGTGTGTGTGTGTATGATCTTCTTTCAATATATTATATTTCCTTTTATGATTAGGGTATTAAACCCTTTAAATGCCGCTCACAACTCAATCCATGCACTGGCGTATATTATCTACCGTAAGCTACGTTCTCAAACGTAAGCTATGCTTTGTATCTTCTGTGAAGATCACGGCTCCATCAATTTATTCAATTTCATCTTTCATTTAATTACCACTCACCCCTTGGACTTCATTGTTTCATAATTCTCTCACACACAAGCTATATATCAACTTTCAAATCATTACTTCCAAGTCCCTAAACTTCACTTCATCGCATGTTTCGCACATTTGAGTTATCTCCTGGCCCGAACAACTCCCGTTTCATCACTAAGCTCTCTAATTTCTCCATATTACGTGTTTTACCTGTAAAACCATAAAAACCCGTAGTTAACACATTCGAGACGTATAATCACGTAAAACGCATTAAAACACATAATAAAATACACTTTATGGCACGGGTTTCACACTCTCCATCACATCCCCACACTTAACATTGATTGTCCTCAAGCAACCATCACAAACATTACTCACCATATTAATAAATCACTTTCAAATCCCTTACCAAATTAGCAATTTAAGGTCCCAAGTCATACCCATCCCATAGACTGACACAATCAAGATTGACAATCTGACAAATATATGATATGAATTTAAAACAACTTAAGACTTACCTAACTAAAACTAACATGCTTATGATACTACACACATGCCACACGCCCCTCACAATGATCACTCCTCTCGGCTTAATCAAAACTAGCGTGTAATGTGCTAGTGTATATTTCACTCAAAACCAAATATGCTACTTTGCAATCATAAGCTTGTATAGCAATCACACCTCCACTGTATCAAATAACGTAATACATATCAAAAGGACTTTCGGGTGTTGGGTTAAGGGTAAAGGTAGGGATATATTTTTGGGTTTTTTATGTTTATATGGCGAACACAAATGAATATACCAAACCTTGACAACTTTATCCACAATAGTTTCTAACACGTTGGGTTATTTTCAAACCATTTATTCAACACGAACATAACAATGATTTTTTTTTTCTTTTTGTTTCCTTTTTTTCTTTTCATTTAATTTTTTTCTTTTGTTTTTTCTTCTTTTTTTTCAACAAACATCTAACATGTACTTATCATTCATGGTTTGTAAGCAAACGGGTCAAACAAGGTGTATCAAACGAAGGTTGAAAGGCTCAACATGGTTAACTAAGGTGGGTGAAATCAACAATCAACATATAGCACAATGAATGGATCCTAATGCCTTTATCATTTATGTGCACACGCTACACCACAGTCTCGGCACGTATCAAACTACACAAGTTCTAACACAAAGCAACATATGGCCTACACTCAGCAAATGAACATTTATAGCAATTCAACTAACAATTAAGTAGGCTCAAATATCTCACCGAATAAAAGGAATATAGGCTGCCGACACGTAGCATGTGTAATTCCTAAAGCATGTTACCCCTAGTTAGGCATCTCTTCTCAACCATTTTATAAAACTTGGCAGAAATACTCTCATGAAACTTAAAGGGACAACCATGACTAGGGATCTAATTTAGTTTAATATCAGTAGGAACCCTTTAGTGATTGAAAATGTTGGTTTTCATGTAGTTCAAGCATACTTGAGAAACAAAAATTTTAAAATTTTTCAATTTTCAAGCATTTAAGATCATCAATCCTACCATCCCTCTCTCAAGTTACCGCATCCCCACACTTGGGATACATTGTCCCCAATGTATGGTGCAATTTATAATCTAAATTCGAGAGATACCACCCGCAAACCATGAATGACTAATACCTAGACGACTCAACACAAGGAAACCACTCCCAACAAAAAAATTTCACACCACCAAATACACATAAAAAAATTAAACACAAGATAGATAAACACATGCACCTGATCAGAAAACAAGTGAGTGTCTGTGGCGGTGTAACTGTTGCGCTCAAAACTGGAGAATACGCATCCAGGGATTCTCTGATATCTCACCGGGGATGTTGTAAAACATCCCCACACTTGAATCATTGCATCCATTAAGATGGAACGTAGAAACCTGTCAAAACACAAACACACCAAAACGAGACCACACAAAAATACAATACAATACAATACTCTACATCCTCGGGCTGCCTCCCGAGAGCGCTAAGTTTATTGGTCTTCAGCCAGACCATACCTGATATGCTCAAGGTGGTTTAAATGGCATCTCTCGTGCAAAGAACACCTGTGCTGGTGAATGGTTAGTATCCCACTGCCATCCTTCACTACATATGGCATCCAAATGATCTGGGTTATCGAAATCTATCGACTGTAAAAATTCACCCTTAGTTTTCCTTTTGGGCTTCTTCTTTTCCTTCAACTGTGAGAACTCACCCATATTCACCTTAAGTGGTCTCTTCTTGGATTTGGTTGCATCCTCTGGTGACTTCTTTTCAAACTTGACTGATCTCTTTTTGTTTCTCATCTTGAGCCACCACGGTGATTTGACCACTTTATCCTTCACGACCTTTTCATCTTTAGACCTGTCAATCATAGCAACACTCTCTTTTGGGCCATCCTCATTAATTGGAGGATGAAACTTATTAGCAATATTAGAATAAGCATAAGTGTGAGACATAAAGTTTAAGGAAAACTTACGTGACCCGAAGACCATATTTACCGTATTAGCATTGCAATCAATGATAGTGTGACACATGTGTCACTGTGACCATCGAAAAAATACCAAATCAATGAAATATTGTATTTCATACTTGGGATTTGTATAAATATGTGTATCATTTGCACATATCGATTCTTGTTTGATTTCAAGCTCTAAATCGCTTTCTGGAAGGTTATACGCGATCTGATGCATAAATATAACCAGTTTAATGCAACGAACACTCTGGAATAGTGAAATAGGCTTAAAATACCTTAAATAACCTTTACATAACTTAGAAATAAGTTTTGGATGGTTTGGTATGCCGAAATCAAGTTAATTCGCTTACAGGGACTAAATTTGACAAACTGCGAAAGTATGCCAATTTGAACTGTAACAGACATTATGGAACATGACCATAAGTTAAAAACACCTTAAATATCCTTTGTATAGCTTAGAAATAGGCTTTGAGGGGTTCGGTGTGCTAAAATAAACTTTAGGGTCATGCAGGGACTAAAAGCGTCAAAAAGTGCATAAGTTTGCATTTTCGCGCATAACTTACGTTCTGAATACATCCGGACATCCAAAAATTTATGTAAGCACTAAAATATTTTATTTTTGTGTTTGGCATAAGAAAAATCCATTCGTCGCTCAATTTGGATCGTTTTTCGCGCTTATGCGCATTCCGTCGTAATTAACCGAACAACGCAATCGTACGGCCAAACGAACTGACATCCGGCACATTTTTGAGCATGTTTCATGTCCCCTATACTTTAACATCCTTATAAAGCTTACAAATGGGTTTGACGGGTGTTAGAAGTGCCAAAACACGACGATACACGCACAGGGGCATGTTCTGCCAATTTTCAAATTCTGGTCTGCAGGTCCTTGCGCACCTCAACACTCTGAGTGTTGCGGTGCGCAAGCAGGGGCCAGATGCAGCAAAACATTTTTTCTCAGCTGTTAATAGCCTTTAACCCCTCCAAAGGCCAAGGCCAAGTGTCAAAACCCTATGGTGAGTGCCAATTGAGTTACCACAACCTTCCAACAAGTGTACGGCTTAGATCGTGCCCCCTTTTCGAAGAAACGATCCTAACGGTGAACCAAAAACTATAAATACCCACCTTATGTTCACTCATTCCTCACATTTGAATCTGATTCTACACTCTCTAAGTGGAAGTTTATGCTTCCTAACTGAGAGTGAATCGGGTTCGAATCTTGCGGGGACCCTTTGTAAGTATTCCTTCGTTCTTCTATTGTTTTTTTGAGTCTGAAAGTCAAACTTTGTTTGACTTTCTGCATTGACCAGTTTATGGTCAATGCAAAGTTCGGTTGAACTTCATAACATGAGCGTGATCACGATGGTTATAGTCCCTAGTGACTATACCTACTGATTACCACGTTATCTAGGCTCAGTGACGAGCCGTAGTTTCGGCCAAAATACGTATTCTTGCGTATTTTGTAACCAAACTACTTGTGGGTATCAAAACCGTTTGTTTTGATACCCAACCTATTTTCTAACTTAGTTAAGCATGTTTTAACATGCTTAGCTCGTCACTTTTAGTTTTGTGCTTGTCTAGGGTCGTAAGGGTAAGCGATCTAATCAATCGCTTATACCTTCGAACCCGACCCACTTGGTCGATCAGTAGGATCCGACCAAGCACATTAGGTGACCATAGCATATAGGGAATAACCTTTCGAGGTTATACCTTATGGTCACTTCGTTTAAGTAGTTGTATGATAGGTAGTTTATATGCCTTAGGTAAATTACCAAAATACCCTTTTCATGTATAATTGGTAATTAAGCATATGTAACATAACTTTTGATATCTAAACTGATTTGGCAACAATATTAGACATGTTAAGGCATATTTTGCTTGTCATAGGACTAGTTACGCGTTCCGAACGCGTTTTACGCGAACGACGCGTTAAAGTAGCATAAGCTACCTAAACGGGTCGTGATGGGTCGTAAGCACTTAGGTTTGGTTTCATTTTAGTATGTGGGCTTTGTTAAACCATATTACATGAGTTCCCCTACCCATTTGGTTTACGAACCCTCATTCTATCCGATCTTCCAATTTAGGTCCGGTATATTAACATAGTTACCTATATTAGGTGCCGTTTGATATCCGAGATCTCTAGCATTGTTTGGTTGTTACTCAAGGACTACTAAGCAATCTCATGTGAGTACATAGACCCCTCTTTTACTGTTTTCAAACTGTTTTGGGGTGGAACACATGTGCTTACTTGTTACTTTCGTGCCTTTCATGTTTTCACACCATATACTTGCTATGTTCATTAGTACACTATTAGTACATTGTTTTACATTACATTTTATGCTATGTATGTCCATCATGTGCATACTTAGTACATTTTCATTTCATCACATGCTATGTATGTTCATTTGTTGCATACTTAGTACATTTTCATTTCATCATATGCTTACATTTTGGTATGACATTTGGGTTGTTTAAATGGGACAATACATTCATTAACATTAGCTACGCCGTTCGTTAGTAGGTAGTGGTACCATAGGAATTGACAACTCCCGTTCCTGAAATCCTGGGTAGGTGTGGATTGGAAGGAATGACCGAATTCGATATACTTAACGTAGATAAACCTTTAAATTGTTTAAGGGTTTATCGCCACAGTCTCAAGGCTTGGATGTATGCATTTTCACAACACCGCATAGATGTTTGTATCAGTATAGCATGCATTTCCACAAAACATAACCTTGATTTAAACCGAGTTTTACTTCAATACTTTGTCTTGTGCGTTTCACCTATGGTTTAGTTGATGCATTTTACTCGCCATACATATCATTTTGGTTACACATTACATGATTTACATTTGACACATAAACACTTTTGACATTGATTATACAATACATGATTTACATCTTGACATAAACATTTTGACATATTATTCAGTACATTTGGTAATTGGTTTAAACATAGACATCTTACATTGTCGGTTTGGTTTGAGTAAGTGATTTAAGTAACGAGGCGTGTGTAATATGATACAAGCATGGTGGATATGCCGCTGGTACTTCCTATAAATAAATGCTTGTATGGTATTACATATCGTAGCGTTAATTGAATCATTTCAATTTAGACATATAACATTTTATACAAATAACATACTTTTCACAAGACATTGTTTTACAAACAACTTATCTTATACAAACTCATTTTACATGGTTATTCATTTAACCATACATTATTCTCTTATTTATACATATCATCTGAACTTATTGTTTTTCAAACGATTTACAAAACAAATCAATTTACAAGGTTCATGACAAAACTTTATTAAACATTTTCTTAAACTTAAGTCATGAATCCCATTTTCACAAAACCTATGTACTCGCCGACATTTTTATGCTGACGTACCTATTTTCACATGTGTTTCAGGAAATGATGCATAGGATTGATCAAGATACACTTAGGCGGACTTGGGCCTTAGTGACAATAAAAGATGGAAGAATAGTTAATTTTGTTATACTTCTTTGTTTGTTAAGACATTGTAACTCTTTTAATCAATAAAACAATATTTCAATTTTCCTTGTGTTATGAAACAATGATTCTGTTACAACACTCCCCGATGTTTCCGCCACGTTTTGTTGTTCTACGTGGTCGGGGTGTGATAGAAAAGTTGGTATCAGAGCTCATGGTTATAGGGAATTAGGTTATTAGTAATACTTTAACCTAGTCTATAACCTTCCTAGGACCCTAACGCGAGTTTACTTGCGTTTAGTCATAAAACAATACCGTCACCTATCCTTAGGCGACAACCACAACAAGAACACAAATTTCAAAACCACTTTGAAAAGCAATCATCTGTTCTAGGATGATTGATTACTATGTTTTGAACCCTCAGTTATAAGGTTTGAACCCTCTGTTAGAAGGTTTTGAACCCCTTTGAATTTTCAAAATCTCGTCAAAGTTTGGGTCGTATAATGTGAACACATGCAAACTGGAAGAGTGAATGCCTGTACCCTGAGTTTTCTGTCGAAGGCTAGAGTGTTCGTACAAATCCGCAGTATCGGACCAGTCACTCTTACCTGGGAACTCTTGGGGTGAGTGTTCACTTATAGGCGAGCATGTCTTCAGTGATACATTAATATGATCCGCTTACTTTGATTTGTCACCGTCTCATTTGTTTGCCTTAGGTAACAAACAAATGATCGCAAATTCTTATGCATTGCCATTCTGTTTTGTTTAGCCGATGACGTTTCACTTGTTTCTTCCTATGTCTTTCATTTTTCTAGAATGTCTCTTCCTCTCAGCAACGGTCAAATGTCCGAGAAAATCGCCAAATTTGCCCACCAAATAGGCGAAGTGATTCTGAAGACCGTGGATTTAGGCATTGCCATGTCTCGTGTCACACCCCCAAAATCCACCTGCGGAGTACCGTCCGCTTGAGGGCGTGACCGACCAGGATCCAGCCACCAATTATACTGAGCATTGGATAATAGTAAGGATGATTACCAACCATAATGGTTAGTAAACATCATAGTTTAAAGTTCAAATGTTTAAGTTCAAAATAACAGTTAAGTAAGTAGCGGAAGCATAGATAAAATGGTTTAGACAAAGTTCATAGTTCAAATTATTTAGAACCCAATCATGCGGGTTTAGGCGACCACTACACTTCCCAAGCAGCAGCTCCTCAGTCACTGGTTACCTGCAAAGCATGCAGTAAGGGGTCAACAATAATGCTGAGTGAGTTCACTAGTTGTCCAGTTTTAATTACCAAAAACTTGTTTCACCAGTTAATTTATCCGTTTATACATGCCATGGGGAGCTACCCCAAAAGTTAGCGACTAAACTGTTTTTCCAATACCGAACACTAGGTGACCGTTGCGTATCCGCAAGAAAGTGCCCCGATGTCAATGTTCTATCATCATTGACGGATGCCTGAGTACATTAGTTCACGACCGATCCCATACCTTGGCACGGTGTGAGGTTGGTTAGACCTAAATAGCGCTATCAACTAATAACCCGTTCGCCTGGCCCCGGCGACTAATCGGTATTAAGTAGTAGGGACTTTAAGTGATAGAGTTTCGTTTAGTGCCGTTGGTTGCAATCCGTATAAACAGTAATTAACTAAAAGGTTCCCAATAACAAGGGAAGAAAAGTAAGTTGTATCCCTTATAAAGGGATAGTGTTGTTTTTAGTTCCGTTTCCCAAACCACCGGGAATACATGCTTTAGGTTGTGAACTCACCTTGGGTTGCTCGGTAGATTAGTTACCCGGTTGATCACGTTGGTCACCACGTCCTAGCATGGTTACCAATATAGGTCAAGTTGGGGTACAAGTATTCACGTATAATCTACACATAACTAACACATAGCATGCTCAACATATAATTACAGCAACAGTTGGTAGTCTACACGTAGCCCACTTAAACAGTAACAATCATGTACAGTGAATGCACTTAGGCCCAATAACTAACAGCCCAGTCGAGACCAGGACACTCAGTTGCGAGTCGCAACCGGAGGTTGCGGCTTGTCACGTCTTGGTTACGAGTCGCAACAAGTGTTTCGTCCTGTTATGTCCTGGTTGCGAGTCGCAACAAGGGTTGCGACTTGTCATGTTGTGGTTGCGAGTCGTAACCGGGCGGTCTCGAGTCGCAACCGGGCGGTCTCGAGTCGCAACCGGGCGGTCTCGAGTTGTCAAGGTTTGGTTGCGAGTCGCAACCGGGGGTTGCGAGTCGCAACCTCGGAAACGTGCACAAGAAACCTTCTAGAACCTGGCAGATGTACTAACCAATACAATTGCAATTTCATGAGATTTTGTACTGGCCAATAAGAGTGCATAAACATGTTTTATTGTCTACTACCAAATGAAAATGGATCAAACAGTGGGCTTTTCAAATATTCATCCCATCTTCATACAGTTCATCATACATTCATGCTTGTTCATCATATTTTCGGTTTCTAACATTAATCACAAATATCATCATGAACAACAAATCACACATTCGATCATACCCGTTTAATGGTTTCAAGTCATCACATAACATCTCCAAAATCTATCCTAATCCGAATAACATGATGCTTTCTATTCACATGTGCAAGCCGGTTTTATGAACATTCACATTTAATGATTTGAATCACATTTCAATACAAGATATCATGAACTCATTGTGCAATATATATATATCCGAAGCATGTCAACCGATTATCAAATATATACATCCGATTCATCATTCAATCATTGACAACAATCTACTATCAAATAAGCAATATACTCAATCAAATATCCAACTAATCAAGTAGTTTGTGCATCATGAACCATCATTTTAAGTCAAACAACTACAATACACTAACCGGTTGGATGGAGGGTACAAAAGATCGATGAACCAAGTTCCGAGTGATGACCACAAGCTTGAACCGAGAGCTCCTTGTTGTTGTTTCCGGTTTGATCCGAGAGAGGGAGAGGAGAGGAGGTGAGTTTGATGTTAGAACTTTAGGGTTTTAGGGTTTTTAGAGAGAGAGAGAGGGAGAGTGTGTGAGAGTGAGTGTGGGAGTAGTGTGTTGCAAAAATGGTGAAGGTTGTGATGGTAGCCGGTTATAAACTTCAAGTGAGTAAGGGGGGTGTTTCCGGGTGGGCTAAGGTTACGGCCCAACCGGCCCATGTGTTTCTTGTTTACTCGAGACCGAGTGGTCTCGAGTCGGGTTCGGTTCGAGTCACATATATATATATATATAATACGTACACATAATTTATTACAAGGATCACATAGCACACCAAAACAATTTATAAACTTTCACTTAATAATAATATGCATATACGCTAAGTGATTTCAAGGTGTTCGTTCGGGAAAAACCTAGAATGTCACATTATCCCCAAGTTTTAAGAACTTTCGTCCCGAAAGTTAAAGCAGCCACTGACAAGCTAGTAAAAGTGAGAGCGTTTCAACGGGGTGTCACATCATCCCCCCGTTAGTTTGGAATTTCGTCCCGAAATTCAGTTGTAGCTTCAGTGCTGGGGGTTTCATTTGGGAACAGGTGGGGATACTTGCGCTTCATCTGGTCTTCCCGCTCCCAGGTAAACTCTGGGCCACGGCGTGAGTTCCAACGAACTCGCACGAGAGGTATCTGGCTACGTTTGAGGGTTTTGATCTCACGATCCGTGATCTCGACCGGTTCCTCAGTAAAGTGTAGCTGTTCGTCAATAGTAAGTTCCTTGTAAGGAATGACGAGTGTTTCATCTGACAGGCACTTCTTTAGATTAGACACGTGGAAGACGTTGTGCACAGCACTCAGTTCTTCAGGCAGATTCAATCTGTAAGCGGCCGTACCGATCTTTTCGGTCACTTCAAAGGGTCCGACATATCTTGGATTGAGCTTACCCCGCTTTCCAAAACGAACCACACCCTTCCAGGGTGAGACCTTAAGTAGAGCCCGTTCACCAACCTGGAACTCTTGCGGTTTCCTGTCTTTGTCAGCGTAGTACTTTTGACGATCACGAGCTGCCGCCATGCGTTGCCTAATCTGGGCAATCTTTTCTGTGGTGTCGACTACATGTTCCGGGCCTGTGATCTGGCTGTCACCAACCTCAGCCCAGCAGAGAGGCGATCGACATTTACGGCCGTACAATGCCTCAAAGGGTGCTGCCTGAATGCTGGTGTGGTAGCTGTTGTTGTAGGTGAATTCTACCAACGGTAGGTGCTTCTCCCAATTCTTGCCAAAATCGATCACACATGCCCTAAGCATGTCTTCGAGGGTTTGGATGGTGCGTTCAGACTGCCCATCCGTTTGCGGATGATAAGCGGTGCTCATGTCTAAACGTGAGCCAAAAGATTTGTGCATGGCTTGCCACAACTCAGAAGTAAAACGCGCGTCTCGATCAGAAATAATAGAGGTAGGCACTCCGTGCTTCGAGACCACTTCTTTTAAGTATACCTCTGCTAGGGTGGAGAACTTATCTGTTTCTTTGATAGGCAAGAAGTGTGCAGACTTAGTCAAGCGATCCACTATCACCCAAATGGTGTCATTTCCGCGCTGCGACCTAGGCAGGCTAGTAACAAAATCCATGGAAATCTGCTCCCATTTCCATTGCGGGATCTCTGGCTGTTGAAGTAGGCCTGACGGTTTCTGATACTCAGCCTTGACCCTTGCACAAGTCAAACATTTCCTGACATAGGTAGCTATGTGGGCTTTCATGCCGGGCCACCAATAGGTAGCCCTCAAGTCGTGGTACATCTTATCTGAACCCGGATGTACTGAGTAACGGGACTTGTGAGCTTCATCCATCACAAGGTCACGTAAATTTCCATAAAGCGGAACCCATATGCGTCCGGCTACGTAGAAAGCACCGTCTTCTTTTTGTTCCAATCGTTGTCTCGATCCTCGTAGGGACTCGGCCCTGACGTTCTCGGCTTTCAATGCTTCAACCTGAGCATTCCGAATTTGAGTAGGGAGGTTCGAGTGGATAGTGAGCTGTAAGGCACGAACACGCTTGGGTTTGGTCTCCTTTCTGCTGAGGGCATCGGCTACCACATTAGCCTTGCCTGGATGATATTTGATTGCACATTCGTAGTCATTTAGGAGTTCGACCCATCAGCGTTGCCGCATATTCAACTCCTTTTGTCCCATTATGTGCTGGAGACTCTTGTGATCAGTGTAAATCGTGCACTTGGTTCCGTACAAGTAGTGTCTCCAAAGCTTGAGCGCGAAGACCACAGCTCCAAATTCTAAGTCATGCGTCGTATAGTTTCGTTCGTGGACCTTGAGTTGTCGCGAGGCGTAAGCGATAACTTTCTCGCGTTGCATCAATACGCAGCCAAGTCCTTGAATAGAAGCGTCGCAGTAAACGACGAAGTCGTCGGTACCTTCGGGTAAGGAGAGGATAGGAGCACTACAAAGGTTCTTCTTTAGTTCCTGGAAGGCAGATTCCTGAGCATTACTCCATTTGTAAGCAACACCCTTCTGAGTGAGTGTCGTAAGTGGTTGAGCGATCTTAGAGAATCCCTTGATAAATCTTCGATAGTATCCTGCCAATCCCAAGAATTGGCGAACTTCGGTCGGGGTCTTAGGCGCAGGCCAATTCTTAATGGACTCAATCTTAGCAGGGTCAACATGAATCCCTTCCTGATTGACGATGTGTCCGAGGAAATGGACTTCTCTAAGCCAGAAATCACATTTTGAGAATTTGGCGTACAGTTGCTCATTGCGAAGGAGCTCGAGAATAAGACGTAGGTGTTGTTCATGCTCCTCTTGGCTCTTCGAGTAGATTAGGATGTCGTCGATGAATACGATTACGAATTTATCGAGGTAGGGTTTGCACACTCGGTTCATGAGATCCATGAAGATTGCAGGTGCGTTGGTCATACCGAAAGGCATAACAAGGAATTCGTAGTGACCATAGCGGGTTCTAAAAGCAGTCTTAGAGATGTCCTCGTCGCGGACTCTCAGCTGGTGATAACCCGATCGCAGATCAATCTTGGAATAATAGCTCGACCCTTGCAGCTGGTCGAACAGGTCATCGATACGGGGAAGTGGATAGCGGTTCTTGATGGTAACCTTGTTAAGTTCGCGGTAGTCGATGCACATTCGGAATGAGCCATCTTTCTTTTTGACGAAGAGCACTGGGGCTCCCCAGGGTGATGAACTAGGACGGATAAAACCTTTGTCCAAAAGTTCTTGTAGTTGAGTAGAAAGCTCCTTGAGCTCCGCGGGGGCTAATCGATAAGGTGCACGAGCTATAGGCGCTGCTCCGGGAGCTAACTCGATTTGGAATTCGACCTGGCGGTGAGGAGGGAGTCCAGGTAGTTCCTCCGGGAATACCTCGGGATAGTCGCGTACCACTGGAAAATCTTCAATCCTATTTTCCATTTTCTGTGTGTCGGTAATGAGTGCTAAGATAGCGGTGTGCCCTTTTCGCAGATACTTCTGGGCCTTTAAGAATGAAATGATGCCTGTGACTTCTCCGCTCTTGTCGCCTTGAACTATAAGAGGTTTTCCAGGGGGACGGGGAATACGAATAGCTTTCTCTTGGCAGAGGATTTCAGCTCGATGTTTGGATAACCAATCCATCCCAATGATGACGTCGAAGCTTCCAAGAACGATGGGGAAAAGATCAATACAGAAGGTCTGACCAGACAACTCTAATTTGCAGTTACGAATTATGTGTGAGGCCTCGAGGTTTCTACCATTAGCTATTTCAACGGTGTGCTTAGAGCTCAGCGGCGTAAGAGTGAGCTTAAGTTTCTTACTAATACGTAGGGATACATAACTAGCATCTGCTCCGGAATCAAATAGCATGGAAACACAACGATCATTAAGTAGGAACTTACCCGCCACAACGTTGGGGTCATTCCTTGCTTCCCCAGCTCCAATCACAAAAGCTTTTCCTCTAGCACCATTTCCAGCATTGTTGTTATTGTTCCCAGCACCCTGATTGTTGTTGTTCTGATTCAGTTCAGGGCAATCCTTTCGCATGTGCCCCGTTGCTCCACACTTGAAGCATCCACGGTTGTTTCCTTGTTGCTGCTGTTGCTGATTCTGCCTAGCGGGGAACTGGCTTCGGCAGTCTTTGGCTTCGTGCCCCATCTTGTTGCATCGTTGACACTGACCTTTTCCACATGGCCCACTGTGATGTCGGTTACATTTGTTACACTTAGGGTGGTTTCCTCGATAGCCACCCTGTTGCTGAGGGCTCTTGTTGCTCTCAGTCTTCCTTTGTTGAACTGGGGCCTGAGTGGGGTTTGCATCCTTTCCCTGACTTCCATCCCACTTTCGCTTGTTATCGCCAGAAGTTCCAGCAGTAGCACCAATCCTCTTAGGCAGCTTGCCCTCTTCCACAGCCTGGTTGGTAAGTTTGTGAGCAAGGCGAACCACGGGCTGTATGGTATTGAGGTTGGCTGAGGTCACATGACTTCTGATTTCGGGGACCAAGCCTTTGATGTACAACTCGATCCTTCGATACATAGGTTGAGACATGTTCGGGCAAAGTGCAGCATAGTCGTTGGACTGCTTGGTGTAGGTCTCAATCTCTGACCCAACCATCTTGAGTGCATAGTACTCGTTCTCGAGCTTGTGGATGTCATCCCTGTGACAGTATTCCTCTTTGATCATGTCCTTGAAGTCTTCCCATGCAGTAGCATTAGCAGTTTCCAGACCAAGCATCTGAATCTGTGCTTTCCACCATGAAAGCGCGTTTCCTTCAAGCGTACCAGTTGCGTACTTAACCCAGTTAGCAGGGGGACACTCGCAGACAGCAAAGACAGCTTCGGCCTTTTCAATCCAGTGCAGGAGGCCTATGGCACCCTCAGTGCCGTTGAAAGGGAGAGGCTTGCCATCCATGAAGGTTTTGAAAGTACAAACACGTGGCTGTGCAGGCGCAGGCTGACCTGTTGCGAGAAGTGAAGCGAATAGGTTTAGAGGTGAAAAGACGATGTGGGGGTAGGATCTAGACATCCTATAGCAACGAGTTTACCTCCAGGGTGAGCTGCGAAAGCTGCAGCCACCGTATTGAGCAAGTTGGCGAATTGAGCCTGAGTCATGTTAACGCTTCCTCTTCCGCGTCCACTCATTGTCTTCATAACCAGAAAACACAGTATGAGTGTGATGTCGTAACGTAGCGAGAATAAGATAGAAGAGGGAGGTGTATCTATCTAATTAGGCACACTAGTATGTATAGCAGAGCAGAAAGCATAAGACAAATCAAGCAAGTAAACATAGGTCCGAGCTATGAGGTCAGATAAGTCGAGTCTTGCCCTTGGAGTGTAGTGTCGTCACGAGTCACGGGTTATAGTCTGGTTTTTCTCAAAAAGATTTTTCCTTTTTAAAACCAAGTTCACTATAACCAATGGCTCTGATACCAATCTGTCACACCCCCAAAATCCACCTGCGGAGTACCGTCCGCTTGAGGGCGTGACCGACCAGGATCCAGCCACCAATTATACTGAGCATTGGATAATAGTAAGGATGATTACCAACCATAATGGTTAGTAAACATCATAGTTTAAAGTTCAAATGTTTAAGTTCAAAATAACAGTTAAGTAAGTAGCGGAAGCATAGATAAAATGGTTTAGACAAAGTTCATAGTTCAAATTATTTAGAACCCAATCATGCGGGTTTAGGCGACCACTACACTTCCCAAGCAGCAGCTCCTCAGTCACTGGTTACCTGCAAAGCATGCAGTAAGGGGTCAACAATAATGCTGAGTGAGTTCACTAGTTGTCCAGTTTTAATTACCAAAAACTTGTTTCACCAGTTAATTTATCCGTTTATACATGCCATGGGGAGCTACCCCAAAAGTTAGCGACTAAACTGTTTTTCCAATACCGAACACTAGGTGACCGTTGCGTATCCGCAAGAAAGTGCCCCGATGTCAATGTTCTATCATCATTGACGGATGCCTGAGTACATTAGTTCACGACCGATCCCATACCTTGGCACGGTGTGAGGTTGGTTAGACCTAAATAGCGCTATCAACTAATAACCCGTTCGCCTGGCCCCGGCGACTAATCGGTATTAAGTAGTAGGGACTTTAAGTGATAGAGTTTCGTTTAGTGCCGTTGGTTGCAATCCGTATAAACAGTAATTAACTAAAAGGTTCCCAATAACAAGGGAAGAAAAGTAAGTTGTATCCCTTATAAAGGGATAGTGTTGTTTTTAGTTCCGTTTCCCAAACCACCGGGAATACATGCTTTAGGTTGTGAACTCACCTTGGGTTGCTCGGTAGATTAGTTACCCGGTTGATCACGTTGGTCACCACGTCCTAGCATGGTTACCAATATAGGTCAAGTTGGGGTACAAGTATTCACGTATAATCTACACATAACTAACACATAGCATGCTCAACATATAATTACAGCAACAGTTGGTAGTCTACACGTAGCCCACTTAAACAGTAACAATCATGTACAGTGAATGCACTTAGGCCCAATAACTAACAGCCCAGTCGAGACCAGGACACTCAGTTGCGAGTCGCAACCGGAGGTTGCGGCTTGTCACGTCTTGGTTACGAGTCGCAACAAGTGTTTCGTCCTGTTATGTCCTGGTTGCGAGTCGCAACAAGGGTTGCGACTTGTCATGTTGTGGTTGCGAGTCGTAACCGGGCGGTCTCGAGTCGCAACCGGGCGGTCTCGAGTCGCAACCGGGCGGTCTCGAGTTGTCAAGGTTTGGTTGCGAGTCGCAACCGGGGGTTGCGAGTCGCAACCTCGGAAACGTGCACAAGAAACCTTCTAGAACCTGGCAGATGTACTAACCAATACAATTGCAATTTCATGAGATTTTGTACTGGCCAATAAGAGTGCATAAACATGTTTTATTGTCTACTACCAAATGAAAATGGATCAAACAGTGGGCTTTTCAAATATTCATCCCATCTTCATACAGTTCATCATACATTCATGCTTGTTCATCATATTTTCGGTTTCTAACATTAATCACAAATATCATCATGAACAACAAATCACACATTCGATCATACCCGTTTAATGGTTTCAAGTCATCACATAACATCTCCAAAATCTATCCTAATCCGAATAACATGATGCTTTCTATTCACATGTGCAAGCCGGTTTTATGAACATTCACATTTAATGATTTGAATCACATTTCAATACAAGATATCATGAACTCATTGTGCAATATATATATATCCGAAGCATGTCAACCGATTATCAAATATATACATCCGATTCATCATTCAATCATTGACAACAATCTACTATCAAATAAGCAATATACTCAATCAAATATCCAACTAATCAAGTAGTTTGTGCATCATGAACCATCATTTTAAGTCAAACAACTACAATACACTAACCGGTTGGATGGAGGGTACAAAAGATCGATGAACCAAGTTCCGAGTGATGACCACAAGCTTGAACCGAGAGCTCCTTGTTGTTGTTTCCGGTTTGATCCGAGAGAGGGAGAGGAGAGGAGGTGAGTTTGATGTTAGAACTTTAGGGTTTTAGGGTTTTTAGAGAGAGAGAGAGGGAGAGTGTGTGAGAGTGAGTGTGGGAGTAGTGTGTTGCAAAAATGGTGAAGGTTGTGATGGTAGCCGGTTATAAACTTCAAGTGAGTAAGGGGGGTGTTTCCGGGTGGGCTAAGGTTACGGCCCAACCGGCCCATGTGTTTCTTGTTTACTCGAGACCGAGTGGTCTCGAGTCGGGTTCGGTTCGAGTCACATATATATATATATATAATACGTACACATAATTTATTACAAGGATCACATAGCACACCAAAACAATTTATAAACTTTCACTTAATAATAATATGCATATACGCTAAGTGATTTCAAGGTGTTCGTTCGGGAAAAACCTAGAATGTCACATCTCGTCTCAACAATGAAGCCTCTCGTCTCAACAATGAAGCCACTCAAGAGCCACTGAAGGAAGCAGAAGTCAAGCCTGCACCAAGATCAAGGAAGCGTACGGCTTCAAGGAAACCCGCAGCAGTTATACCAAATCAAGCAGGGCCTAGCCAGAAGGCAACACCACCTGCTAAGAAGCAATACAAGGGAACGGCACCGTTATGCAACAAATGTAAGGGGCATCACCTAGCTCACTTACAGTGTCGTCTGTTTGTATCATGTGGGCGAGTTGGTCACCTGGCAAGTGCTTGTCGATATAACCCGAACCAAGGTGGACCAAATCAACCCCAAGTCAACCCTACTCAAGCTCGTTTTCCGCCTGGTACTTGCTACAACTGTGGCGAGACGAGCCATTACAGGAACAACTGCCCGACGATTGTCAGTGCAAATCCGACCCTTGGATGAGCAATTGGCTGAACAAAGGATGTTGTTGTCCTATGCTTTTGTTCTTTTGTTATCCTTGTAATGTGAAACAATCTGTTTTGTTCATAAATAAATTATTGTTCACAATTCTGATATACGAGTATAGTTACATGTGTGTATGACTTTTCCTATGATACCTGTATTAAGGAACTATGTTCCTTACAAACTACTCTTGTGATTCTCTCTTTCAAATGATCGCTCATGATTCCCTCGAAAATTTTAAGTACTCGTTTCACTCTATGAAACAAAGTACAGAAAATAAAGTGACATTATAAGTAATCATGCTTCTGCACATCTGTGCCTTTGAATCTTTAGTTAAATAACTAAGGGTATTTTCAAATCTCATACCCATTACGTTTTGATTTTTCAACATACACAGTACAAGTATTTCAAAAACAATCTTCATGATCTCAAAACATTTCATATAGTTTGAAAACAATTTTTTTTAAAAAAAAGCATTGTCTATATTATTTCAAAAACATTGGCTATGTTTTCAAAAAAAAAAAACAACCTTCATAATTTCAAAATGTTTCATATAGTCTGAAGACAATATTAACACAGTACATTTTCGTATCAAGTGCATGATTTCGAAAAGCATCATTCATGTTTTTTAAAAACCTTATACATAATTTCAAAATTCATCTCGCATGATTTTAAAACATTTTTATAAATATACTCAACTAGTACACCTACTTTATGATTTCAAAAGTTTTATATATAAGGTTTCAAAAACATTGAACACATTTTTTTTAGAACCCCATGCATAGTTTTCAAAAATATTTTTCCTCATACATTGACTTAACTTTCAGATTCTGCTTCATATGTCGCCTTGACATATCTAGCATCTCAACTTCATAAGCATTTTTACTTCATGTTTTGACTTAGGCACATCCAGTGCAAGGTTTAAAAACATGTTTCAAAACATCTTCAACTTCTAAAATCCATATGGGATCTTGTTATCTTCACATTTAGACCCTTGTGGATGATTATCATTCAGATCAGAGTCCTTAATTGGATTCCTTATGTATCTAAATTCGAACATTTCGGTTCCTTAAAATCGAAATCGAATTTTTCTTTTAAAAAAAACTTTCTATCTTTATAGTTAGATTCTTGATAATGTTTAAAGTACCAAATGAAATCCACGAGATGGATTCCTGGTGTGCTTTAAATACATGTGCTCTGTTAGTAAAACAAATTAACAAATAAACAATCTTTGTGGTTATATGACTATGTGTTTATATATTTTGTGTTTTCTTTTATGCATTTTTGTGTTTTTGTATACTCTGGATATTCGTTATCCAAATCCTCGCAGAATCTTTCATATCTTCATATGAGGGATTCGTAGCAGGATATTCAAAAGGTACTACCTTAAATCCTTAATGGGCTTCTATGTAATAGTTAAGACCCTTGGATTATATAGTACCACCCTATGATTCATAAGAGACCCTTTTAGTGGTCTAGTCAAAAAGATTGATTCACAATCTGGTTAAAGAACGACATCTAGTGATGTAGCTGAACAGACTCCTTGATAGTCTATTTAGATCATTTATTGATTTAATTAAAAGGACTTTATGGCGGTCTAGTCACACTCATCACAGGATTGTTCATGTGGTTTTACCCTACACATTATAAAATAGACTGTGTGAACTGTGCAAGGAATTGTCTAATTATGGACGCGTACATAATTATGAAATTTAGTGCACAGAAACCCAGTAAGATTTATCATGTGTAAGAACCGATAGTGGCAACAATAACGTAACGTGAACAATGTAATGGAGGTACGGTGGACGCACCAATGACGCTTCATATACTTGTATATAAGTATCCCTCTTACATTGCAGGCATGATGTTATTAAAGTTACTAGAAGTTCAGAACCCTAACCAATGTTGTTCGATCTTTTCAACTTCATGTTTCAAGCTCTCACAAGTTTCCTCTAAATAAAATTTCGGGACGAAATTTCCTAAAGTAGGGGAGACTGTGACACCTGTGTCACTGTGACCATCGAACAAATACCAAATCAATGAAATATTGTATTTCATACTTGGGATTTGTATAAATATGTGTATCATTTGCACATATCGATTCTTGTTCGATTTCAAGCTCTAAATCGCTTTCTGGAAGGTTAGACGCGATCTGATGCGTAAATATAAATATTTTAATGCAACGAACACTCTGGAATAGTGAAATGGGCTTAACATACCTTAAATAACCTTTACATAACTTAGAAATAAGTTTGGATGGTTTGGTATGCCGAAATCATGTTAATTCGTTTACAGGGACTAAATTTGACAAACTACGAAAGTATGCCAATTTGAACTGTAACAGACATTCTGGAACATGACCATAAGTTAAACACACCTTAAATATCCTTTGTATAGCTTAGAAATAGGCTTTGAGGTGTTCGGTGTGCTAAAATAAACTTTAGGGTCATGCAGGGACTAAAAGCGTCAAAAAGTGCATAAGTTTGCATTTTCGCGCATAACTTACGTTCTGAATACATCCGGAGATCCAAAATTTATGTAAGCACTAAAATATTTTATTTTAGTGTTTGGCATAATAAAATACATTCGTCACTCAATTTGGATCGTTTTTCGCGCTTATGCGCATTCCGTCGTAATTAACCGAACAACGCAATCGTACGGCCAAACGAACTGACATCCGGCACATTTTTGAGCATGTTTCATGTCCCCTATACTTTAGCATCCTTATAAAGCTTAAAAATGGGTTTGACGGGTGTTAGAAGTGCCAAAACACGACGATACACGCACAGGGGCCTGTTCTGCCAATTTTCAAATTCTAGTCTGCAGGTCCTTGCGCACCTCAACACTCTGAGTGTTGCGGTGCGCAAGCAGGGGCCAGATGTAGCAACACGTTTTTTCTCAGCTGTTAACAGCCTTTAACCCCTCCAAAGGCCAAGGCCAAGTGTCAAAACCCTATGGTGAGTGCCAATTGAGTTACCATAACCTTCCAACAAGTGTACGGCTTAGATCGTGCCCCCTTTTCCAAGAAATGATCCTAACGGTGAACCGAAAACTAAAATTACCCACCTTATGTTCACTCATTCCTCACATTTGAATCTGATTCTACACTCTCTAAGTGGAAGTTTATGCTTCCTACCTAAGAGTGAATCAGGTTCGAATCTTACGGGGACCCTTTGTAAGTATTCCTTCGTTCTTCTATTGTTTTTTCGAGTCTGAAAGTCAAACTTTGTTTGACTTTCTGCATTGACCAGTTTATGGTCAATGCGAAGTTCGGTTGAACTTCATAACGTGAGCGTGATCACGATGGTTATAGTCCCTAGTGACTATACCTACTGATTACCATGTTTTATATGTGACAACCCTCACTAAACCAGGTATCCGTACGACTTAATTAATAATTAATTACTGCTTAATTACTGTGCTTACTTGAAATTGTGGAAAAACTGCTACTCGAATGCTGATACATGTACTTACTTGCATCATACTTTACTTGCTGACACCCCATGTTTTGCTTACAGCACCTTTGTGACAACCTCGATGCACCAAACGCACAGTAGCACAATGAACAGATAACCTATTAAATGTGCTGTCATAACTAGCACCAGGCAGGCACTGCCTCTAAGGCCTGTAAGAGCCAGAGATAGTTTACTACACTAATAGAAAGTGTAGGGATATGAGGGTTGTAGAACTGCGTCACTAGGAATGAGATTACAGTGACCGGATGTGCCTAAAACATACTTTAAGTACAAAATTCAGCACTTTAATTAAAATTCAGCATTAAGCCGCCTAATAAAGTGCCAAAACATGGGAAAAATATTACTAGACACTTTCCAATGTGTCGGGAATAAGTTGTGTCACTAAAAATAATAATAACGACACTTTAAAGCTTTGTTAAGCACTTTAACGGATCACTATCCAACCGAACAACCGGACTTTACCCGGAACATAAAAATATTGTCATTAACATAGCTTTTCTTTTTCTGAGCCAGTTAGGGTCCCCGAATACCCTAACCCCCACCACAACTTACTACACGCTAGTAACCGAGTTAACCTCCACACTTAACTAACTAATACTTAATGTTTGGTTGAAATCGAACAAGAACCCCCCCATCCAACGAATTGTGTCCCCAAGGGGGACACCCCTTGTACTTTTGTGATTATTAAATTCATTAGTGTCTAATATCTAATAGACACGTAAACCATTGGTTAAAGATCATATGAAATGCCTATAAGATCAACACTTAGCACACCAATCATTTCCATCTCAACACATCACAACAAAACTCTCTCCCTCTCTTTGGCTCTCGGCCGAACACACACACCCACACCCATCCATTTTTCGGTTTTGATCTTGCCATTCCAAGCTTGCACAAGGGTTAAGGATCTCATACAAAGGAGCTCGGTGCATTCGGAACGCGAAGGACCTCTTCTCATTGCTTTTATCCACGCATTTTTCTACTAGTTTCTTCCCTAGCCTCGAGCTAGTAGTAAGTGATCTAAACGCCTTCTTGATCCATTCTAAAGTGGTTAAAACGGTATATGATGGTTAAAACTCATGAACATACAAAATGATATGAAAAAGTCTACTAGAAATATTAAAAATGTTGGTTAATAGCACGAGGGTTGTGTAAATCTTGTAGATTTGTTTTGTGTAATTATTTAGTGCCGATCTATGATGTGGTAGCTCGGATCATCATCTAACCCGGATTGGTCATGATCAAGAATCATGGCATAGAGTTTGTTTAAGTGTACAAAGGGTTAAATGATGAAACTCTACCTCACACTAAACATGAACTTGTGTAAAATCAATATTACTTATGAAATAGTGTTTAAAACTAGTCGATCTACGGATCTACAAGCGGTATTTTCAAAGGACGAAGTGTCAAGGAAAGCTTATTTTCTAAAACCGGATCTTACACGAACAAGAATGAATTTTTTTTATAAACACACAAGTGAGTAAACACTTGTGTAACACTAATTTTCGACAAGGAACTAGTTTTGTCAAATTTTACTAGAAGTTGTAAAGATGGAATTTCATTAAAAACAAGACTTTTACGAAACCGGATGGATTTATACAAAAGGTCCACTAAAAGTAATGAGATTTACTTCATATTTTAGATAAACCACAAGTTCATGCATTTTTGCGATTTACATCTATTTTGACTAGTTTGATGGTTTGAATATTGTTTATTGTTGATTGAGAAAATTGTTGATTTGAATTTTAAAAGAAAATGATACGCTTGAAAGCGTGGCCACCTCCAGTTACAGGGGAAACTCTGGCGAAATTATTCTAAAAACCTA
Source organism: Helianthus tuberosus (assembly GCA_030545235.1). Lineage (NCBI taxonomy): Eukaryota > Viridiplantae > Streptophyta > Magnoliopsida > Asterales > Asteraceae > Helianthus > Helianthus tuberosus. Next base: position 60,340,591 of record CM060445.1, read on the forward strand.
ACACTTGGGAATATTTTCACTACAAGTGTTGTAAATCTATTTTGACTTGTTTTCAAAACGTAAGTTTCACCACGACTTTATTTACGAAACATCGGAGGTGGGATTTTCACAAAATAAAACTTGATAAATATATAATTTGATATATATATATATATATATATATATATATTTCATAACAACACTTGTGAGATTTTTATGATTATTTTGCGAACTATACAAATATTATTTTTAGGGTAAAAATAATATTACCAAATGTTAACGATTCCAAAATAATACGAACGCCTTCACAATAAATAATAAGTTACAACGGTATAATTATTACCACCCGATCTTTATCCGTAACTTACGCAATTTAGAAAATACCAACGAACGCGTATTTGTCAAAGAATATTATTTTGGAAAATTGTATGAAATAAAATATAATATTTTTGGGAAAAATGATTATATTTTGAAGTAAGAAATAAAATATATTAAGTGAGGCTTAATAATGTATTTCGAATGTTACGAACACGCGTGTAATAAATCCCCCACCCTTGGGAAGGAGAATAATTACCAAGTACTTACAAAAATATGAACACGAAATAGTTGTCTAACTATTTCCCAAAAAACTTAAACCTTAAGCTAAGGCACGACCGTCCGTCTAATAGACTTAGTACGTGTATGTCGTCGCACAGCTGCTTGATCAGGAGATATACTTGGTAGAGACGCACCACTGTGAGTTCATGTCCCCCTTTTCTCTAACTGTTTTCAGTTTTCTAAACTGCGGGGGTGAAATACATGTTACTATGATTACGAATATTTCTTACATGGTATGGTTAGCGTAAGGAGGGTTATTATTTAGACCATGTGAGTGGGTAGGCGGAAACTTGGGACTATTAATCCTCATAGTAGGACTGAGGGGCAGGAGCGGTAGATCTATCTGGGTGTAGCGAGCCCAGCCCCAGGCCCAACCAGTACGGACCTTGGGGTGACTTTGTACCCAACGCATAAATCTGCTAGGTTTTAGTCTTCCTACTTGCACTTCACAAATATCAATGGCCTTGCAAACCATTGGTGATCTCTTTTTCCTTATTTGCTACATACCAGGATTTTATACTTACAAAGGTTTTACTTACTCACTACACATGAACTTGCTCAACAATTTTTGTTGATTTTTCCAACTTACATGTATTTCAGGTAATTAAGGATCTGGCATGGTATGCTACATTTTCCCGCTGCATAAGGGTTATGAGGTCATCCAAGTTTAGGAGATGTGGCTTTTTCCTGGACGAGTCACAGTCCTTAAACTGCGTTTATTTCACGTTGGTGTTGTGTCTTTTCAAACAACGTTTCTTTTTATGTTATCAGGTTGTAGTGTCTATCGCATGAGTTAACGCCTTAAGACAATGTTGTGTTACTTATGTTTTACAACTAAATTCAATGGATGATCTTGCATGGTTTTATTTCATATAGCTTGTTATGATTAAGCTATGGTATTAAGAAGTCACACCAAATTAACCACGCTTTCGCAAAGCCAGGGTGTGACAGCTTGGTATCAGAGCTCTGATCATTGCGAAGTAGGATTCCTTCTCGAGTCTAGACTATGATCACTAGGGCTCTCACGAAAACATTTTTACACTGCATACCACTTAAGTCCAGATCCAAAACTTTTTATAAACAAATGTTGAGCACATTTATTTATTATTTATAGGCTCAGTCTGGGAGGCTGAGGCTCGGTCTGGAAGACCGAGGCTCGGTCTAGGAGACCGAGGTAGTTGGCTAGTGGGACTAGGAAGAGCAGTCTGAGAGGCTGGGAGAATAGGCTAGTGGGACTAGGAAGAGCAGTCTGAGAGGCTGGGAGAATAGGCTAGTGGGACTAGGAAGAGCAGTCTGAGAGGCTGGGAGAATTTGGCTAGTGGGACTAGGAAGAGCAGTCTGAGAGGCTGGGAGAATTTGGCTAGTGGGACTAGGAAGAGCAGTCTGAGGGGCTGGGAGGCTAGTGGGACTAGGAGAATTGTTTGATTGCTTACTTGGTGACTAATGTGCTTGACTGATTATATGATTGATTATTTGTACATAATTTGTGTTTGTGTTACAGACACCATGGACTCGTCCGGCACGGGTGATTCGGACACCACGGACCCTAGACCCATAGTACCAGACGACTTAGAGTCTTCAGAGCACGAGGTCCACACATCAGATGTTACCAGCACAGACGAGGATGACTTTCAGCCCTTTGCGCTACCCAACGCTGTCGATGAGCCCGCTGATGGTCCTTTTGCTGGGTGCCTACCACTCGTAGAGATCCCTGCTCCCATACCTTTGGCCGTTTATCCTGCTTACGATATGCTCCTCGACGCCGACGCTGACGACGACGTCGATCCGTTTGATGATGAGCCCCTGGAGGACGATGTTGAGGGCGAGGCCCTTCTAGCTGACGGTGGTCTTTTGTTACTCGCAGATGCTCCAGCTGAGGAGTCACCTGCACACTCACCCGCTCCAGACTCCTTCGAGTCTGTGGCCTCCGCACCGTCACACACTCGGAGCGCACAGCACTATTCACACGGTTCAGATCCTGACAGGGCATCATCTGCTGTCTCTGCTCCTAGATTGCTTTCGATCACGATCTCGATGAGGATTCAGACCTTGTTTTTCCCTGGATTTGACCGGACCAGGAGATAGAGTTCATCCACTTGGATCAGCCTATGGTTGACCCAGTAGACCCAGTTGACCCTGCATTCGCTGATCATGCAGATTTTGATATGGAGTTCGTTGATCCCGAGCCTGCCATGGCCCTTGAGCCAGTAGCTGCTCTTGACCCAGTGTTTGAGCATGACCCTGTTCATGCTGGCATGACCATTAATCATGTGATTGCTGACCTACCCATTGATGATCACCCTGCTGATGCACCACTACTGGAGGGTGACCGTGTTATTGCTGCTGATCATGTTGATCCCCCCCACTTATCGCTGATATACCTGCTAACCCTCTTGTTGCACCCCACCCTGACCCTGTGCCTGTACAGTTCGATCATGCGCCTTTTGCAACCCAAGTTGATCCTAGATACGCGCACCCCCGAAATGGGTGGATAGACGATGACAATGGTTACCCACCTTTCGAGTTTCCTGTGACGCTCTCTTGTGGCCCCTGTTTCAGCCCCTGTTCCAGTTCCTATGGATGCACCTTTGTTACCCACACTCACCGCTGATGTCCTCCACACCGTTACATGACCCAGAGCCTGCACTTGAACCAGCTACTACACCATTTGGGTCAGCTTGATGTTGCGCCTGCTGAACCTACACCTTTACGTGGTCACAATCCTGTTTCTTTTTGTCTGCCGGACGTTGCTCCCCTTACATCTACCTGCATCAGACAACCCCCTCACCGGTGGAGAGGTTCGTTTTCCCTTGTGGAGATCGACGCCCGTGCACCATCGTGCCTAACACTTTCTGTCTGGACATACCCGCGCCTAGTAGAGATGCTCCAGGCCGCACCGCTTGCTATATTCACCTCTACAACGCTCGATAAGCCGATTTTGATGGTCCCTATAAACGCACTATGCTAACTATAAACCCTCACCATTTCTCGCGTTATGAAAACCACACAAGTTGCTCCTGTAACATCAACTGCAGTTAAGGATATGAGTCACGGAACGTTGAAGCTTGAACTGACACCACAAAGGGCAACTTAAAACACCACGTCCTCCACCAGCATGCCTCGACCCGCCACGTACATCAGGATCCCTTTTATGCTCTTGACCTCTGAAATTTAACCGTCCTCAGGATCTCGATACTCGTTCCTTTTACCATTAAGCGGCAAATCAGTTGACTACTTCGAGGAATATACGAGCTCGCAGAGGAATTCAAGCATGTCGACAGTTTACTTTTTCTTTCCTCCCCCACCTTAGTCACCAGAAATGTTGGTGTCTGGATAACGCAGACTGCGTTATGATTGGGTAGAGACCCCAAGATTGTGGAAATTTGTGAAGACCACGTCTGACTACGTAATTTAGATATGCGGATATACTTGTTGGGCAAGGGTAGGGAGACCCGGTGACCCGGATAATGTGATACATTTTGTAAGACAATGAAGTTGTAGCTGGAAAACGATGGGAACCAATTGTCATTAAGCATGCACCCAAAGCACTGTGGCCAATAACCAACGAAGGCACAGTCGCCATATCATTACTAAATGCGATCAGTAACGCTTATGTGCGTACTAAAATTTTAATACTACATGTTTACTTGCTATACTTTCATTAAACGAAACCCTCAAATTACGTACGAATGTTATGATTTTGATGCAATGTGCTTAACCGTTTAATGAAAACCTAATCATAAGACGTGATACCAATATAACGGGAATGTGCTATGACTAAGAAACAGGTGTTTGTTTGATATACTTTCGGTAAACATGATTCCAAATACTTGCTTGATAAATGGCGTGATGTGTGATATGATGACTTAAACATGTGTGATACAAGTGTTTCGAACAACTATTTATGTTCCCCGAATAGAAGCGACCTAACTAACATGAACTTCTTCCTAGAAGATGTCGCATCAAGAGATCACCCGACTGACTGAGGTAGAATGGTTAGCACACGCCTCTCGAGTCAGAGCTCGGCACGAGGTTCTTCGCTACCAACATGGCGAAGGTGCCTCGAGGAGAAACCTACCTAACGGTAATGTTTAAGTCACCTGAGACACATTACGATACGTTTGGAAAGTCCCCAAAGTGCCTTGCTAATACCTTATGTGATGATGAATTCTTAGATACAGGTTGTACCTACCAGCATTTCCTAGAATGCAACCCTCTGAATTTCGGTGGCACGGGCGGTGCCATAGCTTTTATAGAATGGGCTGAGAATGTGGATGCAGTTGTGCAAATGAGTGGTTGCACGCCAGAACAACAAGTCCCGTACGTTTCCGGATTGCTACAAGATGGAGCGCTATTATGGTGGGACCGTAAGGTTCGAGAATTGGGCGAGGCTGTAGCATATGTGATGTCATGGAGCGAGCTAAAAGAAATAATGCGGAAGGAGTATTGTTCTCAGAAGGATATCCAAGGGTTGGAACTAGAGTTCTGGGAGCTACAGAAGGAAGGTCCAGATGTGGTGAAGCACGTGCGAAGGCTTTACGATTTGTCGCGAGTCATTCCGTACCTAGTGGAACCCGAGTTGAAGAAAATGGAGCAATCCATTTGGGAACTGACACCTCAAGCCTTGAGCTTAATGATGGTATCAACGCCACCATCACCCACGATTGCCCATGTGATAGGACTGGAGCTCACTAAGGAAGCACTTAGATTGGTGAAACTTTCGATCCCGGACGAGAAGAAGGAAACACCAGTAGAGACATCTGGGAAGAACAAAAGGAAGCTCGGTGAATTTCAGGGAGGTGATCAAGCAAATGAAAAGAATAAGGCCAAAAAGGGAAAGATGTACCTGGGTAAACTACCTAAGTGTGAAGTATGCCAGCGCCATCACAACGGGAAATGCGGTAATAGGAAGTGTGACAACTGTGGCAAAAGGGGACACGACAGGGAAACGTGTTGGCAGGAGACGAAAAGGGGAAAGGAAGGTTGTAACAGCGATGGTAAGGGGCAGCTTGGGAAGGATTGCCCAAGGGAGATTAACCAAGACCATGAAGGAACATCCAACACCGAAGCTAGTAAAGCATGCCAGGACCCAGATATGGTTGCTGGTACGTTCTTTACCAACCCAAAATTTTGCATTCATGTTATTTTATACCAGTGCCGACCATAGCCCCGCATCTCATGGAATTAGGAATCTACTTAGTTTAGTAGAGAATAAGTAGACAACCCACTCTTAATGAGGCTGGCTAATAAACGACCTCGTCATAGTAGCTAGGATGAAACCGTGGTCGAGCAGCCAATCGGAGAATCGTTATCCGCATCCCGGAGTCGAACGACGAAGCAATCGTGACCGATGAGTCAACGGACAGGAAGAGCCGAGGAACTAAGCACGAAGATCTTCTTATTACAATGAAATGCCCTAAGGTCTTCCCCGAGGATTTGCCATAATGTTCTCTCCCACGGCTAATCCCGTTCACATCAGATAAATTCCCGGCGTCGCACTTGCAGTCAATACCCCTCAACGACTTACATCTTCGGGAACGCAAGGATTGACAGTGAAGCTTCAGAAGTTGATGGAGAAGGAGGATAACGGACCAAAAATCCCCTATTGGGTAACCCCATATCTACTCGTCAAAATGAAAGATGATGATTTTCAAGTAAGCGTCAGCTACCAGGAACCGAACGAACTAAACCACCAGAGTTAGTAACTCTTGCTAAAAATTAGCGGACTTCTTACGCGAGCGACTATGATGATTCAACTACTACTACACGACTGATCGACGATCGAACATCGTTAGCAGAGCAACTCAGGGAGTATACCAAGGTAAAATTGTGGGACAATGATTGTGCTTAGACATAAGCAAAATGCTGCTTCCTACACAATGAATAAACCAGACCCACACGAGGTGCGGAATCAAAAAAAAAAAAAAAAAAACTAGAAGCCTTACATCTAGGAACCATATCTGTCAACTTAATCAAACTCCATTAACTTGACCAACTTGTCCGTTGGAGCCTTCACTTTCACTTCTAACAAGTAGGAATTTGCATTTCTACTCCCCTCAAGTAGTTGCATCACGTTGTTTTCCTTCGCTGAGAGCGAATGCACGTTTGCTTCGTATATTTGGTCACTTCTTCGTTTTGGTAAGAACGCATCACTTCATCACTTGAAAACCTATATATAACCCATGCACCATTTGCTACGCATGTGGTTTCATTTCGAATAAACGCTTCATGAATGTTCAGATATTACGTTGTCAAATCTAATTACTGGTTGTGATTCGAATGACCTATATCTTTGTCATTGTTGACTCTTTTGTTATCAAGTCAACACACTTATTGGAACTACCTTCTTTCAAGTTACATGTTTGCTATCATGTCAAGATTTCCTTGTTGATATGTACGTTTATTGTTTGGTTACGTTGAAACTAGGTTCAACTGCTTGAACTTATCCAGTTCACATGCTTAATTTGAGACGCCATATGATACATTGAGAGCATCATATTCTAATACTTTGGCACAGATTCTTTTGTTTCAGGTCGTAGTAGACTTATTTGGTCTAAGACTCCACTAAATCGTTGATAGATTTCGATACCTTACAGTGATACTTTCACAGAACAGAAGCTTGCGCTTATTTGACTACTCACTTCGTATACGGATTTAATTGATTATTTGACAACTTGCCTTAAATCCGTTTCTTTATCACAATTAAATCACTCTCAACACACTTGCGTGCTAAGTCAAAGGTACATAAATTCATTTCATATCATGGTGTACCCTCAAACGATTCTTCCGTTTCCAATCAAATGCCTTGCAGTACTTAGTTTCATCTTCCGACTTGATCCGGTACACCTTCATCTGGTCTCAAACTCGGTGAATTTGTTCAGTCACCGCTATTATGGAAATCATGTCGTTGAGATACCTTGTGGTGTCTTTACAAACTTGTAGCTTGTGCTAATCATGGTCAACCGTTCCACGCAAAATACATAAACTTTTGTTGACTTGTCATTTACATATTCCTGATGTAACTACAAATCAAAGCAAGGATACACCAAGTTCCTCTGTATTCATTCAGTGTATCCTCACAGTTCAAAAGGTTCAAACACACTGAACCTTGCCACTCGTCTACTCGGGAGTTGATAGATCACCTTACCATTTCATCGAGTTGAAGATTTCTGAATTTGTATAGAGGGTGCTATGTTTGCGAAAACTCGCTGGGATACTGCGATCGGACATTTGAGGATCTTATTAGTTGAAACTCCTCTCTTGCGGACCCCCTGCTAGCTGGAATACATTAGGCTATACGTAAAGCACGTTTTGTACTTCTAACATCAACTACTATGAGCACCCACCTTCTTAACCCTAGGGTACGGATTGTTAAGTATTCTTGGACCCCCAAGTGTGAGTAAGGGTTGATTCGGTTTGATGACTATCTACCTCGATATTAATTATGTATCCATGTGTGACGTGACCATAAGGAGATAAGGTAGTACAAATTTCGGGGATAAATTTTCTTTAACGGGGGGAGAATGTGACAACCCTCACTAAACCAGGTATCCGTACGACTTAATTAATAATTAATTACTGCTTAATTATTGTGCTTACTTGAAATTGTGGATAAACTGCTACTCGAATGCGGATACATTTACTTACTTGCATCATACTTTACTTGCTGACACCCCATGTTTTGCTTACAGCACCTTTGTGACAACCTCGATGCACCAAACGCACAGTAGCACAATGAACGGATAACCTATTAAACGTGCTGTCATAACTAGCACCAGGCAGGCACTGCCTCTAAGGTCTGTAAGAGCCAGAGATAGTTTACTACACTAATAGAAAGTGTAGGGATATGAGGGTTGTAGAACTGCACTAGGAATGAGATTACAGTGACCGGATGTGCCTAAAACATACTTTAAGTACAAAATTCAGCACTTTAATTAAAATTCAGCATTAAGCCGCCTAATAAAGTGCCAAAACATGGGAAAAATATTACTAGACACTTTCCAATGTGTCGGGAATAAGTTGTGTCACTAAAAATAATAATGACACTTTAAAGCTTTGTTAAGCACTTTAACGGATCACTATCCAACCGAACAACCGGACTTTACCCGGAACATAAAAATATTGTCATTAACATAGTTTTTCTTTTTCTGAGCCAGTTAGGGTCCCCGAATACCCTAACCCCCGCCACAACTTACTACACGCTAGTAACCGAGTTAACCTCCACACTTAACTAACTAATACATAATATTTGGTTGAAATCGAACTAGAAACCCCCCCCCCCCCCATCCAACGAATTCGGTCCCCAAGGGGGACACCCCTTGTACTTTTGTGATTATTAAATTCATTAGTGTCTAATATCTAATAGACACATAAACCATTGGTTAAAGATCATATGAAATGCCTATAAGATCAACACTTAGCACACCAATCATTTCCATCTCAACACATCACAACAAAACTCTCTCCCTCTCTTTGGCTCTCGGCCGAACACACACACCCACACCCATCCATTTTTCGGTTTTGATCTTGCCATTCCAAGCTTGCACAAGGGTTAAGGATCTCATACAAAGGAGCTCGGTGCATTCGGAACGCGAAGGACCTCTTCTCATTGCTTTTATCCACGCATTTTTCGACTAGTTTCTTCCCTAGCCTCGAGCTAGTAGTAAGTGACTCTAAACGCCTTCTTGATCCATTCTAAAGTGGTTAAAACGGTATATGATGGTTAAAACTCATGAACATACAAAATGATATGAAAAAGTCTACTAGAAATGTTAAAAATGTTGGTTAATAGCACGAGGGTTGTGTAAATCTTGTAGGATTTGTTTTGTGTAATTATTTAGTGCTGATCTATGATGTGGTAGCTCGGATCATCATCTAACCCGGATTGGTCATGATCAAGAATCATGGCATAGAGTTTGTTTAAGTGTACAAAGGGTTAAATGATGAAACTCTACCACACACTAAACATGAACTTGTGTAAAATCAATATTACTTATGAAATAGTGTTTAAAACTAGTAGATCTACGGATCTACAAGCGGTATTTTCAAAGGACCAAGTGTCAAGGAAAGCTTATTTTCTAAAACCGGATCTTACACGAACAAGAATGATTTTTTTTTATAAACACACAAGTGAGTAAACACTTGTGTAACACTAATTTTCGACAAGGAACTAGTTTTGTCAAATTTTACTAGAAGTTGTAAAGATGGAATTTCATTAAAAACAAGAATTTTACGAAACCGGATGGATTTATACAAAAGGTCCACTAAAAGTAATGAGATTTACTTCATATTTTAGATAAACCACAAGTTCATGCATTTTTGCGATTTACATCTATTTTGACTGGTTTGATGGTTTGAATATTGTTTATTGTTGATTGAGAAAATTGTTGATTTGAATTTTAAAAGAAAATGATACGCTTGAAAGTGTGGCCACCTCCAGTTACAGGGGAAACTCTGGCGAAATTTTTCTAAAAACCTAACACTTGGGAATATTTTCACTACAAGTGTTGTAAATCTATTTTGACTTGTTTTCAAAACGTAAGTTTCACCACGACTTTATTTACGAAACATCGGAGGTGGGATTTTCACAAAATAAAACTTGATAAATATATAATTTGATATATATATATATATATATATATATATTTCATAACAACACTTGTGAGATTTTTATGATTATTTTGCGAACTATACAAATATTATTTTTAGGGTAAAAATAATATTACCAAATGTTAACGATTCCAAAATAATACGAACGCCTTCACAATAAATAATAAGTTACAACGGTATAATTATTACCACCCGATCTTTATCCATAACTTACGCAATTTAGAAAATACCAACGAACGCGTATTTGTCAAAGAATATTATTTTGGAAAATTGTACGAAATAAAATATAATATTTTTGGGAAAAATGATTATATTTTGAAGTAAGAAATAAAATACATTAAGTGAGGCTTAATAATGTATTTCGAATGTTACGAACACGCGTGTAATAAATCCCCCACCCTTGGGAAGGAGAATAATTACCAAGTACTTACAAAAATATAAACACGAAATAGTTGTCTAAATATTTCCCAAAAAACTTAAACCTTAAGCTAAGGCACAGCCGTCCGTCTAATAGACTTAGTACGTGTAGGTCGTCGCACAGCTGCTTGATCAGGAGATATACTTGGTAGAGACGCACCACTGTGAGTTCATGTCCCCCTTTTCTCTAACTGTTTTCAGTTTTCTAAACTGCGGGGGTGAAATACATGTTACTATGATTACGAATATTTCTTACATGGTATGGTTAGCATAAGGAGGGTTATTATTTAGATCATGTGAGTGGGTAGGCGGAAACTTGGGACTATTAATCCTCATAGTAGGACCGAGGGGCAGGAGCGGTATATCTATCTGGGTGTAGCGAGCCCAGCCCCAGGCCCAACCAGTACGGACCTCGGGGTGACTTTGTACCCAACGCATAAATCTGCTAGGTTTGAGTATTCCTACTTGCAATTCACAAATATCAATGGCCTTGCAAACCATTGGTGATCTCTTTTTCCTTATTTGCTACATACCAGGATTTTATACTTACAAAGGTTTTACTTACTCACTACACATGAACTTGCTCAACAATTTTTGTTGATTTTTCCAACTTACATGTATTTCAGGTAATTAAGGATCTGGCATGGTATGCTACGTTTTCCCGCTGCATAAGGGTTATGAGGTCATCCAAGTTTAGGAGATGTGGCTTTTTCCTGGATGAGTCACAGTCCTTAAACTGCGTTTATTTCACGTTGGTGGTGTGTCTTTTCAAACAACGTTTCTTTTTATGTTATCAGGTTGTAGTGTCTATCGCATGAGTTAACGCCTTAAGACAATGTTGTGTTACTTATGTTTTAAAACTAAATTCAATGGATGATCTTGCATGGTTTTATTTCATATAGCTTGTTATGATTAAGCTATGGTATTAAGAAGTCACACCAAATTAACCACGCTTCCGCAAAGCCAGGGTGTGACATTATAGGCTCAGTGACGAGCCGTAGTTTCGGCCAAAAAACGTATTCTTGCGTATTTTGTAACCAAACTACTTGTGGGTATCAAAAACGTTTGTTTTGATACCCAACCTGTTTTCTAACTTAGTTAAGCATGTTTTAACATGCTTAGCTCGTCACTTTTAGTTTTGTGCTTGTCTAGGGTCGTAAGGGTAAGCGATCTAATCAATCGCTTATACCTTCGAACCCGACCCACTTGGTCGACCAGTAGGATCCGACCAAGCACATTAGGTGACCATAGCATATAGGGAATAACCTTTCGAGGTTATACCTTATGGTCGCTTCGTTTAAGTAGTTGTATGATAGGTAGTTTATATGCCTTAGGTAAATTACCAAAATACCCTTTTCATGTATAATTGGTAATTAAGCATATGTAACATAACTTTTGATATCTAAACTGATTTGGCAACAATATTAGACATGTTAAGGCATATGTTACTTGTCATAGGACTAGTTAGGCGTTCCGAACGCGTTTTACGCGAACGACGCGTTAAAGTAGCGTAAGCTACCTAAACGGGTCGTGATGGGTCGTAAGCACTTAGGTTTGGTTTCATTTTAGTATGTGGGCTTTGTTAAACCATATTACATGAGTTCCCCTACTCGTTTGGTTTACGAACCCTCATTCTATCCGATCTTCCGATTTAGGTCCGGTATATTAACATAGTTACCTATATTAGGTGTCGTTTGATATCCGAGATCTCTAGCATTGTTTGGTTGTTACTCAAGGACTACTAAGCAATCTCAAGTGAGTACATAGACCCCTCTTTTACTGTTTTCAAACTGTTTTGGGGTGGAACACATGTGCCTACTTGTTACTTTCGTGCCTTTCATGTTTTCACACCATATACTTGCTATGTTCATTAGTACACTATTAGTACATTGTTTTACATTACATTTTATGCTATGTATGTCCATCGTGTGCATACTTAGTGCATTTTCATTTCATCACATGCTATGCATGTTCATTTGTTGCATACTTAGTACATTTTCATTTCATCACATGCTTACATTTTGGTATGACATTTAGGTTGTTTAAATGGGACAATACATTCATTAACATTAGCTACGCCGTTCGTTAGTAGGTAGTGGTACCATAGGAATTGACAACTCCCGTTCCTGAAATCCTGGGTAGGTGTGGATTGGAAGGAATGACCGAATTCGATATACATAACGTAGGTAAACCTTTAAATTGTTTAAGGATTTATCGCCACAGTCTCAAGGCTTGGATGTATGCATTTTCACAACACCACATAGATGTTTGTATCAGTATAGCATGCATTTCCACAAAACATAACCTTGATTTAAACCGAGTTTTACTTCAATACTTTGTTTTGTGCGTTTCACCTATGGTTTAGTTGATGCATTTCACTCGCCATACATATCATTTTGGTTACACATTACATGATTTACATTTGACACATAAACACTTTTGACATTGATTATACAATACATGATTTACATCTTGACATAAACATTTTGACATATTATTCAGTACATTTGGTAATTGGTTTAAACATAGACATCTTACATTGTTGGTTTGGTTTGAGTAAGTGATTTAAGTAACGAGGCGTGTGTAATATGATACAAACATGGTGGATACGCCGCTGGTACTTCCTATAAATAAGTGCTTGTATGGTATTACAAATCGTAGCGTTAATTGAATCATTTCAATTTAGACATATAACATTTTATACAAATAACATACTTTTCACAAGACATTGTTTTACAAACAACTTATCTTATACAAACTCATTTTACATGGTTATTCATTTAACCATACATTATTTTCTTATTTATACATATCATCTGAACTTATTGTTTTTCAAACGATTTACAAAACAAATCAATTTACAAGGTTCATGACAAAACTTTATTAAACATTTTCTTAAACTTAAGTCATGAATCCCATTTTCACAAAACCTATGTACTCGCCGACATTTTTATGCTGACGTACCTATTTTCACATGTGTTTCAGGAAATGATGCATAGGATTGATCAAGATACACTTAGGCGGACTTGGGCCTTAGTGACAATAAAAGATGGAAGACTAGTTAATTTTGTTATACTTCTTTGTTTGTTAAGACATTGTAACTCTTTTAATCAATAAAACAATATTTCAATTTTCCATGTGTTATGAAACAATGATTCTGTTACAACACTCCCCGATGTTTCCGCCACGTTTTGTTGTTCTACGTGGTCGGGGTGTGACAGATAGCCTTCGAGGTTTTCAAGAATGGCCGACCTAAGATAACTGGCGGTTGTCCTTCAACATTGGATGGTGTGTGGTCCACAACTAGGAAATCTTCAGGGTTATAACAATCGCCTACTCTTACAGCAATTCCTCTCAAAATCCCCTAGATGGTTTCCTTGACCCGTCTGCAAGCACAATCATAGTGTCCACCTCTTCAAGCTCACCAAAATCGTATTCATCAAACACTCGACCCGCCAATATGCTTATGCTTGCCCCATGATCCATCAATGCCCTATCAGTCTTGAACTCACCCAACTGGACTGGGATCATAGGCCCATTCTCCTCTTCATCTTCAACACTTGCAACCAAACGGATTGCACCACTGGTCATATTTAAACGGACGGGTGAATCATTATCATCAACTATTACCTGTGCAGGAGTTACTGCCTCTACATCTGGTTCTTCAATACAAACCTCATCTTGGGAATCTGCGATTGACTCAGATATTTGAGATTGTGAGTCCACTTGATTGTTGCTTCCTAACCTCTCGGACTCTCTTTTAACCCGCTCATTGCATAGTGCATTTATAAATTCACCTAGCTTAACTACATCTTCATAAATCTAAATCTGATATATATCAGGGATGTCTTGGGCGTAACTTGACGAGTCATATTCATTAAAATGACCATTTCCTCCATAACCATAGTCCTCAAAATATTCTGATTTTCCGTTACAATCCCAATCTGGCTTGTACCGGTGACCATCATCTATCTCATAACCACTGTACTCCCAATTTGGATCATGATGGCAATCCATATCATCAATCTCTTCTTGATATCTATCTTGAGAAGAATAACCCTGGTAACCTGCATCTTCTTGTCTTTGCATGCGTTGGGACCATACCCACTCATCAAATTCTGCTTTACTCTCGAACATTGGGCATATGAATGCCCAATGTCCTTGGCACCCACACCTTGTGCATGAAACATATTCTTTATATTCCCAGCTCATATTCCCTGCACAAGTAGCAAACGAAAAGCAGTACTGAACAAAAAGAAAACAAAGACAAAAGTGAAAGGAAAAAAAACAAACTAACAAAAAAAAGGCAAATACATTTTGGATTTTTTTTTTATTTTTTTTAGTTTTTATGTAAACAAAACAAACAAACAAAACTAAACTAAACTAGCACTAAGCGCACGACTCCCCGGCAACGGCGCCATTTTGATGTCTGTCGTTAGTGACATGCAAAAACCTCATTAACCTAGGTAGCTAGGGTAAGCAGGGTATCGAATCCAGAGGAGTCTGTGGTTAATGCTAATTATTATTTGTTTGTAAATTTTACTAAACTAATTAATGATTATAAAACTGATATGGAATTAAAAACACATGAAACAAGTTGCAGTTAAGAAAAAGATTGAGTCGTAATAAACAATGATGAGAAAAGGTGAGCACTCCGGGATTCAGATTCTGTAATTACTAATAACCTAGTTCTGATTTTATTGGATGCTATTGATTGAATAGTAAATCTGTCAAGTCTACCAATTACTTATGCAGTTCAAAATCTTAATATTAATTGATCAGATAAATATTAAAACAAGTATACATAGGAATCATTCAATAAACAAAAGCATAATTGGATTTAACACATAATTATAACTCTGACTGTCACTCAGGATTTGTCTGTCACACAAATTATATAATCACGCAAATAGTCGGTTGTCACCCGACTACAAATCCAAATCTCAATACAAAACAGAAACTAGAATTAAAAGTGTTTCACAAGAATCATTCACCCGAAGTGTCCACGAGAGATTTAGCCGCTCATGATACTCGTCCGATCAAAAGCTTGAGATAGTGACGAAGACATGATGATGTTGATGAAGAGACTGAAAGCCTCTACTGCCGTCGAAGATGATGATGTCTCGTGATTGTCTCTGATCGTGTCCTTTGAAAATCACAATTAATTCCTCTCCTCAATCTATTCGGCCTAATTCCTTCTCAAGATGATGTCACCCGAATAGTTGAGCCCAATCCTTTTAAAGCATGTGTCGTCCACCTCTCTAAAACCATTGTGTGCGTGTATATGTTCTAAAATTTATGGTGTATGTGACCAAACCCCCCCCCCCCCCAAGTCACGTGATGTATGTTTAATGTTGTTCCTCAATGTTACCGTCGAAGAAGCCAACAACACAGCCGCCAATTCCTTTTATCTCTTATGTGTTTGTCTTTAATCCAGTCCAATATGCGGCCTAATAGGGAAGTCTACGTGACTTTCTTTCTTGCATCCGTCGGCCCAATGTTCTTCAAAATCCAAGATGTCGGCCCACTTCCATGTATACGTGTGTATGTATGATCTTCTTTCAATATATTATATTTCCTTTTATGATTAGGGTGTTAAACCCTTTAAATGCCGCTCACAACTCAATCCATGCACTGCCGTATATTATCTACCGTAAGCTACGTTCTCAAACGTAAGCTACGTTTTGTATCTTCTGTGAAAATCACGGCTCCATCAATTTATTCAATTTCATCTTTTATTTAATTACCACTCACCCCTTGGACTTCATTGTTTCATAATTCTCTCACACACAAGCTATATATCAACTTTCAAATCATTACTTCCAAGTCCCTAAACTTCACTTCATCGCATGTTTCGCACATTTGAGTTATCTACTGACCCGAACAACTCCCGTTTCATCACTAAGCTCTTTAATTTCGCCATATTACGTGTTTTACCTGTAACACCATAAAAACCCGTAGTTAACACATTCGAGACATATAATCACGTAAAACGCATTAAAACACATAATAAAATACACTTTAAGGCACGGGTTTCACACTCTCCATCAGATATAAGGGGTATTATACCAGGACTTCTGATTTTGCGGAAGCAATAGCCTAGTCCTCGTATAATACTTTGCACGGCTTTAATCTTAAAGCCTACCCTCAGCATAAAAAAAATGATGAAACATTGCAAAATGCTAATCATGTGCTGTTGAAGAAAAGATCCCCAAACGGTACACACCGAAAGTCAAGCCATCATCTCTTTGTCTGAATGGAAGTTGATGCGTGTGAAGTGTGTATATAAGTTTAAGTATATTTTAAGCCCTTTTTACACTTTTTTAGCCAAGTTTTAAATTTATAAAACACGATATTTACTAACACTAAACACACATATGGGCAAGTGCACCCATCGTGAGCGTAGTATAGTGTTGGTAAGATACCGAGGTCGTCCAAGGACACAAGAGCTTTTAGTACCGGTTTATCCTCAACGTCTAATCAAATCAAAAATTTAGAAAAAGGTTTTAAACTAAGAAAAATAAAACTAACTAAAATGCTGAAAATAAAATAAAAAGAAAAACAGATAGACAAGATGAATCACTTGGCTCCGACTCGTGTTTAGTGTAACCTTTGATTATTTCCGAACTTTTGCACTTTTTAAGAGATTATCTTAGTTATTGTAGTAGGCCCCTCTTTTGAAGGTGACGTTACCCTCAACCCAGTAGTTTGAGCCAGCAAGGATACAATCCTAAAGGGTCAGATTATTGAAAGATAATTAATTAAGTTATTAATGCATATTATGGTAGGCCTCTCTTTTGAAGGTGACGTTACCCTCGGCTAAGTAGTCTGAGTCAGCAGGGATACAGTCCTAAGTAGCCGGGTTAAAGTATTAATAGTAGCTTACATATAAGGGGATCAAAGAGTTTGGACCCCCGCCATTCAATACCGTTAAGTATTGAAGGAGGTCCTACTAAATTTGACCCAGGTCCTTGCAGGATCTATACACTGAACAAGGCAAGACTTTTACCAAACCATTCCCTTAACCCACGACCAGGTAGCCAACATACCTCCATATAGACCGTGGAGATATGAATGGTGAAAATCTTTTATTTTATATAGACAGTAAAATAATGCCAAGACACCACGGACAAACGATAAGGAAAAATCACCTTCAACATAAGAAACTAGTTATTAAAGTCATTAATACAAAACCATGTAAAAAGTGTGAAAAGATTAAAAATAAAAAGTATTACACTAGACACTTTGTCTTCACCAAGTGATGTAAGAGACTTAGGCAAACATGGCCTTGATTGTCAAGAACTCTTACGATCAATCTTGGATCCCGAGACGACTCACACACTCTATGATGGACAATGGATGATGGTGGTGGATGATGGTGTTATGGTGGTGGTGGGTGGTGGGTGAAGTGTGAGAGAGGTGGTGTGCCAAGGGATGATTTGCACTTGAGCCAAGCATTCCTATTTATAGGCTAAACAGAAGCTCGGGCACGGCCCCGTGTCCATTGGGCACGGCCCCGTGTCGACATCCTTCTCTGTCTTCATTAATTGCACTTTGTCTGCATTAGTTGACCACGCCCCCGTGTCCGCTGGGCACGCCCCCGTGTGCAGAAGCATATCTGTACTATCAAGATTTGCCTGGATTCTACGAATCTTATAGTTAACCACGGCCTCGTGTCTGCTGAGCACGGCCCCGTGGTGGGCGATAGAAGCTTCTATAGCTTTGTCTTTTCTGCTGGGACTTGGACACGCCCCCGTGTTCATTGAGCACGTGGCGTGTTCAGCCTTCTGTTTTCTTATTTTGCTTGGGAAGATACTGTCGTGGGGTCAGGCATGTCTCTTTTGTTCTTTTTCTTGTATTTATGTTAGATTTAGCTGTCTTTTTGCTTCTTTTGTTAATTTGAGTTTATTTAATCCTAAAAATACAAAAGGAAGACAAAGGCACACTTTTTCCAACATTAGTACTAAAAAAGGGTTAGTTTTATGCCACAATTGATGTAATTTATATGTTGCATTTTGCACACATCAAGTACCCCCACACTTGAATCTTTGCTTGTCCTCAAGCAAAACTCTTTATAATGTGGCTTTACACTCCCAAATGGAATGGGTAGAAGAGAAGGTTTTTTGGGCTTGTCATAGAGTGTCGGGATTTCCAAGATCCTTATTAAATTTTATTTTTATTTATTTACAATCCTATTCGTCATGATTTATTTAAAACTTTTCATAAGATAAACTACTTATTTGGGCATAACATGCCTCTTTAAAATTCCATTTATATACAAGTTCACATACCTCACGGGGATCACTCAACACTCGGCCGAAAATGTATTTTAGTGGATCACTCGAGAGCGGCATGGAACTTACTCCTACCATAGGCTTGCCAAGCAATCAATCCTCCTCCTTTTTAACTATATACCTTTGTAAATATCAAGAGGACTTTTGGGGTGAAGGGTTAGGCTTGGGTTAAAGGTAGGTGGTTGGGTTAGTGGTTAGTGAAAGGGCGAAAAGCGTAACAAGCGTCGGTCTTCGTAAGACTTTTGATTTTTGCAACTTTTATTTTGATGAAGCTTTTATTCAAACAAAGTTATTTTTGATAAACTTGTTTGTTTATTTCTCTTTTGCTTCATCATCAACATTTTTTTTTTTTGAAAAGTCATACGAAAAACCGAGCTTGTTACTAAAACAAAAGGTTAAAAATAAAAAGGGTTTTGGTGGGTGAAAGGGTGTTTGGTTTGGGTTATGAGATGAAAAGGTTTAGGCTCAAAGGGGCTAACTAGGGGGATTTTGGGTAGGTGGTAAAAAAAAAGAAAAATAATGGTGTAGAAATAAAAAGGGTTTAGTCCTAATGCGTCCATCATTTACTTACTCGGGTTTAAGTTGGTAAGGACCGGGAATGTATCGTCGTGGCAAGTTCTAGAGTCGTAAGAACCAAGCGGCTATTCACACAAGAAACGAAAAATGAGCATTTAGTTTAAAGATATATATATGTATGCTCAATAAAGGCTCAAAACTCACTTTTGTGGGAATGGGTTTTTATGTGATCAAGTATATATAATCAAATTTTAACTAAGCTTATCATGTCGTTTCATAATTTTCTTATGTTGGTTCTTTTTATCACGACGCTATCGGTTGTAATGTTGTAAAATATAACCTTTTTAGAATTTGAAATTCCCGAGTTAAACCTAGACAAGTAAAAAATGAATTTTTTTTTTTAAAAATTTGGGGTGATTAGCGGTTCCAATAGAGTTTTGTGTAAGGCTTGTTATTAGGACTTGCAAGATTCAAGGTTTTAGCACCCCCCCTCCCCCCCCCCCCCACTTAAATTACACATTGTCCTCAATGTGTCCCAAAAATAAGTTTTAAGGTTGATTGAATGTATAAAATGGTGTGAAAAAGCAAAAAATTGTGTTACTGGGTGTCTAGACATGGCCCCATGGTGTTCGGGCACGGCCCCGTGTTCAGGTGCCAGTAACAGAATTGAAAAAGATAAACAGAAACCTGGACACGGGGGCGTGTGGGTGAACACGGCCCGTGTCCAGTTTACCTGAACTGGGTATTTTCTGCAGACTGAGCAGCACGGGGCCGTGTTGGGCGGACACGGCCCGTGCTGAACTTGCTGTAACGAAGAAAATTTTATCGGATGGCCATGTTTTCCTGCATAGGGTGCTGGTTCAAGTTTCCCTTGTTATCCTTTGCCATCCCGAGTGTGTTTTATTCCTGAAAATTGAAACTAAACTAGAAAACATAAAAAAATTAATCTAAGCTAAACTAAGGATAGTTCCGCGGAATGCCTCCGTGGTGCGCCACGTTTATAAGGGTCCTTGGCTAGACCCAAATCCTGGTCATATGTTACCCAAGTGGGATGTTTTGCATCCCATGCTACACCGTCGGAGAGCGTCATCCAAGCTTGAGCCTATGACCTTCATGTAGTTGACCGGGTCTTCGTCTTCTTCTCTCTTTCCAACTCCAAACTTCATTTCCTCGTCCCCAAACTTCAATGTTAGTGTTCCGTCATTCATATCCACCACTGCTTGGGCGGTGGCTAGAAATGGCCTCCCGAGGATGAGGGGGACATCGGTGTCTTCTTCCATGTCTTGTATGACAAAGTCGGCCGGGAAGACGAAATTGTCAACTTTGACCAATAGATTTTCAGCGACACCTTGTGGAAATTTGACGGATCTGTCGGAAAGTTGTATGCTCATCTTTGTAGGGCTCGTTTTTCCTAGGCCGAGTCGGTTGAACATTGATGTGGGCATGAGGTTAATGCTAGCCCCAAGATCGGCTAGTGCATTACGAATGGGGGATTCCCCAATCGAGCAAGGAATCGTGAAGCTTCCAGGATCAATTTTCTTTTGTGGGAGTTTGTTGAGTACTAAGGCGGAGCATTCTCCACCTAAGTTAACTAATTGCAATGATTCAATTTTCCTTTTGTGAGTGAGGAAGTCCCTCATAAATTTTGCATATTTAGGCATATGGGTTAGGACCTCGATAAAAGGAATATTAACATGCAATTGTTTTAGTAAATTTTCAAACTTTGCGAATTGCTCATCGGTCTTTTGACGAATTAACCGGCCGGGGTATGGAACCGGAGGAGTCTTGGTGGGCTCTTGATTTGGTGGAGAAGCCTTTTCTGGTTGGGGCGCGGGTGGAGTCGTGGTTTGGCTGGATTGGCTTCTTTCAGCAGGCGGTAATGGAGCCTCCTCGGGACCCACGGTTCGGTTTCTCAATGTGATGAGATGTACTTGCGCTTTTGGGTTGGTTTCGGTATTGCTTGGTAACGCGCCTTGTCGTCTCTCGGAGAAATTTTGAGCTACTTGATTTATTTGTTTTTCAATGTTTTGAATGCTAGCTTGTTGATTTCTAAAATTCGATTCCAATTGCTGAAATCGATCCGAGTTTTTCTTTTCGGTGTCGGAGATGAGGCGAGATACAGTATCTTTAAGCCTTTCTCGTCCACCTTGTTGTTGAGAAAAGTTTTGCGGTTGTTGAAAGTTAGTTCGTTGGTTTTGTTGGTTACTACTATTGCCGGGATCTCTCCAAGGTTAGGGTGGTTACTCCATCCTTGGTTGTAGGTACCCGTTGGAGGACCCGACGGCCTAGGTCTATTATCAATGTAGTTTACCGTTTCCATTTGATCATCTAATTCTTTCATACAACTCCAATTTTTATGTGGCCCACCACATCCTTCACAAGCCATAACCGAGGCAGTTTTTGCCATTTCTAACTTTTTGATTTTTGAAGAAAGGGCCTCGATTTGGGCTTGTAAAGAAGTGATTTCATCAACCTTATGGGCACCCGGGGCAATAGATTTATTGCGTCGGGGAGTGTGCCATTGAAAATTGGTTTGAGCAATTTCCTCAATTTGATTATATATTTCATTTGGGCGACGATTACCTAAAAGTCCCCCGGAGCTAGAATCAAGTGTTTGTCTTGTGTGTGGCAACAACCCATTGTAGAAATTGGATACTTGTTGCCATACCGCAAGACCATGATGAGGACACTTTCTTAGTAGCTCCTTGAACCTTTCCCAAGTTTCATATAAGGATTCCCCATCTTCTTGTGAATATGTATTAATTTCAGTCATTAATTTAGCCATTTTAGCAGGAGGGAAATACTTATATAGAAACTTTTGGGCTAGTTCATCCCAGGTGTTTACCGAGCCAACTGGGAGGGTGTTAAGCCAAGCCTTCGCTCGGTCTTTTAGTGAAAATGGAAACATCCGAAGGCGGATGGCGTCGTTTGATGCTCCATTGATCCGAAAGGTATCACATCTTTCTAAGAAATTAGTAATATGTAGATGGGGATCCTCGTCCGCAAGCCCATGGAAGGTTGCGGAGTTTTGAAGCATTTGTATCAAATGTGGCCGAAGTTCGAAGTTATTGGCTTCGACATTCGGTGCATTGATAGCGGCGCCGAGATTACCTACAGTGGGTCGTAGGTAATCCATGAGGGTACATTGGTCCGCCATTGGAAGTGGGTCCCTCAAAACTTTCTCTTGGTTTTTAGATTTAAGTCTTTTTCTGAGAAAGCGTTCGGGTTCTTCTAGAGGTTCTTTTATGTCTCTACTAGAACTGGAGCTCATACACTACGTAGGAAGTTCAAATGTGGCGCCTGGGTTCCAAGTCCTGCAATAAAAATAGAAAAGAACGTTGGTCAGAAGGTTCACCATGGCCCCGTGTTCAGCGAACACGGCCTGTGGTCGGAGATACAGTGATTGTTTTCCAGATCCCTGTTACTGGGGAGTTGGACACGGCCCCGTGTTGCACAGACATGGCCCCGTGCTCGGCACTATATAACTCGGAAAATAAAAACTGCCAGTAACAATGCTGGGCACGGCCCGTGTCCGACCAGGCACGGCGCGTGCTGAGCTCTGCAGAAGCTGAAAAATTAAAAAAAATCCTAAAAAATAGAAAAAAAAACGATTAGACCTTTGATTCCTAACTTTCTTAAAATCCTTGTATCCCCGGAAACGGCGCCAAAAACTTGATGCGTGTGAAGTGTGTATACAAGTTTAAGTATAGTTTTAAGCCCTTTTTACACCTTTTTAGCCAAGTTTTAAATTTATAAAACACGATATTTACTAACACTAAACACACATATGGGCAAGTGCACCCATCGTGAGCGTAGTATAGTGTTGGTAAGATACCGAGGTCGTCCAAGGACACAAGAGCTTTTAGTACCGGTTTATCCTCAACGTCTAATCAAATCAAAAATTAAGAAAAAGGTTTTAAACTAAGAAAAATAAAACTAACTAAAATGCTGAAAATAAAATAAAAAGAAAAACATATAGACAAGATGAATCACTTGGCTCCGACTCGTGTTTAGTGTAACCTTTGATTATTTCCGCATTTTTGCACTTTTTAAAAGATTATCTTAGTTATTGTAGTAGGCCCCTCTTTTGAAGGTGACGTTACCCTTAAAGGGTCGGATTATTGAAAGATAATTAATTAAGTTATTGATGCATATTATGGTAGGCCCCTCTTTTGATGGTGACGTTACCCTCGGCTAAGTAGTCTGAGTCAGCAGGGATACAGTCCTTAGTAGCCGGGTTAAAGTATTAATAGTAGCTTACATATGAGGGGATCAAAGAGTTTGGACCCCCGCCATCCAATACCGTTAAGTATTGAAGGAGGTCCTACTAAATTTGACCCAGGTCCTTGCAGGATCTTTACACTGAACAAGGCAAGACTTTTACCAAACCGTTCCCTTAACCCCCGACCAGGTAGCCAACATACCTCCATATAGACCGTGGAGATATGAATGGTGAAAATCTTTTATTTTATATAGACAGTAAAATAATGCCAAGAAACTACGGACAAACGATAAGGAAAAATCACCTTCAACATAAGAAACTAGTTATTAAAGTCATTAATACAAAACCAAGTAAAAAGTGCGAAAAGATTAAAAATAAAAAGTATTACACTAGACCCTTTGTCTTCACCAAGTGATGTAAGAGACTTAGGCAAACATGGCCTTGATTTTCAAGAACTCTTACGATCAATCTTGGATCCTGAGACGACTCACACACTCTATGATGGACAATGGATGATGGTGGTGGATGATGGTATTTTGGTGGTGGTGGGTGATGGGTGAAGTGTGAGAGAGGTGGTGTACCAAGGGATGATTTGCACTTGAGCCAAGCACTCCTATTTATAGGCTAAACAGAAGCTCGGGCACGGCCCCGTGTCCATTGGGCACGGCCCCGTGTCCACATCCTTCTCTGTCTTCATTAATTGCACTTTGTCTGCATTAGTTGACCACGCCCCCGTGTCCGCTGAGCACGCCCCCGTGTGCAGAAGCATATCTGTACTATCAAGATTTGCCTGGATTCTGCGAATCTTATAGTTGACCACGACCCCGTGTCCGCTGAGTACGGCCCCGTGGTGGGCGATAGAAGCTTCTATAGCTTTGTCTTTTCTGCTGGGACTTGGGCACGCCCCCGTGTTCACTGAGCACGGGGCGTGTTCAGCCTTCTATTTTCTTGTTTTGCTTGGGAAGATACTGTCGTGGGGTTGGGCATGTCTCTTTTGTTCCTTTTCTTGTATTTATGTTAGATTTAGCTGTCTTTTTGCTTCTTTTGTTAATTTGAGCTCATTTAATCCTGAAAATACAAAAGGAAGACAAAAGCACACTTTTTCCAACATTAGTACTAAAAAAGGGTTAGTTTTATGCCACATTTGATGTAATTTATAAATTGCATTTTACACACATCAGAAGTTCTAACTTGAGCTCTCATGGCCTCGCATTACCCGTTAGAGATATCATTATGGTACGTTCACCTGTAAGACTGAATATAGGAGTCTGGATACGAGAGTATATTCTGAGGTGGAACACGTGTATAAGTTAAGATCTTAAAACACCTAAATCGTATCCTGATTAGTTGAAATTTGTGTGAAAATTTAAAAAGGATTAGTATATCGGCAATCTAAGCGAATTGTTTAATACTTAGTGTGTTATCAGCTTAACGGTACTTGTAACTTGTCGGTAGCTGATATGATCCCCTAACACGCTCACCAAAAATATGTTTGTAAATAGTTTCATTTACTACTTACTTTTACTGCATTTCATTTTAGTGATTAGTTTCAAAATCCGAAAAAGATTTCATAGTTTTCTTGATTAAACTTTCTTAAAATCCAAAAAAGGATTTTACATTTCTTCTTTAGTTTTGCGACAAACCGAGGTGGAAAGCGGATCTTCAGATTCTGAGAAGTGAAGAGGAGTAGGAAGTTTCTGTACTGGACAACTGGGTTGGGAGCTAATCTTGAAAAATTCTGAAAAATTCAAAGTCAAAACAAGTTCATTAATTTGACACTTGTAAATTTTTCATGAAAATGTATTTAAAATTTTTTTAACAAAATGTCAGTTTGTTTCATTTCGGGTCAACCAAGGTCATTAACTTGGACTTGGTAGACAAATTAAGTGCCTAGGGTCATTAACTTGGACCTAGATACTTAAGTGGATTTCTAAAACTGAACAAAACTGATAAAACGGCAAAAGTAAAAAGGTCAAAACATCAAAAGTCAAAAGAGAGGTGTTTGGATCGGATGACAATCCGATCGGATGGCCATCCGACACTTGGTCACCCCTATAAATAGAAGTCAATGGTTATCAGTCAAACCTTTACTCGATTCGGCTACCATCCGACACTCTCTCAAACACTCTCACTTTCTCTGATCTTGATTCTTCACTCTTGCTTTCCACACTTCATAGGATTATTGGCTTGCACAATCTTTACTATGGGAAAGGTAAGTTCTCTGATCTTTGACTGTTAAATTGATGTTTTTGATGCTGTTTTTGATGTTCGGAGACTGTCGGACTTAAGATCTTAGATCTATGGATTTGTGATGATTTTTGATAGATTTTGAACATAGGGTTTTGTTCACGAGGCTTAGATCTATAGATTCACCGAAGGAATTAACTTGAAACATCTTAGATTTGAAACTAGAGTAGATTAAAGGTGTCAGCTTTCGGACCTTATTTTGTCAAATTAAACCCAAATCAGGCCGAGTTAGAAAATTTTGAACATAGGGTTTTGATCATCGGCGAAATCTCTACATTGATCTGTGTTCAATTATGAGAAAAACTTAGAAAATTTTTGATGATTTATAGCATGTTCAAACTGTTCTTCATTGTTCAAGAGGCAACTCGATCGGATGGCAATCCGATCGGAGGGCCATCCGATCCAATGCATTATATGTTTGAATTTTTCTAAGTGCCTGTCTTGATATATGTGCCCTATTTTTTAATCAGATGGTTTGGAAAGAATGGCACCTTGATCAGATGGTAATCCGATCGGATGGCCATCCAATCCAAAGCACACATTCATTGATGTTCTGTTCTCATAAGCTTATGTGATTGTCAATTTGACCGAGTGGCAATCCGATTGGGTGGCTATCCGATCCTCATCATATCATGTCATAACTGTTCAACTTTGTGCTATCTTGTCAATGATCGAGTGGCAATCCGATCGGATGGCAATTCGATCGGATGACAATTCGATCGGATGGCCATCCGATCCTCGTCACACTATATCATGTCTGACCTTCATTTGTTCAAACTTATCATGGATCGAGTGACAATCCGATCGGATGGCCATTCGATTCATGCCACTTACTCAAGAGAGTTGACTTGTCAAAGGTGCTTTCTGATTAGTCACATGGATCGAGTGACAATCCGATCGGATGGCAATCCGATCAGATGGCCATCTGATCCATATGCACATGACACTTGTTTCTGTACTTTAATGTTGATAGTTCACCTGATCGGATGGCAATCCGATCGGATGACCATCCGATCCTCAGTACTATATAGGGTGAGAGTTCCAGAGTTAGAAAATTTTTGAAGTTTTCAAAATTTTGACTATTTTCACTTCTTGTCTCGAACTTTGTGTAAATTCTAATGCTAATCATTTATGCAGGCAAGAGCATCTGACTGGGACAAATCTCACAACATTTACTGTTTGTTGGATGAACATTATACAAACACAACTCCGTTTAAAGTGATTGCCAAATTTTTAAAGGAGAGTAAGATTAATAAGGCCTTAACCGACAGAACGATAGTGTATGAATCACATGTCAGAATGTTTTAGAGTTCGGTGAGGTATGATAAGGATGAAAAGATGATTTGTTCAGCTGTTAGAAAGAAGGATGAGAATAATCAAGATATAGATGTTGAGATTAAGTTTAATGTTGGAGACTTAAGACGAGTTTTGGAGTTAGGAGATTCTGATAATGATCCTATCATTATTCCTGAACGTTTATGCAAAGGTTTGTGGTGCAGAATGGGTTTTACAGGACATTTGAACATGAAATATCTTAAGACTATGTTTAGTCCTCCATATAAGTTCCTAATTCACTATGTAGTGCATGTTTTGTCACATTGGAAGAGAGCTTATGATGAGACATCAGACTATATCATGAAAATCATTAGATGCTTGGTACCGAAAAGGCCATACAATGTATCTCAGGTGATATTTGACCATATGGTAGACAATATGGGGAGTGGTAAGTACATAATGTATCCCAGGTTTATCCAAATGATGATAGATGATGAAGTTAAAGACCTACCAAAGGATCCTGCTGATATATTAGGTCTACGAAACATGACAGCTGATGCTATAAGCAGATTAGCTTCATATAAAAATCCAAAGAAAGATGAACTTGAACCAAGGGCTAGGAGAATGATTTGCATGATTGATAATCCAGGATATGTTGCTCCTGAAAACGATACATGGACACATGAAAACAACAATTCAAAAGATGAAACTGATAGATTGAGGGAGATGAATGAGAAGAAGCTCGGATATTGGTTTGTGAAAGACGGAAAAAGGAAGAGAACACCAAAGAGCTCCCCAGCTGTATCTGCTCCTAAAGTGTCAACACCAAAGATAGTTGTTAAGGGTATAGTTGAAAGGGGGAGTTATAAGAAAAATTAGATCGTTAATTGTTATACTTATCTAATGAATGTTTAAACGCGTATTTTGCAGGGCCTTCAAAGCAATCACCACCAAGATTGGTGGATGAACCAGTGTTGAATCCAACAGATGTTATACAATAAGGTGTTGGGTTGATGAAGGAGTCACTGGAAGGATTCTTAAAGAAGAATGAAGAGGTTGTTGCGGCTTCAAATAATGTTCAAACTGAAAGTGTCAAGGATAAAGAGCCTGAAGGTGTTGCATATACCGATTCTAGTGATGCTGATGATGAGTCTACAGAGACAGAGCCAGAGATTGATATGTCAAAGCTAGGTGTTGGAAAGGTTACTTTAAAAAGAAATCTCAGAAAAAGAAGAAGAAAGGATCTGATGATGAGGATTCTACTTACATGCCAACAGCTGAAGAGAAAAAGAAACTTCATATAAAGCGCGAAGCTGTTCAAACAAGCGTCATTCCAAGGAATGTAAGGGCAAGGAAATGAGGTGCTACTATGCCTGAAAGTCAAAGTGGCAAAAGTGAAAAGCACGTGACAACTTCAAAGGGTCCTGAAGCAGTAAAAAATCAACATGTTGAAGTTCCTGAGGTCGAGCAAGTTAAGAATGTTGAAAAGAAAGCTGGTGATGATGACTATGTTGAAGTAAGGGTTTCTACACCACCACCACCACTGCCACCAAAAGATCAACCTATTCCAGAAAGTGTTGAGTCTTCAATGCCAAAGAAAACTGTTCTTCCTGATCTTTTTGAAGGTTTTCCAAATGTTCGAGGTGAACTCAAAGATGACATTCTTCTTGATGATGAGTTTGATATGTTTCATGATGAGTCTATCAAAGATCTGAAGAAGAAAATGAGTCTTCTGGAGAAAGAGAAAGCTGAAGCTGAACGTGACGAGTTAAAGAAGCAGCTTGAAGAGTTAACAAAAGTGAATGAAGAGATAAAGTCTGTCTTGATCAAACATGCGAAGAAGATAAAGAAAATGGAAGGAGATGTTGATGATAATGCAAAGCTGTTCAAGTTACTATCAACAGAGATTTCTGATCTGCATTTTAAGAACAAGAAACTGAATGAGATAAATAAAACACTAAATCAGTTGATAAGTGAACTTCATGAAGCGTCTACAAATGAATTCAAAGCAATGAAGCTAGAAATGGAAGCACTCAGAGCTGACAAAGCAGTAAAGGATGAGCAGCTTAACATGTTGTTTACAGTGATGGAAAGTCATCTAGGTATCAACGTTCAATTTATCTACAACAATCTGAAGATCCAAATAGTTGAAGAGAGAAGGGTTGCTAGGGAAAGAGAGTTGGCTCAGGAAGCAACTCAGAGAAGGAAAGGATTGGTTATTGATACAGAAGAAACACTTGGGTCTTCAAGTCAACCTGAAGCTGGTGGTTCTTCAAGTCAACCTGATGTTGAAATGGTAGATGTTGAAGATGATCAAGCTCAAAGCTTCGTACTTGTTGGTGAAGCTTCTCCTCTATCTTACAATCTTGATGATATTATTCTCCTTGTGCAAGTAGAACAAAGGAAACGAAAGGCTAAAGAACCTGAGGTGTTATTACTAAGATGGAAAGAAGAGGAAGAGGAAGAAGATGAAGAGTTGAAAGATATCCTGGAAGCAGTTGACAACTATGATCCATCTTGGGATAACTACAAAGATGATCAAGGGTCAACATGGCTATTAGTTGTGAATCCCTCTTTTCAACAAAAGATTGATGATTTTCTGAACGAAGAGCTTAATGAACAGCAGGAGGATCAGCACCAGGAGTCTTCTTCTTCTGGGAAACAACATGCAGACCAGGTATTCCTCACACAACCAACTGTTATTTACTTGAATGCTCGAGTTGAGGGGGAGATAGAGGTGCCTAGGTCAAGGGCTGAAATGTTAGAAGAATTGGGATTAGACGATGGAAAGTTTAAGTTTGATATAGAAGATGAAATACCTTCTTCGCCAGAGAAAGAGTATCAGTTCAAGTATGTTCATGAAGTTGATAACTACAATGATGTGATCATTGAAGATGGCTCAGATAGTTCTGAAGACGATACGGTATTTCATTATCCTGGAATTGATGAAACTTTTCCCACACTTGTCGAAATGTTCAAAGAACAAAATGAAGATGAGGTTAGAAGAAAAGTTGTGGAAAAGATCACTACTGAAGGTATTCCTAGAACGATTCCTCGAGAAACTTTTGTTGAAGAAAGAAATGGTTCAAGGTGATGCCCAAGGAGAGAAAGTTCATAAGACCTCTACAATACTTCACGCATAATGCTGATATATCATGGGGAGATATCTTATCATGGGGTTATCTGGAAGATCTACAAGTTTATGCAATCAGACGGGAAAAACGAGTTCAGTACTTCGCATTTCTGTCAGACATTAAAACCCTCCCGTGGTGGGATGTTGAAGAATTGGTGCAAATGAAGAATATAAAGCAATTCTATTACGGTTTAGATGTAAAGCAGCATGATCAACACTTGTGGGATTACATCAAGCTGTAAGCAGCAAACAGATTTCCAGATTGGAAGCCACAATTTCCTAAAAAAAAATATAAAGATTGATCCAGTCACTGGAGAGAAAGACATTACTCTGATAATCAAGCCGCCGAGATGTTTGAAAAATATGCCGCTACGTGCCATGGAGCAAGACTTTTATGAAGACTTTCAGGGTTGGATGTACAACCAGAGCACAGCGGAAGCGGTGAGATCCTAGTATGACAAGTCTACAGGAAAATCAAGGAGGATCAGCGTATTGGATCCTATGTGGCTTGTTAACTGCTCCAAGAAGGATATAGATTGCTTATTCTACAACAAGATCGTTTATGAGAATCCAGACAAAGTCCAAGCTATGCAATATCAAAAATTAGTGGATTTGTGCTATGCGAAAGATATCAACTCCGGCAGATATTGGAAGTCGAAATGGAGAGATTTGGAGATTGATGAATTCTTGAAGAAGTACAAGCGCAGTCAGAAATTCAAAGAGATAGCTGATAAAGCTGCGAGACTTGGAAGGTACAAGCTAATGAGACCTCCTCCAATAGAC
This sequence comes from Helianthus tuberosus, assembly GCA_030545235.1. Lineage (NCBI taxonomy): Eukaryota > Viridiplantae > Streptophyta > Magnoliopsida > Asterales > Asteraceae > Helianthus > Helianthus tuberosus. The sequence goes on from CM060445.1 coordinate 60,371,663, forward strand.
CAAACACCGATCGAGAAGGAAGAAAAGAAGATCCCACGGTGGGATAGAAATCACGACGGTGATCCTGAATGCCGAAAGTGGTGGAATGAAGTTGGAAGGCCTCTTAGGCGAAAGATGCTTGAAGTAAGAGAGGAAAAGAGACGTCAGAAAGCAAAGGAGCGAAGACGCAGCAGGAAGACTGAGTGAAGACTATGCAGGAAGGAACTACAGCTACATCCAAGGGGGAGTCTGTTAGTACATATGTCTGTAGCTTCCGTCTGCATCGAGTCTTGTATATTTTGTGTTGTGTATGTATTTTTGTATATGTATGAACATGTATGTATGTTTGTGTATAGACAACTCAGGGAACGGTGCTGAAGTGTAAAAGTGAAATCCGTCAGATGACGTATGTCATCCGATCGGGGGACACTTAATCCTCCCTGGTTGCCTATAAATAGCAGGTTAGTGCTAGGATTAGAAGACTTTTGGCTGATCACTGTAAGGAACCTCTGCTTGTCTGACTTTCTACTGGAAGCACTGTATTTTCACCATCAATCAATAGAAATCAGACGCGTTAAATGTTGAACTTGTCGTTGTTGATTCTGTGACATTATCAAGGGATTCCGCACCTTGATTCTCATCGATCCAGCCACGTTCTACTCGAACAGATCCTGCGAACACGGCCTAACACCTGATATATCTTCCATCTCTTCCACACATGTGGGCGAAGATATAGACAAGAATGTCCCTTTAATGCCTAAAAAAGAAGCTAAAGAAGGTACAGCGCCACGAACAGAATCGGAGAATAAATGCAATGACTCGTCAACTAAGGTGATGTTCTTAAAACTTGATAAAACAAAAACAATAGTGCCATAAAAACTAAGGATCTAGATCCTCCCCTAGTACTTTTGTCCTTAGTCTAGAAGATTGATGTTCATAGAATACAGACAGTACTTGTCGCAACACACACACATTAAAGAAAGATCAACAAGCATCGATTCAATTGGTTTCCATTGAATCTTTATGATACTTTTCCAGGTCAACATCAAGATCATCTGCAGATATCTTCTCGCCACGCCCTCCTCTTCTACCTCCACTTCCACGTCGACGGCCGCCCCTAACAAATCCCCTCCCTCCACCACCACAGCGCGGTCTTCCAAATCGAACACTCCTACCTTGTCCCCAGTTTCATATACAGTGTTATGTAATCTTCAAAATTATGCAATCAAACATTCTAATTACTACTAAAAGCATACCTTTGAGGATAACCATTCATGTTTCCAGGGTTGTTTACCAACGGAACATTGCCAACAAGAGCCACAAGGTTTATTCCCACAATCTCTACTTTCATAGGCTTCCCGTTAAGCTGAACGTTGTTATACCTCTTGACAGCTGCTAGAGCGTCTTGCCGTCTTGCAAACACAACCTCAGTCGTCCCTAAACCGGTGAAAAGAAAAAGATTTAAAACATAAAAATATAATAAAAATTTCTGCAATACAAATACCCGAACTTTTAAATAAATACCTTTGATCTCCCACTTCTATCATAATTAATAGAATACTTTTTCAAATCGCCGACTTCTGAAAAAAGCTCATGTGCATAGTAAATTAAATTCATCCATGTGAGAATTACCAAGAACTTCCATAATATTCAAGACATAGGCACTAAACTGCACAAAATATATAATTTTTCCAGATTATAAATCTGAAAAATTATTTACACAACTAATTTAGATACAAACACCTATATCACTAAATTTTGTTATAAACACATTTATCCCTAAAATTTGTTAACATTATAGAAAACTACCCACATCGGATTCTCTTTATATATGATCTATATCTGTTCAATTAAACAATCCTTCTTTGTTCTCCTTTTATTATTTTTTTCTCTTTTTTCCACTAATGAAAAATATAAGAAACTATCACTCCTGTATTTATTCCCTATTTTAAAGAATCGAATAGAGTGCAAAAATTAATAAGTAGACAAATTTCATAGCTTCTTTTACATCCAGCAATCAACAAAACAACTACCAAATCAATTTTTCCAAACAGTAACAGTTAGCTATCACAACTAAAGAGAAGGAGAAATACCTTAATATCCTCCTTAGAAGCTCCATAATCCAAATTGGAGACATAAAGCCTGGTTTCAGTTTCAATTCAAGAAGGCCTGCCACTCTGATCCACACCACCGAACATATCATGATTCCAAGCAGCAACATCGGGTGCCTAAATCAGACGCACAAAACCTTTATAAACATTCCACCCAATTCAACTTAACAACCATCATCTAAACTAACTAATCAACCTTAGCTGGTCCACGGTAAGGAGTAGATCTGTTAGTATTGTGGTTGTTGAAGCGCCGTGCAGGTCCAGGTCTGGATGAACGCCTGCAAATATATGCAGATCAGCATCTACTTCTTCATTTGTTTTGTCGAATTTAGCCCGTATCATCAACAACACCTCCTCTACATCGGTAATGACCTAAAACATTTGTGAACAAAATTATTATTCATGAATCAGAATACAAGCACATTGGTGAACATCAAACAAATTCACGATGAACATCAAATAAATTCACATAAATAAGGCAAACATCAAACAAATTCATCTTCATCTCATATTGAACAAATTCACATAAATAAAGAAAACATTAAGCAAAAATCTTGATGGCACTATGGATGCAAAACGCAAAGAAATCAAACCCTAAAATTGAACTTCAAAGCAAATTGCTTGATATCATAATAAAATATAGAAAAAAAGGGTAATAACTTAAATAAAATAAATCAAACCTTCACATCAGAAGCCCCACATGCTTGGGGTACGGACATCATCTTTATCCATGGCTTTCTAATAGAGATTGGAAGCCCTAACTGAGACATTGTAATCGAACCTGTAAAGCTCGAATGACATACACCCTTAAATGATGTGAAGCCCAAATGGAACCCTAAGCCGTAATAGAGTAGTTGATGCCACATAATAAAGGTTTTACCAGATCTATATGTAAAACTCAACCAAGGAGTTGAAATCCAGTCACCTAGCAACCAAATCGTTGAACCCTAGCAGCAAGATCGATGGAAGATGGTTGCAACTGGTTTTAGCAGTGGTTATTGTTGCGATGGCTATTGTTGCGATGGCGTACATGAATATGAGAGAGAGAGCGCGCTGTAGGGTCTCAGATCTAAAAGGGAGGCGATGAAATGGGTATTTGGGATGAGGTTCTTTCTTTGGCACTCTGCCTTTCTTTCTTGTTCTCTCTTTCTCTCTCTACAAATGAAGTTAAATGACCGCCTAAAAGGGAATGGGCAAGATTTGAAAATTGAGTGAAATATTTTCTGCTTAAAGATGTTGTACATTATGCATTAAAGAAATTTTAAGGGAAGTGGCAAATTATTTTAAGTTGCCTTTGGGATATGTATTATATATATAGTATAGATAGTATAGAAGTATAGATATATATAGGGTAGGGTTCTAGAGTGAACACTAGGTTGAGAGTGAACCGTGTCAACTAATCTGGGCCATTGGATTACATCATCTAGAGATTTTAAATAATGGCAAGATTGTAATTATAATGTTGTAACTTTCCTTTAAAATAATTGACAGAAGGGTATTTGCGTCTTTTGTAAATTGCATTTATTAAACAATATAATCAAAATCCCTATAATGTCGATAGTTTCCGTATATACAAGATACACAGCTGTTAGTCTATACACATGTGTACAGTCTCGTTAGTATTAGTTTATACAAGATACACAGATGTTAATTTTACACAGCTGTTAGTGTATACACATGTGTATAGTCTTGCCAGTATTAGTTTATACAAGATACACAACTGTTAGTTTATACACATGTGTACAGTATCGCTAACTATCAGTTTATATAAGATACACATCTGTTAGTTTATACACATGTCTATAGTCTTTTATACATCTGTGTATTATATTTAAAAATGGTTACATATGTGTATATTAACAAGATATAATATATTTTGCATGCACACGAGTAGATTCATATTAAAATTATGAAATTAATGAAAACGAAACATATCACATGTATGCAAAAATAAATAACTTCATCACATATTAAAAAAATTAATACCCAAAAATAATTACAATTTCAATCGCAAAGAAATATTTCAATATTTATTGAAAATTATAAAAGTTAAAAACAATATTCAAGTTAAAATTAAAATAAAATATATGGATAAAGAAATGACGGAGAAATAATTAAAAATGATAGAGAGAGAGAGAGGGGGGGGGTTAAGAGATGATAAAATTAAGGGATTTTAGTTAAACATATTTGGCTAATGTCAATCTTGCACTTTTAATCTAAAAAATGATCAAGGAACAAGATTGGTTCACTCAGATCACTCTCAAGAAGTTGTTCACTCTTGAATCTAATCCTATATATATATATATATATATATAATATGTTATAATAGATATAAAGACAAAAAAGTTTTTTTTTTTGTTTTTCATAATTTTAACAATTTAAGTAAACCAACTATTAAAACATATAAAAAGTATTTAAAAACATATTATTTACTTTTAAACCAACCGTTTCATGTTTTTTAAACAACCATAGTTTTTTTATGAGTTAATATATATCTTAAATTACACTCAATAAACAAGCATTTTATTATCTTTAATTTGAGTACGGAATTGTTATAATTTTTTTGAATTTAAGAAAAAAACTAACATGTCAGGTGATTATTGGTGCGTGTTTTTCGCTCGCGTCATGCTAGCACCGCTCTAATGATTCTTTTCACACACATAAATATATATATGGAGTCGGGTTACTCTACGAATTGTGTTTTATCTACAAAGTCTAAAAAATGTTGTGAGTCATCGGATGAATTATATTAATGGTTGAGATTTAATGGACGCCATTATTGTGATATGTATGTTATAATTATTTATTAATTTATTAGATTAGGGGTATAAAGGTAAATTCAGCGTGTTCTTAATTCAAAAACCCATATGCATGTCCCTCAATCTTTTTTAAGGGGGTGTTTGTTTTTTGCAATAAGTACTTTCTGACCTCTTATGTCTGCGCCGCGCAGACCTTTAGGTCTGTAGCATGTTTGTTTTCCGGAAGAGATTTCACTAAAAAACCTCTTCTAGATGTCTTCCTCGCGCAGATCTGGACCATCCTCTTCAAAACTCTTCAAAACACTTCTCTCTTTCAAACCTCAAAACCCTAGCACCCATCTCACTTCTCCAGCGACACCTCACCTCCTCCGCCACTCCCTCCACCTCCGCTGCCCTTCCGACTCAGCCACCCCTCCACATCCGCCGCCCATCCACCGTCGTTCACCCCCTCCAGCTATTCAACCTTCTCAATCGACACTCATCTCCTCCGTCGTTCACTCCCTCCAGCCGTTCTACCTTCTCAACTGACACCCATCTCCGCCATCGTTCGCCCCCATCTCAGCCGTTCAACCTTCTCAATCGACACCCATCTCCACCGTCGTTCACCCCATCTCAGCCGAGACACAGGTATGTTTTAAGTTTGTTTTTCCAAAAAATTGTTCGATGTCTGAACTGAAAAAATTGTTGTCGTTAAGAGGTTTGTTACTTTTATTACTAGCCCTAATTTGTGTGTTAGGGTTGTCTTTTGATATATAAGACCTGTTTAGAATTTTAGGCATTGAAACTATCAAGAGGTTGATTTTTATGAAATTTGTGTACATTAATTGTGATTACCTAAGATAAAACACTTTTTTGTTTGTAAATGATTACTGGGTGATGCCTCTGGTAATTGTATAAAATTAATTGGTAGGCTGTTTGGTAGAAATGTCACTGGATTTGATATAAATTTAGCCGAAAAACAAACAGTCTTCTTCTTACAGACTGCAAAGGTTTGGTCCGCATACTGCAGACGTTTTACCTCTGAAAAAACAAACAGCTTTTTATACATAATTTGTCTTTTAAAAAAGTTTACACCATAATAGCAAGAGTTTTTTATCTTTAATATACACACCATATTTTTTTACCCAGGAATGATGTGTTTTATATGACAAAGTATTTTACAGTTTGGATTGTATGTCTGTTAAAATTTCTATGATCTGTTTTATGGAATGATGTCTTTTATGGTGAGGAATTATTTATTTTAATATGGTGTTTGAGTGAGCGTATGTCTTTTAATGTTTGGATGATCCGCTTTAAGGAGTGATGTATTTAATAGTTTGAATGGAGTGTTTTACCCAATGTTTTCAAGACCGGACCGAAAGTCAAGCTAGTCTCATCACAGGTCTACTGGTCAGATCGGTCGAACTGGTCGGATCGGATGTAAGATCCGGGGCTATGTCGTAAATATTATAAAAATAAACAGGATAAAAACGAAAAATTTTAACAAAATCCAGTCCGACCACTCGCTTTTCCGGTTTGACCGCCGGTCCCCGGTCCAACCAACCGGTTCGACTCAAATTTGGTCTGATAGGGTGGTCCGTTATGGTTTTCAAAACCACGGTATTACCAAATCTAAAAACAGCTTAATACAATTAACTACGAAGACCGCATTTAATACATGTAAGTTGAAAAGCGTAAAACACTGTATAATTTTTTATTTTCTATCATCATTCTTTTGAATGCACTTTGTCAATAATTATTTGCACTTAAAATACCCTATTTAAGTCTAAACAAAATATCACAAAATGAAATGGATCGCCACACATTTTAAAACGTTAATATTATAAAAAAAGCTACACCTAAAAATCATTTATCATGTTTACAACGTATAGATATAACCCAAGTGCTAATCCCCTAGCCATAATATAAAAGGATTTCACATTTGAAGCTTCTAATCACCTCTTGGTGGCTTAATGATTCTCTGGAATAGAACGCTTCTTGCTTTTTGAATATTGGCGGTGCAAAGGTTTGCCATCATGCCAAGCTCATCAACATTCTTCGAAAATGAAATAAGAGTTCTCTTTATATGATCCATTACAATTCTCACTGGAACTTCCGAGCTAATTGCAAATTCAGTATTCATCATAAAGCTTTCAAAACCAATTTCTAGCCTGTATACAGAAGTCCTAATCTTCTGGATGTCCTGCATTGCTATATAACTCCCGATTTCCATGATATGAATTACTTCCTTTTGTGCGTTAACACTATTCCTAATGTTTTTTAAAAGGAAATAGACCCGGGTTAGATCTAACAATTTAAACAACTTTAATTTCTTTCTTCGAAGCTTTTCAAGAAAGGCGATTTGTCGCCTATAAACAAAATTAAAAATTCTGAAGAAATCCTGGGTGAATGGATCTCCAGCAGCCTTAAAATTCTTCAAATAGTCTAGTGTCTTCTCATAGCTACTCTCATTTGCACGATCCTCATCATTAAAATGGTGTAAAGCCTCGAGAATCAATAGACGAGTTTCTCGTACCCTCTTCAAACATGTCATCACTGAATCACATAAATCTAGTGTTTCCATGTTGGTCTCCAGAAAATCTTCAACCAACTTAACAAGCGTTTTAATCTTCCAAATACATCTCTTCGAATTCAGGACTGCCTTCACCTCGTCTTCATTGATTTCCATAACTGAGTCGTCCAGCTTAAATGACATAACACTAGCATGTACTCTGTCATCCAAATGATTGATTGCATTGCCCGCTCGAGCTTGCAAAGACTCGTCAAACACCTGCAACTCTACATCTGATCCGTAGGAAGCTTTACTTATAGAACTGTTAGAATATCGAATAAAAGTGATTGTGTGAGAGAGATAGAATAAATGATTTTTAATAAAAAATGAATGGTTATATATATTTTGTACTAGTTTTTATGTGTTATATATATGTATTAAAAATTTGAGTCACCCTGTTTTTAAGGTGATATTTCTTCCAACTTGGCTACAATATCCGTTTTCATTATTCAACAAGTTTGATAGAATTTTTAAAAATTTCAAATCCAAATTGGTATGTATATTCAGAAAATGAAAATAGATCAGTCATTTTATGGAGTATTTAAGGGGTTTCTTATTTATTTTGGGGGCTTATAAAAAAACTACCAAGTTCTATTACATTGTGTCTCTACATACCTAGGAGAGAAATAAAATGAACAAAACAATAGTGATCAGAGTGCATGGTGCATTAAATGGGCATTAGATTTTTCATGCTTTGACAATTGTAACATTGATGAAAAATGATACACTGTACAGAATATATTTATAGATAACCTAGATCTAGTGAAGCCTCAAGCCCCAATCATAAGCTATAGTGAGTTTCAATATCATACCGATGCCTCCGACCACACAATTTTGAAAACAGAGATAAATAGTTTGTGTTATTTTTGTGTGTCGTAACAATACCGGTCCCATTACAAACCAAACATATTTTGACCCAACAACATCGGTAGCGGTACTGACTTTATCAAAACCGATTTGATAAGTATTCGTTTTAATGGCGTTCGATCGACATTTTATCCTATTGTATTGTATTGACATGGTAATGAAACGAATCTATACCAATTAAAAAAGGGTAGATGCACGGTACCCCTGACCGCGGGAGGGATCCCCCTCCCCAGTTTGCTACCCGACAAAGCGCCCTGGCAGTAAATATCCTCAAATCATACTCGCTCGGGATCGAACCCAAGACCTCCACGCAATGGGAGGCCACGAGAGACTTAGCAAGGATGTCGGTGGCCACTTGAGCTAGCCCAAGTGGTTGAATCTATACCAATTAAATTCACACCGCAAAACGCAAGAGATTCAATTGGTTTTTAGTAAAAGGTGTGACATTCATGAATAGCAATTTTAATATTACTTTATACATTTTTTAACTCATGTGTGTTTTGTTCTTACATTTTTATTATTTTATTGTTATGATTAATTTTGAAAATATTCTACAGCATCCATGTTTTAATATAAATTTTAAAACATAAAATTTGTATTGATGTTTAAATATAAATTTTATTCTAAATCAAATATAACGTACAAGTAATTAATGCACAAACTTAAATTTTATTAGGCCACCTGGTATACTCTAGCACCAACAGGTGTTAATCCTAGTTGGCATTCGTTAACATCTGTTAAACCGCTCCTGAATGGTGTTAAGAGGCATTAAAAACTTCACTTGTTAAGATGTTAACTAGGAGAGAGATGGAGAGAATCAAGTATTGCAAAATTTGCGCACACACACAACAACAGGCTATATATATGTATTTTAATTAATTTTAAGGGCGTTAATGGGGTTAAACCATTTCCTTGTTGTACGGTGAAGTGAAAGAGGGTCAAGCAGGTGATGTGGTGCCTACGTGTAGTTAAAGGGTGTGAAAGTATACCCCATAGCCTTAAAGTTGCCTAGTGATTTAGTTTTTCTACATCGTTTTTTTCTTTTAGATATTGTAGTAATCTAATGTAATACTTTATAAGATTTCAGAAATACTGTTGTAACGTACTTATGTTTATCTACGTTTCGTTAAAAGTTAAATTTAAAACCGAACGGGCCATATATAACTTATTTATTTGTTCTTTAATTTTCAATACTAGTTCGCCTTCCTTTCTAAGGTTTTTTTTTTTTTTTTTTTTTTTTTTTTTTTTTTTTTTTTAACAATGTTTTGTAATGCTTTGAATATAGGTGCTTTTTAGTATCGTAAGTTATGGTGAGTACCACATTGGTGTCGGGATGAACCGGACTGGTTATGTCCGAACAATGTTGGAAATGTAATTGTATTCTAAATAGCGTGTTATTCGTAAACTATAGTGGGTGTTGGCACCGTGCCATTGCCGTGACGAAGCGAATCGGTTCCGCTCGAACAACACCAATACCGGTATCGGTATTACCATAACCGTTACCGGTATTCATTTTTTTTTTGTTATTTTAGGTTTTATCTTTGGGTTGCTATATTGAGTGTTGGTGCCTTGGCAAATGGAAGTAGCGGACCTAAAATTTATTTTCAAGAGGCTTAATAAACTTTTAGCGGCAGGGGCGGACCGAAGTTATGGGGTGGGTGGGCGGCCGCACCCCTTGAGAAAAAAAAAAATTTAGTGGTATTTTTCGCGAAAAATCCAGACCGCACCCCTTGGAAATTTTCGTCCGCACCCCTTAGAAAAAAATGTTAGGAATTTATGTAAAAAAATTGTGAACACGGATTGAAACCCGATCAAATTATGTAAACACGTTAGCCTACTAACCCCTTTAATAAAACTTAAATTCAATCCATCAAGCCCAATAACTTAATACACATTCAAGCCCAACCCAACTACTAGTTTTGTTAAACAAACCAGTCCACATAATAAAAAAAACCCAAATCGCTGCCACTTGTTAGCGGCTCCCGTCCTCCCTCTGCCTCACTTCAGCGCCCAGCGACAACATAATTCCGGCATGGGACTGCAAAATTTCGGCTGCAAACTGGTTAATTCAGGCCACCCCTGACAAATACATGTTTTTTACTAGGGCATATAATAATTACAAGGGCTTGAAATTCAAAATTTTGGTTGGCAAACATGTTTGTTGATTATATGATTGTTGGTTGGCAAATAATAATTACTAGGGCTCGAAATTCAAAATTTTAAATTGAAAATTAAGGAACATGGGCTTTGGTTGAACACTTGAAGATCCTTGTTTATTTTGTATGTGATAGGATTAGGATTGAACAATGAGTAGGGAAGTTATGTCGCGATTTCTCAAGAGGAAAGGGGTTGAACCACTTTTTTTCGCCGGATTGTTCTAATTAAAGACCAAGGTATGTTATAGATAAGTTTTTTTGTTCTTTTATTGAATAATTAAGAGAAATAAAAGTAGGGATGGTTTGAACTTTGATGTTTTTTTGTTTGTTAATGTGATAGGAAGTTAGGAACTAGGGTTTGATTGTTTGAGAATTGAAATGGACCTGACCCGATCTGATTCGACCCGCTATGAAACTTTGTTTGTTTGTTTTTACTTGTTTTACATGACCCGAACCGATCCGACCCGCTATGAACCGATTTTTTATATAGCTAGGGGTCTAAAATCTTTAAAAAATTTCCGCACCCCCAGGAAAAAAATCCTGGGTCCGCCACTGTTTAGCGGGGAAGTGGGTTCACGAATTTTATTTAAAAAATACACTGATTTTGGTCGGGGGCGGCTGCCGTTCATCCTAACATCCTAACACGTAGGTTTGCCACTGGCCGTACAAATATGGTAACGAACCAAAGAGATTTCTATCAAATTTCATGCGCAACGCATATGGTTTTTATTAAATTACCGTCCGCTTGTCGTAGTAACTAAGAGGCTGTTTGTTTAGCTCTTAATGGTTCAAACCTCTTACTAGTTCAGCAGTAAATGGTTCAAACTGTTTGTTTCGCGAGCAAATGTCTGAATGGTTAACACATTTGTCTCTGAATGATTAATCATTATACCGAGTCGGAATGGTTAAGACCTCTAATATGAATTGGTTAAACATTTGCCTCTGAACGGTTGAAGATTTTATACTGGCTCTTAATGTTTTAGACTTTTTTTACTGGTTCAACTTTTAATGGTTTAGATCTCTTACAAGTTCAATAATTAACCATTCAAAACCCCTAAATTTACAAAAATAATATATGAACTTATTGTAAAAACTAAAATATTAATTAAGCATTATGTGGAGACAAAGATGAGCACCTGATTATGGACGAGGTTTCCAAAGCATATGTTAGCAACTGCATGTGTACAAAAAATACAACGGCATGTTAAGATATATAACAGGTAAAGCTTGAGTGTGCAATGTATGAGCCCTTCTGAAACCAAGCTAATTCGTGATTTACTTTTCAATTAACACTACATGACCCACATTAGTAATTTATATACGAGTCTAAATTGTTTACCTATTATATAACAACTAGTAATAAGACCCGCGCGCGTTGCGGCGCGGGTACATCGCAAACGTCGAACGGATTAGTCCAAGCGTTATGTGATGTGTTAATCATATAATAATGTGCGTTTCTAAGTATCCGACTGAACTCAATGTAACCTATAGATGTGTTGTAATTGGATTAAAATGTAAAGCAAATCGAGTTTATAGTGTACAATCATAACGTATTATAAGCGACTCGACTAACTCCAATTTATACCATCAAGTCAAAACGTATTATATGTGACCCGATTCATATGTAGGAAACATACAAAATAAAGGCCGAAAACGTATACCAAATTTACGTCAAAATGTAAAAAGAAAAGTTTAAAAGTTGAGGGGTCGGTATAAAGCATATGTGAAAAAAACGTAAATTACCAAAGTATAGGTAAAAAATGCAAGTTACAAAAGTAGAGAGTAAATAAAAGGAAAATTCTATATGCAAAAAATATGAATTACAAAACTATAAGCTAAAATTGGAAATTTTGGAAGGCAAAGAGGGGTGGTTTCACCGACTTTGTACTTTAAGTAATACAGAAATTAGTAAAAAGCTAAGGGCTAAAAATGCCAATTGTTAAAGTAGAAGAATAGTAAAGTTAGATAAGGGACTAAAATTGATTACTCTAAAAGTGGAGGGGTCGTAACAAAGCTGAGGGGCTTGAAATGAAATATTGAAAAAGTTTAGGGAAGTAACAAAGCTGAGGGGCTTGAAACGCAAAATGGAAAAAGTTTAGGGGGTGTAAGGCAATGCCGGTGGGTCACCCCACCGACATAGCCTTTTAAGTTATAGTAGAATATCAAGAAAACAAACCATAGACTAACCTCCATTTTCAGTAATTCTTCAAGCTCTTTCTTAACAAGGTTCATAGGAGGTCGTTGATCTCGATCATTGTGCAAGCATTGGTATGCAATTGATGAAAACTGGTTCATTGATTCGAAGCTCATTTGTTCCCTTAAAGTGGGGTCAACAATCTCATCTAGTTTCTTCTTTTTGTAGTAATCTTTGACTAATGGGGCTGATAACAAGAAGCCATCATCATCCTTGATGAAGCATACCCTCCCACAAAAAACTTCAAATAGTACCATGCCGAAAGAGTACACATCAGATTCTTTCTTTACGATGCCCGTTGAAAAGTATTCTGGCTCGCAATAACCATATGTGCCACACGCATTGGAAATAACATAACTTCTATCCAAACCAGATAAGGTTAACTTTGATAGTCCAAAATCAGAAATTTTAGCAACCCAGTTGTGATCTAGCAAAATATTTGAGCTCTTTATATCACGATGGATTATGGCTTGATGTTTTCCAACATGGTTATGAAGGTGGTTGAGCCCACGGGCAACGTCAACACAGATTTTGAGTCTCTCCAGCCAAGTAAGAGCATAAATCTTATTGTTACGCCTTAGATAATGATCCAAACTTCCATGCTCAGCATATTCATATACAATAATCTTCTCGTTTCCATCATCGCAATAACCAAGAAGAGAGATCAAGTTTGGATGGTTTTGACCCGTGAGCAGCTGAATCTCTGTCAAAAACTCCTTTAACCCTTGTCCAAACTTCTCATTTAACCGTTTTACAGCAATCGTTGTTAATTTTCCACCGAGTAACAATTCTCCTTTGTAAACCATACCATATCCACCTTTTCCAATGCATTCTTGGAAGTCTTTGGTTGCTATTTCTATTTCTTGTAATGGTATTTTGAGGTGTTGTGATTCTTTGAGCACAGACATTTGGTATCATTTCTGAAAGTTGGCTCAAACGCAAAACTAAAAATTCGATACCTTAGTAAAATCAGAAAACTACCTTATCCATCAAAACATTTACCTTAGTAAAATCCGAAAACTAGCATATCCATCCAAAACATAGATCATCAAATTATCCTCCCGTTGCAGCTGTTGCCCTCCGCAGTGAATCAGTAAGTCGTCTATCAGGGGAATTTTACCTTTATCTAATACAAATTAAAATTTAGAAGCAACCACGACGAGTGACTACTTTAATTTGCAGCTCCCTCAAGAAGTGAAGACTAACGATCATGACTTTAATAATACTCATGCAAAGCCATGGGCAAGACTTGAGGGTTTCTAATTATTAAACGAAATGAGTTTCTTATATTTACTTTCATTTTATACTCATTTAGATGGCTTGTTTGATTTATAGTTCCCTAAGATAGAGCCGGGCATCTCTTAATCACTATATTGTATTGTATCAGCGATGACTCAGCCTGATTTTCTTGTTTATACAGCTCATCCTAAAGAGTCAGCAAAGCCAACAAGAATTTGTCAAGAGAGAACAAAGATAGCTGGCATCAACAAAGCCAAAAAGAAAATCAAATACAAAATTTGTCTACACATCACATGACCATAATACCAGGTGGTGTGGCTTAGCGCCCCCTACCATTTCATCATCTTTGGCATCCCATGGCGCCCCTCCCCATTTCCTGGTCGCTATGAGGGGGGGCTATCCGTCTCTTCGCCAACCAAATAATGGGCGTCAAGCGAAGATTTCAAGAGAGAAGGTCAAAGATGACCGTTTGGAAACGGTCAAATTTAAAAATAAAAACTTAGAATTTTTATTATATGTTCACTAAAACCCACACAAACCAATCACAAACTCATTCACTAAAACCTACAAATTCTCTCCAATCATTTATAAAAAATGTCATCCGACTCTTCATCCGATTCGTCTGGCCCTTCATCCGAGGGATTGATCGACGATATGCTTATCGCAATGACTCAGAAGGCGATTCAGTATTTGCTAGAAGAAGCCTAATCGTCTACGACGTGTAGTAGACAAACGTCTCTTAAACGAGATCGGTTAGGTGCTCATGACCGTTTAATGAATGATTATTTTTGTGAAAATCCGTTGTACGGCGATGCATTGTTTAGGCATTAGTTTCGTATGAGTCGTCGCCTTTTTTTAAGAGTTTCTAATAATCTTGCAGGCTAATATCCATTTTTCACACAAAGAAAAAGTGCTAGTCGAAAAATTGGATTCTCTGTAATACAAAAGTGTACAGCCACAATTCGGCAACTGGCGTACGACATGGTGAGCGATGCGTGGGACGAATACTTAAGGATGTCTCAGAGAACTTGTCGTGACAGTCTTGACAGTTTTTGTGAAGCTATTCGTTAATTATTATTTTTATAAATTTTATGAGATTGTTATTGTTATTATTACTGTTATTGTTATTATTATTATTATTATTACTACTTTTAATATTATTTATTATTGTTGTTATATTTTAATGTACTTTATTAGGTGTTATCTTTCTTTTACGCGAGATGATATATGAGGATATCGACAGCTAACGACGTTACACTTTTATATGAGGCGCATCAACGAATACACAGGTTTCTCGGGATGTTGGATAGTCTTGATTGCACGCATCGGGAGTGGGCGGCTTGTTCAACCGCTTGGAAAGAGCAACACTATCGTGGTGACTTCGATGGTCCAACCCTAATACTAGAAGAGGTCACGTCTCAAGATTCATGGATTTGGCATGCGTACTTCGGCATGGGCGGTGCAAACAATGATGTCACTGTTTTACAATCTTCGTATCTTTTTGACGATGTCATAGATGGTGTTATTCCAAATACTTTATTCTACGCAAATGATGTGGAGTATAAGTATAGGTATTATCTTGTCAATGGTATTTATCCCGAGTGGGCTACGTTGGTGAAAACTCTTTCATATCGAGATGATGACAAACGATTGTATTACAAGAAAAAACAAGAGTCAGCAAGAAAATATTTCGAGGGGCTTTCAATGTATAAAAAATAGATGGTTTATCATTACCCAACCATCGAGTATACTTGAAAAGAGTAAAATGAGAAACATCATGTATATGCACATCATCTTGCATAACATGATATTGGAGGACTCGGACACGACTTTTTATGACGAGTATGTTGAAAGTAACCAACCGGGGAACCCACCACTAACCTACGCTCAAAAAGAAGATGTCCTAGCGAGGATACGTGACAGAGATACACACCATAACCTTTGAGCTGATCTGACTGAGCACCTATGGTTTGATCATGAACAGGGACACGATGAAGAGTGAAGATTTAGTTTTAAGTTTAAAATTTAAGTATTTCTATAGTTTTGCTAAGTAACAATGTATTTTTTAAAGTGACATTATACTTTTTTTGTATTAAAATTATGTTTGTTATATTTTATTTATGTTATTTAAATCTAGTTTAATACATTTTAATTAATAATGCTTAAATTTAACTAAAAAAGTGAGTTGGTATTTACACACCGTTCTTTTCTATCTCTATAAACATACATAGATATAATTATATAGAGAGAGATAGAGTGAAAAAAAGATATTGGTTGTGAGAATAGTAAAAGCCTTACAAAATTAATTAGGTAATAATGATAGGGTTTTAAAACATTGCAAATATATTAAAGGGGCTTTAAAGTCCATGATATGACGTGACGCTAACGAAACATCATAAAGTCCCTAAAATATCACATAAACCATCGGAACAATCAATCTACTTGTAATGAAGAACACAAAGATAGATGACATCTCCAAAGCACTTTTGGCTTGTGGCCGAATCAATAAAAAATGAGAAAATATAGGATTTTAGAAAATTCAATCAAAAGTACTCAATTCTTTAATAAAAATCAATATTATTATAAGTCTTATAGTAGAAAGTCGGTGAGTATTAACGGTGAGTATTACATTAATGTCCCATTCTTTTTGTGACTTTTACACAAATAGTCTCCTATGTTTTTTTCATGACTTTTACATTAATGTCCTTACTTTTTGAAGCTTTTACAAAAAAGGACCCTTTTGTTTTTTCACTGATCATTCAAATCCTTAACTTTTGAAAATGTAGTTTTAACACCTACGTTGTTACTCCATTTTACAACACGCTAAACTTATGAAATTTGCAATTTTTACCACCCATCAACTTTTGAAAATTGCAGTTTTAACCCCTACACCTTCCCATTTCAACTATGTTTCGCCGGAAATTTAGTTTCGAAATGAATGGGGCCAAATATAATATGTTCTCATTCGACGGTATAAATTCGAGCCACTCTACGTTTTGACCCCGTTGCAACGCGCTAGGGGTAAAATTTCAACCCTTGATTATGCTTTTTTTTACGTTTCATATGTATGAGTCGGGTCATATGTAAATACGTTATGATTGTACAGTATAAATTCGTTTACTTTACAGTTTGATCTAACCACAATGCTATTGAGTTAAGTAGAATATGTCAAAACACGCGTTTACATATGGTTACGCATCACATAACGTTTGGACTAATTCGTTAGATGTTTGCAATGTACCCGCACCGCAACGAACTAGGGTCTGATTACTAGTTTTACTTATCCATCAAAGAGAAGTGTCTGCTCGTAATTAGGGGTGCAAACGAGTCAAGCCGAGTTAAGCCCAAGCTCGACCAGGCTCGAGCTCATTTCAGTTATGAAAGATCAAACTTGGCTCGATTTGAGCTTTGTTTTTAAAGCTTGAGCTCGACTCATAGATAATTTTTCGAGTTCGAGCTCGGCTCGTTTATCATATCCTAATTAATTTATAGTAGTTATAATTATTATTTTATATATAATTTAGTAATTTTTTCATAAATTTATAAATATTAATCATTATATTTAAATATAGAGTATGGTTCGACTACAAAGTCCATTTTTACTACAAAGTGTACAAAGTCATAAAACACCATAATTTCAGCCATAAAACACATTTAAAACCCACAAATAACATAGTGAAGATAACTAAAGCACAATATCCAAACCCTAACAGTCGTGAAAAACTTCAAACACACCATCGTACAACTATGGATATAAAACACAACATGATAATCAACCTAAAACACACTAATGTTAGTCATTCGATAATCACGGCCTTATCATCCAAAACACAACACAAAACCCACAAATATGGTGTTTTAGTAATCTTCACTATGTTATTTGTGGGTTTTGAGTGTGTTTTATGGTTGACATTATAGTGTTTTATGACTTTTTACACTTTGTAGGAAAAATGGACTTTGTAGTCAACTCCCACCCTACCTTTAAATATATATTTAATATATTAATAAAAGACATATAAATAGCAGGCTGGTTTAGGATCGCGAGCCGGCTCGTTTATTAAACGAACTTGTTTTTAGGCTCGGGCTCAGGCTCAAGCTTGTTTAAGCTCGGCTCGTTCGAGCCTTTATTTTTAGCCGATCTCGAGTAGCTTGGCTCGTTTGCACCCCTACTCGTAATCATCAAATTATCCTCTTTATTGTTGTTGTTTCCCTTCAACGACATTAGTAAGTCATCTTCAGAATTCCCTGTCGGGAAGATGTATTTATTTGAGAGAGAACTTAGGTTTGATATCATATTAATTGACAAATACCATAAAAAACCAATACACTTTCTCATTTTTTTATAAAAGTCCCTCAACAATTTTTTCACGTACAAAACCAACAAACTTTTTGTTTTTTCTCACAAAAGTCTCTCAACATTTTTTTTCAACATTAAAGTCCCTTCACATGTTAAATTTGAACAAATTTATGGCAAACTTTTTTAAAACTTACTTCATGAAGTCATGTTTCCACTAAAGATATGTTTGAAATATCATAGGTCATTGTTATAGAACCGAAAACAGTTAAAAAACAAAAATCGAACAAATAATGATTAAACCCGAACCAAATAAAATGAATTTGATATATATGTAGCCCAATAACCGAGTAACCAAAGTAAATCATACTTTATATTTAGTCAAATAAACCCAATTATATGAATTCGTTGTATTCGGCTAAAACTGTCGCGAACCCCCATCCCCTAATTACCCGGGAACGGGCGGCCGCCAGATCAGATTCAGTGGTATCGGTGTTTATCATTATTTGGCAGCGGAAATTTCATCAGAACCGTAGTTAGGAAATATTTTATCAGAGTAAAACATCACATTTTATATTAATAAATAAATTGGGATAAACCCAAGTTTTCATTACAAACTGATTTATAAACCCTATTTTATTAAAATAAAACATCTTCTTTATTTAGATAACTTTTATAGCCACTTTTCCAAGCCTTTAATGCTGTCCAGCTGGCTTCTATTTGGCTTTCATATTTTGTTACCTGAAACGTTTTTAAAAACATTTTGTTAGTGGGAAATGCTGGTGAGTGAAGCCCAATTTAATCAAGAAGAGTTTTATCAATTTCACAGTATTGAGAGCGATTACAATGTTTATATCTACACAATTACTCAATCGATGACTGGTGGGTCATATTACACATTGGCTATCTCGTTGTCCAATGGTAACGTGTTCCATATTTTGTATACAAAACCCCAACATACCGGCAGTAATTGAAGAATTACAAAGACTCAATCACTGCTAATCACATTGTAAAATATTAAAGGTTTTTTAAAAACAGCTTGCAAAAGGTTTATAAAAAGGAGATTACTCACATTGCTACTTTAGGGTTTTTCCTGTGATTTTCCTGGTTATAATCTATTAATTAAACAATGCACACGCGTTACTATAATAACCCAATATTTACGTTAGTTATACCCTCCCCGAGATAGAACTCCAACGACTATGTCGGGCAGAACCTCTACAGTCGTTACGGAGCAGTAGATCAATCGGGCAGCGTATCTAATACGTAACCGGGGGTTATGATGCTTACAACGAGGCAGAACTTCGTTAATTAGGGGGGTTTAATGCCCTAGTATAGTGTCTACTCTATAGAAATTGAGAGTGAATGACCGAAATGTGAGCAACTGAAAATGAAAGCTGATGGCCTCTATTTATAGGTCTGATCGACCGGTTTCTCGCGGCCCGCGTAAGATCCTTAAAGGGTCTTCGCGCCCCGCGACATAGGGGGTCTACGGCATAGCTTTGACCAATCATCGAGTAGGCTTGACACGGTGATGACACATGGCAGCTCAGGGTGTTGCCCTGATCTAGAGCTGTCGCGCCCCGCGTAGCCCGTAGACAAGGTCTTCGTGGCCCGCGAGCGCCCTATTTTCTTGTTTTTATTTTATTTTTATAAAATTAAAGGTATATATGGTCAAAGCTCGTATACGGGGTGTATTCTAGGACGTATAGGGGTATTCTAAATATATTAGGGGCATCCGAAATATTTTAGGAGGGTTGTTATATCCTCCCCACCTTATTTTAGGAGGCTTTTTATAAAATTAAAGGTATATATGGTCAAAGCTCATCCTCGAGGTCTACTGGAACAGGTGTGGATATTTCCTCGGCATCTCTGATTCAAGCTCCCATGTGTATTCTGGTCCTCTCTTGGAATCCCACTTCACTTTGACTAGAACCAATCTCTTATGTTTTAGTTCTTGACTTTCCTGTCTTCAATTTGTAGCGGCTTCTCTACAAATTTAAGCTTTTCATTTACCTCTATATCCTTAAGAGGCACTACTAGTGATTCATCAGCTAAACACCTTTTGAGATTGCATACATGAAATACACCATGTATTCCTGCCATTTCCTCTGGCAGTTGTAGCTGATAAGCTACAGGTCCTATTCTTCTAATAATCTCAAATGGTCCAACATACATGGGACTTAGCTTTCCCCTTTTGATGAATCTGACAACTTCCTTCCAAGGAGAGACTTTTAATAACACCTTATCTCCTACCTGAAATTCCAATGGCATACGTCTGTTATCGGCATAACTCTTTTGTCGATCGCGTGCTGCTTTTAGTTGTTCCTTGACTCGAATAATCTTGTCTGTTGTTTCCTGTACTATTTCTGGTTCAGATAGTTGTTTTTCTCCAATCTCTGCCCAACAGACTAGAGTTCGGCACTTTCGTCCATAAAGTGCTTCGAATGTTGCAGCATTGATGCTGGTATGATAGCTGTTATTGCAGGAAAATTCTATTAATAGTAAGTGATCGTCCCAATTTCCTCTGAAATCAATTACACAAGCTCTAAGCATATTTTTCATGGTCTGAATTGTCCTTTCGCTTTGTCCGTCCGTTTGAGGATGATAAGCGGTGCTTAGATTTAGCTTGGTTCCCATTGCTTTTTGGAAACTTGTCAAAAAATGAGAAGTAAAACGGCTATCTCTATCAGAAACAATTGATAAAGGAATTCCATGTAATGAAACTATTTCATTTACATACAACTTAGCTAACTGTTCCATACTGAAAGTTTCTTTCATTGGTAGGAAATGAGCTGACTTAGTTAGCCTGTCTACAATCACCCAGATTGTATCATTACCTTTTCTTGTTTTTGGGTAATTTGGTAACAAAATCCATTGTTATCAATTCTTATTTCCAAATCGGCATTTCTAACTGCTGCAATAAACCTGAGGGTTTCTGATGTTCAGCTTTAACCTGTGAACAGGTTAGACACTTGGCAACATAAGCTGCTTTATCCTTTTTCATTCCTATCCACCAGAAGTTCCTTCTTAAGTCCTGATACATTTTATCACTTCCAGGATGCATCGTATATTTAGACTTATGGGCTTCCTCTAATATACGGTGGCGTAGGTTTCCTAATTTGGGTATCCACATTCTTTTCTTATGGAATCTCCAAATTACATCTGTTCCTTGTTCTAATTCCTTAATCGTTTCTTTTAATTTCTCAGTATCCACCTTGATTACTGATTATTGCGCTTTCCTAATCTGTTCATTTAAATCTACTTGTAGATTTAATTTAAGAGAACGTACTCTTTTTGGCTTTTCGTGATATTTTTTACTTAAAGCATCGGCTACTACATTTGCCTTTCCCGCATGATACTGAATATTACAATTATAATCACTAAGTATCTCCATACAGTGTCTTTGTCTCATATTTAACTCATTTTGCCCGAAAACATACCTTAAACTCTTATGATCGGTGAAAATAATGTCTCCAAATTTTCAAGGAAAAAATTATGGCTTCTAATTATAAATCATGGGTTGAATAATTCTCTTCATGATTCTTAAGTTGTCTAGATGCATAATCTATAACCTTTTGACGTTGCATCAACACACATCCATAACCTAACTTAGAAGCGTCACAATAAACTACAAAATCTTTTGTTCCTTCTGGTAACGCTAGTATAGGTGCGTTGGTTAATTTCTGCTTAAGAATTCTAAAGGCTTCTTCTTGTTTTGGTCCCCATTCAAACTTAACAGATTTACAGGTTAGCTTAGTTAAGGGAATGTCTATTCTAGAAAAATCTCGAATAAATCTTCTATAATAACCGGCCAATCCTAGGAAACTTCTAAACTCGGTTGGTGAATCAGGAGTTTTCCATTTAGTAATTGCCTCAATCTTTGTGGGATCCATATGAATTCCTTCATGGTTAACTAGATGTCCAAGAAACTGTACTTCTTCTAACAAAAATTCGCATTTTGAAAATTTAGCGTAAAGCTTTTCTTTTCTCAGCAAATTTTGGAGTGCAAACAGATGCGCTGCATGTCCCTCTTTACTCTTATAATAAATGAGAATATCATCTATAAAGACAATTATGAATTTATCCAAATATGGCTTACATATTCGGTTCATCATGTCCATAAATACAGCTGGGGCATTGGTTAAACCAAATGGCATGACAGTAAATTCATAATGGCCATACCTTGTTCTAAAAGCGGTCTTAGGAATGTCCTCTTCCTGTACCTTTAATTGATAATATCCTGAGCGTAAATCGATCATAGAGAAAAATCGATTATGAATTTATCCAAATATGGCTTACATATTCGGTTCATCATGTCCATAAATGCAGCTGGGACATTGGTTAAACCAAATGGCATGACAGTAAATTCATAATGGCCATACCTTGTTCTAAAAGCGGTCTTAGGAATGTCCTCTTCCTGTACCTTTAATTGATAATATCCTGAGCGTAAATCGATCATAGAGAAAAATCGAGCTCCTTGCAATTGATCAAACAGATCATCGATTCTCGGTAATAGGTACCGATTTTTAATCGTGACTTTATTTAATTCATGGTAATCAATACACATACGCATTGACCCGTCTTTCTTTTTTACGAATAAGATCGGCACTCCCCAATGGCGATGAACTTGGCTGTATGAATCCTTTTTTTTCTAACAGTTCGTCTAACTGTTTCTTCAACTCTTGCATTTCTACTGGTGCCAAGTGGTAGGGTGCTTTGGCAATTGGCGCTGTTCCTGGTAGCAGATGAATCCTAAATTCAACTTCCCTGTCCGGCGGTAGTCCTGGTAATTCTTCTGGAAACACATCTGGAAACTGTGATACTACTGGAATATCTTTCAGTTCTTTTCCTTTAGTGTTAGTGATTATTGAAATCAAATACACTAGTGATCCTTTTCTTACATAACTGGTTGTTTTCATCACAGAGATAAATTTTGTGGATCTAGATGGTTTATCTCCTTTAGTTGTGATCTTTTCACCTTTTGGTGAATTTACTTGGATTGACTTTTGATCACATAGAATACTGGCTTTATTTGCTACTAACCAATCCATTCCTAAAACAACATCAAATCCTGCCAGTTTCATTAGATACAGGTTTGCAATAAATTTTGATTTTAAAAAATTTTATTCTAACTCCCTGCAAGATTTCAGCGATTTTAATGGTTTCCCCATTTGCTGTTTCTACTAGACATTCTTGTGGGAGTTTAGTTAATGGTTGTTTGAGAAGTTTGCAAAATGAAGTATTAATAAAACTTTGGTTCGCACCAGAGTCAAATAATACTTTAGCAAAAACATCATTAACTAAAAACATACCGACTATCATGTGACAATCCTCACAATTACAGGTATCCGTACAATTAATTAATATTTAATTTGTGCTTAATGACTGTGCTTGATTACAACTGTTGATTTAACTGCTTACTGAATTCTGTTACATACATACATATGCATCACATTTCATACTGTCACTCCATTTATTTCACACAAACTTTAGTGACAACCTTGATGCACAAAGCACAGTTAGCACAGTGAGCGGATAACCCAGAAAACATGCTGACAATGCCAGCACCTAGACAGACAATGTTTTTGAGGCTAGTATGAGCCAGAGACAGGGTACTACACTAGTAGGGAGTGTAGGAAAGTGAGGACAATAAAACTGCGTTACTAGGTGATAGTTATAGTGCCGGGAAGTGCCTAAACACACACTTTAAATGCAGAATTCTGCACTTAATAACAAAAATTCAGCATTTAATAATGCTAGTAAAGTGCAAAAACTTGGCAAAATAGTCCTAGATACTTTCCAAAGTGTTGGGAATTAAATGTGTCACTAAAAGTAATATAAAAGACACCTTATGGATTAATTTAGCAGTTTAACGGAACAACACCCAACCGAACAACCGGACTTTACCCGGAACATAAAAATATTGCTAAACACATTGTTTTTATTTTTCTGAGCTAGTTAGGGTCTCCGAACACCCTAACACACTAAATATTATATAACACACCTTCATGCACTAACTAAACATTTGAAACTTAACTAGTTAGTAACCATACACTTACAACCCAGCCCCATACCCCCCCCCTTTCTCGAACCGGTTACATGGGACCCCCCCCCCCATGAATTCTTTTCATTATTTTAATGGTTGATGCTAGTAGATTTAGAAACATGTTAACCAAGGGTTAAAGATGAAAAATGGGTTATAAAGAAGCACAAAGGGTCACAACATTCATTCACAAACAACAAACACTTGCAAAACTCTCTCCTCCTCTTATCTTTGGTTCGGCCGAACACAAGCACCATCACCACCACCATCATTCAAGTTTCTTCAAGCAACCTACATACACTCAAAGGTGTAAGAGATCATACAAGCGAGCTCGGTGTATTCGGAAGCTCAAGGACCTCTCTCGTTTTCTTTTATCCATCACATATGCACTCTTGAACTCCCCTAGCCTTGTGCTAGTAGTAAGTGCGTTAGATCTTCATACTCTTCATATTTTTGTTGGTTAATAGCAAAAGGAATGGTGAAATATTAAGAACTCTAAAGAACATAATCAAGACTTTGAACATAAACTAACAAAGTGATGAAGTAGTGTTAAAATGAAGATGAAATCATGTTGTTCTTATGTTGTTATGTTTGTTGAATGTTGTTTACTAGATAAAATGATATGGTTCATCATATAGACTTGCTAGATCATGTTTAAAGACATGAACTAGCAAGATGTGAAAGATAGAAATGTTGTGGATGATGGAATCATCCACACATAAACTATGAACTTGAATAAACACATGTTTCTTGAAAAATAAAGATGTAAATAGGATGTAAACTTGTAGATCTAAAGATCCATGAGTGGTTTTTCGAAAGAACCAAGTGAAAAGTATAAGTATTGTTAAAACTTGGATCTTACATGAACTAAACACATTTTTAGTGGATAAACAAGTGTAGAAACACTTGTGTAATAAGAAAATTTCACAAAGAAATATTTCTAGAAAACATGTTTAGAAGTTGTGAATATACAAACTCTTTAAAAATGAAGTTTTAAAGGAACTAATCACATTTTTAAAGGTAACAAGACTTACAAAGTATGCTAGTAAGTTACTACATACTTTTATAAACTTTCAAGTTCATAAGTTTATGGTTTATGCTTATTTTTGACAAGTTGATAAATAGAGATTGTATGTTGATGGTTGAGAATTGTTTGAATGAATTTTTAAAAAGAAAATGATACGCTAGTAAGCGTGGACGCCTCCATTTACAAAGGAAACTCTGGCGAAATTTTCCTAAAAATCCAACACTTAGAAAATATTTTTCTAATAAGTGTTTACAAATATATTTTTAACTTGGTTTTCAAAATAAACTTCGCCATGATTTTTATTACAAAAATACTAAGTGCCGGAGGTTGATTTTCATAAATAAAATTTGATAAATATATATGTAGAATATATATTTATACTAAAACTCTTGTGTGATTATTTGCTTATTTTGTGAACTAGTTATATTATTTTTAGGGTAAAAATAATATAACTTATGACACCATGAAATTTCGACTCCAAAATAATACTAAAACTCTCACAAAATAAATATTTAAGTTATGCAAGTATTGTTGTATTACGAAGCGCTAAAACGTCACTTATATAGTATTTCGGAAAAATACTCTTGTATGTATGTGTTGGTAAAAATGTTATTTTGGAAAAGTTATGAAGTAAAATATAATATTTTTGGGAAATATATATATTTTGGAATTAAGATGTTTTAGACAACTGATTAAAATATATTTTTCTAAGTGGGACTTAAAATATATTTTTCGGAATTTCAAGTGTACATGTATAAATACCCCCATCCTTGGGAAGGAAATACACTTATAAAATAATTAAGAAGTGTGAACACGAAATAGTTGCCTAACTATTTTCCTAAATACAAAAGTTAAGTTAAAATAATTAGTATTATTTTAACAAGTATAATATCAAAGTAAGGCAACTCAAAACACTAAACCCTAAGTCAAGGCACGACCAGTTCGTCTAATAGACATTAATACATGTAGGTCGTCACGCAGCAGTTCGAGTTTGAGATTGACGTTACAGGATATGCACTTTTGTGAGTTCATGTCCCCCTTTTCTCTTAACTGTTTTCAGTTTTATAACTTTGGGGGTGAAATACATGTTACGATTACTAAGGACATTTTTATACATGGTATGGTTAGCTTAAGGAGGGTTGGGACGTTCAGATCATGTGAGTGGTGGGTACAACACTTAAAGCCATTAATCCTCGTCGTAGGACCGAGGGACATGAGTGATAAATCTATTTGGGTGTAGCGAGCCCACACCCGTGAGGTCAGGGCGACCCATAGAGGTGACTGTGTCTTACAGCCGAGGCCCGGTACAAATTTGCTAGGTTTGAGTTTTCCTGCATCATTTCACACATACCAGTGGCCTTGCAACCCGTTGGTGATCTCTTTTTCCTTATTGCTACATACCAGGGACTTTTATTCATACATGAAAGGTTTATACACACTCACTTTTACATGAACTCGCTCAACTTTTGTTGATTTTTCAAACTACATGTATTTCAGGAAATTAATGGATATGGCCAAGTTTGCAATGATGTTAAGCTGCATAGGGAGTAATGATGTCATCCGGGTTTAGGAAGTGTGACCCTTGCCTGGACGGGTTACAAGTCTTAAACCATGTTTTTATTTAAGTCTTTTCGTTGGTCGTATGAACATGCTTTAATTTTGTGCCATGGTTGTATGTTGGTTCATGTGTCAACTTTTTAAAACAATGTTGTTGTGGTAACTTTTAAAACTTGATGAATGGATGACTATCATGCGTTTTATTTTCATATAGCATTGTTGTGGTTGTGCTATGGTATTAAGAAGTCACACCAAATAAACCCACGCTTCCGCAAAAGCCAGGGTGTGACATATCATGTCCGGGATCATCTTTGCTTCTTCTGCAGTCAGAACAAATGCTCTAGCATTTTTATTAGTCTTGTTGTTTGTGGCCGGAGCTAGCTTCGGACAGTTTGGCTTGATATGACCTTGTGTGACACCCCGAAATTATCAGAGCATTGGCGTGACTGGACTGGTATCTTCATTGCACAGCGGAAGCAAATAAGCTAAGTCTTTCTAGAAATTGAACGCCCGCTAAGTACTCGAGTCTCCAATGGTTCTCCTATTCCAACCGTGCCTTGTCTTAGGACTGTAACCTGAGAAAGAACATGCGAGAAAAATCAACAAAAAGTTGAGCGAGTTCATAGTTTGTTTGTAAAAGATTTGAAATAAATCTTTTGAGTTGTGAAAGGTTTGAAATAAATCTTTGGAATTGTGAAAGATTTGAAATAAATCTTTGGAATAACCGGTTTTTGAAGTAGTATTGAGAAAATGAATTTAAAAACCATTTTCTTGCAAAGTTATATGGAAACGTTGTGTTTGTAACACGTTATGTTCATAAAACCATGTTTTTGTAATGTTCGTAAAATCATCAATGCCCACCCTGACTTTGACCCGCATAATCTTATGCCTTAAATTTTTGTATAAAACATGGTATTTAATTTGTATGAACAAGTATGTTTCGTAAGTATAAAATCCCTGGTATGTAGCAAATAAGGGAATTGAGATCACCAATGGTTTGCAAGGCCACTGATATATGTGAAGTGCAAGTAGGGAGACTCAAACCTAGCAGATTTCGCCACGGCATTAGTATGTGGACAAAGTCACCCCGAGGTCCGTTTCTAGTTTGGCCTGGGGCTGGGCTCGCTACACCCAGATAGATCTACCGCTCCTGTCCCTCGGTCCTACCATGAGGACTAATGGCCTCATGTTGCTCCTACCCACTCACATGATCTAAGTAGTAAACCTCCTTACGCTAACCATACCATGTATAAAAAAATGTCTGTAATCATTGTACATGTACTTTACCCCAGTCTCTAAGACTGATCCTCCCCAGCCACTAAGGCTGATCCTCCCCAGCCACAAAGGCTGGCTCCTCATTCTCTATATATTATCACCAATTGATCCGTCCTTAGTCATGAAAATCATTCACATTTTGATAATACTCATTTGTTTTGTAAAAACCGGTATGTTTAGTATAAACCTTTCGTAAATCATTTGAGTTCCTCGAAATCCCTTCGTAATATGATTTAGAAATACGAGTTTTGCGTTTGTTCTAAAATTTGTATGTTTTTGCAAAACGTGCATGTCTTTCCACCCCGAAAACATTTACAAAATGTAAAATAGTAAAAGTGGGGTTATGAACTCACCTGAATGTTCCTGTGCAAAGCTAGCTATATACTACTTCGTGATGTCGTTTCCAAGATGAGACTCGCTAGCGTGCATTCTACAATATTCCTAACTCGGAATATCTAATAAGTTTCTAAATAAACGTAGTAACTAACTACGTGTCACCGAGCTCTACCGAATCGTTAATCGAACGATTCAACGGTAAGTCATTAACTTAACGAAAATAATTAAGTTATACTTGTTAAGTCTCGTTTAATGTCAGTAGTAAGTTAATAAGTCTTGAAAAGACTTAGTTTTCGAGGGACTTAAAGTGAATAAATATTCATATAAAAATATATAAATATCTCGTTGTAAGTGTGTTAGCCGTCTCGAGTAGCCATACGTTTATAAAAGAATATTTCTATGAAAATATCATACAACCAGCTCGTATCATATATCGCGTTTCGTATGAAAATAATATATAATAACTTGTATTATATATATCATGTCTTGTGTATATTTGCCAAAAATATACGTATAGGCCGTTTAGGCGTATAAAATAAATATGAAGAGTTATATTTATTTTATAAAGAAATCGTCGAGTTGTTTTGTTTGAAAATAAATATAAACCATATTTATTTTTGTAAAAGATTTCGCGTTGTACGACATTTAGAATAAATATATAACTATATTTATTTTGTAAAAGTATACGAGTTGACGACGTTCCAAATAAATATAACATTATATTTATTTGTAAAAGCCTTTGGAATTATCAAGGTTTGAAGTATTATAAAATCGAATTCCTTTAAGCGTCGTTTTTGAAATATAATACGTGTCGTGTTTAAGGGTTTTTCTCGAAAAACGGGCGGAGTTTCCTCTATTTTTGGACGGCCCCGACAACACAAGTTGTCGTTTTATTTCAAAACTCAATCAATATTCTATCAACATTTACGTATAATCAAATTTATATAAACCAAATAATAAATCAATGTATACTTTAACTATCGGTTCACCATTTTATTTCGGTTCGAGCTCGTTTTTACGTAATGAGTTAAAAGTATTAAACACGAAATAGTAACGCCGTAAAATCTTTACCCCTTCTTCGAGTCGATATGTCGAGCTGACCGAGTCAACTCGCTGAGTTGACTGAGGTTGACCGAGTCCGACCGAGTTGAACTAAGTTGACTCGAACCGCTTCAAAATCTAACCCGAACCGGCAGACTCGAACCAACTGTTGACCTGAACCCATCTGTTGACTGAGTTGACTCGGCTTGACCGAGTCAACCTGCTGAGTTGACCGAGTCAACTGAGTTGACTGAACCGTATACAAAACTGACCCGAGCCTTCCTATTGACTGAGCCGGATGATCTGAATCAAAACTCAAACCCGCTGACCCGGAACCCGAACCCGAACCGTCTGACCTGAGTAACCCGTGAGTGACCCGCATCTTACTTGAAGAACCCGAGCTCGTGACTGAAACCCGTGAGGTCCGACGGATAATGTCATGGACCGCCGGTTATACAAACTGACCGGTAGTCCGAGTCATAACCCACTGGTCCGATGACACCCTGCTTGCTACCGCCGCCACTGACGTTGCAGAACCACCTCCGCCGCCGTGAGCTTCATCGCTACCACTGTCGTTCACCCCCACCACCGGATAAACGCATCGACCGGCGGTCCGAGCCTTTGACCGCCGGTTTTCTCTTTCTCTCTCTCTGGTTATCGCGGCTGCACCACCACCGGTTAGTGGTGGTGGTGGTCCGTCGTCGGAAACGGCTTCCCTGCCGTTTCTCTCTCTCTCTCTCCTTCTTGCCGCCTCTCTCTCTCTCTGCTTCTGTCCGCTGTCGTCGCTCACCATCACGGCCGTCGCCGGCTCCGCCATGCCTGGCCGGAGTCCGGCCTTTCATCTTTATTCAGAGGGGGAGAGGATGAGGGAGTGTGGGTGTTTTGGCTTTGTGTTGTGTTCTTATGTTGCAGCAGATATGAAGGTTTGGGGTTACCCCCTTTTTTCTTTGTGGGTGTGCATCGAGAGAGTGAGACACAGACTAATAGTCTGTGTTTTTGTGGGTTGATTGTAGAAGGGAAGGGGATGAGGTATTAATAGAGGGGATGGGTTTTTATTACCCTTTATGTGTTCAATTTGTATTCAGGTCAATCCTTTTATATTTTGAGCTAAAATCTCTTGAATAGATTTTGGTGGGTATTGACTAAATGGATTCAGCTTTGTTCGGTGAATAAAGATCTACAAGGATCTTATGAAAATTTAGGCAAAGATTTGTAGAGATTCCGTAAGATTTCGTAAGATCTTGCAAATCTTGCAAGATTTTGACAAGATTCTAATATATTATGTGCGGGTTTAGGCTTGTGAGTTTTGGGCTTGGGCTCAGGGCCTACAAGTCCATCTCACGTGTAAGTGGCCCGTAATTCCTACGAGACCCGTTGTCAAATCCTGAACTCCGTCAAAAACAAAAATACGGTCGGTAGTCGTTGTTTGCACGCCCGTTCGTCGATCACGGTAATAATCGCGAAAAAAATTGTATCGTTGCCGTCTTTAATCCGTTTTTCAATCCGGTTTCGACTGTAGTCACTAAAGTTTAACTACAAAACTAAAATATATCGTAGAAATTTAATATTTGTCGGCGTTGACAGTATCCTGTTCGGTTTCAATCCGTTGCCGTTTAACGTTTCACGGGTTTCTCTGTAAACCACCGTTCGCGCACTGTAAAGACGGATAGACGTTCCCTGGCACTCCAAAGGCCTAATTAAGTTAATTCGCGCTGTAAACACTAATTATTATCGCGTTAATTACTTGTTAATCACGTAATTAAGAGTCGTAAATCACGGGTTGTCACATTCTCCCCCTGTTACAGAAATTTCGTCCTCGAAATTTAGACTATGTTATCTCCCCAGAATTGTGTTATTCGCAGGTAAGTCCGAATAATAACAAAGTGAATGACCGCGTAATCGAAACAAGACTTATTCGAATCATGTGAATTCAAGGGCATTCCTTCACAATAGGAATCCCAACAGTTTAAAAGAAATGTGTCTCAGTAATTGATGTCAAAGGAAACGAGACGTATAGGTATAGTCACTAATGTGACTAAGTTAACAGGGATTCAACAATGAACAGGAACTTCGACCAATCGAATTCCATATGAACGTTTACAACGTGTAAATGAGTTCTAGAAGCAATAACATCCACTGGATGAACTTAGAATCAACAATCTCAAATGTAATAGTTTGCATGAAACGTTCGATCGTGATCAGCGCAAGCTGCAAGTTATACCGACGCCACACGGTGTCGCAATGAATGAAACAATTCAATAATAGGGGTGATCGAACAAGTATCACCTGTGTTTTGCATGAAACGCTCAATCATAATTAGCCCAAGCTACAAGTTTGTACTGACACCACAAAGTGTCGTAGTGATTGAAATGATTCAATAATAGCGGTGATCAAACAAATTCACCGTGTTTGAAGTCAATTGAAAGCGCAATTAAGTAAATATGAATGTTTGTTCCTAAACAAACATCAAAGAATTTTCAATTGAAGATGGAACATCAATGAAACAATGTTTTCGATCGAAGGTGAAGAAGCAATGAATGTCGCAAAGCATTCGATCGATGTTGAAAGAACTGTTATGAGGTACACCGGAATATGAAATGAATCTGTGTACCATTGTCTTAACACACTATTGTATTAAGACTGCTTTGATATAATAAACCGAAGTGGATTAAATATTTAGATCCGTGCATAAGATGCGTAAACGAGTTCAGCGCAAGCTTCACATAAATGAAAATCACCATCACATGGTGTCGGAATCAACAAACAATTTAATGGAGTCGAATACCAAACAAGTTTACCACGACTCGGAACGAATGAAGTGTTCGTTAAAAATTGATTTGAATATGATGCTTCCAATACATCATATGGTGTCTCGAATCTAATAAGTGTAATGAGCAAGTTCAAACAATCGAACTTGGTTTTAGCGCAATCCGACAATAGATACATGTATCGATAAGAAAACTTTCGGCATGGTCACAACGAAAAACCATGTATGTAACTCGTAAATAAATGATCGTGACACAATGACCATTAAGAGGAGTAGGGATGTGAAAATCTTCTCACTAGATGCAAAAGTGGAGTTCCGATAAAAGAAATTTGAGGACTTTACCTAGGGTTGCATGTGATGTCCAATTGTTAGGTGACATTACCATAGAATGTCGAACATTTCATATTTGTCATTAATTAGGTAGTAGGGGGAAATGCGGAGACAATCGTCTTCTCCCTGGCGTGACTCGTGTCGTTGCAGGATCGCGTGACAAGTTGTCGTTTCCTGATCGTTAGTTCTCCTGCTGACAGGGATCTAGCGTCGTCATTAAATTTGCGTCATCGTTCCTCCTCAAAGGCCTCGCCTCGATAGTCGTATGTGTCGTACTTCAACCTCCGTTGATGTATAGCTTAAGTTTCACGTATGCCTGTGCACTAGCGTTGTGTGCCGCGTAGAAGGTGATGTACCCCGACATCCGTTGACGTAAAGATTGAGTTGCATGTATTCTTGTGCACTCGTTTGTTATGCGTAGGCTGCCTGCTCGGGAAGTTAAAATATCATAGACAATATGGATAACAGTGTGTACCCGAGTTAATATTCGCGGTTCCTACGTGATGACCTTTAATAAACACACACATGCGCAAATAATCAATCATATAATCAAATAGTCCTCCTAGTCCCACTAGCCTCCCAGCCTCCCAGACTGAATCTCCTAGTCCCACTAGACTATCTTCCCAGCCTCTCAGACTGAATTCCCTTTTCCGAAGGTCTTAAATGCATGTTCCCTAAACTCTCAGATTTTTGTGTACTGTATGTAATCGTTTTGTGTACCGTGTATAAAACATCACAATAGCGTATGTTTGAAAACAAAATTTTGACTGCTTGCTTTTCGGCAACGGTTGGAGACCATATTCGAGTACTAGGCGTTCTGTATGTATTCAACGTCTTAATAGTCTAAGTCCCAGAGAAAAGTGAGGTTAGAGCCTAGGTATCACAACAGGAACCTAATTTGCTGTAACCTATAGCTCTGATACCAATCTGTCACACCCCGAAATTATCAGAGCATTGGCGTGACTGGACTAGTATCTTCATTGCACAGCGGAAGCAAATAAGCTAAGTCTTTCTAGAAATTGAACGCCCGCTAAGTACTCGAGTCTCCAATGGTTCTCCTATTCCAACCGTGCCTTGTCTTAGGACTGTAACCTGAGAAAGAACATGCGAGAAAAATCAACAAAAAGTTGAGCGAGTTCATAGTTTGTTTGTAAAAGATTTGAAATAAATCTTTTGAGTTGTGAAAGGTTTGAAATAAATCTTTGGAATTGTGAAAGATTTGAAATAAATCTTTGGAATAACCAGTTTTTGAAGTAGTATTGAGAAAATGAATTTAAAAACCATTTTCTTGCAAAGTTATATGGAAACGTTGTGTTTGTAACACGTTATGTTCATAAAACCATGTTTTTGTAATGTTCGTAAAATCATCAATGCCCACCCTGACTTTGACCCGCATAATCTTATGCTTTAATTTTTTGTATAAAACATGGTATTTAATTTGTATGAACAAGTATGTTTCGTAAGTATAAAATCCCTGGTATGTAGCAAATAAGGGAATTGAGATCACCAATGGTTTGCAAGGCCACTGATATATGTGAAGTGCAAGTAGGGAGACTCAAACCTAGCAGATTTCGCCACGGCATTAGTATGTGGACAAAGTCACCCCGAGGTCCGTTTCTAGTTTGGCATGGGGCTGGGCTCGCTACACCCAGATAGATCTACCGCTCCTGTCCCTCGGTCCTACCATGAGGACTAATGGCCTCATGTTGCTCCTACCCACTCACATGATCTAAGTAGTAAACCTCCTTACGCTAACCATACCATGTATAAAAAAAATGTCTGTAATCATTGTACATGTACTTTACCCCAGTCTCTAAGACTGATCCTCCCCAGCCACAAAGGCTGATCCTCCCCAGCCACAAAGGTTGGCTCCTCATTCTCTATATATTATCACCAATTGATCCGTCCTTAGTCATGAAAATCATTCACATTTTGATAATACTCATTTGTTTTGTAAAAACCGGTATGTTTAGTATAAACCTTTCGTAAATCATTTGAGTTCCTCGAAATCCCTTCGTAATATGATTTAGAAATACGAGTTTTGCGTTTGTTCTAAAATTTGTATGTTTTTGCAAAACGTGCATGTCTTTCCACCCCGAAAACATTTACAAAATGTAAAATAGTAAAAGTGGGGTTATGAACTCACCTGAATGTTCCTGTGCAAAGCTAGCTATATACTACTTCGTGATGTCGTTTCCAAGATGAGACTCGCTAGCGTGCATTCTACAATATTCCTAACACGGAATATCTAATAAGTTTCTAAATAAACGTAGTAACTAACTACGTGTCACCGAGCTCTACCGAATCGTTAATCGAACGATTCAACGGTAAGTCGTTAACTTAACGAAAATAATTAAGTTATACTTGTTAAATCTCGTTTAATGTCAGTAGTAAGTTAATAAGTCTTGAAAAGACTTAGTTTTCGAGGGACTTAAAGTGAATAAATATTCATATAAAAATATATAAATATCTCGTTGTAAGTGTGTTAGCCGTCTCGAGTAGCCATACGTTTATAAAAGAATATTTCTATGAAAATATCATACAACCAGCTCGTATCATATATCGCGTTTCGTATGAAAATAATATATAATAACTTGTATTATATATATCATGTCTTGTGTATATTTGCCAAAAATATACGTATAGGCCGTTTAGGCGTATAAAATAAATATGAAGAGTTATATTTATTTTATAAAGAAATCGTCGAGTTGTTTTGTTTGAAAATAAATATAAACCATATTTATTTTTGTAAAAGATTTCGCGTTGTACTACATTTAGAATAAATATATAACTATATTTATTTTGTAAAAGTATACGAGTTGACGACGTTCCAAATAAATATAACATTATATTTATTTGTAAAAGCGTTTGGAATTATCAAGGTTTGAAGTATTATAAAATCGAATTCCTTTAAGCGTCGTTTTTGAAATATAATACGTGTCGTGTTTAAGGGTTTTTCTCGAAAAACGGGCAGAGTTTCCTCTATTTTTGGACGGCCCCGACAACACAAGTTGTCGTTTTATTTCAAAACTCAATCAATATTCTATCAACATTTACGTATAATCAAATTTATATAAACCAAATAATAAATCAATGTATACTTTAACTATCGGTTCGCCATTTTATTTCGGTTCGAGCTCGTTTTTACGTAATGAGTTAAAATTATTAAACACGAAATAGTAACGCTGTAAAATCTTTACCCCTTCTTCGAGTCGATATGTCGAGCTGACCAAGTCAACTCGCTGAGTTGACTGAGGTTGACCGAGTCCGACCGAGTTGAACTGAGTTGACTCGAACCGCTTCAAAATCTAACCCGAACCGGCTGACTCGAACCAACTGTTGACCTGAACCCATCTGTTGACTGAGTTGACTCGGCTTGACCGAGTCAACCTGCTGAGTTGACCGAGTCAACTGAGTTGACTGAACCGTATACAAAACTGACCCGAGCCTTCCTGTTGACTGAGCCGGATGATCTGAATCAAAACTCAAACCCGCTGACCCGGAACCCGAACCCGAACCGTCTGACCTGAGTAACCCGTGAGTGACCCGCATCTTACTTGAAGAACCCGAGCTCGTGACTGAAACCCGTGAGGTCCGACGGATAATGTCATGGACCGCCGGTTATACAAACTGACCGGTAGTCCGAGTCATAACCCACTGGTCCGATGACACCCTGCTTGCTACCGCCGCCACTGACGTTGCAGAACCACCTCCGCCGTCGTGAGCTTCATCGCTACCACTGTCGTTCACCCCCACCACCGGATAAACGCATCGACCGGCGGTCCGAGCCTTTGACCGCCGGTTTTCTCTTTCTCTCTCTCTGGTTATCGCGGCTGCACCACCACCGGTTAGTGGTGGTGGTGGTCCGTCGTCGGAAACGGCTTCCCTGTCGTTTCTCTCTCTCTCTCCTTCTTGCCGCCTCTCTCTCTCTCTGCTTCTGTCCGCTGTCGTCGCTCACCATCACGGCCGTCGCCGGCTCCGCCATGCCTGGCCGGAGTCCGGCCTTTCATCTTTATTCAGAGGGGGAGAGGATGAGGGAGTGTGGGTGTTTTGGCTTTGTGTTGTGTTGTGTTGTGTTCTTATTTTGCAGCAGATATGAAGGTTTGGGGTTACCCCCTTTTTTCTTTGTGGGTGTGCATCGAGAGAGTGAGACACAGACTAATAGTCTGTGTATTTGTGGGTTGATTGTATAAGGGAAGGGGATGAGGTATTAATAGGGGGGATGGGTTTTTATTGCCCTTTATGTGTTCAATTTGTATTCAGGTCAATCCTTTTATATTTTGAGCTAA
The DNA here is from genome assembly GCA_030545235.1 of Helianthus tuberosus. Taxonomy (NCBI): domain Eukaryota; kingdom Viridiplantae; phylum Streptophyta; class Magnoliopsida; order Asterales; family Asteraceae; genus Helianthus; species Helianthus tuberosus. The sequence continues at coordinate 60,408,481 of CM060445.1, forward strand.
AATCTCTTGAATAGATTTTGGTGGGTATTGACTAAATGGATTCAGCTTTGTTCGGTGAATAAAGATCTACAAGGATCTTATGAAAATTTAGGCAAAGATTTGTAGAGATTCCGTAAGATTTCGTAAGATCTTGCAAATCTTGCAAGATTTTGACAAGATTCTAATATATTATGTGCGGGTTTAGGCTTGTGAGTTTTGGGCTTGGGCTCAGGGCCCACAAGTCCATCTCACGTGTAAGTGGCCCGTAATTCCTACGAGACCCGTTGTCAAATCCTGAACTCCGTCAAAAACAAAAATACGGTCGGTAGTCGTTGTTTGCACGCCCGTTCGTCGATCACGATAATAATCGCGAAAAAAATTGTATCGTTGCCGTCTTTAATCCGTTTTTCAATCCGGTTTCGACTGTAGTCACTAAAGTTTAAGTACAAAACTAAAATATATCGTAAAAATTTAATATTTGTCGGCGTTGACAGTATCCTGTTCGGTTTCAATCCGTTGCCGTTTAACGTTTCACGGGTTTCTCTGTAAACCACCGTTCGCGCACTGTAAAGACGGATAGACGTTCGCAGGCACTCCAAAGGCCTAATTAAGTTAATTCGCGCTGTAAACACTAATTATTATTGCGTTAATTACTTGTTAATCACGTAATTAAGAGTCGTAAATCACGGGTTGTCACACCTTGTTCTTCGCAGTTGTAGCATATCCTATTGTTAGGTTTCTTTCTGCAGTCTTCTTCCTTGTGTCCCGATATTTTGCAAAAATTGCAGTATATAGAGCATCTTCCAGAATGCTTTCTTTTGCAATATTTGTAGTAACGAACAAAATTAGAACCTACATTTTTCCCACGATTGGAATTTCCGTAGCGAAATTCTTGGGTAAGTTTCTGAGCTAGATTCTTCCTCTGGTTTTCTTCTTGTGTACGTACTAATTCATTAGTCAAGGTATTTGCTAGTTCTACAGTTTCTTCTATGGTTTGTGTTCTAGCTGCCTTGACTACATGCCTAATCTCACTGATTAATCCCCATATGTAACGGGAGATTAATACTGGTTCTGGTGATGCAAGGGTTGGCACTATCCTAGCATATTCAAAGAATAGCGTAGTGTAACCTTTACTATCCACTCTAGTCATCCTAAGGTTAAAGAATTTATTAGCTATATGTTCCTTTTCATTGGGAGGATGGAATTTCCTTTCCACCATATTCTTAAACTCATTCCATTCCATATTGTAGACTCGGTCACTTCCCCTAGATTGGAGGATAGTGTTCCACCATTCTAAAGCTGAGTTCTTAAACAGATTTGAGGCAAACATTATCTTATCCTCTTCTGTGCACTTGCTTATTTTTAAGACTGTCTCAGTCTTTTCTATCTAGCGTAGAGCTGCAACGGCCCCTTCATTGCCTGAGAATTCTATTGGTTTACAAGACCAGAATTCTTTGTAAGAACAACCATAAGACATGGTTCTTCTTCTTTTTGGAATGGGCACTTGAAGTATGGGTCCATTGTTTACGCTGTGTTCAGGTTCAGTAGGTGGTCGTTTACTGCCATTATTACTTTTATTATCCGCTTCCTTAACCATTTTGATAATATATGGCATTGCGTCTATAATCCCTTGTGCCACTATGTGTTGAATGGCACTGTTATCTACTTGGTTTCCATTATTATTGTTATTCTGGTTTTCCTGGTTCACCTCGTTGTCCATCCGAATTTTAAACATTTTCCACGTATTAATATAACAAGACAATATTTAATACAAACAATCACATCACAAACATATTGATCCAAAATCGTCGAACATTGCGACCTTTACTCTATTATATATATATATATATATATATATATATATATATATATATATATATATATATATATATATATATAGGACAAAGATCCGTTAGGAACCACCTCTTATTGCGTGAACCGCGAGAACCAATGTGAACGCAACCAAAAATGCCTAAAAATAGCTAAAAATCACACAATTTTTTTTTAATATTTTTTATAACAAAATCGCTACTTTTCGCTGCCAAAAAAAAAATTTTAATTTTTAAATTTTTTTTTTAAAAGTTTTTTTTTTAAAAAGTTTTTTTTTTTTTTGCTTCTAAAAGTAGCGATTTTAACATAAAAATATTAAAAAAATCAAAAAAAAATTAGATTTTTTTTTATTTTTTTAGATTTTTTTAGGTTTTTTGGGGGGTTAGTTTTTAGCTTTTTAGCTTGGGGGGTGGGGGGGTTAGGTTTTTTAGGGGTGGGGGAGGGGGGTTTAGGTTTTTGGGGTGGGGGGGTAGGGGGGTTAGGTTTTTTTTTAGGTTTTTTGGGGGGTTTAATTTTTAGCATTTAGCTTTGGGGGGGAGGGGGGGTGTCACACCCCGAAATTATCAGAGCTGGCGTGACTGGACTGGTATCTTCATTGCACAGCGGAAGCAAATAAGCAAAGACTTTCTAGAAATTGAACGCCCACTAGGTACTCGACTCCACAAATGGTTCTCCTATTCCAACCGTGCCATGTCTTACAAAAGTAACCTGAGAAAGAACATGCGAGAAAAATCAACAAAAAGTTGAGCGAGTTCATAGTTTGTTTGTAAAAGATTTGAATTAAATCTTTTGAGTTGTGAAAGGTTTGAAATAAATCTTTGGAATAACCGGTTTTTGAAATAGTATTGAGAAAATGAATTTAAAAATCATTTTCTTGCCAACTTATATGGAAACGTTGTGTTTGTAACACGTTATGTTCATAAAAACCATGTATTTGTAAAATCTTGTATTTGTAATGTTCGTATAACCGTCAATGCCCACCCTGACTTTGACTCCATACCCGCATAATGCTTTGAATTTGTATAAAACATGGTAGTTAATTTGTATGAACAAAAAGTTTCCGTAAGTAAAAAATCCCTGGTATGAATAGCATTTATGAACAATTTAAATTAAGGTTTTGGAAGGAGATTAAAACATGTGAAAGCATAGGGAGCACTCGAATGAGTAGGCTTATACCCTTGTCAATTTTCCTCGACTGTGTCGATTAACCTCGACTGTGCCGATTCACCTCGACTGTGTCGATTCACCTCGACTGTGTCGATTCACCTTGACTGTGTCGATTCACCTCGATTGTGTCGATTCACCTCGACTGGGACACCGAAACACTCAAGTGGTCACAAGTACCATGAGTGGGGTTCGGCCGTACCCGTTAGATCTAACCTTCATCCCTAATTAAGAATTTATGGCATTTCAAATTTAATCTATGCTCACATGATTTAATAGTTCATTTCATACCGTTTAAACATTCGTAACATGTATTTTACCCCAGCCTCTAAGGCTGAATCTCCCCAGCCTCTAAGGCTAACTCCCCAGTCTCTCTATATTATCACCAATCGACCCATCCTTAGTCATGAAAATCATTCATATTTCGATAATACTCATTTGTTTTGTAAAAACCGGTATGTTTAGTATAAACCTTTCGTAAATCATTTGAGTTCCTCGAAATCCCTTCGTAATATGATTTAAAAATACGAGTTTTGCGTTTGTTCTAAACTTTGTATGTTTTTGCAAAACGTGCATGTCTTTCCACCCCGAAAACATTTATAAAAATGTAAAGCCGTAAAAAGTGGGGTTATGAACTCACCTGAATTTCCAAGTGCAAAGCTAGCTAATTACGACTTCGTGATGTCGTTTCCAAGGCAGGACTCGCTAGCGTGCATTCTACAATATTCCTAAAACGGAATATCTAATAAGTTTCTAAATAAACGTAGTAACTAACTACGTGTCGCCGAGCTCTACCGAATCGTTAATCGAACGATTCGACGGTAAGTTATTAACTTAACGAAAATAATTAAGTTATACTTGTTAAGTCTCGTTTAATGTCAGTAGCAATTTAATAAGTCTTGAAAAAGACTTAGTTTTCGAGAGACTTAAAATAAATAAATATTTATATAAAAATATATAAATATATCGTTGTAAGTGTGTTAGCCGACTCGAGTAGTCATTCGTGTATAAAAGAATATTTCTATGAAAATATCATATAACAAACTCGTATCATATATCGCGTTTCGTATGAAAATAATATATAACAACTTGTATTATATATATCATGTCTTGTGTACATTTGCCAAAAATATACGTATAGGCCGTTTAGGCGTATAAAATAAATATGAAGAGTTATATTTATTTTATAAAGAAATCGTCGAGTTGTTTTGTTTGAAAATAAATATAAACCATATTTATTTTTGTAAAAGATTTCGCGTTGTACGACATTTAGAATAAATATATAACTATATTTATTTTGTAAAAGTATACGAGTTGACGACGTTCGAAATAAATATAACATTATATTTATTTGTAAAAGCGTTTGGAATTATCAAGGTTTGAAGTATTATAAACTCGAATTCCGTTAAGAGTCGTTTTTGAAATATAATATGTGTCGTGTTTAAGGGTTTTTCTCGAAAAACGGGCAGAGTTTCCTCTATTTTTGGACAGCCCCGACAACTAAAGTGTCGTTATTTTTATCAAAAAGCAACCAATATTTAATCAACAATATATCAATTTATATAACAAGATAAATAATAATCCAAGTAAATTTTAACTAAAATTTACTAATTTGTTCGGTTCGAGAGCTCGTATTTCACGTAATCCATAAAAAAACTGTTTTAAAACGTGAATATTAATCTTGATGTTATTTATTTACCAATCTTCATGTCGGAACGTCGTGTTGCTTGACTAAGTTGACCGACTCGTTCAGCTGAGTTGACCGAGTTGACTCGGTCCGACCAAGTTGACTCGGTCCGACCGAGTTGCTTTGAACCGAACATATCTTGCATCTGATCCGAGCCTCCCGAAAGACCCGAACCGAAACTGTTGACTGTTTTGACTGTGTTGACTTGCTGTTGACCCGAGTTGACTCGGGTGTTGACCGAGTCAACCGGGTTTGACCCGAACCAGAACCGAACCAAGTCTTGAGCGAGTGAACCGAATCGAACTGCAACGGATTTGACTAAGCTGACCCGAACATATCTCAGGCCTGAGTTAAACATCATCTTCACTAGAATGCAATGAAAAGAAACAGGCGAGACGACTTACCGGTAATCCCGTCGGATAACGGCGAGGACCGCTGGGAAAACAAACCGACCGCCGGTTCGTGTCTCCGACCACCGGTCCGTATCTCCGACCGCCGATAGCTCACCACCACACCTGGTTCTCCACCTGGTTCCACCGCCACGCCATCACGCGCCGCCACGCGCCACCAGTTCTCTCTCTCTCTTCTCTGGTTATCTCTCTCTACGCCTCTCTCTCTCTCTTCTGGTTCCGCTGCCGCTGCTCATCACCACCGCACGGTGGTGGTGATGGTTCTATTTGCCGACGAGGGGGGGTGTTCGTGTGTGTGTGGAGTCGTTCTCGGGAGAAGCCATCTCCGGCAACCGGCTCCTTTTGTGATTGCCGATCTGAACTCGAGGGGGAGAGGAAAGGTTTTTAGGTTTTGTTTTGTATGGATCGAGAGGAAGGTGAGGTGAGGCAGGTTGTGTAGTTTGTAAATGTTATATTTTTAGGGTTCTCCAAAATAAAGAAAACGAAGGAGAAGAGGGGAAAGCAGACTTTAAAGTCTGTGTTTGATTTGTTATGTATGTGGGTGTTGTCTGCTTATGAGTTTGAGGATCGAGAGGATGTCAGCTTTATACTCATTTTTATGGGTATTGACTAGTGTTATTTCCATATATCCAGTATGTATAGATCTATGGAGATCTCATGAATATATTTTTTTGTGTCCACTTTATGAGACATAAAATCTTTTGTCAAGATTCTATAGAGATTTAGTAAAATATTGTAGGATTTGTAGAGATCTTTAGAGATCTAATATATTATGTGCAGGTTTATGTTTGTGGGTTTTGGGCTTAGGCCCAGGGCCCACAAGCCCATCTCGTGTGTAAGTGACCCGCAAATTTCTACGAGACCCTATTGTCAAAATCAGAACTCCGTTTAACGTCAAAAATTAAAATACCCAAAACCACGGTCGGTAGTCGTTGTTTGCACGCCCGTTCGTCGATTACGGTAATAATCGCGGAAAATTGTATCGTTGCCGTCTTTAATCCGTTTTTTCGATCCGGTTTCGACTGTAGTCACTAAAATTTAACTACAAAACTAAAATATGTCGTATAAATTTAATATTTGTCGGCGTTGTCAGTATTCTGTTCGGTTTTAATCCGTTGCCGTTTAACGTTTCACAGGTTTCTCTCTAAAAAACCACCGTTCGCGCACTGTAAAGCCGGATAGACGTTCCCAGGCACTCCAAAGGCCTAATTAAGTTAATTCGCGCTGTAAACACTATTTATTATCGCGTTAAACACCTGTTAATCATGTAATTAAGAGCCGTAAATCACGGGTTGTCACATTCTCCCCCTGTTACAGAAATTTCGACCTCGAAATTTGGACTACGTTATCCCCTCAGAATTGTGTTATTCGCAGGTAAGTCCGAATAATAACCAAGTGAATGACCGCGTAATCGAAACAAGACTTATTTGAATCATGTGAATTCAAGGACATTCCTTCACAATAGGAATCCCAACGGTTTGAAAGAAATGTGTCTCAGTAATTGATGTCAAAAGGAAACGAGACGTAATGATACAGTCACTAGTGCGACTAAGTTAACAAGGATCCAACAATGAACAGGAACTTCGACCAATCGAATTCCATGTGAACGTTCACAATAAGTAACTGAGTTCTAGAAGCAATAACATCCACTGGATGAACTTAGAATCAACAATCTCAAATGTAATAGTTTGCATGAAACGCTCGATCGTGATCAGCACAAGCTGCAAGTTATACTGACGCCACAAGGTGTCGCAATGAATGAAACAATTCAATAATAAGGGTGATCGAACAAATATCACCTGTGTTTTGTATGAAACGCTCAATCATGATTAGCCCAAGCTACAAGTTTGTACTGACACCACAAAGTGTCGTAGTGATTGAAATAATTCAATAATAGCGGTGATCAAACAAATTCACCGTGTTTGAAGTCAAATGGAAGCGTAATAAAGTGAATCCGAAAGTTTGTTTCAAATGACATCATAGGATTTTCAATTGAAAATGGAACATCAAGGAAACAATGTTTTCGATCGAAGATGAAGAAGCAATGAAGATCGCAAAATATTCGATCGATGTCGAAAGAACCGTTAGTAGGTACACCGGAATATGCAATGAATTTTGTGTACCATCGTCTTAACAAACGATTGTGTTAAGACGGCTTTAATATGATAATTCAAAGCGGATTTAAAACAAATCAATAAATAAACATTTAAATCCGTTCATGAGATGCGTAAACGAGTTTAGCACAAGCTTCAATGTAACACCCAAAAAACCCGAATGTTTATATTCGTTAAAATGTTATGATAAGGTACATCTAGAAATAGATAACTAGGCTATTTAACCTACATAATTGTATGGTTAAAATTATTAAAAGATAGAATGTAGTAGAATGGTTAGCAAAGCAAACAAGGGAACAAACTTGAGGGACCAAAGATGAATAAGGGGGAAAGTTATGTTTTAATTAACAAAACACACACACAAACACACATAGTGTGTTCGTGAAAAGAGCAGGAAGCTCCCATGGAGCCAAGAACCCTAATTTCATCAATTCCCTCAAATTGGAAGGCTAAACGAAGCTCAAATTCATAACCGAACATAGATTAATGATCACCTTCTCAAGGGGATCGTAAGGTATGTCTTAGATTCTAGATTGGTGATGGTGCACGAAATGGGTTATGATGTAAATCACGAATTTGTATGAAATTGAGCATGAGAATGTGTTAGATTCATCATTTGGAACATGGATTATGCATGAATTAGGTTAATTTGATGTTTAAGGGTGAAACCCATTTGTTATGGTGAAGAAGATGACATGGGTAAATCATCTATGTTTAAGTTCTTGCTTAATATTGATGTATTTTGAGTTGTATGATGTATTCTTGTTAGAAGAATTGAAAGAAATGTGATACTAGTATGTTTGATGTTATGCATGTATGAATCATGTTGATTAGGAGGAAGAAATTGATGAATTGTGTATGAGATTAGAATGATATGCATGAACTAGTTGTACACTATGCTTACAAGGTAGTACATATATCAAAAGTATGATGAATTATGAAGAACTTTAGATTAGATCACTTGTAAGTGATTAACAAGTAGTTATGAAGTGGGTTTTAGATGATGTAATGTAATTTGATGATTCACTTATGTTAATAATGTTGGAATCATACATGTGTGTGAATGTTTAAAGAAATGGGATAAGAAATGATGAATTGTTGTAGATGAAGTGAATGAAATGTGATGATAACATGTTTGATGTTTAATTTAAATACCCCATGTTGGATTGTAGAAGCATTTGATGAACTATGTATGAATTTAGGAGATTTTGTATGATTAAGTTGTACGTTATGCTTAAAAGGTAGTACGTACATCAAGTGAATGATAAAATGTATATGATATCGTCCGTATAGTCGATTATGATGTTACGGGAATATGTTGATAAGTCGATAGATATGTATGGTTAATAGTTGACTTTTGAAAGTCAACTAAGTATAAGCAACATGAGTTGACTCGTTGTCGTAAATATAGGTTAATGAGAAGTCGTATGGTACATGTAATGTCAATCCGTGTTAAATGTAATGACATGATGAGTTACATGAGTTAAACGTATGCGAACATGATTATATGAGTTATGTTTGTTAGAAAGGATTAATGAAAGTTAAGTGTGAAATATGGGATTGATACGATTGTTATCATGTACAAATGAGTATGCTAATGATAGCGTGATTTCGATGACATGAAAGTATAGGAATCATGCGGAGACGGACTCAAGCGCGAAAGGCTAACGGGTCAAGAAGAGGCGTGGAAACGGATGTGAACACGGATACATGAGGTAAGTGATTCCGTAATCACTTCTTAGTTATTTATGTAAAGTTATATGCAATCTAATTAAAAATGATGAGTGAGGTCAAGGAGAATGAATTGTATGATTTCGATGAAGTATTAACGGATCTTAGCTTTGATCCGAGCAAGGTATGTGTGAGTGGGAATTGTAGCTAAGTAGTAGGATTGGTTATTTATGCAAGGAAATCCTTTGTTGTTAAGGATAGAGCAAGTTGACAAAAATGCCCTTGATAGGTGTTTCGGGCAAACGACCTTAGACGTCGTTTGGAAATGAGCTATTCGACTAGATTATTGTCTTTGTCGAGTATGAAAGCGAAGTGTGGGGTTTTTGTATGTCATAGACCTTTTAATGCGCAAATACCATAATGGGTCAAAATAAGCTCTTGAGCGAAAATGGGTTAAGAAGAATGCTAGACATCCGAGGAATTAATCTTTATGATAGGCGTCAATAATATCATGAAGTTCATATGAGATTGAGGTCAAATAAACATATTTTGTTGATAAATGCACGAACGGGTCAAATAATGAGAAGATGAAAATAAGCCGAATGCATGTAAGTTAAGAATTTCATTAATCCGGATGTGGGATTTCAAGTCCATAAGGTAGAATGTGAATTTACAAGCATGTAGGAAGAAACGGGAGGTTAAACGGGTAAACGGTTCAAAAGTTACGCGCGTTTTAGTGCGTGCGGACGTTGAAACGGAGCTGCAGAAAAATGAGGATTTTAGGGGGCGTCGCCGACGGGTATACACCCCGTCGCCGACGGGCACTAGTTTGGCCGTTTTCTCCGACGGGTTAACTTACTGGCGACGGATCAAATTTGGGCGACGGGCATTTTAAGAAGCCGTCGCCGACGGGTACCCACCCCGTCGCCGACGGGCTGTCTAGCCCACTTCTCCGTTTTGTTTAATGTTGCATTTCCAAACGACCCGTAACGCATCCCGATGATTCGTAAAGCTTCTTATAAGTATAAAGGGATGCATATTTGTAGATAAGCATGTATGTATGTTTATATGTAGGTATCGGTGTATGTATGTATGTATGTATGTATGCAAGTAGTTATGTATGAGTATGAACATTATGCAATTAAGTACAAAGGTACATACGTGTGCAGGTATGGACGTATATATGTGGATGCAAGTATGTAAGTATGTTTGTGAGTAGGTAGTAATGTATGTACGTATGTAGTGACGAAGTAATGTATGTGTATATGTGGGGAGGTGTACTTGGTACATGTGAAGGTACATTTGAGTGTATGCATGTATACAAACGTATAGGAGTGGTACGTACGTATGTAGATGTGTATGTATGCATGTATGTAGAGACGTATGAATGTAGATACTTATGAAGTGTATATATGTATATATGAAGACACGTATGATAGTATGTATATATGTGAAGGCGTTGGAATGTATGTACGTATGCAGGTGTGTATTTATGTATATATGAGGATACGTATGAGTGTATGCATGCATGTATTGAGTTTTACGCAGGTACATTATTGAAGGCTCACAAGGGGATGAATACGCGAATGATATGCTTAAAATTAGGGAGAAAGCTGAATGAAAAGTGTACATGTATTGTATTCTTGTTTATGTATTGTATACTAATGTGTTGAATGTATGTGGTGAATGCAGGTTGTACTGATAATGAGCGATTATCACAAAGATTAGAGATCGAAGACCGAGTCACTAGAGAGATTGTACGGGGACGTTGAATGTAAAATGTGGTAAACGTAAGCTACGTTTTAAATTAGTAAATAAGAGGATGACGGATTTATGAATAAGAATTATGTTAAAGTTAAATTTGAAATAAGTTGAGGTATTTATAATGAAAGAAATTTATGGTTCGTGTTTTCCGCTGCGACTTTTTGTCAAATATGATTTAGGGTGTAACAAGTTGGTATCAGAGCCCTGGTTTGAGAGAATCAAGTGTAAGAAGGTAAGTGCTTGAACTCAAACCTGTGTGCTCTTGCGTTAAGAAACCCGTACAATCCAAGACTCGGTCAAGATCCAAAGGTAAAAGAGAATGTAAGTATGTACTTATGTATACGCATAAAGAAACTGACGGTTTTGTATATGCAAGGTAAGTATAAGCGTTTGAAGAGGATGATCCGCGAGTGCGGTCAATTACCGACACCAAGGCATGAAATAAGATAAAGTTAAGGTACGTAAATTTAATATGTCGGTATATGAAATGGTAAAGTGCATTAAGGGAAGAAAAATGCTAAATGAAGGACCATGATGGTATAGTAAACATGTTTTGAAAAATGATACACGTGCCGAAACCAAACTCTTCGGACATAAGGTGACAATTACACGAAGACACGAAACTAGTATGTGGATTGTGTACCTGGCCAGTACACGTGAAGCATATGACGTTCGTGTGACCGTGATAATTGATACAGGTATGTCCGTTAGAATTAAGTAGTAGGTGGACGTGAGGGTGAAGAGAAATGTAAGACTCTCAAGAATGAGAGTATGATATGCTATGCTAGAATCCGCGAGACGGATTCAAAACATGAAATGCTATGCTAGAGTCCGCGAGACGGATTCGAAATATGATATGCTATGCTAGAATCCGCGAGACGGATTCGAAGTATGATATGCTATGCTAGAATCCGCGAGACGGATTCGAAACATGAAATGCTATGCTAGAGTCCGCGAGACGGATTCGAAATATGATATGCTATGCTAGAATCTGCGAGACGGATTCGAAACATGAAATGCTATGCTGGAATCCGCGAGACGGATTCGAATTATGAAATGCTAAGCCAGAATCCGCGAGACGGATTCGAAACATGAAAGAAGTTAAAGTATAAATGAAATGTCTGAAACCGTTAGATGGATTCAAACATAGGAGGTACGAAAGGTATGAATGATGTGTTCGAATCCGCGAAACAGATTTAAGATATAAAGGACGGAACTAGTCTATATAAGAAGAAGTCGATAGCTTGACCATGTGTGCGTCAAATAAGTCACATAAGTAAATGTAAAGCAAATGATCAAAGAATGATGGGAATGAAAATATCCGAATGCGTAAATAACGAAGGGATATATATGGTACAAATAACTAAAGAAATGTGGAACGATGTTAACTATGAAGGTAAGCACGTAGGTGTGACTATAAAAAGGTAGTTTTGTTGTGATAACAAAACAAGGGTTAAATGTTATGCAATGCGTCTATAGAATGAAATCTTAAGGGATGAGATGAAGGTATTTAATCTGTTATAAAATGATCATATGAAGGTAAGCATTATTATAAGTTTGAATAAGTGTGTATATTGACCTGTTATTAACGGGTCAAAGGAAATGAGAATGTTTTGTGAGAGTATGCCATGGAAAGTATAGACTTGTTAAGAAGAGGAAGCCAAGTGATTGAATAATTATGAAATGAGATAGTATGATTACTTATGATTATGATGTGACTATGAAGTCAAACATAGATGTGTGTGTGTAATATAAATGAGAAAGGTTTCGGGGACGAAACCTTAATTAAGGGGGGTAGACTTGTAACACCCCAAAAACCCGAATGTTTATATTCGTTAAAATGTTATGATAAGGTACATCTAGAAATAGATAACTAGGCTATTTAACCTACTTAATTGTATGGTTAAAATTATTAAAAGATAGAATGTAGTAGAATGGTTAACAAAGCAAACAAGGGAACAAACTTGAGGGACCAAAGATGAATAAGGGAGAAAGTTATGTTTTAATTAACAAAACACACACACAAACACACATAGTGTGTTCGTGAAAAGAGCAGGAAGCTCCCATGGAGCCAAGAACCCTAATTTCATCAATTCCCTCAAATTGGAAGGCTAAACGAAGCTCAAATTCATAACCGAACATAGATTAATGATCACCTTCTCAAGGGGATCGTAAGGTATGTCTTAGATTCTAGATTGGTGATGGTGCACGAAATGGGTTATGATGTAAATCACGAATTTGTATGAAATTGAGCATGAGAATGTGTTAGATTCATCATTTGGAACATGGATTATGCATGAATTAGGTTAATTTGATGTTTAAGGGTGAAACCCATTTGTTATGGTGAAGAAGATGACATGGGTAAATCATCTATGTTTAAGTTCTTGCTTAATATTGATGTATTTTGAGTTGTATGATGTATTCTTGTTAGAAGAATTGAAAGAAATGTGATACTAGTATGTTTGATGTTATGCATGTATGAATCATGTTGATTAGGAGGAAGAAATTGATGAATTGTGTATGAGATTAGAATGATATGCATGAACTAGTTGTACACTATGCTTACAAGGTAGTACATATATCAAAAGTATGATGAATTATGAAGAACTTTAGATTAGATCACTTGTAAGTGATTAACAAGTAGTTATGAAGTGGGTTTTAGATGATGTAATGTAATTTGATGATTCACTTATGTTAATAATGTTGGAATCATACATGTGTGTGAATGTTTAAAGAAATGGGATAAGAAATGATGAATTGTTGTAGATGAAGTGAATGAAATGTGATGATAACATGTTTGATGTTTAATTTAAATACCCCATGTTGGATTGTAGAAGCATTTGATGAACTATGTATGAATTTAGGAGATTTTGTATGATTAAGTTGTACGTTATGCTTAAAAGGTAGTACGTACATCAAGTGAATGATAAAATGTATATGATATCGTCCGTATAGTCGATTATGATGTTACGGGAATATGTTGATAAGTCGATAGATATGTATGGTTAATAGTTGACTTTTGAAAGTCAACTAAGTATAAGCAACATGAGTTGACTCGTTGTCGTAAATATAGGTTAATGAGAAGTCGTATGGTACATGTAATGTCAATCCGTGTTAAATGTAATGACATGATGAGTTACATGAGTTAAACGTATGCGAACATGATTATATGAGTTATGTTTGTTAGAAAGGATTAATGAAAGTTAAGTGTGAAATATGGGATTGATACGATTGTTATCATGTACAAATGAGTATGCTAATGATAGCGTGATTTCGATGACATGAAAGTATAGGAATCATGCGGAGACGGACTCAAGCGCGAAAGGCTAACGGGTCAAGAAGAGGCGTGGAAACGGATGTGAACACGGATACATGAGGTAAGTGATTCCGTAATCACTTCTTAGTTATTTATGTAAAGTTATATGCAATCTAATTAAAAATGATGAGTGAGGTCAAGGAGGAATGAATTGTATGATTTCGATGAAGTATTAACGGATCTTAGCTTTGATCCGAGCAAGGTATGTGTGAGTGGGAATTGTAGCTAAGTAGTAGGATTGGTTATTTATGCAAGGAAATCCTTTGTTGTTAAGGATAGAGCAAGTTGACAAAAATGCCCTTGATAGGTGTTTCGGGCAAACGACCTTAGACGTCGTTTGGAAATGAGCTATTCGACTAGAGTATTGTCTTTGTCGAGTATGAAAGCGAAGTGTGGGGTTTTTGTATGTCATAGACCTTTTAATGCGCAAATACCATAATGGGTCAAAATAAGCTCTTGAGCGAAAATGGGTTAAGAAGAATGCTAGACATCCGAGGAATTAATCTTTATGATAGGCGTCAATAATATCATGAAGTTCATATGAGATTGAGGTCAAATAAACATATTTTGTTGATAAATGCACGAACGGGTCAAATAATGAGAAGATTAAAATAAGCCGAATGCATGTAAGTTAAGAATTTCATTAATCCGGATGTGGGATTTCAAGTCCATAAGGTAGAATGTGAATTTACAAGCATGTAGGAAGAAACGGGAGGTTAAACGAGTAAACGGTTCAAAAGTTACGCGCGTTTTAGTGCGTACGGACGTTGAAACGGAGCTGCAGAAAAATGAGGATTTTAGGGGGCGTCGCCGACGGGTATACACCCCGTCGCCGACGGGCACTAGTTTGGCCGTTTTCTCCGACGGGTTAACTTACTGGCGACGGATCAAATTTGGGCGACGGGCATTTTAAGAAGCCGTCGCCGACGGGTACCCACCCCGTCGCCGACGGGCTGTCTAGCCCACTTCTCCGTTTTGTTTAATGTTGCATTTCCAAACGACCCGTAACGCATCCCGATGATTCGTAAAGCTTCTTATAAGCATAAAGGGATGCATATTTGTAGATAAGCATGTATGTATGTTTATATGTAGGTATCGGTGTATGTATGTATGTATGTATGTATGTATGTATGTATGTATGTATGTATGTATGTATGTATGTATGCAAGTAGTTATGTATGAGTATGAACATTATGCAATTAAGTACAAAGGTACATACGTGTGCAGGTATGGACGTATATATGTGGATGCAAGTATGTAAGTATGTTTGTGAGTAGGTAGTAATGTATGTACGTATGTAGTGACGAAGTAATGTATGTGTATATGTGGGGAGGTGTACTTGGTACATGTGAAGGTACATTTGAGTGTATGCATGTATACAAACGTATAGGAGTGGTACGTACGTATGTAGATGTGTATGTATGCATGTATGTAGAGACGTATGAATGTAGATACTTATGAAGTGTATATATGTATATATGAAGACACGTATGATAGTATGTATATATGTGAAGGCGTTGGAATGTATGTACGTATGCAGGTGTGTATTTATGTATATATGAGGATACGTATGAGTGTATGCATGCATGTATTGAGTTTTACGCAGGTACATTATTGAAGGCTCACAAGGGGATGAATACGCGAATGATATGCTTAAAATTAGGGAGAAAGCTGAATGAAAAGTGTACATGTATTGTATTCTTGTTTATGTATTGTATACTAATGTGTTGAATGTATGTGGTGAATGCAGGTTGTACTGATAATGAGCGATTATCACAAAGATTAGAGATCGAAGACCGAGTCACTAGAGAGATTGTACGGGGACGTTGAATGTAAAATGTGGTAAACGTAAGCTACGTTTTAAATTAGTAAATAAGAGGATGACGGATTTATGAATAAGAATTATGTTAAAGTTAAATTTGAAATAAGTTGAGGTATTTATAATGAAAGAAATTTATGGTTCGTGTTTTCCGCTGCGACTTTTTGTCAAATATGATTTAGGGTGTAACATTCAAACAAATGAAAATCACCATCACATGGTGTCGAAATCAACAGACAATTTGATGGAGTCGAATACCAAACAAGTTTACCACGACTCGGAACAAATGAAGTGCTTGTTAAAAACTTATTTGAATATGATGCTCCCAATACATCATATGGTGTCTCGAATCGACTAAATGTAATGGGCAAGTTCAAACAATTGAACTTGGTTTTAGCGCAATCCGACAATAGATATGTGTATCGATAAGAAAACTTCCGGCATGGTCACAACGAAAAACCATGTATGTAACTTGTAAAGAAATGATCGTGATACAATGACCCTTAAGAGGAGTAGAGATATGAAAATCTACTCAGTAAATGTGAAATTCGAAATTTCAATAAAGAAATTTGAGGACTTTACCTGGGGTTTCGTGTGACGACCAATTGTTAAGTGACATTACCATGGAATGTCGAACATAGCGTATTCGTCGTTAGTTAGGTAGGGGGGATGCGAAGACAGTCGTCTTCTCCCTGGCGTGATTCGTGTCGTTGCAGGATCGCGTGACAAGTTTTCGTTTCCTGATCGTTAGTTCTCCTGCTGACAGGGATCTAACGTCGTCGTTGAATTTGCGTGATCGTTCCTTCTCAAAGGCCTCGCCTCGATAGTCGTATGTGTCGTACTTCAACCTCCGTTGATGTACAGCTTAAGTTTCACGTATACCTGTGCAATAGTGTTGTGTGCCGCGTAGAAGGTGATGTACCCCGACATTCGTTGACGTAGAAATTGAGTTCCATGTATTCTCGTGCGCTAGTGTTTCGTTTTGCGTAGAATGTGATGTATTCCGACATCCGTTGTCGTAAAGATTGAGTTGCATATATTCTTGTGCACTCGTTTTGTTATGTGTAGGCTGCCTGCTCGGGAAGTTAAAATGTCATAGACAATATGGATAATAGTGGGTGCCCGAGTCAATATTCGCGGTTCCTACGTGATGACCTTTAATAAACACACACATGCGCAAATAATCAATCATATAACATGTTAGTCACCAATAAGCAATCAAGTAATTTCCCCTAGTCCCACTAGCCTATCCTCCCAGCCTCTCAGACTGAACTTCCTAGTTCCACTAGACTATCCTCCCAGCCTCTCAGACTGACTTCCTAGTCCCACTAGACTATCCTCCCAGCCTCTCAGACTGACTTCCTTTTCCGAAGGTCTTAAATGCATGTTTCCTAAACTTTCAGAGTGTTGGGTACTGTATGTAATTGTTTTGTGTACCGTGTATAAAACATCATAATAGCGTATGTTTGAAAACAAAATTTTGACTGTTTGCTTTTCGGCAACGGTTGGAGACCATATTCGAGTACTAGGCGTTCTGTATGTATTCAACGTCTTAATATTCTAACTTCCCAGAGGAAAGTGAGGTTAGAGCCTAGGTATCGCAACAGAAACCTAATTCGCTGTAACCTATAGCTCTGATACCAATCTGTCACACCCTGAAATTATCAGAGCTGGCGTGACTAGACTGGTATCTTCATTGCACAGCGGAAGCAAATAAGCAAAGACATTCTAGAAATTGAACGCCCACTAAGTACTCGACTCCATAAATGGTTCTCCTATTCCAACCGTGCCATGTCTTACAAAAGTAACCTGAGAAAGAACATGCGAGAAAAATCAACAAAAAGTTGAGCGAGTTCATAGTTTGTTTGTAAAAGATTTGAATTAAATCTTTTGAGTTGTGAAAGGTTTGAAATAAATCTTTGGAATAACCGGTTTTTGAAATAGTATTGAGAAAATGAATTTAAAAATCATTTTCTTGCCAAGTTATATGGAAACGTTGTGTTTGTAACACGTTATGTTCATAAAAACCATGTATTTGTAATGTTCGTATAACCGTCAATGCCCACCCTGACTTTGACTCCATACCCGCATAATGCTTTGAATTTGTATAAAACATGGTAGTTAATTTGTATGAACAAAAAGTTTCCGTAAGTATAAAATCCATGGTATGAATAGCATTTATGAACAATTTAAATTAAGGTTTTGCAAGGAGATTAAAACATGTGAAAGCATAGGGAGCACTCGAATGAGTAGGCATATAACCTTGTCGATTTTCCTCGACTGTGTCGATTAACCTCGACTGTGTCGATTCACCTTGACTGTGTCGATTCACCTCGATTGTGTCGATTTTCACCTCGACTGGGACACCGAAGCACTCAAGTGGTCACAAGTACCATGAGTGGGGTTCGGCCGTACCCGTTAGATCTAACCTTCGTCCCTAATTAAGAATTTATGGCATTTCAAATTTAATCTATGCTCACATGATTTAATAGTTCATTTCATACCATTTAAACATTCGTAACATGTATTTTACCCCAGCCTCTAAGGCTGAATCTCCCCAGCCTCTAAGGCTAACTCCCCAGTCTCTCTATATTATCACCAATCGACCCATCCTTAGTCATGAAAATCATTCATATTTCGATAATACTCATTTGTTTTGTAAAAACCGGTATGTTTAGTATAAATCTTTCGTAAATCATTTGAGTTCCTCGAAATCCCTTCGTAATATGATTTAAAAATACGAGTTTTGCGTTTGTTCTAAACTTTGTATGTTTTTGCAAAACGTGCATGTCTTTCCACCCCGAAAACATTTATAAAAATGTAAAGCCGTAAAAAGTGGGGTTATGAACTCACCTGAATTTCCAAGTGCAAAGCTAGCTAATTACGACTTTGTGATGTCGTTTCCAAGGCAGGACTCGCTAGCGTGCATTCTACAATATTCCTAAAACGGAATATCTAATAAGTTTCTAAATAAACGTAGTAACTAACTACGTGTCGACGAGCTCTACCGAATCGTTAATCGAACGATTCGACGGTAAGTTATTAACTTAACGAAAATAATTAAGTTATACTTGTTAAGTCTCGTTTAATGTCAGTAGCAATTTAATAAGTCTTGAAAAAGACTTAGTTTCCGAGAGACTTAAAATAAATAAATATTTATATAAAAATATATAAATATATCGTTGTAAGTGTGTTAGCCGACTCGAGTAGTCATTCGTGTATAAAAGAATATTTCTATGAAAATATCATATAACAAACTCGTATCATATATCGCGTTTCGTATGAAAATAATATATAACAACTTGTATTATATATATCATGTCTTGTGTATATTTGCCAAAAATATACGTATAGGCCGTTTAGGCGTATAAAATAAATATGAAGAGTTATATTTATTTTATAAAGAAATCGTCGAGTTGTTTTGTTTGAAAATAAATATAAACCATATTTATTTTTGTAAAAGATTTCGCGTTGTACGACATTTAGAATAAATATATAACTATATTTATTTTGTAAAAGTATACGAGTTGACGACGTTCGAAATAAATATAACATTATATTTATTTGTAAAAGCGTTTGGAATTATCAAGGTTTGAAGTATTATAAACTCGAATTCCGTTAAGCGTCGTTTTTGAAATATAGTACGTGTCGTTTTTAAGGGTTTTTCTCGAAAAACGGGCAGAGTTTCCTCTATTTTTGGACGGCCCCGACAACTAAAGTGTCGTTATTTTTATCAAAAAGCAACCAATATTTAATCAACAATATATCAATTTATATAACAAGATAAATAATAATCCAAGTAAATTTTAACTAAAATTTACTAATTTGTTCGGTTCGAGAGCTCGTATTTCACGTAATCCATAAAAAAAAACTGTTTTAAAACGTGAATATTAATCTTGATGTTATTTATTTACCAATCTTCATGTCGGAACGTCGTGTTGCTTGACTGAGTTGACCGACTCGTTCAGCTGAGTTGACCGAGTTGACTCGGTCCGACCGAGTTGCTTTGAACCGAACATATCTTGCATCTGATCCGAGCCTCCCGAAAGACCCGAACCGAAACTGTTGACTGTTTTGACTGTGTTGACTTGCTGTTGACCCGAGTTGACTCGGGTGTTGACCGAGTCAACCGGGTTTGACCCGAACCAGAACCGAACCAAGTCTTGAGCGAGTGAACCGAATCGAACTGCAACGGATTTGACTAAGCTGACCCGAACATATCTCAGGCCTGAGTTAAACATCATCTTCACTAGAATGCAATGAAAAGAAACAGGCGAGACGACTTACCGGTAATCCCGTCGGATAACGGCGAGGACCGCCGGGTAAACAAACCGACCGCCGGTTCG
Source organism: Helianthus tuberosus (assembly GCA_030545235.1). Taxonomy (NCBI): domain Eukaryota; kingdom Viridiplantae; phylum Streptophyta; class Magnoliopsida; order Asterales; family Asteraceae; genus Helianthus; species Helianthus tuberosus. The sequence goes on from CM060445.1 coordinate 60,428,581, forward strand.
TGTCTCCGACCACCGGTCCGTATCTCCGACCGCCGATAGCTCACCACCACACCTGGTTCTCCACCTGGTTCCACCGCCACGCCATCACGCGCCGCCACGCGCCACCAGTTCTCTCTCTCTCTCTTCTCTGGTTATCTCTCTCTACGCCTCTCTCTCTCTCTCTTCTGGTTCCGTTGCCGCTGCTCATCACCACCGCACGGTGGTGGTGATGGTTCTATTTGCCGACGAGGGGGGGTGTTCGTGTGTGTGTGGAGTCGTTCTCGGGAGAAGCCATCTCCGGCAACCGGCTCCTTTTGTGATTGCCGATCTAAACTCGAGGGGGAGAGGAAAGGTTTTTAGGTTTTGTTTTGTATGGATCGAGAGGAAGGTGAGGTGAGGCAGGTTGTGTAGTTTGTAAATGTTATATTTTTAGGGTTCTCCAAAATAAAGAAGATGAAGGAGAAGAGGGGAAAGCAGACTTTAAAGTCTGTGTTTGATTTGTTATGTATGTGGGTGTTGTTTGCACGCCCGTTCAAAATCAGAACTCCGTCTAACGTCAAAAATTAAAATACCCAAAAACACGGTCGGTAGTCGTTGTTTGCACGCCCGTTCGTCGATTACGGTAATAATCGCGGAAAATTGTACCGTTGCCGTCTTTAATCCGTTTTTTCGATCCGGTTTCGACTGTAGTCACTAAAATTTAACTACAAAACTAAAATATGTCGTATAAATTTAATATTTGTCGGCGTTGTCAGTATTTTGTTCGGTTTCAATCCGTTGCCGTTTAACGTTTCACAGGTTTCTCTATAAACCACCGTTCGCGCACTGTAAAGCCGGATAGACGTTCCCAGGCACTCCAAAGGCCTAATTAAGTTGATTCGCGCTGTAAACACTTTTTATTATCGCGTTAAACACCTGTTAATCATGTAATTAAGAGCCGTAAATCATGGGTTGTCACAGGGGGGGTTAGCTTGGGGGGGTTTAGGTTTTTTTTTTGGGGGGGGGGGGGTGGGGGTTAGGTTTTTTTAGGTTTTTTTAGCTATTTTAGGTTGTGTTCACATTGGTTCTCGCGGTTCTCGCAATAAAGGTGGTTCTCGCATGAACCTTACCCTATATATATATATATATATACTAAAACTCATATGTGAGACTGTATCATCCTCACTAACAGGTTGGTAAACACTTGAAACTAAATTATTATCAACATTTAGATTTTCTACTCTACTATTTATTTGAGAAGTAGAGGCTCTAGATGATTCTGGCAAATCAACTTTATAATCAAGAGGTGAGATATATGTTCTAGAAGAAATAGATTTCAAGAGTTTTTTATCTTTTCTTTCTTCTTCAAATTCTATTTCTATATTTCCCTAAGGAGTTTCTATTAATCTCCTTAACTTATGATTTATTTGTGGTTGTAATTTAACAGCCCTATTAATTACCCAATTTTCTGGAAAAGTAATTTCTTCCCATTTAACTGGTCTTCTTATGGAAATATTAGATTTTCCATAGTTTGTTTCTATCAAAATAGTTTCCTCACTAGATTTATCAATTCTTTTACATCTAGCATTCATAGTAGTGAGTAATCTATAATATATTCTATAACAAATACATATAACTTCAGATCCTTCAGCATAATTATAACCATGTGTTTTAACATATAAAGTTAAAGCATCATCAATATTTTGATCAGTCAAATATATATGAACATCAGGATAAACATTGAAATAAACTGGACCATGTGCCAGACTGGTTTCTATAATACCCATTAACGATTGTTTCCAGTTTAAATTACGAGCATCTCTTAAAACAGCTATAAAACTTTATGGTTAACCTTTTAAAGTTAAAGGTTTAAAAGCAACTTGGACTAAACCAATATGCATAAAATTAAAATCTTTTTTATATCTGTTTATATCAGATATATTCAAAAGTTTTATTATCATTTTCTTGAACACAGACTCCTATTAGTCTACCATAAGTATAATTATCATAAGGGATTTGTATATTATTACCCCTAAGGATTTTCCTTACTCTTTCCGCAAATAAGGATGGAAGACCATCAATGAACTTAGACTTCCAATGAGAACTATTATTCTCTGGCAGCTCATAAACTCTACTTAGAAAAACATCTTTATACCATCTAAAAGAGGTTAAAGTATGACATTTAAGACCATTTAACAAAGTTCTAATGGTTTCAGAATTGTCAGACCATCTTCCTGTAAAATGTTCTATAATAGTTAGGATTAAAGTATAAACAGCATCAGCAATTTTATTATCACCTTCTTGCCTAAAATGTTTATAAATTTGATCTTGTTTATTACTTATATAATTATCCCACCAACCTTTTAATTGACCTGTAAAACCTGCGGTTATCATTTTACAAACTGCTTCATCAGTATTAGAATTATTTTTAGCTATGGTTGCATACATTAACATTCTATGAGTCATAGTATAAACCTGTCTATCAGTATAGCCATCTAAATTCCATTCATAAATGGCTTTTCCATTATAAGAATTATTCATTTCTAATTCATCTAAATTCTCATTGGAAGTCTAAGTTCATTGATGGTCTTCCATCCTTATTTGCGGAAAGAGTAAGGAAAATCCTTAGGGGTAATAATATACAAATCCCTTATGATAATTATACTTATGGTAGACTAATAGGAGTCTGTGTTCAAGAAGGTTTAGCTCTATGTAATGAATTGAAATTAAATCAACAAATTAAAAAACAAAGCTTAACTGAAAAAAGACAGTTAGGAGAATTTTGTGAGCAATTTGGTATGGACTGCACCAAAGATAAGAAAATTGATAATGAAAAATATTATAAAAAATATAGAAAAGCTAAAAGGGAAAAATATTTCCAGAAACGTAGAGAAAAAGAGAAAGGAGAAAAACCCAAAGGAAAGATAAATGGGTTCCCACTTGCTATATATGCAAGAAGAAAGGTCATAAGGCTAATGAGTGTAGCCAGAGAAAGACTTTTAAAAAGAAAATTAATAGTCTTGAAATAGAAGAAGATGTTAAAAACGAATTATATAAAATTTTTGATACTGAAGAATCCTCAGAATATAGCACTGAGGAAAGTGAAAGTTCTTGTTCTGAAAATTGTCAAGAAAATTGTTGTAATAAAATTAATTCTGACAATGAAATGCTTTATAAAGTTATGTCTCAATTTCAGGATAATAGTCTTAATGAAAATGAGATTAATGTGTTAGATAGTAATATTTTAGAAAGTGTTATGGATAAAATTAAAAATCCAGAGGAAAGGTTGAAAATTCTTCATATGTTATACAAGAATGAAGAAACTCAAGAAGAAAAGAGGGATACTCGAATAATAGAACCTGAGGGTCCCTATTCCATGAAACATGTTCATAATATATTAAATAATAGAAAAAGTAATTCCTCTACTTCAGAAGATTTAAAAATGGAAGTTACTAATTTAAAAGAGGAAATAAGTTATTTAAAATAGAAAAATTCTAATTTTGAAAACAGAATTATAAATCTTGAAGGAAAAATCATAATAGATGAAACCTTTTATAAATCTTCTACTCACGAAATAGGAGAATCTTCTCATAAACCTCCCTCTCCTATTGACAGTCCTACTAAAAATTATAATAAAGATTTTCCTCCTCTAATTATTAAAAACAAAGGAGAAGAGTATATAAATAAAATAGAAAAATTTATTTCTCAAAAATGGTTAGTCAAAGTGACTTTATTAATAAAAAACACTTTTAAAAAAGATTTTGTTGCTCTTATTGATTCAGGAGCCGATTTAAATTGTTTAAGAGAAGGATTAATTCCTACAAAGTATTTTGAAAAAACAACTCATATTCTTAAAGCAGCTAATAGGCAGGATATGGGAGTTGAATATAAAATCCCAAATGCAAAAATTTGTAATAATGGAGAATGTATTCCTTTATCTTTTGTTCTTGTAAAAAATATAACAAATGAAGTTATATTAGGAACTCCATTTCTTTCAAAGATATTTCCTTTAAAAGAAGTTAATAAAAAAGGATTTAAAGCCTTTTATAATAATAAAGAATTATATTTTGAGTTTATAACTCAACCCTTTGAAAAATTTTTAAATGAATTTATTATACAAGCTAAAACTAATCAAATAAATTTTCTTAAAGAAGAAATTAATATTAATACGATTGGGGAAAAATTAAAAAATCCTAATTTAATATTAAAAATTGAAAATTTAAAAAATCAATTTAATATAGAGATATGTAATGATCATCCTAATGCTTTTTGGAATAGAAAACAACATATTGTTTATTTACCTTATGAAGAAGATTTTATAGAAAGTAATATTCCTACCAAGGCAAGACCTTGTCAGATGAATTCGGAATATTTAGAGTTATGCAAAAAGGAGATTGAGTCATTACAACAGAAGGGATTAATATGTCCTTCAAAATCTCCTTGGTCTTGTACTGCATTTTATGTTAATAAACATTCTGAGATTGAAAGAGGTATTCCTAGATTAGTTATAAATTATAAACCTCTGAATAAAGTTTTGAAATGGATTAGATATCCAATTCCTAATAAAAAGGATTTATTAGATAGATTATATGATGCTTTAATATTCTCAAAATTTGACTTAAAATCTGGATATTGGCAGATTCAAATTGATAAAAAAGACAGATATAAAACTGCGTTTAATGTTCCTTTTGGGCAATATGAATGGAATGTTATGCCTTTTGGTCTGAAGAATGCCCCTTCAGAATTTCAAAAAATCATGAATGAAATATTCATTCCTTTTTCAAGTTTTATAATTGTTTATATAGATGATATATTGGTGTTTTCTAAAGATATTGAAACTCATTTTAAACACCTTGAGATATTTAAAACTATTATTATAAAAAATGGATTGGTTATATCTAGTCCTAAAATGATGCTCTTTCAAACTAGCATTAGATTTTTAGGACATATAATAGAAAAAGGGGAAATATTTCCTATTAATAGAAGTATAGAGTTTGCTTCTAAATTTCCTGATAAAATTACTGATAAAACTCAACTTCAAAGGTTTTTAGGAAGTTTAAATTATATAGCTCCTTATTACCATGATTTAGCTAAGGATTCTTCTATCTTATATGATAGATTAAAAAAGAATCCAAAGCCTTGGGATGAAAATCATACTCAAGCTGTAATAACAATAAAGAAGAAAGTCTTAGGTCTCCCATGCATGACTATTGCTAATCCTAATTGGGAAAAAATTATAGAAACAGACGCCTCAGAAATAGGTTATGGGGGAATATTAAAACAAATTTCTCCTCAAACAAAACAGGAATATCTGGTGAGGTTTCATTCAGGAAAATGGCTTGAAAGCCAGAAAAATTATGCTACTATTGCAAAAGAAATTTTAGCAATTTTAAAATGTGTTCTAAAATTTCAAGATGATTTATATAACCAAAAGTTTATTATAAAAACTGATTGTCAAGCAGCCAAATTCATGTTTCAAAAAGATTTTAAGCATGATGTTTCTAAGCAAATGTTTGCTAGATGGCAATCTCAATTAGCTCCTTTTGATTTTGAAATCCAATATAAAAAAGGAGAAGAAAATAGTCTTCCAGATTTTCTAACTAGGGAATATTTGAAGATAATATCTTCTGTCTAAATTGCAGGTATCAAAATGACTAAGGCCAAGGGTCCATTAAAAAGAGTTTTTGATAATATCCAAATGGAGAAAAATAATTGTTATATCATGAAAAGATTGACAGTTTTTAGAATTAATGAATTAAGTAATGATTATAGTAATCCTAATATGTGGAAGGATTTGACAGATGAATATACTGTTCTAAATAATATTAGGAATCGAATAAAAGTTCTTGAAGAAAATGAGAAAATAATCTCATCTGCCTGATTTCATATTTTCAGGTATGATTCCTCACAATAGAGGAAAGTTCCCTTCTCCCAATAATAGAGGGAGAGGCAGGGGTAATAGAGGAAGAGGCCAAGATTTAGTTTTGGTCCAGCAAGGGAGCAGAAGGCTTATAGCCTCTGACATTGCTTCAAGTAGTTCGAATAATAATAGGGGAATTCAAATAAGTCCCAATGATCCTTCATATGACAAAATCATGGCCATAATAAAGGCTCAAGAAGAAGAACAGGCTATTATAAAAGCCCAGGAAGCTGCAAAAGCTCCCTCTTATGCTAATATAGCACAGGAAGATGATGATGATGAATGGGTTATATCCGATAGACAGAAGAAAATAATTCTTCTAAACCAGGAAGATAATAAGTTTTTTGATGATCCTTGGTTTTTAATGCAGAAATATTTGGAACCAGCTTCTTATGATGCTGCCTCTTATAAACCAAGGCAATACTATGAAAGTATTGTTCAAGTTTCTGAGTCTGCTGAAATAAGACATTTCTATCCAGCAGATAATAAGAGATCATTTAATTTTAGTAAGATTTTTATAAAGCATCTTTTATCTCCTCAAAAATGGGGATTAAGTACCTTAAATGAAAAAGAGCTTATAAATAATAGCAATCAAACTTTTAAATACAATTACTGGGATTATATTCAAAGTTTTGAAAAATGCTTATTTTATCAAAACCCCAGCAAGAAACACTCATGGTTTATAAAAGTGAGTGACAAGATTTATAAAGATGGAATCCCAAGTTGGTTCCAAAGATGGTTTATGTTATATGGTCCATCGGTTCAAATTCTTCCTAAACCATTCAAAGGTCTCTACCAAGAATGGGTAGCAGTTTCTCCAGGCCTTATAGAAGCTGAGTATAATAAGACTTGGTTTGAGGGAATAGCCTCAATGTACTTTTTTATAGAATTTTCCATACCATGGATTTGGAAATGGAAACCCACAACAGGTCATACCCTGCGGGATAATATTCCCTGTCTCAAAAGAACTAGTTATACAAAGTTCTGGTCCAAGATGATAAGGATTAATAATTCCACCAAAGAATTAGAAGGTCAAGACACAATCAAATTGATCACTAATAGGACTGAGTATTATAAATCTCAGATTGTTAAAAGACAACAGAGACAGCTTCCGAGTCCTTTTGAACAAATGACAAGGAGGATTCAAGAAAAACAAGCAGTCTCAATAACATCAAAGACTGAAATGTTGGAATTATACAAGGAAGAAATAAAGAAGGAGTTAAAGAAAGTTTTTGAATCAATTGAAGAAAGCTCCTCCAAGGCAATGTCCATTTCATCTGTTAGCCAAGAAGATGAGAACCCTTTCTCATGTCTAGCAGGGGAATCCCAACCAATTGAAGAAACTCCAGATATAAAATTGGATGATGATCTTGAAGAATGTCTTCGAAAAGTGGTGGAAGAATTCACCCCGAAGAAAGAATCCAAAGAAGAGAAAAAAGACAAATAATTGAGTCAACACAAGGGCCCCACTCATAATGGGCATCTTTGAAGAATTGGGAAAAGCTGAGCCATAATACACGGCACTCAGGGCAATAATAGAGCCCCTTTATCTTTATCTTTATCTTTAGCTTTTCTTTTTCTTTTGTGTTTGCTTTTATAAAGCATTTGCTTTTTGCTTTTTCTTTTTGGACGATAATTATTTTGTCCGTTTTCCTTTGTGCGTTTGTTTTCCTTTTCTATATATAGGTGTGTTTTGTAAAGAAGGGGGCACGCTTCTCTTTAGCCTACTTCTCTCTCTCTAGATATTCTGTAAAATACCACTTGTAATATATTTGAAGTTTGAATAAAATCTTCCGACTTGAAGATCCTCTTGGTGTTCTTAGGTAAAAACTTTAATTCTATTTTCTTTATTATAAATCATGATGGGCTAAAGCCCTTAAAGTATTGAAGCATGGCTCAGTAACATCCTTTGATAACATGGTACTTTTATTATAAAAAAAGGTTTTCTAAATGGTTAAAACATAAACTGGCAGGGTTAAAATTTTAAACTGGCAATTAATTAATTAAGGGAGACACTGTCCAGGTTATCCCGTTTTTATGATTATTAAAGGGAGTTTTGTAGGACTCATCTGTCTTAAAAAATTAATTTGACGGTTTAAGTTTTGTAAAAGACCTAATAATTTGACGGTTTAATGTTTTGTAAAACTTTAATTACCATACACGATCCTTTCGTTATATAAAGCATCTTTTATCTCCTCAAAAATGGGGATTAAGCACCTTAAATGAAAAGGAGCTTATAAATAATAGCAATCAAACTTTTAAATACAATTACTGGGATTATATTCAAAGTTTTGAAAAATGCTTATTTTATCAAAACCCCAGCAAGAAACACTCATGGTTTATAAAAGTGAGTGACAAGATTTATAAAGATGGAATCCCATGTTGGTTCCAAAGATGGTTTATGTTATATGGTCCATCGGTTCAAATTCTTCCTGAACCATTCAAAGGTCTCTACCAAGAATGGGCAGCAGTTTCTCCAGACCTTATAGAAGCTGAGTATAATAAGACTTGGTTTGAGGGAATAGCCTCAATGTACTTTTTTATAGAATTTTCCATACCATGGATTTGGAAATGGAAACCCACAACAGGTCATACCCTGCGGGATAATATTCCCTGTCTCAAAAGAACTAGTTATACAAAGTTCTGGTCCAAGATGATAAGGATTAATAATTCCACCAAAGAATTAGAAGGTCAAGACACAATCAAATTGATCACTAATAGGACTGAGTATTATAAATCTCAGATTGTTAAAAGACAACAGAGACAGCTTCCGAGTCCTTTTGAACAAATGACAAGGAGGATTCAAGAAAAACAAGCAGTCTCAATAACATCAAAGACTGAAATGTTGGAATTATACAAGGAAGAAATAAAGAAGGAGTTAAAGAAAGTTTTTGAATCAATTGAAGAAAGCTCCTCCAAGGCAATGTCCATTTCATCTGTTAGCCAAGAAGATGAGAACCCTTTCTCATGTCTAGCAGGGGAATCCCAACCAATTGAAGAAACTCCAGATATAAAATTGGATGATGATCTTGAAGAATGTCTTCGAAAAGTGGTGGAAGAATTCACCCCGAAGAAAGAATCCAAAGAAGAGAAAAAAGACAAATAATTGAGTCAACACAAGGGCCCCACTCATAATGGGCATCTTTGAAGAATTGGGAAAAGCTGAGCCATAATACACGGCACTCAGGGCAATAATAGAGCCCCTTTATCTTTATCTTTATCTTTATCTTTAGCTTTTCTTTTTCTTTTGTGTTTGCTTTTATAAAGCATTTGCTTTTTGCTTTTTCTTTTTGGACGATAATTATTTTGTCCGTTTTCCTTTGTGCGTTTGTTTTCCTTTTCTATATATAGGTGTGTTTTGTAAAAAAGGGGGCACGCTTCTCTTTAGCCTACTTCTCTCTCTCTAGATATTCTGTAAAATACCACTTGTAATATATTTGAAGTTTGAATAAAATCTTCCGACTTGAAGATCCTCTTGGTGTTCTTAGGTAAAAACTTTAATTCTATTTTCTTTATTATAAATCATGATGGGCTAAAACCCTTAAAGTATTGAAGCATGGCTCAGTAACATCCTTTGATAACATGGTACTTTTATTATAAAAAAGGGTTTTCTAAATGGTTAAAACATAAACTGGCAGGGTTAAAATTTTAAACTGGCAATTAATTAATTAAGGGAGACACTGTCCAGGTTATCCCGTTTTTATGATTATTAAAGGGAGTTTTGTAGGACTCATATGTCTTAAAAAATTAATTTGACGGTTTAAGTTTTGTAAAAGACCTAATAATTTGACGGTTTAATGTTTTGTAAAACTTTAATTACCATACACGATCCTTTCGTTATGGTATCAGAGCCATGGAATCAAAGGAAGTTATCGAATGTCTTGTTTCAATACTTTAGTTTTTATCATGTTAAATTTATTTAAGAAGAAAAGTACTATTAAAAATAGTACTAATGAGGAATATGATATACCTCAAGATTTAGATCTACTTAATAAGTGGACAATTCCTCATATAAATCCCAGGGTAATATACCAAATTGGGAATTTTGATAATTTAATAAACAAGCATGTGGTTAAAACCACTGAAGAATCTGTCTCTATAAAAGATGAAGAAATGATAATAAAACTTTTGAATATATCTGATATAAACAGATATAAAAAAGATTTTAATTTTATGCATATTGGTTTAGTCCAAGTTGCTTTTAAACCTTTAACTTTAAAAGGTTTACCAGAAAGTTTTATAGCTGTTTTAAGAGATGCTCGTAATTTAAACTGGAAACAATCGTTAATGGGTATTATAGAAACCAGTCTGGCACATGGTCCAGTTTATTTCAATGTTTATCCTGATGTTCATTTATCTTTGACTGATCAAAATATTGATGATGCTTTAACTTTATATGTTAAAACACATGGTTATAATTATGCTGAAGGATCTGAAGTTATATGTATTTGTTATAGAATATATTATAGATTACTCACTACTATGAATGCTAGATGTAAAAGAATTGATAAATCTAGTGAGGAAACTATTTTGATAGAAACAAACTATGGAAAATCTAATATTTCCATAAGAAGACCAGTTAAATGGGAAGAAATTACTTTTCCAGAAAATTGGGGTAATTAATAGGGCTGTTAAATTACAACCACAAATAAATCATAAGTTAAGGAGATTAATAGAAACTCCTGAGGGAAATATAGAAATAGAATTTGAAGAAGAAAGAAAAGATAAAAAACTCTTGAAATCTATTTCTTCTAGAACATATATCTCACCTCTTGATTATAAAGTTGATTTGCCAGAATCATCTAGAGCCTCTACTTCTCAAATAAATAGTAGAGTAGAAAATCTAAATGTTGATAATAATTTAGTTTCAGGTGTTTACCAACCTGTTAGTGAGGATGATACAGTCTCACATATGAGTTTTAGTTTATAATGAATAAAGAAAGACTTGATTTTAGTCCCGGATCTGTCATAAGACAGAAAATATGTGAAAAATATAGACATCCTATTTGGCAACCATTTAAAGATTGGTTTTTAGAGTCATACCCTAGGGAAAAAAGATTTGAAATAGGAAAAGAATTTTATACGGAATTAAATGATCTCTTATTATCTGCTGGATAAAAATGTCTTATTTCAGCAGACTCAGAAACTTGAACAATACTTTCATAGTATTGCCTTGGTTTATAAGAGGCAGCATCATAAGAAGCTGGTTCCAAATATTTCTGCATTAAAAACCAAGGATCATCAAAAAACTTATTATCTTCCTGGTTTAGAAGAATTATTTTCTTCTGTCTATCGGATATAACCCATTCATCATCATCATCTTCCTGTGCTATATTAGCATAAGAGGGAGCTTTTGCAGCTTCCTGGGCTTTTATAATAGCCTGTTCTTCTTCTTGAGCCTTTATTATGGCCATAATTTTGTCATATGAAGGATCATTGGGACTTATTTGAATTCCCCTATTATTATTCGAACTACTTGAAGCAATGTCAGAGGCTATAAGCCTTCTGCTCCCTTGCTGGACCAAAACTAAATCTTGGCCTCTTCCTCTATTACCCCTGCCTCTCCCTCTATTATTGGGAGAAGGGAACTTTCCTCTATTGTGAGGAATCATACCTGAAAATATGAAATCAGGCAGATGAGATTATTTTCTCATTTTCTTCAAGAACCTTTATTCGATTCCTAATATTATTTAGAACAGTATATTCATCTGTCAAATCCTTCCACATATTAGGATTACTATAATCATTACTTAATTCATTAATTCTAAAAACTGTCAATCTTTTCATGATATAACAATTATTTTTCTCCATTTGGATATTATCAAAAACTCTTTTTAATGGACCCTTGGCCTTAGTCATTTTGATACCTGCAATTTAGACAGAAGATATTATCTTCAAATATTCCCTAGTTAGAAAATCTGGAAGACTATTTTCTTCTCCTTTTTTATATTGGATTTCAAAATCAAAAGGAGCTAATTGAGATTGCCATCTAGCAAACATTTGCTTAGAAACATCATGCTTAAAATCTTTTTGAAACATGAATTTGGCTGCTTGACAATCAGTTTTTATAATAAACTTTTGGTTATATAAATCATCTTGAAATTTTAGAACACATTTTAAAATTGCTAAAATTTCTTTTGCAATAGTAGCATAATTTTTCTGGCTTTCAAGCCATTTTCCTGAATGAAACCTCACCAGATATTCCTGTTTTGTTTGAGGAGAAATTTGTTTTAATATTCCCCCATAACCTATTTCTGAGGCGTCTGTTTCTATAATTTTTTCCCAATTAGGATTAACAATAGTCATGCATGGGAGACCTAAGACTTTCTTCTTTATTGTTATTACAGCTTGAGTATGATTTTCATCCCAAGGCTTTGGATTCTTTTTTAATCTATCATATAAGATAGAAGAATCCTTAGCTAAATCATGGTAATAAGGAGCTATATAATTTAAACTTCCTAAAAACCTTTGAAGTTGAGTTTTATCAGTAATTTTATCAGGAAATTTAGAAGCAAACTCTATACTTCTATTAATAGGAAATATTTCCCCTTTTTCTATTATATGTCCTAAAAATCTAATGCTAGTTTGAAAGAGCATCATTTTAGGACTAGATATAACCAATCCATTTTTTATAATAATAGTTTTAAATATCTCAAGGTGTTTAAAATGAGTTTCAATATCTTTAGAAAACACCAATATATCATCTATATAAACAATTATAAAACTTGAAAAAGGAATGAATATTTCATTCATGATTTTTTGAAATTCTGAAGGGGCATTCTTCAGACCAAAAGGCATAACATTCCATTCATATTGCCCAAAAGGAACATTAAACGCAGTTTTATATCTGTCTTTTTTATCAATTTGAATCTGCCAATATCCAGATTTTAAGTCAAATTTTGAGAATATTAAAGCATCATATAATCTATCTAATAAATCCTTTTTATTAGGAATTGGATATCTAATCCATTTCAAAACTTTATTCAGAGGTTTATAATTTATAACTAATCTAGGAATACCTCTTTCAATCTCAGAATGTTTATTAACATAAAATGCAGTACAAGACCAAGGAGATTTTGAAGGACATATTAATCCCTTCTGTTGTAATGACTCAATCTCCTTTTTGCATAACTCTAAATATTCCGAATTCATCTGACAAGGTCTTGCCTTGGTAGGAATATTACTTTCTATAAAATCTTCTTCATAAGGTAAATAAACAATATGTTGTTTTCTATTCCAAAAAGCATTAGGATGATCATTACATATCTCTATATTAAATTGATTTTTTAAATTTTCAATTTTTAATATTAACTTAGGATTTTTTAATTTTTCCCCAATCGTATTAATATTAATTTCTTCTTTAAGAAAATTTATTTGATTAGTTTTAGCTTGTATAATAAATTCATTTAAAAATTTTTCAAAGGGTTGAGTTATAAACTCAAAATATAATTCTTTATTATTATAAAAGGCTTTAAATCCTTTTTTATTAACTTCTTTTAAAGGAAATATCTTTGAAAGAAATGGAGTTCCTAATATAACTTCATTTGTTATATTTTTTACAAGAACAAAAGATAAAGGAATACATTCTCCATTATTACAAATTTTTGCATTTGGGATTTTATATTCAACTCCCATATCCTGCCTATTAGCTGCTTTAAGAATATGAGTTGTTTTTTCAAAATACTTTGTAGGAATTAATCCTTCTCTTAAACAATTTAAATCAGCTCCTGAATCAATAAGAGCAACAAAATCTTTTTTAAAAGTGTTTTTTATTAATAAAGTCACTTTGACTAACCATTTTTGAGAAATAAATTTTTCTATTTTATTTATATACTCTTCTCCTTTGTTTTTAATAATTAGAGGAGGAAAATCTTTATTATAATTTTTAGTAGGACTGTCAATAGGAGAGGGAGGTTTATGAGAAGATTCTCCTATTTCGTGAGTAGAAGATTTATAAAAGGTTTCATCTATTATGATTTTTCCTTCAAGATTTATAATTCTGTTTTCAAAATTAGAATTTTTCTATTTTAAATAACTTATTTCCTCTTTTAAATTAGTAACTTCCATTTTTAAATCTTCTGAAGTAGAGGAATTACTTTTTCTATTATTTAATATATTATGAACATGTTTCATGGAATAGGGACCCTCAGGTTCTATTATTCGAGTATCCCTCTTTTCTTCTTGAGTTTCTTCATTCTTGTATAACATATGAAGAATTTTCAACCTTTCCTCTGGATTTTTAATTTTATCCATAACACTTTCTAAAATATTACTATCTAACACATTAATCTCATTTTCATTAAGACTATTATCCTGAAATTGAGACATAACTTTATAAAGCATTTCATTGTCAGAAATAATTTTATTACAACAATTTTCATGACAATTTTCAGAACAAGAACTTTCACTTTCCTCAGTGCTATATTCTGAGGATTCTTCAGTATCAAAAATTTTATATAATTCGTTTTTAACATCTTCTTCTATTTCAAGACTATTAATTTTCTTTTTAAAAGTCTTTCTCTGGCTACACTCATTAGCCTTATGACCTTTCTTCTTGCATATATAGCAAGTGGGAACCCATTTATCTTTCCTTTGGGTTTTTCTCCTTTATCTTTTTTCTCTACGTTTCTGGAAATATTTTTCCCTTTTAGCTTTTCTATATTTTTTATAATATTTTTCATTATCAATTTTCTTATCTTTGGTGCAGTCCATACCAAATTGCTCACAAAATTCTCCTAACTGTCTTTTTTCAGTTAAGCTTTGTTTTTTAATTTGTTGATTTAATTTCAATTCATTACATAGAGCTAAACCTTCTTGAACACAAACTCCTATTAGTCTACCATAAGTATAATTATCATAAGGGATTTGTATATTATTACCCCTAAGGATTTTCCTTACTCTTTCCGCAAATAAGGATGGAAGACCATCAATGAACTTAGACTTCCAATGAGAACTATTATTCTCTGGCAGCTCATAAACTCTACTTAGAAAAACATCTTTATACCATCTGAAAGAGGTTAAAGTATGACATTTAAGACCATTTAACAAAGTTCTAATGGTTTCAGAATTGTCAGACCATCTTCCTGTAAAATGTTCTATAATAGTTAGGATTAAAGTATAAACAGCATCAGCAATTTTATTATCACCTTCTTGCCTAAAATGTTTATAAATTTGATCTTGTTTATTACTTATATAATTATCCCACCAACCTTTTAATTGACCTGTAAAACCTGCGGTTATCATTTTACAAACTGCTTCATCAGTATTAGAATTATTTTTAGCTATGGTTGCATACATTAACATTCTATGAGTCATAGTATAAACCTGTCTATCAGTATAGCCATCTAAATTCCATTCATAAATGGCTTTTCCATTATAAGAATTATTCATTTCTAATTCATGTTCCTCATGAAGAACATCTTGGGGAGTAGGCCTAGGATAATAATATAATCTCTGTCTAGGTCTATCAGAATATTTATTATTATAATTGTCATAATTCTTATGTTTTTTACCTTTTTCAAATTTATTTATAGAATCAGTAATATAAGCTTCATATGTTTCATTATCCATGTTTTCCATATCACTTAAAACATTAAGCTGTACATTTGAAAACTTTTCTTTTATCATTTCTATTAAGTCATCCATAGACTTAAGCTCTTCTTCAGGTTTTATTTTATAATTATCTATTTCTGGAGGAGGTTGAATAGTGGCCTTAGCTAATATAATAGATTCAGGCTCAGAGGACTTTGTATTACTAGACTCTCCAATTTCCTTCTTTTGATTCTCTAAAACCTTTTCAATCTTATTATTCATTTCATACAAATTATCATTCAAGTGTTTAAGGCATAAATTTGTATAATTATTTTGTTGTATTCCCTTCTGTTGTAATGACTCAATCTCCTTTTTGCATAACTCTAAATATTCCGAATTCATCTGACAAGGTCTTGCCTTGGTATATATATATATATATATATATATATATATATATATATATATATATATATATATATATGCGTCTAGTACAAACTGGAACTGAAATCTAAAATTACAATACTAGTATGCATCCGTAGCTATTTATCTATTTTTTTTCAAACTTACACACCTATATATATATATATATATATATATTATTATATTATTATATTATTATTATTACTATCCCTGATAGGGGGTTCATCCAGATTTGCATATTACGCTCGTCATATTTCCAGACGAGTCGTTCCCCTATCTGTCTCATCCTCTCACTTCCTTCTAAAATCTCATCACCAAAGGTGCGGAGTTCTTGCACAATCTTAGTGCTCATGGGTGGTGCGGGTGCTGGTATCGGGTCTAGGAACTGGGGCATGGGTTCTTCGTAAGGGTACGGGTTCTCTAGAATCTCCCTGATGTATTGGTCATTATCAAAATAGGGGTCTAGATGGTCAAGGTCTGGGTATGGTGCTACTGGGTTCTGCATGGATTTGTCTGGTATTGGGTAGCGTTGCTCATAATCCCTATGGTCGTCAAACCATGGGTCATAGTGTGGGGGATGGAGTGCTGGTACTCTAGGGATCTCAGCTGGGTCAAAAGCAGGCATTGGGATTTGGTTTTCTGGGTTGGCTTCAATTTCCATAGGTTGTGTGGGAAATAGTGGTAACGGCTAGAGTGCTATGAGTTGTTCCAGGTTTGGGTCGGCGGCTGTAGTTGCTAGTATATGGAAGTTTGCTAGTCTCCTATTGATTATATCCTGAGAGTTCATTTCTCTATTAGCGGCTGCTAAAGCTCGCTGTTGCTATAACTTTTTCATCCTATTCTACGCTCGTGAGCTCCTCTGCTAAACCATCCTCGCTTCTTGGGAGGGAATGGCTCTTCAAATTATGCTTTAAACACGAAAATCCCTTCTTCAGTATCAGCCGAATACCCCGAGGGGGTATGTGAAGAGGTGCCTTCGTCCCTAGGTGAGCTGGACAACTGACGGTAAGCGTCTAAAGGTCCTTGGTCGCTCATGCTGTAAACTAACAAATTATCAAATAACACAAAACAATAATATACAGATATGCACGTAATCACGTACATTATTTCCTAACATAATGAATAAACTTTTGGTGTCAGCAGAACACTTGTGTGGCTGAAATTAGTGGTTGTAGCTCTGATACCACCTTCTGTCACAACCCCGTCCCCTAATTTCCAGGGAATGGGCGGCCGCGAGATCAGATTCAGTGGTATCGGTGTTTATCATTATTTGGCAGCGAAAATTTCATCAGGACCGTAGTTAGGAAATATTTTATGAGAGTAAAAGACCACATTTTATATTAAAAAATAAATTGGGATAAACCCAAGTTTTCATTACAAACTGATTTATAGGGATAAACCCTATTTTATTGAAATAAAACATCTTCTTTATTTAGGTAACTTTTATAGCCACTTTTCCAAGCCTTTAGTGCTATCCAGCTGGCTTCTATTTGGCTTTCACATTTTGTTACCTGAAACGCGTTTAAAAACATTTTGTCAGTGGGAAATACTGGTGAGTGAATCCCAATTTAATCAAGAAGAGTTCTATCAATTTCATAGTATTGAGAGTGATTACAATGTTTATATCTACACAATTACTCATTCAGTACTGTCAATCGATGATGATTGGTGGGTCATATTGCAAATTGGCTATCTCGTTGTCCAATGGTAACGTGTTCCACATTTTGTATACAAAACCCCAACATACCGACAGTAATTGAAGAATTACAAAGACTCAATCACTGCTAATCACATTGTAAAATATTAAAGGTTTTGTAAAAACAGCTTGCAAAAAGGTTTATAAAAAGGAGATTACTTACATTGCTACTTTAGGGTTTTTCCTGTGATTTTCCTGGTTATAATCTATTAATTAAACAATGCACACGCGTTAGTATAATAACCCAATATTTACATTAGTTATACCCTCCCCGAGGCAGAAATCCAACGACTACGTCGAGCAGAACCTCGAGGGCCGTTACGGAGCACTAGATCAATCGGGCAGCGTATCTAATACGTAACCGGGGTTATGATACTTACAACGAGGCAGAACTTTGTTAATTAGGGGCGTATCTAATACGTAACCGGGGTTATGATACTCTATAGAAATTGAGAGAGAATGATAGAAATGTGAGTGACTGAAAATGAAAGCTGATGGCCTCTATTTATAGCTCTGATCGACCGGTTTCTCGCGGCCTACGTAAGATCCTTAAGGGGTCTTCCCGCCCCATGACATAAGGGGTCTACGGCGTAGCTTTGACCAATCATTGAGTATGCTTGACACGGTGATGACACGTGGCAGCTCAGGGTGTCGCCCTGATCTAGAGCTGTCGCGCCCCGCGTAGCCCGAAGACAAGGTCTTCACGGCCCGCGAGCGCCCTATTTTCTTGTTTTTATTTTATTTTTATAAAATTAAAGGTAAATATGGTCAAAGCTCGTATACGGGGTGTATTCTAGGACGTATAGGGGTATTCTAAATATATTAGGGGTGTCGGAAATATTTTAGGAGGGTTGTTATAAAAACCAAACCAAATTAGAACGCAGTTCCGATTCTATTTTGAAGTACTTAAATTCCGTTTAGTTTGATTCGATTTTAGTTTAACCCAAAAAAAATTAAACCGAGTAAAAGGAACCAAATAAGCAAATAAACCGAAAAGAACCAATAGACACCACTACCGGTTCCAAGTTGTTTTAATTATATTTGTCTTAATTTTGTTCATATTTATCATGTGAAAGGACTTTAATGTTCAAAATATTATTGAGGGATTTCTGTGAGACAAAATAAAGAGTATGTTGGTTTTTCATACGCAAAAAATTGTTGAAGGACTTTTATGAGAAAACTCAGAAAGTATATTGATTTTTTATGATATTTCTCCATTAATTTATGTCTTAAAACCCATAACTGTATCGGCCATATTGACAAATACATACTAGTGTCATTGGAAGTGCTTACGCTAAATCCTTTTAGTGGCACTTTTTTAATTACCGCATAAAGTTTTTAGGCTTTTAGTGGCACAAAGTAATATCCTAATTACATATACATACTTGTTTTAGTGACAATTTTTGTTTGCCATAGTATAAAAGAGACCTTTTGTGACATACTACTTTTAGTGGCACATAATTTTGCCACAAAAATCACATTATTTACCATATGACATATAAAATGAAGTTCTTTAAAATTGTAAGTGTGGAAATCATAATATTATAATTTAAATAGTAAGTTCAATCTGAAAGATATTCCAAAATCATAATATTATTACTTAAAGCGATACTTAATTTCGTGCCGGATGGTGGTTCCGAGAAGAACTCCCCACCTCTCCTTCTCGTGATGAGCTTCACAACGTTATTATTTTGCAGATCATCTCTCAAGACGTCCTCAGTCGTTCATCTTGAAGTGATTAAGGATTAACCCCTTGTTGCCCAAAACATAGATCCTACTACTCATCTTGCTTCGCTACTGCCAGAGGGGGAAACCTCCACCTCTTGGTATATGAAGAAGTCTCAAGCAACACTGAATGTTGTACATGCACAATAGTGTGTACAAACACAACCACTAGCGCAACAACATGAGCAAACAACTTCTCGCACTTTGACTGATGATTCCCTACCTCGCGATGACGTACCGTCACATGTAACTCTGGACACGCGAAAAGGAATCGAAAGCAAAATCAAAAAGATTCTCACGGTAGCATAAGCGCAATGTGCAACACGCATGGCAACACAGGAAGACACGATGATGCTCAGCATGAGCATCTTCGTAGGCGTACGTCTAGCTCCTCGTACAATCTCGGACAAGTGGGACACACGCTCAGAAAAGTATGATCCCACTTACCATGAGGAAGACAACACCAGTGTTTACACAACCAGGATGCAAGGTAATCGCGCAAGCCACAAGCGACTTGCCACTTGTACGCGCAACATATAACCCAAATGCAGACGAAGAATATACAATGGTATATAGGCTGTGACACCCGACTATTTAGAGATTATATCGTACTAGTGTAACACATGTTAATTATGAATAAAGGCATTATTTGATTTAATTTGATGTTAATTAATGGTATTTAGTGTTCTAGCAAGTCTAATTTTTATATAAAGCCATGTTGGTAAAAACAAGATATAAGCTTATCGCTTAATGAACAAAATGTGAAACAAACATCGGTGACAGCCCGATTAATGTTAAAATCCTAAAATTATTCCGTTATGATTAAAATTTTATTTTTAATTATATCCATGAGGAAAATTGAAGTAAAACGCTTAAAACCCCTGTTTTGTGATTTTAAACGCGAACTGCGCAATACCGCACGTATCTTACAAAATTTGAACGACCTTGTCAGTCAAGTCAAATAATATACAATATATGTTCAGCAATATTATGGCGAGTTATTTTTTATAGAATGATAAAAATATATAAAATGCGAAATAAAATGCTCGGTAATAAGTTAAATACCTATTTAACCAAGTATTTCATATGTATGTATGTATGTATGTATGTATGTATGTATGTATGTATGTATGTATGTATGTATGTATGTATGTATGTATGTATGTATGTATGTATGTATGTATGTATGTATGTATGTATGTATGTATGTATGTATGTATGTATGTATGTATGTATGTATGTATGTATGTATGTATGTATGTATGTATGTATGTATGTATGTATGTATGTATGTATGTATGTATGTATGTATGTATGTATGTATGTATGTATGTATGTATGTATGTATGTATGTATGTATGTATATGCAAAGTAAGTGTGTGTGTGGGGGGGGTGCAGCCTAAGGGGTGCCCACCACACCTCTCTCTTGACAAATGTTGACCCTAAGATCAAGATGCAATCATTTCAAATCCCCACCACACAATACTTAACATTTTCCAAGAATCAAACCCTTCATCTTTCTCTCTCTCTTTGCTCTCGGCCGAACCCCCCTCCCCACTTCACCATTATTGTTTTTCTTTCATCTCTTGAAGAATCAAGCCCATTCCAAGTTTGTTCCAAGCTTGTTTGAAGATCCAAAGGTGATTCCAATGTTATTTTAATGAGGAACAAGCTTGTTTTCATCAAAACTCTCATCAAAACACACTTTTTGTTCTTGAAAGTTATAAACCCATTTACCATTTTTAAACTTGTTTCTTCATGATGATGATGATATAATGTTTCTCACATACTTGGATTTTTCACAACTCTTGGAAACTAAACAACAAAATGATTTTTATCAAAACAAAAATGGAAGTGTATGGGTATGTATAACAATTCTTTGTAAAATTTGATTGTATATACAAGTTTACACTATAACCCCTTTTACAACAAAATAGAGTTTTGAGCCTTTACTAAGCATATAAATACACATATATACTTATTGCTCAATTTTCGTTTCTTATGTGAATAGCCCATTTGGTTCTTACAAATCTAGTACTTGCCAAAGCAATTCATTCCAAGTCCTTACCGACACAAATCCAAGTAAGTAAATGACAGAAGCATTAGGACTAAATCCTTTTTCGTATAAAACCTTTATTTTTTTCTTTTTGTATAATATTCCCCTAGATAAACCCTGTCGAGCCTTAAAACCTTTCATTTCTAAAACCCGCAAAAACATATATTTGCAAGAACAACCACCTATCACCACAAAACCAATCCTTTTTATTTTTCACACCCCTTATTTTCTGTAAATACAGCACTTTTGAAAATTATAAAAGAAGTGACTTAAAAAAAAGAAATCTAGCTACTCGAAATAAATAAGCATAAATTATTGCTTATATGTATGTAGCTTTAAACTAAGTCACAAGCAAATAAAAATTTCAAAAGAAAAAGCCGACATTTTACAAATTTAGCCCATTCAATAAAACACACCTACCGGAGTGACAACCTACCCTTTTAAAAGTCCTCTCGATGCTTATAAGTATTAAAACATCAAAAAGGAGGAGGTTTGATTGCTTGTCAAGCCTATAGTAGGAATAATTTCCAAACTGGGTACGAGCGTCTTCACTTATACATCTTCGGTCGAGTGTTGAGTGATTAATTGTGAGGTGTGTAAACTTGTATATAATTAAAAATAATTTTATAAAGGTATGTTATGCCAAAAAAACGAATAATTTTTCTTAAATTGTGTTATAAATAAATCATAACGAATAAGACTATAAATAAAATAAAACAAAATAAAGTTAGAACTTGGATTCCCGACACTCTAAAGATAAGCCTAAAACCTTATCTTCTACCAATTCTTTTTGGGTGTATAAGCTACGATATAGAGTTTTGCTTGAGGATAAGCAAAGATTAAAGTGTGGGGGTATTTGATGTGCGTAAAATACAACATATAAATTGTATCACATAAACATATAAATTGTATCACATACGGCGAAAATCAACCCATTTTCGGTACTAATGATGGAAAAAGCTTGTTTCTTTGTTCCTTTTTAATTTACACGGTCAGAAGAACTTAAACGCACAAAAGGAGCAAAATAACAGCAAAAACCAACATAAATACTATGAATGGGGATTGACACAACTCGCCAAGCCTCCATCCACATCCAAACCAAGAAAATAGCAAGATCAGAAGATCTGGCACAGGACCGTGCCCACCAGACTTGGGTCATGCCCAGTTAGAATTCTCAGCAGAAGAAAAAGACAACAACAAAAGACAAATAAGAAGATCAACACGGGGCCGTGCTAAGGCAACACGGGGCATGGTCAACTCTGAGACTCGCAAAATCTGAGATAGTACAGCAAGTACATTGGCCACAGGCCGTGCCATTGACACACAGGGCCGTGTTAGTACGAGATTTGACACTGCAGTTAATGAAGAGGAGGAAGATTGAAGGCCACGGGGCCGTGCCAGGCGGGCACGGGCCATGTTGGACGTCTGACTTCAGCTATAAATAGGGGTGCTTAGTTTCATTCCAATCCATCCGTTGGCAAACCACTTCTGTCAGACTTGCCACCACTCCACCACTACTACAACACCAACACCAAC
This sequence comes from Helianthus tuberosus, assembly GCA_030545235.1. NCBI lineage: Eukaryota > Viridiplantae > Streptophyta > Magnoliopsida > Asterales > Asteraceae > Helianthus > Helianthus tuberosus. Next base: position 60,451,423 of record CM060445.1, read on the forward strand.
ACCCACCACCATCATCTATCTTCCATCATTTAGAGTGTGTAGTAGTCTAGGGATCCAAGATCGATCATATGAGTTTTTGTCAAACAAAGGCCATGCTTGGCTAATCTCGTTGGTAGTTCCGCAACACCTTAATTAATTATTAACTTTCCTAAGTATATCTAGTATACATTCCTAAATAAAAAGTAGCCAAAGATTGGAAATCAAAAGTAATACATAAAAGATTTGTCTTCACCAAGTGATGTAAGAGATTAGCCAAGCATAGCCTTTGTTTGACAAAAACTCTTGCGATCGATCTTGGTCCTGAGACTACTACGCACTCTAAAAGATGAAAGGTGGATGATGGTGGTGGGTGTTGGTGTTGTAGTGGTAGTGGTGGTTGTGGACTGGTGGCAAGTGTGAGAGAAGTGATTTGCCAAGGGATGAGTTGGAATGAAACCAAGCACCCGTATTTATAGCTGGAAACAGATCATTCACATGGCCACGTGCCCACCTGGCACGGCCCCGTAGTCTTCACTTTATCTCCCTTCAATAACTGCAGATGTCAGGTCTTGTACTAACACGACCCCGTGTGTCAACGACACGGCCCGTGGTGAATGTACTTGCTATACTATATCAGATTCTATGAATCTTAGAGTTGACCACGACCCATGTTGAGTTTGGCACGGCCTCGTGCTGGTTTGTCTTTTCCTGTTGTCTTTTTCTACAGGAAATCTTGACTGGGCACGACCCTATGCCTGGTGGGCACAGCCCCGTGCCTAAGCTTCTGTTTTTGTTTTTTTTATTGGTTTGGATGTGGATGAGGGTTCGGAAAGTCGTGTCAATCCTTCTTCTTTGTATTTATGTTGGTTTCTGTTGTTAACTTGTTCCTTTTGTTCGTTTAAGCTCTTTTGATCCTGTAAATTATAAGTAAACAAAGAAACATGTTTTTTCCAAAATTAGTACTAAAAAAAGGTTGATTTTTGCCCCTTGTTTGGTGTAATTTATATGTTGTATTTTACGCACATCACTTTGCTTTGAAAATCTGCCATTACTTCTTGTTTTGAAGAGAAATAGGGGAGAATTATTTCAAGCCTTGGAGCTATTTGCTTTAATCAACTTTGTGGTTCAACATTTGTTAGGATCTTAGGATTTAAGTGATGAATATATTATGCACTTTTTTGTGCCTTTTTTGTTATTTGGTCTCAGATGTCCCCGCATCTTTGATTTTGTTAGGTTTTTTTAGTATTTAAAAATGAAAGTGATTTTTATATTTTTTGGTCCCTACCTCTCACATTAAAAATCATGGCTACCGTTAGAGACTTAGATAATGGGCGTGATTTCTTTTTTATACTCAATTGTGGTTAATTTAGATTCATATTGATGATATCTTTATGTTTAGTGTTATGATTATCAAGTCCATTTTTAGTTTCAGATCTCTAAAGAATAAAAAAAAGACTATGATCTGCAAATTTGTGAATCGGATTATAAACTAGATTATGATGGTTCACTTGATAAAAAGGCTAATGTGTAAATTAGATGAGATAAACTTTAATTTTATATAAGGGGGTGATAGAGTAATAGAATAGATAGACGAAGTGCAAAGGGACTGACGTGGTGCGGTGCGTATATATGTTTAAGATATATTTTAGCTTTTTTTACTCGCAAATTCAAGTTTTAAATTTATAAAACACGATATAATACTATCACTTTACACACACGTTAGGGCAAGTGCAACCATCGCGGACGTAGTATTATGATGGCAAGATACCGAGGTCGTCCAAGAACATAAGAGCTTTTAATACCAGCTTATCGTTAACGTCTAATCTAACCAAATTTTGATGAAAAAGGTTTTAAAGTTATAAAAAGATAAACTAAAAAGCAAAAATAAAATATAAGGAAAAACAAATAGACAAAAAGGAATCACTTGGTTCCAACTCCACTTTTATGTATCCTTTAATGATTTCCGCACATTAGGCATTTAAAATATTATCTTTAAGTTATAGTAGTAGGCCCCCTTCCGGTTAGCGTTACCCGCAACCTATTGGTCTGAGTCAGCAGGGATAAAGTCCCGCAAGGTCGGATTATTGAAAGATAATTAAGTAAGTTATTAATGCAAAAAGTGTTAGGCCCCCTTCCAGGCAGCGTTACCCTCAACCATTTGGTCTGAGTCAGCAGTGACACAGTCCTCGCATGGTTGTTTTAAAGTTTTAATAGTAGTTTATAGATAAGGGATTCAAGGGGTTTCCTACTTTCTTCTGGGTGGAACAGTATCGCCCAAACCGTGAAGTAGTACTAAGCTTGAACCAGATTCTCGCAGGATCTATTCACTGAACGAGACATAGAAGTACCCAACCACCCTTCTAACCCCCTTCCAAGTTTTTAGCGCTCTTTATATAGACTGTAAAGACACGACTATGTGAATAAAAAACATATGAAGAATGGTTAGATAAATTCACCTTCAATATAAAAAAACTAGTTATTAAATTCATTAATACATACCCAAATAAAAAGGAACCAATGATTGGAAATAAAAAAGTAATACATAAAAGATTTGTCTTCACCAAGTGGTGTAAGAGTTTAGCCAAGCATGGCCTTTGTTTGACAAGAACTCTTGCGATCGATCTGGGATATCGAGACTACTACACACTCTAAATGATGGAAGATGGATGATGGTGGTGGGTGTTGGTGTTGTAGTGGTGGTGGAGTGGTGGTAAGTGTGAGAGAAGTGGTTTGCCAAGGAATGGATTAGAATGAAACCAAGCACCCCTATTTATAGCTGAAGTCAGACGTCCAACACGGCCCGTGCCCGCCTGGCACGGCCCCATGGACTTCAATCTCTCTCTCCTCCTCATTAACTGCAGTGTCAGACCTCGTACTAACACAGCCCCGTGCATCAACGGCACGGCCCGTGGCCAGTGTACTTGTTGTACTATCTCAGATTCTGCGAATCTCAGAGTTGACCACGCCTTGTGTTGCCTTAGCACGGCCCCGTGTTGATCTTCTGATTTATCTTTTGTTGTTCTCTTTTTCTTTTGCAGAGAATTCTAACTGGGCATGACCCATGCCTGGTGGGCACGGCCCCGTGCCAGATCTTCTGATCTTGCTATTTTCTTGGTTTTGATGTGGATGTGGGATTGGCGAGTTGTGTCAATCCTCCTTCATTGTATTTATGTTGGTTTTTGCTGTTATTTTGCTTCTTTTGTGAGTTTAAGCTCTTTTGACCCTGTAAATCAATAAGGAACAAAGAAACAAGATTTTCCAACATTAGTACTAAAAGGGTTGATTTTACGCGGTATTTGATACAATTTATATGTTGTATTTTACGCATATCAGGGACCAATATCGTTTAGTTGCAACGGCTCAGGCGAGCTCAGTTATTAGTCAACCAAAAATTCAGGTACCGTATTTTAACGTCTGTTTACTATTCTTGTTAATACGACTGCACACTAGTAGAAAAACACCTTTCTTGACGTGCCTTGTACGTCATAAAAGGGTACTAATGACATATCGCCTTTCTTAGGATAGCTAACCACCACCCGACAGTTTCGCTCTTTAACAAACTACGTCATCCGAGGAGAGACTAAGTCAACGCGTTTCTCACAGTTCGACATTATTCCGAATAGTGAGTTATGAAAATTGTTAACCCTTCGTCTTTGACCAGGTTGACTCAAATGACCCTTGTAAACGGGCCGGATCAACATGGGGTCACTCTTAAATCGTCCAAGAAACTAAGCATGTCGCGACTCGGCTCGTTGAAATGGCATGAGTGACGCCGTTTTGGTCAACTCTATGTAGTCTTTTTCTGTTGACTTAACCGATAAAAACAGTTTTCTAATATCGTGGTGAATTCAATAATTATGGAGTGATTCGTTTATTATATATAAGATTATACATGGTGGTAGCATTTTCATAAGTAGTTGTATGTATAGGAGATTAGCATAGGATAGCACCATGCTTAATTTGATGAATAATCTATGATTCAATAGACCTTTCGGCGAGATGGCTTTTCTCATACCAGTTTGAGAGGACCTGAATTCTTTCTTATTAACATAAAAAAATGCAAACATGATAAGGCCGGCATGCTTTTAACAGGCTCCAATGTGCTCTAGTCTTGATTAAAAAATCAAATCAAGCACAACAGTATGATAAAACCTGTTTTTTTTTTCCTTTTGGCTGAACATGCTTATTTGAATTTTGTTGCTAGGTCTGTTTGTAGAGTAGTTCATAAGCATGTTAGTATTCACTCTTTTTTCCATCTATTAATTCAATAGTAGAGATTACTGCTACTCTCTTAATATTGTGAAAAAAAAAACTTAAATTTACATGATGCTGTATGAAAATTAAACATACGACAAATCACTTTGATCAGCCGAGATTCTTATTTTTCAATTAACTATTAGCATTCAAACATATGTCAGTTTTGACACGTTTAAGTTGTTCAAGTTGTTTCATTTTGTCTGATTTCTACATTTGACCCGTTATGCAACTTAAATTTTCTACTCTTATGTAATTGATGCCCTGGTAAAGTTTTCTTCATACCACTCTATGTGCAAGCAACTGCTTAATAGTCTACATAAGTTTTTATCTTTCAGTAGATGTCATAAAATGAGCGTGTGTCATTGTTCACTTGTCAAGATAGGTGTATTTTATAGTATTTACTAACAATATTTACGTGTTTGTAGTCAATCACTACTTGTGAGCTTATATAGCCATTCGACGATTCCTTCCCCAACATGATTTTAGGACATGGGCAAGCTTATCCTTCTTCTCATTGGATTTTAGATAACAACCCGATGCATGTTGATTACATAAAAATCTATGTAGATGGTGTAATGGAAAAATATAAAGCTTATCCTATCCCACCATACACAATGAAGCCCGAGGAAGTAATTGATATGGGTAGTACACAAGGAAAATTTATTCAATGGCCTAGAAAAGCCTAAAAGTATATTCTTTACAAAAATGTAGCCGTATATTACTTTATTTATTGTTATGTTAGCAATATTTGTTTTATGATACAGCTTTTAAACACCGATTCTCATCAAAAATCAAATACTTATCATCAGCAACCACCCGATTATTCTGAGTGTTACATGCCAGCTCCGGTAATTGTTTCTTTATAACTAATAATTTACATATAGTTGAAATAAAATATATTTTCTTTGCTAGTGTAGTTTGACGAAGGGCACACGACATTTCAAGGACACATGGAATTTCAAGAAGTAAACACTAGAGTGAGTTTTATGGATTTGGTAATCACTTTATTTTCTCTCTCTCTCTCTCTCTCTATATATATATATATAGCTATAATAAATGGTTTGATAATGTCATTTGTTAATGTAGCTAAATACCTAGATTCCGAAACATCCGACTCATACCAAGGATGTTGTTGATCGTAAACTTATTGAGACTGCTCCTGCTCTACCTGTTCGTAGTGAGCATGTTCCTACACCGTATGTTCCTACACTGTCTGTCTCTACGGAGCGTGTTCCTGCACCGCCTGTCTCCACTGAACCTGTTCTCACACCACTTGTCTCTATTGAGCCTGTTCGTACAACACTTTCACTCCTATGATCGATCCATACGCCTCTCAATAATCAATAAGTGCAATCACTAAGCACACAATACAATATAGAGGCGCCGTGGGCCTTTCGCACCGCCACGGATGGTGCACGTCAATTGTGCCTATGATGACACCCTATGTCCCCGTAGGTGGATATGCTCGGGTATCGAGGTCAAAAAAACGATTCACTCAAATCAAGGCAAAATACACTAACGGTACACTAAGGCTATGTCACATCTAGCCAATGATAAATAATAAATAACAAAACTCATGGGAGCATGTGAGAATAAGTATAATAAAAATGTAATCCTATCGCATGCATATTATAGGCGATAATTCAATACGACACGGGTAACAATAAATCATAGAACGGTGACGATGGATGTCTCATGTAGTTTTCAATAACTACGATATTATATTATGAAACTAGTAGACATTTTATGCTACGAGTGACGGACCCATTCTTTCTCATTTTCAATTAAATAATACCTTTTATACATTTATTATTAAATTTTCTATCTCTTCCACTCATAACCACTTTTAAAATATTAAAAAAATTCTAAGGGCTGAACAGTGTTTCCCGTATATTTACAGATGAACAGTGGTACCCACTACCAATGAAGTTCATTGCCCACATGTGAAGCTGTAGTGGTGCGGGTTCGACCCTTGGGGTGCCCAGATCATACGGATGGTGTGCAGAGGTAATTTGCCGACATCATAACCCTTTTGGAGTGGGATGATGGGTATCCTATGGGGTACTAGGGACAGGGTTCCTTCTTTATCCCTTTTTTTGTAATATAACCAACCCACTCACATAAATATAAGGGGTCCATTGTGAATGCTCTAAATGACCTTAAAATTTAGGGTGTATGGAAAAAAGTTGAACTAGAAGCATCCGCAAGATAGGAACTTACAACTCACAGTTATTCTTCTTCTTCTGGGATAACTAATTTGACGTGATCCAAATCTACCTTGTCAGTCTTCAACAGGGGCGACTCTTATGGTGTGCGGGAAGGACTTCCGCACAAGGTCTGCGATTTCGATGGGCACAAGATTTTTTAAAAAAATTCGATATATATATGTTATTTTTTTAAAAATAATTGTAAATACATACAAAATCCAATATAGAGGCCTATTATCAAATACCTTTTTATGTTTTATAATTTAGCCCAAATACATTAGGTTTATTTAGCCCTACCCAATACTAATAAGATTTTAAAACATAAAAAATTAAAAAAAAAACACGGAAACTGAAACAACAATTGGATTTGGAAACAGCGAACGACATAAGGAATTGCAGGGCTGCCATTGATTCATTGAACGACAACACAAAAATGAGAAGACAGAACCAACATCGTAGTTCAGAACTCGATGGCACAGTGCGTAATTCGGTAATTGTTTCACTGTTTGAATGTTTGATTTCATATGATCATAATTGTTTCACTGTTTGATTTGCTGGTTGTTTTCATCATGAAGTTAAAAGGTCCAATAATTGTTGTTATTGTTATTTGTCATCAGATTCTGATACTTGATGATATTGTTGTGATTGTTAATTGTTTGTTAACATCAGATTCTGATTGTTGATTGTTGATTGTTGTTAATCGGTTAATTGTTGTTAATTTTTGTGATTGTTAATTGTTGATTGAACCCGTATCTTGTTAAGTGAACATCGATTATTATTTTTAGGCGTTAATGGCTCCTAAACAAGCATCCAGATGGCAAAAACGTCAAGAAAGGAAACGAGCGGAAGAATTGGTGAAGTCTCAAGCCGGTGCTATACAAAAGTTTTTGGCGCCTAATCCACCTATAGTTAATGTTGAAAATCAACAAGAAGATGTTGAAGTAGAAGTAGAACAAGAATAGGAACAGGAACAAGAATAACAATGTGTGGAAGTAGAAGACGAGGAAGAAAGTGTGGAAGTAGAAGACGTTGAAAAGCAACATGAAAATCTTGAAAACCGAAAAGAGCAAGAACGTGTGGATATATTTGATCCAAGAAGGTAGGAAGGACTTAATGTGGATGAGCTTAAGGTATTGGTCGCGAAAGGTCCTAAAAGAGATACTAGTATAGAATTTGGTCCACTTAATCAATATAATAGACGATTTTCGGCACTATTTATACAAGAACATTATCAAATTTGGAGAAGTGTGACAGAGAATGGCTAGTATATTCAAAAGCGCTGGATAATATGTTTTGTTTTTGTTGTAAAGTGTTTAGAAGTGGGGCTCCTAAAGGTAGATTGGAAGGTGAAGGTTTCAATGATTGGCACCATGCTACCGGTAGAGTGAAAGCACATGAAGTTACGTTAGATCATCTCACACATATGAAAATGTGGTTTAATATGCGTAAAGATTGAGAGAGAACCAAACAATGATAAAGATCAACACGAGAGATTAAAGAAAGAAACAAATTATTCGAAACAAGTCCTTTTGAGAATCGTTGCCTTAGTGAAGTTTCTAGCTAAACATAATTTAGCATTTCGAGGAAAAAAGGAAAAGTTGTATGAAAAATGTAATGGTAAATTGTTTTCTTTTAGTTCCACCAATTACTTATTTGTACTTAATTGTAATAACTGAGTTTAATTCTTATTTGTTAATGGTATTTAATAGGTAATGAAAATTTCTTGGGTGTCATTGAGATGTTGGAAGAGTTTGATCCGGTCATCAAAGAGCATGTGCGGCGAATCACTAGTGGAAATCATCATGTGCATTATCTTAAACACAACATCCAGAATGAGATTATACTTATGCTTGCGATGAAATTAAAAAAGAACTCATCAAGAACATAAAGGAAGCAAAGTACTACTCAATCATACTGAGGTATGTAAAGATATCATCTAATTTTGTTATTATTGAGGAGTATTTTTTGGGGTTTTTGAATGCTAAAAATACCACTGGGAAAGGGCTATTTGATGTTACTTGTGCGGAGTTAAAATCTCTTGGTCTTGAAATTGGTGACATGAGTGGCCAAGGGTATGACCAGTGGCGGACCCAATATTTTTTTTTTCCAATGGGGTCCATTTTTTTCGGTGTTAAAAATTTTCCTAACAAAACGTTAAAATTTTTGGGTAGGTCCTCGTTTGGGTCAGAGCGAGGTTTGAATTAGATTAAAAAAATTGGAAAATGGGCTATACAAGGATTGAACCCATGACCTCATGTTGGTACATAGAATGGTTTACCACTACACCAACTTTCCATTTCTTTCTATTGTGTCCACATAATTTTATTTATGGGGTTTTTATAAAATTTAATATACCGGATCGACTATTTTTTAAAAAAAACAATGGGGTCCGGGGACCCCGACCCACTCCATGTGGGTCCGCCCCTGGGTATGACAATGGGGCAAACATGAAAGGGTCACGCCAAGGAGTCCAAACTAGATTTTTTAAAGAAAATCTTAGAGCGTTTTACACTCCTTGTGGTAGCCATTCACTTAAACTTATATTATGTGATATGGCTAATAGAGTAATAGTTGTGTTAAAGGAAAGTGCTTTTTTGGACACATCCAACGTATTTATACTATTTTTTGAAATTCTATTAATAGTTGGCAAATTTTGAAAGATAATGTGAAAGGTTGGAGTATTAAGCCTTTGTCTCAAACATGTCTCTAGAATAAATAAAAACCACAAAGTTTCATTGTTCAACCGTTCTTCACAGATGACACAATGTACGTTTGCCTCGTACAAAAAAAAATCTACTATTGTCTATTGATTACTTGCAGGTGGCTTAATGATTCTGTTAACTGTTTTAGCCTTTTGAATATTGACAATGTAAATGATAAGCATCTTCTCTAGCTCTTCTAGATTCTTCAAAAATGTATCAAACTTTTCTGTCATATTTTCGATTACATATTTGACTGCATCTTTCATCTTAATTGCAAACTCAGCATTCCTCATAAAGTTTTCGATATCCATCTGCAACTTGTTTACAAGAAGCTGAATCCTCCCCAATTCCTTGATCGCTAAATAACTCACCACTTGCATGAAACTGATCACTTCCTTTTGCCCTTCAATACCATTATTCTTGTAGTATTTTAAAACCGAATTGACCCGTTTTTTCAACCAAGTATGATCCAACTTTTTGCACAACTTTACTTTCTTTCTTTGTAACTTCTCAAGATAGGCTATTTGTCGCCTATAAACAAAACTAAAAATCCTGAAGAAATCCCGTGTAAATGGATCACCAGCAGCCTTAAAATTCCTGAACTTTTCTAGTGTCTTCTCATGCCTATTGCCATCGGCACCATCCTCGTTATCAAAATAGTGTAAAGCTTCAAGAAGCAACAGATGGGTTTCTCGTACCCTCTTCAAACATGCACTCAAGGAATCACATAAGCCAATCGTTTGAGTGTTTATCTCTTGATAATCTTCCACCAACTTAACTAACTTTGGATTCAAGCTTACCTTCCCCTCATCTTGATTTATTTCAACAAGAAAGGTCACTTCGTTCTCCATGTCAAAAGACATGCTTCGGTCTTCAACTCCTGAATCCAAGCTATTGATCACATTGTCCGCCCGAACTTGCAAAGTCTTGTCAAAACCCTGCACCCTCACATCTGATCCGTAGGAAGCTGCATGTGATAAACTGTTACACAAGATCAAACAAAGGCATGAAATTGGTAAGAAATGGACCCCACATAAGATAAGATTACTAAGAAATTTGAACATGAAGCTTGGACGAAAACAATAGAAATGGTGGGAGCCATGGGTGCAGACGATATACATTATTAGATGAGTAAACCAGTAGTGAAAACAACATGAAGTTTCAACAACTCTATCTTTCTTCTAAATAGAAGAATAAAGACTACATGATACGTTAGGCAAATTAACATAGATCATCATTTCATTTGAGAATTTTAAGACTTACTATCAAAAGATTTCTAGGAGTACTTTTGACTTACTATAATAAATCAATAAATAATCCATCATATTCATAAGTTCATTTGCATTGTGTTTTCACATACCACTAGGAAATTAAAAGAATGGGTGATCTACTTTTACTAGAATTAACATACAAGATCATTAACAGTTTAAAGACGATAATAATATAAAAGTAGCATGTTAAGAAGAATGTTAGCCGATAATGTGGCTACACATCATTGGCATGTGTTTGTAATTAATTTCTTAATTAGCCGATAATGGCATGTGTTCGTAATTGATTTCGTAATCGTCTAAATATACAAAGTATATTTAGGAAATCAATTAGGAACACATGCCAATAATGTGTAGCCACATTATTGGCTAACAAAGAAAACATGTATTAGGTGAGTACCTTGTTTCGTGTGAAGTTTCCGAGGCGTAAGACGATAACTGTTAATGAAATATGGACAATCAAACAAAGGCATTACATTGTTAGTTAAAAACAAAATGTGTAAATAGATATTCCAAAACAAAACCAATGTATATATAAATATATACACACATTGTATTCACCGAATGTCTTATCTATATCTAACAGGACTTTATTCTATGGCTCTCACTATCTAGACACTCGCTTTGCCTATCTGCACACTTAGGGTTTATATACGCTGCGTATTGACCAATACGCAGCGTATAGGGTTAACCCTATATGCTGCGTATTGGTCAATACGCAGCGTATATAGACCATAGATCTCAGTGCCTGATTACCAATCATTGCACAGAAAACAAAGTTCCTATACGCTGCGTATTGGTCAATACGCAGCGTATATAAAACTGATGCAAATTTGGGGTCATTTAGGTAGGTTTGAAGTGTAATTTTTTTCCCAGGTTTATATAAGCTGCGTATTGAGCAATACGTAGCTTATAAACAGGGACCATTTTTGTAAATTTATGAAACTTCAGGGACCATATTTGTCAGTTTTCGAAACTTTAGGGACCTTTTTTGTCAGTTTTCGAAATTCCAGGGACCATTTGTATAAATTTACGAAATCTCAGGGGCCATTTTTGTAAAAATATCAAAAAAGAGGTAAAAGGGGGTCTTCATTTAAGAACCGGCCCTTGCATGACTCGAACCCATGACCTCTCGTTTAGAACCGCAACGCCTTAACCAGTTTATCCTCTGTCCAGAGCTGTTAGAATATGAAACTTAATTACATATATGCACTAGTTAGGTTATACGCTGCGTATTGATCAATACGCAGCGTATGTTAATGGTAGGGACACAACCAGACAGTCAAACCTAGTACCATGGTCAAATCAGTCTGACATAGGGTCCGTAGTGATCAATACGCATCGTATAGATGTAACCCTATACGCTGCGTAGTGGTCAATACGCAGCGTATGTCAGACTGATTTGACATCGATACGATGTTGTCCAGGCACGTGAATAAAGTAATACGGGGAGTAGAGGGCAATACGCTGCCTATTGAACTGTCACGTGAAAGTCTATTTATCCATCTGTTCACAATTCGAATTCACTGCCTACTGCTTTCTTTTTCATCTTCTTCTTCAGTAAGCAATTTACACATCATTTGTTCCGTTTTTTGTTCAATCTGGTTAAAATGTCATCATTTTGGACCGATAATTATTTCGGTAAGCGCTATTCTAACGACACATGGGGAGCAAATGCTGCCAAGGAGGAGGAGGAGGTTGTGTCTGGAGTCCCCGTTGATCAAAAAACACAGTTGCCAGACTTGAACAAGACTCCCACTCCACCTGTTGATGAACCAAATTACCCGGCGCATCAAGTGTATCCAGATTACGGATACGGGTATGAATCTCCGTACGTGCAACAAAGTGGATACGGTGCTGAGAATGCACCTGTTGATGAAACATATTACCCGACGCAGCAATCGTATCCGGGTTACGGGGTATACGGGGATGAAGGTGGATACGGGGGTGAAGGTGGTTACAGTAGATATGGGGGTGAAGGTGGTTACAGTGGATACGGGGGTGAGGGTGGATACGGGGGTGAAGGTGGTTACAGTGGATACGGGGGTGAGGGTGGTTACAGTGGATACGATAGATATGGGGGTGAAGGTGGTTACAGTGGATACGTGGGTGAAGGTGGATACAGTGGATACGATAGATATGGGGGTTAAGGTGGTTACAGTGGATACGTGGGTGAAGGTGGATACAGTGGATACGATACATCACTTTATGAACCATCTACCCCGGGCAATCCGTTTCAAATAAATGAGGTATCACATTATTATTGTTATTATTATTATTGTTATTATTATTATTATTGTTATTATTGTTAATATTATTATTGTTATTATTGTTATTATTGTTATTATTATTATTGTTATTATTGTTATTATTGTTATTATTATTATTATTGTTATTATTGTTATTATTATTATTATTGTTATTATTTTTATTGTTATTATTATTATTGTTATTATTGTTATTATTATTATTATTGTTATTATTGTTATTAACGTAACTTTTTTTTAGCGTTTCATGTCTCTAACTGATTTGAAGAATTGGGTACAAGAAACGGGAAAGAAGTATGGTTACGTAATTGTTACCCGCCGATCAAAAAATTTTGGCGGTACTACTGGGATGGTATGGCTTGTGTGCGACCGTAGTGGTGAGCACCGTAGTAAAGCAACAGTTAGGAAAGCAGGTAGCAAAAAAATCGGTTGCCCATTTTCATTACTCGCCATCCGGGACGTGACGAATGACACGTGGGAGTTAAAAGTGGACTGTGCGAACCATAACCATGAACCTACGACGAGTCTGTTGGGCCACGCTTTTGTGCGAAGATTTACTAAAGCCGAATACAAGCTAGTGGAGCAGCTAACTGCTCAAAACATGGAGCCACGTATCATATTTCAAACCCTAAGAAAGCAGTTCCCCGACAGCCTGCACGTTCAGAAAGACGTGCAAAATGCGGTACAAAAAATTAGAGCGACAATAGCGGACGGAAAGAATCCTATTCAGGCACTGGAAAGCCTGCTGCACGACCACCGATTCATTTACGACACCCGACAGGAACCCAAAACAGATGTCGTAACAGAGATTTTCTTTGTTCATCCTTATTCAATCACTATGTGGCGTGCATTCCCGCACGTGATGTTGATCGACGCGACCTACAAAACAAACCTCTACAACATGCCATTTGTCCAGGTTGTGGGTATGACGTCGACCGCGAAGTCTTTTTGTATAGCACATGCCGTTATTTGTAAAGAACGAAGGGGTAACTACGTGTGGGTGCTTGAGCGGATCAAGTCAATATTGCATGAATGTATGATGCCGCGTGTGATAGTCACGGATAGGGAGCTTGCCCTAATTAAAGCGTGTTCTAAAGTATTCCCGAACGCAACCAGGTTTCTATGCCACTTTCACATCCAACAAAATATAGCTAGAAATTGCAAGAAAGGGTTCGATAAAGAAGATTGGGGGAAATTTATGTCGTACTGGAATAGATTGTGCGAATCTTCATCAGAGCCCATGTACAAGTACAACTTGGAGAAAATGTATAACCGACTCGTGGTTGCCAACCGAGAAAGTAAGTGTTCCTTCAACAAACGACTCACCCAATCTATTATATTTTACACACGCTTTTACATTTCATTATTTTATTTTTGCTGGTGTCTATGATTACCTCTACGAAAACTGGCTCAAAGACTATAAAGAAATGTTCGTTTATGCGTGGACCGATAAGTGTCGCAACTTTGGTCAGCGCACCACCAACAGAGTTGAGAGCCAGCACGCAAATTTAAAAAGATACATTACGCGCGGGAGTTCATTGGAGCGAATAGCAAGATGCGTCATTGATATAGTTGAAACTCAGTACGATGAAATACAAAAAAGTTTCACTGAGAGCATCGAAAAAACGATGAACCACCACAGAAAACGAATGTTGGACAACCTACGTGGAAAGGTTTCCCATGAAGCACTTGATTTGCTGGAAAAAGAGCTACTGAGGAAGATGGAGGTGTTGCGGAAACTTAACGCATCATGTGGTTGCCATATGTGGCTCAGCAATGGATTGTCGTGTGCTTGTAGGCTGGAAAACTACAAACAGACAGGTAAAAAATATTAAAACTACAAACCTTTTGTTATTTTGTACGATTTAGCTGTTTCTCACACCGTATTAACTTAACTGTGCAGGGCGTATTATACAACTCGACGACATAGATGTATTCTGGCGTAAGCTTGACTTGCTCCCGTGTAAACTGGTAGACGAGGAGGTCGATGTTGTAGCAGAGCTAAATAATGTGCGGCAACATTTAGAGGCGCAGTCCCCCGTTCAGCAAAAGAGTTTGCTTTCAAAGATAAAAGCGGTCTTCAACCCGAAATCGTCAACCAAGAAACCACCGATCGTCCAGCAAAATACTCGCGGTCGGCCTACATTAAAGAAAGTACAAGAAAGGCTAGATGAAGCTGCGAGGTTAGACGAAGCTGCGAGACACAGCTCCTATGGCGAGGACAGCAACGTATATACCGCTTCCCCCAAACATAGGTACGATTTACCCCGACACAGCTCATACGTACCGTCAGAGGGCTCTCGTGGAACTGGTTCGGTTAGAAAGTCTGAAAAACCTAAAACGCAACGAAACAGTTCAACGAGTTATAAAAAGAAGGAGACGCGGGATGATAACGGTTTTCCATTAATGAAGGGGGACGAGCACTTGTTAAGCATTGAGAGGTTTAAGGATCAAATTCCCTCAGAGTTTCACTCTTACATATCGCGTATACAAGATGTGATCCCAGGCGGTCATTGTGGGTACAGGTCTGTGGCTGTCGGATTAGGTTTTCTGGAACACGCATGGCCCAATATTCGAAGAGATTTACTACTGGAGATTGGCCATAACGAGGCGCGTTGGAAGCATGTATTCGAAACATATAACAAAGGAGACTTTGAACGAATACGTAAGAGCATCGGATGGAATTCATTGAAAGCGTGCGGTCCAAGTCACTGGATGGAAATGCCCCACGTAGGGCTTCTCGTAGCGCAAAGGTATAATATTGTCGTCCACCTGCTAAGCATCGAATGGAGCACTACCATCTTCCCATTAAGGGATGCCCCACTAGATCCACGACCTCAAGCGATAACGCTCGTACATGTTGACGGGGGACACTTCATACATGCTAAGTTGGAAGGAGACCACCCCATGCCTTTAGTGAACCCGTTGTGGTCGACACATCGATCAATAGCTGCGGAACGGTGGGAAGAAATGTATAGACCGCGGTTACAGCACTACTACAAGTTAATCAATCCTAACGCAGACAAAGACAGAGAACCGAGTATAAATGAAATCGAAGATTAACCGGAAACTTGTATTTTTGTAAATTGTAGAATTTTTTTAATTTATAAAGTTTGTATCAATACCAAATGACATTTATAATTGTAGAATTTTTTTAATTTATAAATTGTAGAATTTTTTTAATTTATAAAGTTTGTATCATTTTCAATTTTTATAATTTATTCATATTTTTGTATTATTTATCAAAGGAAATCACAAAAAAAATAAAAAATGGAACTTTATATACGCCGCGTAGGGATCCCTACGCAGCGTATGTTGTTCAAAGGACAAAAAAGCCCCTGTTTTTGGCTTCGTATTGGCTCAAACACAAGGGCAAAACAGTAAAATGAGCATCGATAAAGGCAGCGTATGGATCCATACGCTGCGTATGTAAAAGGCGGACAATTTCCCCCCAAACCAAAATTTCAAAACCTATACATGTTAAACTACTATTTTGCCCTTGTGTTTGGGGCAATACGAGGCTAATTGTAAGGGTAAAAACGTCATTTTACAAACTTTGTCTATGCTACGTATGGGTCTCTACGCAGCATATTTAAGTTTCAGGAGAATAATAATAATAATAATAATAATAATAATAATAATAACAATAATAATAATATTAATAATAATAATATTAATAATAATAATAAAAATAATATTAATAATAACAATAATAATAATAATATTAATAATAATAATAATAATAACAATAATAATAATAATAATAATAGTAATAATAATAATAACAACAATAATAATAATAATAATAATATTAATAATAATAATAATAATATTAATAATAATAATAACAATAATAATAATAATAGTACAAGGCACCGTAGAGTTCCATACGCAGCTTATTTGGCGTTCTAAATGACGTTTTTACCCTTATAGTCAGCCTCGTATTGCCCCAAAACAGAAGGGTAAAATGGTAAACTGATTATTCTAATACGCTCCGTAGGGATCTATACGCTGCGTAGAGGTACTGATTTAATTCATTGAAATACCTACGCAGCTCTGTTCTTCCCCAAATCTTAATACGCACAAAAACGCACAAAGAAGAGAGGCGACCAGGCTTATTCGACCGTATACGACCCGAATTCGAAGTATAAAACAGGTATTTGGTCAACCTATTCAAGTAATTATGATTTTTTTTTTGTATTTTATCCGTAAATTAGATGTTTTTTTAGGTAAGTTAGGGTTTGGTTAGTGATTAGGGTTTGCTTTTAACTGGTAATTACAGTGTACATACTCCAATTCTGCTGAATTCTTTTATGTAAGTTAATTGCTTAATTTTTGGTGAATATCTATTTCGAATTAGTTGTGAAACCTAGGGTTTAGATTGAAAGAATTGATTGCTGAATAGTGAATTCTTTCATGTTTGTTTTTTATTAAAAAAAATTGCTTTTTTTGTTCAGTTAATTGATAAATTCATGAGTAGTCTCAGTCTGATACTTTTATATATGGACTGTTTAGAGGGAAATCTTCATACAGACTACTGAAACGTCGTTACTAGGGGTTTTAGATATGTTTTAGGCTTGAAAGAATTGATTGCTGAATAGTGAATTCTTTCGTAGTTAGTTTCGTTCGAGCAGATTTTCTGAATTAGGAATGTTATCTAGTATCTTGTGATGTTAATTACAAGTAACTGGCACTAAACACGCGTAACCAAGGGCGTGTGCGTAACTGGCGTCAGTTACTCGTGCAAAGTCGGTTTCGTGTCGAGCACTGCGTTAAGCGCCTACCGCGTGTCCAAGCTCTGGTACGCATAACCGCAGTAAAAGCGTGTAACAGACGCGGCACGCGTAATTGACACCTGAACGCGTGTAACCGATGCCGTTACACGCAGAGCGGTAGGTTAAGTGCGTGCTGGGGCCTAGTAACGTGGCGCTAGACGTGCGTTTCCCGATCCTGGTACATGTAACCGGCTCCGAAAGTGTAACCGGCATTTTAACATACGTAAACTGAGGCATGATCGCGCGTAACTGGTGCTGAAAACCAGGAAGTCAGAACAGTCGACATAATCTGTTTTACGGATCTGTTTTAAAAAAAATAAAAAAACGTGCAGAACAGGTCTGTGCACTGCAGAATCAGATCTGTTAGCCGATATAATCTGTTTTACGGATCTGCAAATCAGTCGACATAATCTGTTTTACGATCTGTTTTAAAAAAAATTAAACAAACGTGCAGAACAGGTCCGTGCACTGCAGAATCGGATCTGTTTTAGCCGATATAATCTGTTTTACGGATCTGCAAATCAGATTCGTTTCATTTGTTTATTATTTAGCCGCACTGCAGAATCAGTCCGATATTTAGCCGCACTGCAGAGTGAAGAATCAGTCCGATTATTTAGCCGCACTGCAGAATCTGTTTTACAGATCTGCAAATCAGATTCCTTATTTGATTTGATTTTGTTAGTGAATTTTTATTGATTTTGAGTCGTTGTAAGGCAACAAATTAGAGTCTCTGATGTGCTTTGACCCATTATTGTATCTTATTTTATTATGTGATGAACCTTACCCGACTCGAACCGTCGAACCGACCCGATTTTTTTTATGTTCGAACATATGAAATTGGAACATTTAGAAAAGTGAACCCAATCTAAATTTTTTTGGTTTTCAGGACGAGAAAGATGGATGCTGAAATGGAAATAGAAGAAATTAATCCGGAGCAGCCGCAAAAGCAGAAGCGTCCACCGGCGGATCCTCTCCTGAATCACCCGTATTTGGAGTTTCCTCCGGAGTCCGACGCTGCTCTCCGTTGCGACAAGCTTCGGAAGATGCACGTCGGTGCCCATTTTGCGGTTTCTTGGAAAACCCTCCGGGAGCTCGGGGCGGAAGATTGGGCGCGGGAGTTTGTTCCCCGTGATTCACCGTGGGATCGACTGTTTGAGCTAGCGTTTACGCCGAGCTACAGGGAGATACTGATCGAGTTCCTGTCGTCGTTCGAGTTTCATCCTCGTCGGCCAAATGAGGCTGTGGACCCCGCGCAGCCGGCCGAGGTTTCGTTTCGCATGGCTGGCCAGGCGCGTTCTATGTCACTTGCAGACTTTGCGGTGCATAGCGGTTTGTATACGGAGGCTGGGATCGCTACGGATCTATATAGGACGGTATGTTTAACACAAATTTTGTATTGTTATTATTATTATTTTAATATATAAAATTTAAGATTTAATATTAATTTAACGTTTAATAAACATTCGTGTAAACAGGGGTTGGTAATTGTTGATAAACCCACGCTTTTAGGGTTTTGGGCTCTGATCGCGGACATGGGTCAGTGGGACCACCATCAATCCAAGGGGAGGGTTACGACGATTAAGGATCCACTTCACAGGTACGTTAGTTAACAGATTTTTTAAACCCACGCTGTTTTTTTTTCTAAACAGAAAACTGTTTTTAAGCAGAATTTTTTTTTTAAACAGAAAACTGTTTTTAAACAGAATTTTTTTTAACAGATTTTTTTAAGCAGAATTTTTTTTTTTAAACAGAATATTTTTTTAAACAGATTTTTTTTGACGATCTTAGTTTTGACGCTCGTAACGCGCGTACGGTCCTAACGAGCGTCGAAACTGAGAACGTCGTTAAAACTGTTTTTTGACGATCTTAGTTTTTTAAACAGAAAACTGTTTTTTTAACAGATTTATTTTTTTAAACATAATTTTTTTAATTATTTAGTCGACGTCGTCCGTAAGGCGCGTACGGGCCTAACGAGCGTCGAAACTAAGTCCGTCGTTAAAATATAAGACGGACTTAGTTTCGACGCTCGTTAGGCCCGTACGCGCCTTACGGACGACGTCGACTAAATAATATTTTTTTATTATTTAGTCGACGTCGTCCGTAAGGCGCGTACGGGCCTAACGAGCGTCGAAACTAAGTTCGTCGTTAGAATATATATTTTTTTTATTATCTAGTCGAAGTCGAACCGTAAGGCGCGTAGGTCTCTAACGAGCGTCGATACGGAGATCGAAGTTTTATACTTTAACGACGATCTCCGACGCTCGTTAGAGACCTACGCGCCTTACGGTTCGACTTCGACTAAACAATAAAAAAAATATATATTTTAACGACGGACTTAGTTTCGACGCTCGTTAGGCCCGTACGCGCTAACGAGCGTCGAAACTAAGTCCGTCGTTAAAATATAAGACGGACTTAGTTTCGACGCTCGTTAGGCCCGTACGCGCCTTACGGACGACGTCGACTAAATAATATTTTTTTATTATTTAGTCGACGTCGTCCGTAAGGCGCGTACGGGCCTCGACGCTCGTTAGGCCCGTACGCGCCTTACGGACGACGTCGACTAAATAATATTTTTTTATTATTTAGTCGACGTCGTCCGTAAGGCGCGTACGGGCCTCGACGCTCGTTAGGAAATCACAAGCCTTACGGACGACGTCGACTAAATAATATTTTTTTATTATTTAGTCGACGTCGTCCGTAAGGCGCGTACGGGCCTAACGAGCGTCGAATCTAAGTCCGTCGTTAAAATAAATATTTTTTTTATTGTTTAGTCGAAGTCGAACCGTAAGGCGCGTAGGTCCCTAACGAGCGTCGAAACTAAGATCGAAGTTTTATACTTTAACGACGATCTCCGTTTCGACGCTCGTTAGAGACCTACGCGCCTTACGGTTCGACTTCGACTAAACAATAAAAAAAATATATATTTTAACGACGGACTTAGTTTCGACGCTCGTTAGGCCCGTACGCGCCTTACGGACGACGTCGACTAAATAATATTTTTTTATTATTTAGTCGACGTCGTCCGTAAGGCGCGTACGGGCCTAACGAGCGTCGAAACTAAGTCCGTCGTTAAAATAAATATTTTTTTTATTGTTTAGTCGAAGTCGAACCGTAAGGCGCGTAGGTCCCTAACGAGCGTCGAAACTAAGATCGAAGTTTTATACTTTAACAACGATCTCCGTTTCGACGCTCGTTAGAGACCTACGCGCCTTACGGTTCGACTTCGACTAAACAATAAAAAAAATATATATTTTAACGACGGACTTAGTTTCGACGCTCGTTAGGCCCGTACGCGCCTTACGGACGACGTCGACTAAATAATATTTTTTTATTATTTAGTCGACGTCGTCCGTAAGGCGCGTACGGGCCTCGACGCTCGTTAGGCCCGTACGCGCCTTACGGACGACGTCGACTAAATAATATTTTTTTATTATTTAGTCGACGTCGTCCGTAAGGCGCGTACGGGCCTAACGAGCGTTGAAACTAAGTCCGTCGTTAAAATATATATTGTTTTATTGTTTAGTCGAAGTCGAACCGTAAGGCGCGTAGGTCCCTAACGAGCGTCGAAACTAAGATCAAAGTTTTATACTTTAACGACGATCTCCGTTTCGACGCTCGTTAGAGACCTACGCGCCTTACGGTTCGACTTCGACTAAACAATAAAAAAAATATATATTTTAACGACGGACTTAGTTTCGACGCTCGTTAGGCCCGTACGCGCCTTACGGACGACGTCGACTAAATAATAAAAAAATATTATTTAACGACGATCTTAGTCGATGTCGTCTGATTATTATTTACTGACTGGTTTCCTTTTGTGCAGGTATTTACACAAAATGATTTCCACTTCGATCACTGCTCGAAACAAAAGCAAGGAGTGGTGCACCAGTGGCGATTTATTTTTCTTATATTGCCTCTTATACAAGAGGCCGTGCGCTCTCGCCCACGGGTTGGCGCAATACTTCGCCTCCGCGCATCATCGACAGGAGCGCGGATTGTTATTCGGCGGAGCCTACGTGACTAGGATAGCCCTTTCGTTGGGCTATCATCCGGAGACTGACCGCGACAATGTAGGTCCGCCGGCACAGCCGAAGCGGATGGGGAAGAATGTTATATCCGGAATGCACGTTACCAAAGACTTCCCAGACGGGAAGCGGTTTAAGAAGAAGGACGGCACGCAATATCAGCCTGAACAGCTGCCGGCGGAGTTCCCTCCGTATTATCCCCCGCAAGATCCGGAGCCGCCGCAGCCGTATGAGCCGGCCGTCGTCATTCCGCAGCCACCACCGCCGCGTGGACCACCAGGGGCGCCTCAGTTCCCACGCCATGTTTGGCCCGGTGCTGACCCATCATATCAGCGGCAACTTCGGTTACATGAAAGAAACAATTATCTGTTGGAGTGGGTGGCTGCGGCGCTGCAGCAGCAGCGACAGCATGATGGGTTACCTCCACTACCCTTCATTACGGATGCGGAATGGGATCAGCATCAGCAGCAGCAGCAGGAGCAGCAGCAGGAGCAGCAGTAGTAGTATTTTATCATTTTGTTATGTATTCACAAACTTTTATTGTATATATCAAACTCTTGTATATATCATTTTGTTATGTATGCACAAACTTTTATATTGTGGTGTACATATAAAATTATGGCAGGTTATATAACATGTTTTGTTGTATCGATATGGTTCTGGAATATATCAGGTTATTTAACAGGTTCTGGAATACGCAGGTTATTTAACAGGTTCTGTGTGCAATTAAAATTCAGAAGGTTATATACGCTGCGTATTGACCTATACGCAGCGTATATAAGTGTTCGTCTACGCTGCGTATTGACCTATACGCAGCGTATATAAGTGTTCATA
Source organism: Helianthus tuberosus (assembly GCA_030545235.1). NCBI lineage: Eukaryota > Viridiplantae > Streptophyta > Magnoliopsida > Asterales > Asteraceae > Helianthus > Helianthus tuberosus. Next base: position 60,473,737 of record CM060445.1, read on the forward strand.
TACGCTGCGTATAGGTCACTACGCAGCGTATAGGATAGCTACTACATATAAGATTTAAGTTTCATAAACTAACAGCTCTGGACAGAGGATAAACTGGTTAAGGCGTTGCGGTTCTAAACGAGAGGTCATGAGTTCGAGTCTTGCAAGGGCCGGTTCTTAAATGAAGACCCCCTTTTTCCCCTTTTTTTTATATATTTACAAAACTGGTACCTAAGATTTCGTAAATTTACACAAATGGTCCCTGGTTTTTCAAAAATTTACAAAAAGGTCCCTGGTTTTTCGAAAAATTACAAAAAGGTCCCTAAGTTTTTGAAAACTGACAAATATGGTCCCTGAAGTTTCCTAAATTTACTAAAAAGGTCCCTGGGTATACGCTTCGTATTGCTCAATACGCAGCATATACAAACCTGGCAAAAACTTAACACTTCAAACCTACCAAAATGACACCAAATTTGCATCAGTTTTATATATGCTGCGTATTGACCAATACGCAGCGTATGGGACATTGTTTTCTGTGCAATGATTGGTAATCAGGCACTGAGATCTATGGTCTATCTACGCTCCGTATTGGTCAATACGCAGCGTATAAGGGTAAACCTATACGCTGCGTATTGACCAATACGCAGCGTAGATAAACCCTAATTTTCCTAGGGTTTGGTGTGCCAATAGGCACTTTAGTGTGCCAATAGGCACACTCTATTCTATATATGATCAAATGAGGATTAAAAAAAATACTAAAAGCCATGAAAACTTTCAAAATACTTGGTTTACATGTGGTATTCACCGAATGTCTTATCTATATCCAACAGTACTATATATCTATATGTGTTCAAATGAGGATTAAAAATAAATACTAAGGTCATCCGTAGTCATAAAGCCCTTTGTGGGGCGTCATACGACACGTGTCATGCCACATCACACGGGGGCTTTATGGGGCGTTATATCACTAGAGCCCATAGTCATAAAACCCCTACCCATCATTACCTAATTATTAATTTTCAATTTTATTAATTAATTATAAAAACCTTGCTTGTTTGTGATTGGTCCAATCTTTAAAAACCTTGCTTGTTTGTAATTATAAAAACCTTGCTTGTTTGTGATTGGTCCAATTTTATTAATTAATTATATGGCGCCTCCCCCATTTTTTTGTCTCATAAAGCCCTTCGTAGTGGTGTTTGGGGCTTTATAGGAGCTTTATGTGGGTGCATAGCGCCCCACTACACATACACTAAAAGCCACATTCAAATTACTTGGTTTACATGTGATTAAATCCATTCACATAGTGGAGGATCAAATGTAACCATAAAAAAATTCAAAAGCTTAAGCCTTATAAAGTAACCTTTTAATATATGTTATTTGATATCATCATTTGTGAATAGATCAACACACATTTATTTATATATAGGCAAGCAGAGCTTTATTGATTCTATACTTCCGATTGTCAAAATTATTTCACTCTGGACATCAAGAAATCTATATATACAATACCTGTATTTGAAGTAATTCATTGAGCTCTTTAGCGACAAGATCCATAGTTGGTCGTTGTCCCCGATCATCATGCAAGCAATAGTATGCAATTGTTGCAAATTTGTTCATCGATTCCAAGCTCATTTGTGCCCTTACACCCGGATCCACAATCTCACTCACTTTCTTCTTTAGGTAGTAGTCTTTGGCTAATGGCCCTGATAACAAGAAACCTGTACCATCATCAACCAAGCACAACTTCCCACAAAAAACTTCATATAGTACCATGCCGAAAGAATATACATCAGATTCTTTCTTCACAATTCCAGTAGAAAAGTATTCTGGTTCACAATAGCCACGTGTGCCACAAGCATGAGAAACAACAGCACTTCTATCTAAACCTGATAAAGACAACTTGGATAACCCAAGATCAGAAATTTTAGCAACCCAGTTGTGATCCAGCAAAATATTTGAGCTTTTTATGTCCCGGTGGATTATGGTTTGATGTTTTCCAACATGATTATGAAGGTGGTTGAGTCCACGCGCAGCGTCTACACATATTTTGAGTCTTTCGAGCCAAGTAAGAGCATAAATGGTATTATTACGCCTAAGATACTGATCCAAACTTCCATGCTCAGCATATTCATAAACAATGATCTTCTCTTTTCCCTCATCGCAGTAACCAATAAGAGAGATCAAGTTTGGATGGTTTTGACTGGTGAGCAGCTGGATCTCTATCAAAAACTCCTTTAACCCTTGTCCAAACTGCTCATTTAACCGTTTTACAGCAACTGTTGTTGGTTTTCCATCAAATAAAAGTTCTCCTTTGTAAACCATTCCATATCCACCTTTTCCAATACATTCTTGGAAGTTTTTGGTTGCTATTTTGATCTCCTTTAATGGTATTTTCTGGGGTCTAGAATCTTTGAGCACAGACATTTTGCTGATGCCAGAGAGAATGTTTTAATAAAGGGATCGAGGCTGAAGCTTAGATCTCAAATCCCACCTCAACTCCTACCTCAGCAGCCGGTAGTATCCCCCTCAGCGAGCCGATCATTGGTGGTCATTTTTTTCTGTGGAGGAAAGAATATGTTTGATTTAACAAGGATAGCGTATATGTTGAGAGAGAAGGTTGCTTGGTAGAAGAGAGAGAAAATGGAGCCAGTTGCCCAATAAGACACGATTTTACTACTATAATCTCTCTTTCCAAGCAAAGTTTCATGCCCCACACCTTTAAAAATTAACAAATTAGAAAACTTCTGAATAACAAAAGCATACTAAAGCAACGCCTAAAATCATTTGCTATGTACATTATTTTTATTACGTTTGCATTATCCAATAAAAACCCAACTGTTAATCGCCTGCCGTTGAAAAGGAGTTCACTGATGGAGTGGAGATTAACTATTTGCTTGGTGGCTTGCGATTCTCTGGAATACAACACGTCTTGCTTTTTGAATATCGCCTGCGCAAAGGTCGGCAGTCTCACCAAGCTTATTCACATGTTCCGAAGATGAATCAGCCGCTTTCTTGATCTAATCCATTATAAGTCGCACTGCATCTTCCGTATTAATTGCAAACTTAGCATTCATCATAAGACTTTCAATACTAAACCGCAACAGATTTACATCTCTTAGAAAAACAGGCCCTTGAATGAACACACAAACACGATTTATAAGAACTCGTTCAAATCCTTTTTATTATTTCTATCAGTGCAGCAAGATTCTCAGAACTCATTAACGACAATTCTCTAACTGGTACCTAAGCATTCTCAGACTCCATTCGTTCCACTTCACTATCAGTACCTACGTCACCAGTTGCTAAGTCTTCGGTTTCAATCTCTGGTCTCACCGCAACCCCCACAAACTGTACGTCATTTTCTTCAGCAATTGTAGCATTTAGGGGTTTTGGGGTTGGCATCTGACCTACAACCGGTCCAAACTTCCCATGCTTCTCCAACGTATACTTTCCTAAAAATTGATGCCTCTTCGCACTTTCTCGATTTCTGCTCATTGCCTCAAAACAGTTGGGACCCATTGGCTTCAAATTCAACAAGTTATCGCTCTTGACCAGTTCTGGGTATTTCGCATCAAGGATCATTTGAAGGAAACGAGGATAGAGCATAAAGATCTTCTTCTTTGGGTTCTCTAACATCTTTCGCATGTCAAAAATGAAAGCAGAGAAATTGTACTCCCAGTCGTTTACAAGGGCAACCATAGAAGAAGCTTGTATCTGATTCAACTGGTCTAGACCACCTTTATTTTCTGATATACGGAGTAGGAACACATGCACCAAAAGTCTCCAATAGGGTGGAAACAGCTTCTTCAACACTGTCGGGTTACCTTCGTGGCTCATTCGACGCAGTGCCTTAACGACTTTATCTCTTCCAGACAATGTAGGATGATGAGGTTCGTCACTAAACTTCAACACTTCCCGTATTATTGCTTCAGTAACAACTATATCTTTTCCCTGCACTTTGGCTTCTATAGCTCCTCTACCCTCTACTCCACTTATATTGACTTTAGCTGACAGCAAGAAATCTCTGATGGTGTCACTACAGATTACTGGATTAACCTTCAACGCGTGTGTGATACGGCAAGAATTTAATCCCACGATTCTTCTTCACAGATGATTCAGCATACTTCATTGAAGGAAAATCATTCTTGACTTCCCTTTCTTACTTTGACAATGTAACACCCCGTGTTTTCACGAGTGAAAGTCAAAGTCAAGGTCAAAGTCAACGACCGATTTCGCGCGACGTGACTCGTAGAAATGTTTTTATTTTATTTATATTATGTGGAGTAAATGTCGTACATCACAATAATCGAATCGTGTTTACCATATTTCAATCGACCTACGACTATGAACGATAGGAAGTAACAATGCGATAAAGTTAATCAAGCTATGCTAATCAAATCGACATCGAATCGTAACTCGAGCTATGTATCTTACTTGTCATTATACGTGTGTGTGTGCCTTATGTGTTACCTGTGCATGTTTATTTTATGTTATGTTGGGATAATCAAGCGAACTCAATCGAACTCGAAGTCTAACTCGAACGTAAACGAACCCGAACCCGAATTCCGAGTCGAGCCCTATAAGAAGTAGTTGGGACTGAAAGTAATTTGACTAGGAAACCCTATCAAATCGCTCGCAAATCGAAACCGAAGCAACATCGCACCGAACACCCCAAAGCAGGCGGCATCCGCACGGATGGCCAGTCCGCACGGATTGCCAGTCCGCACGGATTGCCAGTCCGCACGGATTGCCAGTCCGCACGGATTGCCAGTCCGCACGGATTGCCAGTCCGCACGGATGACCAGTCCGCGCGGATAGCCTACCCTGGTGCGTGCCATGCGCACGGCTCACCCTTTCCCTTTTTGGCATCCTATAAATACACTGGTCACTCTCCACTTTTTCCACTTTTGGCAAGTGACATCCGAACCGCACACATTCTTCACTTTTTCTCAGATTTCTCTCAATCCAGGTAAGATCTTGCACTAACTCTTGTACATCTTTGATCACAACACAATTCTACACATTTCCATCTTTCAAATCTTCACTTTTAACCATGAAATCATCCGGATTTGGGGTATTCTCGGGTGACGTCATCATGAAGTTCATAAGAACTTCAAACTTGACCTCACTCCACCAAGAATAACTCAGATCTAAACGATTTCTACAAGATTTCACACTAACTTCACCTAGATCTAAACTGTTCTAAGGATAAAAGAGTTGAAAGAAATGAACCTAAGTTCTCTCCTTCTTTTCCCTTAAAATCGGTACGAATCTGATCGGTTCTAGTCCCTACTCGATAATTGTGATGCACTAGTTCCAGATCCGGAATCCTACCCACAGACAACTGATTTCGGGGTCAACCGGAATGACCGTTCTGAGTCACCGACAGGCTGAGTTAGGGTGGTTCCTGACCGATCTAGTCACGCGGGTGAGAACACAACTCCAAGTGGTTGCCACGTAATCAGAACGTCTCGATAAACGACAACAGAAACCAAGTGTAGACGAACGGAACAACCAGACCAGTTATCCGCACGGACAAGCTGTCCGCACAGACAGGCTGTCCGCACGGACAGACTGTACGCACGGATTACCATCCGCACGCACAGGTCATCCGGACGAGTTGTCACCCGGCTTGAAAGGTAGAAACACTTATGTGATTTCTAAATGCTACAACGAAAACTCCAAAGCACAAGCCATCATACACAAACACATCTTAGGAAGAAACAATCCACTTGAACGATTTATCCACACGAACAACTTGTCCGTACGGATAAGTCATCCGCACGCACAACTAATCCGCACAGATCGCCATCCGCACGGATAGTCGTACGCACGGGTAGCTTATCCGGATGGATCACCACCCGCACGCATCACCACCCGCACGGATGGGTCATGCGCACGGATGACTTCTACTCACGGATAGCTGATCCGCACGATCAGCCATCCTCACCACTCTCACTTGTACTGTTTTACGCGCCACTTATCGTTACGTTATCGAATCTATTCAGGCTAACCGTACTCGCTGTAAAGCGCTCCCTTCAATCCACAATCGCTGTGAGTATACTCGAACCCTTTTTGCTTTAGCACTTTTGGGTGTTACATACGTTACAACTATTCAAACTACAACTATCACACTACTCAAGCTATTTTAACGCTAAACCATTAATGCATGTTATACGTGGCTTATGAATGCTTGTTTGTTATGTTTACATATGGAATGTTGTCTACCTGCCTTAGCAACGATAGTACTATAGTTTGGACTCAGCACCCGTTCACACGGGGGTTGTTAAGGATCTTTTACTTGCATGGATTACGGTGGTAATCATGTATTGCGAACTGCCTCGGGCAGTCAACCCGCAGTCATTGGTATCGATGGATCTATGTCGATAACTATCGTGCTTCATTTCACTATGTGTACGTGCTGGTTATGCGTAAACGAATTCGAACTCTATATGCTATTATCAAACTTGTATGCTCACCTTTACATTTTATGTATTGACATTATTTTAACGTATGTGACAGGTGCTTAGGATGCATATGTGGTAGGAAAGGGAAGCTAGAATAAAGCTTTAGAGCCCAACAAATAGTTGTCTGTAGATAACTTAGTAGTGGTCTCTAGAAGCAGATAAACAATTGCTACATATTTAAATCTGAGTTGTCGGAACAGAATATTTGTTTTGATGTTGTCTGTAATAACTTGTTTGACTATTTATGTTACGGTATGGGATTTGATGCTTTAATTAAATGGTGATGATAGTTGTTATGGAAACTTCTGAACAATCTGTTTCGCTCAGTGCCACACCCCGATGATTCCGCCATCGGTTGGGGTGTGACAGATTGGTATCAGAGCCATAACTATAGGGAATTAGGCAAGACTCGACCTAGTCCGGGTCGAAGTCTTAGAGACCTAGTCTATAGTTAAGAACCAACAGACCAACTCACGCGTATGCGTAAACTCGCCACTATCACTCGCTCTTCTCTATCATTGCACTCGAATTTTCAAGTTGTGAACAGGTGATAAGGCCGAGAATAGGTGTGAAAACCGCAAACTCTCGACTAAAGTTGCCTAATCAGCTTGCGTTTTTAGCTACAAACGAGGAGAATCATACCGAATCAGGAGTGAAATCCATATTTTGATGAATAATCTCCTCAATTTTTATCAAAAACGAGGACGGAAGTTGCAAGATAGGGGTGACACCCTAACCTTGACGACTCGTCCCGCTTTTATACAAAAACTCTCACCAAAGTTCTATGGACTCCAACGATCTAAAGACACAATATAACCAATGGGAATTGCGCCAACGCCCAAGAAACGAGGCAAAGGCATAGTCCTGGAGGTAATTGTGCAGGATTCTTGCGAATAGTCGAGCCACATTGGTTAGTCGAAGTCTATTAGCCACAGACAATCTATCTTCGATTTATCGATTTTTATAAAAGTTTTATGCATTTTCTGTTATTTGTTAACGTTTTGAGGTACTATTGATTTCGACACAACACTATTGCTTCTGCTAAACCACAAAACCCACACAACTCATCGCTAGCGAAACAATAATAGAAGCAGTTAGAATGCTTGTATGCTCGTATGTGCTGTTAGTGATTAAGATATACGTGTTTCTTGCTGTTGTGCTTATCTGTTTAAGAATATTGTAATTATGTGCTCTATGTGTTTATGTGATTTTGTGCGATTCTGTGATTTTGTGACTATATGCGTTTACATGGTACGTGTTACTGAGCTTTAGTAGTAGTAGACGTGTGAGGTGAGATTCGAATACATGTGTTGAGTTCCATGGCGATGTCTAATGCAGACAATGTCGTCTGGATCCCGTCATCCACTCTCTCACCAAGAAAAGAAGGACAGACGTCTTGCTTCCATCGTCGCGAAAGCTGTAGCAAAGGCGGTGAGCGATGCCTATGAGAATGCCAGCAAATCATCCGAGGAATCGAGGACTGAAGGTCCTAGAGCTGTCGCAAGACCTTTCAGTTTCAAACAATTCATGTCATGTGGGCCGAAAGAATTCACAGGCGAAGGAGGTCCTACTGCTCTATTCCACTGGTTTGACTCTATCGAGGTTACTCTGCGACAAAGTGGTTGCCCTGATGACCTTCGAACTCTGAACGCTACCGGCGTCTTTCAGTCCCGTGCTTTGGACTGGTGGACGGCCGAGAGGAACAAGAGAGGGAATGATGCAGCTTACGGTTTGTCGTGGGATGAGCTCAAGGAAGTCATGCTAGAGGAATTCTGCCCTCCTCACGAGCGTCAAAAGCTTGAAGATGAATTTTGGCACATACACCAGAAGGATGGAGACAATGCTGGCCTCACTGCTCGCTTCAAACAGCTCAGCATTATCTGTCCTGACCAGGTCAAGACCCCTGAGATGACCATCAAGAAGTACATCCGAGCCCTGCCCGAATGCATCGCTGATTTCGTGCAAGCGGCTAAGACTACCACGATCGAGGAAACCTATCTGCTGGCCGCTGAGATCAATGACAAAAGGGTCAAGGCTGGGGTGTGGGATAAGACCTCCAAGCATCTGCATCAAGCCACCACTGCCGCACCGGCTACCGAAACCACCTCGTCAAGCAACAAGCGCAAGAACAAGAGAAAGAACAGCTCCACCAACAAAAACTGTGCGATTACTGCTGCACCGATCCAAGCTGTACCTGCTCAATAGCGTCAAGTAGTGGCGCCTGTGGCCAATGCACCGCCTGCAAAGCGTGCATATACTGGGCCGCACCCACTCTGCCCTACTTGTACCTATCATCACCCGACTGCTATTCAATTCCGCTTCTGTGCTTATTGCAACGTCTACGGCCACTTTACTGCCAACTGCCGTATTCGTCAAGCTCCTGCCAATCAAGCTCTACTCGCTGCCCCACAGGGTCAACAAGCTCCTCCGGCACCCGCAGTCAAAGCCAGAGCATGCTTCACGTGTGGCGACCCGAATCATTTCGCCAACATGTGCCCGAACAGGGTAGTGAAACAAGAACCCCAGCAGCAACAGCAGCAACCACAGCAGCAACAGCAGCAGCAGCAACAGGCCGCACGCGCCAGAACTTTCAACCTCAACGTGCGTCAAGCCCAGGCCAACAACAACGTGGTCAATGGTACGTTCCTTGTGAATGGTATTTATGCTTCATGTTTGTTTGATATTGGAGCCGATAATTGCTTTGTGTCACTCGAATTTGAGAAACTCCTTAGTCGTAAGCGTTCTAGACTCTCCTCTGCGTTCGATGTTGAAGTCGCTACCGGAAGAACCATCGCTGTAAATTCTGTTATTCGTGATTGCACTCTCGAGCTCAACAATCACATCTTCTCGATCGATCTCATTCCAATGCAACTAGGAAGCTTTGATGTCATAATAGGCATGGACTTTCTTCGCGAAAACCATGCCGAAGTTGTGTGCTTCGATAAAATGATTCGTTTTTCGCTCGCGAACGGTGATTCATTGTGTGTTTATGGTGATACTACTTCGAAGGGTCTCAAGCTTATGTCATGCCTACAAGCTAGCAAGTATCTCCGCAAGGAATACAGGGCTTTCTTGGCTCACGTTGTAGCAGCAGAGAAGGAAAAGAAAGAGAAGAAGGAAGTGAAAGACGTCCCCGTGGTTCGAGAATTTCCTCAAGTTTTTCCAGAGGACCTTCCCGGACTACCTCCAAAGCGCGATATTGATTTTCGCATTGATCTCATTCCTGGAGCTAATCCTATCGCCAGAGCTCCTTATCGACTCGCGCCGTCCGAAATGCGCGAACTCTCAACCCAACTCCAGGAATTGCTTGAAAAAGGCTTTATTCGCCCGAGCACCTCTCCTTGGGGCGCACCAGTTCTTTTCGTCAAAAAGAAGGACGGGTCGTTCCGGATGTGCATCGACTACCAGGAATTGAATAAGTTGACTATCAAGAATCGCTATCCTCAGCCTCGAATCGACGATCTGTTTGATCAGCTACAAGGCGCTACGTGTTTCTCGAAGATCGACCTACGTTCAGGATACCACCAGCTGCGTATACAGGAGGAGGATATACCCAAAACCGCGTTTCGCACTCGTTACGGCCATTACGAATTTGTCGTCATGCCTTTTGGCCTAACAAACGCCCCAGCAGTTTTCATGGATCTGACGAATCGAGTGTGTAAACCATATCTCGACCGCTTCGTCATCGTGTTCATCGACGATGTCTTGATCTATTCCAAAACGAGAGCCGAACACGCGCAACATCTACGTTTGGTTCTCGAGTTACTCCAGGGGAACCAACTCTACGCCAAATTCTCCAAGTGCGAGTTTTGGTTGGGGGAGGTTCAGTTTCTGGGTCACATCGTAAATAGTCAGGGCATTCACGTCGATCCTGCAAAGATTGAAGCTGTTAAGAGCTGGGTTACGCCTAAGAACCCGACTGAAGTCCGCTCCTTTCTCGGGCTAGCGGGCTATTATCGCCGATTTATCGAAGGATTCTCGAAGATTGTTGTACCACTCACTTCTCTCACTCATAAGGACCAGCCTTTTGTCGGGGGAACCAAACAAGAGTCTGCCTTTCGAACCCTCAAACACATGCTTTGCAATGCTCCTGTTCTCACACTACCTGACGGAAACGATAATTTCATTGTCTACTGTGATGCTTCCAACCTTGGTCTCGGTTGTGTTTTAATGCAGCGGGACAAGCTCATGGCTTACGCATCTCGTTAGCTCAAAATCCACGAGAAGAACTATACAACCCACGATCTCGAGCTAGGCGCAGTTGTTTTTGTATTAAAGATTTGGCGACACTACCTGTATGGTACAAGGTGTACGATCTTCACCGATCACAAGAGCCTACAACACATCTTTAATCAGAAGGAACTAAATATGCGTCAACGCCGATGGGTAGAACTTCTCAACGATTACGACTGTGAGATTCGTTATCACCCAGGCAAGGCAAATGTTGTTGCCGACGCACTTAGCAGACGGAGCTATCTGCTTAGCACTCGAAATGTTCAAGCCCAGCACAACCTCGAAGCTCTCATTCGCGACGCCCAGCATGCATGTTTCAACTAACGCACCTTGAAGAAAGAAAGAATCTACCACGATGGAGCCCAGCTTGTGAGCAAATCAAATGGGATATTCCACTTCTTAGACCGAATTTGGATTCCCAAGCGAACCAACCTGCGACAGATTATCATGGATGAAGCCCACAAATCCCGATACTCTATTCATCCCGGTGCTGACAAAATGTACCATGACCTTCGATATAGGTACTGGTGGCCGGGTATGAAACGGGATATCGCTCTCTAAGTCGGAAAATGCCTAACTTGTGCTAGAATCAAGGCTGAGCATCAAAGACCCTCTGGCTTGCTCGAACAACCTCCAATCCCCATGTGGAAGTGGGAGAGCATAGCTATGGATTTCGTAACCAAGCTTCCAACCACGTCATCAGGTCACGACAGCATTTGGGTTGTTATTGACCGTTTGACCAAATCAGCTCACTTTCTTCCGATACGAGAAGACTACAAGGTAGAACGATTAGCCCGAATCTACACCGACGAGATCATTTGTCGACATGGGACGCCTCGTGACATCATCTCTGATCGTGATGCTCGGTTTACTTCACGATTGTGGGAAACGTTTCAAACAGCACTCGGTACAACGCTCAATCTAAGTACTGCATTCCATCCACAAACCGACGGTCAGACTGAAAGAACGATTCGTACGCTTGAAGACATGCTCCGTTCGTGTGTCCTAGACTTCGGTGGTAATTGGGATAGACACCTTCCGTTAGTCGAATTCTCGTACAACAACAGCTATCAGGCTAGCATCCAGATGGCACCTTTCGAGGCCTTATACGGAAGAAGATGTCGATCGCCTATTGTGTGGCACGAGATCGGTCACTCGCAACTAACCGGTCCGGAGCTGCTACAAGAAACGACAGACAAAATTTTCCAAATTCGGGACAACCTAGCGAAAGCTCGGGATCGACAGAAAGTTTACGCCGATAAAAAGCGCAAACCCCGCGAATATGGCGTTGGTGACTACGTACTCCTAAAGGTATCACCTTGGAAGGGTGTGGTCCGATTCGGCAAGAAGGGGAAACTCGCGCCTCGATATGTTGGACCTTTTAAGATTCTGGAAAGAATCGGAAAAGTCGCCTACAGACTCGAATTACCGGAGGAACTTAGCAATGTCCATCCGACTTTCCACGTGTCAAACCTCCGGAAGTGCATCGCCGACCACGACTTACATGTTCCTCTAGATGATCTACAAGTGAATGAAACATTACACTTCGTGGAAAATCCTGTCGAAATCATGGATCGCCAAACCAAAGAACTCAGACGCTCACGCATTCCTATTGTGAAAGTCCGATGGGAAGGCAAACGAGGCGCAGAGTTCACTTGGGAACTCGAAAGCGACATGAAGGCAAAGTATCCACAGTTGTTTAACAAATGAGTAATGCCCGATTAAGAAAGGCAAGATGGCATACTTGTAAATAAAGAAAGATTCCTTATATCCTTTGCCTATAATTAGAGGAGTTAGGGCTTAGTTTAGAGACTTTTGGCACTTTGGAGCTTAGGAGAGCATAGATTCTAGAGAGAGAAAGTGCTCGTTTGTGATTCTCGGTTCAGTGTACACGTCATATTTTCAATAGAATCACGATAAAATTGTACGTTTTTGTGTGTTCGGTCACGCACGTTCAACGGATTCCGCACGTAGAACGTTGTTACACAATCAAATCAGAGATAAATCCGGACCTACAATATTCAGATCTCCTCACAAATGACTTAGAATTACGATCTGAAACCTTATAGGCTTTTAGATCTCTGAAAATCAGTGAATTTTAACCGTAAAAACCCGATTAATTTGACAACTTTCAATGATCCGAATGAAGGACTCTCACATGTGATCCACGGTTAGTTACGGCTTCCAGCTTAATTTCGGGACGAAATTCCCTAAACAAAGGGAGGCTATAACACCCCGTGTTTTCACGAGTGAAAGTCAAAGTCAAGGTCAAAGTCAACGACCGATTTCGCGCGACGTGACTCGTAGAAATGTTTTTATTTTATTTATATTATGTGGAGTAAATGTCGTACATCACAATAATCGAATCGTGTTTACCATATTTCAATCGACCTACGACTATGAATGATAGGAAGTAACAATGCGATAAAGTTAATCAAGTTATGCTAATCAAATCGACATCGAATCGTAACTCGAGCTATGTATCTTACTTGTCATTATACGTGTGTGTGTGCCTTACGTGTTACCTGTGCATGTTTATTTTATGTTATGTTGGGATAATCAAGCGAACTCAATCGAACTCGAAGTCTAACTCGAACGTAAACGAACCCGAACCCGAATTCCGAGTCGAGCCCTATAAGAAGTAGTTGGGACTGAAAGTAATTTGACTAGGAAACCCTATCAAATCGCTCGCAAATCGAAACCGAAGCAACATCGCACCGAACACCCCAAAGCAGGCGGCATCCGCACGGATGGCCAATCCGCACGGATTGCCAGTCCGCACGGATGACCAGTCCGCGTGGATAGCCTACCCGGGTGCGTGCCATGCGCACGGCTCACCCTTTCCCTTTTTGGAATCCTATAAATGCACTGGTCACTCTCCACTTTTTCCACTTTTGGCAAGTGACGTCCGAACCGCACACATTCTTCACTTTTTCTCAGATTTCTCTCAATCCAGGTAAGATCTTGCACTAACTCTTGTACATCTTTGATCACTACACAATTCTACACATTTCCATCTTTCAAATCTTCACTTTTAACCATGAAATCATCCGGATTTGGGGTATTCTCGGGTGACGTCATCATGAAGTTCATAAGAACTTCAAACTTGACCTCACTCCACCAAGAATAACTCAGATCTAAACGATTTCTACAAGATTTCACACTAACTTCACCTAGATCTAAACTGTTCTAAGGATAAAAGAGTTGAAATAAATGAACCTAAGTTCTCTCCTTCTTTTCCCTTAAAATCGGTACGAATCTGATCGGTTCTAGTCCCTACTAGATAATAGTGATGCACTAGTTCCAGATCTAGAATCCTACCCACAGACAACTGATTTCGGGGTCAACCGGAATGACCGTTCTGAGTCGCCGACAGGCTGAGTTAGCGTGGTTTCTGACCGGTCTAGTCATGCGGGTGAGAACACAACTCCAAGTGGTTGCCACGTAATCAGAACGTCTCGATAAACGACAACAGAAACCAAGTGTAGACGAACGGAACAACCAGACCAGCTGTCCGCACGGACAGGCTGTCCGCACGCACAGGTCATCCGGACGAGTTGTCACCCGGACGAGCTACCCTTGGGACCCACTTTCCAAACAAGGTTTGAGTATCGACGAATCAGCAATCCGTACGGACGACCTCTGAATGGATTACTCTTCGGATCATGAGATACTAGGCCTTAAAAAGAAAATCAAACAATCTTCATCCGCACGGCCAACTTGTACGCAAGGACAGGCTATCCGGACGGATTGTCTCTGCCCGCGCGCACAGGCTGTCCGGACGGACTACCATGCGCACGGACTGTCGTCCGCACGACCGGCTTGAAAGGTAGAAACACTTATGTGATTTCTAAATGCTACAACGAAAACTCCAAAGTACAAGCCATCATACACAAACACATCTTAGGAAGAAACAATCCACTTGAACGATTTATCCACACGAACAACTTGTCCGTACGGATAAGTCATCCGCACGCACAACTAATCCACACGGATCGCCATCCGCACGGATAGTCGTACGCACGGGTAGCTTATCCGGATGGATCACCATCCGCACGCATCACCACCCGCACGGATGGGTCATGCGCACGGATGACTTCTACTCACGGATAGCTGATCCGCACGATCAGCCATCCTCACCACTCTCACTTGTACTGTTTTACGCGCCACTTATCGTTACGTTATCGAATCTATTCAGGCTAACCGTACTCGCTGTAAAGCGCTCCCTTCAATCCACAATCGCAGTGAGTATACTCGAACCCTTTTTGCTTTAGCACTTTTGGGTGTTACATACGTTACAACTATTCAAACTACAACTATCACACTACTCAAGCTATTTTAACGCTAAACCATTAATGAATGTTATACGTGGCTTATGAATGCTTGTTTGTTATGTTTACACATGGAATGTTGTCTACCTGCCTTAGCAACGATAGTACTATAGTTTGGACTCAGCACCCGTTCACACGGGGGTTGTTAAGGATCTTTTACTTGCATGGATTACGGTGGTAATCATGTATTGCGAACTGCCTCGGGCAGTCAACCCGCAGTCATTGGTATCGATGGATCTATGTCGATAACTAACGTGCTTCATTTCACTATGTGTACGTGCTGGTTATGCGTAAACGAATTCGAACTCTATATGCTATTATCAAACTTGTATGCTCACCTTGACATTTTATGTATTGACATTATTTTAACGTATGTGACAGGTGCTTAGGATGCATATGTGGTAGGAAAGGGAAGCTAGAATAAAGCTTTAGAGCCCAACAAATAGTTGTCTGTAGATAACTTAGTAGTGGTCTCTAGAAGCAGATAAACAATTGCTACATATTTAAATCTGAGTTGTCGGAACAGAATATTTGTTTTGATGTTGTCTGTAATAACTTGTTTGACTATTTATGTTACGGTATGGGACGTGATGCTTTAATTAAATGGTGATGATAGTTGTTATGGAAACTTCTGAACAATCTGTTTCGCTCAGTGTCACGCCCCGATGATTCCGCCATCGGTTGGGATGACAGACAAGAATGCCCATCCTCTGCCACGTTGGTTTAGATCCGAATCGTGATAAGGAGCTCGTAGTAGATTTTTCAAATCCATCTTCATCCATGTTTCAAATTGAGACTCCTTGGAGTAGTATTCTCTATGTCCATTCTCCCTTATCACCAACCACGTCTGCTTATCATGATCATACCTCCAACTTGTAATCCTAGATTTGTTCCTAACTTTGTCATAGTGACTCTTACCCAATTCTGTTACAATATAAATCTGATAGTGTTAGTTGAGGGTAGGCAATTGTAATAAGTGATAGTGGAGGGACAGTAATTGTAACATGTGTAAGAAGTAGTTAATGGTAGTTATAAAGATAACAACCCCAAGCTATGAAACTAAGCTTGATTTGGGTTTTCTTCTCTCTCTCTTGTGTGATTCTCTCATTACAAGCTAACAATTGGTATCAGAGCCAACCGATTCTCATCGGAGCTCATTGATTCTGGCTACCACCAGTTTCCGATCATCTTCTTCAGCGAGTTTTCTTCGAATTCCGTCATCAATTTGTCAATTCATTCGAATTCCTACTCATTTCCATTGATTCTTGGAGTGATCAATTGTTGATCATTCTATTCCATATCATTAATCAGTTGCCTGATTCTTGATTCCTGTTTTCTCATTTTTTCTTCCTTCATATCTGCAACTTTTTGTCATTCTAGTGATTCAGTAAGATGGCTACTCGAAACCAGGAAGTTGAACGTCCTGCAAAAGACATCAACCGAATAGATGCTTTTACAACACAAAATCAAGAAACACTAATGGGCTTGTTGGTGCATTCATCTGTCGTCTTCGTCTTATGTCGAGTCTTGGGTTCGTTGCGGTTTTTGTTCAAACATGATGTCATGATGACATCATCAAGATGACATCATCGATGACATCATTTCACAAGAGACAAAACAGTTTATGATTTCAGGAGGCTTTCGCTTGAGAATGTAATATTATATTCCATAGGCTTTCGCTTGAAGACAATTTAATGAGGGTTTCGCTTGAACATATATTGTGTCATGTTCAAGCGAAAGGGTCTTGATAAGGTCTCGCTTGAGACTGGTTCAAGCGAACTAGTACTACTATAAATAGGCTAGTGGTGATTTCATTTGTAACAGTTCTGAAATTCCATACCGAGGTGCTGCCGGTGTGAAGACTGATTGTAAACGATATTATATCAATATAATCAGTAGTTAAAGTGATAAGCAAGCCGTTTCATCATCAGTTTCTTATTTTCCGCATCTGAAACTGATAAATCTCTTCTGAACGACTCGTTCGGGTCGCAAACCGATCCTACAATTGGTATCAGAGCTCAGGAGGAAGAGATTTCGCCAAAACAGCTCGTTTTTGTCACTTTTTCTGATTTTCTACACCTTCTTTCAAAATCGAACAAATTTTTACGGTTAAAATTGGATCAAACTTTCATATAGTGTGCGTAAACATGTATTAACAAATCCTGTAAAGTTTCAGATCTAAAATCGGCTTAAAAAGGGGTTAAAATCATCTGCTCGCTTGAATATGGTTCGTATTTGCTAACATCATACCCTTTCGCTTGAAAATTTGACATTGAAACCGAGGCTTTTGCTTGAAATCAGCAGTTTGTTTGAAATACGTATGGCTTTCGCTTGAAATACGTGTTGATCTTGCTGACATCATAAACCTCTCGCTTGAACTGATCGCTTGAGGGCGTACATCGTTTTGTGTGAAACATTAAACAAGGTGGTCAGTTTAGTAGGGATAAGAAATCATGTGTCGTGTGTTAGTTTACACGAGTTGATCAGAACAAAAGTCATGTGATATTAGTGTTTGTGCTTTGAGTAGTGTGAACTGATTGAAAGTTCTCGAATATTTAGAATCATTAAATGAGGTAGTCAGATTTGCATGTGAATATATAAAGTGGTCGGCTAAGTGGTTGTGTGTCAGACATTACATGTGAAAAATTAATATGTTGCTTGTGAATTAAAAAGTATCACGTGAAGCCATATAGAGGTCCAATGAACTTATCTTGTAATAACCAAAATTACATGTGACTGCCATTTGCTTTGAGAATCGTTTAATTGTTGAAAGTTGTGATTGCATGTGATTATTATTAAAAATTGTCGGCAAATGAATTGATAAGTGTTTGGTCACGTGATATTCAGATTGGTATTAAGTTTTTTTTGTCAAGTTCTTGATTAAAGTGACTGTGCATGTGATTGTTAATTGTGTTGGTTCTATATTTGTTTGTGTGATTTGCGTGTGACAAGGTAGGCCAAGTTTAAATCATTCTAAGCCCAATTACGGCCCAATTATAGTTGAATATAACAAATCGTTGTCAGCTTAGTATTTTCGAGTGATTGAACCAATTTTGAACAGTCCAAGTTATCACGTGGTTCATTTACTTCTCGGCCCAATCATTGTTTAGTGCAACTCACTTTATACTCGGAAAAATTGAAAGTGTGTTTTGAGTGAAATTTGTCGGGATTATTTGAAAAATGGAAATGATGTTTGATGAGATGGAAAATCATGATCTTGAAAGATTAAATGATTGGTACATGGGGTATTTGGACGATAGTTATAGAAATGTGAAAAAGGATGGTTGGGTCAAAAGGTTTAAATATTTTGTATGTTTGAAAAATGAAAGATTGGAAGATCTAGAAAATCGATATGAAGTTTTACTTGGTTACTTAAAAGATCATGAGATATTTCTATCAGATGCTGAAAAGATAGAAAAGTTTGCCGATGCATTACCGATTGAATGGAGTGAATGTTTGAAAATTTTGAAAAATGATTCAAATTTTTCAAAATTACGTCTAAAAAGATTCATCAGCATACTTAAAACTCATCAATTTGAAAATGGAAAGAAAAGGAAAGAAATGATAAAGGTCTTAGAAAATCAATTGATGAATATGGGATTAGATGTGATTGATGAGATGAACAAAAGGATTGTTGAATGTGTTAGGGCAAAATATGTGATGAAATACGATATCAAGAGAGGTTGTTATATTGATGAGTATGCAAATCCTCTTGATTTCGTTAAAATCTTTTGTGCAGGTACATTCAGGGCAAAAGAAGAAGGAGTGTCAATGAAAGAAGAATCTGAGAAGATTGGAACTTCAAATTTTGAATCAGAATGCTCCAAGTGTAACAACTTTAAGACTAACAATGACAAACTCTTGAAGGATGCAGAAAGTTTGAAATTGGAAGTCGAGAAGTTGAAAGACGAGAAACAAGCTGATATTAAACAGATTCTTATGTTTCGGGAAGTTTGTGAGAAACTGAAAGTTGAAAATGACAAACTGTTAAGTAATTTGAACAGTTTGACATTGGAAAACCAGAAGTTGAAAGAAAATGGAAAATTCTATGAAGAAAGAATCAAAACTTTTGAAAATGAAAAATTAAAATTGGGAAAAGAATTTCAAAGTCAAATCAAAATTCTTGAAGATGGGAGAAATGTTTTTAGTCAAAACAACATCGAAAAGCAAAAAATGATAAATTCCGATCTTCAGAAAATTATCAAACTTGAAAAAGAATGTGAATGTGCTCAAAAGAAAATCAAAGAGTTAGAAGAAAAGGAGTCGAATTCAGAAAATGAAGATTTCTGGATAAAGCTTGTAGGATCGGATTCCGACCCGAACGAGTCGTTTGGAAGAGTTCTAATTCGTTTCAGAGGCGGAAACTAAGAAACGAACGTGTAAACAGCTTGATATTCACTTTAACCCTCTTTTATATTGATATTACAACCTTTACAATCAGAAGAGAAACCGGCAGCACCTCGGTACACTTGGCAACAACTGTTACAAAAGGACAACACACTAACCTATTTATAGAACACTAGGTTTCGCTTGGAAGATCCTCAAGCGAAATCTACTTATAATATTTGAAGCGAAATCTTTCAATGAGTTTTGTCTTCAAGCGAGATCTCATGCAAACGTAAATATGTAATATGATGTCATTGATGATGTCATCTAGATGATGTCATCATGACATCATGTCTTGATTAGCTCCGCACCGAACCCGAGACTCGATATAAGACGAAGACGACAGATGAATGCACCAACAGACTCCCCCTCAGATGTTGACGAGTCTTAAGTGTCGAGTCTCCGCATCTTCAGTCTTTATCAGTCTTTGTGCTTCACTCTTTCTATCAGCATCAACAGACTCCCCCTTGCAATGTGCTGGCATTCCTTTAGTTCTTCAGCATCATCTGCTTCAGGATCGTTGTCTGACTTTCACAATTTTGGCTTTTCAGAATCATCACTTCTCAAACTTTAACCTGCATAAACTCTACCTCACAATAAATTTTACAATTTACACATTTCAAACATATAAACTTTCACTAATTCAAACTCTTCTCTAAAAACCTAATCAAAATGATCTTTCAATTTGATGAACCTCTTGAAGTTTTGACAAAAATAATCAGTTTTAAACACAAACTCCCCCTCAAATCATACTCATCATGTTTAGCACTCGGAACTTTGAAAATCAGCTTTCCAACATCAGTTGCCGAAAATCTTTTTGTATTTTTTAAAATTTATGCTAAAACACACTAAAAATCTTTTTGAAATTTTTGAATAGAATGAAATGCAGTAAAGAAATATTTACAGACAATATTTTTGTGAGTTTGTGCAAGAAGATCATATCAGTTTTTGAGACATATCACTAACACCGTTAAGCTTCATTTCATATTAAGTTCTAAACAATTCACCTAGATTGTCAGTATGTTTGTCCACTTAAATTTTCACACGAAGTTCAATTGATCCGAGATACAATGTTAATGTTTTAAGCAACTTAAACTTATCCGTGTGTCCCACTACTTGAATATACTCCCGTATCCAGATCCCAATATTCAGTCTTACAGGTGAGTATACCACAGATGATATCTGTAAGGGGAATAAATTATAGTACGAGGGTCGTGAGAGCTCAGGTCGATACTCCCGTATACGCAGAGAGATGACGGCTTCGACTTTTGGTGTGTCCCCTTTAGAGGATCTTTTGCATTACAACAGCAGCGACTATCAATTTTATTGTTTCATCAGCTTGCTGAGGGCGATGCTATGTTTCAAGCATTTGCAGAAAGCATTATCCGGGGACTAGGTCAGAAATTTCTTTCAGCAGAAGTCCCGGGATAATACCCCAGATATCACTGAGCATAAAGACCTAGTATCTCAGAATAAGGGACCTTTCAAACAAGATTTCAGGGGTTACCTATATATCCAAGTTTGTGTTAACCCACAGAACAAGCAAGTTTGAAATTTAGGTTTATATCTCGTCACAATCTACTAAATGTGTAAAAACCTACTGACACATCATCAGTGAGACCGTTTATCACTTTTTTATCTTACCAAATCTTTAGCATGTTGTGATCGTCCACTGATGTACTATCATTTCCTCTTTTATGCAACAAAAACTCATTTTTCATTTTATCATGTTTTTGGCTTTTTCAAATTTTCAAATGTTTTTGGATTTTCTAAAAATTCTTACTCCCCCTAAAATGCAAACACATTTTAGAAAAATTGAAAACAAACTGTACACAAACATGACAACCGATATTAAATTGCTTCAATTCGCCATCCACTTGGCATAAACAATCAGAACTCCCCCTCACAACAAACTATTTTCCCATTATGATCTCAAAACACTTAAGTTTGTTTTAATCAAATGGTTGTTCCGGAAAATAAGTTTTGTTGATTTTACCACTTGTAAAATTGGGGTTTGGTTCATCACCTTGTCTATCAACCATTTGTAGAAAATCAGATACAACTTAATGTCCCTGATTTACCACTTGTAACCATCACAAACATACAACTCAAACCTGTTTTTCAACCAATTTACCATCTTTTGATTGAATTCTCAAGGTGCCGATTCCTACTCCTCGCTTACATACCTGGGAGTTCCGGCAATTCCTGCAAAACTTCTCAAAAACACATTATACAAACATGATAAAAACAATGAAAGATGCCGATTCATGATCCACGATTACCAACTTGGGATCTCCGGCAAGTCCACAGACTTACTGTTCATAGTATGAACCATCCCAGTCACAAACCAGGGATGGTTCAACTTTATCTTTCTTCGTCTTCTTCTCATAGAACTCTTTAACCCCTTTGACTTTTCGATCAATCATTTTACCAAAAATGTGTTTCACAGTGGGGTTAAAGGCTTTTTCAACATCAAAAACCTTGTTATCATCATAAAATTGGTTTGATATCTCAACTTTACCAATTTTCTTCTTAAAATTTTCAGCCCGAAGTAATGGAAAATTATCATCATTCACACTCGGTATTGAGTTATCACCTTTTACCTCAACCTGTGGCTCCTCTGATTTTATGGAATCAGATTCATCGCCAGAAGATAGCTCCTCTGATTTCAACCTATCAGAATCATCGCTAGAACTATCAACAGACTTCTTAACAACCCATTTCTGGTTGTCAAGATTTCCTCTTTTCTTGTAAAACCTGTTTGAACTTTCACCAATTTCAAAAGTAGAATTTTTGAAAAGTTTGGTTCGGTCAATTGGCGGTTCAAACACAACTTCTTTTTCTTTCTGTTTACGAGAAACTCCCTGTTTTAATGGTATTGCCTTAAAACAATCTCTGGCAATATGTCCAACAGTGTTGCATTGGAAACAGGTTCTCGTATCTTTCCTTTGTCCAGCAAACTTCATCTCTTCTTGCTTCGTTGCAAGAAACTCACTATTTGACTGCCTCCAAAACTTTTTCTTTTCTTCCTCATCTCTTGATGTACCTGAAACAAATGTCATCTTTGCTTTAAAATCACGAACATATGTTTCATTTTTCTGTTTTTCTGTTGGAATAAAACCAAGACCTTTCTTTTTGAAATTACGGTTAGGGTTTGGTTTCTTATGAAATCCAGAACCAGAACTGTAACCTTTTTTCTTGTTTAGTCTTTGTTGTACTCTTGAGGTGTATTTTTTAGGTTTATCAATAAAGTTTACATCTTTTAATTCAGAAATATTGATTTCCGTTAGTTTGAAAATCTTTTTGATCATCTCAGTTTTTACACCTCTTAGTGGAAATTCCTCATCAGAATATAATTTGTCAGAATCATTCAATGTATATGCAACTTTGAATGTTTCGTCACTCAAATTAGATTTTGATAACAGGAATTCTTTGTTGTAAACCCTTTTAACTGAAGAATTTTGACTGTTGACCGTCGAACTCGAACTTTCAGAACCAGACTTTGACTCTGACTCTGACTTTGACTCCTCAGTTTCATCTTTATCTAACACCTGATCGACGACTTTCTTAATTAACTCGGACTCATGATCAGTGTCAGATGATGTAAACACGACATCAATATTTTCTGGCAAATTGACTGACGACTCCGACTCCCATTGTAAATTTGTTGCTTTTTCGACTCTTTCCTGATTTGGATTCCTGGGCAAATATCCATTTTCTAGCGGGGGTGGACATTGTTATAACTGACTTCTTGTTTCTTACCAGAATCCTTCTTGTCAGTCTTTTTCTTTGTATCATTCTTCTTCTTGTTCTTCTTTTCTGAAGTCTTTTCTGGAGTCTTTTCTTCAATCACTTTTCCATCATCCTTCTTTTCTTCAGTTACTTCATCTTCTTCAAATGCCTTCATACCTTCAACAGTTGGATAAATCCTGTCAATGACATAAGAAGTACATGAGTAACTTTTCAACAAACGATTAACTCTTTCAGTCTCAATTCTTTGCAATTCCAACTTTTGTTCTAGCACAGCACACTTCTCAATGTAGTTGTTCACCACTTTTTGCTTCGTCATAAAAGCTCCTTGAAGTGTTTTCATCGATGTTGCTTGTTCTTCACTAGTTAAATTGTATTGGTTCATTGCTTTGTTCAGTACATCATAAGATTCCTTCAAACTATTCAAGTTATAGATCAATGTACTGTTCTGCTTCTTCACAGCTTCACAGTTTTCACACTTCACTGGAATCTTCTTTGCATCAACTTCATCTTCAACTTTGAACTTTGCAACTTCAACTTTTACTTTCCTTTTGATTACTGGAATTTCTTCGTCATCACTGCTCACTGGAGTCTTGATCTTTTTCTTCTTCTTTTTAACCTTTTCATCTTCACTATCACTTTCAGCAAGCAGTTTCATATCAGCATCAAATTTTCTCGCCCAATACTCAGTATCATCATCACTGTCCTCTTCAACTCGGGCTACAAAAACTTTGTGAGCTGTATCTTGATTAGGAACATAATCATCCCAAGTAAAATTTTCCCAACTAAATCCTTCAGGTAACTTTTCGTCATCTTGATCTATTATCAAAGCACTACCATTAACTCTCTTTAAAGAATCTTGATTCACTGCACACGCTCTCTTTCCAGAATCTTCAATCACATCCCTTCCATGTGCAGTTTGTGCTTGATGTTGTCGTTGTTGAGATGGTTGCTGAGCAACTTGATGGTAGATGGCCTTTCGATAGTAATCATTGTTGTTGTTAAACGGATTTTGAGCTCCACTTGCTTCGCGGTTTTTGCACTCCCTCTTGAAGTGTCCTTTCTCCCTGCAACGAAAACAAGTGACTTTAGATTTATCAAAACCTAAAGTAGAATTACCAGCCTCACGAAGATCATCTCTTCCAGTGATTTGCTTGAATTTCTCAGCTCTCCTCAACACGCTGGCTAAGCACCATTTTATGTCCATCAGTTCCATCTCTTCAGCATCGATCTGGTCGTAATCTTCCTTTGTCAGCATTGGATTCCCGATTCGACCTGCAACAAAACTACCATAAGATTCAAGAACAGTTCCCAATAAAGACATGTGACTCTTAGCAATTTCTGCTGAATATTCTTCATCATTTTCCAAATTCAGTACAATGTTGCACTGAAATTTCTTGCCATTCTTTGTTGTTGAAATGTTCGGGTCAAAAGACGGAAATGATGTGAAACTTGTTTTGCTGTTTGATCCTGATGATGAACTTCCAGAATCATTCTTGGCGTTGTAAGCAGTTTCTATTTTTGGAGATAGATTTGTAGACTTCTCATTCACCCCTGCTTTGTAATACAACCCAATATCCTGTTCACCATCGAAATCTTTCATCCGAATAATCTTTCTCTGCTCCATCTCCTGAGCTTCAATCTTTTCGATAAACTTGCTCAGTGTCAAATCTTTAAAACCTTTCTTGTTTCTTAGCATCATGAGATAAGTACCCCATGTTTCATGTGGTAACGCATCTGATAATTTTTCAATCAATTCCTCATTGTCTTTAATGATCTTCAATCGTTTCATATTTGCCAACAGATTGCAGTATCTCTCAATTATTTGCTTAGTGTCCTCATTTTTCAATCTTCGAAACAAATCAAACTCTTTTTTTAGTAAAGACTTCTTGTTCTTGACCATTTCCTCACTGCCTTGAAACTTAGACCGTAAAGCTTTCCAAATTGAATATGAAGTTCCATTATGTTGCAATAGAACCAAAATATCTTCTTTCACAGCTTGTTGCAATAAACTCAGCATCATTTTCTCATCTTTGTATTTTTTTCTAGCATCAGCAGTCAGATCTTTAATCGGAACCACTTCTTCATCATCATTCATCGGTCGAACATATTTTGTCTCAACACATTCCCATGCATCAAGATAATTTGCCTGTACCCAGTTTTCAAACTTTTCTTCCCAACTCTTGTACTCCTCGATGTTCATGAGTTTCGGAGGTTTTTGCATCGTTCCCGTTTCGTTTTCCATCATCGTGTTCTGTGCCATAGTGATCGAGGAAACCGGAGTAGCGAATGCGTTGTAAAAATCTTCGTCCATGTTTCGGTTTTTCAACTAAACTGTATCACCTTGTGAAAATACCTGTCGAATACCTGTCGAACAGAACAAACAACAATCAGTTTAAAGACTTATCAATTAACTGAAACAGACTAGTACTCGAACTGATGATTTTCTGTGCGGACAGAACGTTGACCAACTGTGCGGACTTCTAGGACCCGAATCGAATTCAAGTGACTTGACTTTTTGAAATCTTTGAACTTCAAACCGTACAAACTGACAGAAATCACGACTCCAAACACGTGACCTGACAATCCGAATCAACACTACCAAAAGAATTGAAAACCTTTCTCACAAATAGACAATAAACCTCAGATAAATCGATGAACTATCACAAATCATGAGAATCACATGCAAACTGTACTAATATTCAGCCGACAAAATGATATATGTATCACACAATTCAAAGCACATTTACACAGTTCACTCTATTCAATGTTCAAACACATACGCATGAACTGACAAACTATTCACAATTCACGTGTTTAGTTTAATGAGCCGTCAAATTTTAATCCATGAATTAACACATGTAAGATTTCTTTTGACCAAAAAGTATAACAAGCTGACAATTCAAGTAATATCTAATTCATTAATGATGCACATGGCTGACACATTGGAATCACAAACCTTTTTATACTCAAGTTATCATGTAATCACACATGCAGATCATCGATAAACACAATTGTTCACATGCGATGAAGTGTCATATCACATTTATCAACAACACATTAACACAATTTCCAATACATGCTGACAACCTTTAAATGTTCACGAGTACCAACACAGATCTGATTTCAAGCGAGATTTTCTATGTCATTATAATTCAAGCGAAATCTCAATATATCTATTTCGCTTCAACTTTTTCAGGCTAAATCAGAATATTTCAAGCGACACATTCAATTTCGCTTCAAACTCAAATGAAATTATCAAGTAAACTCAAGCGAACCAGCATGACATCATCATTATCGGTCTGTTTTTTATCTGATTGAATGTGTAAATGATCGAATTAGATTCTGAAACTTTCAAGGGTTTGTTAAAATGTATTTTCGCACAATATGTGAAAGTTTGAACCGATTTGAACCGTAAAAAGTTGATTAATTTTGAAAGAAGGTGTAGAAAATCAGAAAAAATGACAAAAACGAGCTGTTTTGGCGAGATCTCTTCCTCCTGAGCTCTGATACCAATTGTAGGATCGGATTCCGACCCGAACGAGTCGTTTGGAAGAGTTCTAATTCGTTTCAGAGGCGGAAACTAAGAAACGAACGTGTAAACAGCTTGATATTCACTTTAACCCTCTTTTATATTGATATTACAACCTTTACAATCAGAAGAGAAACCGGCAGCACCTCGGTACACTTGGCAACAACTGTTACAAAATGACAACACACTAACCTATTTATAGAACACTAGGTTTCGCTTGGAAGATCCTCAAGCGAAATCTACTTATAATATTTGAAGCGAAATCTTTCAATGAGTTTTGTCTTCAAGCGAGATCTCATGCAAACGTAAATATGTAATATGATGTCATTGATGATGTCATCTAGATGATGTCATCATGACATCATGTCTTGATTAGCTCCGCACCGAACCCGAGACTCGATATAAGACGAAGACGACAGATGAATGCACCAACAAAGCTTGAGAACAAAAATCTGAAAGCAAATGAGACAAAATTTCAAGAACAGATAAATGTTTTGGAAAATGAAAAGTCTGTTCTTGAAAACATGAAGAATGAAAATGAAAAGACAATTAAGTCTCATTTTGAAAGAATCTCTCAGCTTGAAAATGAAACTAAGAATTCAAGAAACAAGATTGATGAACTTGAAAGGAAATTGAAAGGTTTTGTGACTTCATCAGATAGTTTGAATTTTCCTTGTCCAAAACCGATCAATTCTGTTCCAATAAGTGACAATGTCACAAACTTTGACAATGTCAAAGTTGAAGATTGTGATGAGAAAACTGATGATGATGATGAGAAAAAGAAAACATTTTTGAAATTAAAAGAAATGTTTAAAGAAACTGTTATATATTCTACTGAAAAAGGTGAATGCTCATCGCAAAAACCTGTAAAGAAGAATGTGGAACAAAAACAAAAAGATAAAAAACAAAAAAATCTTCAAAAAGAAAATAAAAGCTCATCAGTTCTATCATCCAATCGTGATAAAAAATTACAAAAATTGGAAAATCAAAACTCTAAAATAGTTGGTAATAAGTGGTGCAGGTTTGACCACAGTGCTCAAAAGCCAAATCCAGCAAACAAGAGGAGCAAGGATTATCACCAAGCCAAACAGTGCTATGATCTGAATGTTTGGACTAAAAATGGTGATTGGTACGATAACAGAGTGTGTTACCGATGTGGTTATCAAGGACACATTGCTGTTAACTGCCAAGGTTGGAGTTATGAAACGAGAAGATGCTTTAACTGCAACATCAAAGGTCACATTGCCAGAGATTGCCCAAGGAGATCAAATGAAAGATTGAGGGTTAATTCTCAGAAGATGGCAAAGAAATTAGTCAATGTCATGCCCAAAGAACAGAAGGTTCAAGAACCTAAAGTTCAAGAAACGAAAGTGAAACTTTCTCAGGGGCAGAAAGACAGACTGAGGAAGAAGAGGAAGAAGGCCAGAGAGTATCTGGAGAAGATTTTGTCCTCGGGTTCATCTGTTGGTAAAAATAAGAGTTCTGATGAATCGACTTCCTCGATTGCAAAGTCAAGCAAGACGAATTCATCAGATACAAATCTGAGGACGAAAGAAGAAAAGAAAAAGAAGAAAATGGTCGGCGATGAATCTGACATGTTAAAGTCAGACAAGCCACCTTCAGGCGATGAATCTGACATGTCGAAGTCAGACAACCCATGTGCAGGCAATGATTCTGGTTCGTTAAAGCCAGAGGAGCCATTGGTTGAGGTAAAATTGGAGAATTCAGGTTTAACAATGGATGATGAAAATTTTCCACCATTGTTGAACAAGAATTCAAAATCACCCAAGGATTGTCAGGCTTGGGTGAATCTGTTCAAATAGAAAAACCTGACTTGCCGGAGTTCCCAGGTTGGTAAGCGTGGAACATGAATCGGCACATTTCTTGAGAAATTCACGAAAGTGATTTCGATTTAAAAGTGGTAAATCAGGGACATTAAGTTGTACTTGATTTTCTACAAGTGGTATTGTTGTTTAAATCGGAAATGTTAAACTTTTACAAGTGGTTAAAGAAAACAAGGTGATGAATGATCCCCATGTTTGAGAAATGACTTACAAAACTAATTTTCCGGAAAAACCATTTTGATTAAAACAAACTTAAGTGTTTTGAAATCATCATGGGAAAATGTTTTGTTGTCAGGGGGAGTTCTGATTGTTCAAGCCAAGTGAATGAAGAATTGAAGTGATTCTCATCATGTTGTCACATTTCTTGTACAGCTTGTTTTCAAATTTTCCCAGAAAATCAAAAAATTGAAACATATTTTGATTTTAGGGGGAGTAAAAATTTTAAAAAAATTTGAAAATTTGAAAATGTCAAAAACATTGAAAAATTCAAAATGAGTTTTGTTGTCAAAAAGAGGAAATGATAGTAGATCAGTTGGACTGTCACAGCATGCTAAAGATCTGGAAAGTTAAAATGTGATAAACGGTCTCACTAAAGATGTGACGGTAGACTCAGCTAGACTAGTAGATTTGCGAGAACGATACAAACCTAAATGAAAAAGCCTAGTTCTAGTGGGAAACATGGTCGAAAGCATAGTACTTAGTTTTGTCCTTCTTGACTATGTGCCTACTCAGTAATCGCTGATTGTCGAAAGACATAAAACTGGTTAAGTTTGTGAACTTTCACAACTTTGCTGAAAAGTCACTGTGATTGTGCATTTTATTTTGCAAAGATTTAAACTTG
Source organism: Helianthus tuberosus (assembly GCA_030545235.1). Classification (NCBI taxonomy): domain Eukaryota; kingdom Viridiplantae; phylum Streptophyta; class Magnoliopsida; order Asterales; family Asteraceae; genus Helianthus; species Helianthus tuberosus. The sequence goes on from CM060445.1 coordinate 60,503,100, forward strand.
TTTTATTTCTTTATTTTGTTTAAGCATCGGATATCCTCTGCGTATACGTGAGTATCGACCTGGATGTTGTTGCCTAAACGTTCTGCTTTATTTTCTTTGGTGTTTCGTTTAAGCTTTGGACCTCCTCTGCGTATACGGGAGTATCGACCTGGTGGTTAAAGCCTAAACAACTTCAACTTGTTTTATTTTTCTTATTTTGTTTAAACATTGGACTTTCTCTGCGTATACGGAAGTATCGACCTGATTGTTAATGTTTAAACATTCTGCTTTGTTTTCGCACAAATCACAGTTGATAAAAGTTTAAAGGCATTACTTGAGTTAGTGTATTGCATGATGAGGGGATATGCTGAGATCGTGGGGTCCATAAGAACTTAGTGCGAAATTAATATACCTTAACGTATCGGTAAGCATTTCGAAAGTTTTTAGATTGAGTTTAAGTGGACAAAAATATCGTCAATCAACGTGAATCGTTTAGAACTTAAAATGTTTAAAGTTTAACGGTGTTGGTGATTTGTCTCAAAAACTGATATGATCCTCTTGCACAAACTCATAAAAATATTGTCTGTAAATATTTCTTTACTGTATTTCATTCTATTCAAAAATCCAAAAAGATTTTAGTGTGTTTTAGCATAAATTTTGAAAAATTGAAACAGATTTTCGACAACTGATGTTGGAAAGTTGATATTCAAAATTCCAAGTGCTGAACATAATGAACTGGTTTGGGAGTGAGTGTACTGAATTGAAAAATTTTGATTTAAGAAAGAAATTGAGTTTTAGTTAATCAGGGTCATTAATTTGAACTTGATGTAACTATTTCCAGTAAGTTTTTCTTATTGTTTTAAGTAAAAACTTATGTTTTTTATGAGAAAATGTGTGCAGGATATGAGCTTAAACAGAGATAAAGCCAGAGATTGATCTCTAGGTGATAGCTAATTCCAGATAGCGATCCCATCATGATGAGAGGGGGAGTCTGACGATGTTAGAGCCAAAGAGAAGATCCTGGTATATGCTAAGAAAGAAAAAAGACCGATAAAGAATGAAGATTGAGAATACTCGACATTTAAGACTCGTCAACATCTGAGGGGGAGTCTGTTGGTGCATTCATCTGTCGTCTTCATCTTATGTCGAGTCTTGGGTTCGTTGCGGTTTTTGTTCAAACATGATGTCATGATGACATCATCAAGATGACATCATCGATGACATCATTTCACAAGAGACAAAACAGTTTATGATTTCAGGAGGCTTTCGCTTGAGAATGTAATATTATATTCCATAGGCTTTCGCTTGAAGACAATTTAATGAGGGTTTCGCTTGAACATATATTGTGTCATGTTCAAGCGAAAGGGTCTTGATAAGGTCTCGCTTGAGACTGGTTCAAGCGAACTAGTACTACTATAAATAGGCTAGTGGTGATTTCATTTGTAACAGTTCTGAAATTCCATACCGAGGTGCTGCCGGTGTGAAGACTGATTGTAAACGATATTATATCAATATAATCAGTAGTTAAAGTGATAAGCAAGCCGTTTCATCATCAGTTTCTTATTTTCCGCATCTGAAACTGATAAATCTCTTCTGAACGACTCGTTCGGGTCGCAAACCGATCCTACAGGGCTTGAAAGCAGCTTTTGATCAGATGCAAGCAACATTTTCAAAAATGGAACAACAAGGCACTTTGATTCCAAGAAACGAGGGTGATAGGCTCAGCAGTAATCGCTTAACAAAAGTGGAATTTCCCAAGTTTAATGGTGATGATGTTGAAGGGTGGATGTATAAGTGTGAACACTTCTTTTCAATAGATGATACCCCTGAAAGGTACAAAGTTAGATATGCTGTTGTCCATCTAGAGGGTAGAGCCTTGCAATGGCATCAAGGGTTTATGAAATCCTCTGGGAAACATATATGTGATGTGACTTGGGATGAGTATACAAGAAATGCATCCACTAGATTTGCTGCAACACTAATAGAGGATGCTATGGGTGCACTCAAGGCATTAATCCAAACTGGTGAACTAGAAGATTACTGTGATGAATTTGACCTACTTTTGAATAAGGTAACATTACCTGATGAGTATACAATTAGTTTGTTCATTGAAGGGCTGAAACCTGAAATTAAGTGTCATGTCAAAATGTTTAAACCTAAAACATTGAGGGAGACATATTCTTTGGCAAGATTGCAGAATCAGTCAAATAAGACCTTGGGTTTGGGTAGTATGAGTAACACAGGTTCCACCAGTTACAAATACAATTCCCAATCCACAAGAACTAATAATTTGACAAATATTGGCAAACAGCCTGTGCTAGCCACTCCTATCAATTCTGTACCATCAAATTCAATCGTTCCCAAGAAAGTTACAAATAAATACATGGATGAAAAAAGGGCAAAGGGAGAATGTTTTTATTGTAATGAAAAGTATGTAGCAGGGCATAGCAGAGTGTGCAAAGGCAAGAAACAGTTGTTTTTAGTGGAAGTGGATGAATATCCTGAGGATGAAGAATTGGAAGGATTGGAGGAAGTGTCTTCTATGCAGGGTGATCCACAGATTTCCTTAAATGCCCTTATGGGTATCCCTTCCTACTCCACTATGCAAGTGGTGGGCACAATTGGTACCAAGCAACTGTATATTTTGTTGGACAGTGGGTCTACCCACAACTTTATGAGCAGTGCTTTGGCCCAAAAGTTAAGGTGTCCAGTCAAACAAATTAATAATGTACAAGTCACTGTAGCTGATGGTAATAAAGTGGAATGTGTAAATGTCTGTAAGGACTTTCAATGGGTCATGCAGGGCAACTGGTTTACTGCTGATATGCTGGTAATTGATCTCAATAACTATGATATTGTATTGGGCATTCAGTGGTTAGAAACTTTGAATGACATTATATGGAATTTCAAAAACTTGACTATGAAATTTAGTGTGGCTGGTCAAGAATTTGAACTCAGGGGAACTAAGAAGCAAGGGGTGAGTTTGTGTTCAATGGAGAAAATAGCAATGATGATCAAATCTCAAGTGAAAGTTTCTCAGGCTCAGTTGTTTACCATTCAAGATTCAACAACTAAAGATTGCATGTATCAACCAATCATTGGTGATACTCAAGAAAAGGCTAATCTAGACATATTGTTACAAGAATATGAGGACATCTTTGAAGTTCCTCAGGGTTTACCTCCTTCAAGACCTTTTGATCACAAAATTGTATTAAAAGATGACAAAGTGAACCTGAATTTGAAGCCCTATAGATATCCTGGTGCCCAAAAGGATATCATTGAACAAATGACACAAGAATTGTTAGATTCAGGTGTGATAAGACACAGCAGCAGCTCTTTTGTTGCACCAGTAGTCCTTGTCAAAAAGAAAGATGGATCTTGGAGAATGTGTGTGGACTACAAAAGGTTGAATGAAGCAACTGTTAAGGATGTTTTTCCTATTCCTCTGATTGAAGAACTTCTGGATGAGTTACAAGGAGCTAGCATATTTTCTAAACTTGACCAGAGGTCTGGATATCATCAGGTGAGGATGTATGAGCCTGACATCTATAAAACTGCATTTAAGACTCACTAGGGCCATTTTGAGTTTCTAGTATTACCCTTTGGCCTTACTAATGCACCAGCCACATTCCAATCTTTGATGAATGCCACATTCAAGGATGTTTTAAGGAAATGTGCATTAGTTTTTGTTTTATGACATTTTGGTGTACAGTGGTACATGGCAGCAACACCTGTTGGACCTTAAATCTGTGTTACAACTTATGAGGGTTAATGCTCTTAAGGCTAAAAAGTCTAAATGCTCATTTGGTGGTGGGAAAGTGGAATATTTAGGCCACATCATTACTAAAGAAGGTGTTTCTACTGATCCTAACAAGCTCAAAGCAGTTCAAGAATGGCCTATTCCAACCACTGTTAAACGGTTAAGGGGTTTTTTAGGACTAGCAGGGTATTACAGAAGATTCATTAAGAATTTTGGATCCTTAGCCAAACCTCTTACTGAATTATTAAAGAAAGACAGTTTTAGTTGGACCAATGAAGCTCAGTTAGCTTTTGACCAGCTCAAAGAGGCTCTTAGTACACCTCCTGTTCTAAAACTTCCTGATTTTTCAAAGAAATTCATTGTGGAAACTGATGCATCAGCAAAGGGGATCACATACTGATTAGATTTCTTCGTTGGATCTTTAACTTGAAAGTTTTCATCGAGAGGATTCATGTCTTAATTTTTCATGATCAGTATTTGTTTGTTACTTTGCTTCTTCGGTGGCAGCTTCCTTTTCTTTTCTGTGCAGCTTCAAGATACACATTTAAACCTGCTTCATGTTCAGCATCAGCCGCAGCTCTCTCTTCAGTTGTTCGATCTCGTTGTTCAACATTTATTGGATCATCATCTTCATCAGCAAACTCACATCCGAATTTCTTTTCTAACTTTGGCTTCAAATCAAAAACCACATTTATAGTTAATTTATTCTAATCCTAACTCAACTCAAACTCTATTTTAAATTAATAAAATAACTAACTAGATAAACACATATAAATATCCGTAATTTAAATATAAAAGCCCTAATAATAATTCACCAAAAATTATCCATAACCCATCTTAATATTTATCTCTGTAATTCAAGGTTATGTCTTCAACATGTGCATTAATCTTTTCGATGTCCTTTATTCCGATAAAGCTCCCAATTTCCAACAAAAGAATAACTTCCATATACACGTTCTTATGGTTTTGCTTTAGTCATAGCTTCTTAAGAAACATTAGTTGTTGCCCATAAACAATTTCAAAATTCGGAAGAAATCCTATGTGAATGGATCTCCAGCAACCTTAAAATTCTTCAAATTATCTAGTGTCTTCGCATACTTGTTCTCCCCTAAGTGATCTTCATAATCAAAATGGTGTAAAGCTTCAAGAATCAATAGACGAGTTTCTCCTATCCTCTTCAAACTTGTCATCACTGACATAACAATTGTTTTACTTCACCTAATACATCTCTTAGAATTCAAGACTACCTTGACCTCATCTTCATTGATTTCCATACTAGAGTCCTCTTAACAAATCAAATGACACATCTCTATCTTAACTTTATCATCCAATGTATTGATCGCATTGCCTGCTCACTCTTGCAAACTATTGTCAAATCCCTGTCACTCAACAGATCATGATCTGTAGGAAGCTTCGTGAATAGAACTACAAGAAGATTAAATAAAGAAATGGTAAGAGAAAGAGAGAGAGTTAAAAAAATTTAATGACTTAAGAAACTTAAAACAATAGAAATGGTAAGGATGGGACTAGTATGAACATTAAGATGATAATTTAAGCATCTTATAGTTAATTTAGAGAAGTAAAAATTATATCGCCAAGTTGATTTACATTGTGTTTCTACATGCTAATAGGAAAACAAAAAATGACTATTACACTAGATGCATGCGAAATTTTTAATGCTTTGACGATTGCAACTGAAAATTGCGGAAACGACACCTCAAGGCCATTAGAATGAGTGGGTTTAAATCTGATACATTAGGTTTATTTCACATTACACCGTATACACCCCAACAAGGGGAACCCTAGTCAACCTTCAAAGGTTCCAACTTGGATCTACTATAAATTAATGAAATGATAATAGTATTGTATAGATTTTTTAGCCTGATTGGCAGGCCCACTATGTTGGACAAGATGACACGGGAGAGATGTATCAATAAGTCAGGGAAATTGGCTTATGGTTGGGTTCATGTGAGTAAATTACAAGTTTTGTCCTTTATGTTTACATCAAATTTCAGGCGCTGTCCTTTAGCGCAAAAGTTGACAGTCGGTGTCCTTTATCTTTCAAAATCTTGCACGTTTTGTACTTTAGGCCAAACCCAGTTAGATTTTTTGGTTTAGTTTGATCATGTGCCTTGCACATGAGAGTATTTTTGTCATTTCATTATCCAGGGGCTATTGTGTAAAACAATTTATATTAGAAGGACTATTGTGTCAAATTTAAAAAATATAGATTAAAACAAAACATAAAATAATTTAAGCATGCAGACCTCAAGCTCAAACCCCTTTTCGTCACATTGTGTCATCAAACTCATCATTGTCTGAAAAAAAACAATCAGAAATTCATGTTAATGAACTTGCAAATTATAACATAAAAAAACACAGGCTTGTAAATACCACAGACAAATGAAATGAGAAATTATACAAAAATTTACAAAAGAAACTACATGTTGCATATCCGCCAACGACGTATTAGAAATTGAAGCTTCATTGCTTTCGATAATCTGTTTTTCCAATACCCTCATTTGCCTTCTTTTTTCTTCAATTTCTTTTTCCAAGTTTTCTATCTATCAAACATATATATATATATACTAGTCGTTTACCCGCGCGATGCGGCGGGAAACATATCACTTAGGTTGGTGATTTAGAGCTATGTACGGACGGTTCGGTTTTGAGCCATAACCAAAACCAAAACCAAATTCGCGATGCAACGGAAAACACGACACTTGTTAGTAATTCTAATGGTGTGCATGGGAAATTTCAGTTCAGTTGGGTGATAACTAAAATCACAGGTTTCTATTATGCCAATACAAGTTCTCCTTCATCTTGTTGCACTACTTCATCAGATATTGCTCCTCCTTGCCCTTGTTCAAGAATCCGCTTTATTTCTTCTGCATTTAGCGTCTTGTATTCCAGCAGTGCGTTTGCCAAAGTGTGCAATGACTTCTCATGTTGTAAAACAAAACCAGATTATTAACTAATTTATCTATGTAAACTGATGGAAACTTGATACACAAACCTTTTTAGGTAACGATTTCACGCGTTCATAAGCATCTTTTAGAAGTTTGACGACCTACAAAACATGAAAACTTGAGTAATGATCCTTAACTGTGCAAATTAAAAGCTTTAGAAACATACTTCTGCATCAATACGTGACTGCATCTCAGACCCTGGTCTCTCTTTTATATGAACTGGACCAATAACATCACTCATACCACAAGATGATACCTTTCAGACAGTACGATATACATACATAATTAGCATAACACGAAGAAAAAAACTGGGATCACATGAGATGAGTGAAATATCATATATTGAGCAAGTTCTGTAGCAGACGGCAATTTACGATGCGATGCTCATTTTCGGTTACATTATCATTTATCTCCGTGTATATTGTATAGTGCTTCTATATAGGAAACAAAGAAAATCTTGTACAAACGCATTTATGGTAGTTATAAAAAATAATAACTACATCAATTTATGATGGTACGTTATAAAAAAATATGAGTGCTTCTAAGCTCTAATGTTGATGTAAACCAACATATATGGTAGTTATAAAAAAAAATAATAACTACATCAATCTATAATATTGGTACTTGTAAGCTCTATTGTTGATGTAAACCACATGCCTCTCTAACTTTCATATAAATTTATAGCGGGTGTCTTTTCTCTCTTTCATCTTCACAACCCAACATTTTCCTCCCTTTTGCCCCTCTTACACCTTTTCTCTACGAGTTTCTCTATCATGGGTGCCCTATTGCTTGAAACGTCTAACTCTAATCATTCATTGAAAATTAAAATTATTACAACACGCTGATATTTCAATAGATCTGGAACACAAAACCACCACACACTAATGTAGCAAACTCAAAATACCATGAACATGTTTAAAAATTGAATGTCTTTAATTGCATAAAGTATATTCAATTTTTAATATCAATATATTGGCAGTAATCTACAAATATTTAATACCATGAACATGTTTAGAAATTGACTATCTTTAATTGTCTTCAATTATCAACATCAATTAAGCCCAAACTGGCAGATTAACATTTGTTGGTAGGGATGAGCAAATGGTACCGGGTACCGGTTCGAAACCGGTACCAAACCGACATTTACCATTTTCGGTATCGGTATTTACCGAATTTTACCCTTAGATACCGGTCCATACCGGTACTGAACCGTATCGGTACCCTTTTTTGGGATTTTCGGTACCGGTTGGTACCGAGCTCATCCCTATTTGTTGGTTTCTATAAATAAAAAAGCGCATCAAATAAGAATAAAAAATGACATGATTAAATGCAGCTCTAAATGCTTCCATCTGTCGTGTGAAACCAATCTTGATAGTGTATTCTTCCAAATTGTCCAAATTGTTTAAATCAACCCGTAAGAGAATCTTATAATAAACGCTAGAATAACATAAAGACATGACTATGATGTACAATATCATCGCCTGTTTTGAGAACAAAATTAGGATAGCCAGGAAGTGTGAAATCCAAGCAAATATCTTCAACCGGGTTCCCCTAAAACTTAAGTTGAGTATTTCCATCTGGTCATGTATAGACTCCAAGTATTGTTTCCGGAAAACAAGAGCTTGCAATTTTTGCAATGTCTTACCAAACTCTGCATCGAATAATGGAATGTCATGTAAATCAAGTTCATGTAATATAAAAGAGTTGCACGTCTCAAAACCAAAATATCAAAAAAGAAAGATTACTTAGTTTTGAAAGTGACAATTTCAACCAACTCGCTTGATTTAACTGAGATAAAGCATAGCTTGAACTGATCAATACAAGGAAATACCAACTCACCTGCTAGCCAATGACTCTACTAAACACGTAAGCAGGTGGTACAGTTGCAATAGCCAACCGAGATGCAACCATGTATGCACCCGAATCACCTCCTCTTAGCAACCAACCTTCGATTTAACAAGACTTTATTAGCCCAACAATAATGCTATTACATGTACCAAAACCACCTGTTTCAACCGGAACCCATTTGAGAAAATACACACGTACCAGATATGTCTCGATGGTAGCAAGTTCACGGGTGCTGCAACAAATGAATACATAAAGTGTTGGCGGTTTGTCAGACTGCCACCTATCTGCGTCATAAACGGGTCAGTTAAAAAAAAGAAAAAAATTGTCATAAACAGGTTAGTTTAAAAAAAAAAAATAATGTCATAAACGGATCAGTTATAGAAAATGTCATAATTATTGTTGGATATCAAAAACACATAATTACAAATTAATCATGCATCACGAACAAGAACATGGGATCGATTTGGATAAATTTGGTCTGTCAACGAAAGTCAACGCAGACCGTTTTAGATTATGAAATTGATCTACATATCCATGCAATTTTGCGCCTATTTATAGTCTGTGAAACGGTATGAACAAGGTAGTTATACCCATTCGTTTGGGGTACCAAAAAACTGTCATTAACCGCCAATTAATGGCCTTTGACTTTTGTCAAGTTTGACTTTCATTTTCTGCCTTGTGACCAATAACTAATCTAAATATATTAATATAATCAAATAATCTAAGTCTAGATTACATTCTAATTAATATATACTATATTTGTCAATACGTCAAAAGTATATATTCCTCTTTCACATTAAAATAAACGCTGTAGTATGTAAGTATATAGAAGTTTGTTTTACTATACAACTAACCTTCATTTTCATCACCAAAATCAAAATCGAGTGTGCTGCGTATAGATTTGAAGGAAGAAACAGGGCCAGCTGGAATATCATCCAATGAACCGATAGTGATTCCATCAACCTGGATTAACGACATATTGGAATTTCCGATAGTGATTCCATCAACCTGGATTAACGACATATTGGAATTTCAGTTGAACAACATCTATTGTTCTAAAAAAAATTATTATTTCACTTACCAAAGCAATTGCTGATTTGAATAGCTCTGAGGCTCTATGTCTTTCTGGCTTGTCAGGGAACACCTACATCAAACACTATGTTCAAAAAACTATATTGTTCTGGAAAGAACATGTTTATAGCAATCATATTGAAATACAATTTATTTATTAATCAAAATCACAAATTTGGGACAAGTGTTTTGGGTCAACCCAGTTTTAATGTAAAAAAAAATTATTCGTTTGGACCAGTACCTAACGCGCCCGTATTGCCACGTTTAGTAGATACTTCAAATTAAGAAAATGAAATGGAAAATAAAGATGCCTTACAATGTGGGCTCGGGTTTCCCTAATTTCTTGTAGCTTCCTTACAACCAATGTAAGTTGCACATTGGCATCAGTAAACTCATCTTCTGAAGATCCCTTCACAATGTCATATAGGGGAAGCTTTTTACTTAAAAAAAAGCTTCATTTTACAGAAGCAGCAAGAAAGCATGAAGCCTATGAAGATACCTTATATGAAGAAATGCTTGTAGGTAATGGCCTGTTGATGTCATCAATTTAAAATGTAAGAAACTAAAAGTAACAAATGTAAGCAAACGGAAAATAACAAAAGCAGCGGTTTTATCAAAGTTATGAGTTATGACAATTGAATAGGTGGCAAGCAAACAATGTATATGCTCCATATTTTTATTTTTTAGAAAGAGTGATGAACTGTGTCCAAGCTTGGTTTTATAGAGGCGTGATGTGTTTACATCCCGAAAGCTGAGGCACAACGCTCTCGTACATGAGGTGTTGCTCTATCTACAACCATGAGTCACAACACAAATTGAGCCACATACAACTTCTGTACAAGCAAACCATCAAATAGATTGAAATTTTTTTGTGAAGTTTTCAAATTGAGACTATTGAGTTAATCTATTTACCAATACCAGCATTGCAAACAACTTGAAAACATTAATTTAATCAAAGTTTATGCCAGATCATATGTTCCTCCATCCATCTATCCATGTTCTATTTACTATAGATTGAATACCTATATTGACTACATATCTTAAAATTAAAAAAATCCTACAGTCAAGTTCCAACTAACCTGATGATTGACCAGAAAGTTTTCAGCAATTCAAAATAAAGTTGAATAAGTATACACCTTGTGAAGAATATAAAACATACGTGTAACAGAGATTAACATATTAAAACAATACAAGAGAAGAATGAAGAACATACCGGTGTAAATAAGAAATACAGAAAGAAAAACAGGTATAAAAAAGTGTATCCACAACAGTACCAACATCATATCAAAAACTAATGAACAGCATTATAAAGAATATTTGCAAGATCTATGCCTACTATTTCAAAAAATTAGGTAGTTCATCATCACCACTGTAAATTTCAAATATTTTAGATTATGATCGACACCATTCCAAGGTGATAGAGAAACAAGAAGAAAGGTCGTGAACAGATGCACTCACTTCATAGTTTTGGAAATATAGATCTTCATGAACTTTAGAAGTCGCCTCTATTGAAAGTTCAGGGTGTTTCAGCTTTAAATGTTTAGGAACAAATTCAACAGCATAAAATAGCTTTGTGCACCCTTGGCCCCACAACCATATTTCCACCCATAATTTTCATCACGAATTTTTGTGACGTATGGATCCAAAGACTCAGCTGCAGCAGCATCAATCTTTCCCTTTGCGGTCATTATCTCCAATGGATCTTGACTTTTCAGTCTTTCCTGCCAGCATGTATCAAACTTCTTTTCCCACTCACTCCCATTGTTCTTTCGCATCAGAATTTTTAGATTCTGCCCTCACATAGCGGAGACCCTTAGTGTCACTTTTTTCAGGCAATAAGCCGTTAACCCGCCAGAGGTAAGTAATGAGTGTATCGAGTAACTCAACACCTTCAAGACCTTTGACGGATGATGACCCCACGTATAATTACAACTGGACCCATCGTGAGACTTATCCCTGTGTGTTCTTTCATTATCAGCCCTGGATAAAATATTATCCTCTATCCCTTTCTCAAGGTCAAGTTTCTTAACAAGTGCTTGTGTTTGCTCAATGTCGGCTTGAATCCGCCTGTTGGATGAGCTTTTGGGGCTGCTGAAAATGAATTGGTTTCTTTTACAACCCGACGTCTATTTTTGCCACCAAAATCTGATTCATCTTCAGAATTGGGATTGCTTGTTTTCCCTGGCTTGTTTAAAGTTGATGTAGTGACACCGGGTCATGTTAAAGAATATGTTAGTGGTTTGCTATTCAAAGGGTAAAAGAGATGCTGAAGGAGATATCAAGGCATCGTCTCTATAACCCGTTTTGCAAGAATTCCTTACCAAGCTTTCGTGCGGTTTCATTTCTCTTGGAAAATGCTTGCAGACAAAGAGGCGACATCTTTCTTCTCCAACAACACCTGGAACAAAAAAAAAACGAATCTATAACAGGTTATTAACAATATTTAATTAGCTATACTACAAAAATCAAACCTTTAAACCGCCAAACCTGGCTGGTCCGGCAGACCAAACTATGATGTCCAGGATTTGCGCTAGACTTTAATCGGTTTGTTTAGGCCTGGCAAACAGGTTGGGCCGGGTCGTGGGTCAAAACCGGATCGGGTCGGTTAAAAAATATTTTTTTAAGAGATTGTACATCAAGGGGCAATTTGTCATGTTGAAACAGGTTAAAATCATTATACCTGATAACAAGTAACAGTCTGAAAACAACGAAGCTCCTGGCTCAAATCTGGCAATTCCAAAGTATGATGAAGAATCCTGTTAGTAACGTAATCATTCGAATTCGGTTCACCGACAATACAAAGCAGCGGACGATTCTCACTGTAAGCACCCGCAATAGCGTTGAGAACACCAAGTCCACCAACAGGGAAAGTAACAACACAAGCACCGACGTTGCGAGACCTACAACATATCAATCAGATCTGTTGAATAAATACAAAAAATTGCAACAAGAACTTAAAAATAGATCAAACTAATACAAACAAAGCAAAAATGTACTGTTGATTCCAATAATCTTCATATCTGTTGCTGCAAAATCAAATAAAACATATACAACTTTGGAAGTGTGTACTCTAAAGCAATGGGAAAAAACACATTTTAATCACACAAAAAAAAGTTCTTATATAAAGCAGTCTATACTACTTAAAATACACAAGTAAAACTTACAATCAAAAGCACAAGCTTCTTGAACATCCCTAACAGCAGCTTATTCCACTATGTTCCTCACGTTAAATCTCTTAATTGCCTTATCCTGAACAATCGGTAACAGTAGTCGTTAACAAGAGACAGAAATACAGATGAAAAAAACGTAACTTTTGGATGTAAACAAAGCTGATTTGCTTGTGCATAGTCGCCTCAACTTTTAGAACCAAAACTGATCGCTTGTTTAAACTAACATTATATTGATAGCTGAGAATAATACACTCAGGACCTTTGTGCAATAAAATAGCCAATCAGCAAAGACTCACTTTTAGTGTTTGTTCGTAACATAATATCTTTTTCAACCTGCAACAAGATTTAACAAAAAAACATTTAAAAACCCATATAAAATCAATTGATTTAGAGCAAATCTTAAATATTCAAACTAAATGCTAAGTATATAGTATACCGAATTCAACCTACATCAAGATTTAGCAAAAGACCCCTAAAAACCATATAAAATCAGTTAACTTGAATCAAATCTTGAATATTCATACCTTAGGGTTGTCGAGTGGTTGGAATCGCCTTGGTCTTCTTGAATCGCCTGAAGTGTTTCGTTAGAAATTCGATCAGTACTGAGCAAAATCAGTAAAAAGAAAACATACTTGGATCTTTGTTTTTCACCTTGAACCACCGTAGGATAAACCCTAAATCAACCCCTTTCACCGTCATCGTTCTGCTTCAGACCAACACCACCATCACCATCTTCATCGATCTGTTGAAACTTCATAGATCTGGTGAACAAAGATATCCCGAATCGCTAGAGAGAGAGGAACATGGAAGCGGCGGGAGAGAGAGCAGAGGAACATGGTGAAACCCTCACAGATCTGGCGAGATCCGAGAGAGAGGCCTGATGAAGTCGCCATAGAGAGAGAGAGCAGAGGATGAGAGGATGAGCGGCGGACCAAATGAGAATGAGAGAAACCCTAGTTTTTGTGTGTCCGCGTGTTAAGTTTAGGGGAAAGGGTATAAGTGGAAAGTGAAGTTTTCTGGTGCTTAAAAGACTTGTACATCATGCTTTAGGGATGTTTTAAGGAAATTTTAATGACCTTAAGAAGTCCTTTGGATATGTATATTATAGATAGTATAGATAGTATAGATAGATATATATATATATATATATATATATATATATATATATATATATATATCAGAATTCAGAATCTTAAACAACTATTTTTGATAACTTGAATGTAAAGTATGTAAAAATCAGATGAAACAATTAATACTTGTGCTTTTGAGCTCTCCGGATCATTTGCAGACTGCTCTACTAAAGTACTAAGCGTTTCATTGTACTTGAACTGAATGCAATCTCTCCTGCAAGCATTTTAACTTGCTCCACTAGAAGGTCCATCTGATCTATCGAGATTACACCCTATAATTAAACAAAAGATTATTCATAACAAAGTTAATATTAAAGTCTACGGACACTAGAAAACCCAAAAAATCCAAAAATCTATGCCCTAATTTTAACACCCCCAAAATTCCAACTATGCCCTAATTTTAACACCCCCAAAATCCCCAAAACCAAAAAACCCAAAAAATCTATTCCGGCCATCGAGTCTCCGGCCACCACCACCTGTAATCGCCAGTAACACCACCTCAACCGCCACACCTAACCCACCACCACAACCACCCCTTCACTCACCGCCGGCCCTAACCCACTACCACAACCACCTCCATACTCACCGCCGCCCCTAAGTGACCTTCAGTCACTCACCGCCGTGAACTACCACAAAGAGTGATGGCCAACCTGTTGCTAGAGAGAGAGAGAGAAGAGGGAGGGAGGGAGGGACTCAGATCAAGAGAGAGAGAGTGTGTGAGAGAGTTTTTATATATTTTTTATTTTTAAGTTTAATACATAGGGCATGTTTGGCTAAGCTTTTCAAAACAACTTATTGACTTATTGGCTTTTTGGAAAAGTCAGTATGGAGTGACTTATTGGCTTTTCCCCCACATACACCTTCATTGTCAAACATCATTTTGAAGCTTATGACTTTTCAAAAAGCCAATAAGTCAATAAGTTGTTTCAAAAAGCTTAGCCAAACATGCCCATAATAGCCCCTTGATATAATTTATCTTACAAAATAATCCTTGGAAGGTTAAATTACAATAGTACCCTCATGTGCAAGGCACATGATCAAACTTAACCAAAAAATCTAACTGGGTTTGGCCTAAAGGACAAAACGTGCAAGATTTTGAAAGATAAAGGACACCGCCTGTCAACTTTTGCGCTAAAGGACAGCGCCTGAAATTTGATGTAAACATAAAGGACAAAACTTGTAATTTACTCGGTTCATGTGGAAGTATAAGGGATCTACCTTACTGGATCGGTAAAGGTTCAGTTTTTGTGGTTTAATAATTGTCATGTTTTGTAATATTCATAATCTATTATAAGTATAGGTGGAAGCCCCATAGGCCCATATTCTTCACATTGTTTAGTTGTTAGTCATTCTACGGATTCGTTTATGGTTAAACCTATGAGGACCCGCTTTCAATCCAATAAGCTCAGGTCTAATCTGATTAACCTAGTCAATTACGTGCGGAATTTGTATTTTAGATTAGGCGACAAGTATAACAAGATTCACTTTTAAATCACTCTTTCATTAATCATTCAACGGTTAAAGATCTTTGCCTCTTTTATATTAATCTGGTAACTTACGTCGGTTACAAAATAAAGGTTACCAAAACAACAAAATAAATTTATCATTAGTCTCATGTCTTACCATTCTAATAAACTAATCTGTTGTGTACATCTCTAACAATGGTTGTCTTTTTTATCTTGTTGTCTCTGTTACGCGTTATTTGGTTGTCTCCGTTATATCTATGTTAGTTTAGTTATTCCATTTATCCGCCTACTAAACGTTATGCTCATACGTGCTTTGTTTGTTCAAGCATGTCGAGTCAGCATGGTCATCTGGGAGGGGTGTGAAAAGTGATACCTTGGACCTGGAAGACTTTTATTACTTTAATGCAGTGAACGGCTCATGTAAGAACTTTATAATGTTTTGGTAGAAAGCCAAAACTTGGCGATTCCAAATCCGGTATGCGCTCAACATGGCCGTGTAGGAACGTGTCGAAAATGTGTTGGCAGTCCACATGGTTATGCATGCCGGTGCAGCCTTGAATGGACAGTACAAGGGGGTGTTTGTAATTGTTGAATTGTACAAGGGGTATTTGTAAGTACAGTATTAGTTGTTAGTCATGTATACATAAGGAACGATGAATAAAGAAACGGGTATCGATTGATTGAGTAAACCTTCCCTTCTCTTTAGTGTTCTTCTCTAAATCGATCATTTAGCTTGAATACCAGTTTGTCGCGTATCACACCTATTCTTACACGACCATGTAGGTGAAGTGTCACATTGATATACTTGCTTGTTCCTCTTTGTTCATTTTAAATGAAGTTTTTTTTTCTCAAGTTGGATGATGCTTAGGCTAAATTCCCATTCCCTTTATTCTTCAATAGTCCTCATTTAAAATGCACAAACATGTAAAACTAGGTGGTAGTTTTACTGATTAAATTGAAAATGGGTCGACTTTGGTTAGAATTTTCACCAAGTAGTTATAATTGCCAAAGCATTGGTTTTCATTTTCATAAAACTCCCTATATTATTTTAATAAAAAAATTTAAATTACTAATACACTATAATATTAATTTGTAATTATAATTAGCTCCAAATATTTATAAAAAATTAAAAAAAAAATTGACCAATAGTGTTCTAGGCGAACCCAATTGTACCAAAAAATGACCCATTACTCAACCCTCTCATTTCGTGAAGGCTATGTTAGCTACCTCCGGTCTCCTTGGAAATGTCTCATTTGCATTTTTCTGCGTGTACATGTTGCTTGCTCAAGTCAAGGGACTAGTTTTTTTATCACTATTCATCCAATGAAGTAATGACTTCTTTTAAGTTCCTTTGTAACTTTTTGTTAAGTGTCAAAACGGGTCGGTTTAGTTCAGGGGCGGACTTAGAAGGTTAGTAAGGGTAGCACGGGCTACCCCTCAATCCCGTCTTCGTAGTGTAAAAATGCCCCTTAACTCCATTTCCGTAGTGTAAAAATACCTCTCAACTCCGTTTCTGTTATATAAAGGATACCCCTGATCCTAAAACAAAAAAAAATTAGGATACCCCTAAATTTGTGGGCTAGTTCCGCTACTGGTTTAGTTGGCTTTGACGCACTTTGTATGATACTATTTATAAATAATTAGTGTATTAAAAATAAATAATTAATTAGTGTATTAAAAATAGCACCTAAAAGGCAAAAACTATATTATTACAGAAACCCATATTGACCCGTTTGTCTTGTTAGAAATTCGGCCCATTCATAAGCAAACGGATCATAATCAAGCTATTCTTAAACAAAATGGGTGCAAATTGGTCGACAAAGTATGGGGAAGCTCGTTTGCCAAAGAACATATTCCATCAATTTGACTTTGACTTGTTTCGGTTAGAAATCAGGCCCTTCGATCAAACACAAAAGCACGAGATTGAACGAACTGTTCGACTCTTTTTATAAATTTACCAATGAGAGCACACTAATAACAATAGTCCTAACCATCTATTTATACTAAACCTATTCTAGTCCTAACCCAACTCGAACTCTACTAATAAATTAAATAAACAAACTAGATAAACCTATCTAATAAACCTTGATGCCCAAGAAAACATCCCTAGACAGAATTAGGAAACCTAAATAAAATAAACTAAAACACTTAGCACCCTCCAACTTTTGAGTTATGACAAAATTAGTCCCAACAATCACCCCCCTAATCTTGTCAATAACTTTCTTCACATTAGAGCCGGTTCATCATCCTCATATCGGGTTTGTTCACACCATAAAATACTAACTTAAACTTAAAACCCGGTAGATACTTAACCCACTCTTCTACCCCACGTACACTTCCTCAAAAGTCGGTCAAAACTTCACCAATTCAACTACTAGCTTCTGCTATCCAAATCCACGTGAACTTTTGTGAAGTTAATTTATTTCATGCATACTAGCTTATAAAACCATTAATAATAAATGCTAGTTGATGACCCGCAACCGAAACTCGATAAATCAAACCCGATTAAAATCACTACACTTGTAACATGTAACATGGCTTCACGCTGGAAACGTTCACTAACATCTTGACTCATCACGGATCAACGACCTTTACCTGGTCACATCCGAGTCACCCGATTTGAACTCCAACGTCATTATCTTGACACCCGTACCTTTTCCCGATCAAACTTGTTCCAAGAGGCCTCTCCACCGACTAAGAAAACAAAGTCACCCGCTTATAACGTTTTCTTTCAACTGTTAAACGAACCGAATCCAAAGCCACCTGCTTTGACGGATCCCTTACGCCCGTTTTTCACGCAACACGCCGGTCTCCTCTTATCACGAACAAGCCGATCAAGGCTTCCGCAAAACATTCTGCTGTTGTCACCGATGTATAACAGCTGCGCAAACCCACAACTAACATCCGAACAGCCTTGAACCCTCTTTTGATCACTACTAACAGCCCCGGAAAACAAGTGTTTATCACCGGTCACCCCCGTCGTCTTAACCGGTACGTCTACCACAACGACGGCCTACCGAAAACACCATAACGCTTCCGTCTAACGCTGCAACATAGTCAACTTTCAAAATTGTTGAATTTAATAATCTCTAGTTTATCCATTCAACTTTCAAAGTGACTCATAACTAACTTCATCATGACGTGGACTTTCTATGCCTCCTTTGCCAAAACAAATCCATATTATTGTTTATGGACCCACGGAAACATTAACTCAACTTCTACATATAAATTCGATCAACCTGATTTGATAGCCACTATCCCACGAACTTCCGCATCATAATTCCGTTCTAAAAAACGACACCTTTTTTTTCGTCTGCAACTACGCCGGTTTCACCACCATTGTAGCTCATGAGGGGCGGCTCCCCCTTATCGGAAAACGACTCTCAAAACCGCAGGCACCAAGCTCTGATACCAATTGTTAGAAATCAGGCCCTTCGATCAAACACAAAAGCACGAGATTGAACGAACTGTTCGACTCTTTTTATAAATTTACCAATGAGAGCACACTAATAACAATAGACCTAACCATCTATTTATACTAAACATATTCTAGTCCTAACCCAACTCGAACTCTACTAATAAATTAAATAAACAAACTAGATAAACCTATCTAATAAACCTTGATGCCCAAGAAAACATCCCTAGACTAGAATTAGGAAACCTAAATAAAATAAACTAAAACAGTTAGCACCCTCCAACTTTTGAGTTATGACAAAATTAGTCCCAACAGTACCTCCCCCAGAAATTTCTTTTTATATTTTTTTAAATGTTTTACGGTTAGATATATACCTACCCTACACATAAGAATCTGCTGTTGATTTTGAAGATAAATGAAAGATGAAAACTAAAAGTCAAATATGGTGTTGTATATCTCCACATTATAACCACCAACCTTATGGCTAAACATCTCAAACACATGCAGGGAAGTCATACAACGTGAAACTTTGTTCAATACATGATAACAATTAAACCATCTTGTCAGGACCGACAACAATGGATCTTGGATGCTAAGCAAACTCCATAGGCATATCTTCCCAAGATAAACTCGGTTTCCAGTCTGCTTCCTTGAGGACTTTTAGTATCTCTTTGGCAACTATTTTGCTCCCGATTGGTGATAAATGCATCCCATCTCTGTCATAAAGCATGGAGCAAATGGTGAAAAGGCCCGGTCAAAACAAAACGGCCTTGGTACAAGTTGGGGTTGGGTTGACCCGTCCAAAAATTCAAATTTTACATAAGCATCTGGTGTATCATATGGTTGGTTATACAACATATATTATTTCATCTATAGTCTTCACTTATTGAATCAACATTTATCCTTGGGGTTCTATTTATTGCATATACATCAGGTGACCTTCAGCCCCTTTTTCTTTTAAGCAACTTTGCGATTCTACCTAGGGATGAGCAAATCCCGATCCCGTCCTGATACCGTCCCGATCCCGAATTTCGTCAAAACTGGGTACCGATACCGATACCGAAATATGTCGATACGGTATGGTATTGGTATGGTATCGGTACGATAGCGGTATTTGAAGGTAAAATTCGGTATTTTACCGGTACCGTACCGAACCGGTACGGCCGGTACCGATCCCGAAAATACTGATACCGAAAATGCCAAAAAGTAGATACCGTTTCCGGTACCGAAAAAATTCGGTACGGTATTTTCGGGATCGGGATCGGGATTTGACACCAAATACTCATCCCTAATTCTACCTGTAAGGGATAAAATAAATCGTAAAGCACATATATACTCACGTAAAGCAGGTTGTCATCCAGTTATCATGCTGCTTAAATGCGTTACATAGATTAATAGCCTTAATCCCCATCTCTTGGCACAATTTTTCACAAGCATCCGCATATTTTTGGCACAATTCGTTTTTGCGACCATCAACACTAAAATATAAAAGTGATTTGTCAATGAATCAGTAGGAAAATATAAAAAATTAACAAACTAAGGTCAGTAATAATCATGTCACCCCAAAACTTGTAGCAGTTGAGCCTCATTTACAGGAGGCGCGGTAAGAAATATTACGCGTGTCTTTTCTGAAAGGCTCTGGTAACAAACAACACATGGATTGTATTAGCATACTATTTACCAAATGAAATGTTTCCGCTGTTAGTTCAATAATGACATGATCAAATATTGTGTTAAACTTAACCTTGAGATGGATAGATATCTTCCTCATGTTTTCAACATACTCGGAAAGAGGTACATGACTACTTAGGCCATCTGGACGTGGACGTACTGAATCGTTACCACCAAAATAAACTATTACCAGAGATGGTTGTATGGCATCATCCTATGTATGGAAATTAAAAAATATACTTAAAGTATTAGGCACTATATTTGTTCAAATATATGACTTGGGTTTTAAGTTGAACAGATAACATGAAGAAATAACCTTTGGAAACACTTCATCTAGAACTTGTACCGCTTGCCTGGAGTTCCAACCACCATAGCCTCGCAAAAATATATCTGCCTGCACCATTTGAAATTGAACAGATATTAAATTAAATACATTCAAATTCTTTGTGTTACCCTCTTTTAAAAAATATTCCAGTCCATACATAACAGAAGGATATACATACATAATCTAGTGGCATGCCCCCATACACTCTACAACATCACACAAAGAATTTTGGAAGGTGTCAAATACAAAACACCGACATTAAAAAAAAAAAGAGATGCCGCATATACATATGCGCAAAATGATATAAATCAGTGTACGTAACGGCTGGGAACTTGAAATCAAATTGAAACAGAGAGGCAACGGATCAAACGCGAATCGCGATTCAGATTCACCACACGTTTGAACCGATGAGCTGCTTAATACGAGTTTAGCATACAGAAAACACCACCCACACTTGTGATTAGGTTCCAAAGAACACCACCCTCTTGGATTATCCATGGAGAATAAAACCGGTCACTCAAAGAGACAGTCCGAATTTTTATTGACTAAAATTCAACAGATATACTATTACACATTCTAATTGGAGGGAAAAATAAATTAAGTACTACCTAGGAAGCTAGAATAACAACTTGTAAAGTATAGGAAATAAACTGCCAAGTTAATTCAGGTTCTACTGGCTGTGGTTTCACTAAAGGATCAATCATCATCTGTGAATCACAAGACAATTCAGGTTCTACTGGCTGTGGTGAGTGCATGTCATTACCAATTAGTATCATTACATTCCAAACCCTAAAATTGCAAATTTACATTGGTACAAACGTATGGAATTACAATTTCCACTAACAATTGAGCGAATTTCTCACCGATGTTGACTTGGAATTTGCATAATTGACAAGTGGAGTCGAACAAATCGTAATAAAACACAAAGGAATGAGGAGGAGGAGGAGGAGGAGGAGGGAAGTACGGACCTTACGAGCGTAAATATCTGCGAGAATGGCACCCCAGCCTTGTTCCGCAAAGCTAAATTGAACAATTGAGGAGCCGAATAGCACGAGCTGTGGCCTTCTTGGGCCAACCATCGTCACTCTCGAGTCGAGTGTCCCAAATTCACGATAACTCCGCCAGACAAGTGTTTGTATCTGATTTATTTTTTATTTAAAGGATTGTTTTCTTATTAACAAGAGTAAACTGCCATTTTGGTCCCTGTGGTTTGGGCATTTTTGCCATTTTAGTCCAAATTTCAAACTTTTTAAATCTGGGTCCCTGTAGTTTCATCTTTATTGTCATTTTAGTCCAAAATTCAAAATCCTCCTTTTTTGACTGTTCCAAAAAGTTTGAGATTTGGACTAAAATGACAATAAAAGTGAAACCACATGGACCAAAATGGCAGTTTACTCTTAATTTTGGACTAAAATGGCAATAAAAGTGAAACCACATGGACCCAGATTTAAAAAGTTTGAGATTTAGACTAAAATGGCAAAAGTGCCCAAACCACAGGGACCAAAATGACAGTTTACTCTATTAACAAAGTATAAATTAGCAACTTTTTGTTGCATTGTATGTTGTACCCCAAGTTAAGTTTGGGGAGTGTTTCAAAAATTTTTTTGATTTTTCACTTTTAACCCAATCATTTTCATATTTGTATTTTAACCCTTGTAATTTTTTTACTTTTAACCTAAAGTTTTCCATCTTTTATAATTTAATACAAAGCTTTATTATTTACAACTTTGGTCCCCCATACTTTTTATCTTTCACAAGTTTTTCGTTTTACGTTTCGCGCTAAATTTTGCGAATTAACATGTCGTAGCGTGCATGTGAGGTTCAACGTTTTTTGCTCTATTTTTTCATATTTGACAGACCCGTCGCAACATGTCCATTTTTCCCTTTTGACAAGTTCACCGCAACGGGCGGGTCTTAGATCAACTAAGTTATTATTTTATACGTTTTACGTTTCTGGTTAATTTTTTCGCATTAACACACTGTAACGGGTATACGTGGTTCAACGATTTTAAGTCTGCTTTTCATTCAATGTAATTTTCCCATTTTATCTATTTTATTTTTACGATGTTGAGAGTCGATGTCATTGTAGCATTGGTGCTACTTGACACGGTTTTACGAACGTTTTTAACCTATTAAATTTTTTACTAATATTTTGTTTCGGTTTACCCATATACTTCCTTTACTTAAAAACTATTTTTTGTGTGCATATTTTATGTACGGGTAGGTATAAATATAATTTGTTTTACATTCCGACGTAAACTTTTTTTTAGACGATTCAGGTCAAATATAATACGTTTTCGTTTAAAGAAACCATTTTTACATGCATATTTTTATGTACGTTTCGGTATAAATTCAAGTTGTTCTACGTTTCGACGTAAATTTTTTGGGGAAATGATTCAGGTCAAATATAATATGTTTTCGTGTTTATTTTATGTATGTTTCGTAAAGTTTGTTTAGAATCGAGTGGAGTCAAATTATGGTTTTCTTTTCTCCCCTTTTTTCAAAAGCTCTAATTAATCCCTTTTGATTACATGTGCAGATTTTCATTCATACCTGTTACATTTTCTATGTATGAGTTGGGTCACATATAATACATTATGATTGTTCGATATGAATTTGATTTACTTTACGTTTGATCCAATCACAATGCTTATACAGGTTACATTGAATTCAACTGGATACGCCGACATGTGTGTTTTCATATGGTTAAGGCATTATATAACGTTTGGACTAATCCATTCAATGTTTACGATGTACCCGCGCCGCAACGCGGGCGGGTCTTAATCCTAGTTTCAATTTTATTTTACAACTAGAAGATGGAGCGCTTTGCGTCACGGCCAACGAAATTGACATGATGTTGATCAGATTCAGATTTACAATGTGTTAAATATGTTTTTTGTCGGTTAAGTGTGTATTACTATCTTATACAAATAAGTAATTCACCAAATAAGCCTAATAGAATTAATGGTATCATAATTACTATATTACATGACTTGTATCCATATAAATAACCTATCGTATTAAGCCCCTCGCGTTGTGGCAGGGGTGTAAATCCGTGAAAAATAGCTCCAATGCCACACTATAGGCAACGATTACCAACATTAAAGTTGCAGCGTCTTAACGTGCAGAAATTAAACCAACATATAAAACACAAAAATAATAACTAACTCGATTTACGACTCGCGCGTTGTAATGAACTTATTAAACGGGAAAAAAAATAGACGACGTAAATACACTGAACCACACACACACATTGTGCAGTGTTAACTCGCAAAATTTAGAACTAAGCGAAAAACGAAAGTTTTTGCAAAATGTGAAAAACATCGGGGATCAAAGTTGAAAGATAAGAGTTGTGAGGTTAAATTGGAAAAACTAAAAAAACTTTTGAGTTAAAACTACAAAATCAAGTAGTTTTGGGTTTAAAGCAAAATATCTTTTTTTTTTTTTTTGAAAAACCCTTAAAAGATGGCGTACAACACCTCAATGCCTTGTTGCTAATTTATATTATGTAACCCAAGTATAACATACATTTGTTAGAAAAGAGTTTATGCGAAAGGTACGACTTCTATTGCAACATGTTGTTGCAAATTTATAGTATATAATTAGTATCGGCATGACATTTATATATGTGATATTTTATTTTATTTAGAGTTAAATGTCATTTTAGTTCCTATGGTTTGGGAATTTGGGTCATTTTTTCAATTTAGTCTAAAGATTTCATTTTTTACCTGTGGGTCCAAAAAGGTTTCACTGTTGCCATTTTAGTCCACTGAGTTAACTTCATCCATTTTTTCTGTTAACAAAAAGGCCAATTCAGTCATTTTATATGTAATTTTGTTAAATATATGGGCAATTTAGCCATATAAAATGACCGAATTGGCCTTCTCATTAACAGAAAAAATGGACGAAATTAACTCAGTTGACTAAAATAGCAACGGTGAAACCTTTTTAGAACCACAGGTGAAAAATGAAACATTTGCACTAAACTAACAAAATAACCCAAACCACATGGACTAAAATGGCATTTAACTCTTTATTTTACAACTAGTATCGGCGTGACATTCTGATATGTGATGTCTTCTCTCTTCACAAAGATATAGTTGTCGCAGCCCCCGTCCCCTAAAAACCCGGGAACGGGCGGTCGCGTCCAGTTTTGGTGGTATCGTTGTTTATCATTTTGGCAGCGGAAATTACATCAAGACCGTAGTTAGGAAATATTTTATCAGAGTAAAATACCACGCTTTTATAATATTAAACACATGTGGAATTCCCAAGTTTCAAGTACACACATTTTCATAGGGATAAACCCTATTTTATTTAAATAAAAACATCTCTTTATTTAGGTAACTTTTATTGCCACTTTTCCAAGCCTTCAGTGCTGTCCAGCTGGCTTCTATTTGGCTTTCACATTTTGTTACCTGAAACGCGTTTAAAAACATTTTGTCAGTGGGAAATACTGGTGAGTGAATCCCAGTTTAATCAAAACACGTTTTATCAGTCTAGTGCATTGAGGGCGGTCGCGCAATTACATTTGTTTCCATCTACTTTAATTACCACCCATGGTACTGTCAACCCGACTTGTGGTCATGTTACTACTCACAATGTAGTAACAAATTTTGTATACAAAACCCCAACATACCGACGATAATTGTAAAATACAAATACTCAATCACTGTTTAATATAATGTTAATCATATGAGGTTTTGTAAAAACAATTTGCAAAAAGGAGATTACTCACATTGTTGTCTTAGGGTTTTCCATAAGGATTTCCTGGTGATTATCTATTAATTACATAAATGCACACACGTTAGTATAATAACCCAATATGTACATTAGTAATACCCTCCCCGAGACGGCATTCCAACGACTACGTCGGGCAGAACCACGACAGCCGTTACGAGACCCTGGATCAATCGGGCAGCGTATCTAATACGTAACCGAGGTTATGATACTTACAACGAGGCAGAACTTCGTTAATTAGGGGGTATAGTGCCTGAAAATTATGTTTACTATGCAGAAATTCGAGAGAGAAAGAAAAGACTGA
This sequence comes from Helianthus tuberosus, assembly GCA_030545235.1. Classification (NCBI taxonomy): domain Eukaryota; kingdom Viridiplantae; phylum Streptophyta; class Magnoliopsida; order Asterales; family Asteraceae; genus Helianthus; species Helianthus tuberosus. The sequence goes on from CM060445.1 coordinate 60,528,948, forward strand.
ACGATTTGGACTGAAGGCCTCTCGACTGAATTTATAGGGCTGAAACAGGGAGCCCTCACGCCCCGCATAGACCACACAGGGGTCCTTCGCGCCCCGCGAGGCCAGCTAGGGTAGGCCCTAGCTATGCTGATTCGGCCACTAGGCTTGACACGAGGCTGCCACGTGGCGGCCTGGAGGCTCGCCCTGCCTAGGAGTTGTCGCGGCCCGCGTAGATCACCACCAACTCGTTCGCGGCCCGCGAGCGAGGACTGGATCTTGTTTTTATTTTATTTTTAATGATATATGGTAGTTAGAGTCCGGTTTTCACATACGGGGTGCATTTTAAGGCATATAGGGACAGTTTAAATATACTAAGGGTGTCAGAAATATTTTGGAGGGTTGTTATATCCTCCCCACCTTGTTTTAGAACTCGTCCTCGAAGTCTACTGGAATAAGTGTGGATATTTCTTTTGCATTTCCGATTCAAGTTCCCATGTATACTCTGGTCCTCTCTTGGAATCTCATTTCACTTTGACAAGAACTAGTCTCTTGTGCTTGAGATTCTTGATCTTTCTGTCTTCAATCTGTAGAGGCTTCTCTACAAATTTTAACTGCTTATTTACCTCTATATCCTTAAGAGGTACTACTAGTGATTCATCAGTTAAGCATTTCTTGAGATTAGATACATGAAATACATCATGTATTCCTGCCATTTCCTCTAGCAGTTGTAGCTGATAGGCTACAGGTCCTATTCTTTTTATAATCTCAAAAGGTCCAACATACCTGGGGCTTAGCTTTCCTCTTTTGATGAATCTTACCACTCCTTTCCATGGAGAGACTTTTAATAACACTTTGTCTCCTACCTGAAATTCCAATGGCTTTCGTTTGTTATCTGCATAACTCTTTTGTCGATCGCGTGCTGCTTTCAATCGTTCTTTGACTTGAATGATTTTGTCGGTTGTTTCTTGCACTATCGCGGGTTCAGATAGTTGCTTTTCTCCCATTTCTGCCCAACAGACTGGCGTTCGGCACTTTCGTCCATAAAGAGCTTCGAATGGTGCAGCATTGATACTTGTGTGATAGCTGTGATTATAAGAAAATTCTATTAATGGTAAGTGATCATCCCAATTACCTCCGAAGTCAATTACACAAGCTCTAACCATGTCTTCCATTGTTTGAATTGTTCTTTCGCTTTGTCCGTCCGTTTGAGGATGATAAGCGGTGCTTAGATTTAACTTGGTTCCCATTGCTTTTTGGAAACTTGTCCAAAAATGAGAGGTAAAATGGCTATCCCTATCAGAAACAATTGATAAAGGAATTTCATGTAATGAAACTATTTCATTTACATATAATTTAGCTAATTGTTCCATACTAAAAGTTTACTTCATGGGTAGGAAATGAGCTGACTTAGTTAGCCTGTCTACAATCACCCAGATTGTATCATTACCTTTTCTTGTTTTGGGTAATTTAGTAACAAAATCCATTGTTATCAATTCTCATTTCCATACGGGCATCTCTAATTGTTGCAACAAACCTGAGGGTTTCTGATGTTCAGCTTTAACTTGTGAACATGTTAGACACTTTGCAACATATGCTGCTATATCCATTTTCATTCCTATCTACCAGAAATTCTTTCTTAAGTCTTGATACATCTTATTACTTCCAGGATGCATCGTATACTTAGATTTATAGGCTTCTTCTAATATACGGTGGCGTAGGTTTCCTAATTTAGGTATCCACATTCTTTTCTTATGGAATCTCCAAATTCCGTCTGTTCCTTGTTCTAGTTCCTTAATCATTCCTTTCAATTTTTCAGTATCTTCCTTGATCACTGATTCTTGTGCTTTTCTAATTTGTTCATTTAAATCTACATGCAGATTTAGTTTAAGAGAACGCATGTCACACCCCAACCAATGGCGGAATCATCGGAGTGGGACTAGTTCAAGATTGTAAGAGACTTCATAACACTATTTGTGACAATATTTAATTCAACCAATTTCATTTCATAATAAATTGTCAAAACATTACAAGAAATTCAAATAACAACATTGTTCAAACATAACATAACAAAATTGATACAACACTTTAAACCTAAACGTCTAAGTGAGTATCTAGGCATCTTTGCTAGTCCATTTTCATAGCATCATCAATCATCAACCTGTAACATGTTTAAAATACAATACAATTCAATGCAAAAGCAAAGGCGAGTATACAAGTTTATGAATAAGTATAAGTATAAAAGTTTAAAAACGAATCCACATGGCAACCTAGTTTATACAAGATCAACCTAACATGGCATGCAATATTTCTATTCAACCCTCTGTTTACGCAAAATGATATAATTCAACATGACCACTAGTCTACGGGCGGTGCGTTACTCCTATAGCGCCATACATGTCAAATGGAGGCTCGTGAAAGCTAATGACTAAAACATATCACATAAGTATGGTCCACGTATAAGCATCAAGCATAACAACATAGTATTCATGTATAAGGATTGTTTTCGTGCATTGCATAAAGAATAAGTTTAGGTGTAGTTTAGTAGTTAAACATGTTACACCCCAAAAAGTGGTAAACATAAAAAGGGGGGTTGCGAGTATACTCACGGTTTTGCAAGTCATCTACTTGAATCCGCGAGTGAGTTGTTGATTAGGGGATTGGAACACCAAGTCCTTCTACGCGAAGAAACAAAGTGTATGAGTAACGGAGATTAACGGTAGATTAAGGATTTAGGAAATTAAAACACAAGAACATATGAATATGAAAGTAATCATCCTTTAACATAAGTACTTGTATTTGACACTATGGAACCTCAAGGGTTAATGTTTTCATGAGTAATATACTCATTAGAATCGTAACAAGTCTTATGCCTTAGATGATGTTATTCTAATATTTTGACGAATGAACACAAGTTCACCATCAAGGGTTCGAATATTGGATAGTATATATATATAAGTATTATCCGTATTGTTATGTCCAATAGTCAAGCATGAGGTAGAAGATTAAATCTTCATTTAGGTACCTCTAGTATCATGGAAATCATGTAGGACGTAGGAAGAATAGTCTTCCATTTAGGTACCTCTTATGGTTCACCACTACACTTGATGTAAAAACATACAAGGAGGGTCATGAACTATGAATAATACAAGAATATAAATAACTACACTATGAGAAATCATCAAGTAATGTGGGGATTTTATGTTGGACAACCCAAGTTAGCCCACAATCACACCTTCATCAAGCTTGATGTCACACCCCGACCACGTAAAACAACAAAGCGTGGCGGAAACGTCAGGGGGTGTTGTAACAGAATTATCGTTTCATAACCATGGATACAAAAAGTGTTTCGTTTTATTGATAATATCAAACATTATCATTGTCTTAACATAGAACAAACAAGTTTTATATCGACTATCATCGTTTTATGTCACTAAGGCCTCGTCCAGATCCTATGTGACGCATGCATCCTAGAACGTCAATCAAGCAACAACACCTGAAACATATGTAAAAACAAAGTCAGCAAAGAAATGCTGGCGAGTACATAGGTTTTATAAGAGTATCGGAATCATGGCTTGTTTACTTATATTGCAATACCTCGAAAACCTTGTTTTTAAAAATGTATAATATTGCAACATGATTAACCAACTCAAATCAAGATGGTTATAATTTGTAAAATTTCTTAGTCATGATTCTTAACCCAAAAGCTTTTTGTTTTAGAAAACCATCTTGTAAAACATCTCGTATAAACTCATTAATAAAACTAGTATATTATTTCGAAAACATCGTTGAGTGACATCGTTTCAATATCGTTTACCCAAGTGAACTAAATAATGCCACAGTATGTAATATTTTGAAAACACTTATATATAAGAAGTACCAGCGGCGTATCTACCATGTTTTCATCCACATTACACCCGTCCCGTTATCTAAACACTAGCCAAAAACCAATCGTTTACCCAGATCGTTTAACATCGTTTCCAAATCGTTTACTCGTTTAAATCGTTTAAATCGTCCTCGTTTTAATTGTGATAACTTATATATGGTCCTCTCATTAATAACATTCAAACCTTTGTGACTCATTCATCGTTCAACTCGTTCTTGCATTAACAAACCTCCAAAGGGTAAGTTAACAATCATCAGATTCAGTCGTTACCCACAACGCCCACACATAACCATGGGTATAGTGTAATAACGGGATTTGTCGGATCCTATGGTACCATAACCTAATACTGGTCGGCTTGATCAATGCTAATGAATGTCATTCGTTATGTAAGTACAACCAACAAGTTCGTTCACATTATCGAAATCGTTATTAGTTTAGTATAAATCGTTCTATTTGTTTTTGAAATCATCGTTTAAACCTTGAAAACATTTTGTACATATGAATCACCCCAAACAATTGAAAACAGTAAAATAGGGGAACTATGTACTCACATGTAGTACAAGGTATCTTCAATCAATAGTACTTCAACAAACTCGAGTAAACCAGAGAAATCAAGTAGCACCTAGTAATCAAATCATTAGTCAAACAATAGACGCCTAAATCGGAAGATCAGACACAATGAGGTCTTGTAAACCAAATGAGTGTTGGAACTCATGTGATATGGTTTAACAAAGCCTACATCCTAAATGAAACCTAACCTAAGTGCTTTCGACCCATCGCGACCCATTAAGGTAGTTTACACTACTTTAACGCGTCGTACGCGCAAAGCGCGTTCGAGACATCTAACTAGTCCTAGGACAAGTATTATATGCCATTACATGTTTAATCATGTTGTATAATCAGTTATGTGACAAAAGTTTAGGTTACATAAGCTTAATTACCAATTATACATGAAAAGGGTATTTTGGTAATTTACCTAAGGCATATAAACTACTTATCATACAACTACCTAAACTAGGTGACCATAAGGTATAACCTCGGAAGGTTATTCCCTATGCTACTATGGTCACCTAATGTGTTTGGTCGGATCCTAATGATCGACCAAACGGGCCGGGTTCGAAAGTATAAGCGATTGATTAGATCGCTTACCTTTACGACCCTATATTAGCACTAAACTAAAAGTGACGAGCTAAGCATGTTAAAACATGCTTAACTAAGTTAGAAAACAGGTTTTGATATCAAAACAAACGCTTTTGATATCCTAAAGTAGTTTGGTTACAAAATACGCGTAAATGCGCATTTTGGCCGAAACTTCGACTCGTCACTGAGCCTAGATAATGTGGTAATCAGTAGGTATAGTCACTAGGGGCTATAACCATCATGATTACACTCACGTTATGAAGTTCAAACGAACTTCACATTGACCATAAACTGGTCAATGCAGAAAGTCAAACGCAGTTTGACTTTAACACTAAAACGAATGAAAAGAACGAAAGAACACTTACAGAAGGTCCCCGCAAGATTTGATTCCGATTTTTCTCTCAGGTAGGAAGCATATACTTCCACTTAGAGAGCATAAATCAAATTTCAAATTGTGGGTTTTGAAGTGAAATGGATGGGGTATATATAGGATTTCTAGAACCGTTAAGATCGTTCCTCGAAAACTGTGCTTTGATCTGGACCTTACATGTGTGCCCATGGTTTTCTAAAACCATGGGAGCCCCTAATATGGACTATGTTTATTGAATACTAGCCCATGGTTTTGCAAAACCATGGGTTAAAACCATCAACACTTCAAAATGGACTAGGTTCATTGAATCTGCCAGAAATTTCAAAAATGGTCCCTGCACTTGTAAAACTTGATTTTTTTGGCACTTTTAAGCCCCGTTAACCCCATTTCAAGGCTCTAAAATAAAGTTAAAGTATAGGGAACTTAAAATATGCTCAAAAACATCTCGGATGTCGGTTCGTTTCGTCGTACGGTTGCGTTATTCGCTTAATTATGACGGAAGTCGTAACGAACGCAAAAACGTTCCAAATTAAGCGACGAATGGAATTTTATCATGCCAAACACTAAAATAAGATATTTTAATGCTTACATAATTTTTTTGGATGTCCGTATGTATTCAGAACGTAAGTTATGCGCGAAAATGCAAACTTATGCACTTTTTGACGCTTTTAGTCCCTGAATGAGCATAAAGTTTATTTTAGCATATCGAACCCCTCAAAGCCTATTTCTAAGCTATGTAAAGGTTATTTAGGGTATGTTTAACTTATGATCAAGTTCCGGAATGTTCGTTACTATACAAATCGGAATAGTTTCGCAGTTTGACACAAATAGTCCCTACGATCGAACAAAGTTGATTTCGACACACCAAACCATTCAAAACTTATTTATAAGTTATGTGGAGGTTATTTAAGGTATGTTAAGCCTATGTCACTATTCCGAAGTGTTTTTCGCGTTATACTGACTGCGTTTAAGCACAAGTTTGCGTATAACCTTCCAGAAAGCGATTTAGAGCTTGAAATTGGAATCGAATTAAATTGTAAAATCACTAAACACAATTACACATATAATAACACCAAAACACATATAATAACACCAAAACACATATAATAACACCAAAGCACTTTGTTTTATTAATAATCATCATTGTTTTACATCGTACATCGATTACAGAACACAATTGTCACAGTCTCCCCTACTTCAGGAAATTTCATCCCGAAATTTTAACTAGAGGAAGCTTGTGAAAACAAATGCGGATATTTTGTTTTCATCTGGTCCTCACGTTCCCAAGTAAACTCTGGGCCACGTTTGGATTCCCAGCGAACTTTGACCAATCGAATCCGTTTGTTCTTCAACTGTTTGAAAGCACGATCCACGATCTCCATGGGTTTCTCGACAAAGTGCATTGTTTCATTGGTTTGGATCTCGTCGAGAGGAATGTGTAGATTAGCGTCAGCTAAACACTTTCGCAGATTGGACATGTGAAAAGTCGGATGAATATTTCTAAGCTCTGGAGGTAGCTCTAGTCGATAGGCAACCTTTCCAATTCTTTCCACAATCTTAAATGGTCCCACATATCGAGGTGCAAGTTTTCCTTTCTTTCCAAATCTCACGACTCCCTTCCAAGGTGAAACCTTGAGTAGGACACGATCTCCGACTTGAAATTCTAAGGGCTTGCGTCCCAAATCCGCATATCTCTTTTGACGGTTTCGAGCTGTCACAAGATTATCGCGGATTTTCTTGATTTTGTCTGTTGTTTCCAGAATGAGCTCAGGTCCAGTAAGCTGAGCTTCACCGGTCTCGTTCCAACAGACAGGTGAACGACATTTTCGACCGTAGAGAGCTTCGAATGGTGCCATATTAATGCTAGTATGATAACTATTGTTGTAAGAGAACTCGATCAGCGGCAAATGAGAATCCCAATTACCACCAAAGTCTATCACGCATGCTCTAAGCATATCCTCCAAAGTTTGAATCATTCTCTCAGATTGGCCATCTGTTTGGGGATGATAAGCAGTGCTTAGATTTAGTTGGGTTCCCAAAACAGATTGCATGGCCTTCCAGAAATGAGATGAAAATCGAGCATCACGATCAGAGATGATATCCAAGGGCACACCATGTCGTGTCACAATCTCATCAACATAAATCTTTGCAAGCTTATCAGCAGATAGATCCTCGCAAATCGTTATGAAATGAGCTGATTTCGTTAATCGATCGATAATAACCGAAATAGCATCATGACCTTTAGACGTACGCGGTAACTTAGTGATGAGATCCATCGCAATGTTCTCCCACTTCCCAATCGGTATCTCTGGTTGTACAAGCAAGCCAGAAGGTCGTTGATGTTCGGCCTTGACTTTGAGACAAGTTAGGCATTTCGATACATACAAGGCAACATCCTTCTTCATACCAGGCCACCAGCACCGAGTACGAAGATCCTTGTACATTTTATCAGCACCAGGATGGATAGAATATCGAGACTTATGAGATTCATCCATTACCAAGGTGCGAAGATCGTCTTGTTTCGGAATCCACAATCGATCCTTAAAATAGAGCAAACCATCGTCTTTCGCTTCGAGCATAAGCTCAAGTTGACGTGGTAATTCCGTACCCATCAAATTTTGTGAAACACAAGATTGCTGAGCTTGAAGGACACGAGATTGAAGATCAGATAAAGTTCGAACAGAATGAAGCTTGACTCGCTCCTTTCGACTAAGCGCATCGGCTACAACATTCGCCTTACCAGGGTGGTAGCGAATCTCGCAGTCATAATCGTTTAAGAGTTCAACCCAACGTTGTTGCCTCATGTTCAGCTCTTTCTGATTAAGAATGTGCTGGAGACTTTTGTGGTCTGTGAAAACCACACACTTCGTTCCATAGAGGTAGTGTCTCCAGATTTTAAGCGCGAAAACCACAGCTCCCAACTCAAGATCATGAGTCGTGTAGTTCTTCTCGTGAACTTTCAGCTGCCTAGATGCATATGCAATAACTTTACCTCGTTGCATAAGGACGCAACCAAGGCCTAAGTTGGACGCATCGCAATAGACAACGAAATCATCGCTTCCCTCGGGCAGAGATAGAACAGGAACATTACATAACTTCTTCTTCAGCGTTTGGAACGCTTCTTCTTGCTTGGGTCCCCACTCAAAAGGCTTATTTTTCTGAGTCAAAGCAGTGAGTGGAACCGCAATCTTCGAGAAATTTGAAATGAATCGACGATAATAACCAGCAAGACCAAGAAAATATCGAATCTCTGTAGGCGTCGTCGGTGTATTCCAGTCCTTAATAACCGCAATCTTGGACGGATCCACATGAATACCCTACTCATTGACTATATGACCCAAGAATTGAACTTCTTTAAGCCAGAATTCACACTTGGAGAATTTAGCAAAAAGTTGTTCCTTCTTCAGGAGTTCCAATGTTAAGCGAAGGTGTTGCTCGTGCTCGGCTCGAGATTTTGAATAAATGAGAATATCTTCGATGAATACAATAATGAACTTGTCCAAATAAGGTTGCATACCTTATTCATTAAGTCCATAAAGATAGCTGGAGCATTCGTCAAGCCAAAAGGCATGACAGTGAACTCGTAATGCCCATATCTTGTGCGGAAAGCAGTTTTGGGAATATCTTCTTCGAGAACACGAAGTTGATGATACCCAGAACGCAGATCGACCTTGGAAAAGCATGAAACACCCAGCAGTTGGTCGAAGAGATCATCAATTCGAGGTAGGGGATATCGATTCTTGATGGTGAGCTTATTAAGCTCACGATAATCGATACACATTCGAAAAGATCCATCTTTCTTTTGCACGAAGAGGACAGGAGCTCCCCAAGGTGAAAAGCTCGGTCGGATGAATCCTTTATCAGATAACTCTTGAAGCTGTTTCGATAACTCTTGCATCTCCGACGGTGCAAGACGATAAGGTGCTTTTGCAATCGGGTTGGCATTGGATACAAGGTCAATATGAAACTCGACTTGACGAACTGGAGGCAAACCAGGCAGTTCATCAGGAAACACCTCCGGATAATCCCGAACAATCGAAATATCCTGAATACTCTTGCTCTTGCTTTTCTCCTCGGTGACATGTGCCAGAAAAGCAACATATCCTTTTCGTAGATACCTTTGGGCTTCCAAACACGACATAAGCTTCAAACCACCTGAAGGTTTCTCGCCACGAATTTCCAAAACGTCACCGGAAGACAAAGGAATACGAACAATCTTATCGAAACAAACCACCTCAGCGTGGTGTTTGGTTAACCAATCCATTCCAACGATAATATCGAAACTCCCAAGTTGCATCGGTGTGAGGTCAATAGGAAAAAGATGGTTATCAAGGTTCAACTGACAATCACGAATAACAGAATTGAGAACAAGAGGTTTACCAGTAGCAACTTCGACAAATAAGGGTTTCCTCAGTTTGGTTCTAGGTATCGCAAGTAAAGGCTCAAAAGACAAAGAAACAAAACTTCTATCGGCACCAGAATTAAAAAGAATAGACGCAGGTCGATTGTTAACAAGAAACGTACCATTAACCACTTCGTTGTCGGCCCTCGCTTCGTTTGCATTCAAATTGTACGCTCGCCCACGAGCGGGATTCACATTGACGTTGACGTTCGTATTCGGGTTCGCGTTAGCATTCGCGTTTGCATTCACCAGTCTAGGACAGTTGTTGCGGAAATGACCATACTCTCCACAATTAAAACACGAACCCGGTGGGAATCTCACAGCATTCCCCTGACCCAGAGCTGGAACCTGAGCAACCTGATTATGTCCCAAACGAAAAACATTGGCCAAATGCCCAAGTTTACCACACGTTGTGCATTGTTTGCAAGATTGTTGTGCAACATGATGACCATTGCAACGAGCACAATGAGGTGCAATACCAGCATATGCCTTCTTTGCAGGTGGCTGAGCTAGAGGGTTCTACGGGTTCTGAGCAGTCTGTGCTGTAACAGCAAAATTCTGGGCACCCTTACGCTTCCTCGACTTCTTTGATGACTCACCTTCCTTACCTTTACCCTTTTTCTTGTCCTTCCCTAAATCAGTCGCCTTCTTTTTATCACCCTTGCGGGTGAGTTTACCCTTCCTGACTTGAGTCTCAGTCAGGGTAGCAGACAACTCGATCGCTTGACGAAGGGTAGTAGGATTAACACCGGTCACAATCTCCAGAATAGAATCGGGTAGACCATCAATATATCTCTCGATTGCTTTCTCCAGAGGGGTAACCATGGTGGGACACAATAGACTGAGTTCCTCAAAACGATCCGTGTAAGCACGATGTTCAGCCCCATCTTGCTTTAAATCGTCAAACTCTCGCTCCAAAGCCCGAATTTCGTGACGGGGACAAAACTCCTTCATCATGAGAGCCCGAGGCTCTTCCCATGTTTGTGCCAACGCCACTTTGGCACCCCTGTCACGCATAATACCATTCCACCAGGTAAGCGCTCGCTTCTCAAACACGCTCGAAGCAAATTCAACCTTACGCGCATTCGGACACTGCACATGTCTGAATGTGCTCTCGATAATCTCAAACCACTGCAGGAGCGCAGTTGCTCCTTGCGACCCAGAAAACTTAAGCGGCTTCCCAGTATTGAAATTCTTGAAATTACACGACGCATTATTATTGTTGTTGAATATCTCGTGGACTTGGGTCACAATGCCGGGAAGCACAGCAGCCACTTGCTGAGAGAACAGGGCTGCGATTTCTTCAATAGTGAAAGATTGTGCTTCACGTCGAGGAGGCATTGTCTAATAAGGAAACAAGTGAAACGAGTGAGGTTGAAGAGCAAAAGAGGTATCGACAAAACACAAGAGAGGCGATCATTCGTTCGTTACCTCGAACAAACAAACGACACGCAGTGACTAATCAAAGTAAATAGGTTAAAAATAATGTATCGTGAAGACATGCTCGCCTATAAGTGAACACTCACCCCAAGAGTTCCCATGTAAGAGTGACTGGTCCGATTAAGTGGATTTGTACGAACACTCTAGCCTTAGACAGAAAACTCAGGGTACAGGCATTCACTCTTCCAGTTTACACGTGTTCACATTATTTAGACCCAAACTTTGACGAGATTTTGAAAACTCAGAAGGCACTAAGCTAAAAATGAGTTAAACTGGTAGGGTTCAAAACCTTACAACAGAGGGTTCAAAACCTTACAACAGAGGGTTCAAAACCTAGTAATCATTCATCCTAGAATGGATGATTAGTTTTCAAAGCGGATTCGAACTTAGCGTTCTTATTGTGGTTATCACCTAAGGATAGGTGACGGTTTTGTTTTAAAATCTAAACACAAGTAAACTTGTGTTAGGGTCCTAAAGTTATAGTCTAGGTCAAAGCATTACTAATAACCTAATTCCCTATAACTATTGGCTCTGATACCAACTCTTCTGTCACACCCCGACCACGTAAAACAACAAAGTGTGGCGGAAATGTCGGGGGTGTTGTAACAGAATTATCGTTTCATAACCATGGATACAAAAAGTGTTTCATTTTATTGATAATATTAAACATTAACATTGTCTTAACATAGAACAAACAAGTTTTATATCGACTATCATCGTTTTATGTCACTAAGGCCTCGTCCAGATCCTATGTGATGCGTGCATCCTAGAACGTCAATCAAGCAACAACACCTGAAACATATGTAAAAACAAAGTCAGCAAAGAAATGCTGGCGAGTACATAGGTTTTATAAGAGTATCGGAATCATGGCTTGTTTACTTATATTGCAATACCTCGAAAACCTTGTTTTTAAAAATGTATAATATTGCAACATGATTAACCAACTCAAATCAAGATGGTTATAATTTGTAAAATTTCGTAGTCATGATTCTTAACCCAAAAGCTTTTTGTTTTAGAAAATCATCTTGTAAAACATCTCGTATAAACTCTTTAATAAAACTCGTATATTATTTCGAAAACATCGTTGAGTGACATCGTTTCAATATCGTTTACCCAAGTGAACTAAATAACGCCATAGTATGTAATATGTTGAAAACACTTATATATAAGAAGTACCAGCGGCGTATCTACCATGTTTTCATCCACATTACACTCGTCCCGTTATCTAAACACTAGCCAAAAACCAATCGTTTACCCAGATCGTTTAACATCGTTTCCAAATCGTTTGCAAATCGTTTCCAAATCGTTTCCAAATCGTTCCCAAATCGTTTCCAAATCGTTTACTCGTTTAAATCGTCCTCGTTTTAATTGTGATAACTTATATATGGTCGTCTCATTAATAACATTCAAACCTTTGTGTCTCATTCATCGTTCAACTCGTTCTTGCATTAGCAAACCTCCAAAGGGTAAGTTAACAATCATCAGATTCAGTCGTTACCCACAACACCCACACATAACCATGGGTATAGTGTAATAACGGGATTTGTCAGATCCTATGGTACCATAACCTAATACTGGTCGGCTTGATCAATGCTAATGAATGTCATTCGTTATGCAACTACAACCAACAAGTTCGTTCACATTATCAAAATCGTTATTAGTTTAGTATAAATCATTCTATTTGTTTTTGAACTCATCGTTTAAACCTTGAAAACATTTTGTACATATGAATCACCCCAAACAATTGAAAACAGTAAAATAGGGGAACTATGTACTCATATGTAGTGCAAGGTATCTTCAATCAATAGTACTTCAACAAACTTGACTAAACCAGAGAAATCAAGTAGCACCTAGTAATCAAATCACTAGTCAAACAATAGACGCCTAAATCGGAAGATCGGACAGAATGAGGTCTTGTAAACCAAATGAGTGTTGGAACTCATGTGATATGGTTTAACAAAGCCTACATCCTAAATGAAACCTAACCTAAGTGCTTTCGACCCATCGCGACCCATTAAGGTAGTTTACGCTACTTTAACGCATCGTGCGCGCAAAGTGCGTTCGAGACGTCTAAGTTATCCTATGACAAGTATTATATGCCATTACATGTTTAATCATGTTGTATAATCAGTTATGTGACAAAAGTTTAGGTTACATAAGCTTAATTACCAATTATACATGAAAAGGGTATTTTGGTAATTTACCTAAGGCATATAAACTACTTATCATACAACTACCTAAACTAGGTGACCATAAGGTATAACCTCGGAAGGTTATTCCCTATGCTACTATGGTCACCTAATGTGTTTGGTCGGATCCCAATGATCGACCAAACGGGTCGGGTTCGAAAGTATAAGCGATTGATTAGATCGCTTACCTTTACGACCCTATATAAGCACTAAACTAAAAGTGATGAGCTAAGCATGTTAAAACATGCTTAACTAAGTTAGAAAACAGGCTTTGATATCAAAATAAACGGTTTTGATATCCTAAAGTAGTTTGGTTACAAAATACGCGTAAATGCGCATTTTGGCCGAAACTTCGACTCGTCACTAAGCCTAGATAACGTGGTAATCAGTAGTTATAGTCACTAGGGGCTATAACCATCGTGATTACACTCACGTTATGAAGTTCAAACGACCTTCACATTGACCATAAACTGGTCAATGCAGAAAGTCAAACGCAGTTTGACTTTAACGCTAAAACGAATGAAAAGAACGAAAGAACACTTACAAAAGGTCCCCGCAAGATTTGATTCCGATTTTTCTCTCAGGTAGGAAGCATATACTTCCACTTAGAGAGCATAAATCAGATTTCAAATTGTGGGTTTTGAAGTGAAATGGATGGGGTATATATAGGATTTCTAGAACTGTTAAGATCGTTCCTCGAAAACTGAGCTTTGATCTGGACCTTACATGTGTGCCCATGGTTTTCTAAAACCATGGGAGCCCCTAATATGGACTACGTTCATTGAATACTAACCCATGGTTTTGCAAAACCATGGGTTAAAACCATCAACACTTCAAAATGGACTAGGTTCATTGAATCTGCCAGAAATTTCAAAAATGGTCCCTGCACTTGTAAAACTTGATTTTTTTGGCACTTTTAAGCCCCGTTAACCCCATTTCAAGGCTCTAAAATAAAGTTAAAGTATAGGGAACTTAAAAGATGCTCAAAAACATCTCGGATGTCGGTTCGTTTGGTCGTACGGTTGCGTTATTCGCTTAATTACGACGGAAGTCGTAACGAACGCAAAAATGATCCAAATTAAGCGACGAATGGAATTTTATCATGCCAAACCCAAAAATAAAATATTTTAATGCTTACATAACTTTTTTGGATGTCCGGATGTATTCAGAACGTAAGTTATGCGCGAAAATGCAAACTTATGCACTTTTTGACGCTTTTAGTCCCTGAATGAGCATAAAGTTTATTTTAGCATACCGAACCCCTCAAAGCCTATTTCTAAGCTATATAAAGGTTATTTAGGGTATGTTTAACTTATGATCAAGTTTCGGAATATTCGTTACTATACAAATCGGCATAGTTTCGCAGTTTGACACAAATAGTCCCTGCGATCGAACAAAGTTGATTTCGACACACCAAACCATTCAAAACTTATTTATAAGTTATGTGGAGGTTATTTAAGGTATGTTAAGCCTATTTCACTATTCCGGAGTGTTTTTCGCGTTATACTGACTGCGTTTAAGCACCAGTTTGCGTATAACCTTCCTGAAAGCGATTTAGAGCTTGAAATTGGAATCGAATCAAATTGTAAAATCACTAAACACAATTACACATATAATAACACCAAAACACATATAATAACACCAAAGCACATTGTTTTATTAATAATCATCATTGTTTTACATCGTACATCGATTACAGAACACAGTTGTCACACTTGAAGCTTGAACATCACTTGTGGGTCAAAAACCCTAAACAAAACAGAATGTATATGAGGTTTAACCTCTGATTTTGAATGTCTCAACCTTGTTTTTAAGCCTAACTAACCATAGAAGTGGTTATAAGCATAAGGACATAGGTTTGAGATAAGTTAGGCTCAAGTTAAACAAGTTTAGTAAAG
Organism: Helianthus tuberosus; assembly: GCA_030545235.1. NCBI lineage: Eukaryota > Viridiplantae > Streptophyta > Magnoliopsida > Asterales > Asteraceae > Helianthus > Helianthus tuberosus. Next base: position 60,544,249 of record CM060445.1, read on the forward strand.
ATTAGATGAAAATCAGAAATGAACAGTGAACTTTGGAGCCTTTTTGCCAGAGTTCTAGGGACTTATTTACTGCGAAAAACCCATGGAATCGAAGCTAAGGTCAATCCAAGCACATAGGAAAAAGAATGGACTAAATCGGACAAGAATTGAGTGAGTTATGCTCACTTTTGTGAAGATGTATGCTTCTACCCGAACTTTTGTAATCAGCTGCGAATTTGGGTGATTTGGGAGTGATTAAAGAGAGTTGAGAGTGTTTAGAAAAGTGAAAAATGCTTGGAGATGGCTTGGTTTATATAGGGGATGGATTAGGGTTGGGTTGGTTGGCATTTAATATGATTAGTTGGGACTTTGGCATTAAAAAAAACAAAACTAAACATTTCTCATGGCTGCGCACACAAGGCTGTATTCAGCCATTAACCTTCTTCTTGTTTTTTTTTTGTGACATAATATTGGATATAATAGTAAAGTATGATAAGTAATTATGATATTACATGTTGTTGGTGGTTATATATTAAAACAAAGCAATTTAGTCTGCTTTAATTTGCTGGGTCGCATGGCTGTAAGTAGCCATGTATTTTCCATGTTTTTTTAGTACAAACAATGGTTAAAAGTTTATTAGTATAAATTATATAAATGAATAATATAATCATCCATTTACTCATATGTAACTTTAGATGAATGAGACATTATGGAAAAACAACAATTTAACTGCTTCCTTTGTCCATCTTTATATATTTTTTTGTCTTTAGTAGTAATAATACTACATCAACGTAAGTTGATGTTTGGTATATTATTATTATTATTGTTGTTGTTGTTGTTGTTGTCGTTGTTGTTGTTGTTGTTATTATTATTAGTGCCAGACTAGACTGAACTATCCCTATTAGGGATTGTTTATAATCCCGATTTCTACCATCTCTTATAGCTGCTATAAAGCTTTCTGGTAGACCTTCTAAAGTTAAAGGTTTAAATGCAATTTGCACAACACCAATATGAATAAATTTATATTTATCTCTGTTATACCTTATCAACTCATTATTATTTAAGAGCTTCAAAACCATTTCTTTTTTATTAAGAGCAACTGTTTCTTCAGTAGTTTTTACTACTTGTTTTAAACCAATTTTTTCAAAGGTTCCAAGTTTATAAACTTGTTTATAATCAATTTTAGGAATTTCCATTTGTTTAGTAGATCTAAATTATGAGGAATATCATATTCTTCCTCAATACTGTTTTTAACAGTATCTTTTCCCTCTAATATATTCATTATATTTTTATTTCGGTGTTGAATCTTCTCATAACTTAATTATCTTCCATGGCTCTGTTACCATATCTACAATTATCTTTGACTGATGTTAATATAACAGATGCCTTAACATTAAATATTAAAACTCATGGATATAATTATGCTCCAGGATCAGAGGTTATATGTATCTGTTATAGAATATATTATAAACCTTTATTTACACTAAATCCTCAGTGTAAAATGGTAGATAAACCATTAAATGAAACGATAGTCATAGAAACTAATTTTGGTAAATCAAATATTACCACTAGAAGAAAAATAAAGTGAGAAGAAATAGAATTTCCAGAAAATTGGGTACAAAATAACTGTACTCTGAAAAAACAATATATAGATAATAATCCTATAAATATTATACAAACATCTGAAGGATCTGTTCAAATACAGTTTGATCAATATAAACCTAGAATATCTAAATCTATGTCTTATAGATCTTCAAATTATCACATATCCCCCATAGGATATACTGTTAGAAGTCCTTCTCGAGCTTCTACTTCTCAATTAAGAGAGGAATTACCTGAAAATAGGGTGGAAGAATTAAGAATTAATTCTGATAATATTGTAAGAGGTGTATATAAGCCTAATGAACCGGAATTAACCGAATCAGAAATGAATTTTTCAATTTAATGGATCAAAAAGAAAAAATTGATTTTAGCCAAGGTTCTCTGGCAAGAAAAATTATTAGTGAAGAATTTAAACAAGAAAATGGAAATTGTTTAGAGACTGGTTTTTCAAAAATTTTGATAGCCAAGATACTATAATGTTTCAAGAAGTTTTTTATAAAGAACTTTCAGAAGAAAATAAAGTTATACTTTTTGTTCCATGGTTTATAAACAAATATACTAATAGCATGATTTCTGTTATACAGAGAGAATATAATGTTAATGGAAGAATTTTAAAAACAACTTTTCCCCCACATCAACCTTTTAAAATAGAAAAGGATAATGAAACCAGGTATTACCAGGCTTTCCAAAAATTGTTGGAACAAGATACTTTACCAATTACTATTTCACATATAAACAATATTTTTAAACAACAAAATTACACAAATATTTATTTGATTTGTTTAGGCAAACAATTGAGTTCAATAAATGATAGAATAAATGAATTAACTAATCATATAAAAAATTTAAGAAACTCTCCTATGAGACAAGAGGAGAAAAAGGAAGTTGTTGCTGCTCCAGCTATACAACCTCCTCCTGATATAAAAGATTTTAAGTTAAAATCTAACACTGAAATAGCAGATTTATTAGATAAAAAATTAAAAGTTTTAAATGAAAAAAATTTAAATTTAAGGGTAAACACTTTAACAAAAGAATTTGTAAATTCTCTAGACAAAGATAATTATCAAGAAAGAATTAATGAAGAAATAAGAAAATTGGATAAGTTTGCAAATAAACCAACTCAACGGATGCATTATTATCCTAGACCAACTCCACAAGATGTTCTAATAGAAGAACAAGATTATGTTATTAATAATTCTTATCATGGTAAACACATCTATGAATGGAACATCAATGGACTGTCTGAAGGACAAATTTACAATACTATACACAGAATGATGATGTATAGTACGATTTGCAAGAGTAATGATAAATCGGATGAAAATATTGCTAAAATGATTATAACAGGTTTTACTGGTCAATTAAAAGGCTGGTGGGATAATTATTTATAAGAAACTGATAGGAATGAAATTCTAACTACTGTCAAAGAAGAAGAAGGTAGACAAACTCCTAATGCAGTTTATACACTGGTAGTTAACATTGTTGATCATTTTACATGCAGATGGTCTGATAATTCTGAAAATACCAGAATTTTATTACATAATCTAAGATGTAAAACTCTTACATCTTTTAGATGGTATAAAGACACCTTTTTAAGTAGAGTAATGGAACTTCCTGAGTCTAATAGTTCTCACTGGAAATCTAAATTTGTAGATGGATTACCTCCTTTATTTGTTGAAAGGGTTAGGAAAAACCTTAGAAAAGGAGAAGTAAGTATCAATTATGAAAATTATACTTATGGCAAGTTAATAGGAACTTGTGTCCAAGAAGGTTTAGCTTTATGTAATGAGATAAAACATAATCAACAAATTAAAAGACATTCTCTTAATGTAAAAAGACAATTAGGCCAATTTTGTGGCCAATTTGGTATGGATGATTTTAGGGAAAATGATTCTAAGAAAAAGAAGAGAGTTTTATCTCCTCATAAATATAAAAAATTTCAAAAAAGAAAACAGAAAAAAGAAGATAGAAAACGTAAAAGAAAACAAGAATATAAATCTTTTAAAGCTTACATTTATGTAGGAAATGTGGCCGTCAGGGTCATAAGGCAAAAACATGTTGGGTAAAAAAGAAACTCAATAATAAAACTTTAGAGGAAAGAATAAGAAATTTAGAAAAAGTGAAAAACAATACAGAAAGCCCTGAGACATCTGGAAAAGATAATCCAAAAACATCTGATAATTTTTTATCATTATTGAAAGATGAAATTTTTTTATCAATATATGAGATAGTAACTTCTCATAAATGGTACATTAAAATTAACTTGTTAATAGACAATAAATTTTCAATGGAATTAATTGCTCTGCTTGATAGTGGAGCAGACCTAAATTGCATCCAAGAAGGAATTATTCCCATAAAGTATTTTCATAAAACGACTCATAGAGTTAGTTATGTTAATGGAGAACCACTTGGTATAAGTTATAAATTACCACATGCATATATTTGTCAGGACAAAGTTTGTATTCCAAATAGTTTTATGTTAGTTAAAAATCTAACCAGCCAGATTATACTTGGCTCACCCTTTTGGAAAAAGATTTTTCCAATAAGGCATATTGATGAAAATTTCATCACAGGAACTTACAGAGGAAAAGATATAACCTTTCCTTTTGTTCATAATAGGGATGAGCAAGTGGTATCAAATACCGATCCCATCCCGATCCCGATAATACCATACCGAAGCGGTTTCGGTACCGGTTTCGGTATCCACTTTTAGGTTTTTTCGGTATCGGTACGGTATGGTATCGGTATAATACCGAATTTTACCCTCAAAATACCGACACCGTACCCATACCGTACCGAACCGACGTATTTCGGTATCGGTACCTAGTTTTCACAAAATTCGGGATCGGGATTTGTCGGTATCGGGATCGGGATTTGCCCATCCCTAGTTCATAAACCAATTACCATATATATTCATGATATTAAAGATTCCTTAATACAAGCTAAAGAATATCAAATTAATTTTCTTAAAGAAGAAATTAATCTTTTTACAATAGAAGAAAGGCTTAAAAATCCTAAATTACTGGAAAAAATAAAATTAATGCAAAATCAATTTTCTTTACAAATATGTAATGATCATCCTAATGCTTTCTGGGATAGGGAAAAACATATTGTTTCTCTTCCCTATGAAGATGACTTTAATGAACGCCAAATACCTACAAAAGCAAGACCATGTCAAATGAATTCAGAATATCTAGAATTATGTAAAAAAGAAATAAAAACCTTAATAGATAAAGGTTTAATAAAACCCTCAAAGTCTCCATGGTCATGTACAGCCTTTTATGTTAATAAACATTCAGAGCAAGAAAGAGGAGTCCCAAGATTAGTAATAAACTATAAACCATTAAATAAAGTTTTAAAATGGATTAGGTATCCTATGCCTAATAAAAAATATTTGTTAGATAGACTAAATAATGCTATCATATTTTCAAAATTGGATTTAAAATCTGGATATTGGCAAATTCAGATAAATGAAAAACACAGATATAAGACTGCCTTTACAGTACCTTTCGGTCATTATGAATGGAATGTAATGCCCTTTGGGCTCAAGAATGCCCCGAGTGAATTTCAAAATATTATGAATGATATTTTCATTCCTTTTAGTAATTTTATAATAGTATATATTGATGATATCTTAGTATTTTCAAAAGATGTTGAAACTCATTTTAAACATTTAGATATCTTCAAAACCATAATTATAAAGCATGGTTTAGTAATATCTAGACCAAAAATGATGATTTTCCAAACTAGTGTAAGATTTTTGGGTCATAATATTGAAAAGGGAAATATTATTCCAATAAATAGAAGTATTGAATTTGCTTCTAAATTCCCTGATGAAATAACTGATAAAACCCAGTTACAAAGATTTTTGGGAAGTCTAAATTATATCTCACCTTATTATAAAAATTTAGCAGAAGATACAGCTGTTTTATATGACAGATTAAAAAAGAGTCCTCCGCCATGGTCTGATAGTCATACCAAGGCAATTCAAAAAATTAAGCAAAATGTCAAAAATCTTCCTTGCTTAATGTTACCAAAACCAGATTGGCAAAAAATTATTGAAACAGATGCCAGTAATATTGGATATGGTGGGATTTTAACACAAATATCTCCCATCGATAAACAAGAATTTTTGATAAGATTTCATTCAGGTAAATGGAATAATAGTCAAAAGAATTATGCCACTGTTGCAAAAGAAATCTTAGCAATAGTTAAATGTGTTTTAAAATTTCAAGATGATTTATATAATCAAATTTTTTTAATAAAAACTGATTGTCGAGCAGCGAAATACATGTTTGATAAAGACTTCAAACATGATGCTTCAAAGCAAATGTTTGCTAGATGGCAATCTCATTTTGCTCCATTTGATTTTGAAATAATTTATAAAAAAGGAATTGATAATAGTTTACCTGATTTTCTAACAAGAGAATATTTAAATGAATAATCATGTTAAAGAACCAATAAAAATTGGTCATATTATTTTTTCAATAAAAATTAATAAATGGAAACCAGATTTCTTATGGATGTTTGCAGGTCTTATGAAGAACATTAAAGGACATTTGAAGATAGTTTATAACAATATATGGATTGAAATTGATGAATATAATACCCTAATAAGGCTTACTCTCTATAGAATTAATGAATTAATGAATAATTATAATATTTATTCAGCCGACAAAGCTAATATGATTTTAGAACAATTTACCAAATTGCACTATTTTAAGGATCAAATAAAGATTCTTAAAGAAAAAGAGAAAATAATCTCTTATACCTGATTTTATATTTTCAGGAATGAATCCTCAAGACAGAGGAAAACAGCCCCTTCCTAATAAAGGAAGAGGAAAAAGCAGAGGTCAATCAAGACCTTATGGTGATGAAAGAGTTCTTGGGCAAATTGCTCAAAAAAGGCTAATAGCCGCAAATATTGCAAATACTGCATCATCCTCCAGTAATACTAGAGGAAATAATAATGATGACAAATTATTCCAATAATTTTTAGCTTATAAAGCTAAAACTGAAGGAAAGAATAATTCATCCTATGTTAATATTGTAATAGAAGATTCTGATGATGGGTTATATGAACAAAATCCAAACAAGGAGATATTGTTACTCCTGGAATTTAAAGATCTTAAATGGAAAGATCAGCCATGGACCTTAATTACAAGGTACCTTGACACAGGGTCATATTTTTATTATTATTATTATTATTATTATTATTATTATCATTATTATCATTATTAACAGAATTTAACCACATCTTTAATAGTTAACAAGCACGTATAAGCTATGAGTACCAGTATGTCATGTATTGGTTGCGCGTATGCATTTGAGATTGGTAACGTATAACCCAAGTATTGCGACACGTATAAGCATGTGAAAAAAATATAATTTCATTACGATCGAAGTCTCGGGTTTACAATGGTTTGAAACGAAATACGAAATACAGAAGGAACAGGCTTCCAAAAATAGAAATACAAAGCACGTTTTCTAATTAAGGAAATACGAAAGGGCAGGGCGTTACAGTCTCCCCTCCTTTAGGGAATTTCGTCCCGAAATTTAGGAAGATGTAGCGAAAAGATACGGATACTTCGTCTTCATGTCACTCTTGAGTTCCCAAGTGAATTCAGCGCCACGTTTACCTTCCCATCGAACATTGACGATAGGAATTTTACTGCGCCTCAATAACTTGACTCCTTGATCCATGATTTCGACGGGTTTTTCCACAAAATGCAAGGTCTCGTTGATTTGAAGGTCCTCGAGGGAACCTGAAGCCCTTCGTCAGCTAGACACTTCTTTAAGTTTGACACGTGGAAGACAGGATGTACATTGTTGAGTTCTTCAGGTAGGTCCAGTCTATACGCAACCTTGCCAATCCTTTCGAGTATCTTGAAAGGACCAACGTAGCGATTTACGAGTTTTCCTTTCTTACCAAATCGAACTACACCCTTCCAAGGGGACACTTTGAGAAGTACCAAATCACCTGTCTCGAATTCCAAGGGTTTGCGACGCTTGTCAGCGTAACTCTTTTGTTGGCTCCTCGCTTTCAGTAAATTCTCTCGAATCTGTAAAATCTTGTCCATCGCTTCTTGTATAAGCTCGGGACCAGTGAATTGAGATTCACCAACCTCGTGCCAACAAATAGGCGAACGACACTTGCGACTATACAATGCTTCGAAAGGTGCCATTTGAATACTCGCATGATAACTGTTGTTGTACGAGAATTCGATCAAAGGCAAGTGTGAATCCCTGTTGCCACCAAAATCTATTACACAAGAACGAAGCATATCCTCTAAAGTTTAGATAGTGCGCTCGGTTTGACCGTCTGACTGAGGATGGAAGGCGGTGCTAAGGTTAAGAACAGTACCCATAGCAGATTGTAAAGTTTGCCAAAGGTGAGACGTAAAACGAGCATCACGAATGGGAAGAAAATGAGCTGATTTGGTCAATCGATCAACGATCACCCAAATACTGTCATGACCAGAAGAAGTACGAGGAAGTTTAGTGATAAGGTCCATGGAGACGCTTTCCCATTTCCAGACAGGAATCTCTGGTTGTTCGAGTAAGCCAGAGGGACATTGGTGTTCAGCTTTTACCTTCGAACAAGTGAGACATTTTGCAACGTAGGAGGCAATATCCCTCTTCATCCCAGGCCACCAGTATGACGTACGCATATCATGGTACATCTTGTCAGCGCCAGGATGAACGGAATACTTCGATTTGGGTGCCTCCTTCATCAGAAAGTCTCGAAGGCTTTCACGATTAGGGATCCAGATATGATTGAGATAGTATAAAATACCATCAGATTTAGACACGAGTTCATGTTCTTTAGCGCCTCGTATCTCAACAGAGAGACTACCTTCGTTAATAGAGGCATATTGAGCTTCTCGAATGCGGCATTGAAGATCGTTAACGAGTTGGAGACAACGGACACTCTTCACATGAGTTTTATGACTAAGCGCGTCGGCTACTACATTCGCTTACCTAGATGGTATTTGATTTCGCAGTCGTAGTCGTTTAACAGTTCTACCCAACGACGTTGACGCATGTTCAGTTCCTTTTGGTCAAAGATATGTTGAAGGCTCCTATGGTCGGTGAAGACCACACACTTAGTACCATAAAGGTAGTGTCGCCAAATCTTCAACGCAAAAACAACTGTGCCAAGTTCAAGGTCATGAGTAGTATAGTTTTTCTCATGTATTTTGAGTTGCCTCGACGCATAAGCGATGACCTTGTCTTGTTGCATAAGCACACAACCAAGGCCAAGGTGTGAAGCATCGCAATATACGACGAAGTCGTCGTTACCATCAGGAAGCGCGAGGATAGGAGCATTACAAAGCATCTCCTTGAGCGTTTGAAAAGATTCCTCTTGTTCGGGACCCCAAACAAAAGGTTTCTCTTTTTGAGTCAAAGAAGTCAAAGGAACAACGATCTTCGAGAAGTTAGAGATAAAACGACGATAATAACCAGCAAGACCGAGAAACGAACGAATTTCAGACGGAGACTTAGGTGCGATCCAGTTCTTCACAGCTTTGATTTTAGCGGGGTCAACGTGAATACCAAGTTCGTTGATAGTATGACCAAGGAATTGAACCTCTTTTAACCAAAATTCACACTTGGAGAATTTGGCGTATAGACGTTCAGTATGAAGAAGTTCAAGGATAAGACGCAAGTGTCGCTCATGCTCTCCTTGTGTCTTTGAATAAATAAGAATATCGTCGATGAAGACGATCACGAAACGGTCTAAGTATGCTTTGCACACGCGGTTCATCAAATCCATGAAAATAGCAGGTGCATTGGTCAAACCAAAGGGCATGACCACAAACTCGTAATGACCATAACGTGTACGAAAGGCGGTCTTAGGTATATCTTCTTCGAGGACTCAAAGTTGATGATACCCAGAATGAAGATCGATCTTTGAGAAGCAGGTTGCGCCTTGCAATTGATCGAAGAGATCATCGATGCGCGGAAGAGGGTATCGGTTCTTGACATTAAGCTTGTTAAGCTCACGATAGTCAATACACATATAGAATGACCCATCTTTCTTTTTAACGAACAATACAGGAGCGCCCCAAGGAGAAGTACTAGGGCGTATAAAGCCTTTATCAAGAAGCTCTTGGAGTTGACTCGAGAGCTCTTGCATCTCAGAAGGTGCTAAACAATAAGGAGACTTAGCGACAGGCGTAGCGCCAGGCACTAAGTCAATGCGAAAGTCGACGGAACGAGCAAGAGGCAGACCAGGAAGATCGTCAGGAAACACGTCAGGAAAATCACGTACAACGGGGACGTCACTTTTGCTTGGGCCTTTGTCCTTCTTTTCCACTATATGGGCGAGAAAGGCGAAGCTACCCTTGCCTAAGCATTTGTTTGCTTGGATACACGACATAAGTTTGAGACCTTGAGAAGGTTTCTCACCATACACGTGTAGAGAATCACCGTTTGGAAGAAGAAGGCGGATAAACTTTTCAGAACAAACAACTTCAACACAAACTCGCCTAAGCCAGTCCATGCCTACTATAATGTCAAAGCTACCCATTTGCATAGGTATAAGGTCGATTGAAAACATATAATCGTTGAGATTCAAGGAACAATTGGAAAGAATGGAATCAACATTGACAGATTTACCATTAGCGACTTCGACAGCGAAAGATTTTAGCAACTTAGATCATTTACACTTAAGCAATTGTTCAAATTCTAGCGACACAAAACTTTTATCAGGGCCAATATCAAACAGACACGAAGCATAAACATGGTTCACAAGAAACGTACCAGTAATGACATCGTTGGCGTTCTGAGCCTGAGCGGCAGTGATGACAAAAGCTCGGCCTCTAGCAGGTTGTTGAGCCTGTTGCTGCTGTTGTGGCGGTTGCTGCTGCTGCTGCTGCTGGTGTTGAGGCTGATAATGCTGGGGACAAACATTGGCGAGATGATTGAGATCACCACACTTGAAGCATGCTCGCACAGGAGCATTTTGAGGTTGAGGGAAGTTTCGACATCGGTTAGCAAAATGACCATACCTCTGACACTTGGCACATTTGCGGCAGGGTACGTTGGTGGGATGATGAAACAAACAGGTAGGACATTTGGGATGAGATCCAATATAGCCTTGTCTTGGTGGTTCGGTGTTTGCGGGGGCAACGGCGGCTAAAGCTTGTAAGGGTTGTGGTTTGGCGGAGTGACGACCGCATAATTTTGGCTCGAAGCCTTCCGCTTCTTTCCTTTGTTCTTCTTGGATTGAGAGGATAAAGGTTCAACAACGGTGGTAGTATTGGTGGTATCAGTAACAGCTTGGTGAGCATTCTTCGATGAAACCTTATCGTAGACTCCCTGAAGAACGCAGTTGTTGTTAAGTTCCGTGGCTATGGTATAGGCCTCCTATATGGTTTTAGGGTTAGCAGCGACAAGATGATTGGTGACGGAAGGTGCAACACAACGAATGAACTTGGCTATGGTTTTGGGGACGGAGTTGACTTGTCCATGACAGAGGATACTGAGTTGTTTAAAGCGCGTAATCAGACCATCCATGTCGCTCCCCTTCTGAGTAAGGTTCCAAAATTCATTCTCCAACTTTTGGAGTTCGTGAGGGAGGAAAAAATGGTCCTTCATAAGCTGCTTAAGTTCGTCCCAAGGCATAGCATGTGCAACATCGTTTCCCCTCTTGTTGCGTTCGGTGGTCCACCACTTGAGTGCCCTCGAGCGGAAGACTCCAATTGCATTCAAAGTTCATAGCCCATCAGGGCAACCACTTTGCAAGAAAGTAAGCTCAATCGCGTCAAACCAATTCATCATGGCGGTGGCGCCATCTTTGCCTGTAAACTCCAAGGGTCTACAAGCCATGAATTGCTTGAATTGAAAGGTTGATTTGGGTTTATCTGCCTTTGAGTCGACAGAGCCATGCGGTGAGTTGGTGTTTGGCTGAATCTTGCTCACAATATCGGGTATGACCTTAGCCATTTGCTTGGCAATGAACTTCATGCAATCCCTTTGTGACATGGAGTTGGATTTGGCGTTGGAGGTCGAACCTTTCTTTGACTTGGTTTTCTTGGAAGCACCGTTGGACGACATCTAAGGAATTGAAAGAGAAGGAAAAGAATGAGACTTGATCATAAATTCAAAATAAGTTTGCAAGTTTTAAACATGATGTAACATGTATGGTTCACATAGTTAGCATGATTTCAACAAGTATAAACACATATGAATGCGTGAAAAGAGTATAAATTTAGTTTGTTCACGATAATTATTATTGTTTTTGATTGAGCTAGACATGCGAATTGTGTAACGGTTTTGAAATGAACGAGGTAACAAGTATAAAATCACATATAAATTGAATCACATAAAAGAGAGGCTCATAAAACATAGGATTGTTTCGGGTAGAGAAACGTCGAATATTCCAAAGTGAATCGAAAGTCCTTTCAAATTAGAGAAACGTGCTTTGGCCTATAGGTAAGATACTCTCGTTGAGAAGCAATTAACGGTATCTTACCCTTCTAGTTACTACACGTCTCTAATCGATCGAAACAATCGAAACTTTGGCGTGAACAAAAATCGAGGAATGGGACTTAATTGACAAGGTGCGGGTTTCACCCCTAACTTGACGATTTCGTACCCTAATGTGCTTGGTACTCATCGGGTCAAAATATAATTTCGACACTATGATGAGGGTCCACTAGAGTTCGAATTGGAAATTTACCATTTAGATGTGGATTTCACTCCTAGCTAAATGGCGAAATTTCGTGCAAAATAAGAATAAGCGGAATGAGATTCGTTCACCAAATTGTGGGTTTCACGTCTATTTTAGTAAACTCGTCTCTTTTGTATAAAGAGTGTCTTCAAGTCTTCAAGTTTATTGTGTAAAATGTCTTACGAAATACATTATGTAAGTATTAAGACCAAAAAGGAGAGAAAGAAGCAAAGTAGGAAGAATAATATTTTAAGCAAGAATCAAGAATGGTCAAAAATATGGTTCCTACTATAGACTAGGTCGAACATGGCAATTCTACCTAATTCCCTATAGTTATGGCTCTGATACCAATCTGTCACACCCCAACCAATGGCGGAATCATCGGAGTGGGACTAGCTCGAGATTGTAAGAGACTCCATAACACTATTTGTGACAATATTTAATTCAACCGATTTCATTTCATAATAAATTGTCAAAACATTACAAGAAATTCAAATAACAACATTGTTCAAACATAACATAACAAAATTGATACAACACTTGAAACCTAAACGTCTAAGTGAGTATCTAGGCATCTTTGCTAGTCCATTTTCATAGCATCATCAATCATCAACCTGTAACATGTTTAAAATACAATTCAATGCAAAAGCAAAGGCGAATATACAAGTTTATGAATAAGTATAAGTATAAAAGTTTAAAAACGAATCCACATGGCTACTTAGTTTATACAAGATCAACCTAACATGGCATGCAATATTTCTAGTCAACCCTCTGTTTACGCAAAATGATATAATTCAACATGACCACTAGTCTACGGGTGGTGCGTTACTCCTATAGCGCTATACATGTCAAATGGAGGCTTGTGAAAGCTAATGACTAAAACGTATCACATAAGTATGGTCCACGTATAAGCATGAAGCAAAACAATATAGTATTCATGTATAAGGATTGTTTTCGTGCATTGCATAAAGAATAAGTTTAGGTGTAGTTTAGTAGTTAAACATGTTACACCCCAAAAAGTGGTAAACATAAAAAGGGGGGTTGCGAGTATACTCACGGTTTTGCAAGTCATCTACTTGAATCCGCGAGTGAGTTGTTGATGATTAGGGGATTGGAACACCAAGTCCTTCTACGCGAAGAAACAAAGTGTATGAGTAACGGAGATTAACGGTAGATTAAGGATTTAGGAAATTAAAACACAAGAACATATGTATATGAAAGTAATCATCCTTTAACATAAGTACTTGTATTTGACACTATGGAACCTCAAGGGTTAATGTTTTCATGAGTAATATACTTATTAGAATCGTAACAAGTCTTATGCCTTAGATGATGTTATTCTAATATTTTGACGAATGAACACAAGTTCACCATCAAGTGTAGGATCGTTTGCACGACCAAACGAGTCGTTCAGAAGAGATCTCGTCCAATACGAGAGGCGGAATCAAACGTATCGGTGATATTTCAGCTATATACACACTAGAATCACTTAATCTATCTCTTGTATTGATATGAAAGTTTTACACGGTCTGGAGATACCTCGGCAGAGCTTCGCTACCGGAAATGCCAAAGTTACAAATGAAATAACAAGTCTACTATTTATACTAATCCCACTTCGTTTGAACAAGCACCTCCAGTTCATACGAACTGGTCCAGTTCGTATGAACTGGCCACTTCGTTTGAATGTCCACTTCGTTTGAACATCCACTTCGTTTGAACATTCACTTCGTTTGAACTGGCTTGTTCGTGACTTGTTTCATCTATTTTATTACACGACTCGATACAAGACGAAGTCGACAGACGTATGCACCAACAGACTCCCCCTCGGATGTTGACGAGTCTTCGGTATGCCTTCAGAACATCTTCAGTCTTGATCAGTCTTCAAGCTCTCTCCAAAGTATCTGACAATGTAATCATCCTTAAAACTTTATCTCTTTCTCCTCTTCAGCATCAACAGACTCCCCTCGAACAATCTTTCCTCGGATGTTGATTGCAATTTGACTTTCACAGAATCAGGATCATGACCTGGCTCTTTACTCAGATTTCAGAATCCAGGCTATCCTGCACATCCTCTACCCAAAAGTAAATTTTTCACAAATTTAACATTTTACAAAATTTATACAACCAAACTCTTCCTCAAATTTATCCAGGATGATTTAACAATGTTAATAACTGATGAACCACATGTAGACAAATATTCAAAATCTTTTCTCATTTATACACACACTCCCCCTCACCACATGCTCATCATGTTTAGCACTTGGAATTTTGAAAATCAGTTCTCCAATATCAGTTGTCGAAAATCTTTTTGGATTTTTCAAAATTTATGCTAAAACACACTGAAAATCTTTTTGGATTTTTTTTAAATGAAATGAAATGCAATAAAGAAATATATATAGACAATATTTTTGTGAGTTTGTGTAAGAGGATCATATCAGTTTATGAGACAAATCACTAACACCGTTAAGCTTGATTTCATTTTATGCTCTAAACGATTCACATTGATTGACGATATTGTTGTCCACTTAAACTCAATCTAAAAACTTTCGAAATGCTTACCGATATGTTAAGGTATATTAAGATAGCACTAAGTTCTTATGGACCCCACAATCTCAGCATATCCCCTCATCATGCAATACACTGACTCAAGTAATGCCTTTAAACTTTTATCAACTGTGAATTTGTGCGAAAACAAAGCAGAATATTTAAACATTAACAATCAGGTCGATACTTCCGTATACGCAGAGAAAGTCCAATGTTTAAACAAAATAAGAAAATAAAACAAGTTGAAGTTGTTTAGGCTTTAACCACCAGGTCGATACTCCCGTATACGCAGAGGAGGTCCAAAGCTTAAACGAAACACCAAAGAAAATAAAGCAGAACGTTTAGGCAACAACATCCAGGTCGATACTCACGTATACGCAGAGGATGTCCGATGCTTAAACAAAATAAAGAAATAAGACAAGTTTAAATCTTTGCAAAATAAAATGCACAATCACAGCGACTTTTTAGCAAAGTTGTGAAAGTTCACAAACTTAACCAGTTTTATGTCTTTCGACAATCAGCAATTACTGAGTAGGCACACAATCAAGAAGGACAAAACTAAGTACTACGCTTTTGACCATGTTTCCCACTAGAACTAGGCTTTTTCATTTAAGTTTTTATCGTTATCGCAAATCTACTAGTCTAGCTGAGCCTACCGTCACATCTTTAGTGAGATCGTTTATCACATTTGACATTTACATTTCTTTAGCGTGCTGTGACAGTCCAACTGATCTACTATCATTTCCTCTTCTTGACAACAAAACTCATTTTTGTTTTATCATGTTTTTGTCTTTTTCAAATTTTCAAATGTTTTTGGATTTTCTAAAAATTCTTACTCCCCCTAAAATGCAAACACATTTTAGGAAATTTGAAAATAAACTGTACAATAAACTTGACAACTGATATCGAATCGCTTCAACTCGCCATCCACTAGGCATAAACAATCAGAACTCCCCCTTTCACAAAACTATTTTCTCATTATGATTTCAAAACACTTAAGTTTGTTTTAACCAAAATGATTTTTCCGGAAAATAAGTTTTGTCGATTTTACCACTTGTAAGTTAGGGGTTCATCATATCGTTCCTCAATCATTTGTAGAAAATCAAGTACAACTTAATGTCCCTGATTTATCACTTGTAAGTCGAAAACCTTCTTCAACCACTACTCATCAACTATAACCTCATGTGAATCAAAAAATAACAATATAAAGATATCACCTGTAAATTTACCAACCAAACATTTCAAAAAATGATGCCGATTCCTGCTCCACACTTACCAACCTGGGAGCTCCGGCAAGTCAGGTTTTTCAAGCAAAGAAAATGTCCACCCAAGCCTGACCAGCCTTGGGTGTTTTCAATTCAGAAGCAGTTGGAGTGTAAGTTGCTTTCTTTTTAGCATAAAACTCCTTAACCCCTTTAACCTTCCCATCAACCATTTTCCCAAAAATGTTTTTAACATTTCCATTAAAAGCTTTCTCAACATCAAATTCATTCTTATCAGAATAGAATTGATTTGAGATTTCAACTTTTCCGACTTTTGATTTAAAATTCTCAGTCCTCAATGGTGGAAAATGAACATCATCAATTGGAGGTACCGAATTTTCACCATTTTTAACAACTTGTGGCTCTTCTGACTTTGTGGAGTCAGATTCATCGCCAGATTTTACATCCGATTTCTTAACAATCCAAGCTTGGTTGTCAAGATTTCCCCGTTTCTTGTAAAATCTTTTGGAACATTCACCAACTTCATATGTAGAGTTTTTAAACACTTTAAATCGTTCAGTTGGTGGTTCCGTTTTATCAACAACTACTTCTTTAAGTTTTTCTGAGACTCCCTGTTTTGTGTTAGTTGCTTTGGGACAGTTCCAAGCTATATGACCAACTTCTTGACACCTGTAACAGGTTCTAGTCTCTTTTCTCTGATGATCTTCAGTTTTCTTCTGTTTTTCAGTTAGAAACTCTTTGTTTGATTGTCTCCAGAAAGAGCTCTTCTTTTCCTCCTCAGCAGAAGGACCTGACACAAAGTTTGTATTTTTAGAAATTTTCTCATTTTTATAATTTTCTGGAGGAATAAAACCTAAACCTTTCTTTTTGAAATTACCATTATGGTTTGATTTCTTTCGAAAGTCTAAACCATAATTGTAACCCATTTTCTTGTTTATCTTTTGTTTTATTCTTGAGGTGTAAGGACTTGGTTTTTCAGAAAGATTTATATCTTTTATTTCAGAAAATTAATTTCTGTTAGTTTAAAAACCTTTTTGATCATTTTTGGTTTAACACCTCTTATTGGAAACTCTTTATCAAAATATAATTTGTCAGAATCATTCAAAGTATACACAACTTCAAATGTTTCATCATTCAAATTAGATTTTGACAACAAAAATTCTTTACTGTAAACTCGTTTTCCCGACGATTTTGAACTCTTTCCAGACGAACTCGAACTTCTGACTGACTGACATGAACTTTCGGACTCGGACTTTGACTCTGACTCTGACTCCTCATCCTTATCCAACACCTGATCGACCACTCGTTTTATCAGTTCGGACTCATGATCTGTGTCGGACGCTGTGAACGTGATGTCAATATTGTCCGGTAAAACATCGGTTATCTCGGACTCCAACTTTATATTGACTGCCTTTTTTAATTCTTCCTCGTTAGGTTTTCTAGACGAATACCCTTCCCAAATCGGAGGCGGACACTTATTATAACAGACACCCTGTTTCTTACCAGTATCCTTTTTCTTCGGCTTCTTGTCTTCAAATGCCTCAAAACCTGCAACAGTTGGATAAATTCGATCAATTAAGTAATCAGAACTTGTATAACTTCTCAACAATCTTCTGATTCTTTCATTTTCAACTTTTTCACCATCCAACTCCTTCTTCCATTTTGCACATTCTTCAATGTAAAAGTTTATCTCTTTCTGCTTTGACATCATTGTTGCATTCAACATCTTCAAAGCATCTTCTTTTTCAGAATTTGTTTTCTGCAAACTAGTCACCGTTCTGTTTAATACATCGTATGATTCTTTCAAATTCTTGACATCAAACAACAACTTCTCTTTCAACTTTTCAAGCTCACAAAACTTTTTATCTTTATCTTCACATTGTTTGCAAGATTCCAAACACGTAAGACACGGTTTTGTGACTTCAACAACTTTTTCGATCTCCACAATCTTCTCAACTTCAACTATCTTTTCCACTTCAACTATCTTCTCAACAATCTTGTCTTCTTTCATTTCTTTTGCAGCTTTTCTCTCTTTAAGTTTCTTCAATTTATCTGCAAAATAAAATTCAAAACTGTCAGAAGATAGATGAGTTTTTCCAACATTTATCTGTTCAAGCTCTTCATCATCACTGTTATCTGTTGAACTGTTTTCAGATGAAACAGATTCTTCATCTTTCTCTTCATCATCAGATAATACAGCCATCCATTCTTTTATCATCTCTGGCTTTTGAACAATCTGAGCAATAAACGCTTTAACATTTGGATCAGCTGGAATGTACCTGTCCCAGCTAAAACCATCAGCCACTTTCTCGTCATCTTGATCAATGATGCCATAGTAAGCTTTCCTGTTTGCATCTTCGATCATTTTTCCATGTGCCGTTTGAACTTCTTTTTGTTGATGCGGTTGATGAGTGATTTGCTGATAAATGGTTTTCCTATAATAATCATCTTTCCCAGACGACTCCTTTGCTCCTCTTGGCTCCTGATTCTTGCACTCTCTTTTAAAATGGCCTTTCTCCCTGCAACGAAAACAGACAACTTTAGATTTATCAAATCCTAGATTAGAAAGGTTTGCATCCAAGAAATCATTTCTTCCTGTAATCAATCTAAATTTTTCTGCTCTCCTCAAAACACTCGCTAAGGCCCATTTAATATCCATAAGTTCCAACTCTTCTGCATCTATTTGGTCATAATCTTCCTTTGTTAGCATCGGGTTACCAATCTTTCCGGCTATCAAACCTTCATAAGATTCCAAAGCAGTAACCAGTAAACCCATATGATTTTTCACAACTTCTTCAGAAAAGTTTTGACCCTTTTGAAGATGTAAAGCTACATTGCACTGAATCAGATGTTCATTTCCAACATTCGTACTTTGAATACTTGGAGGATTAACATTTGAAAATCCACTAGTGTTGACTGAACTTTGACTGCCTGTTCCAGAAGAATTTCCTGCACTAAAGGCGGTTTGGATCTTTGGACTTGATTCAACAGTTTGAACATTTCCTTTATAGTATAATTTGATGTCTTGTTGATTGCTTGAACTGTTCATTCTGGCAATCTTCTGCTGTTCAAGATCCTGTGCCTCAAGCTTTTCAATAAACTGTCCGATCAACAATCTGCTAAACTGTCCAGAATTCTTCAGAATCATCAGATAAGTACCCCATTCTTTCTGTGGTAATGCGTCAGCAAGCTTTTCAACCCATTCTGCTGGAGTTTTAGTGATTTTCAGCTGAGACATGGTACGCACAAGATGACAGTATCTCTCAATGAGAGTCTTTGTAGTTTCACCAGGCATGCTAGTAAACAACTCAAACTCCTTTTTCAGTAACGCTGCTTTACTCTGTAACATCTATGTACTTCCTTCAAATTTCTTCTCAAGAGCTTTCCAGATCGAATATGCATTTCCATCATGCTGGAGCAAAACAAATATATCCTCTGTTATAGCTTGCTGCAACAAACTTATCATCATTTTCTCTCCTTTATAACTTTCTCTCTCTTGATCTGAAAACTCCGAGATAATTTTATCAACATTCATAGCAGTCTGTGGTCTGATGTATGCTGTTTCAATGCTTTCCCAAGCTCTCAGATGGTTTGCCTGAACCCAATTCTCAAAGCGATTCTTCCATCCATGATACTCCTCAATTCCCATAAGCTTCGGGGGTTTTTGCATTGTTCCTGTTTCGTTTTCTGCTTTCATGTTTTGAGCAATTGTAGCCGGAGTAGTCGAGGGTGTAGCAAACGCGTTGTAGAACTCGGAATCCATTCTTTTTTAGCAACTTGAATCTCTTGTAGAAACCGACAAGTACCTGACAACACAAACAAAATACAATCAGTTTAAACGCTTATCAATTAGCAGAATAAGACTGATACTCGAACTGGTGAATTTCTTGTGCGGACTGAACCGTTGACCAACTATGCGAACTTCTAGGACCCGAATCGAATTCAAGTGACTTGCCCCTTTGAAACTTTTAAACTCCAAACCGTACGGACTGACAAAAACCACGACTCAAACCACGCAACCTGAGTACACACTGTGCAACTTGACTGACAAACGTACTGATCAAACCGTGCGAACAAGAATTTTCTTTTGTGAGAACTGACAGAACCCAAGACTCACATCATGCGACCTGTACTGATGTCAAACCATGTAGTGATTTTCGCACAAAACATAGGCAAATCTTTTCACATGAGCCGATTCTAGTACTGACAAACGTGATCAATGTGCTAAGATTCACATGCAAAATTAACTATCAATTGATCTATTGGACCTCAAAATGTTCACATTCAAACATCACATAAACCGAGTACATTGAATCAGATAACATGCATCCGACAAACAATTCAACTTTTAATACATATCATATGCAAACTGACAATCAACACATGATTACATGGATCAAAATTTCAACGCATGAGTTACAAACATTAGCCGACAATTTCAGTGAAAATTACTTTAATCGAGACTCATCACATGGGTTGGAACACTATATCAGATTCACTTGCAAAACATTACACATATTTACCAACTATCACATGCAAACTCAACGGAAACAATACAACTATTGAACCAATCACTTCTGTTAATCACATGAAGCCGACAACATATTCTGCAATTTTAATTCATCATCACGTGACCTCTTATCCATTTACAAGCAAACATTTATTATCAATATATCCTATTTGACCTCAACATCCACTAAACTGTAACTTGATTATTTTTTCAAGAAAATACTGATCAGAATTTCACGTGACTTGGCAATCTCAAACGACCAGGAACCTGATGCAAACAAAGATTCAAAACTCAGTTCGTCTGAATTGATACGAACTGTGATTAATCTCTCAAACGATCTGCTCACTTCGTCTGAACTGATACGTTTAAACGGACTGAAGTTCAGACGAACTGATGGTTTAAACGAGCTAGTTCTTGATGCGAAGAAGACCCTGATGCGAAGTAGACACAAATGAACTGATCAAATTAAAACGAACTGGTCTTACTTCGTATGACTTTCAGACGAACTGGATGCAAATTCTCAAACGAACTGAAACATTTTTCAAACGATCTGATGTAATTTTCTCAAAATGATCACGTTTTCGGTTGGATTAGACTCTGATGTGTTCAAGGATTGTTCTACTCTGGATTCCGAACACAATGATGTGATTTTCGTTCAATTTCGTCCAGTAAATCGTCGTAGATCTGAGTTCGAACTGATTTATTTTTGATAAAATTGATCAATTTTAGGTCGATTTTACCATGTATTTTGTTAACCGATTGATTAAAGCACAATTTTAGGTGATATATGTCAAAATCAGACCATATTAATCAACTTTTCTCGAAAAATTTTAAAAAATGTGAAAGAATGAAGTAGAAATCAGAATATCTCCGTGAAAACGAGCTGAAATATCAAGAGCTCTTCCTCCTGAGCTCTGATACCACTTGTAGGATCGTTTGCACGACCAAACGAGTTGTTCAGAAGAGATCTCGTCCAATACGAGAGGCGGAATCAAACGTATCGGTGATATTTCAGCTATATACACACTAGAATCACTTAATCTATCTCTTGTATTGATATGAAAGTTTTACACGGTCTGGAGATACCTCGGCAGAGCTTCGCTACCGGAATTGCCAAAGTTACAAATGAAATAACAAGTCTACTATTTATACTAATCCCACTTCGTTTGAACAAGCACCTCCAGTTCATACGAACTGGTCCAGTTCGTATGAACTGGCCACTTCGTTTGAATGTCCACTTCGTTTGAACATCCACTTCGTTTGAACATTCACTTCGTTTGAACATTCACTTCGTTTGAACTGGCTTGTTCGTGACTTGTTTCATCTATTTTATTACACGACTCGATACAAGACGAAGTCGACAGATGTATGCACCAACATCAAGGGTTCGAATATTGGATAGTATATATATATAAGTATTATACGTACTGTTATGTCCAATAGTCAAGCATGAGGTAGAAGATTAAATCTTCATTTAGGTACCTCTAGTATCATGGAAATCATGTAGGAGGTAGGAAGAATAGTCTTCCATTTAGGTACCTCTTATGGTTCACCACTACACTTGATGTAAAAACATACAAGGAGGGTCATGAACTATGAATAATACAATAATATAAATAACTACACCATGAGAAATCATCAAATAATGTGGGGATTTTATGTTGGACAACCCAAGTTAGCCCACAATCACACATTCATCAAGCTTGAAGCTTGAACATCACTTGTGGGTCAAAAACCATAAACAAAATAGAATGTATATGAGGTTTAACCTCTGATTTTGAATGTCTCAACCTTGTTTTAAGCCTAACTAACTATAGAAGTGGTTATAAGCATAAGGACATAGGTTTGAGATGAGTTAGACTCAACTTAAACAAGTTTAGTAAAGATTTGATGAAAATCAGAAAAGAAACAGTGAATTTTGGAGCCTTTTTGCCAGAGTTCCAGGGACTTATTTACTGTGAAAAACCCATGGAATCGAAGCTAAGGTCAATCCAAGCACATAGGAAAAAGAATGGACTAAATAGGACAAGAATTGAGTGAGTTATGCTCACTTTTGTGAAGAGGTATGCTTCTGCCCGAACTTCTGCAACCAGCTGCGAATTTGGGTGATTTGGGAGTGATTAGAGAAAGTTGAAAGTGTTTAGAAAAGTGAAAAGTGCCTGGAGGTGGCTTGGTTTATATAAGGGATGAATTAGGGTTGGGTTAGTTGGCATTTAATATGATTAGTTGGGACTTTGGCATTAAAAAAAACAAAACTAAACATTTCTCATGGATGCGCACGCAAGGCTGTATTCAGCCATTAACCTTCTTCTTGTTTTTTTTTTTTTTTGTGACATAACATTGGATATAATAGTAAAGTATGATAAGTAGTTATGATATTACATGTTGTTGGTGGTTATATATTAAAACAAAGCAATTTAGTCTGCTTTAATTAGCTGGGTCGCATGGCTGTAAGTAGCCATGTATTTTCCATGTTTTTTTAGTACAAACAATGGTTAAAGGTTTATTAGTATAAATTAGATAAATAAATAATATAATCATCCATTTACTCATATGTAACTTTAGGTGATTGAGACATTATGGAAAAACAACAATTTAAGGCTGCCCAATTCGTGAGGTGCTTCCTTTGTCCATCTTTATATATTTTTTTTGTCTTTAGTAGTAATAATACTACATCAACGTAAGTTGATGTTTGGTATATTATTATTATTATTATTATTATTATTATTATTATTATTATTAACAGAATTTAACCCCGTATTTAATAGTTAACAAGCACGTATAAGCTATGAGTACCAGTATGTCATGTATCGGTTGCGCGTATGCATTCGAGATTGGTAACGTATAACCCAAGTATTGCGACACGTATAAGCATGTGAAAAAAATATAATTTCATTACGATCGAAGTCTCGGGTTTACAACGGTTTGAAACGAAATACGGAATACAAAAGGAGCAAGCTTCCAAAAATAGAAATACAAAGCACGTTTTCTAATTAAGGAAAGTACGAAAGGGCAGGGTGTTACAATGCACTCTTTTTGGTTTTTCATGATACTTTCGACTTAAGGCATCAGCTACTACGTTTGTTTTTCCTGCATGATACTGGATATCACAATCATAATCGCTTAGTATCTCCATCCAGCGTCTTTGTCTCATATTCAATTCCTTTTGCCAAAAAACACACCTTAAACTTTTATGATCAGTGAAAATGGTAAACTTACTACCGTAAAGGTAATGTCTCCAAATTTTAAGGGCAAAAACTCCTAATTCTAAATCATGGGTTGAATAATTCTCTTCATGATTCTTAAGTTGTCTAGAGGCGTAAGCTATAACCTTTTGACGTTGCATCAACACACATCCATAACCTAATTTAGAAGCATCGCAATAGACTATAAAGTCTTCAGTTCCTTTGGGTAACGCTAGTATGGGTGCGTTGGTTAATTTTTGCTTAAGGATTTTAAAGACTTCTTCTTGTTTTGGTCCCCATTCAAACTTAACAGATTTACAGGTTAACTTAGTTAAGGGAATGGCTATTCTAGAAAAATCTCGAATAAACCTTCTATAATAACCGACCAATCCTAAGAAACTTCTAACCTCGGTTGGTGGCTCAGGGGTTTTCCATTTAGTAATTGCCTCGATCTTGGTGGAGTCCACATGAATTCCTTCATGATTGACTAAATGTCCAAGAAACTGTACCTGTTCTAACCAAAATTCACACTTTGAAAACTTTGCATAAAGCTTTTCCTTTCTCAATAAACTTTGAAGTGCGTGGAAATGCTTTGCATGTTCCTATTTGCTCTTAGAATAAATAAGAATATCATCTATAAAGACAATTATGAATTTATCCAAATAGGGCTTACATATTCGGTTCATCATGTCTATAAATGCAGTTGGGGCATTAGTTAGACCAAATGGCATGACAGTAAATTCATAATGGCCATACCTGGTTCTAAAAGCGGTCTTAGGAATGCCCTTTTCCTGTACCTTTAATTGATGATATCCTGATCGTAAATCGATTTTAGAGAAAAATCGAGCTCCTTGCAACTGATCAAACAAATCATCGATTCTCGGTAATGGGCACCGATTTTTAATCGTGACTTTGTTCAATTCACGGTAGTCAATGCACATATGCATTGATCCGTCCTTCTTCTTGATGAATAAGATCGGTGCTCCCCATGGCGATGAGCTTGGCTGTATGAATCCTTTCTCCAATAATTCGTCTAACTGTTTCTTCAGTTCCTGCAGTTCTGCGGGTGCCAAATAGTAAGGTGCTTTGGTAATTGGTGCTGTTCCTGGTAGTAGGTGGATTCTGAATTCAACTTCTCTGTCTGGCAGTAGCCCTGGTAATTCTTCTGGAAATATATCTGAAAATTGGGATACCACTGGAATATCCTTCAGTTCTTTTCCTTTAGTATTAATGATTATAGAAATCAAATATACTAATGATCCTTTTCTTACATACTGGTTGTTTTCATCACGGAGATGAATTTCGTGGATCTAGAGGGTTTATCTCCTTTGATTGTGATCTTTTCACCCCTTGGTGAATTTACTTGGATTAACTTTTGATCACATAGAATACTGGCTTTATTGGTTATTAACCAATCCATTCCTAATACAACATCGAATCCTGCTAGATTCATTGGATAAAGGTTTGCAATAAATTTTTGATTTAAAAATTCTATTCTTGCTCCCTACAAGATTTCAGAAATCTTAATGGTTTCTCCATTTGCTGTCTCTCCTAGACATTCTTGTGGGAGTTTAGTTAATGGTTGATTGAGAAGTTTGCAAAATGAAGTATTAATAAAAATTTGGTTTGCACCAGAGTCAAATAATACTTTAGCAAAAACATCATTAACTAAAAACGTATCGGCGATCACATCCGGGATCATCTTTGCTTCTTCTGCAGTCAGAACAAATGCTCTAGCATTTTTAGTAGTCTTGTTGTTCAGGGCTGGAGCTAGTTTTGGACAGTTCGGCTTGATGTGACCTTTTTCTCCACAGTTGAGCACATTCCATTATTAGGTTTCTTCCAGCAATCTTCTTCCTTGTGTCCTGTATCTTGCAGAAATTACACTAAGTGGAACATTTTCCTGAATGCTTCTTCTTGCAAGCCTTGCAGTAAGGTGCAGACGTAGAACCTACATTTTTCCCACGGTTGGAATTACCGTAGCGAAATTCCTGGGTAAGCCTTTGAGCTAGGTTTCTCCTCTGATCCTCTTCTCGTGTACGCACTAATTCATCAGTCCAGGGGTTTGCTAGTTCTACGGTTTCTTCTATAGTTTGAGGTCTAGCTGCCTTGACTACATGCCTTATCTCACTGATTAATCCCAAGATGTAGCGGGAGATTAACACGGGTTCTGGTGATGCAAGGGTTGGCACTATTCTAGCATATTCAAAGAATAAAGTAGTGTACCCCTTACTATCCACTCCAATCATTCTAAGGTTTAAGAACTTGTTTGCTATCTGTTCTTTTTTATTGGGGGGGGGGGGCAGAATTTCCTTTCTACCATATTTTTAAATTCATCCCATTCCATATTGTAAACCCTGTCACTTCCTCTAGACTGGAGGATAGTATTCCACCATTCTAAGGCTGAGTTTTTAAACAGATTGGAGGCAAACATTATCTTATCTTCTTCTGCGCACTTGTTTATTTTTAAGACTGCCTCAGTCTTTTCTATCCAGCGTAGAGCTGCAATGGCCCCTTCATTGCCTGAGAATTCTATTGGTTTACAAGACCAGAATTCCTTATAAGAACAACCATATGACATGGTTCTTCTTATTTTGGGAATGGGCACTTGAAGTATGGGTCCATTGTGCATGCTGTGACTAGGTTCTGTATGGGTTCGTTTACTTCCATTACCACTTTTATCATTATTTTCTGCATCCCTAACATTTTGGATAATAGCTGGCATAGCATTTCTAATTCCTTGGGTTACAAGGTGTCGAATTTCACTATTATTCATTTGATTTTCATTATTCTGGTTTTCTGGATTTGTTGCGTCGCCCATCTGGATTTTAAACAATTACCAAGTATTAATATCACATGACAATATCCAATACAAACAATCACACGGCAAGCATGTTGATCAAAATCGTCGAGCATTGCGACTTACTCTATTTTATAGTATGCATCTATAATTATTACAATACAACTGGAATAAAAATACAATACTAGTATGCATCACTAACCACGAGGTGGTCTATACTACAACATATATATTATCATATATTTTTTTTCAAACATACACACATATTATATATATATTTATTATTATATTACTATTATTATTACTAATGATAGGGGTTCATCCAAAAGTCCATATTACGTTCGTCATATTTCCAGACGAGTCGTTCCCCTATTTGTCTCATCCTTTCGCTCTCTTCTAAAATCTCCTCACCAAATGTTCGGAGTTCTTGCACTTTTTCTGTGCTCATTGGGGGTGCAGGTGCTGGTGTGGGATCTGAGTATTGTGGCATTGGTTCTTCCTGAGGATATGGATTCTCTAGAATTTCCCGAATGTATTCATCATTATCATAATAGGGATCTAGAGGGTCTAGACCTGGGTAAGCTGCTAAGTTTGGCATGGGTTCTTTTGGTATTGGGTAGCGTTGCTGGTAATCCCTATGGTCGTCAAACCAGGGATCGTAGTCTGGGTCTAAAGGATTGGGTGCTGGTACTCTAGGTATCTCAGTTGGGTCAAAGACTGGTGCTGGGATTTGGTTTTCCGAGTTGACTTCAATCTCCATTGGTTGTGTGGGAAACAAGGGTAATGGTTGGGGTGCTATGAGTTGCTCTAAATTAGGGTCTGCAGCTGTGGTTGCTAGAATATGGAAATTTGCTAGACTCCTATTGAGCATCTCTTGGGTGTCAGCATCTGTTTCTCTCTTAGCGGCTGCTAAAACTCGCTGTTGTTGTAACTTTTTCATCCTCTTCCTACGTTCATGCGCACCTCTGCTGATCCATCCTCTCTTTTTAGGGGGAATGGCTCTTCAGATTGAGCCTTGAACACGAATATCCCATCTTCATTGTCAGCTGAATACCCTGAAAGGGTGGGCTGTGAAGAGGTACCTTCGCTCCTAGGTGAGCTGGACAACTGACGGTAGGCGTCGGAAGGTCCTTGGTCGCTCATACTGTAAACTAACAAATAGTCAAATAACACACAACAATAAAAATACAGATATACACGTATTTTCGTAATTAATTTCCTAATATTTTGAATAATATCTTGGTGTCAGTAGAACACTTCTATGGCTGAATCAGTGGCTTAGCTCTGATACCACCTTCTGTCGTAGCCCCCGTCCCGTAAAAACCCGGGAACGGGCGGCCGCGGCCAGTTTTGGTGATATCGTTGTTTATCATTTTGGCAGCGGAAATTACATCAGGACTGTAGTTAGGAAATATTTTATCAGAGTAAAATACCACGCTTTTATAATATTAAACACATGGGGAATTCCCAAGTTTCAAGTACACACATTTTCATATGGATAAACCCTATTTTATTTAAATAAAAACATCTCTTTTTTTAGGTAACTTTTATTACCACTTTTCCAAGCCATCAGTGCTGTCCAGCTGGCTTCTATTTGGCTTTCACATTTTGTTATCTGAAACGCGTTTAAAAACATTTTGTCAGTGGGAAATACTGGTGAGTGAATTCCAGTTTAATCAAAACAGGTTTTATCAGTCTACAGCATTGAGGGCGGTCGCGCAATTACATTTGTTTCCATCTACTTTAATTACCACCCACGGTACTGTCAACCCGACTTGTGGTCATGTTACTACTCACAATGTAGTAACAAATTTTGTATACAAAACCCCAACATACCGACGATAATTGTAGAATACAAATACTCAATCACTGTTTAATATAATGTTAATCATATGAGGTTTTGTAAAAACAATTTGCAAAAAGGAGATTACTCACATTGCTGTCTTAGGGTTTTCCTTAAGGATTTCCTGGTGATTATCTATTAATTACACAAATGCACACGCGTTAGTATAATAACCCAATATTTACATTAGTAATACCTTCCCCGAGACGGCATTCCAACGACTACGTCGGGCAGAACCATGACAGCCGTTACGGAACCCCGGATCAATCTGGCATCGTATCTAATACGTAACCAGGGTTATGATACTTACAACGAGGCAGAACTTCGTTAATTAGGGGGTATAATGCCCGAAAATTATGTTTACTATGCAGAAATTCAAGAGAGAAAGAAAAGACTGAACGATTTGGACTGAAGGCCTCTTGACTCAATTTATAGGGCTGAAACTGGGGGCCCTCGCGCCTCGCGTAGACCACACAGGGGTCCTTCGCGCCCTGCGAGGCCAGCTAGGGTAGGCCCTAGTTGTGTTGATTCGGCCACTAGGCTTGACACGAGGCCGCCACGTGGAGGCCTGGGGGCTCGCCCTGACTACGAGCTGTCGCGGCCCGCGTAGATCACCACCAACTCGTTCGCGGCCCGCGAGTGAGGACTGGATCTTGGTTTTATTTTATTTTTAATGATATATGGTAGTTAGGGTCCGGTTTTCGCATACGGGGTGCATTTAAGGCATATAGGGACAGTTTAAATATACTATGGGTGTCGGAAATATTTTGGAGGGTTGTTATAATAGTGCAAGGTAAAATCAAGTAGGGGTGTGCAAAAAACCGAACTGACCGAACTATAACCGGATAACCGACAGAACCGAACCGAAAAAACCAAACCAAATAAAAAACCGGTGGGTCGGTTAATGATTTTTTTGAAAACCGAAAGTAGCGTGTCGGTTATGGTTATCATTTTTTCCATACCCACCATAACCGAACCGAACCGACATGTAATAAATCTTTGTAAGATTAAGGGCTTTTCACCATATTTTTAATATTTGATGTTTTTGACTGAAGATTTTTAGTACTTATCGGTTTTTCATATCATTTTTTGGTTTTGGTTGAATGTTTATTTGAATTTATGGAATGTATCATATCACTTTATTTGAATATTCAATAATAATTGGTATAATATTATAGATTATATGTATTTTTTAATACTATTTAATATACTAATATATACAAATATGCAATAACAATTTATTCCATGTTAAAAAAAATTAAACTATTTTTAGGTAAGCTAAATATACGGTTAACCACCCATAACCGACCCGCTATAATCATCAAAACCTAATAACCATAACCACCATAACTGATCAGTTATGGTTATGGTTTTTGGTCAAAACCGACCCATACACACCCTTAAAATCAAGTATTGAAATTGCGTATAATAAAATGTTATTCCTGATAAAAACCAAAGAGAAATAGAGATAAACTGAATTTTCACCTTCATTCTATTCAACATTACAATATATAGGTAAACATAACTATAAACCCTAAAGCCCATAAGTAATGGGTTGGGCCTAAAATGTATGGTTTATAACACTCCCCCTTAACATACTTCAGGATGATGTTAAGTAGGTACTTCAGGACCTGAATAAATAAACTGATACTATTGGATCAGCTATGCTGCCTCATTAAAAACCTTACTAAGAAAACCCAGTGGGTGACCTAGACGGTAATGCCATATATTAAATGTGTCTTTATTTAACAGCTTTTGGTTACTCACCATGTATGATTCGATAGGATTGATATTCGTACAATATAATCCAGAGGATAAGGCTTCTAATTGTTCAACAATTGTTTCTTTGCCATTTTTGTTTGAAGTAATTTGAAGATATTCAATATTATTTTCAGATATTGTTTTTAGATGGTAACCGTTTTTTTGAATATCTTTAAAGCAAAGTAAATTTCTTCTGGATTTACTAGAAAATAATGCATTATCAATAGTTAATTTGGTACCCGAAGATAATGTTATGTGTGCTCTGCCGTAGCCTTCGATAAGGTTACTGACACCAGATATAGTACTAATCGGAGTCTCTGCCGGAGACAACTCAGAGAAAAATTTCATATCTTTTAGAATAGTGTTAGTACTACCGCTATCTACTAGACATTCATCACCAATAATAGCTCTACTGGAGCTAGCATGCATATTTCTTCAGGAAATAAATAAAAAAAATAAACAAAAGTTAATTCAAGTGCGGTAAATTCAAGTTTTGATAAGTTCGACATATTATCTACAAAGGAAAGAATAAGGCATTTTAAAAACAAGTCTTCCAATGAAATGTATATTGTATGAGAACTTCGGGTTCTCTTTTGCTAGAACTACAGGTTCTAAACTTTAAGTATGTTAATAAAATAGAGAAGGAAAATAAAGTCATATATAAATTTTGTATCCTATAATGTGGTTGTCTGGTAACATTATATTGGGTTAAATTTGGAATTCTTCCCACTATATATTCGTACTAAAAAGTGTCATTCTTTTTTTTTGAAAAGAGAACTTCATTAACAACTCAACTCAAAGAGCCCTCAAAGCAAGGACCTAAGAGCGAAAAAAACCTACAAAATCAATCCAAGGGACAAATACACCACACTTTCCAATCGATATCTTTATATCTAGACCTATGACGAAACCAGAAAAACGTAGTAGATTTTACATGCTCTACTAATTCTGCAGGTCTACATGCTCTACTAAAAAGTGTCATTCTAATTAAATAAAAAATGTTTGATCAAAACTAATATTAAACAATTATTATTGATATGTAATGGAGGACAATTGGATCAAAACATTAAATAATAATTATTATTAACACATATATTTTAAAACCACCCTCGGGTTCTTTTTCCCATCGAAAACTCCAATAACCAAAAACTGTTTATATAAAATATGGGACCAAAGTAAAACTAAGTTTTCAATTCCATTTAGAAAATTCAAAATCACATGGATATTTAACATCCACATAATGATCCATAAATGGAGACAAATTGCATGTTTATTAATGCCTAATGTTACAATACCAAAAAAAATATGTTAGATTGTGACGATTTGATATTCACGTAGTAAAAAAAAAAACTTTGCATAATCATTAATTGTCAATTCTTTTGTTAAAACAATATGTATCATATTATATTGTTTATCAAGAAAAAAAATGTTAATATTCATCTAACATTAGAATAGTCTGGAAGAAAGTAAAGTGTCCGTTGGATGAGATGAGATTATCTGATCCGTTGAAATAATATAGTTAAAATAATATATGTAGCAAAGAGGGTGTAAATAAGTAGAAAAAAAATAGTCTTTCCTTTCTCCTGAAACTTCGCTCCTATAGTTTCACCCTCTCGTTCCGATTTGCAGGTTTGTTAACCTTAAGGGGGTGTTTGGGATTCCTTTTAAAAGTGACTTTTGGTGCTCATAAGGACTTTTGAGAAGGAAAAGGAAACCCAAACATCATCTGAGAAGAACTTTTGAAGCATAAGGAATTCCAAACACCATAAAAAAGGACTTTCAGTACTAATTATGTCTTCAAAAAGGAGTTTTTCAGAAGTAAGGATTTCTCACTTCTGGATTTGAGAAGGACTTTTTGAGAAGGAGAAGTTGAAAAGGAATCCCAAACACCCCCTAAATGCCACGTAAAAATAGCTGAAAATGTGGTGTGGCTGAAAAAGTCAGCGGTGGCAACAACGATGCTTTACTAGATGTGGTTACCGGAATGAAGCCGGAAAAATCAGTGGTGGTCGGTAACAATGGTTTTCACGTTGTTGTTACCGGAATCTAGCCAGAAAAGCCGGAAAACTAAAAGCATAGATCGATGGGGGGTATAAAAATGGAACAGAGTATGCCGGTGGCCGGCGATCAACAGTGAGGGGTCTCTGGTAAGGGTTTACCATAGTTGCACCTGTTATTTCTGATTTGAACGGAGGTGGTGTGATAGACGGTGGTGGTCGAAAGCGGTGCTTGTCACGAGAGGGATCACCGGAATCATGCTAGAGGAAAACAGCCGCAACAAAACAGGATCTCCATTACGCGTTCACATCTAATACGTAATATATGGTGAAAGTAACCACCAGACATATAGGATAACAATATGTACAGAGTGTTTATTTTTGATTTAGTATAAACAAATGATATATATCTTTCTACTAGTTTCCTTGGTGAAGATTTTGTTTTGTTATCAATTTTAGAAAACACACTTTATTGTGCTCTGTACTAGTATATGCTATCTAATAAGAAACAAGTATATCATCCAAATAAAATAAACAGGAGATTTAAGGCTGTTACATACCTGAATGGATGAATCTGGAATAGAAAACCGAACGTATGATGGAAAAAATGGCGTTAAGGACAGCAACCAGCCAACCACCAAATTAGAGAATGAGGGATCTTCAACAATTAAAGAAGTACAGAGCAGAGGTGCTGATAACGTGATAAAAACCAAAGAGAAATAGAGATAAACTGAATTTTTAGCTTCATTCTATTCAACATTACAATATATAGGTAAACATAACGATAAAACCTAAAACCCTAAAGCCCATAAGTAATGGGTTGGGCCTAAAATGTCTGGTTTATAACAATTCCCAATATAAA
The DNA here is from genome assembly GCA_030545235.1 of Helianthus tuberosus. Lineage (NCBI taxonomy): Eukaryota > Viridiplantae > Streptophyta > Magnoliopsida > Asterales > Asteraceae > Helianthus > Helianthus tuberosus. The sequence goes on from CM060445.1 coordinate 60,577,233, forward strand.
ACAAAACAAAAAACAAATTTGGTTGTCAACTCGAATCCTCCATTAACTCATATACCTTGTCTTCCATTGATGTTATATACCGTTGACTTTTGTTGGTATTATAATTGGTTTTAGAGTATTCACATCTCTCTTATCATTTCTGCGTTGTAATTACATAAAAAAACATTATATTTCCTCTCTTCTTTCAATTAAATAATAATATTTTTATATCTTTATTATTACTTTTGTCTTTTTTCTTAACTCAAAACCACTTTCAAAATATATTAAAAAATTATAGAGAATGAACAGTATTCCCTCAAATATACGGATGAACAGTAACATTTTATCTCTCCTCCACTTTTTATAATATAAAGAACATACTCACTAGATTTGGTGGAAGAGATGCGAATGCTCTTACAACATAAGAAAATACAAAGTAATCTAAAGCTATAAAATTATTTTTATATATTAATACGATTGAAAATATATATAAACAGGCAAAGTAAAGTATTAAGTTTAGTGACAAAAGCATTCATTGTATATGACATATAAAATTTACAATCAAATTTATATACGTGCTATGAAGTAATGTTAAAGCTAGACTTTAACATCCTTTTGGCCTACATAGCGCGCATAATGTGCGCCAATAGAGACTTCTAACTCAGCTTGCTTCTCATGTATGCTACCAACTCTCGTGGTTAAGTCGTTAAGCTTCTCGGACACCAATCGATCCAATTCGATAAGATCTTCCAAAAGCCTTTCAAGATGTTGCAAAACAGTAAGATCCATGCGTGAAGAAGGCATCCGGCAAGAACACACATGCACATCAAATAATCATAAATCGTATAAACTAAAGTAAACATAAAGCATGAAGAAAAATAAAAGACAACTAAAGAAGCTAAGAAACATGGCTGCAATATGTAGGCTAACAATGAAGTCATACTTGTGATAGCCAATAAGTAGCTTACACTGAATAAGCATCTGGTAAAGCAATAAAGCTAAACTTACAACAAAAGGAAAGGTATAACCTGTAATGCACCAGATTGTTAGCAATTAACAATGTATAACGTAGATTGTTAGGCTCAAGTTATCAGTTGCAACTGGCTATATAAAGAATCCTCACAGCATGAACTAAGTAACCCATAATTTGACAACAATCGTTCGTTTTAAAAACACATATACAAGAAAAAGTAACTAAATACGCCACCCAAAAAAACAAACAAAACATCAAAGCATCAAACCTCATGACGCCACCTAAAAATAAATTGATAAAACTACTATAGGGACTATAACGATAGAATAAAGCAACCCGACCTACCTTAAAACACTGAGTATAACTGAAACAACCAACGAATGAGGTAGATGCGACCTCTTCACCAATCCAAAACAAAGCACCACAAAATTGACAAACATTTTGACAGTTACCACACGAATAGCAGGAAATCAGATGAAACGACATGTAACCTCTTACGTCCAAACATATTGTCACACCCCGACCACGTAAAACGAGAAACACGTGGCGGAAACGTCGGGGAGTGTTGTAACAGAATTATTGTTTCACAACCATGGAAATTAAAGTTACGTTTTATTTATCAACATGAGAGTTACATTGTCTTTAAACATGAAACCAAGAGTACATAACATAATTAAACTAAGTCTATCTTCGTTTTATGTCTCTAAGGCACAGGTCCGCCCTAATGTGTTGATCATCATCCTAAGCGACTGCTCCTGAAAACACATGTGAAAATAGGTACGTCAGCATAAAAATGCCTGTGAGATACATAGGTTTAGTGAAAATAGGATTCATGACTTGGGTTTTAAATGATAGGTTTAATAAAAATTTGTCATGAATCTTGTTAAGTGTTTTCTTTTATAAATCGTATGAAAACTTGATAAGAAATCAGACTATATAAAAGAATGATGTATGGTTAATAAAATAACCGAGTAAAATGAGTTGGATAAAATAAACTGTTTTGTAAGACAATGTCTTGTGAAAAATAAGTTGTTTATGTAAAATGTAATATGTCAAATATTGAAATGATTTAAGTAACGCTACGACATGTAATATCATACAAGCACTTATATATAGGAAGTACCAGCGGCGTATCCACCATGCTTGTATCATATTACACACGCCTCGTTACTCAAATCACTTACCCAAACCAACCATCATTGTAAATTGTTCATGTATAAATCAATTGTCAAGTGTTATTGTGTAAATCATATCGAAATGTCTATGTCTAATGTAAATCACTAACTGTGTATATCAATGTCAAAATGTCTATGTCAAATATCAATTATGTAATGTGTAACCAAAATGTCATGTATGGCAAGTGAAATATGTATCAACTAAACCATAGGTAAAAATGCACAAAGCAATGTATTGAAGTAAAACGTGGTTTAAATCAACGTTATGTTTTGTGGAAATGCATGCTATACTGAATAAAAACATTTATGCGATCTTGTAAAAATGCATACATTCAAGCCTTGTGACTGTGGTGATAGACCTTTAAACAAATTAAAGGTTTATCTGTGTTATGTCTATCGAATTCGGTCATTCCTTCCATCCAAACATACCTAGGATGTCAGGAACGGGAGTTGTCAATTCCTATGGTACCACTACCTACTAACGAATGGCGTAGCTAATGTTAGTGAATGTATTTTTGTCCCATTTAAACAAACCAAATGTCATACCAAAATGTAAGCATGTGAAAACAATGCACTAAGTATGTAATCAAATGAACATACATAGCGTGAAATGTAATGTAAAACAATGTACTAAGTATGCACACAATGGACATACATAGCATGAAATGTAATGTAAAACAATGTACTAAGTATGCACACAATGGACATATATAGCATGAAATGTAGTGTAAAACGATGTACTATAAATGTACTAATGAACATAGCAAGTATAAGATGTGAAAACATGGAAAGCATGAAAGTAACAAGTAGGCACATGTGTTTCACCCCAAAACAGTTTGAAAATAGTAAAAGAGGGGTCTATGTACTCACTTGAGATTGCTTAGTAGTTCTTGAGTAACAACCAAACAATGCTAGAGATCACGGATATCAAACGGCACCTAATATAGGTAACTATGTTAATAGACCGGACCTAGATCGGAGGATTGGATAGAATGAGGGTTCGTAAACCAAATGAGTATGGAAACTTATGTAGTATGGTTTAACAAAGACTTCATTCTAAAATGAAACCTAACCTAAGTGCTTACGACCCGTTTAGGTAGCTTATGCTACTTTAACGCGTCGTTCGCGTGAAACGCGTTCGGAACGCCTAACTAGTCCTATGATAAGTAAAATATGCCTTAACATGTCTAATATTGTTACCAAATTAGTTTAAATACCAAAAGTTATGTTACATATGATTAATATGAATTTTGGCGTAAAATGGGCATTTTGGTCATTTACCTAAGGCATATAAACTACCTATCATACAACTAACTAAACGTCGTGACCATAAGGTATAACCTCGGAAGGTTATTCCCTATACAACTATGGTCACCTAATGTGTTTGGTCGGATCCTAATGATTGACCAAATGGGTCGGGTTCGAAAGTATAAGCGATTGTTTAGATCGCTTACCTTACGACCCTATATAAGCACTAAACTAAAAGTGACGAGCTAAGCATGTTAAATCATGTTTAACTAAGTTTAGAAAATAGGTTTGGTATCAAGACAAACGGTTTTGATACCTAAGAGTAGTTTGGTTACAAAATACGCAAGAATACGCATTTTGGCCGAAACTACGACTCGTCACTGAGCCTAGATAACGTGGTAATCAGTAGGTATAGTCACTAGGGACTATAACCATCGTGATTACGCTCACGTTATGAAGTTCAAATGAACTTCGCATTGACCATAAACTGGTCAATGTAGAAAGTCAAACAAAGTTTGACTTTAATGCCAAAAGAATAAAAAGAACGAAGGAACACTTACAAAGGGTCCAAGAACGGAAGTTTTGAATCCAAATACTCTCAGGTATGAAGTGTTAAACACAACAACTTAGAGAGCAAATTCAGATTTCAAAGATGTGGGTTTTGAGTTGTGATGTTGGTGGGTATTTATAGGAAATGGACCACCGTTAGGATCGTTTCTCGAATACCGTGCTTTGATCTTGTCCCTACACTTGTTGGAACATTAAGGTAACTCAAATTGGCCCCCCACTATCAGGTATCAACATGTGGCATTGGGTTTGGGAGTGCTTAATAGCTGTTAACAGCTATTTTAGAAGTTTCTGATCAGCTAGGAGTCCCTTACGGACCGTAAGGTTGAGGGCTTACGGTTCGTAAGCCATCAAGTTTGCTGAAATGACAGTTTTAGTCCCTGCAGCCCCAAAACTTGGTTTTCGAGGCATTTTTGACACGTTTAAGCCCCCGTTAACCCCATTTCAAAGATCTAAAATGAATTTAAAGTACAGGGAACTTAAGATGTGCTCAAAAATATCTCGGATGTCGGTTCGTTTGGTCGTACGGTTGCGTTGTTCGGTTAATTACGACGGAAGTCGTAACGGACGCAAAAAAGATCCAAATTGCGCGACGAATGGATTTTTCTCATGCCAAACACTAAAATAAAATATTTTAGTGCTTGCATAAATTTTTGGATGTCCGGATGTATTCAGAACGTAAGTTATGTGCGAAAGTGCAAACTTGTGCACTTTTTGACGCTTTTAGTCCCTGAATGAGCCAAAAGTTTATTTTAGTACACCGAACCCCTCAAAGCCTATTTCTAAGCTATGTAAAGGATATTTATGGTATGTTTAACTTATGGTCATGTTCCAGAATGTCTGTTCTAGTACAAATCATCATACTTTCTCAGTTTGTCAAATTTAGTCCCTGTAGGCGAATTAACTTGTTTTTGCCATACCAAAGCCTTCAAAACTTATTTCTAAGTTATGTAAAGGTTATTTAAGGCATGTTAAGTATATGTTGATGTTCTGGAGTATTTTTCGCATTAAACTGATTACGTTTACGCACTAGTTTGCGTATAACTCTCCAGAAAGCGATGTAAAGTTTGAAATTGAACAAAAGTCAAAACATGAAAAATGTAAAACATAAACAAACAAACATTGGGATCAAACAACATTGTTTTATTGATAATTGAACTGTTTACAATGATTACAAACACAGGTGTCACAGTCTCCCCTACTTGTGGAAATTTCGTCCCGAAATTTATTTAGAGGGAACTCGTGAGAATAGATTTGGATACTTCGCCTTCATTTGATCTTCGCGTTCCCAAGTAAACTCAGGTCCACGTTTAGATTCCCAGCGAAATTTGACCAATGGAATGCGCTTGCGTTTGAGCCACTTGACTTCACGTTTCATGATTTCCACTGGCTTCTCAACAAATTTCAGTGTTTTATCAACACGAATTTCGTCAAGTGGTATGTGTAGGTTCTCATCAACTAAACACTTCTTGAGATTGGACACGTGAAAGGTTGGATGAACATTTCCAAGTTCGGGAGGTAACTCAAGTCTGTAGGCTACCTTACCGATTCTTTCGGCGATCTTGAATGGTCCAACGTATCTAGGTGCAAGTTTTCCTTTCTTTCCAAATCTGATCACACCTTTCCAAGGTGAGACCTTAAGTAATACTCGATCACCGACTTGAAATTCCATGGGCTTGCGTCCTTGGTCCCCGTAACTCTTTTGACGGTTTCTAGCTGTCTGAAGTTTATCACGAACTTTCTTAACCTTATCAGTTGTCTCTAAAATGAGGGTAGGTCCAGTAAGCTGAGCCTCGCCGATCTCATTCCAGCAGACTGGTGAACGACATTTTCGACCATAGAGAGCCTCGAAAGGAGCCATGTTGATGCTGGAGTGATAACTGTTGTTGTAGGAGAATTCAATTAACGGAAGATGTGAATCCCAACTACCGCCAAAATCGATCACACAAGCTCTAAGCTTATCCTCCAGAGTCTGGATTGTTCTTTCAGATTGACCATCTGTTTGTGGATGATAAGGAGTGCTCAGATTAAGTTGGGTCCCCATAGCAGATTGCATGGTTCTCCAAAAATGAGAAGTGAAGCGAGCATCTCTGTCAGAAATGATGTTCAAAGGAACACCATGTCGAGCTACAATTTCATCCACGTAGATTTTAGCAAGTTTGTCAGCAGAAAAATCCTCACGGATTGGCAAGAAATGCGCTGACTTAGTAAGACGATCAACAACTACCCAGATGGCATCATGACCTTTCTTTGTGCGCGGAAGTTTAGTAATGAGATCCATAGAAATGTTTTCACATTTCCAAACTGGGATCTCTGGTTGCACCAATAAACCAGAAGGACGCTGATGTTCAGCCTTAACCTTAAGACAAGTAAGGCATTTTGATACATATAAGGCAATGTCTTTCTTCATACCAGGCCACCAATACTGAATACGAAGGTCCTTATACATCTTATCTGAGCCAGGATGAATAGAATAACGAGACTTATGGGATTCATCCATAAGCAAGGTGCGAAGGTTATCTTGGCTTCGGACCCACAAACGGTCCATGAAGTAATACGATCCATTGCCCTCCAGTTCCAGATCAGGGATTATGTGATAGGGAAATTCCTTATCCATCAAACCTTGTGAAACACAAGTGTGTTGAGCCTGAGAAATGCGGGCTTGGATATCGGATCGAGCTTGAATATCAGATTGAACACGAACACAATGAAGCTTAGTACGTTCCTTACGACTCAAAGCATCGGCTACGACATTCGCCTTACTAGAATGGTAGCGAATTTCGCAGTCATATTCGTTTAGAAGCTCAACCCAACGTCGTTGCCTCATGTTGAGTTCTTTCTGATTGAAGATATGCTGAAGACTTTTGTGGTCCGTGAAAACCACGCATTTTGTACCGTACAAATAGTGTCTCCAGATCTTAAGAGCGAAGACAACTGCACCTAACTCAAGATCATGAGTGGTGTAGTTTTTCTCATGTATCTTCAACTGCCTAGATGCATGTGCTATGACTTTGTTCCTTTGCATCAGAACACAACCAAGACCCAATTTAGATGCATCGCAATAGACGACGAAATCATCATTGCCCTTAGGAAAGGTCAGAACAGGCGCGTCGCAAAGCTTCTGCTTCAAGTTTTGAAAAGCTTCCTCTTGTTTGAATCCCCAATCAAAGGGCTTGTTCTTCTGAGTTAGAGCAGTTAGAGGAACTGCAATATTTGAGAAGTTTTCAATGAAGCGGCGGTAATAACCCGCCAGACCAAGAAAAGAACGAACTTTAGTAGGAGTAGTAGGCGTATCCCAATCCTTAATCGCACTGATCTTGGAGGGATCTACATGAATACCTTGTTCGTTGACAATATGTCCTAAAAATTTCTTTAAGCCAGAATTCACACTTGGAGAATTTGGCGAAAATTTGCTCTTTCTTTAGGAGTTCCAAAGTAAGACGAAGATGTTGCTCATGATCAGCTCGCATCTTAGAATAAATCAAGATGTCATCAATAAAAACGATGATGAACTTATCCAAATAAGGCTTGCAGACCCTATTCATTAAGTCCATAAAAACAGCAGGAGCATTAGTCAAACCGAATGGCATGACTGTGAACTCATAATGCCCATAACGAGTGCGGAACGTTGTCTTGGGAATATCTTCTTCATGCACATGAAGTTGATGATATCCAGATCGCAGATCAATCTTTGAAAAATAAGAAGCGCCATGTAACTGATCAAAGAGATCATCGATGCGAGGTAGGGGATATCGATTCTTGATGCTAAGCTTGTTAAGCTCACGATAATCGATACACATCCTAAAAGATCCATCCTTCTTCTTGAAAAAAAGAACGGGAGCACTCCAAGGTGAAAAGCTAGGACGGATAAAACCTTTGTCAGAGAGCTCTTGGAGCTGCTTAGACAACTCTTGCGTCTCAGACGGTGCAAGACGATATGGTGCTCTGGCAATGGGGTTTGCACCAGGTACGAGATCAATTCGGAACTCGACTTGGCGTGCTGGGGGTAGACCAGGTAACTCTTCAGGAAATACTTCAGGATAATCCCGAACCACAGGGATATCTTGAATAGACTTACCTTTGACCTTATCTGCTACAACATGTGCCAAAAAGGCCACATAGTTCTTTCGTAGGTACCTCCGAGCTTTAAAACAAGACATGAGTTTGAGACCACCGGCAGGTTTCTCACCACGAACCTGTAGGATCTCGCCTGTCGAAAGCGGCACACGAACAATCTTCTCAAAACAAAATACCTCTGCGCGATGCTTGGCTAACCAATCCATACCCATAATAACGTCGAAGCTTCCAAGTTGCATAGGCGTGAGGTCAATAGGAAAAAGATGGTCGTTAAGGTTCAACTGGCAGTTGCGAAGAACAGAATCAAGAACAATGGGTTCACCACTAGCAACCTCTACTGTCAAGGGTTTTCCTAGTTTCGTTCTAGAAATGCGAAGCAATGGCTCAAAAGATAATGACACAAAACTCTTATCGGCACCCGAATCAAAAAGAACAGATGCAGGCTGATTATTAATAAAGAACGTACCGTTCACCACTTCATTGTCTGCTTGTGCCTCTTGTGCATTCATGTTGAAGACTCGACCTCGAGCCTGAGCCTGATTCTGATTTGGATTAGCATTCACCAATCTTGGACACTGATTACGGTAGTGGGTCAGACCCCCACAGTTGTAACAAGAACCGGGCGGGTAGTGTGGTCGTGCAGCTTGACCTTGTTGCTTAGCAGGAGGCTGAGCAACCTGTCGAGCCGGGTTCTAAACTACCTGATTCTGAGCAAAATGACAAACATCAGCAAGATGACCTGACTTCCCACAGTTAGTACACAAACGGCACGGAAGTTGTGGCTGATGGTGACTGTTGCATCTATTGCACAAAGGTGCATTCCCTGCATAACGTTTCTTCGCTGGAGGCTGTGCGGGTTGGTTGGGAGCTGCCTGGTTAACTTGGGCAGTGACAGCAAAATTTTGGGAAGCCTTACGCTTCCTTGACCCTTTTGAAGAACCAGATTCCTTACCCTTCTTGTTCTTACCCTTCTTGTCATCCTCTTTGTCAGACATCTGCTTCTTACCTTTGTCACCCTTTTTATGCAGCTTTCCCTTTCGAACCTGCGACTCAGTCAATGTCGCTGCTAACTCGATTGCCTGACAGAGTGTGGTAGGGTTACTACCAGTAATGATGTCTTGTACTGAGTCAGGTAGACCATCGATGTACCTTTCGATAGCCTTGTCGAGTGGGGTGACCATTGTTGGGCAGAGCAGACTCAACTCCTCATACCTATTAGTATACGCCCTGTGCTCGCCACTGTCTTGTTTCAAGTCATCAAACTCTCTCTCCAAGGCTCACTGTTCATGACGAGGACAAAACTCCCTCATCATAAGGGCCCTAAGTTCGGCCCAAGTTTGTGCTAGAGCAACTTCTGCACCCCGGTCTCTCATAACCCCGTTCCACCATGTAAGAGCCCTCTTCTGAAACACAGTCGAAGAAAACTCGACCTTGCGATTATCAGGACACTGAACGTGACGGAAAGTGTTCTCAATGCTCTCGAACCATTGAAGAAGCCCAGTTGCTCCCTCAGAACCACTAAACTTGAGCGGTTTAGCCGAGTTAAAACTCTTGAAATTGCAAGGAGCATTGTGGTTGTTGTTGGCTTGGTTCCATTGAGCAATAAGGTTTGGGAACGCAACAGCCATTTGCTGCGCAATGATTTCTGCCAGTTCGGCATTAGCTATCTGATTCTCGCGTCGAGGAGGCATTCTAAAAGAGGAAACATGAAAGGAAACTAGTGAGATGATTGGGTGAAAAGAATGAGATGATACAAAAATTGACAACAGCAAGGCGGTGGTCATTTGTTCGTTACCATAGAGCAAACAAACGACACATTGTGACTAATCAAAGTAAATGGGTCGAAAACAATGTATCGCGAAAACATGCTCGCCTATAAGTGAACACTCACCCCAAGAGTTCCCAGGTAAGAGTGACTGGTCTGATTATGTGGATTTGTACAAACACTCTAGCCTTAGACAGAAAACCCAGGGTACAGGCATTCACTCTTCCAGTTTGCACATGTTCACACTATTTAAAACCCAAAACCTTGACGAGATTTTGAAAATTCAAAGGGGTTCAAAACCTTACAATAGAGGGTTCAAAACCTAGTAATCAATCATCCTAGAACAGATGATTGGTTTTCAAAGCAGATTCGAACTTGATGTTCCCGTTGTGGTTATCACCTAAGGATAGGTGAAGTGCATGTTTTAAGATCTAAACACAAGATAACTTGTGTTAGGGTCCTAGAAAGTTATAGTCTAGGTCAAAGCATTACTAATAACCTAATTCCCTATAACCATTGGCTCTGATACCAACTCTTCTATCACACCCCAACCACGTAAAACGAGAAACACGTGGCGGAAACGTCGAGGAGTGTTGTAACATAATTATTGTTTCACAACCATGGAAATTAAAGTTACGTTTTATTTATCAACATGAGAGTTACATTGTCTTTAAACATGAAACCAAGAGTACATAGCATAATTAAACTAAGTCTATCTTCGTTTTATGTCTCTAATGCACAGGTCCGCCCTAATGTGTTGATCATCATCCTAAGCGACTGCTCCTGAAAACACATGTGAAAATAGGTACGTCAGCATAAAAATGCCTGTGAGATACATAGGTTTAGTGAAAATAGGATTCATGACTTGGGTTTTAAATGATAGGTTTAATAAAAATTTGTCATGAATCTTGTTAAGTGTTTTCTTTTATAAATCGTACGAAAACTTGATAAGAAATCAGACTATATAAAAGAATGATGTATGGTTAATAAAATAACCGAGTAAAATGAGTTGGATAAAATAAACTGTTTTGTAAGACAATGTCTTGTGAAAAATAAGTTGTTTATGTAAAATGTAATATGTCAAATATTGAAATGATTTAAGTAACGCTACGACATGTAATATCATACAAGCACTTATATATATGAAGTACCAGCGGTGTATCCACCATGCTTGTATCATATTACACACGCCTCGTTACTCAAATCACTTACCCAAACCAACCATCATTGTAAATTGTTCATGTATAAATCAATTGTCAAGTGTTATTGTGTAAATCATATCGAAATGTCTATGTCTAATGTAAATCACTAACTGTGTATATCAATGTCAAAATGTCTATGTCAAATATCAATTATGTAATGTGTAACCAAAATGTCATGTATGGCAAGTGAAATATGTATCAACTAAACCATAGGTAAAAATGCACAAAGCAATGTATTGAAGTAAAATGTGGTTTAAATCAACGTTATGTTTTGTGGAAATGCATGCTATACTGAATACAAACATTTATGCGATATTGTAAAAATGCATACATTCAAGCCTTATGACTGTGGTGATAGACCTTTAAACAAATTAAAGGTTTATCTGTGTTAAGTCTATCGAATTCGGTCATTCCTTCCATGCAAACATACCTAGGATGTCAGGAACGGGAGTTGTCAATTCCTATGGTACCACTACCTACTAACGAATGGCGTAGCTAATGTTAATGAATGTATGTTTGTCCCATTTAAACAAACCAAATGTCATACCAAAATGTAAGCATGTGAAAACAATGCACTAAGTATGTAATCAAATGAACATACATAGCATGAAATGTAATGTAAAACAATGTACTAAGTATGCACACAATGGACATACATAGCATGAAATGTAATGTAAAACAATGTACTAAGTACGCACACAATGGACATACATAGCATGAAATGTAGTGTAAAACGATGTACTATAAATGTACTAATGAACATAGCAAGTATAAGATGTGAAAACATGGAAAGCATGAAAGTAACAAGTAGGCACATGTGTTTCACCCCAAAACAGTTTGAAAACAGTAAAAGAGGGGTCTATGTACTCACTTGAGATTGCTTAGTAGTCCTTGAGTAACAACCAAACAATGCTAGAGATCACAGATATCAAATGACACCTAATATAGGTAACTATGTTAATAGACCGGACCTAGATCGGAGGATCGGATAGAATGAGGGTTCGTAAACCAAATGAGTATGGAAACTTATGTAGTATGGTTTAACAAAGACTTCATTCTAAAATGAAACCTAACCTAAGTGCTTACGACCCATTACGACCCGTTTAGGTAGCTTATGCTACTTTAACGCGTCGTTCGCATGAAACGCGTTCGGAACGCCCAACTAGTCCTATGATAAGTAAAATATGCCTTAAGATGTCTAATATTGTTACCAAATCAGTTTAAATTCCAAAAGTTATGTTACATATGCTTAATATGAATTTTGGCGTAAAAAGGGCATTTTGGTCATTTACCTAAGGCATATAAACTACCTATCATACAACTAACTAAACGTCGTGACCATAAGGTATAACCTCAGAAGGTTATTACTTATACAACTATGGTCACCTAATGTGTTTGGTCGGATCCTAATGATCGACCAAACGGGTCGGGTTCGAAAGTATAAGCGATTGTTTAGATCGCTTACCTTACGACCCTATATAAGCACTAAACTAAAAGTGACGAGCTAAGCATGTTAAAACATGCTTAACTAAGTTTAGAAAACAGTTTTGGTATCAATACAAACGGTTTTGATACCTAAGAGTAGTTTGGTTACAAAATACGCAAGAATACGTATTTTGGCCGAAACTACGACTCGTCACTGAGCCTAGATAACGTGGTAATCAGTAGGTATAGTCACTAGGGACTATAACCATCGTGATTACGCTCACGTTATGAAGTTCAAACGAACTTCACATTGACCATAAACTGGTCAATGTGGAAATTCAAACAAAGTTTGACTTTAACACCAAAAGAATAAAAAGAACGAAGGAACATTTACAAAGGGTCCAAGAACGGAAGTTTTGAATCCAAATACTCTTAGGTATGAAGTGTTAAACACAACAACTTAGAGAGCAAATTCAGATTTCAAAGATGTGGGTTTTGAGTTGTGATGTTGGTGGGTATTTATAGGAAATGGACCACCGTTAGGATCGTTTCTCGAATACCGTGCTTTGGTCTTGTCCCTACACTTGTTGGAACATTAAGGTAACTCAAATTGGCCCCCCACCATCAGGTATCAACATGTGGCATTGGGTTTGGGAGTGCTTAACAGCTGTTAACAGCTATTTTAGAACTTTCTGATCAACTAGGAGTCCCTTACGGACCGTAAGGTTGAGGGCTTACGGTCCGTAAGCCATCAAGTTTGCTGAAATGACGGTTTTAGTCCCTGCAGCCCTAAAACTTGGTTTTCGAGGCATTTTTGACACGTTTAAGCCCCGTTAACCCCATTTCAAAGCTCTAAAATGAAGTTAAAGTATAGGGAACTTAAGATGTGCTCAAAAATATCTCGGATGTTGGTTCGTTTTGTCGTACGGTTGCGTTGTTCGGTTAATTACGACGGAAGTCGTAACGGACGCAAAAACGATCCAAATTGCGCGACGAATGGATTTTTCTCATGCCAAACACTAAAATAAAATATTTTAGTGCTTACATAAATATTTGGATGTTCGGGTGTATTCAGAACGTAAGTTATGCGCGAAAGTGCAAACTTGTGCACTTTTTGACGCTTTTAATCCCTGAATGAGCCAAAAGTTTATTTTAGCACACCGAACCCCTCAAAGCCTATTTCTAAGCTATGTAAAGGATATTTATGGTATGTTTAACTTATGGTCATGTTCCGGAATGTCTGTTCTAGTACGAATCATCATACTTTCGTAGTTTGTCAAATTTAGTCCATGTAGGCGAATTAACTTGTTTTTGCCATACCAAAGCCTTCAAAACTTATTTCTAAGTTATGTAAAGGTTATTTAAGGTATTTTAAGTATATGTTGATGTTCTGGAGTATTTGTCACATTAAACTGATTACGTTTACGCACCAGTTTGCGTATAACTCTCCAGAAAGCGATGTAAAGTTTGAAATTGAACAAAAGTCAAAACATGAAAAAAGTAAAACATAACCAAACAAACATTGGGATCAAATAACATTGTTTTATTGATAATTGAACTGTTTACAATGATTACAGACACAGGTGTCACAGTCTCCCCTACTTGTGGAAATTTAATCCCGAAATTTATTTAGAGGGAACTCGTGAGAATAGATGTGGATACTTCGCCTTCATTTGATCTTTGCATTCCCAAGTAAACTCAGGTCCACGTTTAGATTCCTAGCGAACTTTGACCAATGGAATGCGCTTGCGTTTGAGCCACTTGACTTCACGTTCCATGATTTCCACTGGCTTCTCATCAAATTTCAGTGTTTTATCAACACGAATTTCGTCAAGTGGTATGTGGAGGTTCTCATCAGCTAAACACTTCTTTAGATTGGACACGTGAAAGGTTGGATGAACATTTCCAAGTTCAGGAGGTAACTCAAGTCTGTAGGCTACCTTACCGATTCTTTCGACGATCTTGAATGGTCCAACGTATCTAGGTGCAAGTTTTCCTTTCTTTCCAAATCTGATCACACATTTCCAAGGTGAGACCTTAAGTAATACTCGATCACCGACTTGAAATTCCATGGGCTTGCGTCCTTGGTCCGCGTAACTCTTTTGACGGCTTCTAGCTGTCTGAAGGTTATCACGAACTTTCTTAACCTTATCAGTTGTCTCTAAAATGAGGACACGCATTAAGATTAAAACATTATTATGATGCCCCAATGGAACAAGTATTCCAAGTACAAAGTAACAATTCAGACCGATCAAGACAATATAGATCTGATTATGTTAATAGAGGATAAGGTAGAGGAAGAGGAAGATTTAACGGACCAATTCTCTGTTATAACTACCAGAAATTAGGGCATACTGCACGGTTTTGTCAACAAAGAGACACGAATGACAGGAGTGAAAACGCTCTCTTGCATGAAAACGAGTCCGAAAAGAGAAGTGATGAAACAACAATGTTCATGATTTTTAACATGGAAGAAATAACAAAAGAGGATTGTTGGTACTTAGATAGCGGATGTAGCAATCACATGACGGGGAATAAGAGTTTATTTATTACATTAGATGAATACGAAAGAAGGGAAGTGAGAACTGGAGACAATAAGAGATTAGAAGTGCTAGGATGCGGTGATGTTTCGATTAAAGTAAAGGGATTAGATAAGAGAGTTCCGAACGTATTCTATGTGCAAGGCTTAAAACATAATCTGTTTAGTGTAGGACAATTAATACAAAAAGGATATGAGGTGAGACTTGCTAATCAAGAATGTATGATTAGAGACCCAAATGGAGTGTGTATCGGATCAATCAAGATGACAGGAAACAAAATGTTTCCTCTGAATCTGAACCATGACATAATACCTCGAGTTTGCAACATGATGACACAGGACATGACCACTCTATGGCATCGCCGGTATGGACATCTCAGTTTTGACACCTTATATAGCATGGGAACAAATGAAACTGTAAAAGGATTACCAAAGATCTCTAAGTCAACAAACAACGTATGTGAATGATGCATATTTGGGAAGCATGCAAGAAAACCATTTCTGAAACAAGCAGCATGGCATGCTGATAAGTCGCTTCAACTCATCCATTCTGATATATGTGGACCTATGAGAACAACATCGATAGGAGGCTGCAAGTATTTCATCACATTCATAGATGATTTCTCAAGAAAAACATGGGTTTATTTTCTAAAGTTAAAATCTGATGCACTAAGTTACTTCAAGAACTTCTAGAAGATTGTAGAGAACCAAGTTGAATTTAAGATAAAAACCATGCGAACCGATAGAGGAGGATATTGTAGCCATGAATTTCAAGCTTTCCTGAAAGAGAATGGGATTCACCATCAGCTCACTACTAGTTACACTCCTCAACAAAACGGTGTAGCCGAACGAAAAAACAGAACACTTATGGAACTTAGTAGAAGCATGCTTAAAATGAAAAAGGTTATCACATTCATACTGGGCAGAAGCTGTGGCATGTGCTTCATATTTGTTGAATCAAGCCGGTACTAAAAGTGTACCAAATATGACTCCATAAGAAGCATGGAGTGGAAGAAAACCTAGTGTTGGACATCTACGAGTCTTTGGATGTGTCGCCTATGCACATGTTCCAAAACAACATCGTGGAAAACTGGATGACAAAGCAGAAAAGGCAATATTTGTTGGTTATAGTGAGCACAGCAAGGCGTACAAACTATATAACCCATTAACTAACAAAATTATCATCAGCAGGGATGTGGTGTTCGATGAAAGTCAAGAGTGGGGTGAAAATTCTGCAAATAGAGAAACCTCGTATATTCGATTAAGCAACTCAGGCGAAGAAATTAAAGATCCAGATGTAGATGCTTCAAACGTGACCACAGAGTCAGAGAGGAATGATCAGACAGGAAATATCTTAAATGGTGAAGAGTCAGAACAACAGAATGGCCATCAAGAAGAGGTAGACTCATCATCTTCTTCAGAAAATGAAGAATTAAGAACACGAAGCATCTCGGAGGTTTATCAAGACTCACAACCTCTTACCAAGGCTCAATTGGACGAATTGTATAAAAGAGGTCAAACTGTCACCAATGATGTAGCAAACTTTGTACTCTATGCCGATGCAGATCCCATATCATATATTGAAGCATTTAAAGACAGAAAATGGAGAGAAGCTTTGGATAGAGAGATGCAATCAATACAAAAGAATGGAACCTGGTAACTAGTGGATCCTCCGAAGGATCAAAAACCTATCGGAGTGAAGTGGATTTATAAAACAAAATACGATGAGCATGGAAATGTAAGCAACTATAAAGCACGTTTGGTGGCCAAGGGTTATAATCAAAAGTATGGGGTTGACTATCAAGATGTTTTTGCTCCGGTAATTAGATTCGATACGATCAGGATTGTTCTAGCACTAGCTGCACATTATGGGTGGCACTTACATCAAATGGATGTAAAAACGGCCTTCTTGAATGGAAACCTAAAGGAACAAGTGTACACCGAACAACCGGAGGGTTACATTAAGAGAGGAGAAGAACAAAAGGTATGCCATCTTCAAAGGGCTTTGTACGGTTTAAAGCAGGCTCCGAGAGCTTGGTATAGCAGGATAGATGGATATTTTAGATCACATGGGTTCAAAAAATGTGCATATGAACACACACTGTTCATCAAGATTACAAACAATACAAGAATGGTGGTTTGCTTATACGTGGATGATCTAATTTTAGCTAGTGATTCTATGGAAATGATAGAACAATTAAAAATTCGATGAAAAGTGAATTCGAAATGACCGATCTAGGAATTCTTCATTATTTCCTTGGCATGGAAGTAAACTATGATAATGGGAATATTAGTTTATCACAACAGAAATATGCCAAGAATTTATTAGAAAAATTTAAAATGGAAGGGTGTCATGCAATCTCAACTCCAATGGAATATGGACTTCAATTATCAAAGAATGATCCAGGAAATGAAATAGACCAGAACATATATCGAAGTTTGGTTGGCTGTCTATTTGTACCTGACAAATACCAGACCTGATATTATGTTTGCGGTGAACAAAATCAGTCAATTTATGGAAAGACCAAAGAGAAGTCACTGGGAAGCAGGAAAAAGGATTCTGAGATACATCAAAGGGACTTTGAATCACGGGATAGTTTACTCAAAAGGTAGTACAGGAAAATTGGTTGGATTTAGTGATAGTGATTACGCAGGAAGTGTAGATGACAGCAAAAGCACCTCTGGGTATGTATTTCATTTCGGATCAGGTGCAATAGCTTGGCAATCTAAGAAACAAAAGGTAGTGGCGTTATCTTCAACTGAAGCGGAGTATATTGCTTTATCTTTAGCCGGATGTCAAGCATTATGGATAAAAGGAATTCTGAATACTCTCCAAGTAAATATGGATTGTCCTCCGACGATTCTGTGTGACAATAAATCCATTATATGTCTGGCAAAGGATCTAGTGTATCACGGGAAAAGCAAACACATCAGGGTCAAGTATCATTTTATTCGAGATTTAATCAAGAATGATGAAGTGGAAGTTCGTTTCTGCACAACGAAGGAACAAGCTGCAGACATACTGACAAAAGCATTGCAGCCGAAAGAGTATCTACGTCTTAAGAAACTCCTGCACGTTACATCCATCTAGCTTACGGGAGGGTATTAGGAGAAAAATTTTAGGCTAGATATAATACATATTTATATAGTTATGTTATGTACATGTAACGTTTATTATTGTTATTATTATGTTAAGTATATGTATTGGCGGTTATCAATTTAACCGGCCGAGTATATATGTAAACCTTAAGTGAATATTATCATTTACCAATTCTTAATACAAGAACACGTTTATCTTTTCTCTCAAACCCTAGTATACAATCACAAATTCAATAGTTTAGCTTGAAGCTCCAAGCTCATTCCTTGGCCTTAATAGACCTAGAATTGTATCGATCGATCGTTGACACATCTTGGGGTCCCATTCAATGAAACTTGTACATTGTGACCCCTACATGATAATTGAATAAACAATTAGGGCAGAAACGTAACTAGGAAGAAATAGTTCACATGCATACAGAATCATACATTGAATGGACATGAATAAAATTGACAACATAGATTTCGAGGGGCCCAAGAAGTTTTGATCATCGCTTGTCTCCCACACGAGAAATGCACAGTCGTCACCGAAAAAAATACGGTTTTTGGTTGATATTGGCATCGATATGAGATTGTGAGGACGAGTTTGATAATAAGTTTTAGGGTTAAAGGTCTGATAAAAGAGATGAGTTTGACATCTACACAAGGTAGAAGTTTAAAATGACTGTTTTGCCCATCACGTGAATAGCAAGCGATGTCACTTAACTACAAAAATAAAATGGGTTTGCAATAAAGGATGAAACATGAAACAAAAATAAATGTAAAGGACAAGTGCTACTTTTAAGTTTTAAACATCAAGAACGTACAATGCAGTTAAAAGCAACATAAACACATTCAAGGAAGTCATACAGCCTGAAACTTCATTGGATAGACGAAAGATATTTTAATTGAATTCTAAGCAAACTCTATAGGCAAATCTTCCCAATATAAACTCGGTTGCCAGTCAGCTTCCTTGAGGACTTTTAGTATCTCTGTTGCCACTATTTTGCTCCCGGTTGGTGTTAGGTGCATTCCATCTCTGTTATCAGGAACATAATTAGTCAACCATCAACTCGTCATATGCGATTACTTAATAGGTAGCAAAAGACAGGTAAGTCAAGTTGGGTAACGGGTCAAGATAGTTAACTCTTTACTACAGGTTGAAATGGGTTTTGAGGGTTTGCGCACTGGAAATAAGCTTTGCTGACTTTCAGCCCGGTTTCTTGTAAGTTACTTTGTATTTTTACCCAGTAGGGATAAAGCAAGTATTTGAAAGCATATATACTCACGTAAAGCAGGTTGTCATCCAGTTATCATGTTGCTTAAACGTGTTACAAAGATTAATAGCCTTAATCCCCATCTCTTGGCACAATTCTTCACAAGCATCAGCGTATTTTTGGCACAGTTCATTTTTGCGACCGTCCATTCTGAGATATAAAAATGCATGTCAGTAAATCACAAGGAAAATAAAAAATCTGGGAAACTTAGGTCAGTTTAATAATATCACCCCAAAACTTGTAGGATTTGAGCCTCGTTTACAGGCGGAGCGGTAAGAAATATTATATGTGTCTTCTTTGAAAGGCTCTGGTAACAACAATACATATATGGTTGTATTAGAATACATTACTAGGATGAATAACATTTATAGAAAAATTAATTCGGTTATTATTGAAAACATCATATATAGTGCAATAATGAAATAATCATATATTTTGGTAAGCTTAACCTTGAGATGGATAGATATCTTCCTCATGTTTTCAACATACTCAGGAAGAGGTACATGAGGGCCATCTGGACGTGGACGCACTGAATCATTACCTCCAAAGTAAACTATCACCAGAGATGTTTGTACTGCGTCATCCTAACAATTGGAAAAAAAAAAAAACAATAGGGAGAGAGGTATTAGGCAAATTAGATTACTAAAATTGTATTGTTTCAGTAATGATGTTAACTTTGAATAAGAAGATTTAGGAAGTTTATGCATTTTCAAATCAATTTGGTTGAGGTGATACTCAACTCGTTTCCTTTTAGACTAGTCGGTTTGGGGGACGTCCTAGGGGCGTCCCGGGCCGGCGAAGGGCCTACACACCGGCCCCCAAGGACCGTCCGCGTCCTCTTCGTCCGCCCACAGCCGATCTAGCCGGGCCACCTCCTCTCACATAAACCTATACATACATACATATATATACATAAAGTGGTTCATCCCCACCCTCTTGGTCCATTCCCTTTAGGCTCATCCTCACACCCGCTTACGTGGCGGTCTACGTGGCGGCCAGGGATGACCCTCACCCTACCTTCCAGTCTTAGGCTAGAATTTCTTTAACCTGTTTTATGCGATAGAGAACATAAGTAGGATGATTGACCCATTTACGTACTAAGATAGGATGCTCACGTGGCAATCAAAAACACTTGTATGTTATTCATATGAAAGCTGGTAAAATGAAGAAATTACCTTGGGAAAGACTTCGTCTAGAACTTGTACCGCTTTCCTCGAGTTCCAACCACCATATCCTCGCACAAATATGTCTGCCTACACAAATGTAATAGATGCATTCAAATATTTTTGTATTACGTTACATACTGTTTGATTATTCAGGTTTGTTTACGGGTCATGCGGTTATCGTGTCACGGGTTTAGCTCGGGTAACATGTTGCGGGTCATGGTCATGGGTTATTCAAATGGGTCATCTGGTTATTTCTTTCAACATGTGTTAATAGGGAATAAAGGAATAGAAAAGGTCTTGAGTTGACCGAATTATGTGTTGCTGACCAAGTAAATCGGAGAAGAGATCATGGGCATGCAGCTTTTACGTGGAGCTTGTTTTCTATTTTCAACACATGTTTTTAATAGTTTTGTTTATTATAAATAGGATAGACTTACTTTGTTTCTTTTGTAACCCTTCATTCATAAATATAGATTGAAATTCTGCAAGCTTTCTCTATCTTCCTATTCACATATACATAATTACATACATACGTAAGTGTTGAGTGTGTGTGTTTGGGGACCTGAAACCAACATTTGGTATCAGAGCTTAGGGCTCGAGAAGTGGGTTTGCAGATCGGAGGAAGCCTCCGCCACCGGCGGGTGTGTTGGTCGGTGGAGGGCAGGCGTAGAAGAAGGGTTCAGGACTGTTATACAGTAGAAGACGGAGACCGGGAGGTAGTTCGTGTCAGTCGTTGTCATGCGGCGAGTACCGGTTAGGATGACGGGGGTGACGGGTGAACACCGGTGTGTCTCGTAGCTGTTAGTCATGATTAAAGGCGTTGTAAAGGCTATTCGTATGTTAGTTGCGGGTTTGCGCAGCGGTAATACAACGGTGACAACAGCAGAATATTTTGCATGTGCCTTGATCAACTTGTTTCGTGAGAAGAGGAGACCGGCGTGGTGCGTGAAAAGCGGGCAGAAGGGATCCGTCAAAGCAGGTGGCTTTGGATTCGTCTCGTTTGGCAATGTGAGAAAACGGAAGAAGCAGGTAGCTTGTTTTCTTTGTCGGTGGAGAGGCCTCTTGGAACGGGTTTGATCGGGAAAAGGTACGGGTGTCAAGATAAAGAAGAGACTGGAAAACTACACGGTCGTAAACATAATGGCGTTGGAGTTCAAATCGGGTGACTCGGATGTGACCGGGTAGAGGTCGTTGATCCGTGATGAGTCAAGATGTTAGTGAACGTTTCCAGCGTGATGCCATGTGAGATGTTGCAAGTGTAGTATATTTGATTCGGGTTGAGCCGAGAAGACTTTGGAGGTGAACTAGGTGAAGTTCAGGTGTCCGTAAAAAGTCTGGATGATTCGAGTTGGTGATGGTGATTCGGTTGTAGTGAAGAAAGGCTTAAACAAACACCGATTAAGGGGGTGAATGTTGGATTATTCGGGTTTGTTTACGGGTTATGCGGTTATCGTGTCACGGGTTTAGCTCGGGTAACATGTTGCGGGTCATGGTCATGGGTTATTCAAATGGGTCATCTGGTTATTTGTTTCAGCATGTGTTAATAGGGAATAAAGGAATAGAAAAGGTCTTGAGTTGACCGAATTATGTGTTGCTGACCAAGTAAATCGGAGAAGAGATCATGGGCATGCAGCTTTTACGTGGAGCTTGTTTTCTATTTTCAACACATGTTTTTAATAGTTTTGTTTATTATAAATAGGATAGACTTACTTTGTTTCTTTTGTAACCCTTCATTCGTAAATATAGATTGAAATTCTGCAAGCTTTCTCTATCTTCCTATTCACATATACATAATTACATACATATGTAAGTGTTGAGTGTGTGTGTTTGGGGACCTGAAACCAACACATACGATGTAGGGGTTTTAATCGGGTTCTTCTCTTGGGTTTTGGGTTTTTCAGATTAGGTTTTTTGCTAAGAAAAAGGACCCGATAACCGACGGATTTAAAGTCCGAGTTGGTCGGCAGAAAATGTTGTTAGAATTTATATATTTTACATATAATATATAAGTTATACTAGGTTAGAATCTCGTGTATTACACGGGTTGAATAAATGTAATTTTATATATTAAATAATAAAAAGTTATATTTTTATGACCCCCGTATATTGTACAGGTTAAATAAATGTAATTTTATGTAATTTTATACATCAAATAATAATAAAAAGTTATATCTTTGAAAACCATGTGTATTACACATATTAAATAAATGTAATTCTGTATACTAAATACTAAAAACGTCATATCTTTAAAAAAAGCCGTGGATAATCGGGCTGAATAGATCTACCAAATAATAAAAAAAATTACATGCTTAAAAACCTCGTATGTTACACGTGTTGAATAGATTTAAAAAAGAGTTATATCTTTAAAAAATGTATTTTACACATATTAAATAAATGTAATTTTGTATATTAAATGCTAAAAATGTCGTATCTTTAAAAAACCCGTGTATAGTTGGGTCGAAAAATCTACCAAATAATAAAAACATTATATCCTTAAAAACCTCTTGTATTATACGTCTTGAATAAATCTAATTTTACATAGTAAATGATAAAAAAAGTTATATCTTTAAAAGCTTCGTGTATTACAGGGGTTATATAAATGTAACTTTGTATAGTAAATAATAAAAAAAGTTATATTTTTCAAAACCCCGCATTTTAGACTTGTTGAATAAATATAATTTTGTATATCAAATAATAAAAAAGTTATATTTTTAATAAATTAGGATAACATTTAATATTAATTTATTATTTATATATTTAATATAAGATAAATAGGAAAGAGATATATTTGTTTTAAAAATATATTAAATTAACAATTTAAATTTGAGAATAATATTTTATTAAAGTATGATAATATTTAATATTAATTTATTATTTATTTATTTAGGTAATATAAGATAAGTATAAATTTGAGGATGACTTATAAATGACACATGTCCAAAATTTGGTTTCTTTTATTATAGTAGATAGATATACTACATGATATAGTTGGTAGACTCCATTTTGAAGCATAGGACCCGGATCGAATCTGTTTTCTGGCCGACTTTTTTTTTTGTTTTTCTAATTGGGAAATGAAGTTCACAGGATATGTCAAATCTAGTTTTCTTCTAATTACCTATATGTTGAAAACACAACCAAATGAATAGTAACACCACATAGGGATAAACAAATGGTACCGGTATCGGTGTCAAATTTACCAAACCAGACACATATTCGGTGTCGATTCGGTACCGACTTTTGATATTTTCGATACCGATTTTTACCCTCAAATACTGGTACCGTATCGGTGTCGTACCAGATATATTCGGTACCGGTACTCACTTTTGGGGGTTTTCGGTACCGAGCTCATCCCTAACATCAACGCAATTAATTGCACCGTTTAGATTGCGTTTCATACACGTGGTAAGTAAATTGTATTTCGTTTGAATGTGGTTTTATATACACAACTTCTTTTGTTTTCTTTTTTGTCATTTTCTGTAATAAATGAATTGTAACATGTAAAATTAACTTGGATATTTAAATTATTGATGAGCAAATGGTATCAAAGCCTGTAATCAAACCGGTATCGTATCAGTACCAAATTTACTATACCAAATCATTTTCGTTACCAATTTGGTACCCACCTTTTGGCGTTTTCAGAATCGTTACTTTCGGTTCGACACCGATCTAGCACAATGCCTGTATTTACTTATTTTTACCTTCAAATGCCATACCGTATAGTACCAAGCATTTTCGATGCCGGTACCTAATTTCGATTATTTTCGGGATCGGTACTTTCGGTGCCACTACCGGTACCAAGCTCAACCATATTTTAACGTGTTACTAACGTCATAACTGAACTGAAAACAACCGAATTTTCAATATGTAGGACGTGTGGGTCCTACTATTATGTATTAGATTATTTAAAAACGTTTTTAGGACGGAGTAACTATCGTTACTACGTCATTTTTATCTATGTTTTGATATTGGGTATCCGCTTGCCGTTGTTGGCATGCGTTTTGCAGACATTGGATCCCCGCCGCAACACGGATTCGGAAAATCAACTAGTTATCTTCATTTGAAAATGAAGTTCACAGGATATTAAAATGTAGTTTTCTTTTATTAATAATTCATTAATATTTTATTTGAAGGACGGGTGTAAGACCTTAACTAATTTTAACACAACAAAATTATGTAATTTTAGGGGGTTTTTTTTGTTGAACGTTTTCCCTTATATTATTTAACTAAATGCAAGATTATTTTTATGTTTATGAACGTTTTGACATCAATTTTGTTTGGAAGCAAATTGGGTTAAGTGTATATGTTTCATTCAACGGTATAAATTTGAGTTGCTATACATTTCGACGTAAATTAGTTCGGAAACGAGTCGGGTCGATTGTAAATTTTATCATGTCGCTTACGTCACCACTGCACATCATGTACGTTTTGAGTTGTTCTACATTTCGGCGTAAATTTTATTTGGAAACAAATCGGGTCAAATATAATACGTTTTCATTTAATGGTTCGTTTCAACGCGAAATTAGTTCGGAAACGAGTCGGTTGACTGTGGTCTATAATTTTTCGTCGTGTATGACATCGCCGCAACGCACAACGGATAGGGCACGGATTTTTTTACAACTGCTAGTAACCGTAATGAAATCAAACCCATATCTAAAAACTTCATAATAGAATGAAGAGGGAAGTACGAACCTTACGAGAGTAAATGTCTGCGAGAATGGCACCCCAACCTTCCTTGCCAAAGCTTAATTGAACGATTGAGGAACCAAAGAGCACGAACTGTGGCCTTCTTGGGCCAACCATTGTCACTCTCGAGTTGCACAGATCCTAAACTGTCGAAGATATATAACGATCACTCCGCCAGACACACTAGTGTTGTGTTGATGCAAATTACCAATCAAATGGGTGGGGTAGAAAGTCAGCTACTCAGCTTTGTCAAAATTAGTTGTTTGGGGGTCGCTTTTATTATTGATGCGAGAATCATGCCTAGGTATATTTATATTACAAGTTGGATTTTTTGTTTTTAACCCCTTACGTATGTTTATATTTTATAGAGAAAAATGTCCGGATAGTCCCTGTGATTTGCCATTTTTTTACTTTTAGTCCCCAACTCTCTAAAATTACAGCTATAGTCCCCAACTTTTGCAATTTCGTTCCCGGATAGTCCCTAGCGCGAATGGGGGTTAGTTTTATCAGTTAAGTGGGTGTGAAATTACTAAATTACCCTTAATATAAAACAAAATAAAACATTATAAAAGGTGGTCCACCATCCTCATCTTCATTACCCCAACCTAACCCCTCCTTTCCACCGTGAATCACCCTTTCACCACCACATTCTGCCCCTAATCACCCCGATCCTCACCATCCTTCCTCACCTTTATCGTTTTCTATTTCCTGTTGTTCACGGTGAGTGTTAATTAGGGTATAGATCTTGCGTTTTTCGAGTTCATAGCTATGGTTTCATTTTATCTGATGGGTAAAAAGAAGAAAAAGCTGCCACCTAAGCCTCCCCAAGCCCATTTCTTAAGATCTGCTCAGAACAAAAGAATATCTACATAGTAAGAAAGTGGATCTGGATGGATTGTGTGAAAAGGCAGAGATTTGTGGTATGTATCAATCTAAATTTGCATCCAAGAGATCATTGCAGTCAAATTTAATATGCACCTGAGAAATTCAATTCATTTAAAGAAATGTCAAGGTGCAAAATTTGTACAAAAACCACAATGCTGAAGTGAAACGTAGTCAAGGTGCAAAATTTGTACAAAAACCATAATGCTGAAGTGAAACGTAGTATAAACAGAGACACACATAAATACATATTTCTAAGAGCTCGAATTTGCTGAGAAGATGATTTAAAACAATTTGAGGAAACAAAGTAAACTGGCTAACATCGTGAACCGGAGAAGATGATTTGTGCGATCGTCCTTCAACCAGCTAACATCCTCCTTCACCGGAGCCGTCACCGAACATCACCTTGAGGGTGGGTTGGGGTGATGATGAAGAGAATGGTGGGCCCCACTTCATTTAAATATATTTCTTTTTACATTTAAGTTATTTTTTTAATAACAAGGGCATTTTAGTAATTTCACATCCACTTAACACCAAAAATTAACCCCATCCGCGCTAGGGACTATCCGGGAACAAAATTGCAAACGTTGAGAACTATAGCTGTAATTTTAGAAAGTTAGGGACTAATTGTGAAAAATGAGCTAACCACAGGGACTATTCGGGCATTTTTCTCTATTTTATATTACAAGTTGGATATTTTGTTATTGTTATTATAATTTATTTGTAATTATTATATTATTATTATTAGAGAAAAATGCTCGGATAGTCCCTTTGGTTTGCCTATTTTTCACCTTTAGTACCTAACTTTCTAAAATTATAGCTATAGTCCCTAACTTTTGCAATTTCATTCCCGGATAGTCCCTGACGCGGATGAAGGTTAGTTTTTGGTGTTAAATAGATGTGAAATGACTTCAGTATCCCTACTGTTAAATAATAATTTCAGTCAAAGTCAACATCCCCTGCAACCACCATAACCATACCTCTACCATCACTGCCACCATCAGTCAAACCCAGCTCCATCACCACCGACTGCCACCAATCCACCATCCTCCAATTGAAACAAAATACATATTTTAAGTTATTGCCATTGTAATCGTCACCAGATCCCGGTCAATTCAGTTGGTAGTGAGATACATTACCAGATCCCGATTAACCCTAATCTTCTCACTCTTCGTCTTGATCTCACTATGTTTCCGATCGTCTTCTTCACCCTCATCGTCACCAAAGGAACTCAAGATCCTCACCGCCGAACTCAGAGTAAGATCTCCGATCATAATTCATCATTTTCGAAAAAATAATAATTTTGTTAATTACATGTCCCTGAATGCCTTCTTCATTTTCACTTAGTGCCCACAGGCGGAGACACACAGTCGAAGATTATTCTGGTTCAACTGGAAACAGAATATGAGTAATGATTTAAACTAACAGAGTGATGGAAAAAATACAGGTGAAATAATGGCACCGGAAAGAAGGATTGAGAAAAATATATAACATAGTCGACGTTTGAGTGGGGATATTATAGTGATTTTGTTTTTTGCTATGCTAGTTAATCTAATTGCACCTATACATACACTAATTTTATGATCTCAAACACTAGAAACTGATTACCTGCAACTTGTAAACATAATTATAGAGAATTACTTTCAAAAAGCATTGCCGAACACCCCTATAATCAGATCACTATAGGTTAAAGTAGAGTATTGTTTATGTAGTTAATTATATAGAATTAATATTAAATCTACTCTGTTTATCAATTTTGAGCAGGGGTATTTTGGTCATTTCACATCCACTTAACACCAAAAACTAACCTTCACCCACGCTAGGGACTATCCGGGAACGAAATTGCAAAAGTTGGAGACTATAGCTGTAATTTTAGAAAGTTATGGACTAAAGGTGAAAAATGGGCAAACCAGAGGGGACTATCCGGGCATTTTTCTCTTATTATTATTATGAATTATTATTATCTAAGTCACTAGGTTATAGTCTCGTTTGTTACACAGTTTTATGTAAGATATTGTCCTTATTCAACTTGTTTAATACGCCGGTCTATAACCTAGTGTGTGTGTGTGTGTGTGTATAGGGTGAGGTTCCTGTAAAAAGGACCTTTTTTCATAAGAAGTGTGAGAAGACATAGAAATTAACATGTAGGCATCATGTTTTGGAATTAGGCATGATGTTTTGGATTGTTTTGGTAAGAAAAACACCAAAATATGAATTAGTCATGTGGCAACTTGACTTTCAAGATTAGTATTGCCTAACCTCATGATCTTTAACTTCGTATCCTTTCCCTTCGCATTCTATTATACGTTGTAATTGCGTACATTATGTGGAATCGATAAATGTGTTTGATTTTTATTTGTTTATATGTGAATGCTGTGAGTTGGTTGTTAAAATATGAATGTTTTGTTATTAGAAATCTAGCCGCACACAAGGTCTGAGTCACACAATCCTTAGCAGCTGCGCACTCCCTAAGCCTTTTGGTCCTCGGCCTAGTTTTCCTCTAAGCCCAACCCAACTCACCCCAAACCCTAAGTATATAAGATCATCTTCTCCTCATATCCCCATTCTTTCTCAAAAACCCTAGCCTCCAACTTCCATGTTCTTTCCACAACTCACACACACCTTATCACCATTCTCACCACACATAACACACTCTTGTGTGTGTAATTAGAGAGATCAAGGGTGAGGGATGAACTACTGGGTCGCTAGCCATCCACGGCAGCTGCAGGCGGTGGCGCACGGTGGTGTGCGGCGGTGGCCCCACCGTTCTTCTTACCCTTCATCTCATCAGTGGTGATTAATGACAGATTAAGGTGGATCTGGGTGATTGTCACAGTAGTAAAAGACAACAGCAGCGCAACTAAGGTTCTGCCTGTCGCAACCCCCAGCCCCTAATCACCTGGGAATGGGCGGCCGCGAGCCAGTATCAGTGGTATCGATATTTATCAATTTGGCGGCTGAAATTACATCAGGACCATAGTTAGGAAATATTTTATCAGAGAAAAATACCACAATTTTATAATAATAAACACATGGGAAATTCCCAAGTTTTCATTACAAACATGTTTATAGGGATAAACCCTAATTTACTGAATAAAACATCTTTCTTTATTTAGGTAACTTTTATAGCCACTTTTCCAAGCCTTCAGTGCTGTCCAGCTGGCTTCTAATTGGCTTTCATATTTTGTTACGTGAAACGCGTTTAAAAACATTTTTGTCAGTGGAAAATACTGGTGAGTGAATCCCAATTTTATCAAAACAAGTTTTATCATTTCACAGTATTGAGAGCGATTACAATGTTTATATCTACACAATTACTCATTCACTACTGTCAATCCTGACTGGTGGGTC
Organism: Helianthus tuberosus; assembly: GCA_030545235.1. Classification (NCBI taxonomy): domain Eukaryota; kingdom Viridiplantae; phylum Streptophyta; class Magnoliopsida; order Asterales; family Asteraceae; genus Helianthus; species Helianthus tuberosus. Next base: position 60,606,617 of record CM060445.1, read on the forward strand.
ATATTACACATTGGCTATCTCATTGTCCAATGGTAACGTGTTCCACATTTTGTATACAAAACCCCAACATATCGGCAGTAATTGAAGAATTACAAAGACTCAATAACTGCTAATTATTTTAAAATATTTAAGGTTTTGTAAAAATAGTTTGCAAAAAGGTTTACAAAAAAGAGATTACTCACATTTCTACTTTAGGGTTTTTTCCTGTGACTTTCTGGTTACAATCTATCAAATTTAAATAATGCACATGCGTTAGTATAATTGTCACACCCCAACCGATGGCGGAAACATCGGGGTGCGAGCACTAAGCGTTCAGATTGCTCATGAGATTCCATAACACTAAATAGTTTCATTATAATTTAGATTGATTCAAACATTGTCTAAAACCAAACAACCATCATCAAGTATCATAGTACATCAAGTCTCAAATATTGTTCAAAACTTATTTATCTAGATGAGTTTCTAAGCATCATCCTAGCTTGATTCCAAGATTCCTAGCATCCTGTCAGCCTGCAACATGTATTAAAATAGGGTCAGTACAAAAATGTACCGGCGAGTATACAAGTTTGAATAATAGCATACTAGATTAAAAGCCTCATATCCATATGTAAGTGTAACAAAATAGTTTCAGCCATGCTAGTGTTCGCAGTCCAACAAGTGATAGCCCAAGTATCCCGATGCTTTGTTGTTTTCCCAAGTCTCAAGGAAAACTAGAATCCTCCTAACAATACCCCCGAGAATAATGGGGAGGTGCATCTCCTATAGCGCTACTATTGTTAAGGCGGAACTACACACCCTAGATTAAACGTCCACATAGCACAAATATAATACAAGAATCACAAGTTTCACACCACATTGGATAGAGTTTAGATTCCAAAAGTTTCAAGTATCATAGTTTAATAGAATACATGTTACATCCCAAAGTTTAAAACAAAAAGGGATCGAGTATATTCACAGTGATTGTTTAACAGATTAACTACTATTGGATCAAAGGGAGCTCTTTAGAGTTAGCCTGATTAGATTACAACAGATAAGAGTCGAGTAGAATAACGAGATTCAAACCAAGTGTCGGATCAGTCATCTTGATCAGATGGTTGTTCGATCGGATGGCTATCCGATCGGATTGCCATTCGATTAAGATGAACACAGTGACTGAGTGACGGATTGCCACTCGATCGGATGGCCATTCGATCCAAGTGTCCAGTTTCCAAATTGTTACCAAGTTTCTGAAAAGTTTCTAAGTGTTGAAAGATTCTAAAGCACAGTGGCACCTTGATCGGATGGCAGTTCGATCGGGTGGCTATCTGATCGGATTGCCATTCGACGATCAAGATTTAAGTGTTTAAGGTAGGAGACATTGTCACCTGATCGGATGGTAGTTCGATCGGATGGCTATCCGATCGGATTGCCACTCGATCGGGTTGTCCTTGTCCCGTTCCTAACTTGTAAAGTTTCTAAGTTTTTGTTTAAACAACGACGACATGGTACGCATTGAGACAACTGTAAGCCCATCAATGCACAACCGAGCTGATCGGGTGGGAATTACCCCAGTCCATTCAGTCACCTGTTTGTGACGGTGCTTCTGTCAGAATTCATACTCTGGTCATCTTTTCCAGCAACAATCCTTCTCCAAACAAACTTCAGACTAATCTTTAAGTCTACTGTTCGTTTGAATCCAACTCTCACCGTTTTTGATAAAAGTCTTAAGAAAAGATGAAGATAAACATAAGTTTTAGTTGAAAAGTATAGATTGAGTAAAGATTTAGTGTAAAATCACATGAAATTCCTTAGATCTGAGCTAGATCTTGAACGGGATGACATTACTCAACAGTTTATTCAAATCACCATGATGACGTCATCCTCAAGAGCTCAAATCTTAGAGATTTCATGGCGAAAAGTGAGATTTCAAAAGAGAATCATGTAGAGAATAGTGTATAGATCAAAGATGTACAAGAATCTAGTGTAAAAACGTACCGAAATCGTCGATAAATGGAAGAAAAGAGAAGTGCGTGCGTCTGGATCGAGTGAGGCTGTCACATCAGTGAAAATAGTGATGTGACAGGTCTATTTATAGTGTCAGAGTGAGTGAAGGTGGTGCGCAGTGGATCGGATGGTAGCTCGGTCGAATGGCCATCCGATCGGTTGGTCATCCGATCGGATTGCCATTCGGCCAATCCTATCTATTCCGCGTTACCGTCTTTGATTCGTTCTATGAGTTAGATTAAGCGTTGCGTTGCGCATTGTTGGGTAATAGATTCTCATAACTAGATTACATCGTTAACACCAAAGTTTCCAAGTTTCATAGTTTCCATAGTTTCCGCCAGTGACAAAACTCCAGTCCCTCATTCAACCAAGTCTCAAGTTTTACGAACGTCAAGAGTCAAGCACCAAAGTATCAAGTCTTTTAGAATCATAGTATCATAGAATCATAGTCTCATAGTATCTTAGAATCATAGTTTCATAGTATCTTAGAATCATAGTCTCATAGAATCATAGCATAAGTTTCATCACGTATAAAAAGTATCAAGTATCACATAATTTAGGGACTAAAAGTGACAAAAGCTAAAAGTCTAGGGACGCAGACGTTACAGTCTCCCCTCCTTTAGGGGATTTCTTCCTCGAAATCTAGGTAGAAGACTGCTCGAAGAGCTGTGGGTACTTGGCCTTCATCTCACTTTTCAGTTCCCAAGTGAATTCGGCACCACGCTTTCCTTCCCATAGAACCTTGACTATGGGAATTTTGCTGCGCCTCAGTCGCTTGACACCCTGATCCATGATTTTGACCGGTTTCTCCACAAAGTGTAAAGCTTCATTTATTTGCAAGTCCTCTAGGGAAACCTGTAGGTCCTCGTTGGCTAGGCATTTACGTAGGTTAGACACGTGGAACACTGGATGCACGTTGTTTAGTTCTTGTGGCAGGTCGAGTCGGTACGCTACCTTGCCAATCCTTTTAAGTATCGTGAATGGACCCACGTAGCGAGGAGCGAGCTTTCCTTTCTTACCAAAACGAACTACTCCCTTCCATGGAGATACCTTGAGAAGAACTTGGTCACCAACATCAAATTCCAGAGGCTTACGCCTATTATCAGCATAGCTCTTTTGTCTGCTCCTGGCCTTGATCAAGTTATCACAGATATGAAGAATCTTATCCGTTGTCTCTTGAATGATTTCAGGGCCAGTAAACTGCTTGTCACCAATCTCATGCCAACTGAGAGGAGATAGGCACTTGTGGCCATACAAAGCTTCGAAATGAGTTATCTGAATACTGGAATGATAGCTATTGTTGTACGAGAACTCAATCAATGGTAAATGTACATCCCAGTTACCACCAAATTCGATGACATAAGAACGGAGCATATCCTCTAGGGTCTGAATAGTTCGCTCGGTCTGTCCATCCGTTTGGGGATGGAAAGCCGTGCTAAGATTCAAGTGAGAACCCATAGCGGATTGAAAGGTTTGCCAAAGACGTGACGTAAAACGACCATCACGGTCCGAGATTATGTCAAGAGGTATGCCATGATGGCATATAATCTCATCAGTATAGATTCGAGCTAGTTTCTCCACTTTATAAACTTCACGAATAGGCAGAAAGTGGGCTGATTTGGTCAAACGATCAACAATCACCCAGATGTTGTCGTGGCCAAAAGGTGTAAGGGGTAGCTTAGTAATAAAATCCATAGCGATGCTATCCCATTTCCAAACTGGGATTTCAGGCTGTTCTAAGAGGCCTGAAGGACGCTGATGTTCAGCCTTAATTTTCGTACAAGTAAGGGATTTAGAAACATATACAACAATGTCCTTCTTCATACTAGGCCACCAATAAGTCATACGCAGATCATGATACATCTTATCGGCGCCTGGATGAATAGAGTAACGGGATTTGTGAGCCTCATTCATAATGAGCTCACGGAGATTGTCGCGATCCGGTACCCAGATGCGATTGAGGTAGTATTGGAGTCCATTCGGTTTAGTTTCGAATTGTTCAATCTTAGCTCCTTGGATTTCCACTTCTAGACTTCCTTCATTTGCTGATGAATACTGAGCGTCACGAACACACGCGTGGAGATCATTAGAGATACGAATAGCATTCACATGAGTTTTAAGACTAAGGGCATCGGCCACTACATTCGCCTTGCCAGGATGATAGCGAATTTCACAGTCGTAGTCGTTAAGCAATTCCACCCAACGTCTCTGTCGCATGTTCAGTTCCTTTTGGTCAAAGATATGCTGAAGGCTCCTATGGTCAGTGAAAATCACACACTTAGTACCATACAGGTAGTGTCACCATATCTTTAACGCAAACACAACTGCACCAAGCTCCAGATCGTGAGTAGTATAGTTTTTCTCATGTACCTTGAGTTGACAAGAGGCATAAGCAATAACCTTGTCCCGCTGCATGAGCACACTACCCAAACCGTGGTTTGAGGCATCACAATATACCATGAAATCATCATTCCCATCAGGGAGAGTTAAAACAGGAGCATTACACAAAAGAGTCTTAAGTGTCTGAAAAGATTCCTCTTGCTCGGAACCCCAAGCAAAAGGTCTCTCTTTCCGAGTCAACAAAGTAAGTGGAACAGCGATCTTAGAGAAGTCTGAAATGAATCGGCGGTAATAGCCCGCCAATCCTAAGAAGGAACAAATCTCAGATGCAGATTTAGGCGTACTCCAATTCTTCACAGCTTTGATTTTAGACGGGTCAACATGAATACCTTGCTTACTAACGACGTGACCAAGAAATTGTACTTCATTAATCTAGAACTCACACTTAGAAAATTTAGCATACAAACGTTCACCACGTAAGAGTTCAAGCATCAAGCGTAAATGTCGAGCATGATCTGCTTTAGTTTTAGAATAAATGAGAATATCATCAATAAAGACTATCACAAAACGATCCAAATAGGGCTGACAAACATGATTCATTAGATCCATGAACACAGCGGGTGCGTTGGTCAATCCGAAAGGCATGACTACGAACTCGTAGTGTCCATAACGAGTGCGAAATGCGGTTTTGGGTACATCATCTTCGAGAACTCGAAGCTGATGATAACCAGAATGAAGATTGATTTTCGAGAAACACGACGCGCCTTGTAGTTGGTCAAATAGATCATCGATACGGGAGAAAGGATAACGATTCTTAATGGTAAGCTTATTAAGTTCACGGTAGTCGATACACATACGGAACGAACCATCTTTCTTCTTGACGAATAGTACGGGAGCACCCCACGGGGAGGTACTTAGATGAATAAATCCCTTGTCGAGTAGTTCTTGGAGCTAACTAGATAGCTCTTGCATCTCGGAAGGTGCAAGACGATACGGGGCCTTGGCGACAGGTGTCGCACCAGGTATGAGATCAATACGAAAATCGACGGTTCTAGGAGGTGGAAGACCAAGTAGATCTTCAGGAAAGACATCGGGGAAATCACACACCACTGGAACATTTGCTTATGTTCTTCCCCTTGCTCTTTTGTTCCACCACGTGGGCCAAGAAAGCAAAGTTCTGTTTACGTAAGCACCTGCTCACTTGTGTGCATGACATCAGCCTCAGTCCTTTCGAAGGTCGGTCTCTATAGACATGCAAGATATCACCAGACGGTAGAGGTAGATGAACAAACTTCTCGTGACAAGCAATCTCGGTATGGTTCTTACGCAACCAATCCATACCGATAATGACATCAAAACTACCCAATTGCATGGGTATTAGATCAATAGTAAAAACGTGGTCGTTAAGAGTCAAGGAACAACCACAGAGTATAAAATCAACTAGATTAGACTTTCCATCGGCAATCTCTACCGAAAACGACTTAGGTAACATAGAGCGAACACAGTTTAACAATGACTCAAATTCTACAGATACAAAGATTTTGTCGGCACCAGTATCAAATATAATCAAAGCATAAAGGTTATTCACAAGAAACGTACCGTTAACGACATCATTGTCGTTACGAGCCTGATTTGCATTAAGATTGAACGCCCGTCCACGAGTGGTTGGCTGCTGGTCCTGGTTCAGCTAAGGACACTGGTTACGGAGGTAAGTAGTATCTCCACATTTGTAGCACGCACGAATAGCATTAACTGGCTTTAGATTCTGTGGAGGAGCTGGGAGAGATGGTAGGGCTGCCTGAGCTAGGGCTTGCTGAGCTTGTTGAGCTGGGTTAGCTTGTCGACAATAGGGAGTCGTGTGACCATAGAGATTGCAGTTTGTGCACAAACGACATGCAGAAGCAACAGGATGGTGAAAGTTACAAGTGGTACACTTGCGGTAAGACCTAGAGTACTGCTTTTTTACTTCTGGGGCAGCAGTGTTCTGTACGGTAGCAGCAGGAGCAGGCTTAGCAGCAGGATTCACAGTAGGAACAATAGCATTGCATCCTGAACCCTGAGACTTTCGCCTCTTGTTCTTGCTGCCACTTGGCTGTTGGGTAACTTGATGTGCAGATTTTGAAGAGGCAGGGTTAGCAAACTGCTTATCACGAACACGATTGTTGTTGAGACTGACTGCGAGACGGTAGACTTCCCCAATAGTTCCGAGTTGAGCTGCTTCAATAGAATCGCTCATAGCAGGAGGTAGACCATTGATGTACTTGGTTATTATGCGCTTAGGAGTAGAAAGCAAGTGAGGAACGATCAAGCTGAGCTGTTTGAAACGGGTAGTATAAGCCAGATTATCATCACCAATCTGCTTCAAGTGCCAGAACTCTTCTTCAAGCTTCAGTTATTCATGAGGAGGGCAGAATTCAAGCATCATCAATTCTCGTACCTCGGCCCATGGAAGAGCATAGGCTTCTTCATTCGAACGGATGTTTCTCTCATTTGTCCACCACTCTAACGCTCTGCCTTGAAACATTCCCGTTGCTCTTCTAGTCTCTAGCTGCTCTGGGCACTCGCTGTTAATGAAGGTAACCTCGATGCTGTCAAACCACTCGAGCATAGCAGTCACCCCATCACTTTTCGTGAAAGACTTAGGGTTGCAAGAGACAAAATGTTTGTAGTTGAACTTTGTAGACTTTTCTTTCTCCATCTTAGAGTCAACAGAAGAAGGCGGAGTGTTCGATCCTTGGATCTCAGAGATGATCTTTGGCACGACTCGAGCGATCTGGTCGGTTATGAAGGACATCATCTTTTTCTAAGACTTTTCCCTGGATCTCTTGAGAGTGTCGGAGAGCTTTCGAGAAGACATCCTAATGTTCCAACAAGAGGATCGTATAAGTCTAGATCCACCAAGTCTCACAGTATAGATTCACACATGATAGATTAAGACTCAAGATTCATCAAGACTCACATAGTTCACAATAGTTTCCACACCACAACCTACGACCTTCACATGGCAAGTTGTACGAAGTTTGGCAACATGTCAAAAACGCTTAAATATAGGAAGTACCAGCGGCGTATCCACCACGCTTCGGGCATATAGCTTCTGCCTCGTATTCGGTGTCATGTTACGTGTCGCAAACACACTCATTATCATCATCATAGACTTAAATAGATCACTCTAATAGATTCACATAGATTCCAATAGATTCAGTAGACTCCAATAGTTTCTCATAGATTCCAATAGATTCAATAGGTTTCAATAGATTCATAGATTCAATAGTTTCATAGACTCCAAGAAATTCAATAGTTTTCAATAGATTCCAATAGATTCTCATAGATTCATGTTAACAATCCACAAACAACGAAATCCCGCATGGCACGTGCTACGAAAGTTCGGAAACATGATGGAAGCACTTATATATAGGAAGTACCAGCGGCGTATCCACCATGCTTCAATCATGCCACGTCCCCCTCGTCATCGGTGTCATGCTTCGTTAACCACAACATTAGATTTCACCACTTCTCAAAACATAGATTTACCAAATAGATTCAACCACATAGATTAACCAAATAGATTCCACAACTTCAAACCGAGCCTACAAAACTACAAACTTCGCTTAGCGCATGGAACGAAGGTTGGGTAACATGCCAGAAACACTTATATATAGGAAGTACAAGCGGCGTATCCACCATGTTTCGGACATGCCACGTCCGCCTCGTCTTCGGCGCTAGGCTACGTTTCGTATTTTGTTTCTCAAATAACACATACTTAGATTACACGTAGATTATGCTAGAGTACACATAGTTTACACTTAGATTACACAAGTAGTTTCCCATAGTTTTTGAATTTAACAACCTCATCACCGGTCTGCAAAATGCTAAGTTTCGCATGGCACTTAGTACAAAAGTTGGTAACTTGCCTGAAACACTTATATATAGGAAGTACCAGCGGCGTATCCACCATGTTTCAGACACGTCACTTCTGTCTCAAATTTCTATGCCAAGTTCCGTTTAGTGTTTTACAACCACATTAACACATAGATTCATCAGATAGATTCACATAGTATCGTAGTCTATCAAGATTCCCACATAGGCTATCATGATAGAATAAAGCTTCATAAATTTAGTTTGATTCTGAGATTAGAATTATGGTTTTAGATTGCGGACACACGTGCGATTTGTGTAAAAGTCTCAAAATAACGGAGAGTCAAGTTAGACGAAGAATCAAGTTTAAAATCACGCATAAAAATCGAGATAATCATAAAAGATAGGCTCATAAAACATAGATTGTTCCGGGTAGAGGAACGGCGACTAACCAAAGTGATTCGAACTCCTTTCGAATTGAGGCAACATGTCTTGACTTACTTAGGCAAATATGTTATCGATGTTAGGCCTACGATACTCGCCCTTTCGGTCATTTCACGTTCCTAATTGATTGGGAGTTTCGAGGCTTTGGCGAGACATAAAATCCAAAGAGTGGGACTAGTTATCGAGGTCTAAGTTTCACCTCTATATTGACAACATCATAACCTAATAGCGTCGGTACTTATCAGTAGATAAGACCTATTAGAATATAATCAGGAAATTTCCCATCAAGGTTTGGATGTCACTCCTGACTTGAGGGCAATTTCGTGCAAAATACAAACACTGATTTGCAGTGTTTTCAAGTATCAAGTGTCTATTGTGTCAGCCTTAGGAAAGGCATGTACGTTTAGAAGGAAATTGTGCTGCTAGAAAGCAGGTACGGTAGAATGCATAAGTCTTAAACAACATATAAGAATCAAGATTCCTAGAACTATAGACTAGACCAAGTATTCCTACTGATCCTAATTCCCTATAGTTATGGCTCTGATACCAATCTGTCACACCCTAACCGATGGCGGAAACATCGGGGTGCTCATGAGATTGCTCATGAGATTCCATAACACTAAATAGTTTCATTATAATTTAGATTGATTCAAACATTGTCTAAAACCAAACAACCATCATCAAGTATCATAGTACATCAAGTCTCAAATATTGTTCAAAACTTATTTATCTAGATGAGTTTCTAAGCATCATCTTAGCTTGATTCCAAGATTCCTAGCATCCTGTCAGCCTGCAACATGTATTAAAATAGGGTCGGTACAAAAATGTACAAGCGAGTATACACGTTTGAATAATAGCATACTAGATTAAAAGCCTCATATCCATATGTAAGTGTAACAAAATAGTTTTAGCCATGCTAGTGTTCGTATGTAACACCTGTGTCATTTCAACCATCAAACAAATGCCAAACCAATGAAATATTGTATTTCATACTTTGGACGTGTATAAATATGTGTATCTTTTGCACATATCAACTCTTGTTCGATTTCAAACTCTAAATAGCTTTCTGGAAGGTTATACGCGCACTAATGCGTAAATATAACCAGTTTAATGCAACAAACACTCCGGAATAGTGAAATAGGTTTAACATACCTTAAATAACCTTTACATAACTTAGATATAAGTTTTGGAAGGTTTGGTGTGGTGAAATCAAAGTTAAATCGCTTACAGGGACTAAATTTGACAAACTGCAAAAGTATGCCAATTTGAACTGTAACAGACATTCCGGAACATGACCATAAGTTAAACATACCATAAATATCCTTTACATAGCTTAGAAATAGGCTCTGAGGTGTTCGGTATGCTAAAATAAACTTTTGTGTCATTCAGGGACTAAAAGTGTCAAAAAGTGCACAAGTTTGCATTTTCGCGCATAACTTACGTTCTGAATACATCCGGACATCCAAAAATTTATGTAAGCACTAAAATATTTTATTTTAGTGTTTGGCATAAGAAAAATCCATTCGTCGCGTCATTTGGATCGTTTTTCGCGCTTATGCTCATTCCGTCGTAATTAAGCGAACATCGCGTTCGTACGACCAAACGAACCATCCTCCGGCATATTTTTGAGCATGTTTTGAGTTCCCTATACTTTATCTTCATTTTAGAGCCTTAAAATGAGGTTAACGGGGTTCAAACGCATCGAAAAAGGCCTTAAACACGTGCAGGGACCATTTCTGCCAATTTTGAAACATTTCTGAAACATGGGGGCAGTGGCGTAGCGCGAGCCCTAAGGGCCTATGCAGTCGCGCTACGCGAGCGCCTTATCTGGACAGAAACATCAGTTTTGCACTTTCGGGACCAGGTTCGATGTATAAACAGCTGTTTAATTCACAACCACACATTCTAACATGCTTAGTCAGCTGATAAGGATGGATTTTAGGCACCATAACTTTTCGAAACTTGTACGGATACGATTAAGGCACGATATTCGACAAGCGATCTTAACGGTTCGGGTATTCCTATAAATACCCATCCACCCCCATGCTTCATAATCACTAGAATTTTGATCTTAGAAACTCTAAGTTGAAACCATTGTTTCATACCTGAGATTCTCGGATCGAAATTAGCATTCGGGGACCCTTCGTAAGTATTCTTTCGTTCTTTTATTGCTTTTCGAGTCTGAAAGTCAAACTTTGTTTGACTTTCTACATTGACCAGTTATGGTCAATGCGAAGTTCGTTTGAACTTCGCAACGTGAGTGTAATCACGTTGTCTAGGGTCGTAGGGTAAGCGATCTAATAAATCGCTTATACCTCGAACCCGACCCATTTGGTCGATCATTAGGATCCGACCAAACACATTAGGTGACCATAGTAGGTAGGGAATAACCTTCCGAGGTTATACCCTATGGTCACATCGTTTGAGTAGTTGTATGATAGGTAGTTTATATGCCTTAGGTAAATTACCAGAATACCCTTTTCATGTATAATTGGTAATTAAGCATATGTAACCTAAACTTTTGTCACATAACTGATTATGTAACATGTTTAGGCATATAGCACTTGTCATAGGACTAGTTAAGCGGTCCGAACGCGTTTCACGCGAACGATGCGTTAAAGTAGCATAAGCTACCTAAACGGGTCGTAATGGGTCGTAAGCTATTAGGTTAGGTTTCATTTAGCATGTAGGCTTTGATAAACCATATGACACGAGTCTCTATACTCGTTTGGTTTACGAACCCTCATTCTATCAGATCTTCCGATTTAGGTCCGGTTTATTAACATAGTTACCTATATTAGGTGCCGTTTGATATCCGTGATCTCTAGCATTGTTTGGTTGTTACTCAAGGACTACTGAGCAATCTCAAGTGAGTACATAGACCCCTCTTTTACTGTTTTCCAAACTGTTTTGGGGTGGAACACATGTGCCTACTTGTTACTTTCAAGCTTTACTGTTTTCACATCATATACTTGCTATGTTCATTAGTACAATTATAGTACATGTTTTACATTACATTTAATGCTACGTATGTCTATTGTTGCATACTTAGTACAGGTCACATGCTACGTATGTCTATTGTTGCATACTTAGTACAGGTCACATGCTACGTATGTCTATTGTTGCATACTTAGTACAGGTCACATGCTATGTATGTCCATTGTTGCATACTTAGTACAGGTCACATGCTACGTATGTCTATTGTTGCATACTTAGTACAGGTCACATGCTACGTATGTCTATTGTTGCATACTTAGTACAGGTCACATGCTATGCATGTCCATTGTTGCATACTTAGTACAGGTCACATGCTACGTATGTCTATTGCCGCATGCTTAGTACATTTGTTATTCATCACATGCTTACATTTTGGATACATATTACATGATTTACATTAGACATGAACATTTTACTTTGATAGTTTGGTTTGATTAAGTGATTAAGTAACGATGCGTGTGTAATATGATACAAGCATGGTGGATACGCCGCTGGTACTTCCTATATATAAGTGTTTGTATGGTATTACATATATCGTAGCGTTATTTGAATCATTTCAGTTTGATACATATAACATTTTATACAAATAACATACTTTTCACAATACATTGTTTTACAAGCAACTTATCTTATACAAACTCAGTTTACATGGTTATTCATTTAACCATACATTATTCACTTATTTATACATATCATCTGAACTCATTGTTTTTCAAATGATTTACAAGACAAAGCAAATTACAAGGTTCATGACTAAACATTTTCTCAAACATAAGTCATGAAACTTATTTTCACAAAACCTATGTATCTCACAGGCATTTTTATGCTGACGTACCTATTTTCACATGTGTTTTTCAGGAGCTGTTGCATAAGATGATCAAGATACACATAGGCAGACTTGGGCTTTAGTGACAATAAAAGATGCAAGACTAGTTAATTATGTTGTATTTCTTGTTTGTTAAGACATTGTAACACTTTTAATCAATAAAATGAAACTTCAATTGCCATGGATTTGAAACAATTAATTCTGTTACAACACTCCCCGACATTTCCGCCACGTTTTGTATGTTCTACGTGGTCGGGGTGTGACATCGTAGTCCAACAAGTGATAGCCCAAGTATCCCGATGCTTTGTTGTTTTCCCAAGTCTCAAGGAAAACTAGAATCCTCCTAACAATACCCCCGAGAATAATGGGGAGGTGCATCTCCTATAGCTCTACTATTGTTAAGGCGGAACTACACACCTTGGATTAAATGTCCACATAGCACAAATAGAATACAAGAATCACAAGTTTCACACCATATAGGATAGAGTTTAGATTCCAAAAGTTTCAAGTATCATAGTTTAATAGAATACATGTTACATCCCAAAGTTTAAAACAAAAAGGGATCGAGTATACTCACAGTGATTGTTTAACAGATTAACTGCTATTGGATCAAAGGGAGCTCTTTAGAGTTAGCCTGATTAGATTACTACAGATAAGAGTCGAGCAGAATAATGAGATTCAAACCAAGTGTTGGATCAGTCGTCTTGATCGGATGGCTGTTCGATCGAATTGCCATTCGATTAGGATGATCACGGTGAGTGAGTGACGGATTGCCACTCCGTCGGATGGCCATTCAATCGAATGGCCACTCGATCCAAGTGTCCAGTTTCCAAATTGTTACCAAGTTTCTGAAAAGTTTCTAAGTGTTGAAAGATTCTAAAGCACAGTGGCACCGTGATCGGATGGCGGTTCGATCGTGTGGCTATTCGATCAGATTGCCATTCGACGATCAAGATTTAAGTGTTTAAGGTAGGAGACATTGTCACCTGATTGGATGGTAGTTCGATCGGATGGCTATCCGATCGGAGTGCCATTCGACGATCAAGGGGTTCAAAGTATCCAAGTGTTAGGATTTAGAGGCAAGTGTCACCTGATCGGATGGCAGTTTGATCGGATGGCTATCCGATCGGATTGCCACTCGATCGGGTTGTCCTTGTCTCGTTCCTAACTTGTAAAGTTTCTAAGTTTCTGTTTAAACAACGACGACATGGTATGCATTGAGACAACGGTAAGCCCATCAATGCACAGCCGAGCTGATCGGGTGGGAATTACCCCAGTCCGTTCAGTCACCTGTTCGTGATGGTGCTTATGTCAGAATTCGTACACTGGTCATCTTTTCCGACAACAATCCTTCTCCAAACCAGCTTCAGACTAATCTTTAAGTCTACATTCCGTTTGAATCCAGATCTCACCGTTTTTGATAAAAGTCTTAAGAAAAGATGAAGATGAACATAAGTTTTAGTTGAAAAGTATAGATTGAGTAAAGATTTAGTGTAAAAACACATGAAATTCCTTAGATCTGAGCTAGATCTTGAACGGGATGACATTACTCAACAGTTTATTCAAATCACCATGATGACGTCATCCTCAAGAGCTTAAATCTTAGAGATTTCATGGTGAAAAGTGAGATTTTGAAAGAGAATCATGTAGAGAATAGTGTATAGATCAAAGATGTACAAGAATCTAGTGTAAAAATGTACCGAAATCGTCGAGAAATGGAAGAAAAGGGGAGTGCGTGCATCTGGTTCGAGTGAGGCTGTCACATCAGTGAAAATGGTGATGTGACAGGTCTATTTATAGTGTCAGAGTAAGTGAAGGCGGTGTGCAGCGGATCGGATGGTAGCTCAGTCGAATGGCCATCCGATCGGATTGCCATTCGGCTAATCCCATCTTTTCCGCGTTGCCGTCTTTGATTCGTTCTGTGAGTTAGATTAAGCGTTGCGTTGTGCATTGTTGGGTAATAGATTCTCATAACTAGATTACATTGTTAACACCAAAGTTTCCAAGTTTCATAGGTTCCATAGTTTTCGCCAGTGACAAAACTCCAGTCCCTCGTTCAACCAAGTCTCAAGTTTTACGAACCTCAAGAGTCAAGCACCAAAGTATCAAGTATTTTAGAATCACAGTATCATAGAATCATAGTCTCATAGTATCTTAGAATCATAGTTTCATTGTATCTTAGAATCATAGTCTCATAGAATCATAGCATAAGTTTCATCAAGTATCAAAAGTATCAAGTATCACATAGTTTAGGGACTAAAAGTGACAAAAGCTAACAGTCTAGGGACTTAGACGTTACAATAATAACCCAATTTACATTAGTTATACCTTCCCCGAGACAGAAACTCCAACGACTACATCGAGCAGAGCGTCGACAGCCGTTATGGAGCACTAGATCAATCGGGCAGCGTATCTAATACGTAACCGGAGGTTATGATACTTACATCGAGTCAGAGCTTCGCTATTTTAGTGGGTATAATACCCGATATACTTTCTAAGATTCAAAAATTTAGAGAGAATTTTGATTTTTGAATAGTTTGCAACTGATGCCGATCGATCCTATTTATAGTGCTGATACAGCACTTCCTCGCGGCCCACGAAGGATACACAAGGGGCTTTTGCGCCCCGCGACGTAGGTCGGGTAGGCCTTAGCCTTTTCTGGTCACACGCATAGGTTCGACACGAGGCTGCCACGTGGCAGCTCAGGGGCTCGCCTGGTGGACCATCTCTCGCGCCCCGCGTAAGCCAAAGACAAAGTCTTCGTGGCCCATGAGCGCCACAAGAATTTTGATTTTATTTATTTTTTACAAAATTAAAGGTATTTTAGGCCGTTATACGTATACGGGTTGTATTTTAGGGCGTATTGGGATGTTATAAATATTTTTAGGGTATATTTTAGGAGGGTTGTCATATCCTCCCCACCTTGTTTTAGAACTCGTCCTCGAGGTCTATTGGAACAGGTGTGGGTATTTCCTCTGCATTTCTGATTCAAGCTCTTAAGTATATTCTGGTCCTCTCTTGGAATCCCATTTTACTTTGACCAGAACCAATCTCTTGTGTTTGAGATTCTTGACTTTTCTATCTTCAATTTGTAGAGGCTTCTCTACAAACTTTAGCTTCTCATTTACCTCTATGTCCTTAAGAGGTACCACTAATGTTTCATCGGCTAAACACTTTTTTAGATTACACACATGAAATACATCATGTATTCCTGCCATTTCCTCTGGCAGTTGTAGCTGATAAGCTACTGCTCCTATTCTGCTAATAATCTCAAAGGGTCCAACATACCTGGGGCTCAGCTTTCCCGTCTTGATGAATCTCACCACTCCTTTCCAAGGAGAAACCTTTAATAATACCTTGTCTCCTACTTGAAATTCCAATGGCTTTCGCCTGTTATCAGCATAACTCTTTTGTCGATCACGTGCTGCTTTTAGTCGTTCCTTGACTTGAATAATCTTGTCTGTTGTCTCTTGTACTATCTTGGGTCCAGACATTTGCTTTTCTCAAATTTCTGCCCAACAGACTTGTAACACCTGTGCGTCCACGGCCATCAAAAAAATACCGAACCAATGAAATATTATATTTCATACTTGGGATTTGTAAAAATATGTGTATCATTTGCGCATATCAATTTTTGTTCAATTCCAAACTCTAAATCGCTTTCTGGAAGGTTATACGCGCACCAATGCATAAATATAACCAGTTTAATGCAACAAACACTCCGGAATAGTGAAATAGGCTTAACATACCTTAAATAACCTTTACATAACTTAGAAATAAGTTTTGAAGGCTTTGGTATGGCAAAAACAAGTTAATTCGCTTACAGGGACTAAACTTGACAAACTGCGAAAGTATGCCAATTTGAACTGTAACAGACATTCCGGAACATGACCATAAGTTAAACATACCATAAATATCCTTTACATAGCTTAGAAATAGGCTTTGAGGGATTCGGTATGCTAAAATAAACTTTTGGGGTCATTCAGGGACAAAAAGCGTCAAAAAGTGCACAAGTTTGCATTTTCGCGCATAACTTACGTTCTGAATACATCCGGACATCCAAAAATTTATGTAAGCACTAAAATATTTTATTTTAGTGTTTGGAATAAGAAAAATCCATTCGTCACGCCATTTGGATCATTTTTCGCGCTTATGCGCATTCCGTCGTAATTAACCGAACAACGTAACCGTACGGCTAAACGAACCGACACCCGAGATATTTTTGAACACATTTTAAGTTCCCTATTCTTTAAATTCATTTTAGAGCTTTGAAATGGGGTTAACGGGGCTTAAACGTGTCAAAAAAACACATCGAAAACCAAGTTTTGAGGTTGTAGGGACTGAAACTGTAAATCTGCCAAACTAGGTCCGTAAACAGGGGCCAGATGCAGCAAAACGTTTTTTTTCAGCTTTTAACAGCCCTTAACACTCTCCAAAGGCCAAGTGCCAAGTTTCAAACTCTTATGGTGGATGGCAAATGAGTTACCACAACTTTCCAACAAGTGTACGGCTTAGATCGTGCCCCCTTTTCCAAGAAATGATCCTAACGGTTGTCCATTTACTATAAATACCCACATACCCCAACTTCATTTCTCACTAGAATCTGATCATTTGTGCTCTAAGTTGAAACCTTTGTTTCATACCTGAGCTATTTTGATCTAGATTAGCATTCGGGGACCCTTCGTAAGTGTTCCTTCGTTCTTTTATTGCTTTTCGAGTCCGAAAGTCGAACTTTGTTTGACTTTCTGCATTAACCAGTTTATGGTCGATGCGAAGTTCTTTTGAACTTCATAACGTGAGCGTGATCACGATGGTTATAGTCCCTAGTGACTATACCTACTGATTACCACGTTATCTAGGCTCAGTGACGAGCCGTAGTTTCGGTCAGAATACGTATTCTTGCGTATTTTGTAACCAAACTACTTGTGGGTATCAAGACCATTTGTTTTGATACCAAACCTGTTTTCTAAACTTAGTTAAGCATGTTTTAACATGCTTAGCTCGTCACTTTTAGTTTAGTCCTTATTTAGGGTCGTAAGGTAAACGATCTAAACAATCGCTTATACTTTCGAACCCGACCCGTTTGGTCGATCATTAGGATCCGACCAAGCACTTTAGGTGACCATAGTTTATAGGGAATAACCTTACGACGTTATACCTTATGGTCGCTTCGTTTAAGTAGTTGTACGATAGGTAGTTTATATGCCTTAGGTAAATTACCAAAATACCCCTTTGATGCCAAAATTCATTTTAAACATATGTAACATAACTTTTGACATCTAAACTGATTTGACAACAATATTAGACATGTTAAGGCATATGTTACTTGTCATAGGACTAGTTAGGCGGTCCGAACACGTTTCACGCGAGCGACGCGTTAACGTAGCATAAGCTACCTAAACGGGTCGTAATGGGTCATAAGCACTTATGTTAGGATTCATTTAGTATGTAGGCGTTGTTAAACCATATTACACGAGTTCCCATACTCATTTGGTTTACGAACCCTCATTCTATCCGATCTTCCGATTTAGGTCCGGTTTATTAATGTAGTTACCTATATTAGGTGCCGTTTGATATCCGTGATCTCTAGCATTGCTTGGTGGTTATCTTAGGATTTCTGAGCAATCTCAAGTGAGTACATAGACCCCTCTTTTACCGTTTTCAAACTGTTTTGGGGTGAAACACATGTGCCTACTTGTTACTTTCATGCTTTCACATCATATACATGCTATGTTCATTAGTACATTTATAGTACATGATTTCATTACATTTCATGCTATGTATGTCCATTTAGTTCATACTTAGTACATCGTTTCACATCACATCACATGCTATGTATGTTCATCTATTGCATACTTAGTACATTTGTTTTCATCACATGCTTACATTTTGATATGATATTTGGTTTGTATAAATGGAACAATACATTCATTAACACCGATCACGCCGTTCGTTAGTAGGTAGTGGTACCATAGGAATTGACAACTCCCGTTCCGGACATCCCGGGTAGGTGGGGATGAAAGGAATGACCGAATTCGATATACAGTTACAACAAGATAAACCTTTAATTTATTTAAGGGTTTATCGCCACAGTCTCAAGGCTTGGATGTATGCATTCTCACAATACCGCATAGATATTTGTATCAGTATAGCATGCATTTCCACAAAACATAGCTTTGATTTAAACCGTGTTTTACTTCAATACTTTGTTTTTGTGCATATGGTTTAGTTGATATATTTCACTAGCCATACATATCATTTTGGTTACACATTACATGATTTACATTTGACACATAAACATTATTGGCATTGGTTACACATTACATGATTTACATATTGACATAGACATTTTGACATATTATTCAATACGTTTGGCAAT
The DNA here is from genome assembly GCA_030545235.1 of Helianthus tuberosus. NCBI lineage: Eukaryota > Viridiplantae > Streptophyta > Magnoliopsida > Asterales > Asteraceae > Helianthus > Helianthus tuberosus. Next base: position 60,625,441 of record CM060445.1, read on the forward strand.
TGGTTTAAACATAGACATCTTACATTGGTGGTTTGTTTGGGTAAGTGATTCGAGTAACGAGGCGTGTGTAATATGATACAAGCATGGTGGATACGCCGCTGGTATTTCCTATATATAAGTGATTGTATGGTATTATATATCGTAGCGTTATATGAACCATTTCAAATTGAGACATATAACATTTTATACAAATAACCTATTTTTCACGATACATTGTTTTACAAACAACTTAAATTATACAAACTCATTTTTATATGGTTATTCATTTAACCATACATTATTCTCTTATTTATACATATCATCTGATCTTATCATTTTTCAAATGATTTACAAGACAAATCAAATTACAAGGTTCATGACTAAACATTTTCTTAAACAATAAGTCATGAATCCTATTTTCATAAACCTATGTATCTCACAGGCATTTTTATGCTGACGTACCAATTTTCACATGTGTTTCAGGATATGATGCATAGGATTTATCAAGATACACTTAGGAGGACATGGGCCTTAGCGACAATAAAAGATGCAAGACTAGTTATTTATGTTATGTTTCTTTGATTGTCATGACATTGTAACTACTTTAATCAATAAAACAATATTTCAATTTCCATGTGTTATGAAACAATGATTCTGTTACAACACTCCCCGATGTTTTCCGCCACGTATTGTTGTTCTACGTGGTCGGGGTGTGACAGAAAAGTTGGTATCAGAGCTCATGGTTATAGGGAATTAGGTTATTAGTAATACTTTGACCTAGTCTATAACCTTCCTAGGACCCTAACGAGCGTTTACTTGCGTTTAGTCATAAAACAATACTGTCACCTATCCTTAGGCGACAACCACAACAAGAACATAAATTTCAAAACCGCTTTGAAAACTAATCATCTATTCTAGGATGATTGATTACTTGGTTTTGAACCCTCTATTGTAAGGTTTTGAACCCCTTTGAGTTTTCAAAACCTCGTCAAGGTTTTGGGTTTTAAATAATGTGAACACGTGCAAACTGGAAGGGTGAATGCCTGTATTCTGGGTTTTCTGTCTAGGCAAGCACTTCGTATACATCTCATCAGACGCGAGACCAGTTGTGCTTACCTGGGAATTCTTGGGATGAGTGTTCACTTATAGGCGAGCATGTCTTCGCGATACATTATTTTTGACCCATTTACTTTGATTTGTCACTGTCTCATTTGTTTGCCTTAGATAACAAACAAATGATCGCAAATTCTTATGCATTACCATTCTGCATTATTTACCCGATGACGTTTCACGTGTTTCTTCCTATGTCTTTCATTTTCTTCTAGAATGTCTCTTCCTCTCAGCACCGGTCAAATGTCCGAGCAAACAGCCAAATTTGCCCAACAAATAGGCGAAGTGATACTGAAGTCTGTGGATCTAGGCATTGCCATGTCTCGTCTCAAAAATGGAGCCACTCAGGAGCCACCAAAGGAAGCAGAAGCCAAGCCTTCACCTAAACCAAAGAAACGTAAGGCTTCAAGGAAACCCGCAGCAGTGGCACCAAAACAGGCAAGACCTAGCCAAATGACAGCACCACCAGCCAAGAAACCAATCAAGGAATCAAAGACCATGGATGAACAGGCTGGATCCCCTAAGAAGTCAAAGAAGCGAAAGGCGTCTCAGGAATTCGCCGTGGTCGCTCACAATGGTCGAGCCATCCCCAACCAACCAGCTCAACCCCCTGCTAGGAAGCCATACAACGGAACTGCACCCTTGTGCAACCAATGTAGCCTTCATCATCAGGCTAGTGTGAAGTGCCACAATTGCCAAACTTGTGGACTTATAGGTCATACGGCAAGGGTTTGTCCAACTGCAGCAGTACCAAATCAAGCAGGACCCATCCGGGTGGCAACACAACCTGTTAAGAAGCAATACAAGGGAACAGCCCCAATATGCGACAAATGTAATGCACACCACTTAGCTCACCTACAGTGTCGTCTGTGTGCATCATGTGGGCGACTCGGTCACCTGGCAAATGCTTGTCGATTTACCCCAAACCAAAGTGGTCCAAATCAACCCCAAGTCAACCCTACTCAAGCTGCTTTCCGCCTGGATCGTGCTACAACTGTGGCGATACGAGCCATTTCAGGAACAAATGCCCAAAGCTTGCTAATGCAAATCCAACCCACAGATGAGCAGTTGGCTGATTAGAAGATGTTGTTGTCTTATTCTTTTGTTTCTTTTATTTCTTGTAATGTGAAACAATCTGTTTGATTATAAATAAATTGTTGTTCACAGTTCTGATATACGAGTGTAGTTACATGTGTGTATGACTTTTCCTATGATACCTACATCAAGGAACTATGTTCCTTACAAACTACTCTTGTGATTCTCCCTCTCAAATGATCACTCATGATTCCCCCAAAAATTTTAAGTACTCGTTTCATTCTAAGAAACGAAGTACATGAAATAAAGTGAAATTATGAGTAATCGTGCTTTTTACACATCTGTGCCATTAAATCCTTGGTTAGATAACTAAGGGTAGTTTCAAATCTCATACCCATTACGTTTTGATTTTCTCAACATACACAGTACAAGTATTTCAAAAACAATCTTCATGATCTCAAAACATTTCATATAGTTTGAAAACAATTTTTTTCAAATGCATTGTCTATGTTATTTCAAAAACATTGGTTAGGTTTTCAAAAAAAAACAATTTTCATAATTTCAGAATATTTCATATAGTCTGAAAACAATATTAACACAGTATATTTTCTTATCAAGTGCATGATTTCAAAAGCATCATTCATGTTTTCCAAAAACCTTATACATAATTTCAAAAATTCATTTCGCATGATTTTAAAACATTTTTATAAATATACTTATCTAAAAACCTACTTTATGATTTCAAAAGTATTATATATAAGGTTTCAAAAACATATTTAGAACCCCATGCATAGTTTTCCAAATATATTTTCCTCATACATTTACTTAACCTTCAAATTCTGCTTCATATGTTGCCTTGGCATATCTAGCATCTCAACTTCGTAAGCATTTTTACTTCATGTTTTGTCATAAGCACGTCCAGTGCAAGGTTTCAAAACATCTTCAACTTTATATGGGATCTTTTTATCTTCACATTTAGACCCTTGTGGTGATCATCATTCAAATCAGGGTCCTTAATTGGATTCCTTATGTACCTGAATTCGGACATTTCGGTTCCTTATAATCGAAATCGAATTTCTCTTTTAAAAATCTTTCTATCTTTATAGATAGATTCTTGTAAATGTTTAAAGTGCCAAATGAAATCCACGAGATGGATTCCTATTGTACTTTAAATACATGTGCTCTGTCAACAAAACAAATTAACAAATAAACAATCTTTGTGGTTATACGACTATGTGTTTATTCATCTTATGTTTTCTTTTATGCATTTTTGTGTTTGGATACTCTGGATATTCGTTATCCAAATCCTCGTAGAATCTTTCATATCTTCATATGAGGGATTCGTAGTAGGATATTCAAAAAGGTACTACCTTAAATCCTTAATGGGCTTCTATGTAATAGTTAAGACCCTTGGATTATATAGTACCACTCCTTGATTCATAAGAGACCCTTTAGTGGTCTAGTCAAAAAGATTGATTCACAATTTGGTTAAAGGACGACATCTAGTGATGTAGCTGAACAGACTCCTTGATAGTCTATTTAGATCATTTATTGATTTAATTAAAAGGACTCTATGGCGGTCTAGTCACACTCATCACAAGATTGTTCATTTGGTTTTACCCTACACATTATAAAATAGAATGTGTGAACTGTGCAAGGAATTGTCTAATTATGGACGCGTACATAATTATGAAATTTAGTGCACAGAAACCCAGTAAGATTTATTATGTGTAAGAACCGATAGCGACAACAATAACAAAATGAGAACGGTGTAATGGAGGTACGGTGGACGCACCAATGACGCTTCATATACTTGTATATAAGTGTCCCTCTTACATTGCAAGCATAATGTTATTAAGGTTACTAGAAGTTCAGAACCCTAACCAATATTTTTCGATCTTTTCAACTTCATGTTTTAAACTCTCACAAGTTTCCTCTAAATAAATTTCGGGACGAAATTTCCTAAAGTAGGGGAGACTGTAACACCTGTGCCTCCACGGCCATCAAACAAATACCAAACCAATGAAATATTATATTTCATACTTGGGATTTGTAAAAATATGTGTATCATTTTCACATATCAATTTTTGTTCAATTCCAAACTCTAAATCGCTTTCTGGAAGGTTATACGCGCACCAATGCATAAATATAACCAGTTTAATGCAACAAGCACTCCGGAATAGTGACATAGGCTTAACATACATTAAATAACCTTTACATAACTTAGAAATAAGTTTTGAAGGCTTTGGTATGGAAAAAACAAGTTAATTCGCTTACAGGGACTAAACTTGACAAACTACGAAAGTATGCCAATTTGAACTGTAACAGACATTCCAGAACATGACCATAAGTTAAACATACCACAAATATCCTTTACATAGCTTAGAAATAGGCTTTGAGGGGTTCGGTATGCTAAAATAAACTTTTGGGGTCATTCAGGGACAAAAAGCGTCAAAAAGTGCACAAGTTTGCATTTTCGCGCATAACTTACATTCTGAATACATCCGGACATCCAAAAATTTATGTAAGCACTAAAATATTTTATTTTAGTGTTTGGCATAAGAAAAATCCATTCGTCACGCCATTTGGATCATTTTTCGCGCTTATGCGCATTCCGTCGTAATTAACCGAACAACGTAACCGTACGGCTAAACGAACCGACACCCGAGATATTTTTGAACACATTTTAAGTTCCCTATACTTTAACTTCATTTTAGAGCTTTGAAATGGGGTTAACAGGGCTTAAACGTGTCAAAAAAATGCATCGAAAACCAAGTTTTGAGGTTGCAGGGACTGAAACTGTAAATCTGCCAAACTAGGTCCGTAAACAGGGGCCAGATGCAGCAAAACATTTTTTTCAGCTTTTAACAGCCCTTAACACTCTCCAAAGGCCAAGTGCCAAGTGTCAAACTCTTATGGTGGATGGCAAATGAGTTACCACAACTTTCCAACAAGTGTACGGCTTAGATCGTGCCCCCTTTTCCAAGAAATGATCCTAACGGTTGTCCATTTACTATAAATACCCACATACCCCAACTTCATTTCTCACTAGAATCTGATCATTTGTGCTCTAAGTTGAAACCTTTGTTTCATACCTGAGCTATTTTGATCTAGATTAGCATTCGGGGACCCTTCGTAAGTGTTCCTTCGTTCTTTTATTGCTTTTCGAGTCCGAAAGTCGAACTTTGTTTGACTTTCTGCGTTGACCAGTTTATGGTCGATGCGAAGTTCATTTGAACTTCATAACGTGAGCGTGATCACGATGGTTATAGTCCCTAGTGACTATACCTACTGATTACCACGTTATCTAGGCTCAGTGACGAGCCGTAGTTTCGGTCAGAATACGTATTCTTGCGTATTTTGTAACCAAACTACTTGTGGGTATCAAGACCATTTGTTTTGATACCAAACCTGTTTTCTAAACTTAGGTAAGCATGTTTTAACATGCTTAGCTCGTCACTTTTAGTTTAGTGCTTATTTAGGGTCGTAAGGTAAGCGATCTAAACAATCGCTTATACTTTCGAACCCGACCCGTTTGGTCGATCATTAGGATCCGACCAAGCACTTTAGGTGACCATAGTTTATAGGGAATAACCTTACGAGGTTATACCTTATGGTCGCTTCGTTTAAGTAGTTGTATGATAGGTAGTTTATATGCCTTAGGTAAATTACCAAAATACCCCTTTGATGCCAAAATTCATTTTAAACATATGTAACATAACTTTTGACATCTAAACTGATTTGAAAACAATATTAGACATGTTAAGGCATATGTTACTTGTCATAGGACTAGTTAGGCGGTCCGAACGCGTTTCACGCGAGCGACGCGTTAAAGTAGCATAAGCTACCTAAACGGGTCGTAATGGGTCATAAGCACTTATGTTAGGATTCATTTAGTATGTAGGCATTGTTAAACCATATTACACGAGTTCCCATACTCATTTGGTTTACGAACCCTCATTCTATCCGATCTTCCGATTTAGGTCCGGTTTATTAATGTAGTTACCTATATTAGGTGCCGTTTGATATCCGTGATCTCTAGCATTGCTTGGTGGTTATCTTAGGACTTCTGAGCAATCTCAAGAGAGTACATAGACCCCTCTTTTACCATTTTCAAACTGTTTTGGGGTGAAACACATGTGCCTACTTGTTACTTTCATGCTTTCACATCATATACATGCTATGTTCATTAGTACATTTATAGTACATGATTTCATTACATTTCATGCTATGTATGTCCATTTAGTTCATACTTAGTACATCGTTTCACATCACATCACATGCTATGTATGTTCATCTATTGCATACTTAGTATATTTGTTTTCATCACATGCTTACATTTTGATATGATATTTGGTTTGTATAAATGGAACAATACATTCATTAACACCGATCACGCCGTTCGTTAGTAGGTAGTGGTACCATAGGAATTGACAACTCCCGTTCCGGACATCCCGGGTAAGTGGGGATGAAAGGAATGACCGAATTCGATATACAGTTACAACAAGATAAACCTTTAATTTATTTAAGGGTTTATCGCCACAGTCTCAAGGCTTGGATGTATGCATTCTCACAATACCGCATAGATATTTGTATCAGTATAGCATGCATTTCCACAAAACATAGCTTTGATTTAAACCGTGTTTTACTTCAATACTTTGTTTTTGTGCATATGGTTTAGTTGATATATTTCACTAGCCATACATATCATTTTGGTTACACATTACATGATTTACATTTGACACATAAACATTATTGACATTGGTTACACATTACATGATTTACATATTGACATAGACATTTTGACATATTATTCAATACGTTTGGCAATTGGTTTAAACATAGACATCTTACATTGGTGGTTTGTTTGGGTAAGTGATTCGAGTAACGAGGCGTGTGTAATATGATACAAGCATGGTGGATACGCCGCTGGTACTTCCTATATATAAGTGATTGTATGGTATTACATATCGTAGCGTTATATGAACCATTTCAAATTGAGACATATAACATTTTATACAAATAACCTATTTTTCACGATACATTGTTTTACACACAACTTAAATTATACAAACTCATTTTTATATGGTTATTCATTTAACCATACATTATTCTCTTATTTATACATATCATCTGATCTTATCATTTTTCAAATGATTTACAAGACAAATCAAATTACAAGGTTCATGACTAAACATTTTCTTAAACAATAAGTCATGAATCCTATTTTCATAAACCTATGTATCTCACAGGCATTTTTATGCTGACGTACCTATTTTCACATGTGTTTCAGGATATGATGCATAGGATTTATCAAGATACACTTAGGCGGACTTGGGCCTTAGCGACAATAAAAGATGCAAGACTAGTTATTTATGTTATGTTTCTTTGATTGTCATGACATTGTAACTACTTTAATCAATAAAACAATATTTCAATTTCCATGTGTTATGAAACAATGATTCTGTTACAACACTCCCCGACGTTTTCCGCCACGTATTGTTGTTCTACGTGGTCGGGGTGTGACAAGACTGGGGTTCGGCACTTTCGTCCATAAAGTGCTTCGAATGGTGCAACATTGATACTGGTATGATAGCTGTTATTGTAGGAAAACTCTATTAATGGTAAATGATCGTCCCAATTTCCTCCGAAATCAATTACACAAGCTCTAAGCATATCTTCCATTGTCTGAATCGTCCTTTCGCTTTGTCCATCTGTTTGAGGATGATAAGCGGTGCTTAGATTTAGCTTGGTTCCCATTGCTTTTTGGAAACTTGTCCAAAAATGAGAAGTAAAACGGCTATCTCTATCAGAAACAATTGATAAAGGAATTCCATGTAATGAAACTATTTCATTTACATACAATTTAGCTAATTGTTCCATACTGAAGGTTTCCTTCATCGTAAGAAATGAGCAGACTTAGTTAACCTATCTACAATCACCCAGATTGTATCATTACCTTTTCGTGTCTTGGGTAATTTGGTAACAAAGTCCATTGTTATCAATTCTCATTTCCATATTGGTATTTCTAATTGCTGCAATAAACCTGAGGGTTTTTGATGTTCAGCTTTGACCTGTGAACAAGTTAGACACTTGGCAACATAAGCTGCTATATCCTTTTTCATTCCTATCCACTAGAAATTCTTTCTTAAGTCTTGATACATCTTATCACTTCCAGGATGTATCGTATACTTATACTTATGGGCTTCTTCTAATATTCGGTGGCGTAGGTTTCCTTGTTTGGGTATCCACATCCTTTTCTTATGGAATCTCCATATTCTATATGTTCCTTGTTCTAACTCCTTAATCATTCCTTTCAATTTTTCAGTATCATCCTTGATTACTGATTCCTGTACTTCTCTAATTTGTTCATTTAAATCTATCTGCAGATTTAATTTAAGAGAACATACTCTTTTTGGCTTTTCATGATACTTTCGACTTAAAGCATCAGCTACTACATTAGCCTTTCCTGCATGATACTGGATATTACACTCGTAATCACTAAGAATTTCCATCTCGCGTCTCTGTCTCATATTTAATTCCTTTTGCCCGAAAACATACCTTAAACTCTTATGATCGGTGAAAATGGTAAACTTACTTCCGTAAAGGTAATGTCTCCAAATTTTTAGGGCAAAAATCATGGCTCCTAATTCTAAATCATGGGTTGAATAATTCTCTTCATGATTCTTAAGTTGTCTAGACGCATAGGCTATAACCTTTTAACGTTGCATCAACACACATCCAACCTAACTTAGAAGCGTCACAATAGACTACAAAGTCTTCAGTTCCTTCTGGTAACGCTAGTATGGGTGCGTTGGTTAATCTTTGCTTAAGAATTCTAAAGGCTTCTTCTTGTTTTGGTCCTCATTCAAACTTAACAGACTTATAGGTTAGTTTTGTTAAAGGAATGGCTATTCTAGAAAAATCTCGGATAAACCTTCTATAAGAACCTGCTAGTCCTAGGAAACTTCTAACCTACGTTGGTGACTCAGAGGTTTTCTGCTTAGTAATTGCCTCAATCTTTGTGGGATCCACATGAATTCCTTCATTATTAACTAAATGTCCAACGAATTGCACTTCTTCTAACCAGAATTTGCATTTTAAAAATTTAGCATAAAGCTTTTCTTTTCTCAGCAAATTTAGGAGTGCATGTAGATGCGCTGCATGTTCCTCTTTACTCTTAGAGTAAATAAGAGATATATAGAGTAGGAGTTGAGTGGAAAGTCTATTTTTCCTAGAAAGTCTAGGAAGGAATAAGAATTGGACATGTGTCATTGAGGGATTTTAAGTAGAAGGGCTATCATGTAATTTCACATTTTAATTTTATTTTTGGAATGTATCTTCATTAACTAAAATTCTATGATTTTCGGAATTTTTATTATTTTCGAATTCAAATCTGGAAGTCAATGTGTTCATTAACTAAAATTCCATGCCACATTACATCGCATATTCCATTGTTCAGAAGATTACTGGAATTTATCAGCATGTTCTTGGTGCTGTGTTTTAACAGTTTACTGGGCTAAAGTCAATTTTTTTATAGATCCCACAATATAAAGATGGTAAAACACAGTGTATGAATCTGATTGCTGTTAAAACACAACTGTATGAATCTGCTTGCTGTTAAAACGCATCTGTATAAATCTGGATGCTAAAACACAACTGTATGAATCTGAATGCTAAAACACAACTGTATGAATCTGCTTGTTGTTAAAACACATCTGTATGAATCTGCTTGCTGTTAAAACACAACTGTATGAATCTGTTTGCTGTTAAAACACATATGTATGAATCTGCTTGCTAAAACACAACTGTATGAATCTGCTTGCTGTTAAAACACATCTGTATGAATCTGTTTGCTGTTAAAACACATTTTTATGAATCTGAATGCTAAAACACAACTGTATGAATCTGTTTGCTGTTAAAACACATCTGTATGAATCTGAATGCTAAAACACAACTGTATGAATCTGCTTGCTGTTAAAACACAACTGTATGAATCTGTTTGCTGTTAAAACACATCTGTATGAATCTGAATGCTAAAACACAACTGTATAAATCTGCTTGCTGTTAAAACACATCGTCAAGAAAACGGAGATGATAAGAACAATATTTGAATGGTGATGATGAACTCGGAGATGGTGGAGATGGAGAAGTGTTTTAATTTGATCCGGTGCTCTCCATCGTTTCTAAAGTTATCTTCTTCCATGATTGTAGTTATTTTTGGTAGGGATTGGGGTTCCAAGATGGGTTTGGAGAGAGAGAGGGAAAATCGCTTGAATTTAGGAACTGGGCGGTTATCTAATTGATTTAAAACACGGCCATTGACAAAATTGCCCCTACTCATTTAAAACAATCAATTAATTAAACTCAAATAATACAAGATTGTCATTGATTTAATCTCAACCCTTAAACACACCAATCGGATGGACCAGATCGCTTCCTAGACTTTCTAGGAAAAACACACTTTCCGTGCGAACCCTACTCATAAATAAGAATATCATCTATAAAGACGATTATGAATTAATCCAAATATGGCTTACATATTCGATTCACCATGTCCATAAATGCGGCTGGGGCATTGGTTAAACCAAATGGCATGACAGTAAATTCATAATGGCCATACCTTGTCCTAGAAGCACTCTTAGGAATGTCCTCTTCCTGTACTTTTAATTGATGATATCCTGAGCGTAAATCGATCTTAGAAAAGAATCGAGCTCCTTGCAATTGATCGAACAGATCATCGATTCTTGGTAATGGGTACCGATTTTTAATCGTGACCTTATTCAATTCTTGGTAATCAATGCACACAATTGACCCGTCTTTCTTTTTGACAAACAAGATCGGTGCTCCCCATGGCGATGAACTGGGTTGTATGAATCCTTTATCCAATAGTTTGTCCAATTGTTTCTTTAATTCTTGCATTTCTGCTGGTGACAAACGGTAGGGTGCCTTTGCATTGGTGTTGTCCCTGGTAGCAGATGAATTCTAAATTCGACTTCTCTGTTTGCTGGTAGTCCTAGTAGCTCTTTTTGAAATACATCTGAGAACTGAGATACTACGGGAATATCTTTCAATTCTTTTCCTTTAGTGTTAATGATTATGGAAATCATATACACTAATGATCCTTTCCTAGCATAACTTGTTGCTTTCATCACAGATATGAATTTTGTGGATTTAAATGGCTTATCTCCTACCATTTGGTGAATTTACTTATATTGACTTTTGATCACATAGAATACTGGCTTTATTGGCTACTAACCAATCCATTCCTAATACAATATCAAATCCTGCCAGACTCATTGGATAAAGATTTGAGATAAACTTTTGATTTAAAAATTCTATTTTTGCTCCCTGCAAGATTTCAGTAATCTTAATGGATTCTCCATTTGCGGTCTCTACTAGACATTCTTGTTGGAGTTTAGTTAATGGTTGATTGAGAAGTTTGCAAAATGAAGTATTAATAAAACTTTGGTTCGCACTAGAGTCAAATAATACTTTAGCAAAAACATCATTAACAAAAAACGTACCGGCAATCACGTCCGGAATCATCTTTGCTTCTTTGGCTGTTAGAACAAATGCTCTAGCATTTTTAGTAGTCTTGTTGTTCATGGATGGAGCTAGTTTTGGACAGTTCAGCTTAATATGTCCATTTTCTCCACAGTTGTAGCATATCTTATTGTTAGGTTTCTTCCTGCAGTCTTCTTCCTTGTGTCCAGATATTTTGCAGAAATTGCAATATATAGAGCATCTTCCAGAATGCTTTCTTTTGCAAAACTTGCAGTAAGGAGTAGAGGTAGAACCTATATTTTTCCCATGATTGGAATTACCGTAGCGAAATTTTTGGGTAAGCTTTTGAGCTAGGTTCTTCCTTTGGTTTTCTTCTTGGGTACGCACTAGTTCATCAGTCAAGGTATTTGCTAGTTCTACCACATCTTCTATGGTTTGTGGTCTAGCTGCCTTGACTACGTGTCTAATCTCACTGATTAATCCCCAGATGTAACGGGGGATTAATGTCGGTTCTGGTGATGCTAGGGTTGGCACTATTTTAGCATATTCAAAGAATATAGTAGTGTAACCCTTACAGTCTACTCCAGTCATTCTATGGTTTACGAACTTATTAGCTATCTGTTCCTTTTCATTCGGAGGACATAATTTCCTTTCAACCATATTCCTAAATTTAGTCCATTCCATATTATAGGTTCTGTCACTTCCCCTAGACTGGAGAATAATGTTCCACCATTCTAGAGCTGAGTTCTTAAACAGATTGGAAGCAAACATGATTTTGTCTTCCTCTGCACACTTGCTTATTTTTAAGACTGCCTCAGTCTTTTCTATCCAGCGTAGACCTGCAATGGCTCCTTCATTGCCCGAGAATTCTATTGGTTTACAAGACCAGAATTCTTTGTAAGAACAACCATAAGACATGGTTCTTCTTCTTTTTGGAATAGGCACTTGAAGTAGAGGTCCATTGTTTACGCAGTGACTGGGTTCAGTAGGTGGTCATTTACTTCCAATGTTACTTTTATTATTATCTGCTTCCTTAACCGTTTTGATAATATATGGCATAGCGTCTATAATCCCTTGTGTCACTATGGGTTGGATGTCACTGTTATCTAATTGATTGTCGTTATTATCATTATTCTGGTTTTCTTGATTCACTTCGTTGTCCATCTGGATTATAAACATTTACCAAATATTAATATCATAAAACAATATTTAATGCGAGCAATCACACAACAACACATTGATCCAAAATCGTCGTACATTGCGACCTTTACTCTATTTTATATATATGCATCTATATCTATTACAATCACAACTGGAATTTAAAACACAATATTAGTATGCATCAGTAGCTATAAGATTATCTATTTTAGTTGATTTTTTTTTTCAAACTACACGCATATATATATATATATATATATATATATATATATTATTACTATTACTGATATGGGTTCATCCAATATTGCATATTACGCTTGTCGAATTTCCAAACGAGTCTCTCCCCTATTTGTCTTATCTTTTCACTTTCATCTAACAAATCCTCACCAAAGGTGCGAAGTTCTTGCACATTCTTAGTGCTCATGGGTGGTGCGGGTCCTGGTATCGGGTCAGGGTACTGTGGCATTGGTTCTTTGTAAGGGTACGGGTTTTCTAGTATCTCCCTGATATATTGGTCATTATCAAAATATGGGTCTAGAGGGTCAAGGTTTGGATAGGGTGCTACTGGGTTTTGTATGGGCTCCTCTAGTGGGTAGAGTTGTTGGTAATCCCTGTGGTCATCAAACCATGGGTCATAGTCCGGAGGACGGGGTGCTGGGACTCTAGGGATTTCGGCTAGGTCGAAGGCATGTACTGGGATCTGGTTTCCTGGGTTTGGTTCGATGTCCATGGGTTGTGTTGGGAACAAAGGTAATGGCTGTGGTGCTATGATTTGTTCTAGATTTGGGTCTGCGGCTGTGGTAGCTAGTATGTGGAAATTGGCCAGTCTTCTATTGATTATATCCTGAGTTTGGGCATTCATTTCCCTGTTCACAGCTGCTAAAGCTCGTTGTTGCTGTAACTTTCTCATCCTTTTCCTACGCTCGTGAGCTCCCCGACTGAACCATCCTGTCTTTTTGGTAGGGAATGGCTCTTCGGATTGCGCTTTGAATATGAAAATCCCTTCTTCGGTGTCAGCTGAATACCCCGAGGGTGTAGGCTGGGAAGAAGTTCCTTCGTCCTTAGGAGAACTGGACAATTGATGATAAGCGTCCGATGGTCCTTGATCACTCATACTGTAAACTAACAAATTGTCAATTAACACAAAACAATAATATACAGATATGCTTGTAATCCCATAGATTATTTCCTAACATAATGGATAAAATTTTGGTGTCAGCAGAACACTTATATGGCTGAAATCAGTGGTTGTAACTCTGATACCACCTTCTGTCACAACCCCCGGCCCCTAATCACCTGGGAACGGGCGGTCGCGAGCCAATATCAGTGGTATCAATGTTTATCAATTTGGCAGCGGAAATTACATCAGGACCGTAGTTAGGAAATATTTTATCAGAGTAAAATACCACAATTTTATAATAATAAACACATGGAAAATTCCCAAATTTTCATTACAAACGTGTTTATAGGGATAAACCCTAATTTATTGAATAAAACATCTTTCTTTATTTAGGTAACTTTTATAGCCACTTTTCCAAGCCTTCAGTGCTGTCCAGCTGGCTTCTAATTGGCTTTCACATTTTGTTACCTGAAACACGTTTAAAAACATTTTTGTCAGTGGAAGATACTGGTGAGTGAATCCCAATTTAATCAAAACATTTCAAAGTATTGAGAGCGATTACAATGTTTATATCTACACAATTACTCATTCAGTGCTGTCAATCTTGACTGGTGGGTCATATTACACATTGGCTATCTCATTGTCCAATGGTAACGTGTTCCACATTTTGTATACAAAACCCCAACATACCGGCAGTAAATGAAGAATTACAAAGACTCAATCACTGCTAATTATTTTAAAATATTTAAGGTTTTGTAAAAATAGTTTGCAAAAAGGAGATTACTCACATTGCTACTTTAGGGTTTTTTCCTATGACTTTCTGGTTACAATCTATCAAATTTAAATAATGCACACGCGTTAGTATAATAACCCAATTTACATTAGTTATACCCTCCCCGAGACAGAAACTCCAACGACTACGTCTGGCAGAGCCTCGACAGCCGTTACGGAGCACTATATCAATCGGGCAGCGTATCTAATACGTAACGGGGGGTTATGATACTTACATCGAGGTAGAGCTTCGCTATTTTAGTGGGTATAATACCCGATATACTTTCTAAGATTCAGAAATTTAGAGAGAATTTCGAGTTTTGAACGGTTTGCAACTGATGCCGATCGATCCTATTTATAGTGCTGATACAGCACTTCCTCGCGGCCTGCGAAGGATACACAAGGGGCTTTCGCGCCCCGCGATGTAGGTTGTGTAGGCCTTAGCCTTGTCTGGTCACACTCATTGGTTCGACACGAGGCTGCCACATGGCAGCTTAGGGGCTCGCCTGGTGGACCATCTCTCGCGCCCTGCGTAAGCCGAAGACAAAGGGCTCGCCTGGTGGACCATATCTCACGCCCCGCGTAAGCCGAAGACAAAGTCTTCGCGGCCCGCGAGCGCCACAAGAATTTTGATTTTATTTATTTTTTACAAAATTAAAGGTATTTTGGGCCGTTATACGTATACGGGGTGTACTTTAGGGTGTATAGGGATGTTATAAATATTTTTAGGGTATATTTTAGGAGGGTTGTCATACTGCCTGAACCCACGGCGGTGCGTGGCAGTGCTAGTAAACTGTGGTGGTCGTTGTGGTGTCGAGATGATCAAGGTGGTGAGTGTTCTGGTGGAGCTCGGCAGCACAAGGAAGCCAGCGACATCAACTGCAACATTCAGAGAAGAAGGTGTGATTGTGGGATCTGGAAGACTACTCAAGGCGGAGGTGACGTGAGGACCAACGCAGACGGAAGCGAAGACATTGTGGTGGTGGTGTTGATGTCTGTAATAGGATTGGGGCAGGGACGATGGCAGCATACACTTATTCGTTTCATGGTTCCTCGGTTAGTATATATTTATCATTGATTTGTCTTGCATTCTTTGTGGTTCTTGGTTAAGTGCATACTTGTTGATTGTATTGGTATGAATAAAGTCAAAGTATGGTTTAGGATTTTATGCACAAATTGATTTGAATTTGGTTGATCGTTGGAGTGATGATTAAATAATCAGTATTGCAAGATAATAAGGGTTTTTGTTATTGGTGTGCGTATAGCGTGATATGATTTTATTAATATTTTAAGCCCATTTTACGCATTAGTCAAGTTTTAAGTTTATAAAACACGATATTGTACTAACACTAAACACACACTTGGGCAAGTGCACCCATCGTGAGCGTAGTATAATGTTGGTAAGATACCGAGGTCGTCCAAGGACACAAGAGCTTTTAGTACCGGTTTATCGTCAACGTCTAATCGATTCAAATTTTTGAAAAGAGTTTTTAAACATGAAAATAAATCTAAAATCAAAAGAGAAATAAAATGAAAATCAAATAGACAATATAGAATCACTTGGATACAACTCATCTTTAATGTATCTTTTGATGATTTTCGCACTTTCAGACTTTTTAAGAGATTATCTTAGTTATAGTAGAAGGCCCCTCTTTTGAAAGTGACGTTACCCTCAACCCAGTGGTTTAAGTCAGCAGGGATACAATCCCAAAGGGTTGGAATATTGAAAGACAATTAAGTAAGTTATTAATGCAAAAAGTGGTAGGCCCCTCTTTTGAAGGTGACGTTACCCTCGGCTAAGTGGTTTGAGTCAGCAAGGATACAATCCCAAGAAGCCGGTTTAAAGTTTTAATAGTAGTTTGCATATGGGGGGTTTAAGCTATTCGCACCCCCGCCATCCAATACCTTTGGGGCATTAAAGGAGGTCCTAGTAAGCTGGAACCAAGTCCTCACAGGATCTATACACTGAACGAGACAAGAACTTTACCAAACCCCCCTCCTAACCCCCTTCCAGGTATTTAACTCGCTTTATATAGCCCGTAAAGACACGAATGACCAAATCAATGACATCATGAAGAAATGGTAAAGAAAATTCACTTTCAACATAAGAAACTAGTTATTAAAGTCATTAATACAAACCCAATTAAAAAGTGCCGAAAGATTAAAAATCAAAAGTAATACATTAAAGACTTGTCTTCACCAAGTGATGTAAGAGATTAGTCAAACATGGCCTTTGATTGACAAGAACTCTTACGATCAATCTTGGATCCCGAGACTACTACACACTCTAAAGATGATAGATGGATGATGGTGGTGGGTGTTGGTGTTGTAGTGGTGGCAAAGTGGGAGAGAAGTGGTTTGCCAAGGGATGCCTTTGAAGTGAACCACGCACCCCTATTTATAGCCAGAACAGGGCTTCGGCCACGGCCTCGTGTCCACTGGGCACGACCCATGACCAGTCTTCTTCTCTTCCTTCATTAATTGCAGCTATTAGTAGAGGGCCCCACATGACCTCGTGGCCTCTGGACACGGCCCCGTGGTCAACTCTTTGCTATACTATCAAGATTCTACAAATCTAAGAGTTGACCACACCCCATGGTGAGCTGGGCACGGCCCCGTGGTGGGCGTAGAAGCTTCTACAGCTTTTGTCTTGTTGTGTCAGGCCTGACCACGCCCCATGCCTGGCTGGGCACGGCCCCGTGGTCAGTTTCTGTTTTCTTGTTTTTGTTTTCGGAGATGTTTTCGAGGGGTCGGGCAAGTCACGTTATTCCTTCTTCTTGTATATATGTTGGTTTTGGCTGCTTATTTGTTCCTTTTGTTCTTTTAAGCTCGTTTGGTCCTGTAAATTCAAAAGAAAGAAAGAAACGCGCTTTTTCCAACATTAGTACTAAAAAGGGTTGGTTTTATGCCTCTATTGATGTAATTTATATGTTTCATTTTGCACACATCAATATGTTGTTAATAATAACAACTGTTTGTATAATTCTGGAAAAATTTTCATGATGTTAGGTTGATGACCTAGGGTTTATGCACAAAAGAGTTTTGATGATTATTGATGATATTAAAAACATAGATCTGTTTATATGACAACTAGGGTTGGTATAATGTTAATGTTGTGATGATTTTGTATGACATGATTTGTTGAATGATTAGGATATGATTGATTCCATGACAATTTAATCTCAACCTGCTGGAAATATGCAACTATGTTAGTTTAAATTTCATGATGAAATTAATGGTAAGTGTGATATGGTAACAAGAATGTTTACAGTAGAATCTAAGTGGGTACCACACACCCGGGTACCACATACTTCGGTGTCGTACACTACTCACACCACACACTACCATCCGCACACCTTATGAAGCCATACACTTCTGACCACACACCCCTACGCCGTACATTCCCACTCATGCCGTACACTCCTAGTAGGGCACACACACCTGATGCACGTGGTACAACTGCATACTACATGACCAAACACTTATATGTGTGCCGCACGATTTTAAGTAAGCGGCACATTAAATAGTTGGCCGCACACTAGACTGAGTGACGTGTGTGCGGGTGTGTATAAAATATATTTTAAACACTTTTTACTCATGAATCAAGCTTTAAATTTATAAAACACGATACAATACTATCACTCTACACACGTTAGGGTAAGTGCACCCATTGCAGATGTAGTATAGCGATGGTAAGATACCGATGTCGTCCAAGGACACAAGAGCTTTAATACCAGCTTATCGTTAACGTCTAATGTAACACCCCGTGTTTCAGAAGTCAAAGTCAAGATTGAAGTCAAAGGAAGAAAAGATTGCTAATTGCGATCTGCCACTCCTTGCTTAACTACTGTTTTGACTTCTTTGACTTGTAGATAATCTATTTATGTTATCGCATTAGTTGTATTGTGTGGAGTACTTGTTAATAATTGAGGTTAATCGCTAATTATCGCATAGTAATCGCTAATCGACCTAATCACAATCGCACTCGCAACTCGAATTATGCGTTTTGGATATTGTTTTACGTGTGTGTCTTACTTATGTGTTATTTGTGCATGTTTATTTATATTATGTTGTGGTAATCAATCGAACGCAATCACAAATCTAACACATCACAAACAAATCGCAAACGCTAATCGCATGTTATTTAGGATGATTGTATGTTAGATATAGTAGTTGGGATTAATGGGAAATACTATCGCATCGCCCTCTCAAATCGCTTCGCAACGCACAACACGCGAATCGAAACGACAAAACTCGTCGCGCCAAACACTCAGATCGAGTGGCCAACCGATCGGATTGCCATCCGATCGGGTTGCCACCCGATCGAGTTGTCACCCGATCGGGCTGCCACCCGATCGGACTGCCACCCGATCGACCAACCTTTTCCCCACTTTCCTTTTTAGGAAACCCTATAAATACCCCCATTTGTCACCTCACTTGATGGTGACAGCTCTCTACTCGAACCAGCCGCATTCAAGCTCTATTTCCTTCGATTTCTCACGATTCTTGTAAGTTTTCAACCTAAATCTTGTACTTCTATGATCTACGCGCACTTCTTCATCATTCTCTCTTTCAAATCTTAACTTTTAACCGTGAAATCAGTGGATTTGAGGTGTCTAGGATGATGTCATCATGGTGTTCTTATGAACTTCATGTTTTGGCTTCAATCCACCAAGAATAACTTAGATCTGGACGATTTCCACATGAATGAACAAGGATCTTGCATAGATCTAAACATATTCATGGTGAAAAGGATTGAAGGTTGGTTTTCTAACTTTCTTTCAACTCTTTTACACTCAATGCACTCAAACCCGATGGAATCGGAGCTTGTTCTGATCTTCTACTCATTCTTAGTGATGTATCAGTGCTAGATCTGAATTCTATCCGAGAGATAGTTGATTTCGGGTTTGAACATGAACCACCGTCTTGAACCGTGTACTGGTCGGACAAGGGTGATTCCTGTTCGGTTGGGTCACTTGGGTCGAGATGAGGTTCCTATTGTTTAAACAAGCTATCATAACGTCTCGTTCAAACTACAACACTTTAAACAAAATCAAGTGCCAAGACGATCAGATCATCGGGAGGGATTTCCGTCCGATCGGATTGCCATCCGATCGACCGGCCATCCGATCGACCGGCCATCCGATCGGGTTGCACATTGGTTTAACACTTAAACTTTTATTCAAACTATTCAAGGATCTGAACGTTGAACGGATTACCGCCCGATCGGATTGCCATCCGATCGAGTAACCGTCCGATCATGTGACGTTAGAACTTTGACACTTAAACAATTTTCAACATGTTCAATGCACAAGATTGCCACCCGATCGAATTGCCATCCGATCGAGTGACCGTCCTGCTGTGAACTTGTTCTCATACTGAGAAGCCTCGCCAATCGGATCGCCGTCCGATCGAGTGACCGTTCGATCGACCGGCCTGAAGGGTAGAGATACTTCTCTGTTTTCAAAATGCTACAACGAAAACTTCAAAAGTCAAACCATCATACACAAACATATCCTCACCCAGCGAGGTGACAATCCAATCGAATGGCCATCCGATCAGATGACCATCCGAACGGATTGCCACCCGATCGACTGGCCATCCGATACTTGATTACCCTTCACCGTTTTACGCGCCAACTTTCGCTTATACTATCGTTAACTGTTCAGGCTGATCTCACTCTAGCGCTCCCTTCAATCCACAAACTCTACCGCTGTAAGTATACTCGAACCCTTTTTGCTTTACGCACTTTTGGGTGTTACATACGTTACTTATTCTAAATCACATCAAACACACTACGCAATACTTTAATGCTAACCGCTACTGTTTGTATACATGACTCGATGAATACTTGTTTGTTATCTTTACACATAGATTGTTGTTTACCTGCCTTAGCAACGATAGTACTATAGTTTGGACTCAGCACCTGTTCACTCAGGGGTTGTTAAGGACAATTAATCACATGGTTCACAGTGGTGAATATGTGTTACGAACTGTCATACCCGGACTTTTGCTGAAGCGTGATTATGGTGTGACTTTCTTAATACCATTGCATTCAATCATAACAACAACTATATGATAAAAACCATAGATGGTCATCCATTAATTAAGTTTGAAACATAATAACAACATTGTCTTAAAACGTAGGAATTCAAATTCCAGTTTTACAAACCATACGGATTGTTTAGAGCTCCAGAAGGACTTATCAAAAGACTCTAAATAAAATCAGGCTTCGGTAGATGTGTCTCTTCCAGGAATAAGACACACTACACAAACCCTAAGACAACGGATGACATCCTTTATTCTTAATGCAGCTTGTAACATCCAACGCCCGCCAGATCCACTATTAATTCCCTGAAATACATGTATTTTGAAAACATCAACAAAAGTTGAGCGAGTTCATGTGTTTGTTTGTGTGTATGAATAAAACCTTGTAACATTGTATGTATTGTATGTTTTTGTAAATCCCGGTATGAAAGCAGAACAAGGAAACAGATCGATTAATGGTTTACAAGGCCATTAACATGCGTGCAATGGCGTAGGAAGGCTCAAACCTAGCAGATTTTGTACCGGGCCTCCGGCTGTAAGACATAGTCACCTCATGGGCCAAATCCCGGTCCACATGGGTGTGGGCTCGCTACACCCAAATAGATCTATCACTCATGCCCCTCGGTCCTAACACGAGGATTAATGGTCTTAGGAGTGCGCCTTCCAATTCACATGATCTACTATACTTTCCAAAGCTAACCATACCAATTGTAATTGTATGTAAACATTTCGTAACATGTACTTCACCCCCGAAGTTATAAAACAAAACAGTTTAAAGAAAAGGGGGACATGAACTCACAGTCTTGCGTCTTCAACCAACGTAACTCAAGCTCCTTCGGTAAATTCGACTACCTACAACGTACTATGATCTATTAGACGAGCGAGTCGTGCCTTGACTTAGTATTATTGTCTTTGAGTTACGATTCTTTTGTGTCCTCGATATTATTCCAAGTTATATAATTATTTGTTAAAATAATTAATATTTTAACTTAAATTATATTTATTAAATTTTGGAATAATTATTAAAACAATATTATTGTAACTTAATACTTCCCAAGTATTTATTCTTGTATTTCATTCCCAATAATGGGGGTATTTGTATTCGTATTCGTATTCTTTTACTTGTATATTTTGCCATGTATTAGGGTCGTATTCCGGTGTGTATTTATACGTACGAGAATACGTATTTTTACTGTATTCCTTAAGTATTCTTATACTTAATTTCATATTAATTATTCCGGAATCTTATCTTTAATAAAGATCCAATATATATTTCCAAAATACATATTTTAAGGGGTGTTACTCAGAAAAATTATTTATAATTTTTCTTTGGCAAAAATATCTGTATTCTCCTATGAATTCTAAAAATTAATATATTTTCAAGTCCAACTTGGAAAATATATATATATATAAACTCATTTTTCCCAAAAATGATATATTGCATATTTATTTGAGAAAATATATCTTTCATCCATAAATATTGTATTTCATGCTTGTGTGAGAAAATATATATTTCTTAAAAATAATATATCTTCTAAAAATATATTTTCAGTCTTGCCAAAAATAATATATTTTCCTTTGTCAAAAATATGATATATTCTTGTAGTAATTGTGAATATCATATCCTTGTTTCCTTGGTGTCCAAAATATTATTTACCAAAATTATACTTGCGAATAAATTTTCGGAATATTCTTGCAAGTCTTATTCCATAGTTCGGTTTTCACCATTTTTTGTGTAAATGAGTACATTTATTCGTTGGAATTTGGTAATATTTTGGATGGTAATTCTTGGTATTTTTGTGAGTTATATTATTTCAAGTCCTAAAATAATATAACTAATACACAAAGTATACAAATAATCACACACATGTGACTTCTAAATACATATTTCCCTAAATACATATTTAGTCATTTTTATTTATGAAAACCAACCTCCAATATTTATATTTTTGTAACAAAATCTATGGCAAAGTTTTTGTAACAATTTAAGGTTTGAAATACACTTGTAAGTGTAGCTTAATAAATATTTTTCTAAGTGTTTGGATTTTTAGAAAATTTTGCCATAGTTTTCCCTAAAAATGGAGGTTTCCATGCTTTCAAGCATATCATTTTCTTTTGTAAAAATCAACACAATCAATCCACAATCAATAATAAACAACCTTTAGTTACCAATTTTGCCAAAAACAAGTAACAGTCTACTACTTCATGAACTTGAATATTTGTAAAAATTTGTAGTAACTTACTAGTGTTCCTAGTAAGTCTTGTTACCCTTTAAAATGTAATTAGTTCTTTAAAAACTATATTTTTAAAGAATATGGATGTTTACAACTTCAAATAATATTTTCTAAAAATATTTCTTTATGCATTCTTCTTGTTACACAAGTGTTTCTACACTTGTTTAACCATTAAAAATAAGATTTGTTTATGTAAGAACCAAGATTAAATGAAACTCATATTTTTAACTTGGTTCCTTTAAAGAACCATTCATAAATCTTTAGATCTATATGATTAATAACTTACTTTGATCATTATTTTTCAAGAAAACCATTTAGTCATTCAAGTTCATGATTCATGTGTGGATGATCCATCATCCTACAACATTTCTATTTTCTCATCTTGCTAGATTATGTTTTTAATCATGATCTAGCAAGATCATATGATGATCAACATCATTTCTACAAACAATCAATGATCAACAAGCATAACAACTCATATTCATCAAGATTACTTCATTAAACATGCTTATGTTCAAGTTTCATTCTTATGATCTTTAGTGTTCTTCAAGTTTTTGATTATGATTCTTCTTTAACCACTTAAAATAGAAATAATATAGCAAGATCAAGACTCTTACCACTAGCACAAGGCTAGGGATGATCAAGAGAAGTTATGAGATGGATAAAAGCAAACAAGAGAGGTCCTTGATCTTCCACAAGCTCCTAGCTTCTTTGTATGATCTCTAACACCTTTATGAATGCTTGGAATATATGAGAAAGATCAAATGAAGGTGAGTGTGGGTGTGGGTGTGGGTGATCTCGGCCGAGAGCTCCAAGGGGAGGAGGAGGATTTGTGTGTTTTTTTATTGTGTGTGAGAATGAGAGTTTAGTGCTTATGGTTACATATATAATCCATGCATTCTCAATTACCGTTGGGTTTTATGTCAAATAAAAGGGAACCATATCCATTATAATATTAGAATGAAATCTTGAGGTATGATATGAGTATGGGTCGATTACTAGGTGGGGGGGTCTAGCATAGGTTTTAACCATACTAGTTACTTTAGGGTTAAATATCAAGTGTTAGTTAGTTATGTTAGTTACTAGATATTTATAGGGTGTTATGATGTTCGGGGACCATAACTAGCTTGGTAATGTTAAAACAGTGCTTCTAGTGTAAATTTGATGTTTCGGGTAGTTTCCGGTTGTTCGGTTGGTTACTGGTTCGTTAAAGTGCTAGACTTTGCAGTTTAGTGTGCTTTATGTACCTTTTTGTGACACTTTTGATTCCCGACACTTAGGAAAGCATTCAGGACCATTTAACCACATTTCTGCATAAATTTAGATTGTTTAAATGCTGAATTTTGCTGAATTCAACACTTTGAGTGAGTTTTAGCCACTTTCCGGCACTTAAACTATCACTTAGAAAGGCAGTTTTGTGATCCTTATTTTCCTACACACTATACTAGTGTGATACTTAGTTTCTGGCTCATTGTGTGTCTCAATGCACTGTCTATCTATGTGCTGAGTTCTGTCAGCATTTTCCTGCCTTATCAGATAACTGTGCTTAATGCGTCATTTGAGGCAATAAAGCTTTCATGCAATATTGGTATGACATTAAACAATGTATGATGCACATGTATGTATATGGCAGTAATCAGAAAGCAGTTAATTGCAATTCAGCATAGTCATTAAGCACTAATCATGGTTAATTAATTGTACGGATACCTGAATTTTTGACAGTTGTCACATTCTCCCCCTTTTAAGAAAATTTCGTCCCGAAATTTCAAGCTTTACTACTAGCAGCAGGGGAGTTAGGGAACAAATGCAGATATTTTGCTTTCATACGGTCCTCACGTTCCCAAGTAAACTCTGGGCCATGACGTGCGTTCCGTCTAACCTTAACAAGTTTAACACTACTCCTTCGATTTTTGTTAACTTTCCACTCAGTAACCTCAACAGGTTCTTTGGTAAAGTGGAGTGTGTCGTCAATGTGAACTTCATCAGCAGGTATGATCACTGTTTCTTGAGTTGAACTCTTCTTCAGATACATGGAATGTATCATGAACACCATTAAGTTCTGCAGGTAGTTCCAACTTGTATGCTACAGGACCAATCCTCTCCAGGATTTTGAACGGTTCAATAAATAGTGGGTTTAACTTTCCACGCTTCCCAAAGCATGCCACACCTTTCCAAGGTGAGACTTTTAACAACACCATATCTCCCACTTCAAATTCCAAAGGTTTCCTTCTTTGGTCCGCATAGCTCTTTTGTCGATCACGAGCCGCCTTAATGCGCTCTCGGATCTGTATGATCTTATCTGTCGTCTCTTGGACCAATTCAGGACCAACTAGCTGTCTATCGCCTGCATCTGCCCAGCATAACGGTGATCGAGACTTTCGTCCATAGAGAGCTTCAAAAGGTGCAGCTTGAATGCTTGTATGGTAGCTGTTATTATAGGAGAACTCAACCAAAGGCAGGTGAGTGTCCCAACTGCCACCCAAGTCCATTACACAAGCTCGTAGCATATCTTCAAGCATCTGAATTATTCTCTCACTTTGGCCGTCCGTCTGTGGATGAAATGCGGTGCTCAGGTTCAGCTGTGAACCAAACGCTTCTTGGAAAGATTTCCAAATCCTTGACACAAATCTCCCATCTCTATCAGATATAATTGAGATAGGCACTCCATGACGTGCAACTATCTCCCTTAGGTACAACTCAGCTAGCTTACCTGTGTTATCCTTTTCCTTAATTGGCAAGAAGTGCGCAGATTTTGTCAGACGGTCTACGATTATCCAAATCGTATCATGACCTCTAGTTGTCTTTGGAAACTTGGTTATGAAATCCATTGAGACCTGCTCCCACTTCCACATGGGTATCTCAGGTTGCTGCAGAAGACCTGAAGGCTTCTGATACTCGGCCTTTACCTTGGCGCAGGTCAAACATTTTCCAACATAAGTTGCAACATCACCTTTCAATCTTGGCCACCAGTAGAAATCTTTCAAATCTTGGTACATCTTATCCGATCCTGGGTGGATCGAGTACCTTGATTTATGAGCTTCATCAAAGATCACATCTCTAAGGCCACCACATAGAGGAACCCAAATTCTTCCCATGAAACACAATGTTCCTTCCTCATTGGGTACCAACTGGTTCTCCATCCCACGGAGATATTCATCCTTTAAGTTTTCCTTTTTGAGAGCTTCTCTCTACGCAGCACGAATGCGCAATGAGAGGTATGTTTGAATGATCATCTCCAAAGCCCTAACCCTTATGGGCTTAATCCTCTCTTTTCGACTCAAGGCGTCTGCCACCACATTCGCCTTTCCTGGGTGATATTTGATTTCACAATCATAATCGTTTAACAGCTCAACCCATCGTCGCTGTCTCATATTAAGCTCCTTCTGATTGAATATGTGCTGAAGGCTCTTGTGGTCGGTAAAGATCGTACATCGGGTGCCATACAAATAATGTCTCCAGATCTTCAATGCAAACACCACTGCGCCTAACTCCAAGTCATGCGTGGTGTAGTTCTTCTCATTAATTTTCAACTGGCGCGAAGCATAAGCGATAACCTTCTGTCGCTGCATAACTACACAGCCTAATCCCTGACGCGAGGCGTCACAGTATACCACGAAGTCATCGGTGCCTTCGGGCAGGGATAAAATAGGTGCATCGCAAAGCTTGTTCTTTAGCAACTGAAAAGATTCTTCTTGTTTATCTCCCCATTCATACTTCTTGTCCTTTTGAGTAAGGGAGGTCAACGGTTGAGTGATTTTAGAAAAATCCTCAATGAATCTGCGATAATACCCTGCTAAGTCCAAAAACTGGCGGATCTCGGTTGGCGACTTCGGAGCTTCCCAATTCTTAATCGCCTCGATCTTGGTGGGATCCACATGGATTCCGTCTTTATTCATGTCACACCGTGACCTCGTCAAAACAATGAAACCACGGCGGAAACGTCGGGGAGTGGAGCAACAGAATTATTGTTTCACAACCATGGATTTAAAAAAGTTTTGTTTTATTGATTCATTAGGTAATTTACATTGTCTTAAACAAAACAAACAAACTAAACATCGTCTATCATTGTTATTATGTCACTAAGGCCTCGTCCAGATCCTATGTGAGCATGCATCCTAGCAATCAACATCATTCAACAACACCTGAAACATATGTAAAAACAAAGTCAGCAAAGAAATGCTGGCGAGCACATAGGTTTTATGAGAGTATCGGATTCATGGCTCGTTTACATGTTGCAAAATCTTATTAAAAACCTTGTTTTGAAAAGTATATAATATTGCAACAAAATTAACCAACTCAAATCAAGTTGGTTATAACTTATAAAATCTCGTAGCCATGTTTCTTAACCCAAAACATTTGTTTAATTAAATTGAATTGAAAATCACCTCGTTAATAAAACTCGTATGGTTTATATTATTTAGAAAACATCGTTGTGTGACCTCGTTTCAAAATCGTTTACCCAAGTGAACTAAATAACGCCATGGTATGTAAAATGATGAAAACACTTATATATAAGAACTACCAGTGGCGTATCTACCATGTTTTCATCACATTACACCCGTCCCGTTATCTAAACACTATCCAAAAACCAATCGTTTGTTTAATTCGTTTAAATCGTTCCAAAATCGTTTAACTCGTTTAAATCGTTCCAAAATCGTTTAACTTGTTTAAATCATTTAAATCATTCTTGTTTTAATTGTGAAAACTACTTTTGGTCGCCTCGCTAATAACATCCAAACATTTGCAACTCGCCCATCGCAAATTCTCGCATTAATAAACCACCAAAGGGTAAATTAACAATCATAGATTCAGTCGTTACCCACATAACCCCCACACATAACCATGGGTGCAGTCGAATAACGGGATTTGTCAGATCCTATGGTACCATAACCTAATACTGGTCGGTTCGGCCAAAACTAATGAATGTTATTTGTTATGTAATTACTCCCAACAAGTTTGTTCACATTATCGAAATCGCTATTAATTTAATATAAACCATATTAATCATTTCGAAAACCATCGTTAAAAACATCGAAAACATTTAACACATATGAATCACCCCAAAACAATTGAAAACAGTAAAATAGGGGAACTATGTACTCACATTGAACTGCAAGTATCCTTGATATAAAGAACTCAACGAAGCTCAGGTAAACCAAGGAAATCAAGTAGCACCTATTAATCGGATCACCTAGTCAATAAATCGACACCTAAATCGGAAGATCGGATAGAATGAAGTCTCGTAAACCAAATGAGTATTAGAACTCATATGATATGGTTTAACGAAGCCTACATCCTAAAACGGAACCTAACCTAAGTGCTTTCGACCCGTTACGACCCATTAAGGTAGCTTCCGCTACTTTAACACGTCGTTCGCGCAAATGCGTGTTCGAGACGCCTAACTAGTCCTATGACAAGTATTATATGCCTAAACATGTTACATAATTAGTTTATGTGACAAAAGTTAAGTTACATATGCTTAATTACCAATTATGCATGAAAAGGGCATTTTGGTCATTTACCTAAGGCATATAAACTATCTATCATACTACTAATTAAACCAAGTGACCATAAGGTATAACCTCGGAAGGTTATTCCCTATGCAACTATGGTCACATAATATGCTTGGTCGGATCCTAATGATCGACCAAACGGTTCGGGTTCGAAAGTCTAAGCGGTTGTTAAGACCGCTTATCTTACGACCCTATACAAGCACTAGACTAAAAGTGACGAGTTAAACATGTTGAAACATGTTTAACTAAGTTAGAAAATAAGTTTGATTTCAAAACAAATGGTTTTGATACCCAAGAATAGTTTGGTTGCAAAATACGCAACTATGACTCGTCACTACGCTTAATCAACGTGGTAATCAGTAGGTATAGTCACAAGGGACTATAACCATCGTGATTATAGGATCGTTTTCAGACCCGAACAAGTCGATCAGAAGAGTTTTACTCAGTACGAAAGGCGGAAACAGACGTACTGAGGTCAATTCAGTAAGAATATCATTTTAAACTGTCGTATTATTAATATCACAATGATTTACAGCGAGACAACACTTCGGCAGCACTTCTTTGCTCAGACCGGAACCCTTACAAATGAAATAAAGACACAAGTATTTATAGGGTTCTAATTTCGCTTGAACTGGCTTCAAGCGGAATTAAGCTTCAAGCGGAATTAGGTTCAAGCGGAATTAGCCTATGTGATTTCGCTTGAACTGGTCATGACCATTTCAAGCGGAATTACAAATGTTAATTTTGCTTGAAACTGCCACATACCCTATATTTGACATTTTCCTCGTAAAACGTGCCCTGATCTATCTAAATACAAATAAGACTCGATACAAGACGAAGTCGACAGACGCATGCACCAACAGACTCCCCCTCGAATGTTGATGAGTCTTAAAGTGTCGAGTCTTCGCATCTTCAGTCTTTATCAGTCCTCTCGAACTCTTTGAAGTTTCTTGACGCTGTAAAGCATCCTCAATCTCTCTCTTCTTATCTCTTCCTCGAATGTTGATAATCTCCAGGATCTGAGCCTGGCTTTCAAGCTTTCTAATTCTCTTGATCAGATTTTCTTGAATCCTTAAGTTCATCAACATCAGCAGTTCCAGAATCATAACCTGACTCACACTTTCTACAGGTTCAGAATCAATTCCTGGCTTATCCAGCACAAAAACTCTACCCAACAATAAATTTTCTGATGACCACTTGTAAAATCAATCTCACACTCTGATGAACCACTTGTAGATAAAATATTCAGACAATGATTTTACAATTTTAAACTTTGATGAACCACTTGCAAGAATAACATTTTTCTTTTAAAAAACAAACACTCTCCCAGCCCTAATTGTCATCATATTTAGCACTTGGAATTTTGAAAATCAGCTCTCCAACATCAATTGTCGAAAATCTTTTCGTATTTTTCAAAATTTTTGCTAAAACACACTGAAAATCTTTTTGGATGTTTTAAAATGAAAAGCAGTAAAGAAATATTCACAAACAATATTTTTTGCGAGTTTGTGTAAGAGGATCATATCAGTTTTTGACAAGTCACAAGTACCGTTAAGCTTAGATACACATTAAGAATTAAACAATTCACTTAGATTGTCGATATACTGATCCACTTAAATTTTCACACAAATTTCAACTAATTCAGGATATGAATTAGATGTATTAAGAACTTAAACTCATTCATGTGTCCCACCTCTTGAATATACTCCCGTATCCAGATCCCAATATTTAGTCTTACAGGTGAATATACCACAGATAATATCTGTAAGGGGTTAAGTTGCGAAACCGTGAGAGCTCAGGTCAGAACTTCCGTTCAGCAGAGAGATGACAGCTCGACTTTTGGTGGGTCCCCTTTAGAGGATCTTTTTTACAACAGCATTGATTAGCAATTTTATTGTCTTATCATTTTATGCTGAGGGCGGCGCTATATTTCAAGCAAGCAGTAAAGTATTCTCCGGGGACTAGGCCATTGCTTCCGCAAAATCAGAAGTCCCGGGATAATACCCCAGATATCACTGAGCATAAAGACCTAGTATCTCAGAAAGAGGGATCCTTTAAACGAAATTTCAGGGGTTACCTATATATCCAAGTAGTTCCTCACAAAATAAGCAAGTTTGAATTTAAGTTTATATCCCGAAAAAGCTTACTAAATGTGTAAAAACCTATCTGCATATCATCAGTGAGACCGTTTAATGCTATTTAATCATTACATTTCTTTAGCATACTGTAACTGTCTACTGATGTACTATCATTTCCTCTTCTATGACACCAAAACTCATTTTTGTATTTTTATCAAGTTTTTGTCTTTTTTAAATTTTCTAACGTTTTTGGATTTTCTGAAAAAATCTTACTCCCCCTAAAATGCAAACACATTTAAGAAAATTTGAAAACAAACTGTACAAGTAAATTGACAACCGATATCGAATCACTTCAATTCGCCATCCACTTGGCATAAACAATCAGAACTCCCCCTTACAACAAACTATTTTCCCATTGTGATTTCAAAACACTTAAGTTTGTTTTAATCAAATGGTTTTTCCGGAGAATACGTTTTTTTGATTGAATTTACCACTTGTAGGTTAGGGGTTCATCACTTTGTTTTTCAAAATACCACTTGTAAGAAAGATAAATCAAGTACAATTTAATGTCCCTGGTTAATCTTGAAAATTTAGTACCACTTGAACAAATAGTTCAATCAAGTTCAACCTAATGACCTTGATTAACCTTCTAATAAAATCACAAACTCTTTTTCAACCACATGGCTTACCAACCAATACCACATGTAAATTGAATTCTCAAGATGCCGATTCCTACTCCTCACTTACCAACCTGGGAGTTCCGGCAAGTCATACTAGTGACCAATTTTCAATTTTTCAACAAACAATATAAGAATGTTGCCGATTCCTGCTCCGCGATTACCAACTTGGGAGCTCCGGCAAGTCCAGAATTTTACTGTTCGTAATAGGTACCATCCCAGTCACAAACCAGGGATGATACTTTATCTTGCTTCTTTGTTTCTTTTCGTAAAATTCCTTGACTCCCTTGACTTTCATGTCAACCATTTTTCCAAAATTGTTATGAACTGTGAATTAAAGACCTTTTCAATATCAAAAATTTTCTTTTCAGAAAAGAATTGATTTGAAATCTCAACTTTTCCAACTTTCTTCTTAAAATTTTCAGCCCGAAGTGGTGGAAAATTCACATCATCCACAATCGGCACTGATTTTTCACTTTTTGATTCAATTTGTGGCTCCTCTGACTTTGTGGAGTCATATTCATCGCCAGAAGATAGCTCCTCTGATTTTGAAGAATCAGAATCATTGCTAGAACTGTCCTCTGATTTCTTAACAACCCATTTTTGGTTGTTAAAATTTGCCCTTCTCTTGTAAAATCTGTTTGAACATTCACCAATCTCAAAAATTGAATTTTTGAAAATTTTAGTTCTGTCAATTGTTGGTTCAAACTCAACCACTTTCTCTTTCAGTTTACGTAAAACTCCCTGTTTTGATTTTATTGCCTTGGAACAATTTTTGGCAATATGTCCAACAGTGTTGCATTGGAAACAGATTCTCGTTTCTTTCATCTGATCAGCAATCTTCATCTCTTCTTGCTTCTTTGCAAGGAATTCTCTGTTTGACTGATTTCTGAATAGATTTTCTTTCTCTTCTTCAGAAGATGTACCTGAAACAAATATCATTTTTTATTTAAAATCTCGAACATATTTTTCATTTTTATGATTTTCTGGTGGAATAAAACCAAGACCTTTCTTTTTGAAATTACCGTTATGGTTTGGTTTCTTTCGATAACCAGAACCAGAACTGTAACCCTTTTTCTTATTTTCTCTTTGTTGAACTCTTAAGGTGTACATTTTAGGTTTATTATTAAGATTTACATCTTTTATTTCAGAAATGTTAATTTATGTGTGTTTGAAAACCTTTTTTTATCATATCAGGTTTGACACCTCTTATTGGAAATTCCTCATCAAAATATAATTTGTCAGAATCATTCAAAGTATATGAAACTTTAAACGTTTCTTCATTCAAATTAGATTTTGATAACATGAATTCTTTATTGTAAACCCTTTTGCCCTGTTTGACAGATTGATTCGGAATGCTCGACTCAGACTTTGACTTTGTCATAGATTCCGACTTTGACTCCTCAGTTTCATCTTTATCCAACACCTGATCGACCACTTTCTTTATTAACTCGGACTCATGATCAGTGTCAGATGATGTAAACGTGACATCAATATTATCCGGCAAGTTAATCAAAGACTCCGATTCCCACTGTAAGTTTGTTGCCTTTTCGACTCTTTCTAAATTTGGATTTCTCGGAGAATATCCATTTTCAAGAGGGGGTGGACACTTGTTGTAACTGAAACCTTGTTTCTTACCAGAATCATTCTCTTTAGTATTCTTCTTCTTTTCTTTCTTCTTTTCAGGAGTCTTTTCTTCAGAAGCCTTTTGTTCTTCAGTTACTTCATCATCTTCAAATGCCTTCATGCCTTCAACATTTGGATAAATCCTGTCAATGACATAAGAAGTACATGAGTAACTTTTCAGCAAACGATTAACTCTTTCAGTTTCAATTCTTTGTGCTTCAAGTTTTTGTTCAAGCACAGCACACTTCTCAATGTTATTATTCACAACTTTCTGCTTTATCATGAAACCTCCCTGAAGTGTCTTCATGGTTGTTGTTTGTTCTTCACTTGATTGATTATACTGATTCATGGCCTTATTCAGAACATTATAAAATTCTTTCAGTCTATTCATGTTATTCATCAATGTGCTGTTCTGCTTCTTTACAGCTTCACAATTTTCACAAATCACTAGACTCTTCTTTGCATCAACTTCTTCATCAACTCTAAACTTTGGAATATCTTTCACTTTTTTCTTTATCACTGGAACAGATTCATCATCACTGCTGACCGGTGTTTTGACCTTTTTCTTTTTCTTTTTAGATTTTTCATCTTCACTATCACTTTCTGCCATCATTTTAAAATAATCTACCATTTGTTTTGCATGATACTCTCTATCATCATCACTATCTTCTTCAACTCGAGCAACAAAGGCTTTGTGACTTGAAGTTTTGTTAGGATCATAATCATCCCAACTGAAACCTTCCCAGTTAAACCCTTCTGGTAATTTTTCATCATCTTGGTTTATCAGGCATGCTTTATTGTCAGCTGAAATATATTTGTCCCAGCTGAAACCTTTTGTTGGCACTTTATCATCCTGATTCACCATACAAGCTCTCTTTGAAGACTCTTCAATCACTTTTCTTCCATGTGCCACTTGTGGTTCTTGTTGTTGTTGTGCAACTTGATGATAGATGGCCTTCCGGTAGTAATCATTGTTGTTGTTGAACGGATTTTGAGCTCCACTTGCTTCGCGGTTTTTGCACTCCCTCTTGAAGTGTCCTTTTTCCCTACAACGAAAACAAGTGACTTTAGATTTATTAAAACCTAAAGTAGAAATATTAGCTTCACGTAAGCCATCTCTTCCTGTGATCTGCTTAAACTTCTCAGCCCATCTTAACACACTTGCCAAACACCACTTTATGTCCATCAATTCCATCTCTTCAGCACCAATTTGATCGTAATCCTCTTTAGTAAGCATTGGATTCCCGATCTGGCCTGCAACAAAACTACCATAAGATTCCAACACGGTTCCCAACAAAGACATGTGACTTTTAGCAATTTCTGCTGAATAATCCTCATCATTCTCCATATTCAAAACAATGTTGCATTGTAGCTTCTTGCCAATCTTGGTTGTTGAAATGTTCGGATCAAATGATGGATATGATGAAAAACTTGTGTTGCTGTTTGATCCTTTGGATGAACTTCCTGATGAACTCTTAGCATTGAAAGCTGTCTCAACTTTTGGTGACATGTTGGTGCTTTTGTCACTGACACCACCTTTGTAATAAAGACCAATGTCTTGTTCACCATCGAAATCTTTCATTCTTAAAACCTTTCTCTGTTCCATCTCCTGAGCCTCAATCTTTTCAATGAACTTGCTCAGTGTTAGATTGCTAAAACCTTTCTTGTTCCTCGACATCATGAGATATGTACCCCAAGTCTCATATGGCAACGCATCAGCCAACTTTTCGATCAACTCTTCATTATCTTTGTCGATACTCAATCTCTTCATGTTGGCTAACAAATTGCAGTATCTTTCAATGATTTTCTTTGTGCTTTCATTTTTCAATCCACGAAATAGATCCAATTCTTTCTTCAAAACTGATTTTTTGTTCTTGACCATCTCTTGGCTTCCATGAAACTTCGATTTTAACGCTTTCCAGTTTGAATAAGAAGTTCCGTTGTGTTGCAATAGAACCAAGATATCTTCCTTCACAGCTTGTTGTAGTAGACTTAGAATCATTTTCTCATCTTTGTATTTCTTTCAATTTTCATTACTCAGATCTTTAATCGCAATAATCTCTTCGTCATCATTCATCGGTCTAACATATTTCGTCTCCACACATTCCCAAGCATCCAAATAATTTTCTTGTACCCAATTCTCAAACCGTCCTTCCCAACCTTTATACTCCTCGATGTTCATGAGTTTAGGCGGTTTTTGCATAGTCCCCATTTCATTTTCCAACATCGTGTTTTGAGCGAGAGTAATCGGTGTAACCGGGATAGCGAATGCGTAGTAAAATTCCTCGTCCATGTTTCGGATTTTCAAATTTCACAAAAACAGTATTTTCAAACGGAATCACAATCTCAAACGGAAACCCAATTCAAACGAGATCACCCTTGAAGCGGAATTCTAACTTTTAAACAATATTACTTTGGAACGAAATACCTTCTCAAACGAAATACCTAATTTCACTTGAACACACACCTCTTTCAAATGAAATAAAGACCTTCAAGCGGAATTAGTGATTCAAGCGGAATCACTCAAGCGAAATTACCCAACTGAAGCGGAATAACAAGTTTCAAGCGAAATCAGGTTGAAATTTCAAGCGGAATCACCGGTTTCAAGCGGAATTAACCATCTAATTCCGTTTGAAATGTTGCTGATGTCATCATTCTCAAGCTGTTTTGAAACGGAATAACAAATTTAACCAGTTTTAGATCAATTTTCAGCGTGAAACTTTCAAGGCTTTGTTAAAACACTAATGCGCACAAAATGTGTGAAAATCAGGACATTTTGACCGTGAAAAGTTGTAGAAATCAGAATTTTCAACTGAATTGGTAAGAACTCTTCTTCCT
Source organism: Helianthus tuberosus (assembly GCA_030545235.1). NCBI lineage: Eukaryota > Viridiplantae > Streptophyta > Magnoliopsida > Asterales > Asteraceae > Helianthus > Helianthus tuberosus. Next base: position 60,661,135 of record CM060445.1, read on the forward strand.
GTGCTCTGATACCACTTGTAGGATCGTTTTCAGACCCGAACGAGTGGATCAGGAGAGTTTTACTCAGTACGAAAGGCGGAAACAGACGTACTGAGGTCAATTCAGTAAGAATATCATTTTAAATTGTCGTATTATTAATATCACAATGATTTACAGCGAGACGACACTTCGGCAGCACTTCGTTGCTCAGACCGGAACCCTTACAAATGAAATCAAGACACAAGTATTTATAGGGTTTTAATTTCGCTTGAACTGGCTTCAAGCGGAATTAAGCTTCAAGCGGAATTAGGTTTAAGCGGAATTAGCCTATGTGATTTCGCTTGAACTGGTCATGACCATTTCAAGCGGAATTACATATGTTAATTTTGCTTGAAACTGCCACATACCCTATATTTGACATTTTCCTCGTAAAATGTGCCCTGATCTATCTAAATACAAACAAGACTCGATACAAGACGAAGTCGACAGACGCATGCACCAACAGTGATTACGCTCACGTTGCAAAGTTCAAACGAACTTTGTGTTGACCAATTCGTGGTCAAAGCAGAAAGTCAAACACTGTTTGACTTTCATGCTTGAAATACAAGAACAAGCATGAAGGAAACTTACAAAGGGTCCAAGCTATGAAGATTTGAACTCAAAAATTCTCAGGTATGAAGCTTCACAAGGAGAGCTTCAACTTAGAGAAGATGATTGAGATCAATTGTGAAGAAGATGAAGTGAAAATGGTGGGTTTATATAGAGTTTGAAGAACCATTAGGATCGTTCCTCGATAATTGAGCTTCAATCTAGACCTTACAAGTGTGGCACATTGTTTTGGAATACTAGGGGTGTCCCAAAACCATCAAACGGTATTGAAAAAGTTACATTTAGGACCCTGAACTTCAAGTCGGTTGCTGAAAATTGCTGGAAATGAATTTTCTGCCCAGGTGAGGTTGTGGCGTCATGCCACGGCAAAATCATATAGTAGTGGCGCAGCGCCACCACATGCCAGCTACCAGAAACTTTTGAAAATTGTCAGGTTCGGTCCCTACAACTCGTTTAGGCCATTTTCGATGCGTTTAAACCCCGTTAACCCATTTTCAAGGCTCAATAATGAAGTTTAAGTATAGGGAACATGAAACATGCTCAAAAACATCTCAGATGTCGGTTCGTTTGGTCGTACGGTTGTGTTATTCGGTTAATTACGATGAAAACTTATGCACTTTTTGACGCTTTTAGTCCCTGCTGATCAAATAAGTTGATTTTTGTGCACCAAACACCTCAAAGCCTATTTCTAAGCTATGTAAAGGATATTTAGGGCATGTTTAACTTATGATCAAGTTTTGGAATGTTCGATATAGAACGAATCGGCATACTTTCGTAGTTTGACACAAATAGTCCCTGCATTCGAATAGACTTGTTTTCAACACACCAAACCATCCAAAACTTATTTCTAAGTTATGTAAAGGTTATTTAAGGTATGTTAAAGCATCCTTGCTTGTTTCCAGTACCACCGTGGTTGTTGTTTTGGTTGCGGTTTCCATTACCGGCTTGGTTTCCAGAACCACCACGATTTCCATTACCGCCATTTCCTCCTTGATTGTGGTTTCCATAGTCATTTCCACCACGGTTACCATTTCCGTTTCCGTTACCATTACCATTTCCTCTCTGACCATTGCTCCCACGATCGGCACCATACCAGCATGACTCCTTGGCATGGCCAACTTTTCCACACGTTTCACACTTTCCAGCTCTGCATCGTCCAGCGTGATGAGACTGACATACATCACACTTGGGCAGGGTGCCCATATATCCTTTTCCTCTAACTTCAGCACCAGAAGTAGCAGCACCAGTCTTAACCTTGGTTGGTGGATTCGCATCTCTCTTCTTGTTACCACTGTTGATTCCCTGGGTACCCTTCTTGAAATTAGAGAACTTCCTTTTGTTCTCTCCTGATGACTCAACATGAGTCTCCTTCTTCTTTCCCTCAGAGATCGAAAACTTGTTCAATCTAGTCGCTTCTTCAGTCAATGCCACACTCAAGTCAATGGCCTCAGTGATCGTTGGGGCCTTTGAAGTAGTCACCATGCTCATATTTTGGGGTGCCAATCCCCAAATGAAACGTTCGATTCGCTTGAACTCTGGTTCTACCATGTAGGGGACAACGCGAGACAGGTCATGGAATCTCTGTACATACTCAGCAATCTTGGGACCATCCATCTTCAGATTCCAGAACTCGGTTTCCAACTTCTGAATTTCAGCTCTCGAGCAGTACTTCTTGCGCATCAGTTCTTTCATCTCATCCCAAGTCATAGCATATGCTGCTTCCTCTCCTAGAGTCTGAACCTGAAGGTTCCACCAGGATAGAGCTCCGTCTAGGAATAGTCTAGAAATGTAAGTGACTTGGTGCTCTGGCGCACACTTGCTCATCCGCAGCACAGAATCGGTTTTCTCCGCCCATCTAACGATAGCTACAGCACCTCCAGTGCCATCAAAATTCAGAGGCTTGCAGTCAAGGAACTGTAAGTACAGCCTGTACGAGCAACATCATTCACAGTAAGCATTAGCAAACGCACATGGAATGTCCAAACGTATCGTAATGTATCTTATGTGACTTAAACATGACCATGAGGTGGGTTATTTTCTGAGGTACCTCCGCTGTGTTCAGAGCGCAAGGCCTCATGTTGTGCGATTGCTTGTGAAATCCGTTCTTGCAGTTCTGCCTCTGTTGTGGGCAACTGATTGTTTCTTCGAGGAGGCATCTTCTATAAAGATGATTGTATAGGTCAGGTCTTATGTATATAATGAGTAGTTTGTATATAATAGCATTGGTTATAACAAGTAAGCATTCAATCATAGCATAAACAAGTAAATTAACAACGTATTTAATGAGAAAATTACGATTGAGCTTCCATTAGTCATCGACCACAATTACAGTTACATGTTTTACAAATGTATTGTATCAAAACGAAACACAGGGTCACTATTCTTGTCCAAAGGTCTATCAATCTATCATAAGTCATACAGTCAAAAGGTGGTCTCCAAAAGGCTTCACTAGCTCAGCTCAATAGCGGTGCTCTCATCAAAAGCAAGCTACCTACATAAAGCCAAAAACCGGCTATGCTGATGGTGGTGGAGGAGGAGGTGGAGGAACAAAAAGCAAGCTGCACACATGCGCTAGCTCCTCCTCAAGATCATAGACATGACGCAACAGATAACTGATCTGCTGCTTAACGGTAAGAAACCGAGTATCAAACTCAGGAAATGGAGTAAGCGGTGTAGGAGGATGTGAAAACGGGGATGGTGATGAACGAGGGGGAACAAAAGTAGGCTGACACGGACATGGCAAAGGTCGCGGTGTCATCTCAAGCTCTAAAATCCTGCGACTCATGATCTCGTACTGAAGCTGCAATGACAAAAGTAACTCATCCCGTGTATAACCAGTAAAATGTGAGGGATGGTAGGGATCAGAAATCGGCATGGTGTATGGTGGGAACCATCTAAGTGGCTCATCCAGTGGTGAAGAAGTAAAATGAGCAGTAGGTGCAGACTGAGGCATGTGAGGGAAAGCTGCTGATACATGTGGGTCATGGCTAGGCTGCTGGCTAGAAGTGCGTTCCCCTGGATGGGTTGTAGGTATATCCTGCAAGAAAACAATAGGCAGGTCGACACGGTGCACATCTGACTCAACTGGATGAAAAGGAGCAACATCAATAGGTGCGAGTGCAAATGGGGCAGTGACTGGCTCAATAACAGGAGGGTCAGTGGGTGCAGGAATCGGATCTGGTATGAGTGGTGCAATATCAGGTATGCCAAATGGAATAGGGTCATGATCAGGCACATGCTCAGGTGCAGGTATCGGCTCAGGATCAGCGGGTGCATCAACAGGCCGATCATCGGGGAAAAATCAAGCTCAAGTCCAGGCTTAATGTCATGTGGAGGAATCGGTGCAGCTGACATAGCTGTATCATCGTCAGAATCTGTGGCGTATTGTCGCAGTCCAACTGCATGCAAGGCGGATGATGAAACAGACTCAAAGGAATCAGGAACAGAATGTAAGCTAGAATCAGATGAAATCTCAATAACGGGAATCCCCAGAAGTGGAATAGCAACAACGTCCTCATTGAGCTCTCCATCACCATGAGCATCATCGGGAGGACCATCGACAAACAAGTCAAAATCATCGTCAAAAAGATCATCGAATGCCCAATCCTCAGGAGGAATGACCACTAAAGGAACAGGAGCGAGGATCGGTGCCACGACATGCTCACCATTGGGATGCCCGATGATAAGGTGATCGTGCACAGGAATGGGAATAACAAACAGATCCTCGTCTGAGATACCATCAGCGAGCGGTAAATCATCTCGGAAGTCGGGCAGCGCAAAGGGCTGAAAGTCGCCGTCATCGTCGGACATCATCTCCGGGTCACTCTCGGTGTCAGAAGTAAAGATCTCTGGCTCAGGTGCAATCTCATCATCTGAGACTACAGCCATGGGGTCATCGGTATCGGACAAACCACTCTCGAATGATGACATAGTGTCTGTAACAAAATAATCACAACGTAGGCACATATATCAACAACTAACATTAAACATGCAATCAATAACAATGTAATTACGTATCCTTCTTAGTCTCCCAGACTAACCCACCTAGTCTCCCAGACTGAACTACCCAATCTCTCAGACTAAACCTCCCAGTTTCTCAAATTGAGCCACCCAGTCTCTCAGACTGAACCTCCCAATCTCTCAGACTGAACCATAAACATAAACCTTGAAATGTGCTTCGTGTCTTTTTGTTTGTAAAAATGTTTGTTTTCCTGGATATGGTCATTTCGTGTATGCAATGAAAACAGGTTTGTAAAAATTATTTTCGTGAGAGCCCTAATGATTGTAGTCTAGACTCGAGAAGGAATCCTAGTTCGTTACAATCAAAGCTATGATACCAAGCTGTCACACCCTGACTTTTGCGGAAGCGTGATTATGGTGTGACTTTCTAAATACCATTGCATTCAATCATAACAACAACTATATGATAAAAAAAAACAGATGGTCATCCATTAATTAAGTTTGAAACATAATAACAACATTGTCTTAAAACGTAGGAATTCAAATTCAAGTTTTACAAACCATACGAATTGTTTAGAGCTCCAGAAGGACTCATAAAAAGACTCTAAATAAAATCAGGCTTCGGAAGATGTGTCTCGTCCAGGAATAAGACACACTACCCAAACCCTAAGACAACGGATGACATCCTTTATTCTTAACGCAGCTTGTAACATCCAACGCCCGCCAAAACCACTATTAATTCCCTGAAATACATGTATTTTGAAAACATCAACAAAAGTTAAGCGAGTTCATGTGTTTGTTTGTGTGTATGAATAAAACCTTGTAACATTGTATGTATTGTATGTTTTTGTAAATCCCGGTATGAAAGCAGAACAAGGAAACAGATCGATTAATGGTTTGCAAGGCCATTAACATGCGTGCAATGGCGTAGGAAGGCTCAAACCTAGCAGATTTTGTACCGATCCTCCGGCTGTAAGACATAGTCACCTCATGGGCCAAACCCCGGTCCACATGGGTGTGGGCTCGCTACACCCAAATAGATCTATCACTCATGCCCCTTGGTCCTAACACGAGGATTAATGGTCTTAGGAGTGCGCCTACCCATTCACATGATCTACTGTACTTTCCAAAGCTAACCATACCAATTGTAATTGTATGTAAACATTTCGTAACATGTACTTCACCCCCGAAGTTATAAAACAAAACAGTTTAAAGAAAAGGGGGACATGAACTCACAGTCTTGCGTCTTCAACCAACGTAACTCAAGCTCCTTCGGTAAACACGACTACCTACAACGTACTATGATATATTAGACGAGCGGGTCGTGCCTTAAGTTAGTATTATTGTCTTTGAGTTACGATTCTTTTGTCTCCTCGATATTATTCCAAGTTATATAATTATTTTTTAAAATAATTAATATTTTAAATTAAATTATATTTATTAAATTTTGGAATAATTATTAAAACAATATTATTGTAACTTAATACTTCCCAAGTATTTATTCTTGTATTTCCTTCCCAATGATGGGGGTATTTGTATTTGTATTCTTATACTTGTATATTTTACCATGCATTAGCGTCGTATTCCGGTGTGTATTTATACGTACGAGAATACGTATTTTTACTGTATTCCTTAAGTATTCTTATACTTAATTTCATATTAATTATTCCGTAATATTATCTTTAATAAAGATCCAATATATATTTCCAAATCCACAATCAATAATAAACAACCTTTACTTGCCAATTTTGCCAAAAACAAGTAACAATCTACTACTTCATGAACTTGAATATTTGTAAAAATTTGTAGTAACTTACTAGTGTTCTTAGTAAGTCTTGTTACCCTTTAAAATGTGATTAGTTCTTTAAAAACTTTATGTTTAAAGAATATGGATGTTTACAACTTCAAATCATATTTTCTAAAAATATTTCTTTATGCATTCTTCTTGTTACACAAGTGTTTCTACACTTGTTTAACCATTAAAAATAAGATTTGTTTATGTAAGAACCAAGATTAAATGAAACTCATATTTTTAACTTGGTTCCTTTAAAGAACCATTCATAAATCTTTAGATCTATATGATTAATAACTTACTTTGATCATTATTTTTCAAGAAAACCATTTAGTCATTCAAGTTCATGATTCATGTGTGGATGATCCATCATCCTACAACATTTCTATTTTCTCATCTTGCTAGATTATGTTTTTAATCATGATCTAGCAAGATCATATGATGATCAACATCATTTCTACAAACAATCAATGATCAACAAGCATAACAACTCATACTCATCAGGATTACTTCATTAAACATGCTTATGTTCAAGTTTAATTCTTATGATCTTTAGTGTTCTTCAAGTTTTTGATTATGATTCTTCTTTAACCACTTAAAATAGAAGTAATATAGCAAGATCAAGACTCTTACCACTAGCACAAGGCTAGGGATGATCAAGAGAAGTTATGAGATGGATAAAAGCAAACAAGAGAGGTCCTTGATCTTCCACAAGCTCCTAGCTTCTTTGTATGATCTCTAACACCTTTGTGAATGCTTGGAATATATGAGAAAGATCAAATGAAGGTGAGTGTGGGTGTGGGTGATCTCGGCCGAGAGCTCCAAGGGGAGGAGGAGGATTTGTGTGTTTTTTAGTGTGTGTGAGAATGAGCGTTTAGTGCTTATGGTTACATATATAATCCATGCATTCTCAATTTACCCTTGGGTTTTATGTCAAATAAAAGGGAACCATATCCATTATAATATTAGAATGAAATCTTGAGGTATGGTATGAGTATGGGCAGATTACTAGGTTGGGGGGGGGGGGGGGGGTCTAGCATAGGTTTTAACCATACTAGTTACTTTAGGGTTAAATATCAAGTGTTAGTTAGTTATGTTAGTTACTAGATATTTATAGGGTGTTATGATGTCCGGGGACCATAACTAGCTTGGTAATGTTAAAACAGTGCTTCTAGTGTAAATTTGATGTTTCGGGTAGTGTCCGGTTGTTCGGCTGGTTACTGGTTCGTTAAAGTGCTAGACTTTGCAGTTTAGTGTGCTTTATGTACCTTTTTGTGACACTTTTGATTCCCGACACTTAGGAAAGCATTCAGGACCATTTAACCACATTTCTGCATAAATTTAGATTGTTTAAATGCTGAATTTTGCTGAATTCAGCACTTTGAGTGAGTTTTAGGCACTTTCCGGCACTTAAACTATCACTTAGAAATGCAGTTTTATGATCCTTATTTTCCTACACACTATACTAGTGTGATACTTGGTTTCTGGCTCATTGTGTGTCTCAATGCACTGTCTGTCTATGTGCTGAGTGCTGTCAGCATTTTCCTGCCTTATCAGATAACTGTGCTAACTGTGTTTAATGCGTCATTTGAGGCAATAAAGCTTTCATGCAATATTGGTATGACATTAAATAATGTATGATGCACATGTATGTATATGGCAGTAATCAGAAAGCAGTTAATTGCAATTCAGCACAGTTATTAAGCACTAATCATGGTTAATTAATTGTACGGATACCTGAATTTTTTACAGTTGTCACACGAACTGCCTTGGGCAGTCAACCCGCAGTCATTGGTATCGATAGGATCATGTCGATAACTAACGTGCTTCACATCACACATTGTACGTACTGGTTATGCGTGAACGATTTCGACTCTATTATGCTATTATCAAACTTGTATGCTCACCTTTACACTATGTGTATTGACTTTTACTTTAACGTATGTGGCAGGTGCATAAGATGCTAGGATGCCTTGTTTGCTGTGTGATGAAATCGAAGCTAGGAAAGAGTCCTAGAAACAAATAAATAAATTGTCTATTTTGAAATCTGAGTTGCCGGATCAGTACTTGTTTGTGAGACAATTATTTGTAATGACTATTTTATTTGGATATGTTATGGTATGGGACATGACGTTTAAGTATCTAGTAATTAATAGTTGTTATGGATACTCATGGACAATTTGTTTCGCTCAGTGCCGCGCCCCGATGATTCCGCCATCGGTTGGGGTGTGACATCTAATCTAACCAAATTTTGATAAAAAGTTTTGAAAGTTTTAAAAGATAAAGTAGAAAATAAAAAATACAAATGTAAGGAAAACAAATAGACAATAAGGAATCACTTGGTTCCAACTCCTCTTTTATGTATCCTTTGATGATTTCCGCACTTTGAGCTTTTTAAGAGATTATCTTAGTTATACTGGTAGGCCCCTCTTGTGAAGGCGACGTTACCCTCAACCTATTGGTCTGAGTCAGCAGGATACAGTCCCGGAAGGTCGGATTATTGAAAGATAATTAAGTAAGTTATTAATGCGAAAAGTGGTAGGCCCCTCTTGTGAAAGCGATGTTACCCTTAACCTATTGGTCTGAGTCAGCAGGGATACAGTCCCGCAAGGTCAGGTTATTATTTTAATATTAGTTTATAAATAAGGGATTACAAGCAGTTCTTACTTCCCCCGATTTGATGTTATCTGCCTCAAGGGAAGTCCTACTAAGTCGCAGGATCTATACACTGAACGAGTCAAGAACTTTACCCAAACACCCTTCTAACCCCCTTCCAGGCAGTTAACGTGCTTTATATAGACCGTAAAGACACGAATGAGTGAATCAACAAAACTTGAAAAAATGATTAAGTATAGTTCACCTTCAATATAAAAAACTAGTTACTAAAGTCATTAATACAAAGCCAAATAAAAAGTTTGCCTAAGGTTGGAAATCAAAAGTAATACATAAAAGATTTGTATTCATCAAGTGATGTAAGAGATTTAGCCAAGCATGGCCTTTGTATGCAGGGGCACATGATTTAAGGGGTGGGGAGGGGCGCCCGACCCCCCGAACTTTTCGGTCAGTAGTGTTATATATGTACGTTTCGTATAGGATTTTATAAGTATATACGTTTTTGACCCCCCGGTTTTATAAAAAAAAATAGGTATATACGTTTTTGACCCCCCGGTTTTAATTTTTTTTATTTATATAGCCCAAATATTATAGCCCAAATCATTATATTTGGTAGAATACTAGAATGTATATTATATAACCCAATTCAAATCATTATACAGCCCAACTTAAAAGCCCACCCTATAAAAAAAACACAAATTTGTTTACTTTGGGACATCGACCAGAAGAACAGAAGCCACAAGCCAGAACTGCAGAAGGGGGAAAAAACGCATGTTCAGAACTATTCGACTTCAGCTTCTTGTTCGAGAACAGAGCCAAAACGCGGCTCGTTGTTGTGGTCTTGTACTCTTTTTCGACTTCTTCAATTTTCATAAGGTTAAAGGTATGTGTTTTTTATCTTTAGTTTTAATTTAGGGCTGCAATTTATGTGATTTAGGTTGAAATTAGGGGTGAAATTGGTCCGGATTTTTGCCCTAAACTTGTTGAATCTTTCTATAACTATGTCTACTTTTATTTCTTTAATCTTATTATGATTTGATTTAGATAGAAATTAGAGTTTGAAATTTAGGGTGATTTGTTAACTTGTTTTGTTATTAGATTATGCTATGGGGAAGAATAAAATGATAACTTCTTTTTTCAAAAGAAAGAATGAAGATTTTTTTTAGAATGAACAAAATGATTTGGTGTCTTTGTTCGATTTGTTTGTTAAACAATGTTTACGTTTTAATGTTTGAGAACGTTTTTTATTTGATATTAATGTTTGACACGACCCAACCCAACCCGAATCGAATCACCGACGTCCGACCCGAACATACACCTCGAAACTACGCAATAGAAAAACTTTTTTAGGTCCATTACCTTCCGACCCCCCTGTGACACCTGTGTCACTTCAACCATCAAACAAATGCCAAACCAATGAAATAGTGTATTTCATACTGGGGATTTGTAAAAATATGTGTATCGTTTACACATATCAACTCTTGTTCGATTTCAAGCTCTAAATCGCTTTCTGGAAGGTTATACGCGCACTAATGCGTAAATATAACCAGTTTAATGCAACGAACACTCCGGAATAGTGAAATAGGCTTAACATACCTTAAGTAACCTTTACATAACTTAGAAATAAGTTTTGAAGGCTTTGGTATGGCAAAATCTAGTTAAATCGCTTACAGGGACTAAAGTTGACAAACTACGAAAGTATGCCAATTTGAACTGTAACAGACTAAAGTTGTCACGTAACTGATTATGTAACATGTTTAGGCATATAACACTTGTCATAGGACTAGTTAGACGTTCCGAACGTGTTTCACGCGAACGACGCGTTAAAGTAGCATAAGCTACCTAAACGGGTCGTAATGGGTCGTAAGCACTTAGGTTAGGTTTCATTTAGCATGAAGGCTTTGTTAAACCATATGACACGAGTCTCTATACTCGTTTGGTTTACAAACCCTCATTCTATCTAAATCCTCCGATTTAGGTCTGGTTTATTAACATAGTTACCTATATTAGGTGCCGTTTGATATCCGTGATCTCTAGCATTGTTTGGTTGTTACTCAAGGACTACTGAGCATTCTCAAGTGAGTACATAGACCCCACTTTTACTGTTTTCCAAACTGTTTTGGGGTGAAACACATGTGCCTACTTGTTACATTCATGCTTTCCCGTTTTCACATCATATACCTGCTATGTTCGTTAGTACATTATAGTACATCGTTTTACGTTACATTTTATGCTATGTATGTCCATTGTGTGCATACTTAGTACATCGTTTTACATTACATTTTTGAACCGTTTATAACAATTTGACTATGTGAACCGTTTATAACTATTTGACTATGTGAACCGTTGTAAACATTTGACTATGTGAACCGTTTGTATCTGTGAACCGTTTGTATCTGTGAACCGTTTGTATCTGTGAACCGTGTGAACCGTATTTGACCATACATAAACATTTCTACAATTGTTAAACATTACTTTGGTGGTTTGGTTTGATTAAGTAACGATGCGTGTGTAATATGATACAAGCATGGTGGATACGCCGCTGGTACTTCCTATATATAAGTGTTTGTATGGTATTACATATCGTAGCATTATTTAAACATTTCAGTTTGAGACATATAACATTTTATACAAATAACATACTTTTTACAATACATTGTTTTACAAGCAACTTATCTTATACAAACTCATTTTACAATGGTTATTCATTTAACCATACATTATTCTCTTATTTATACATATCATCTGATCTTATCGTTTTTCAAATGATTTACAAAACAAAGCAAATTACAAGGTTCATGACTAAACATTTTCTCAAACATAAGTCATGAAACCTATTTTCACAAAACCTATGTATCTCACAGGCATTTTTATGCTGACGTACCTATTTTCACATGTGTTTTTCAGGAGCTGTTGCATAAGATGATCAAGATACACATAGGCAGACTTAGGCTTTAGTGACAATAAAAGATGCAAGACTAGTTAATTATGTTGTATTTCCTTGTTTGTTAAGACATTGTAACACTTTTAAACAATAAAACGAAACTTCAATTGCCATGGATTTGAAACAATTAATTCTGTTACAACACTCCCCGACATTTCCGCCACGTTTTGTATGTTCTACGTGGTCGGGGTGTGACAGAAAAGATGGTATCAGAGCCAATGGTTATAGGGAATTAGGTTATTAGTAATGCTTTGACCTAGTCTATAACCTTCTTAGGACCCTAACTGGAGTTTACTTGCGTTTAGTCATAAAACAATACCGTCACCTATCCTTAGGCGACTACCACAACAAGAACATAAATTTCAAAACCGCTTCGAAAACTAATCATCTGTTCTAGGATGATTAATTACTAGGTTTTGAACCCTCTATTGTAAGGTTTTGAACCCTCTGTTATATTGTTTTGATCCCCTTTGAATTTTCAAAATCTCGTCAAGGTTTTGGGTTTTAAATAATGTGAACACGTGCAAACTGGAAGGGTGAATGCCTGTATTCTGGGTTTTCTGTCTAGGCAAGCACTTCGTATACATCTCATCAGACGCGAGACCAGTTGTGCTTACCTGGGAATTCTTGGGATGAGTGTTCACTTATAGGCGAGCATGTCTTCGCGATACATTATTTTTGACCTATTTACTTTTATTAATCACCGAGGTCGTTTGTTGCTTTGTAGTAACAAACAAATGACCACTATCCTTGCTTTCATCAGATTTGTTTCATCTCATTCTTTTCGTCTAATTCTCTCACTCGTTTCCTTTCATGTTTCCTCTTTTAGAATGCCTCCACGACGCGAAAATCCGGTATCTATTGACGATCTGGCAGCTGTCATTACACAGCAAATAACTGCTGCAATCCCGACCATCGTTGCCCAATGTCACCAAGCTATCAACAACAATAATGCACTCTGCAACTTCAAGACGTTCAACTCGGCCAAGCCATCAAAGTTTTCTGGGTCTCAAGGAGCGACTGCACTTCTGCAATGGTTCGAGAGTCTAGAGAGCACCTTCAGGCATGTTCAATGTCCAAACGAGCGAAAGGTAGATTTCGCATCTAGTGTCTTTGAGAAACGAGCTTTGACGTGGTGGAACGGTGTGGTGAGAGATAGGGGTGCCGAAGTGGCACTGGCCCAAACGTGGGAAGAACTTCGAGCACTAATGATGAAGGAATTCTGTCCTCGTCACGAGATCAGGGCTTTGGAAAGGGAATTTGACGATCTTAAGCATGACAGCGGTGAACATCGAGCATACACTGATCGATATGAGGAGCTCAGCCTGTTGTGTCCTACCATGGTTACGCCTTTGGATAAGGCAATCGAAAAATACATTGATGGTCTCCCTGACTCAGTTCAAGACATTGTTACTGGTAGTAACCCCACTACGGTTAGGCAGGCCATTGAGCTATCTGCAACCTTGACTGAATCTCAGATCAGGAAACATAAGCTTTTCCGAAAAGGTGACAAGAAACCGGTCGAGGAATCGAACCCAATCGAGGAATCAAAGACCATGGATGAACAGACTGGATCCCCTAAGAGGTCAAAGAAGCGAAAGGCTTCTCAGAACTTCGCCATGGTTACTCACAACGATCAAGCCGTCCCCAACCAACCAGCTCAACCCCCTGCTAGGAAGCCATACAATGGAACTGCACCCTTGTGCAACCAATGTAGCCTCCATCATCATGCCAATGTAAAGTGCCGCAAATGCCAAACTTGTGGGCTTATAGGCCATACAGCAAGAGTCTGCCCAGCTACAGCTGCACCAAACCAAGCTGGAAACAATACCGCTCAAGGTCGTTTTCTACCAGGTTCTTGCTTCAACTGTGGCGAGATGGGTCATTTCCGAAGAAATTGCCCAAAGCTTGCTAATGCAAATCCAGCACAGGGATGAGCATCAGAACTACAACATCGTTTAGAAATAATCACGTCTTATGAATTATTTTCTTTTGTTGTCTTGGTCCATGAAACAGTTGTTATCATTGTTTATAAATAAATCTTTTATATACATTGCAATGTATTTATGTGGTTGCATGTATAAACAACATATCTCTTACAATACCGACAATCAAGGAACCGTATTCCTTGAAGAACAAACTACCCCCAAAATTTTCCCATTCTATGATCTCTTACGTTTCCACAAAATTCCTAAGTACCCGTTTATTCTAAGGAAACGAAGTACAAGGCGCAAGTTACAACACTGGACGAATACCCAAATTACCACTATAAATCCTTAATAGGGTACCTAAGGGTATTTCCGTGAATCCTAAAATTGTTGTGTTCCTTAAATTCGACTATTACGTTTCTTTGAAAACAAAATCGAATTTTTGGGAGATCATCCTACCTCTTCAGATCGATCCTAGAGGACATTGAAGTCCATCGACTGGTTTCCATATCCGTTCTCAATCGATAACAAATTAATAACCAAGTTAAACAACTATGTGATTATGTGCTTATGAACATTACAAGACAAACTGTGCGGACTGTGCAAGGAATTACGTAATTATGGATGCATACATAATTATGGAATTTAGTGCACAGAAACCACAGCGAGCCTTGTCATGTGCCTAGAAGTTAACTCTATTCATTTCCATTTCTGAGGAAGAACCCGTTGAAAATGACTCCGTTTGTTCACTTTAGTTTCTGAAGATTGTCCGTTGAGGAAATGAATATCCGTTTGTCTATCCTTTTCATTTCCATTTCTGAGGAAGCACCCGTTAAAAATGACTCCGTTTGTTCACTTTCGTTTCTGAAGATTGTCCATTGAGGAAATGAATATCCGTTTGTCTATCCTTTTCATTTCCATTTCTGAGGAAGCACCCGTTGAAAATGACTCCGTTTGTTCATTTTCGTTTCTGAAGATTTGTCCGTTGAGGAAATGAATATCCGTTTGTCTATCCTTTTCATTTCCATTTCTGATGAAGCACCCGTTGAAAATGACTCCGTTTGTTCATTTTCGTTTCTGAAGATTTGTCCGTTGAGGAAATGAATATCCGTTTGTTTCTCCTTTCATTTCCATTTCTGATGGAGCACCCATTGAAAATGACTCCGTAAGTTCATTTTACGTTTCTGAAGATTGCCCGTTGAGGAAATTAATCCCCGTTGTTAATTCCTTCATTTCCGCTTCTGAAGAATACTCGTTGAGGAAAATGACTCCGTCTGTTCATTTTCATTCTGAAGAATGTCCGCTAAGGAAATGACAGGATTATGCCTTACATATCTCTGGTGGTTATTTGACACAAAGTCACAAATAGACTCCTACGAATAAATTTCGGGACGAAATTTCCTAAAGTAGGGGAGACTGTGACACCTGTGTCACTTCAACCATCAAACAAATGCCAAACCAATGAAATATTGTATTTCATACTGCGGATTTGTAAAAATATGTGTATCGTTTACACATATCAACTCTTGTTCGATTTCAAGCTCTAAATCGCTTTCTGGAAGGTTATACGCGCACTAATGCGTAAATATAACCAGTTTAATGCAACAAACACTCCGGAATAGTGAAATAGGCTTAACATACCTTAAGTAACCTTTACATAACTTAGAAATAAGTTTTGAAGGCTTTGGTATGGCAAAATCTAGTTAAATCGCTTACAGGGACTAAAGTTGACAAACTACGAAAGTATGCCAATTTGAACTGTAACAGACATTCCGGAACATGACCATAAGTTAGACACACCTTAAATATCCTTTACATAGCTTAGAAATAGGCTTTTAGGGGTTCGGTGTGCTAAAATAAACTTTTGTGTCATTCAGGGACTAAAAGCGTCAAAAAGTGCACAAGTTTGCATTTTCGCGCATAACTTACGTTCTGAATACATCCGGACATCCAAAAATTTATGTAAGCACTAAAATATTTTATTTTAGTGTTTGGCATAAGAAAAATCCATTCGTTTCGTCATTTGGATCGTTTTTCGCGCTTATGCGCATTCCGTCGTAATTAAGCGAACATCGCGTTCGTACGACCAAACGAACTGACATCCGACATATTTTTGAGCATGTTTCATGTCCACAATTTTAAGGCATCATTTTAGGGCCTTAAAGTTGGCTTAACGGGCCTTAGAAGTGTCGGGAATGGCCTTAAACACGTGCAGGGGCTGAAACTGTCATTTTTTAAAGTTATATGCTGATCAGAAGGGCCATGCGGCCCGCATTAGATTTGTCTGATCCTGAAGCGGGCCGCCTCAGCCTCCCAGAACAGATCAGAACGAACAGTCAGCATATTCTAGCTGTTTTAACCACAACCACACACTCACAACTGCACATTCAGCTCATTTAGACCCATTTTTAGCTACCATGAGTTTCCGACACATGTACGGGTAGGATTCGAGCACGGTTTCCATGAAACGATCCTAACGGTTCGGGTATTCCTATAAATACCCATCCACCCCATTGCAAAACTTACAAGAATTCTGATTTGAGGAGCTCTAAGTTGAAACCATTGTTTCATACCTGAGCTACTTGGATCGGGATTAGCATTCGGGGACCCTTCGTAAGTATTCTTTCATTCTTTTATTTCTTTTCGAGCCTTTTCGAGTCCGAAAGTCAAACTTTGTTTGACTTTTTGCGTTGACCAGTTATGGTCAATGCGAAGTTCGTTTGAACTTCGCAACGTGAGTGTAATCACGTTGGTTATAGTCCCTTGGGACTATGCCTACTGATTACCACGTTGTCTAGGGTCGTAGGGTAAGCGATCTGATAAATCGCTTATACCTTCGAACCCGACCCAGTTTGGTCGATCATTAGGATCCGACCAAATACATTAGGTGACCATAGTGTATAGGGAATAACCTTCCGAGGTTATACCTTATGGTCACATCGTTTAAGTAGTTGTATGATAGGTAGTTTATATGCCTTAGGTAAATTACCAGAATACCCTTTTCATGTATAATTGGTAATTTAGCATATGTAACCTAAACTTTTGTCACGTAACTGATTATGTAACATGTTTAGGCATATAACACTTGTCATAGGACTAGTTAGACGTTCCGAACGTGTTTCACGCGAACGACGCGTTAAAGTAGCATAAGCTACCTAAACGGGTCGTAATGGGTCGTAAGCACTTAGGTTAGGTTTCATTTAGCATGAAGGCTTTGTTAAACCATATGACACGAGTCTCTATACTCGTTTGGTTTACAAACCCTCATTCTATCTAAATCCTCCGATTTAGGTCCGGTTTATTAACATAGTTACCTATATTAGGTGCCGTTTGATATCCGTGATCTCTAGCATTGTTTGGTTGTTACTCAAGGACTACTGAGCATTCTCAAGTGAGTACATAGACCCCTCTTTTACTGTTTTCCAAACTGTTTTGGGGTGAAACACATGTTCCTACTTGTTACATTCATGCTTTCCCGTTTTCACATCATATACCTGCTATGTTCGTTAGTACATTATAGTACATCGTTTTACATTACATTTTATGCTATGTATGTCCATTGTGTGCATACTTAGTACATCGTTTTACATTACATTTTTGAACCGTTTATAACAATTTGACTATGTGAACCGTTTATAACTATTTGAATATGTGAACCATTGTAAACATTTGACTATGTGAACCGTTTGTATATGTGAACCGTTTGTATCTATGAACCGTTTGTATCTGTGAACCGTTTGTATCTGTGAACCGTTTGTATCTGTGAACCGTTTGTATCTGTGAACCGTGTGAACCGTATTTGACCATACATAAACATTTCTACAATTGTTAAACATTACTTTGGTGGTTTGGTTTGATTAAGTGATTAAGTAACGATGCGTGTGTAATATGATACAAGCATGGTGGATACGCCGCTGGTACTTCCTATATATAAGTGTTTGTATGGTATTACATATCGTAGCATTATTTAAACATTTCAGTTTGAGACATATAACATTTTATACAAATAACATACTTTTTACAATACATTGTTTTACAAGCAACTTATCTTATACAAACTCATTTTACAATGGTTATTCATTTAACCATACATTATTCTCTTATTTATACATATCATCTGATCTTATCGTTTTTCAAATGATTTACAAAACAAAGCAAATTACAAGGTTCATGACTAAACATTTTCTCAAACATAAGTCATGAAACCTATTTTCACAAAACCTATGTATCTCACAGGCATTTTTATGCTGACGTACCTATTTTCACATGTGTTTTTCAGGAGCTGTTGCATAAGATGATCAAGATACACATAGGCAGACTTGGGCTTTAGTGACAATAAAAGATGCAAGACTAGTTAATTATGTTGTATTTCCTTGTTTGTTAAGACATTGTAACACTTTTAAACAATAAAACGAAACTTCAATTGCCATGGATTTGAAACAATTAATTCTGTTACAACACTCCCCGACATTTCCGCCACGTTTTGTATGTTCTACGTGGTCGGGGTGTGACACCCCCGAACTTTTTTTTCAAGCTTCGCCACTGTTTGTATGACAAGAACTCTTACGATCGATCTTGGATTCCGAGACTACTACACACTCTAAAAGATGAAAGATGGATGATGTGGTGGGTGTTGGTGTTATAGTGGTGGTGGACTGATGGCAAGTGCAAGAGAAGTGGTTTGTCGAGGGATGAGTTGGAATGAAACCAAGCACCCCTATATAAAGCTGGAAACATAGCCTTCACACGGTCCCGTACCTGCAGAGCACGGCCCCGTCTCTTCTATCTTCTCTGTCTTCAATTAATTCTGCTATCAGATTAGATTCCCCACGACCCCGTGTGTCAACGGCACGGCCCCGTGTCTTCTGTACTTGTTGTACGAACCCAGATTTGCGAATCTGAGAGTTGACCACGGCCCCGTGTCTCTTGTCTGCTTTTGTTTGTCCATTTCTTCCTGGAATCTGGAGTGGGGCACAACCCTGTGTCAGGCTTCTGACTTGTTATTTTTGGTCTTGGGGTGAAACTCGGAGGGTCGGTATGCAGTGTCAACTTCTTTTCTTTTGTATTTATGTTGGGTTGCCGTTAATTTGTTCCTTTTGTATATTTAAGCTCTTTTAACCCTGAAAATCAAAAGTATACAAAAAACACACTTTTCCCAACATTAGTACTAAAAATGGTTGTTTTTACACCTTATTTGATACAATTTATATGTTGCATTTACGCATATCAAATACCCCCACACTTGAAACTTTTGTTTGTCCTCAAGCAAAATTCTTTAATGTTGCTTACACACCCAAATGGAATTGGTAGAGAAGAAGTTTTCAGGTCTTGTTTGTAGAGTGTCGGGAATCCAAGTTCTTTATTCTTATTTTTATATTATTTACAATCCTATTCGACATGATATATTTTGAACGTTTTTTAAGAAAAATAAATATTTTTTGGCATAACATGCCTTTATAAAATTCATTTAGCTATATACAAATTCACACACCTCACAAGTGATCACTCAACACTCGGCCGAAGATGTATAGGTGAAACGCCTGATACCGGTATGGAACTTACTCCTACCATAAGCTTGACAAGTAATCAAACGTCCTCATTTTTAACATAATCTTTGTAAATATCAAGAGAACTTTGAAATGGTAGGTTTTGGCTAAGGGTATGATAGTTTTATTGAAAAGTGGCTAAAACGTAAAATGTTGGTTTTCTTTTGAAAATTTATTTGTTTGTGACTTAGTTATAAACTATGTTGGACCGGTTTGCGACCCTGAAAAGTCAGTCAAGGTAGTTCATCTTTGCGTATAAAGGCGGAATCAATGTACACAAAGTAACAACAGCTTTTCCTCTTTAATTCCTTCTATATTGATGCTTTCTGAATTGATTTTGACAGAGTTTAGTTACCACAAGCATGATCAGGTTTCATTCCAAGTTACAAATGAAGATCACACATGGAGATATATATAGTGTGTCTGATTTCGCTTATATGGCAGTCCATATAAGCGAAACCCCATGTGTACTTATAAGCGAAACCCCCTAGTGACTTAAAAGCGAAACCCTAAGATCCTATAAGCGAAACCCACTCTAAACAATGTACATATAAGCGAAATTACAATATTAAACCCTAATTTTGACTTTCAAGCTCCAATCTAACCTATCTTGACCTAAGACTTGATTCAAACGAAGTCAACAGACATTCCATGCACCAACAGACTCCCCCTTGGATGTTGACGAAGTCTTCAGCTCCAAGTCTTCAGTCTTGGTCATTTTGCCTTCTCATTCAGATTGTAACATTGTAAGCATCCATCAATCTTTCTTTTTGATCAGCTTCTCTCTTTGACTTTTAAAAAACACAAACTCATCACTAGCTTTATCATCAACAGTTTTATCATCAGCAGGCTCCCCCTCTCGTCAAACTTCCATGCTTTTAGGGATCGACACCTAGCTTTCCAGCTTGTCTTCAGACTCCCCCTTAGATTCTGCTCTCGGGATCGTAGTCTGGACTTTTCCTGCAATCACTCATACAACTATAAGTAACAACATTTTAATCTTCCAGATATCGTAATCTGACAATTCAATCTCCTCAAAATCACTTCTCATAAATTTGGCAGTTTCATCGAATCGTATCGGAAACTAACTCTTATAACAATATAAACATCCAAATCCCCCACAGTTAATCATCCAAGTCCAAATTAATGACCTTGGAGATATAACAAACCGTTTTTGAATTTTTTTTTTAAATAAATTCAAGTTTCAAATTAATGAACTTGTTTTATTCTCAGAAACACAATCAGCTTACTTAGATTTTGAAACTCAGCACTCAGACATCAGATGTCGAAAATAAAGCAGAAATCAAAATCTTTTTGTATTTTTCTGAAAATATAAAGCAGTAAAGAAATATGTACAAACATATTTACAGACAATATTTTTGATTGAGTATGTGTTAGAGGATCATATCAGTTTTTGACAAGTCACAAGTACCGTTGAGCTTAATTACACATTAAGAATTAAACAATTCACTTAGATTGTCGATATACTGGTCCACTTAAATTTTCATACAAATTTCAACTGATTCAGGATACGAATTAGGTATTTTAGAGACTTAAACTTATACATGTGTCCCACCTCTTGAATATACTCTCGTATCCAGATCCCAATATTCAGTCTTACAGGTAATTATAACACAAATGATATCTGTAAGGGGTTAATAAATTATGAAGAATCATGAGAGCTCAGGTCAGAACCATCGTTCAGCAGAGAGATCATAACTCAACTTGTGGGTGTGTCCCCTTTAGAGGATCTTTTATCCAACAGCATTGCTAAGCAATTTTATTGTTTTATCATATATGCTGAGGGTGATGCTATGTTTCAAGCATTTGTGAAAAGTATTATTCGAGGACTAGGTCAGAACTTCCATTCAGCAGAAGTCCCAGAATAATACCCCAGATATCACTGAGTATAAAGACCTAGTATATCAGAAAAAGGGACCTTTCAAACGAGATTTCAGGGGTTACCTATATATCCAAGTAGTGTTCCCCACGAAATAAGCAAGTGTTTGAATTTAGGTTTATATCCCGAAAAAGTTTACTAAGTGTATAAAAACCTATCGACATATCATCAGTGAGACTGTTTAACGCTATATAATCATTACAATTCTTTAGCATACTGTAACTATCTACTGATGTACTATCATTTCCTCTTTTTACGCAAAACCCAATTTTTAAATTTTTATCATGTTTTTGGTTTTTTCAAAATTTCTAATGTTTTTGGATTTTCTAATGACAATTTTTCTCCCCCTAAAATGCAAAATCATTAAAAATTTGACAACAAAATACTGATAGCTTTGTCTCGCCATCCATTTTCTGCTTAAAGTGCTCTGATTTGCAGAAAATATACATACCCCCATGATTTACAACACATTGATATTTTACAGTTTGAAAACCGTTTTTCAATCTGATGAAAGTAATCATGTTTGTTCAGCCGTGAGGGTTTCGGCGTATTCAATCAACATACATTCAAAACAATATTAAAGACAACATATTTTTGGTTTTTCAAATTTTAACAAACTAAAAACATATTTTTGGTTTTAAATTTTTCAATTTTTAGGATTTTGAAAATATTGTTTATTTATGTACAGAAATTGATAAACTCCCTGTTTAACCAAACCAGGGTTCTGCAACCTCTTCCTGTGCCAGGCTGCTCCAACTACCATTCTCACAATCTTCAGCTTTGTTGAGCACCTGCACATTCAAACTTTATCAATCATTTGAACAATTTAGCCCAGGTCTGTTGGACCTTAGGCATTTCAACACAACAATGTTCATTTAATTTCGGAAACTCTTTGTAATTTAAAACTTTTTCAGCGTTGACTTCAGCTTTCTCATCTTTTTCCGACGTTACTTGTTTCTTAGAACTCCACATTTAACCTTCCGGAGTACCTCTTTTGTAAAAGTTTGTCTCTTTTTGAACCTTTTGATCTTGAACAACATTTTTAGATTTCCAAAACTCTTGAGGTTTTGTCATATCAACAGATGTTCTCCAACTTTGTGTTGTTCTAAATCTGGGTGCGTGAGAATTCCAGGTCTGTCTTGAATCAAACCTGTTCGGGTTTGATGTCCAGTTTTAATTTGAAGCAAACTTGTTTGTATTGTACCTCCAAGTTTGTTTCGAATCATATCTGGTTGACCTTGGTTTCACATCCTCAGATTTATGTTCTTCAACATCAACAGGCTTTGGATTAGGACACTTTCGTACAACATGTCCAATTTGATCACATTTAAAACACACTTTCTTTGAAACATCCTTGGCCTGTTGTTGTTTCTTTCTCATAGCATCAAACTCTTCATTAGACTGTAGTCCAAATTTAAGTTTTTCCTCTTCTTTCAAGCTTTTCCCTTGAACAAAATTCATCTTTTGTTGCAAATTCAGTTTTTTATTTTGTTTCCAATTCTGTTTCTTTTTATAACCCAAACCTGCCTTCATGTTTTTCTTCTTAAAACCAGGTTTGTTATAAGAACCTTTGTGACCTTTACCAGCAAACTTTGGAATCTCAGACTTCTCAATCTCTGTAGGATCGTATTCGGCCCTGTTTGAGTCGATCAGAAGAATTCCTATCCAAAACAAGAGGCGGAAACTAATGCTTTGGTGCGATTTCAGCAGAATTCACTTTAAACTGTTGTTGTATTGATCTTGATAACGTATACAAGCTCTGACAACACTTCGGCAGCACTTCGTGGCTTACCGGAAGACAACACCTAGAACTATGTTTGTGATTTCTCTCTTACAACCTATATATAGGCTAACATGTTTCGCTCATTCATACATGATCACATAAGCGAAACCTGTCCTTGACAGATAAGCGAAACCCCTCTCATGACACCTAAGCGAAACCAAGACTGTGACACATAAGCGAAACCTATTCTATCATATGTTTCTTGGATTTTGTGCCATTGTCTAACCTACACTCTACTAGACTCGATATAAGACGTAGTCGACAGACGTAGTGCACCAACAAACTCCCCCTCAGATGTTGACGGAGTCTTCAGTGTCGAGTCTTTGATTGTCAATCTACAGTCTTTATCAGTCTTTAATCTTCCTCTGAAGTATTTGTCATTGCAAGAATCCTCATTCTCTATCTTTATCTTCAACAAACTCCTCTCTCTCAAATGTTGAATATCATGGTGTCTTCAGACTCCCCCTCTCAATCTGCTGGGATCATAATATGGAATTAACAGCTTCAAAATTCATTCCAAGATCTTTACCTGGCTCTCTTACAGCTCAGTATCGTCACTTGGCACGAATTTACCTGAAAAATCTCTTCCCAACACATAAGTTTCTTTTTAAAGATTAAATCTTTTAACAATTTAGAAACTATGTCAGACATTCTATATAAAAAAATTGTTCTTTGAAAACCACCTGTAGATACAAAACATTTTCACACTCTCTCCCAAACCTGTTCTTTATGTTTAGCACTTTGAATTTCGAAAATCAGCTTTTCAGCATCAGTCGTCGAAAATCTTTTTGAATTTTACAAACTTTATGCTAAAACATACTAAAATCTTTTTGGATTTTCTGAAAGAAAATAACTGACACCACTTGTAGAATCAAGAAAATGCAGAAATGAAATATATACAAACAATGTTTTTGTGAGTTCGTGCAAGAGGATCATATCAGTTTCTAAGACATATCACCAACACCGTTAAGCTTAAACCATTTTAAGTTCTAAACGATTCACTTAGATTATCAGTATGCTGATCCACTTAAATTCTCACACAAACTTCAACTTCTTCGAGATACGAAATTAATGTTTTAAGTACTTAAACTCAATCGTGTGTCCCACCTCAGAATATACTCCCGTATCCAGATCCCAATATTCAGTCTTACAGATAATTATGACACAAATGATATGTGTAGGGGTTAATAAATTATGAAGAATCATGAGAGCTCAGGTCAGAACTACCGTTCAGCAGAGAGATCATGACTCAACTTTTGGGTGTGTCCCCTTTAGAGGATCTTTTTTACAACAGCACTGCTAAGCAATTTTATTGTCTTATCATTTATGCTGAGGGTGATGCTATGTTTCAAGCATTACAGAAAGTATTATTCGAGGACTAGGTCAGAACTTCCATTCAGCAGAAGTCCTGGAATAATACCCCAGACATCACTGAGTATAAAGACCTAGTATATCAGAAAAAGGAATCTTTCAAACAAGATTTCGGGGGTTACCCATATATCCGAGAGATGTTTCCCCATGATATAAGCAAGTTGAAATTTAGGTTTATATCTTGTCACAATCTACTAAATGTGTAAAAACCTACTGGCATATCATCAGTGAGACCATTTATCACATTTTAACTTTCCATTTCTTTAGCATGCTGTGACAGTCCACTGATGTACTATCATTTCCTCTTTTATGCAACAAAAACTCATTTTTCATTTTATCATGTTTTTTACTTTTTCAAATTTTCTAATGTTTTTGGATTTTCAAAAATTTCTTACTCCCCCTAAAATACAAATTCATCTAAAGAAAATTTAAAACAAACTGTACAAGAACATGACAACTGATATCGAATTGCCTCAATTCCCCATCCACTTGGCATAAACAATCAGAACTCCCCCTCACAACAAACTATTTTCCCATTGTGATCTCAAAACACTTAAGTTTGTTTTAATCAAAATGGTTTTTCCGGAAAATTAGTTTTGTTGATTTTGTAAAACCATTAGTAGGTTAGGGGAAAAACTCATCACATTGTTTTTCAACCACTTGTAGGAAATCAGATACAACTTAATGTCCCTGATTTACCACTTGTAAGATCAATCCAATCAAGCATTTTCAACCAAACATCATCTGTTAGTTGAATTCTCAAAGTGCCGATTCTTACTCCTCGCTTACAAACCTGGGAGTTCCGGCTATTCCTGCTTTTCAAAACAAATTCTATAAGCATTTTAAAGAAAGATGCCGATTCATGCTCCGCGATTACCAACTTGGGAGCTCCGGCAAGTCAGGTTTTTACTCTTTGAAAAATATATCCACCCAAGCCTGACCTTCCTTGGGTGTAACAACATTTTCTTCTTCATCTTTTCTTTCAGCGAACCTGTGAACTCCTCTTTTGGCAGCGTAAAATTCTTTCACTCCTTTGGCCTTACCATTGACCATTTTTCCAAAAATGTGTTTCACAGTTCCGTTGAAAGCCTTATCAACATCAAATTTTTTCTTGTCAGAATAAAATTGATTTGAAATTTCAACTTTCCCAACTTTCTTTTTAAAATTTTCAGCCCGCAGAGGTGGAAAATTTTCATCATTCATAGTTGGAACTGATTTTTCAACCTTTTTCTCAACATGTGGCTCCTCTGATTTTGTGGAATCAGATTCATCACCAGAATTATTACCTGAACCTTTCACAACCCATTTTTGATTTTTTACATTTTCTTTTCCTTTCAAAACACTCTTTGAACATTCTCCCTTCTCAAAGATTGAATTTTCAAAGCCTGTAAACTTTCGGGTTGAAAGTTCAGTTTTCTCGACAACTTTCTCTTTCAATTTACCAGAGACTTCCTGTTTTGGTTTGAATGTCTTTGGAAAATTCCTAGCAACATGACCAGCAATCTTGCACTGAAAACAGGTTCTCTTTTCAATCTTCTTCTGAACAACATTCTTCTTCAACTCTTCTTGCTTCTTGGCAAGGAATTCCTGATTTGTCTGCTTTCTGAATGCTTGTTCTTTCTCAGCTTCTGATGTTTTTCCTGAAACAAATACAGTTTTTGGTTTATAAACTTTTTCATTTTTATAATTTTTCGGTTGAATAAAACCTAATCCTTTCTTTTTGAAATTACGATTATGGTTTGGTTTCTTTTGGAAACTATAACCACAATTGTAACCCATTTTCTTGTTAATTCTTTGTTGATCTCTTGAAGTGTATTGTTTAGGTTTTCCGATAAGATTTAAATATTTTATTTCAGAAATATTAATTTCTGTAATTTTGAAAACCTTTTGAATCATTTCAAATCTTACACTTCTTATTGGAAAAGCTTCATCAGAATATAATTTGTCAGAATCTTTCAAAGTATATGCCACTTTGAATGATTCATCATTCAAATTAGATTTTGATATCAAAAACTCTTTATCATAAACCCGTTTGTCCTTTTTGACTATTGACTTTGACGCATCGGACTCAGATTTTGACTTGGATTTGGACTCCGGTTTTGACTCCTCACAGTCATCTTTATCTAACACCTGATCGACCACACTTTTTATCAACTTTGACTCATGATCAGTGTCGGATGACTTGTATGTGACATCAATATTTTCTGGCAAGTTATCCAACGGCCCAGACTCCCATTGTAAGTTTATTGCCTTATCGACTCTTTCGGAATTTGGATTTCGAGGTGAATATCCATTTTCGACCGGGGGCGGACATCTATTGTAGACCACACTTGGTTTCTTACCAGAAATCTTCACTTTATCTTTGTCTTCTATCACAGATTTCTCTTCTTCTGAAGTCTTTACTTCTTCAAAAGTCTTCAAATTCTCCACAACCGGATAAATCCTGTCAACAACAAAAGTAGAACATGAATAACTTTCTAATAACTTGTTGACTCTTTCAGTTTCGATTCTTTGTGTTTCCAGCTTTAATTCCAGCTCAGCACACTTCTTTATGTGAAAATTAACATTATCAAGCTGTCCTAAGTAAGCTCTCTTCAGTGTATTCATTGCCACTGCTTGTTCACCATTTGAATCAGTATACTTGTTGATTTCTCTGTTCATTGTATCATAGGATTCTTTCAATCTGTTTATGTTATGCAGCAACTCATTGTTCTGCTTGATTAAAGAATCACAGTTCATGCACTTTTCAGGAACTTTGACAGGTTCTGCATCAACTTTGACTTCAAATTCAGGAACATCTTTGACTGTTCTGTTTGATCGTAAAAATTCAGCTCTTCTCTTTTTCTCGGCTTCAGCTTCAGCTTTTAATCTCTCTTCCTCTTCTTCTTCTTCTTCAAGCTTTCTCCGTCTTTCCTCTGCAGCTTCCATGACTTTTCTGCACTTTTCTGCCCATTTCAGATCGTAGGCATTTGCAATGAAAGCTTTAACATTTGAAGTGTCTTTGGACATCTCTTTGGCCATGAGTTCTTGATCTGGGCAAAAATTATCCCAACAGAAACCTTCAGCCAGTTTTTCATCATCTTGTTCTGCCAAACACACTTTGCTGTTTGTTGGAAGATATTTATCCCAGCTAAAATTATCATATTTGCCCTGATTAACTAGACACGCTCTTTTTGAACCTTCAATCACATCTCTCCCATGTGCAGTTTGTGCCTGATGCGGTACTGGTGGTGTGACTTGATGATAAATCATCTTTTTGTGATAATCGTTGTTTCCAAAAGGATTATGGGCTCCACTAGCTTCACGATTTTTGCACTCCCTCTTGAAATACCCCTTTTCCCTGCAACGAAAACATGTAACTTTAGATTTATCAAAACCTAAAGTTGAAACATTTGCATCACGGAAATCATCTCTTCCCGTAATTTGTTTAAACTTCTCGGCTCTTCTCAACACGCTGGCCATGCACCATTTAATATCCATCAATTCCATTTCCTCAGCATCGATTTGATCGTAATCCTCTTTCGTGAGCATTGGATTACCGATCTTTCCGGCCACAAAACTACTATATGATTCCAACACCATTCCCAACAAAGACATTTGATTTTTAGCTACTTCTTCAGAATAATCTTGATCACTTTCAAGATTTAATACAATATTGCATTGAAGTTTTCTTCCGTTCTTTGTTGCAGAAATGTTTGGATCGAATAATGAAAATCTTGTGCTGCTTGATCCCTGGGATGATTTCTTTTCAGAAGAATCTTTTGCACTGTAAGTAGTTTCGACTTTTGGAGAAAAATTTGACTTTTCATTGACACCACCTTTGTAATACAAGCTGATATCTTGTTCTCCATCGTAGTTCTTCATCCTGGCAATCTTTCTCTGCTCCATCTCTTGAGCTTCCAGGTGTTTGATGAAGTCTCCCAGTGTCAAATTTTTATAATCCTTTCTGTTGGATCTTAGCATCATCAGAAATGTTCCCCATGTTTCACGTGGTAGCGCATCTGCAAGTTTTTCAATCAATTCATCAGTATCTTTTTTAATACCAAGTTTTGTCATATTTCTCACCAAGTTACAATATCTATCAATTATTTGCTTGGTGTTTTCAGATTTCAAACCACGGAATAAATCAAATTCTTTCTTCATGAGAGACATTTTGTTTTTGAGCATATCATCACTTCCAACAAATTTTGCTTCCAATTCTGTCCAGATTGAGTAAGCAGTTCCATCATGTTGAAGCAGTATCAAGATATCTTCTTTTATTGCTTGCTGAAGCAGACTCACCATCAATTTCTCATCTCGATATTTCTTTTTATCTTCCGTACTCATTTCTCGAATTGTTAACTGCACACCATTTGTTGTGGGTCTAACATATAATTCCTCAGTGTGTTCCCACGCATCCAAATGATACGCCTCAACCCAATTTCCAAACCGTTCGGACCATGCATTGTAATCATCAATATCCATGAGTTTGGGTGGTTTTTGAGATGTCCCGGTTTCGTTTTCAAGTAAAGCATTTTGAGTGATTGTGATCGGGCTAGCAAATGCGTTATAGAATTCGTTGTCCATTGTTTAAAGTTCACAAGTTCACAAATTTCCAAGCTTAGACAAAATTGACCTTTGGAGCGAAACCCTAGTTGTCACTAAAGCGAAACCACAGAAGTGTCACAAGAGCGGAATACCAAGGTGACTTATAAGCGAAACTTCAAAGTGACTTATGAGAGAAACCCCTAAGTTGTCAAAAGAGCGAAACCTCAAGTGTTCCTTGGAGCGAAACTAACTGATGACATCATCATTATCACGAGTCCATACAAGCGAAACCTCAAAAATCATAAAATCTAGGTCGATTTTAGCTTTGAAACTCTCAAGGGTTTACTAATACATGATTACGCGTGCTGTGTGTGAAATTGAGTTGGTTTTACCGTGAAAAATTTTGAAATTTTGAAGAAAATGTAGAAAATCAGAATAAATGCAGCTGAAATGGCAAGAACTCTTCCTCCTGAGCTCTGATACCACTTGTAGGATCGTATTCGGACCTGTTTGAGTCGATCAGAAGAATTCCTATCCAAAACAAGAGGCGGAAACTAATGCTTTGGTGCGATTTCAGCATAATTCACTTTAAACTGTTGTTGTATTGATCTTGATAACGTATACAAGCTCTGACAACACTTCGGCAGCACTTCGTGGCTCACCGGAAGACAACACCTACAACTATATCTGAGGTTTCGCTCTTAGAACCCTATTTATAGGTGAGCAGGTTTCGCTCATTCATATATGTTCACATAAGCGAAACCTGTCACTTGACAGATAAGCGAAACCCCTCTCATGACACATAAGCGAAACTAGCCAAGGACACATAAGCGAAACCAAGACTGTGACACATAAGCGAAACCTATTCTATCATATTTTTCTTGGATTTTGTGCCATTGTCTAACCTAAACTGTACTAGACTCGATATAAGACGTAGTCGACAGACGTAGTGCACCAACAATCTCAACCATTTTGAAAACTTTATCAACCTTTTCTGAAATCACATTCTGAATCGGGAATACAACATCTAAGAATAATTTGTCCGATCCAATCATGGTATAAACCAATCCCTTTGAATCATCATTCAAATTTTTCTCAGATTTTGTGTTTTTCAGATATCCATCATAAAGATTTCCTTCATCTTCATCCTGTGATTCAGACTTACCTTTTGTAGACTCATCTTTCAAAACACTATCAACAACCTTACTCACCACCTCTGAATCATCAGCTTCATCAGATTTGGTGTAAGTCACATCGATACTTTCAGGTAATTGGTCAGCTATGTTCAAACCCTTTGCCACCTTTTCCTCATCATAAAAAGTATAATTGTTTCTCAATGGTGGTGGTACCTGATGAAATTCTGAACCAATACCCTTTTTACAATTTTCAGTATCTTTGTCATCTGGTGTGATGTTGAAAATGCGTTCAAGAATGTACGAAGAGTTATGATAACTTTGAAGTTTTGTTACAATATTTTCTTTTTCAGCCAAGACTTGTTTAAGATTAGCAATTTCATCAACACATTTGTTCAATTCAAGTTGCTTTTCTTTAAACTTTCTCTCATACATTTCTTTAGTGACTAAAGTTTCAGACAATCTTTAATCAAAACTTTTGACTTGGCTCTTCAAAGTATCATAAGCTTCCTGTACTCTCTGACTCGACCACTTTAAAGAATCATACTGTTTTTGTAAATCTTGAAATTTAGATTCTTTTTCAACACATTTTGCTGAACACAGTTGTCTATAAACATCATTATCCTTTTCAAGACCTTGACATTTCTGGGTCAATTTTTCAACTTTTAGTTTCAAAATTTCTTCTTTTTTAATTATATCTTTACATTTTGTTGTGAAAACATTTTCAAGTTTATCTATTTCATTATCTTTTGTTTTTATGATGTCATCTTTTTTAGTACAGGCTTTGCACATTTCTATGCAATTCCCGCACTTGTTTTCATTGTTATCAACAATCTCAACATTCGATAAATCAGAAGATTTTCTAACCTCAGTCTCATTTAGCACCGGTTCTTCTGACTCAACTTTCTGATCTTCCTCCTTTTCTTCTTTCTGAGCTTCTTCATTCTTCTGTTCTTCTTCAGCTTTCTGGTCTTGTTCAGCAGCAATCTTCGCGACAGTCTTTACTTCTTCAATCATCTTCTTCAATTCTTCTTCTTTTCTCTTCTTCATCTCTACCACCTTCGGTAGACTTGCTTCACAAATCTCTCTTATCTTCTTCTCCAAATCAGGCAAATATGCTTTATCAGATAACCTTCGTGTGTTGAAAGTAGCTTGCCTTGGAAGCAAATTTGTTACAGCTTTGAAATCCACTTTTGATGGATCAGCAACTGGATTACCCCGTGGATCCATGTAACATTCCAACTCTTCATTCCATCTTTTTGCTATCTGGGCTTCTTTGAATGGTTCGTTTAATTTTCCGATTTCCCATCTTGCATAATCTGCTTTCCACCATCTATCAGGATCAGCATCAGCCACAAATGCATATCCAACTGCATCTTCTTCAGGGCAAACCTGACTCCAGTCATAACCTTCATCGTCATATATAACTGCAAGAGCCCTTGATTTTTCTTCAGGCTGTTTCAACCTTGGAGACTCAGACTTATTCTGATGGTAGATCGCTTTCTTGTAATAATCTTCTTTGAACGGGTTTTCAGAATCATCATTAGCATACGCATTTCTGCACTCGCGCTTGAAATGACCTTTTTGTTTACATTTAAAACATGTCACCTTAGATTTATCAAATCCCAGTTTGGTAGATGGTCCACCAATTGACTTTTTCCCCGTGATCTCCATGAACCGCTGTGCCCGACGAACAGCACTTGCCATGCACCATCTTATATCAATCAGTTCCATCTCCTCGGGGTCTATTTGATCGTAATCTTCTTTTGTCAAGTTGGTGTTGCCAATCTTCCCTGCAACGAGGCTTTCATATGATTCAAGTACAGATGCTAAGAAAACCATCTGTTGTTTTGCTGATTCTTCACTGAAATTCTGCCCATTCTTCAAATCCACAGCGATATTACACTGGAATAAATTCTTTGAAGCAGATTGGTCTGAAACTGTTGAAGAAGATCCACCGTGAAAACCACTATGAAGATTTTCATTGTTCACTGAATTTGAGCTTTCTGCAGAAAACGCTGTTCTTGGAGACCCAGCCTGCGGTACATTTCCTCTGTAGTAAAGCTCTACATTCTGCTGATAAGCTGGATTGTTGACTTTAGATCTCTTTATCTCCAACTCATGGCTTTTAAGTCTTTCGATCAGCAAATCCACTTTTAAATCTTCAGGCTTGATTGTATTTTTCAACATTAGAGCAAAGTATTGCCACTCTTGATCATTTGGCAATGAATCAAACAATTTATCCACCAGCTCCTCTTCAGAATATTTGATTTCATGTCTAGCCAGCTCCAATTTTAGATGCCCAAATCTTTCGATCATTTTACAAACAGATTCATTTTTCATACAACTGAAAAGATCAAACTCTTTACGCAACAATTTCTTTTTATTTTTTACAATTTCATTACTTCCTACACACTTTCTCCCTAACGCTTCCCACAAACTCTTTGAAGTTTTCTCTTGTTCAAGTAACGAGATAATATCCTCTCTCACTGACTGTTTAATTAATGTGATCATCTTATATTCAGCCACAACATTTTTTATATCTATGTCTGTGAAATCTTTTGCATCTATTAACTTTCCTCCCTCTTTTACTAGTTCAATATATCCATTTATCAGTTTTAACCAGCTTTCAGGAGCGAAAGCTTTTACCCAACCCTCAAATCTGTTTTTCCACCAGTTATAATCTTCAACTTTCATTAGTTTTGGTGGCTTCTGTTGGCTTCCATACATGTTCTCAAACTTCAAATTCTCCAAAATCTCTCTCATCTCGGATCTTCTATCTGTCGATTCGGAAGTGAATGCGTTATAGAATGTGTTGTAGAATTCTTCACCATTGCTTGACATCTTCAAACACCTGAGAGCAAACAAACAAACTCAATCAGTTTAAACAATATCAAGTAATCTGAAATACACTGACACTCGATTGTCGTGAAATAATCTTGACTCGAAAAAATTCACTTTCGAACAAAATCAAGAAATAACACTATGAGCAAGATAGCACACAAGGTACTCTTGAGCGAAATCAGGTTCCTTATTAGCGAAATCAGCCTGAATGACTGATAAGCGAAATCAGGTTATATGTGACCCTATGAGCGAAATCTGATTGTATCAATGAGCGAAATCAGGTTGTATGATGTCCCTATGAACGAAATAAAAGTATATGTCCTTAAGAGCGAAATTTGATGTTCAAATAAGCGAAATCAGATGTTCAAATAAGCGAAATCTGATTTAATGACATTATGAGCGAAATCCTTCAATGTCCGAAAAAGCGAAACCCTATTTTTAACTGATTTTTACCATTTTTAAGTTGTATTTTAACCTGAATCTTTCTAGGGTTTGTTATTACTATGTTTCACACGTTATATTCAAAAATCAGACCATTTCAACCGTAGGAACCAATTCAAATCGAAAAAGTATAAAAGAAAGTGAGTAGAAATAAGAGAATTTGGTCGAATCAGCTGTAGTAGTATGAACTCCTCGTCCTGAATCTCTGATACCACTTGTTGGACCGGTTTGCGACCCTGAAAAGTCAGTCAAGGTAGTTCATCTTTGCGTATAAAGGCGGAATCAATGTACACAAAGTAACAACAGCTTTTCCTCTTTAATTCCTTCTATATTGATGCTTTCTGAATTGATTTTGACAGAGTTTAGTTACCACAAGCATGATCAGGTTTCGCTCCAAGTTACAAATGAAGATCACACATGGAGATATATATAGTGTGTCTGATTTCGCTTATATGGCAGTCCATATAAGCGAAACCCCATGTGTACTTATAAGCGAAACCCCCTATGACTTAAAAGCGAAACCCTAAGATCCTATAAGCGAAACCCACTCTAAACAATGTATATATAAGCGAAATTACAATATTAAACCCTAATTTTGACTTTCAAGCTCCAATCTAACCTATCTTGACCTAAGACTTGATTCAAACGAAGTCAACAGACATTCCGTGCACCAACAAACTACATAGTTATAAGCAATAATTTTGCTTATTGTTTTCAAGTAGCTAGAGATTTTTTTTTTTTTTTTTTTTTTTTTGATATAAAACTAAGTCGCCTCTTTTTATATGATTTTCAAAAGAACCGCATTTTACTAAAAACAATGAGTGTGAAAATAAAAATTGGTTTTGGGGTGATGGGTGGTTTGT
Organism: Helianthus tuberosus; assembly: GCA_030545235.1. NCBI lineage: Eukaryota > Viridiplantae > Streptophyta > Magnoliopsida > Asterales > Asteraceae > Helianthus > Helianthus tuberosus. The sequence continues at coordinate 60,695,368 of CM060445.1, forward strand.
GCAAAATGGTATTTTGCGGGTTTTGAAACGAAAGGTTTAGGCTCAAAGGGGTTTAACTAGGGGAATATTTTTGTTGTTTTTTTTATGGTGGGGAGATAAAAGGAAAATAAAGTTGAAGATGAAAAAGAGGGTTTAAAATTCTAATGCCTCCATCCTTTACTTGGATTTATCGGTAAGGATCGGGAATGTATTGTCTTGTCTTGTCAAGTTCTAGATTTGTAAGAAACATACGACTATTCACACAAGAAACGAAGGATAAGCATTTAGTAAATGTATATGGTTGAATGCATGAAAAGAAGGATACAAATGTCAATTGCTAAAGTAAAGGTTGGAAAGAGAAAGAAAGCATGAAGGTCAAAGAGACTTTTGGTGAGGTTATGGTTTGTGCCAAAAGATTTCAATCCAATTTTTTTTATTATTGTTTTTCTTTTAAACACAAAAATCCACTACATGTATTTGATTAATAAATACCGATATCTCAACTTTTTATTTACTTATTACTAATACATGGGCGTGTATATATATATTTGTACGTGAATTTTATTTGATTTTGAAAATATCATCATCATCATACTCAGTAAATCTCATCAATAACAAAGTTAAGGCAGAGGGTCTAAAGAAGGTAAGATATAGACAGCCTTAAATACCCACCATAGGAATAGAGAAGCTACTTCTAGTGATTTTGGAAGAATCTAATTCATTTATTGATTTATCTTTTAGTATTTCTTTAATTTTTACTTAAATTCAATTAACGATAAACTAAACTTAAAAAAAACACTAATAAACCTATTTTGATATACGTCTCAATATAAATAATTTTAAAAGTAGTTATGGTCCTAGTATACAATTAAACTGAAGAGTGGGTGTCTCACAAATTTTACTTTTTTTTAACTGCACCCTCAAAGGTTTTATTATTCACTTATTACAAATATTTATACAAATTATGCATATTACTTAGTGTGTGAAATTTTATTTTGTACTTTTTAGATGTTATCTGAAGAATGTTTTAAAACTAATCATATAATTATAACAAGTTGCTTTTTAACTCCTGTTATAATAAAATAGTTTAAAGGAAACAGTTCTTTACCATTTGGTTCTTCCACGGATTCCTCGCCACAACACGCGGTAAGGAAATCCTAGTTTTAAAAAGTTACAAGTTCTCTTTGTCAAACTTATTTATTATTATTCTTTATTTTCTAAAGTAATGTCTAGATTTTTTTTCCGAATGGATACACTAACATCTAACATGCAGAATTTGAACTCTCAACATTCTGAGGTTTTGTTCTACACTCCTAACACTACTATAACCACGTTTATCACTGAACTTTGGTCTTCCTTGAAGCGTCCAGAAATCCACTTGAATCAACGATTCCTTATCCCGTTCCTATGTTTGTTTCACTTAAGATGATGATTTTACATACACTATAAGCACAAATGATTTCGTATATGTGCAATACTTCAAAAATGAATATTTTCAGTCTACACAACTATAGTAATTTGTACCAAATGATATTTACCATAAAAACGTGAACACACAAGCAACACCTAAAACCTTTATTATACGTTAAAGTAAACATAACGGAAACCACATGATTTTTACTAATAATATTAAAAATAAAATTACCAATAGGAAGTATAAGTATATTAAAGATATTAAAGTATATTAAATCACCCAAAACACCAGATGAGTTAAAGATCTCTTTTGTAGATTGTAACATCCGTAATTGTTTTAAACCTTTAGAAAGATTTATGGGAATGCAAGTAGTTAATGTCGCGTTATCTACTACTTACAGACGGATGGATAAACCGAAATCCTTTATAGATGTTTTAGACCTATCTTAGATGCACGGTCATGGATATTCATCACCAATGACTTGGATGGTTTTCACGTGCGAAGTGGTTGCACAACACTACTTTCCACTCGCATGTCCCTCGTTTGAAGCACTTAATGGATTAAAACCTCCTATTCACTTACTGTACACCTAATGCCACGAAGTGGCACCTGTACGAAGCTATAATTCAAAAGCTTAATTATGCGTTGGAATCAATAAGAAACAGAATGTAGCAGAACACAGACGCAAAGAGATTAGAAAAGTCATTTTAAGACTTAAGAGGGAGATTGGGTTTATGTTAAACTTCAACATACGTCTCTTAAACTTCATAGAAACAATAAGCTTGCTCCTTCGTAATAGTACAAAGAAATGGTAAGACTTCTTATAAACTGGATTTGCCACCTGAAGCTCAGTTACATCACACCTTTCGCATATCTTTGCTTAAGGAAGCTCATGGAATGTCCTTCATTTGGCCACATCCCCACGGTTCCATTTCCCGAGCAATAACTGATAGACAAGTTGTACGTTAAGGGAACCCCCCAGCCGTTAAGTACTTGTCCATTAGCAAGACCAGCCCACCAGTGACAAAATCTACGTGGGAGTTCCTTGATGAATTGAAGTTAAGATTCCCTATTTTAATTTTCATTCCTGAGCTCAAAAATCATATTAGCAGTGAGTATTATTACACTCATAAATAGTTCAGGGGTCATAAATGACAATTTTAATTCATAAAGGGCTGGTATGTAATTCGTGTAAATTTTCAACCATCATTAATGTTCACTTGTGTATAAGATTTCATGTTCACTTGTGTATGATATTTCAGGGCACACCAAAAACAACTAAGGGCATACCGGATCAAAAACTTTGGGATGAGAATTTCCGACACCGCTACTCAAATGCAACACGAATATAAATGGGTTTTGAGTTTTCATATCTAACCCATTAAATAAACGGGTCATGTTCGGGTTGGCATGTTTAACCCGTTTAATTTACAAGTCGACATGCCAACCTATTTATGGCCCGTTTAACCCATCAATCCGATAAAACCATAACCCAACACCCAAATCAAAATCACATCCTAAATTCTTATTCGATTCCATGGGCTATTTAGATACTTTGATTTCCCGTGTACTAAGCTACTAGCGCAGTAATTCAAACCAATAATTATAAATTGTAAAAAAGTTGATAATGTATGCTTGCGCAGGTTTGGGGCGGTCCTTAACTAAGAATACACAATTGAACAACCGACCCGGATAACAAATTACAATAGAATGGAATAAAAACAACATAAACACATGCAGGGAAGTCATACAACCTGAAACTTCATTGAATAGTTTATGAAGGACGATGAATATAGTAACTTTATTTTTAAAATAATATATAGCTTTTTATTATTTTTTATTTAATATATATTTCAGTTAAATTCTAAGCAAACTCTGCAGGCAAATCTTCCCAATATAAACTCGGTTGCCAGTCAGCTTCTTTGAGGACTTTTAGTATCTCTTTCGCCACTATTTTGCTCCCAGTTGGTGTTAAGTGCACCCCATCTCTGTTATTGGGAACATGATTAGTCAACCGTCCACTCTTCATACTCGATTATTTAAGGGGCAGCAAAACGACGGATTGGTCAAGTTGGGTAACAGGTCAAGATGGTTAACTCTTTGGTACAGGTTGAAAAGGGTTGCGTGCCCGCAACACTATTTCTCCACGAAAAAAAAAAATAAACATTATACAAGCAACTAGTATTAGACAATTATAAACATAAGTTATGTAATATTATTATTATTATGTTTAGGTTCAATATGTAAAACATTATAGATGAACCGGTGTGTGACGGTGGTTGATAACGTTTCAAATTAGCGGTTATTCCCGCCAAATTTAACCGCCTTCACAACCGTTCGTCTTCATCAAGTATTAATATCAATTACCGGGAACAAATCTCGGTACCAAGACAATTTCAACTATCAAATTGTCCATTGTTAATTATCCACAATCACTATACAAATCCTAGATAAACATCATGAAATCAACAAGTGATAATGATGCTTCCGCTGGTTATGATTCAAACATCTATCAAAGTGGTATCAGAGCGCCAGTCTCTTCTGATCTTAGGGCCACATCTACAATGTTTCCGTGCCAACACTGTGCAGATGAAAGAAGGGAAAGAAAGTGGTTGATGAAACGGTGTTATTACTGTAATTCTCCAGGCCATCAAATATCAAACTGCAAGAACAAAGAAGACGATGAAGAATCTCAACTAGTTCGTCTCGCCATTAATACCGGAGTGCAACGACAGAATGAAGAAGATGGAGATCTCAGAAGCGATCAGAAATTAGAGTATCTAGTGGCAGGAACCGATGGAGGTCGTTGGTCGGAAATGTGGTATGTTAGCAAAACTTTAAAACACCATTTTTCTGGAAATTTAGAAATGTTCAAGCGCATTAAATGTATGACTGATGTTGAAACAAACACGGGTGAAAATCAATTCTATTTCATTAGAGGAATAGGTGTTGTTGATGTTATGTCTGGGACGGAGAAGATCCGTGTTCAAAGTGTGTTCTTTACACAAGACATAGACAGAAACATTCTAAGTTATGACCAATTAATAACACAAGGGTTTACAGTGAAGTTCATGGGAGATAAGTGTAAACTATATCCAACTTTTAGTATTCCTCTAAACAACGTCAGAAACATAAGATCGGGATTAACAAGAGAAGAAGAGATGTGTGTTATGGAAAAACAGAAGATGATGAATAAAGAATCGGAATTTATGTCGTTCAAAACGAATTACTTGAATAATTACTTCGAAAAACTTGAAATATCATCTAACGAACCAGACTGGAACGTTATGATACTTCAAACGATGAGATTCAAGGAATTCTTAGATTGTAAGGCGTTACTCAATATGATGGACGATGATGAATATGTTAGAAAATACAAGTTTATATTGCAAGCAAAGTTTGACGAAATGGTGGAATGGTTCATCACAAAGATGTTAGGAATAACATCAAGACCAATTCCAGCCTATGCCTTAAACAACCGAAGGATATGTTTGCTAGATATGTATCTGATAATAGATAGAACGAGAAGGAGGACACCGATACGTGACAGAGAATAATCTCTGGCCGATGATAGCAAAAGAGATGGGATTCGAGTATAATGATGGTGAATTAATGCGTCTGGTATACGCAATGTATTTAGATGTTCTAGTGTACTATTACAAGTTTAAAACCATTCAATTACAAGTGCAAGATAAGAATGTAACTGAAGAAGAAACAATGCTGGAAAGGAATGTAGATCCGAGATGCAGCCGAAGCGAGGGAGACGCTGCTGAACAAGATGCAGGTCAAGAGGTAAGGACTGAAATCACTCAGGGAGTTACAAGGGATCCATCGGAACACTATGTGTTGTTTACCAATAACGAATGGAATGAGAACAAGAGGAGTACAAGACGAAGATTCGATTTTAACAGGGCTAGAGCAGCAATGAACGAAGCAAATGAAAGTGTGCAGAAACACTCCCGTAAACGGAACTATGTTTAGGGGAGAGTATTAGACAATTATAAACATAAGTTATGTAATATTATTATTATTATGTTTAGGTTCAATATGTAAAACATTATAGATGAACCGGTGTGTGACGGTGGTTGATAACGTTTCAAATTAGCGGTTATTCCCGCCAAATTTAACCGCCTTCACAACCGTTCGTCTTCATCAAGTATTAATATCAATTACCGGGAACAAATCTCGGTACCAAGACAATTTCAACTATCAAATTGTCCATTGCTAATTATCCACAATCACTATACAAATCCTAGATAAACATCATGAAATCAACAAGTGATAATGATGCTTCCGCTGGTTATGATTCAAACATCTGTCAACTAGATGCTGCTGTGTCAAATACAAATTTGAAAAGTAGAAAATTTTTAATTATAGTCTAATTTATTGAATAAAATGATTTTTTTAGGTTTTACAGGTTGAAAATAAGCTTTGGCTGACTTTCAGCCCAATTTCCTCTAAGTTACTTTGTATCTTTACCCGTTAGATAAAAATATAACCCGTAAAGCAAGTATTTGAAAGCATATATACTCACGTAAAGCAGGTTGTCATCCAGTTATCATGCTGCTTAAACGCGTTACAAAGATTAATAGCTTTAATCCCCATTTCTTGGCATAATTCTACACAAGCATCTGCATATTTTTGGCACAGTTCGTTTTTGCGACCATCCGTACTGAAATATAAAAGTGTTTGTCAATTAATCACAAGGAAAATAAAAAAAAAATACCAAACTTAGGTCAGTATAATCATATCACCCCAAAACTTGAAGTAGTTGAGCCTCATTTACAGGAGGCGCAGTAAGAAATATTATGCGTGTCTTCTCTGAAAGGCTCTGGTAACAAGAATACACATATGGTTGTATTAAAATTACATTACTTGGATGTATAACATTTGTAGAGAAATTAGGTTACTATTGTAATAACCACCCGAACCTGTTTTTACCCGTTACCTGATGCCTATTTGCCACCTCTAACTGAAACAATATAAAAAAACCCTAAGAATGCCTATTAATTAGTGCTTATTGTATGATTAATTAGTGCAACAATAACGGTTAGAATATATAAACTAAACTATATATATTATGTTATTATTATTGTATTTTTAGTATTTAGGTTAGGATTAAGAATTAGATATTATTAAATGGTTGGCAAAGGGGTGCGTTGGTTGACAAACCGTCACCACTACCTTATAAATACAATGTATTCTCCAACATTTGTAATTACTAAGAATATTCAGTATAATATTCCTTCAAGAATTCGTTTTGTATACTTTCTATACTTTCTGTACAAACACGTACAGAATCATAAACACGGTTACGAAGATGATGATGATGACGGCTTCCGCTAACAATAACATTATCAAACTTTGTGGTAAACTTAACCTTGAGATGGATAGATATCTTCCTCATGTTTTCAACATACTCAGGAAGAGGTACATGAGGGCCATCTGGACGTGGACGCACTGAATCATTACCTCCGAAATAAACTATCACCAGAGATGGTTGTACCGCATCATCCTAAAAAAAAGGGTAATAAGGTATTAGAGGTGAAAAACGGGTCACGTTGCACGTTGGGTTGATCTAAACGAAACTTTTGTAAGTAACTAGTGTCATATATGATTACTAAAATTGTATCATCTATCTCAGTAATAATCTTAATTTTGAATAAAATCATACTGGAGGAGGTTTATGAATTTAAAAAATAAACTTTGTGTGATACTCAACCCGTTTCCTTTTAGTTTTAGGCTAGAGTTTCTTTTACGCGATATATCTAGGATTGACACATTTGCTATGAGAGGATACTCGCAAATAAAATGAAGAAATTACCTTGGGAAAGACTTCGTCTAGAACTTGTACCGCTTTCCTCGAGTTCCAACCACCATATCCTCGCACAAATATGTCTGCCTACACCATTTAAATTAAACAGAGAGAGAAAGATTTACATTTGAAATAATAAAACATAATCTAAGTAAGTACAGTATTGTGATGAACATGAGCTAGGCCTCCTTATCAAGATTCATTCTATTGTATTATATTATATTATATTATATTAATAGTTATGAGCAGTTTTACATTGGCACATACCAACAATTCTCATCGAATTTACATTAAGGTTGAAGATTTACAAGTGTAATGCTAGCAATCGTATGAAATAGAAAACAATCGAACCAAGAGACAAGTACGAACCTTACGAGCGTAGACGTCTGCAAGAGCGGCACCCCAGCCTTCCTGACCAAAGCTATATTCAACGATGGAGGAACCGAAGAGCACCAACTGCGGCCTTCTTGGACCAACCATTGTCGCTCTCCTCCACTCATCCCAAATGGTGCAAGATAAAAAGATCACTCACCAGTCAACTCAACTGGGTGGGGTAGGTCAACTCTATCAAAAATTAGTTGGACATTTTGTTTTCAACACATTAAAAAAAAAAAATATTATTGGAGCATGACCCGTACTATTTGGAGCATGCCCTTCCAAGGATAGAAGCAATGAAATGGGTGATGGTCATACCCCAACTAGTTAATTTATTTATTTTTTTAATTTTTTAAATTTTTGACAAACCGACTTCACTTATTAATTCAATTTTCATTCAACCCACCTTCAATTTCCCCATCAAATCATTCCCCCAATTCAATTTTCCCCAACAATCACAAACCCAACCCTGTGTCGGTCACAACACCACCCCATCTGCCCCACCAGAGCCCCACCCACAACCCTGTGTCACTTTCTCCGGCAACGGTGACGGTGAAGGGAAGATTCCGCCGTCACATATCCCAGAAGATGATGAAGTTGAACAACAACAAACGATTTAAAGCAAAATCAACATAGTTTGAAAGATTACCGGTGAAGAGTTAGATCTGAGAAGATGAACAAAGTTGAAGATGATTCAAACGGCTTGAATTTTTGTCTTGTAGTGCCCGTCTTCAATGTTTGGGAGGCGACGATTAGAAGGACGACGTCCAGAACGGTACGGTGTTGAGGCCCGGCGACGGGCCAGGATGGGCCAAGCCGAGCCCCACACCGAGTGGCCTAACACAAAGGAATAGAATGGGAGGTAGATGGAAATTATTATTTTTATTATTTCTTTTTTATAAAGGGGGAAGGGCCACTTGCTCTTTCTACCCTAACATTATCCAATCATGTCACACCACATCACTTAAACCATCCACTACTCTAAACTACCATTTTTGGTAGCGTGTAATTTAGGTTTGGCTGAAGAAGAAAGCATTTCTGTCGGGATGCGGTGTGTGATTTAGGTTTAGTTGGAGAAGAAAGTGATGTTGCGTAGAAAGGGGGTAGAGAGAGGGTGTAGAAATTGAGTGAGATTTTTTTGGGTTTTCTTTTATTTTATAAGACAATTTTAAGGAAATGAGTAAAATGATAAAGTTATTCTTAAATATAATTGAACTTAACCCTAGAATCTAACACTCGTTAGGGTAAAGGATAAGACATTTACATCATATTAAGATAAAAGTTGACTGTAAGTTTTGAAGTTTTAGGACGATTTATGCGACTATATATAGATCTAAAGGGATTGTTAATTTGAACTTAGCGTTAACATCAAATTGAGTGTCGATATGAGTTCTTTGATTTCTCATAAGAATTTGAGTTCTCGTTTTATCTCTCCGCTTATATGAAACATTTTTACTGAGCTCCTAACTTTTATCAGAACTTAAAGAACTCATCTCAATCATATATATTTTATCAATGGTTCAAATTCAAAATAACATCATCTTTGTAATAGTTTAGAAATATGAGAGTAAGTTGTTACATGAAAAGGGTAGTTGCGAAATCAAAATAGATTTTTTCTTCCTTAACCTCAACATTTACTCCTTACTTAACATGAAAAGGGTAGTTGCGAAATCAAAATAGATTTTTTCTTCCTTAACCTCAACATTTACTCCTTACTTAAATTGTGGTATTCTATCAGTCAAATAAGATGGGCTTCTTAAGGAGACAGGAAAATCAAACACTTAGATTCATTTTTCTATTTATGTTATTCATTGATTTCATTGTTGCCATTATGATTATAGATGAAGCCGGTCCAAAAAGACTAATTGATTACTCCATTAACGTCGCATTCAAAAAGAGGATATTTTGGTTTCTCCATTTATGTTTATCAAATTCATTGTCGCCATCTTGGATGAAACTAGTCGTCCTACTCATCTAAGATGACTAATCGTTTTCTCAATCAAGTTCTTTCTTATGAATTTTATTTTTAAAGATAACTAACTATATGTCTATAATTTTTGTGTTTTTTTTTCCATTATGATCTTGTAATTATATTGAAAGCTTCGATGAAGATGACCTCACGTAAATACGATTTGTAACATGTTATTATGGAATAGCCAAAATGAAATGAAACTTACATATGAAGTTTTATGATACAAACCTGATTCCTATATGGGTGGGTATTAGGGTCAAGATTAACGGGTAGAAACAGTTATTGAAAAGGGAAACTGATGGGTAAGACTATAGGGTATGGGGCGGGGGTTGGGGCGTGGCCCCTTGGGCGGGAGTTTAAGGCCGGGCGTGGGGCGGGGCTACCACATGACATGGCGGAACCTCATTGGCCAAGAGCACTAGCTCTTTGAAATTGACTTTTTTTCCACGCCACCCAACCCACGCCCCACCATACCCCTTTGAAATTGGCTTTTGGTCTTGGGTGTCCCATAATCCACGTGTCGCACCATGCCCCCAACCCACGCCCCACCATACCCCACGGTCTAAATGGGAGCTGAAGTTTAGGGCCAATTTTTATTACTATTATTGCTTATTTATATCTTTATTCTAGTTTTTGGGATTATGTCGATGATTATTATCTAATTTGGGCATCTCTACCTTTGTTTTTGGAGATTAACCCATCTCAAACCAGCTCTTTAGTCTTGTAGTATTTCAGTTTACAACAATAAAATCTATTAGTTAGTTTTGTTTGATTTTGGATTCTATCATTTGGTTCCATTGCCTGGAACTCGAAGATGGAGCAGACCCGGAATAATTAGAAGGAAGGCAGTGTTCATCCAGACTCAATCGCTGACCAGTTGGCAGCCATTATTGCTAAGCTTGATTCTTTAATAGCCTTGAAGAAAGATATAGCTACAATCAAGGAAGCTTGGCTAGAAAAACAAACATATGAATTATGAAATAAAGGAAGTTGAGGAAAAAAACCAGGACCTAGTGACAGATCTGGGAATGGAGGAAATTCCTAGCGACATTCCCATACCTGGAGCAACACCTATCACTACCGCACAAACCAAAAGTCAGTCCCCTCGAATTTCAGATTTGGAGAAAAAAATGCTAGAAGCTGCAGATAAAACAGATGATCAAACCAGTCCAAAAGAGGAGGAACACGAGAATCATGGAGAGACGAAGAATGCAAGATTAGAGCAAAAATTATTCAGCAGGGATGTCGTCCTGAAGTCACTCTGTGGTTACTCACACAATGATCAGGATCAGATGAAAGCTCTTGACTGGTCGTTTCAAAAGGCAATAAAGGCTTGGATGGATGACAAAGTAGATTGGCCAACAAAGCTAACATATATCGATACCAACTTTCGAATTCCAAAGTCTAATGCACAGTAAATTGGAGCAACACCTATAACTACCACACAAACCAAAAGTCAGTCCCCTCGAATTTCAGATTTGAAGAAAAAAATGCTAGAAGCTGTTGATGAAACAGATGATCAAACCAGTCCAGGGAGGAACACGAGAATCATGGAGAGACGAAGAATGCAGAATTCGAGCAAAAATTATTCAGCAAGAATGCCGTCCTGAGGTTACTCTCTGGTTACTCACACAATGATCAAGATAAGATGAAGGCTCTTGACTAGTCGTTTTAAAAGGTAATCAAGGCTTGGATGGATGACAAAGTAGATTGGTCAGCAAAGCTAGATATCGATACCGACTTTCGAATTCTAAATTCTAATGCACATGATTCTTTCTGGGCTGCAACTTAATTTGGGCTCGAGAAAACACATGCTTTAGCTGATAGATGGGTCCATGAAGGTGGTCAGCCTACAACTGAATGGCTTATTACTTGGGGCACCATCTCCTTTCTTTCCGACTTAAGTACAAGTCAATTATCGGGGCAGGATGTATTGATACAAACCCGATTCCTATACGGGTGGGTATTAGGGTCAGAATTATTAATGGGTCAAAGCAGTTATTGAAAAGGGAAACTAATAGGTAAATGGGAGTTGAAGTTTAGGGCCAGTTATTATTGCTTATTTATATCTTTATTCTAGTTTTTGGGGATTATGTCAATAATTATTATCTAATTTGGGTATCTATACCTTTGTTATTGGAGATTAACCCATCTCGAATCGGGTCTTCTATCTTGTAGTATTTCAGTTTCCAATAATAAAATCTATCAATTAGTTTTGTTTGATTTTGGATTCTATCATTTTATCAATGGTTTGTGATGTTTTGATGAACTTCAAACCTACACATATGTAGGTTTACAGTTTAATAGCATGTCTTGGGTTTTTGTAAGTGCTCATTCATACATATGTATTGTATTTAATTGTTTTTTAGATATTTGCACCCTTGCAATGTGTAGATATCACCATATTAGATCATGATACATCGTTTTATTTACTTATGCACCTAAGGTTTTGATTTATATATCTCGGGTTAGGATATAATAGGAAGTTTTTTTTGCTAGAAAGGCTAGGAAGTAATCTTGACCATCAATTGATTTAATCAAGGGCTAAGATTAAATGAGTGAAATTGAAAAGAAGAAAATAGGCGTGTAGGTTTGTGTAAGGGCATTCTAGTTAATCCAGGACAATACTTTCTCTCTCCTCCAATTCTCCCCTATTTTTTAAACGGTAATAACTTTTTCATACGACATTTTTATAAAAATTGCACCAAAAAACGAGCGTTTTTTATCTTTAAAACGAGTATACTATTGTTATATTTTCGAAAACCCATTTGCGTAAAACGCAATGGAAAAAAACCCAGTTCCGTAAAACGCAATGGAAAAAAAACATAAAAAATAACTTTTTTCTAAAACGCAATGCACAAAAAACACAAAGAAATGTCTTATTTGTAAAACGCAATGGCCAGAAAACACAAAGAAATGTCTTATTTCTAAAACGCAATAGCCTAAAAACACAAAAGAAAGTGTACTTTCTAAAACGCAATGGACTAAAAACACTTCAAAAATGTGTTTTCCCTAAAACGCAATGCACAAAAAAACACATAAATTGTCTTATTTCTAAAATGCAATGGCCTAAAAACACAAAAGAAAGTGTTGTCACACCCCTAAAATACCACATGCAAAAACCCCCGCGAGGCGTGTGACGTACAAGGATCCAAGCCACCAATCACATTGAACTCATATATATGTTTAAATAAAACTTTCATTCATTAACTTAAAGTGTTATAAACGTTACATATCATGCATCGTATACAGCGGAAGCATAACTCATTTGTTAAGTATTTTGTAAACCATGTGTACATAAACCATTAAGCTGTATGGAGATTCTATGTATCTGAACCCATGACCACTCCAGCCTTCCAGACAGCAAGTTCCACAAGATATAACACTATAGACCTGCAAGCATGCAGACAAGTGTGTCAGACGACGCTGGTGAGTTCAAAGTTTTGTTATCGTGTTTAGATACCAGTTACCATTTTAAAGCGTTTCATAGTTTCGATGATTTGATTTGATGTTGTTATTAACTCGATTACCGTATGTGGCTACTAGATGTGAATGCCCAACCCCAATGCCTCTATCTAGGCATTGGTCAAGTGGTCAAGGTAATTAGTTCAACTAACAACCTCGAGTAGATGTAAGGGGTCTTATATATATACGATGTGAATGCCCAACCCCAATGCCTCTATCTAGGCATTGGTCAAGTGGTCAAGGTAATTAGTTCACGCCCGTCCTTTCGGCACGGTGTGAGGGTGCCAATCCTAATAGCGCTATCAACTAAATACCTCGTTGCCTTACCGGCAACAATTGGTAGATGTAGGGGGTCTTACATAATAGAAACTAAGTAATAAAAAACATCCCATTAACCTGCATTCCTCCCTGGAACGTTACCCGATATCCCTTCCCGGGATGCATGCTTGGAAAAGAGCAGTGAACTCACCTTAGATTTGCTCGGTATTTAACAAGTTACCCGTTCCAGTTATCAACCAACCCTACCGTGGTTACCAATCAAGATCAGTTTCGTAATAAATTACTCCAAGTAGTTACACGGTTTGCATTCAACACAGCAATCCACATCACATGTGCATATCACGCAATATCATTCACAGTTCGCATACATCGCAAGAAAACTGTCACACCCCGAAATTATCAGAGCTGGCGTGACTGGACTGGTATCTTCATTGCACAGCGGAAGCAAAAAGCCAAGACTTTCTAGAAATTGAACGCCTGCTAAGTACTCGAATTCTCGATGGTCCTCCTATTCCAACCGTGCCTTGTCTTAGAAATGCAACCTGAGAAAGAACATGCGAGAAAAATCAACATAAAGTTGAGCGAGTTCATAGTTTGTTTGTAAAAGATTTGAAATAAATCTTTTGAGTTGTGAAAGGTCTGAGATAAATCCTTTGAGTTGTGAAAGATTTGAAATAAATCTTTGGAATAACCGGTTTTTGAAGTAGTATTGAGAAAATGAATTTAAAAACCATTTTCTTGCAAAGTTATATGGAAACGTTGTGTTTGTAACACGTTATGTTCATAAAACCATGTTTTTGTAATGTTCGTATAATCATCAATGCCCGCCCTGACTTTGACCCGCATAATCCTATGCCTTAAATTTTGTATAAAACATGGTATTTAATTTGTATGAACAAGTATGTTTCGTAAGTATAAAGTTCCTGGTATGTAGCAGTGTAAGAGGACTTGTGATCACCAATGGTTTGCAAGGCCATTAGCATGTTGTGAAATGCAAGTAGGAAGACTACACCCTAGCCGATTTATGCGTTGGGTACTAAGTCACTCCAGGTCCGTTCTGTTGGTCCTCCGAGAGGTCCGTTCTGTTGGGCCTAGAGCTGGGCTCGCTACACCCAGATAGATCTACCGCTCGAGTCCCTTGGTGTTCTAACTACCCATTCACATGATCTAAACCTCCTTACGTTAACCATACCGTGTATAAAAATGTCTGTAATCATTGTACATGTACTTTACCCCAGTCTCTATGACTGATCCTCCCCAGCCACTAAGGCTGATCCTCCTCAGCCACAAAGGCTGGCTCCTCATTCTATATTTATTATCACCAATTGATCCGTCCTTAGTCATGAAAATCATTCACATTTTGATAATACTCATTTGTTTTGTAAAAACCGGTATATTTAGTATAAACCTTTCGTAATTCATTTGTGTTCCCCGAAATCCCTTCGTAATATGATTTAGAAATAAGAGTTTTGCGTTAGTTCAAAACTTTGTATGTTTTTGCAAAATGTGCATGTCTTTCCACCCCGAAAACATTTATAAAAATGTAAAATCGTAAAAAGTGGGGGTTATGAACTCACCTGAATTTCCATGTGCAAAGCTAGCTAATTACGACTCCGTGATGTCGTTTCCAAGATGAGACTCGCTAGCGTGCATTCTACAATATTCCTAACACGGAATATCTAATAAGTTTCTAAATAAAAGCGGTAACTAGTCTACATGTCACCGAGCTCTACCGAATCGTTAATCGAACGATTCAGTGGTAAGTTGCTAACTTAATGGAAAAGATTAAGTTATACGTGTTAAGTCTCGTTTAAAGTCAGTAGTAGTTTAATAAGTCTTTGAAAAAGACTTAGTTTCCGAGAGACTTAAAATGAATAAATATTTATATAAAAATATATAAATATATCGTTGTAAGTGGGTTAGCCGTCTCGAGTAGCCATACGTTTATAAAAGAATATTTCTATGAAAATATCATACAACCAGCTCGTATCATATATCGCGTTTCGTATGAAAATAATATATAATAACTTGTATTATATATATCATGTCTTGTGTATATTTGCCAAAAATATACGTATAGGCCGTTTAGGCGTATAAAATAAATATGAAGAGTTATATTTATTTTATAGAGGAATCGTCGAGTTGTTATGTTTGGAAATAAATATATAAACCATATTTATTTTTGTAAAAGATTTCGCGTGTTTGAAATAAATATACAACTATATTTATTTTATACAACAAAGTCGTGTTGTTTGATATACGAAATAAATATATGAGCTATATTTATTTTGTAAAAGTATACGAGTTGACGACGTTCGAAATAAATATAACACTATATTTATTTGTAAAAGCGTTTGGAATTATCAAGGTTTGAAGTATTATAAACTCGAATTCCGTTAAGCGTCGTTTTTGAAATATAATACGTGTCGTGTTTAAGGGTTTCTCTCTCGAAAAACGGGCAGAGTTTCCTCTATTTTTGGACGGCCCCGACAACTAAAGTGTCGTAATTTTTAACAAAATTCAACCAAATTCAAACAATATATATGTAGTTCTCGTCAAGTATTTCAAAATATAAACTGAATTATAAACGTAATGGTTCGAGCTCGTTATCACGTAATACGTTAAAACTATAATAAATAAATCGAGTCACTAATCTTTACCAAATCCTCGTGTCGACTTGCAGAAATGTTTGACTGAGTTGACCAGGTCAACTGTGTTGACCGGCTGAGTTGACTGAGTCAGCTTGCTGAGTTGACTTGAACCGACTATGCCGCGAAACTCGAGCCGCCCGGACTGAACCAAGACTCGTGTTGACCCGAGACCGAGCCACTCCAAAACAACTCGAACCAAACTGTTGACGGTTTGACCTGGACCCGAACCGAGGCTAACCCGAACCATTGTTGACCAGTTGACTGTTGTTGACTGTTTGACCGTTGTTGACTCGGTCTGACCGAGTCAACTGAACCGAACCGAGCTATCACCCAAACTTGAACCGAATCATCATCATAAACAACAACAGCAACATCATCATCATCATCATCATCATTATCGATCTTCACAGAAAAGAAAATGGGGAGAAGTTTACCGGAAATTTCGTCGGATCGAGACACAATCACCGCCACTGCCGCTGCTACCGCTGCCGCCTGCGGCGGAGCCGCTCCTCTCTGCCTCTCTCTCTCTCTCCTCAGCTCCTCTCTCTCTGGCTCGTCTTTCTCTCTCTCCCTGATTATAGCCACCGCACCACCACCTGACAGTGGTGGTGGTGCTCCGATCGTGAAACGAAGAAGAAAGGGAGCAGAGGGGGGGGCGTCTTCGCCTGAAGGTCCATCGGCAGTCGCCGGTTCTCGGTGGTTGCTCGCCGGACAGAAGATCAGAGGGAGGGAGGTGGAGGGTTGTCGGCTGGGTTGGGTTGTTGTTGTCTGATGTATGGAACCGAGATAGAGAGATAACATTTGTGTTGTGTGTGGATAAACAAAATGCAGACAAGGAAAGGTGATTTTATAGAGTTTATCTTGTTCAAAAATTTAGACAAAATATTTTGGATAGATTGTGAAGGGATTTTGTTTAGATTTAGGATTTTGGCAGATTTACAAGCAAAAAAATCTAGTAATAAAGGTTAATGTATTATGTGTAGGTTTACGCTTGTGCCCAGGGCCCACAAGCCCATCTTGTGCGTAAGCGGTCCGTAATTCCTACGAGACCCGATGTCAAAATCCTGAACTCTGTTTAACGTCAAAAATTTAAATACACAAAAACACGGTCAGTAGTCGTTGTTTGCATGCCCGTTCGCTGATCACGTTAATAATCGCGAAGAATTGTATCGTTGCCGTCTTTAATCCGTTTTTCAATCCGGTTTCGACTGTAGTCACAAAAATTTAATTACGAAGCTAAAATATACCGTAAAAATTTAATATCAGTCGGCGTTGTCAGTATCTTGTTCGGTTTCAATCTGTTGCCGTTTAACGTTTCACCGGTTTCTCTATAAACCACCATTCGCGCACTGTAAAGACGGATAGGCGTTCCCAGGCACTCCAAAGGCCTAATTAAGTTAATTTGCGTTGTAAACACTATTTATTATCGCGTTAATCACTTGTTAATCACGTAATTAAGAGCCGTAAATTACGGGTTGTCACATTCTCCCCCTGTTACAGAAATTTCGTCCTCGAAATTTAGTCTATGTTATCCCCTCAGAATTGTGTTATTCGCAGGTAAGTCCGAATAATAACCAAGTGAATGACCGCGTAATCGAAAAAGACTTATTCGAATCATGTGAATTCAAGGACATTCCTTCACAATAGGAATCCCAATGGTTTAAAAGGAATGTGTCTCAGTAATCGATGTCAAAGGAAACGAGACGTATAGGTACAGTCACTAATGTGACTAAGTTAACAGGGATCCAACAGGAACTTCGACCAATCGAATTCCATAAGAACGTTCACAATAAGTAACTGAGTTCTAGAAGCAATAACATCCACTGGATGAACTTAGAATCAACAATCTCAAATGTAATAGTTTGCATGAAACGTTCGATCGCAAGCTGCAAGTCATACCGACGCCACAAGGTGTCGCAATGAATGAAACAATTCAATAATAGGGGTGATCGAACAAGTATCACCTGTGTTTTGCATGAAACGCTCAATCATAATTAGCCCAAGCTACAAGTTTGTACTGACACCACAAAGTGTCGTAGTGATTGAAATAATTCAATAATACCGGTGACCAAACAAATTCACCGTGTTTGAAGTCAATGAATGCGTAGTAAAGGGAATCTGAAAGTTTGTTTCAAATGACATCATAGAATTTTCAATTGAAAATGAAACATCACGGAAACAATGTTTTCGATCGAAGGTGAAGAAGTAATGAATGTTGCAAAGCATTCGATCGATGTTGAAAGAATCGTTATGAGGTACACCGGAATATGAAATGAATTTGTGTACCATTGTCTTAACACACAATTGTGTTAAGACTGTTGTAATGTGTTAAATCAAAGCGGATTTAGTCTGAATCAATAAATAAATAATTAAATCCGTGCATAAGGTACGTAAACGAGTTTAGCGCAAGGTTCAAATAAGTGAAAACACCACCACAAGGTGTCGAAATCAACAATTTAATGGAGTCGAATACCAAACAAGTTTACCACGACTCGGAACAAATGAAGTGTTCGTTAAAAATTGATTTGAATATGATGCTCCCAATACATCATATGGTGTCTTGAATCGAATAAGTGTAATGAGCAAGTTCAAACAATTGAACTGGGTTTTAGCGTAATCCGACAATAAGTATAAGTATCGACAAGAAAACTTTCGGCATGGTTATAACGAAAAACCATGTATGTAACTTGTAAAGAAATGATCGTAATACAATGACCGTTAAGAGGAGTAGAGATACGAAAATCTACTCAGTAAGTGTGAAATTCGAAATTTCAATAAAAGAAATTTGAGGACTTTACCTGGGGTTTCGTGTGACGACCAATTGTTAGGTGACATTACCATGGAATGTCGAACATAGCGTGTTCGTCGTTAGTTAGGTAGGGGGGGAAATGCGGAGACAATCGTCTTCTCCCTGGCGTGATTCGTGTCGTTGCAGGATCGCGTGTCAAGTTGTCGTTTCCTGATCGTTAGTTCTCCTGCTGACAGGAATCTAGCGTCGTCGTTAGATTGCGTCATCGTTCCTTTTCAAAGGCCTCGCCTCAATAAGCGTGCGTGTCGTACTTCAACCTCCGTTAACGTATAGCTTAAGTTTCACGTATACCTGTGCACTAGCGTTGTGTGCCGCGTAGAAGGTGATGTACTTCGACATCTGTTGACGTAAAGTTTGAGTGCCATGTATTCTCATGCGCTGGCGTTTTGTTATGCGTAGGCTGCTTGCTCGGGAAGTTAAATATCATAGACAATATGGATAATAGCGTGTGCCCGAGTTAATATTCGCGGTTCCTACGTGATGACCGTTAATAAACACATGCACAAATAATCAATCATATAACCGAATGCGCATGTTAGTCACCAATAAGCAATCAAGTAATTCTCCTAGTTTCACTAGCCAATTTCTCCCAGTCTTTAAGACTGCTCTATCCTCCACCTCGACCACTTAGATCGAGCCTCGGTCCCCTTGACCGAGCCTCAGCCTTCATGACTGAGCCTACTCTTCCTAGCCTTGCTAGTACACTACCTTGGTCACCTAGACCAAGCCTCGATCCTCCAGACCAAGCCTCAACCCTCCAGGCTGAGCCTATAATAAATCAACGTGCCCAACTACCTCGGTCACCTAGACCGAGCCTCGATCCTCCAGACCGAGCCTCAACCCTCCAGGCTGAGCCTAAAATAAATCAACGTGCTCAACTACCTCGGTCACCTAGACCGAGCCTCGATCCTCCAGACCGAGCCTCAACCCTCCAGGTTGAGCCTATAAATAATAAAATGTGCTCAACATTTATTTGGAAACAAAATTTTGACTGTTTGCTTGTCGGCAACGGTTGGAGACCATATTTGAGTACTGGGCGTTCTGTATGTATTCAACGTCTTAATAGTCTAAGTTCCCAGAGGAAAGTGAGGTTAGAGCCTAGGTATCACAACAGGAACCTAATTCGCTGTAACCTATAGCTCTGATACCAATCTGTCACACCCCGAAATTATCAGAGCTGGCGTGACTGGACTGGTATCTTCATTGCACAGCGGAAGCAAAAAGCCAAGACTTTCTAGAAATTGAACGCCTGCTAAGTACTCGAATTCTCGATGGTCCTCCTATTCCAACCGTGCCTTGTCTTAGAAATGCAACCTGAGAAAGAACATGCGAGAAAAATCAACATAAAGTTGAGCGAGTTCATAGTTTGTTTGTAAAAGATTTGAAATAAATCTTTTGAGTTGTGAAAGGTCTGAGATAAATCCTTTGAGTTGTGAAAGATTTGAAATAAATCTTTGGAATAACCGGTTTTTGAAGTAGTATTGAGAAAATGAATTTAAAAACCATTTTCTTGCAAAGTTATATGGAAACGTTGTGTTTGTAACACGTTATGTTCATAAAACCATGTTTTTGTAATGTTCGTATAATCATCAATGCCCGCCCTGACTTTGACCCGCATAATCCTATGCCTTAAATTTTGTATAAAACATGGTATTTAATTTGTATGAACAAGTATGTTTCGTAAGTATAAAGTTCCTGGTATGTAGCAGTGTAAGAGGACTTGTGATCACCAATGGTTTGCAAGGCCATTAGCATGTTGTGAAATGCAAGTAGGAAGACTACACCCTAGCCGATTTATGCGTTGGGTACCAAGTCACTCCAGGTCCGTTCTGTTGGTCCTCCGAGAGGTCCGTTCTGTTGGGCCTAGAGCTGGGCTCGCTACACCCAGATAGATCTACCGCTCGAGTCCCTCGGTGTTCTAACTACCCATTCACATGATCTAAACCTCCTTACGTTAACCATACCGTGTATAAAAATGTCTGTAATCATTGTACATGTACTTTACCCCAGTCTCTATGACTGATCCTCCCCAGCCACTAAGGCTGATCCTCCTCAGCCACAAAGGCTGGCTCCTCATTCTATATTTATTATCACCAATTGATCCGTCCTTAGTCATGAAAATCATTCACATTTTGATAATACTCATTTGTTTTGTAAAAACCGGTATATTTAGTATAAACCTTTCGTAATTCATTTGTGTTCCCCGAAATCCCTTCGTAATATGATTTAGAAATAAGAGTTTTGCGTTAGTTCAAAACTTTGTATGTTTTTGCAAAATGTGCATGTCTTTCCACCCCGAAAACATTTATAAAAATGTAAAATCGTAAAAAGTGGGGGTTATGAACTCACCTGAATTTCCATGTGCAAAGCTAGCTAATTACGACTCCGTGATGTCGTTTCCAAGATGAGACTCGCTAGCGTGCATTCTACAATATTCCTAACACGGAATATCTAATAAGTTTCTAAATAAAAGCGGTAACTAGTCTACATGTCACCGAGCTCTACCGAATCGTTAATCGAACGATTCAGTGGTAAGTTGCTAACTTAATGGAAAAGATTAAGTTATACGTGTTAAGTCTCGTTTAAAGTCAGTAGTAGTTTAATAAGTCTTTGAAAAAGACTTAGTTTCCGAGAGACTTAAAATGAATAAATATTTATATAAAAATATATAAATATATCGTTGTAAGTGGGTTAGCCGTCTCGAGTAGCCATACGTTTATAAAAGAATATTTCTATGAAAATATCATACAACCAGCTCGTATCATATATCGCGTTTCGTATGAAAATAATATATAATAACTTGTATTATATATATCATGTCTTGTGTATATTTGCCAAAAATATACGTATAGGCCGTTTAGGCGTATAAAATAAATATGAAGAGTTATATTTATTTTATAGAGGAATCGTCGAGTTGTTATGTTTGGAAATAAATATATAAACCATATTTATTTTTGTAAAAGATTTCGCGTGTTTGAAATAAATATACAACTATATTTATTTTATACAACAAAGTCGTGTTGTTTGATATACGAAATAAATATATGAGCTATATTTATTTTGTAAAAGTATACGAGTTGACGACGTTCGAAATAAATATAACACTATATTTATTTGTAAAAGCGTTTGGAATTATCAAGGTTTGAAGTATTATAAACTCGAATTCCGTTAAGCGTCGTTTTTGAAATATAATACGTGTCGTGTTTAAGGGTTTCTCTCTCGAAAAACGGGCAGAGTTTCCTCTATTTTTTGACGGCCCCGACAACTAAAGTGTCGTAATTTTTAACAAAATTCAACCAAATTCAAACAATATATATGTAGTTCTCGTCAAGTATTTCAAAATATAAACTGAATTATAAACGTAATGGTTCGAGCTCGTTATCACGTAATACGTTAAAACTATAATAAATAAATCGAGTCACTAATCTTTACCAAATCCTCGTGTCGACTTGCAGAAATGTTTGACTGAGTTGACCAGGTCAACTGTGTTGACCGGCTGAGTTGACTGAGTCAGCTTGCTGAGTTGACTTGAACCGACTATGCCGCGAAACTCGAGCCGCCCGGACTGAACCAAGACTCGTGTTGACCCGAGACCGAGCCACTCCAAAACAACTCGAACCAAACTGTTGACGGTTTGACCTGGACCCGAACCGAGGCTAACCCGAACCATTGTTGACCAGTTGACTGTTGTTGACTGTTTGACCGTTGTTGACTCGGTCTGACCGAGTCAACCGAACCGAACCGAGCTATCACCCAAACTTGAACCGAATCATCATCATAAACAACAACAGCAACATCATCATCATCATCATCATCATCATCATCATTATCGATCTTCACAGAAAAGAAAATGGGGAGAAGTTTACCGGAAATTTCGTCGGATCGAGACACAATCACCGCCACTGCCGCTGCTACCGCTGCCGCCTGCGGCGGAGCCGCTCCTCTCTGCCTCTCTCTCTCTCTCCTCAGCTCCTCTCTCTCTGGCTCGTCTTTCTCTCTCTCCCTGATTATAGCCACCGCACCACCACCTGACAGTGGTGGTGGTGCTCCGATCGTGAAACGAAGAAGAAAGGGAGCAGGGGGGGGGGGCGTCTTCGCCTGAAGGTCCATCGGCAGTCGCCGGTTCTCGGTGGTTGCTCGCCGGACAGAAGATCAGAGGGAGGGAGGTGGAGGGTTGTCGGCTGGGTTGGGTTGTTGTTGTCTGATGTATGGAACCGAGATAGAGAGATAACATTTGTGTTGTGTGTGGATAAACAAAATGCAGACAAGGAAAGGTGATTTTATAGAGTTTATCTTGTTCAAAAATTTAGACAAAATATTTTGGATAGATTGTGAAGGGATTTTGTTTAGATTTAGGATTTTGGCAGATTTACAAGCAAAAAAATCTAGTAATAAAGGTTAATGTATTATGTCTAGGTTTACGCTTGTGCCCAAGGCCCACAAGCCCATCTTGTGCGTAAGCGGTCCGTAATTCCTACGAGACCCGATGTCAAAATCCTGAACTCTGTTTAACGTCAAAAATTTAAATACACAAAAACACGGTCAGTAGTCGTTGTTTGCATGCCCGTTCGCTGATCACGTTAATAATCGCGAAGAATTGTATCGTTGCCGTCTTTAATCCGTTTTTCAATCCGGTTTCGACTGTAGTCACAAAAATTTAATTACGAAGCTAAAATATACCGTAAAAATTTAATATCAGTCGGCGTTGTCAGTATCTTGTTCGGTTTCAATCTGTTGCCGTTTAACGTTTCACCGGTTTCTCTATAAACCACCATTCGCGCACTGTAAAGACGGATAGGCGTTCCCAGGCACTCCAAAGGCCTAATTAAGTTAATTTGCGTTGTAAACACTATTTATTATCGCGTTAATCACTTGTTAATCACGTAATTAAGAGCCGTAAATTACGGGTTGTCACAAAAACACCGTATGATATGTAATAGCAACTCAGTTTTCATGTTAGTCTACATCTCAGGTACCCATCATGCTATAATATTCAACAGTTGAACTAATTATACACCTACATACAAGTTTCTCATTTCCAACTAGTGTTATCATCAAGCACAAATGAAATCATGTAACCATCAAACACCATACATACTTTATCAGTTGTTCTGTGATTGTTCTCATAAGGCATCTCGACGAAATCCATGTTTCGTCGTTCAGCTAACATGGCGAAAGATCATCTTTCGTTGTCACTTAATCATGGTGAAAGACCCTCATACGTCGTCGTCCACCCAAACAGTTATTATCCATGTACAGCCCTCCCCCATGTGCATGTCATATAGTACCTCATGTTGTTAGATGTTATTTTAATCCAAAATATGTGTCATGCGTTTTAGTGAAATAAAGCCTGACCATAAGTATTGATGGTGAAACTTCCAACATATTCTGACTATTTAACATGTACATCACTTTACAAGTTCAATCCAATTAATTATCCCATGTGCAGACCTACTGCCGCCATCTACCAATTCTAATATATAACTTAATTAAATTCAATCTTTATAAACATGCACATGGTGGGGCATATAGATGGCAGTAAGTGCGGGCCATTTGCTTCATTCGTGCACTATCTGGTTTATTCATACATTATCATAAACAATTTTTACTACTCTAACAACTACCCAATTCTATCCTGTGAACATCAAAATGTTCTTATCATGCAACCCCAAGTAATCACGCACGCATTCATGTTCCATACCATACAATCCGATAGCTTTGCATGCTTACTTTAAACATTCTATGTTATATTGTTATATCAAAATCCTGGATCATGATTTAATGTTATTCATAGTGGTAAAGTCAATCAAAGATGTATAATTAAGAATCACAAAGGACATAATCAAACCAGGATAGGATCACTAACCTCAAGGGTTATATATATACGAAAACACTAGTGCGATCCGAAGAAGGCTTCGGGCGAAGAGGAGCTGGTTGCCGTCGGGTTGTGGGAAGGAGGTAGAGAATTAGGGTTTGGTATAATCTTTTCTGTTTTGCCAAACTAATGAAACCGTGTACATGGTGTATACGTACAAGTCCCCAATTAAAAGGATTGGGCTTAGTTGGGCCTAGGGGAGCTGAGCCGAGAATGATTCAGCCTACAAGGAAGGAGTGTTCGGCCCATGCTAGAGGGGTGCGACTTGGATCGGATTGCATGACCAGGTTTCATATGATTAGTTCACATAACACCCGAATAGCTCACATGCATTTATAGAGTGAGTATGACTAAATAAGTTTACTAAAGTATGCACATAGTTACAGCGTATGATGACAGATAAAACGCGACAATACAAGTTAGTGATCGGGAAATCAGGTAACGATAACCTTTAGAGTTCGGGTTGTCACATCATCCCCAACTTAAAAGAAATTTCGTCCCGAAATTTAACAAGCAATCCGAAGCAGTGAGGCGTTAACTCAGGATGACTGTGGATTTTTGTTAACTCAGGATGACTGTGGATTTTTCGCGTGTACCACATCATCCCCAACTTGAAAGGGAATTTCGTCCCGAAATTCGCCAATGACAACAAAAGTTGGTTCAACCACCTGAACCATTGGGGATATTAGAGCTTTATCCGATCTTACGTTCCCACGTGAACTCTGGTTCACATCTTGAGTTCCAACGAACTCTCACGATTGTCATACGACCATGCTAACAAACCTTGACTTCCTAGTCCCTGCTTTCGATAGATCCCCTGATTCCGTAACTATTCATTAACCTTAGGCTCAATGGTATCACAAGCGTTTCATCGGACAAACGCTTCCTTATATTCAAGGCATAAATGCCATCGCGAACGTTATCCAATTCGTTAGTTAACCTAAGTGAGACTTTCGATTATGACACGTTTACCTACAACGAACTCCCAGTGTTTCCTAAGCTTATCTGCTTTCCTGGCAGTCACGCGTTGCCGTCAAACAATTTCTGATCCAACCCATCTTCAAGAGTTTCGAGTACAAGTACAAGTACTGGATCTGTGATTAGATTGTCACCCACCTAAGTCCAGCAAGAAGATTGGTATTGTCGTCCATGCAATGCCTAAAACAGAGTTGTATGCGTACTAATATGATGACAGCTATAGTAGAGCTCTCCCAAAGATAAGTGTCCTTTCCAAATGTTTACTAAAATTAATCACGCACATGCTCGCAGCATGTCTTCGTGTGTCTGGATGGTTCGTTACTCTTCTCGGTTTTCCTACAGTGATAAGTAATACTCATGTCTAGACGTGAGCCAAGTGTGTTGTGTAGTGCCTATCATAAGCCGCCCCTCTCAGAGGAGCATTCATAGTTGTGACGACTCGTCCGTTTCCTTAATTGCAAGAAGGCGTGCTGGTAGCATGAGACAATCAACGATCACCCAAGTGATACTGTTTCTGTTTCGAGTTGTAAGTAGTCTAGTGCCAGATTCCACGGCAGTCTGTTCTCACATTTCCATAGGGGTGTTTCTGGTTGCTGATACTTTACCTTGACTTTCTGACTAGTCAAACATCATTTCCATGGATAGCTAGGTGGGCCTTCATGCCCGATCACCAGTACAAGATTTACAGATCCTAACGCCTTTCATCAAAATCCAGACATCTAGAATATCAGAACCGGTGTGCTTTGCCCATCACAAGTTTCCTAAAGTTGCCATGTAATGAGATCCGCACTCGTTCTTTGAGGTAGCAAATATCGTCCGTCCTTCCAAAGTTTGCTTCTCCATGCCCCACATGGGTTCAACTTGAAAATCCTCTTCCAGTTCGAACAGAGCGAGTCTGATCAGGTAAGTTAGAGTCGATAGTGAGCTGCAAAGCTCATACACGTTCAAGTTCCACTGCCGTAATCTTCCCAAAAGTTCCATCCCATGATGCCATTTACTGATTTAACTCTTTCAAAACCAGGGTCCACTGGAGGCCCTTGTGATCTGTCTAAGTAACGCATTTGGTACCGTCCAAGTAATGCCTCCAAGTAAATCCAAAGACCACGGTTTCCACCGCCGGTTGTGTGCCGTGCAGTTCCTCTTTGTAACTCCATTACGTAAGTCATCACTCTCTCGTGTTACGTCGATGTGTAACTGGGACTCTGATTCGAACCATAATGATATACCACTGAATTACCCGCACCCTCGGGTAAAGACGATGCTCAGTGCATTGCAGAGTTGGGATTCGAAAGCTGAAAAGACGTCCTCCTGTCCTGTCTTTCACGAACACAGCACCCGGCTATGGTAAAGAGATTTAAGCTGCGCGACCTCCGAAAATCCTGCGATTAATCTGCGATATCATCAAGCGAGACCAAGAAATTTCTGTATCCTCGAACGGGTCTTAGCGAGATTCACGTGCATTCCCACTTCGTTGATTATATGACCCAAAAAGGTTACCTCTCGAATTCAGAAGTTACATTTATTAAGACTTCGCGCGGTGTGGCTCCTCCCTCAGGAGCTCTCAAATAAGATACAAAGCTGTCCGTGATGCTCTATTCTCCTGGAAAGGATTCAAAACGTCACCCAATAGCATGGTCGGTTCACATGGTCCAAAAAGCTGCTGGTATGATAATTACTCCAATGGTCATGGAATACAAAATCGTATGGCCGAATTGCGTCTCATAAGCCGTTTTAAGAACATCCTCCCCTTGGACTTACATCTGCTAATAGTTCGCTAGTATATCAATCTTCGAATGAAAATTCGTCCCTTGCAACTAGTCGACAGATTGTCAATACATGGTCGAGGCAAACAGTTCCCCAACTGTCGCCTTGATGAGTTCTCGATAGTCAGTACCCGCACAAAAAGGCTTTTCTTCACTGATGGAACTGGGGCTTCCCAAAGCGAAAACTAGGTCCGACAAAACTCCTGTCCAATAGTTCTCGTAGTAGCTTGTATAGTTCTTGCAACCCTCCTGGTGCAAGAAGGTAAGAGTACGAGTATTCGGAGCTGCCTCTGACGTGAGATCAACTGAGATTCCGACTAACAGTTGTGGTAGTAAACCTGAAAGTTCCTCGAATAGCACACTAAGATGAGTCACAACAATTGGTGGATCCTCGATCCTATTTTCCTTAGTCTTATCATCAGAAACGGTTGCTAATATAGCGGGGTCATTCCTCCGTAGACACTTTTGGGCCCTCATAGCCAAAATGGCGCTAACCCTTGCACCAGTCTAACGCTTTATAACAAATAACAATTCACCACACAAAATTTTCTCCCCACTGGGTACATCCGCGCGAGTTCTGGATAACCAGTCCACACTAACTACTGCATTGTAGCCATCTAGGAAGGTAGAAAGAAGATCGGTATCAAATACCTGCCCCACAAGGTCTAGTTTGCATCCCAACTAACATATGTGGTTCCATCTGACTTGCCATCAGCCGATTCCACAGCAGGTTCGGCTTCAAGAAGCATCAGGGTTAAGCAAAACAGTGACGAAGCGATTAGTTACTGAGAACGTGTAGGTCACGATGTTGTTATAATCCTGGCGTCGCCCACGCCAATCCTAAATGTCCTTCGCGAGTACCATATCCAGTGTTGTTGCTACTGCTACTAGAATTCCCGAAACTGTCATTGCTCCCTGGGTTGTTGGCGTCTTGCCTTATCATCGGCCATTCCCTGTTGAAGCCACCATCATTTCCATACCGAAAGTCATGATTTGCGAGTACCTTGCTGTCATCGTGACTGTTGCTTCTAGTGCTGTTGCTCGACATGGAGTCCTGCGATCTTTCACCAATAATGTCCATCTCTTCACATTCCGTGCCACATTCCAAGGTGCTACTCATTGTGCTGGCAGTTACACATTCCACATCATGGTCAATTGTCATCGTTTATGTCCCGATTGATTCGTAAAAGTCGGCTCCCATAAGTTGTTGACTAGGGTTAAGGATTCGTTTGGAGTCAAATCGCTGATGTTCGTTGCCAGTAACTAGAGTCGTTCAAATGCTGAAGTCAGTACAATACTACATTTACCCTCTTGTCCATCGTTCTTCCAAGTTGATCAAATACTACACGGTTTGCTGTGAGAGTGTTGCAGAAGTGATCGCACTTCTGGATCTAATGCGCCAAAGTTTTGAGTTCCACCATACGATGAGAAGTGAGAAAGGTTAATCATTGACGTTGCAACATCCAACTCAGGGACGTTTGTACCAGCACCTAACATTCTACACGGTTCGCTAGGCGTTCAGAGGGGCTTTCAGGTAATACTCGATGGCATCGAGATTCAAAAGGATTCAGAGAGAGGTGAAAAGGTCACATTCGAGTAGGAGACGATCACTGTTATGCCTCCTATAAATTTGTTACGTTTCTCACTAATCAAATAACAGAGCGGAACCCTTTCTTCACTTGTTAAGCCTCACTGGGACTCACCTGCACCCCACATTATTATTATGTGTGCACCCACAATAATATTGTGATTTGCATGCTCATCTCAGCTCCTCCTAACTCATGTCGAATGGTTCCTCAAACTCGAGTAGCAAACAAGGAGCATCACAAAACGTGAGTCACGAATGTTTAGGTAAATACCACCCTATCAGTCATATAACATGTGCAAGTAATACGTATGTTCATACTGTTGTGTTAAACGTGCAATCACATGCAATATCATATGTAAGTGTTCACTAGTTACGCAGTACAATGAGTATACGAGAGACGAACCTTGCAATCTGGAGCTGAGTGTCATGGTCGTATTCTTTGTTGTAAAAACTGTTCGGTTATAGTCTGGTTTTATAAAAAACGTTTTTAAACCAAGTTCAGTATAACCAGTGGCTCTAATACCAAACTGTCACACCCCTAAAATACCACATGCAAAAACCCCCGCGAGGCGTGTGACGTACAAGGATCCAAGCCACCAATCACATTGAACTCATAAATATGTTTAAATAAAACTTTCATTCATTAACTTAAAGTGTTATAAACGTTACATATCATGCATCGTATACAGCAGAAGCATAACTCATTTGTTAAGTATTTTGTAAACCATGTGTACATAAACCATTAAGCTTGTATGGAGATTCTATGTATCTGAACCCATGACCACTCCAGCCTTCCAGACAGCAAGTTCCACAAGATATAACCCTATAGACCTGCAAGCATGCAGACAAGTGTGTCAGACGACGCTGGTGAGTTCAAAGTTTTGTTATCATGTTTAGATACCAGTTACCAGTTTAAAGTGTTTCATAGTTTCGATGATTTGATTTGATGTTGTTATTAACTCGATTACCGTATGTGGCTACTAGATGTGAATGCCCAACCCCAATGCCTCTATCTAGGCATTGGTCAAGTGGTCAAGGTAATTAGTTCAACTAACAACCTCGAGTAGATGTAAGGGGTCTTATATATATACGATGTGAATGCCCAACCCCAATGCCTCTATCTAGGCATTGGTCAAGTGGTCAAGGTAATTAGTTCACGCCCGTCCTTTCGGCACGGTGTGAGGGTGCCAATCCTAATAGCGCTATCAACTAAATACCTCGTTGCCTTACCGGCAACAATCGGTAGATGTAGGGGGTCTTACATAATAGAAACTAAGTAATAACAAACATCCCATTAACCTGCATTCCTCCCTGGAACGTTACCCGATATCCCTTCCCGGGATGCATGCTTGGAAAAGAGCAGTGAACTCACCTTAGATTTGCTCGGTATTTAACAAGTTACCCGTTCCAGTTATCAACCAACCCTACCGTGGTTACCAATCAAGATCAGTTTCGTAATAAATTACTCCAAGTAATTACACAGTTTGCATTCAACACAGCAATCCACATCACATGTGCATATCACGCAATATCATTCACAGTTCGCATACATCGCAAGAAAACACCGTATGATATGTAATAGCAACTCAGTTTTCATGTTAGTCTACATCTCAGGTACCCATCAGGCTATAATATTCAACAGTTGAACTAATTATACACCTACATACAAGTTTCTCATTTCCAACTAGTGTTATCATCAAGCACAAATGAAATCATGTAACCATCAAACACCATACATACTTTATCAGTTGTTCTGTGATTGTTCTCATAAGGCATCTCGACGAAATCCATGTTTCGTCGTTCAGCTAACATGGCGAAAGATCATCTTTCGTCGTCACTTGATCATGGTGAAAGACCCTCATACGTCGTCGTCCACCCAAACAGTTTCATTATCCATGTACAGCCCTCCCCCATGTGCATGTCATATAGTACCTCATGTTGTTAGATGTTATTTTAATCCAAAATATGTGTCATGCGTTTTAGTGAAATAAAGCCTGACCATAAGTATTGATGGTGAAACTTCCAACATATTCTGACTATTTAACATGTACATCACTTTACAAGTTCAATCCAATTAATTATCCCATGTGCAGACCTACTGCCGCCATCTACCAATTCTAATATATAACTTAATTAAATTCAATCTTTATAAACATGCACATGGTGGGGCATATAGATGGCAGTAAGTGCGGGCCATTTGCTTCATTCGTGCACTATCTGGTTTATTCATACATTATCATAAACAATTTTTACTACTCTAACAACTACCCAATTCTATCATGTGAACATCAAAATGTTCTTATCATGCAACCCCAAGTAATCACGCACGCATTCATGTTCCATACCATACAATCCAATAGCTTTGCATGCTTACTTCAAACATTCTATGTTATATTGTTATATCAAAATCCTGGATCATGATTTAATGTTATTCATAGTGGTAAAGTCAATCAAAGATGTATAATTAAGAATCACAAAGGACATAATCAAACCAGGATAGGATCACTAACCTCAAGGGTTATATGTATACGAAAACACTAGTGCGATCCGAAGAAGGCTTCGGGCGAAGATGAGCTGGTTGCCGTCAGGTTGTGTGAAGGAGGTAGAGAATTAGGGTTTGGTATAATCTTTTCCGTTTTGCCAAACTAATGAAACCGTGTACATGGTGTATACGTACAAGTCCCCAATTAAAAGGATTGGGCTTAGTTGGGCCTAGGGGAGCTGAGCCGAGAATGATTCAGCCTACAAGGAAGGAGTGTTCGGCCCATGCTAGAGGGGTGCGACTTGGATCGGATTGCATGACCAGGTTTCATATGATTAGTTCAAATAACACCCGAATAGCTCACATGCATTTATAGAGTGAGTATGACTAAATAAGTTTACTAAAGTATGCACATAGTTACAGCGTATGATGACAGATAAAACGCGACAATACAAGTTAGTGATCAGGAAATCAGGTAACGATAACCTTGAGAGTTCGGGTTGTCACAAGTGTTCTCTCTAAAACGCAATGGACTGAAAACATATAAAAATGTGTTTTACCTAAAACGCAATGGCCAGAAAGTGTTCTTACTGTCTACGAAAATGAGACAATTTCTAGAAAATTAATGTAACAACCCGCATTTTTGGAAGTCAAAGTACAAGTCAAAGTCAAAGTCAAAGGAAGAAAAGATTGCTAAATGCGATCTGTCACTCCTTGCTTAATTATTGAATTGTACTTCACGACTAGTATCGATACTCTATTTTATTATCGCTTTAGTTGTATTATGTGGAGTACTTGTTAATAGATCGCTATTTAATCGCAGTATAATCGCTAACTGACTTATCGCTAATCGCATCGCAACTAGAATTATAGGTTATGGATATTGTTTTATGTGTGTGTGCTATTATGTGTTACTTGTGCATGTTATGTTTATGTTGAGGTGATTAATCGCAATCGCAATCGCAAACTCTATCGCAACACAATCTCATCGTGAACTCGAGATTTAAGGATTATAATTGTGTTAATTAGTAGTTAGGTTATTTGTGTAACTAATGGGTAATACTATCGCATCGCATACTCGAAACGCATCGCAACGCTCAACGCACGAAACGAAACACGAAAACCAACTCGCCGGATCACTTCGATCAAACGGTCATCCGTACGGATGACCATCCGATCGGATGGCCATCCGATCGGTTTGCTATCCGATCCGACACTTGTGCTCCCCTTTCCTCTTTTGGAAACCTATAAATACCCACTGTCACATCACCAACAGTGATGTGTCAGCTCTCTCGTTCGACCAACGCTTCCAACCCTCTTTTCTTTCGATTTCTCGCGATTCTTGTAAGTTTTCAACTCAAATCTTGTACATCTATCATCTAGACGCACTTCTTCATCATATTCACCTTTGAATCTTCACTTTTAACCGTGAAATCAGTGGATTTGAGGTGTTCTAGGATGATGACATCATGGGGTTCTTATGAACTTCAAGATTTGACCTCATTCCACCAAGAACAACTCAGATCTAAAGGATTTCAACATGATTCAACACTATTTTTGTCACACCCCCGAATTCCCACCTAGGGTATGTCCCTATTAGGAGTGCGACGAATCCAACAACGAGCCACTAATTATATCAAACGCATTCAATTAAAAGATAAAGTACTTGATTGTAAATAAAACACTGTCTGTAAGTTTTAATGAAAACCAAAGTATCAGCGGAAGCAAAGTTAACCAGTTTTAAAACCAAAGTAATGTATCAATAAACCAATAAAATAAATACGTCCAGCAAGACCATGCCCACTCCAGCTGCTCCAGATAGCAAGTCCCCAAAATATCTCAGCTAACGACCTACAAGCATGCAAACAAGTGTGTCAGACTACGCTGGTGAGTTCAAAGTTTTGTTACCGAGTTTAGTTACCAGTCACATGTGTAAAACAGTTTAATAAGATGATTTGTTGATTCGATGTTTCGTCGTTTTGATGTTGTTATTACTCGATTACCGAATAGCTACAAGATATGTGATTGCCCAACCCCAATGTCTCTATCAAAACATTGGTCATGCTTTAAGGAAATTAGTTCACGACCGTCCTCCCCGGTACGATGTGAGGGTGCCAAACCTAATAGCGCTATCAACTAATAACCTCGTTGCCTCCTCGGCAACTGTCGGTAGATGTAAGGGGTCTTACGAGATAGATACTGAGTATAATAACAAACATCCCAATAAACACGCGTTCCTCCCCGGAACGTTACCCGATATCCCTCCCCGGGATGCATGCTTGAGAAAAAGCAGTGAACTCACCTTTGGTTTGCTCGGTAGAGTTAAAGTATGTGTTCACAGTCGTTCAATACAATCCTATTATGATTACCGATACGATCAGATTCATACACTAAAATCCTCTTATTAACACAAGTTGTACACATATTGATTAATCATGATGTGAATGACATAACAGTTCATGTAAATTCATATTGTCCAGTTCAAACACATATAGTTCACATAATGCCCGGCAATTATTCGAGACACACGTAGTCACGTACCGCAACACATAACTAATTAAAAACACTTGACATCTCATCACCTTATCTAAACTAAGATGCGGCCCAGAGCATTACCAACCCGCCATTTAGCCGAACAACCCAGCCCATTCGACCGGTGGCCGAGAGTGCAGTCCAATATCACAACAGCCCATTAGCATTAACTCAACCCAATTTAATTGTCCCGGTTTCATGTGTATAGTCCAGGAATCAACATGTGATTACAATTGCTTATGAGCTAATTCATTAATTAATATCTACTGAAATATTAATTTACATAGCCCCAATATCAATTTCTTAACCATATCACATAACTTAATTCTTATCTCATTAAAAGTGTTGGCTAATCTGACACATACACATGGAGCATTAAATCGAATTGATAACACAACATGGCCGATAAGTATTAACTTCTAGGCTCTTTGATTGGGCCGATCGCTATTTAGTGGGTTGCATTCATTGAAGGATTCTGAATAAGTATTTATCATATAGTCATATCATGCACAGGTAATTGTGTGTTGAATCAAAGATCAGAAGCTTTATTGGGCCTTTCAACCAATTGCACATGATAGAGTTACTATTGTCAAATAAGCACATGATCCTCAATCATCATCAGTAAGGTATGCAGCCATCTAGTCATCTAACAATAATGAAAGCATACATCGACCTAGGGAAAATCACACCTTAGTTTCATGCAGGGTTCGACATCAGTTCACACAAACCAATATGTTGATCAAATTCATGCATAAGCCAAACAATTACATAATTCCGAATCTACTCACATGTACGCAATCATAACAACAACCATGTATCACTACACTATGTTTGCATGACAAGAGAATCAGATTCGAACATTAATAAGTATACTAACCGGAAAGAGAAAGGAGGTGTTCAAGCACACGATCTTCGAAAGGGGGGGGGGTTTCGTCGACTTCAGAGGAGGCTCTAGGGTTAATTTGTTTGCTGAGGTTTTTATGTTACCTATAACTACATTACGTATACTAATATTTGTAACAAAGGGTCCTTAGGTCGGTTCACCTCTTTGGCCGATATACCAATACCCACTTGGGCTTTGCCCAGCCCAATCACACATCCAAATAATAAGGTGAGAGTTCGGTTTGGCTTTACAAACTGATTGGGTTTTATGTGGCCAATCCCATGACTTGTTTGCTAACATAACTTGTTTAAATTAAAACATACTTGAGATAGGTTGGGTACTGTTTGTGTTAATTCGGGCCAAAGAGACATTTTAACGATTTCTTGTAGTTAAACAGTTACACACACAAGTAGGCATAATCAAACAATTAGCAATTACAAGAAGCAGGATCACGTGACTAAGAGGCACTGACCTTGAAAGTTCGAGTTGTCACATTATCCCCAACTTGAAAGAAATTTCGTCCCGAAATTTGGTAAGTAAGCACAAGGAATGAAGTGAGAAATTTGCTGCGGATTTTGCTCAGGTGCCACATCATCCCCAACTTGAAGAGGAATTTCGTCCCGAAATTCACCAGTAGTACCTGAATTAGATTGGTCACTAGGAAAAAGTTGAGGATATTTGAGTTTCATCCGATCCTCGCGCTCCCACGTGAACTCTGGTCCACGTCTTGAGTTCCAACAAACTCTCACAATCGGGATACGACTATGTTTACGCACCTTGACCTCCCGGTCCATAATCTCTATAGGCTCATCGACAAACTGCAACTTGTCGTCGATCTTGGATTCTAGTAAGGTATCACAAGTGTTTCATCAGGCACACTGCCTTAGGTTCTAGACATAAATAACACCGCGTATATTACCAAATTCGTCAGGTAACCTGAGTTTGTAAGCCACATGACCGATTCTTTCCAGAATTTCGAATGTCCCAATGTATCGCAAATTAAGCTTGCCACGTTTTCCATAGCGTACTACACCCTCCCAGGGTGAGACTTTCGATTATGCTACGTTCGCCTGTAGAGAACTCCCAGCGTTTCCTAAGCTTATCAGCTTTCTTGACGGTCACGCGTTGCCACCAAATGATTTCTGATCTGAACAATCCTCCCAAGAGTTTCAAGTACAAGTCCTGGACTTGTGGTTAGGTTGTCACTCACATTAGCCCAACAAGAAGATTGGCATTATCATCTATACAATGCCCCAAACAGAGCTGTCTGAATACTAGAATAATATCTGCTACAGTAGAACCTAGCCAAGGGCATAGGTGTCCTTCCAATTTCACTAAATCAGTCACACACATGCTCGCAGCATGTCTTCGAGTGTCAGGGGGTTCCATTTACTCTGACCATTTGTCCTATGGTGATAAGCAATGCTCATGTCCAGACGTGAGTCGAGGGTGTTGTGTTTTGCTGGTCACAAATCAGGTATAGATCATAATCAGAGGTAATAGATGTTGGCACCTCGTGCCTAATAACCGTCTTTCTTAGAGGAATATTCACAAGCTATGACGACTCGTCAGTATCCTTGATTGCAATAAAGTGTGCTGGTTACGTGAGATAATCAACGATCACCCAGGTGATATTGGTTCCGTTTCGAGTTGTAAGTAGACTAGTCACAGAATCCCTGGCAGTCTGTTCTCATTTCCATATGTGTGTTTCTAGCTGCTGATTCTTCTCCTTGCCTTTCCCACAAGTCAAACATCATTCACATATATAGAGGTGGGCCTTCATGCCCGATCACCAGTGTATGATTTATAGATCCTAGTATCTCTCATCAAAAACCCAGACAACTAGAATATCGAGGTCGGTGTGCTTTGCTCGACATGAGTTCCCTACAGTTTCCGTATAATAAGATCCACATTTGTTCCATGAGGTAGCGTATATCGTCCGACCTGCCAAGGGTTGCTTCTCCATGCCCCGCATGGTCACGTGAAACTTCTCTTCCTTCAGTTCTCCAGTTTGAACTGAGCGAGTCTGATCAGGTAGGTTAGAGTCGATGGTGGGTTGCAATGCTCGCGCACGTTCAGGTTTCACAGTCGTAACCATTCAAATGTTCCATCCAGCGATGCCATTACATGCTTTAGCTCTTTTCAAACAAAGGTCCACAGGAGGCCCTTATGATCGGTCTAAGTAGTGCATTCGGTATCGTCCAAGTGATGCCTCCAACCTAATCCAAATATCATGGTTTCCACCGCAGGTTGTATGTCGTGTTGCATCGACGCGTAACTAAGACTCTGATTCGAACCATCATGATATACCACTAAATCACCCACATCCTCGGGTAAAGATGATGCTCAGTGCGTTGCAGAGTTGAGATTCGAAAGCTGGGTAGTCGTCCTCCTGTTTTGTCTTCCACGAACACCGCACCCTGCTATGCTAAGGGATTGAAGCTACGCGATCTTCAAAGATCCTGTGATGAATCTCTCAAATCCAGAAGTCACATTGAACAAGACTTTGCGCAGAGTGGCTCCCTCCTCAGGAGCTCTAAAATAAGATACGAGTACCGTCCATGCTGTTCCCTTCCTTTGGAAATGATTCAAAACATCAAAAAATAAATAAATAAATAAATAAGCACGGTCGATTCATGTGGTTCATAAAGCTGCTGGTGTGTTGATTAACTCAATGGTTATGGTGTACAAAGTTGCACTGGCCGTTTTGCGTTCAGTATGTCGTTCCAGGAGTATCCTTCCCTTGAACTTCCATCTGATAATAGCTTGTTCGTTAATCAATCCTCGAATGAAAGCTTGTCCCTCGCAACTGGTCCGCTAGTTGTCAATACAATGGTCGAGGCAAACAGTTCTTGACTGTCACCTTGCTGAGTTCTGGTACACATACATAAAAGGCTTATCTTCATGGATACAACTGGGGCTCCCCAAAGCGAACAACTAGGCCCTACAAAACGCATGTTCAACAGTTCCTGTAGTTGATTAAACAGTTCTTGCAACCCTCCTGGTGCAAGACGGTATGATGTACGAGTAATCAGGGCTGCATCTGGCGCGAGATCAACTGAGATTCTTCTCTACAATTGTGGAAGTTGACCAGTAAATTCTACGGGTAGAACATCGAGAGAAATCACGGACAGTTGGTGGATCCTCGATCCTCTTTTCCTTAACCGTAACATCAGTAACAGTAGGGTAATCCTTCTGTAGATACTCCTGGGCCTTCATTGCTGAAACGCTGCTAACCTTTACACCATGCTGACACTTTCGAACAGACGACGGTTACCCACTAATAAGGAGGATACGCAAAATTTTCTTCTCACAGGGTATATCTGCACGATGTCTGGATAACCAATCTATACTAACTACTGCATTGAAACTACCAAGGATAGCAGGAGGATGGTCGATGTCCAACTCTTGTCCCACAAGGTCGAGTTTGCATCCCAAGGAGCATATGAGGTTCCAATTGACTTGCCACCAGCCAATTCCACAACTGGTTCGGTTTCAAGAAGCATAAGGGTTAAGCGGGACAAGGACGAAGCGATTAATTACCCATACAAGCTACCATGTTGCTATTATGCATGGCGTCGCTCACGCCAATCCTAAATGCCCTTCCACAAGCACCACTAGTGTTGTTACGATCACGTGGGCTCTCAATACTGTCATCGTTCCCTTGGTTGTTGTTGTCTTCGTTCTAACAACAGTCGATCCATGTCGTAGGCACCTCCATCTTCCATACCGCAGGCTACGATTACGAGTTCCTTGATGTTGCCATGACTGTTGCCGCTACTGTCGTTGCTTGAAACGGAGCCCTACAATCTTTCACCAACAGGGTTCATCTTGTCACCTTTCCGTGTCACGTCCTAAGGCGTTACTCATTGTGCTGGCAGCTACCCATTCCATACCATAGTCCATGGTCATCGTTTATGTCCCTATTAACTCGTAAGAGTTGACTCCCATAAGTCGCTGACTAGGGTTAAAGATTCGATTGGAGTCAAATTGCTGATGTTCGTTGCTGGTAATCAGGGTCGTCCAAATACTGAAGTCGGTAAAGTACTATGCTCATCCTCTTGTCCATCGATCTAACAAGTTGGTTGAGTAATACACGGTATGTTGCGGGAGTGTTGCAGAGGTGATCGCACTTCGGGACCTAAGACGTTAATACATTGAGTTCCAGCAACGAAGAGAAGTGAGTAAGGTAGCGACCAATCATTCGACGCTGCGACGTCCAAGCCAGGGACGTTCATACTAGCACCTAACATTCTACACAGTTCGCTAGGTGTTCAGATGGGTGTTCAGGTAATACTCGATAGCATCGAGATTCGAAAGGGTTCAGAGAGGAGTGAAAAGATCACGTTCGAGTAGGAGACAATCACTGCTATGACTCCTATAGACTTGTTACATTTCACATTGAGCAAAGAACAGAGCAGAACCCTTTTTCACTTGTTAGGCCTCATTGGGACTCACATGCACCCCACATTATTATTATTATGTGTGCACCCACAATAATATTGTGATTTGCATGCTCATCTCAGCTCCTCCTAACTCATGTCAAATGGTTTCTCAAACTTAAGTAGCAAACAAAGAGCATCACGAAACGTGAGTCACAAATGTTTTAGGGAAATACCACCCTATCAGTCATATAACGCATGCAAGTAATACAGGAATTCATACTGTTGTGCTAAATGTGCAATCACATGCAATATCATATGTAAGTGTTCACTAGTTACGCAGTACAATGAGTATACGAGAGACGAACCTTGCAATCTGGAGTTGAGTGTCATGGTCGTATTCACGTATTCAGAACTGTTCGGTTATAGTCTGGTTTTATAAAAACATTTTTAAAACCAAGTTCGCTATAACTAGTGGCTCTGATACCAAACTGTCACACCCCCAAATTCCCACCTAGGGTATGTCCCTATTAGGAGTGCGACGAATCCAACAACGAGCCACTAATTATATCAAACGCATTCAATTAAAAGATAAAGTACTTGATTGTAAATAAACCACTGTCTGTAAGTTTTAATGAAAACCAAAGTATCAGCGGAAGCAAAGTTAACCAGTTTTAAAACCAAAGTAATGTATCAATAAACCAATAAAATAAATACGTCCAGCAAGACCATGCCCACTCCAGCTGCTCCAGATAGCAAGTCCCCAAAATATCTCAGCTAACGACCTACAAGCATGCAAACAAGTGTGTCAGACTACGCTGGTGAGTTCAAAGTTTTGTTACCGAGTTTAGTTACCAGTCACATGTGTAAAACAGTTTAATAAGATGATTTGTTGATTCGATGTTTCGTCGTTTTAATGTTGTTATTACTCGATTACCGAATAGCTACAAGATATGTGATTGCCCAACCCCAATGTCTCTATCAAAACATTGGTCATGCTTTAAGGAAATTAGTTCACGACTGTCCTCCCCAGTACGGTGTGAGGGTGCCAAACCTAATAGCGCTATCAACTAATAACCTCGTTGCCTCCTCGGCAACTGTCGGTAGATGTAAGGGGTCTTACGAGATAGATACTGAGTATAATAACAAACATCCCAATAAACACGCGTTCCTCCCCGGAACGTTACCCGATATCCCTCCCCGGGATGCATGCTTGAGAAAAAGCAGTGAACTCGCCTTTGGTTTGCTCGGTAGAGTTAAAGTATGTGTTCACAGTCGTTCAATACAATCCTATTATGATTACCGATACGATCAGATTCATACACTAAAATCCTCTTATTAACACAAGTTGTACACATATTGATTACTCATGATGTGAATGACATAACAGTTCATGTAAATTCATATTGTCCAGTTCAAACACATATAGTTCACATAATGCCC
This sequence comes from Helianthus tuberosus, assembly GCA_030545235.1. Taxonomy (NCBI): domain Eukaryota; kingdom Viridiplantae; phylum Streptophyta; class Magnoliopsida; order Asterales; family Asteraceae; genus Helianthus; species Helianthus tuberosus. The sequence continues at coordinate 60,736,053 of CM060445.1, forward strand.
GACAATTATTCGAGACACACGTAGTCACGTACCGCAACACATAACTAATTAACAACACTTGACATCTCATCACCTTATCTAAACTAAGATGCGGCCCAGAGCATTACCAACCCGCCATTTAGCCGAACAACCCAGCCCATTCGACCGGTGGCCGAGAGTGCAGTCCAATATCACAACATCCCATTAGCATTAACTCAACCCAATTTAATTGTCCCGGTTTCATGTGTATAGTCCAGGAATCAACATGTGATTACAATTGCTTATGAGCTAATTCATTAATTAATATCTACTGAAATATTAATTTACATAGCCCCAATATCGATTTCTTAACCATATCACATAACTTAATTCTTATCTCATTAAAAGTGTTGGCTAATCTGACACATACACATGGAGCATTAAATCGAATTGATAACACAACATGGCCGATAAGTATTAACTTCTAGGCTCTTTGATTGGGCCGATCACTATTTAGTGGGTTGCATTCATTGAAGGATTCTGAATAAGTATTTATCATATAGTCATATCATGCACAGGTAATTGTGTGTTGAATCAAAGATCAGAAGCTTTATTGGGCCTTTCAACCAATTGCATATGATAGAGTTACTATTGTCAAATAAGCACATGATCCTCAATCATCATCAGTAAGGTATGTAGCCATCTAGTCATCTAACAATAATGAAAGCATACATCGACCTAGGGAAAATCACACCTTAGTTTCATGCAGGGTTCGACATCAGTTCACACAAACCAATATGTTGATCAAATTCATGCATAAGCCAAACAATTACATAATTCCGAATCTACTCACATGTACGCGATCATAACAACAACCATGTATCACTACACTATGTTTGCATGACAAGAGAATCAGATTCGAACATTGATAAGTATACTAACCAGAGAGAGAAAGGAGGTGTTCAAGCACACGATCTTCGAAGGGGGGGGGGGGGGTTTCGTCGACTTCAGAGGAGGCTCTAGGGTTAATTTGTTTGCTGAGGTTTTTATGTTACCTATAACTACATTACGTATACTAATATTTGTAACAAAGGGTCCTTAGGTCGGTTCACCTCTTTGGCCGATATACCAATACCCACTTGGGCTTTGCCCAGCCCAATCGCACATCCTAATAATAAGGTGAGAGTTCGGTTTGGTTTTACAAACTGATTGGGTTTTATGTGGCCAATCCCATGACTTGTTTGCTAACATAACTTGTTTGCTAACATAACTTGTTTAAATTAAAACATACTTGAGATAGGTTGGGTACTGTTTGTGTTAATTCGGGCCAAAGAGACATTTTAACGATTTCTTGTAGTTAAACAGTTACACACACAAGTAGGCATAATCAAACAATTAGCAATTACAAGAAGCAGGATCACGTGACTAAGAGGCACTGACCTTGAAAGTTCGAGTTGTCACAATTTTCGCATAGATCTAGACATTTTCATGGGCAAGAAGGATTGAAAGATGGTTTCACAACTTTCTTTCAACTCTTTTACACTCAATGCCTTCAAAACCGATAGAATCGGAGCTCGTTCAGGCCTTCTACTCGATTACTAGTGAAGTGTCGGTCTGAGATCTGATTCCTATGAAAGAGACAACCGATTCCGGATTGAACACGAACAAACCGTCACGAACAGTTAACCAATCGGACTGGGGTGACTCCCATCCGATCATATAGACTGGGCTTGGTGGGGTTCCTGTTGTTCAATACGTTGTCATACTGTCTCGATCAAACCGCAAACTTTTCAACTTAACCAAATATTCAAAACGCTCAGATTGTTGGACGGATTGTCGTCCGATCGAATTGCCATCCAATCGAACGACAATCCGATTGGATTGCATATGGTCTTCAACACTTAAACTTTTACAATTTTCAAAGATCATCTAACGGATTGCCATCCGATCGGAAGACCATCCGATCGAATGACAATCCTGCTGTGAACTTGTCCTCACTAGAATGTCTCACTGATTGGATCGCTCTTCGATCGAACGACCTGAAAGGTAGAGATACTTATCTGATTTTAAAATGCTACAACGAAAACTTCAAGTCACATCTGTGACAACCCTCAAAATTTCAGGTACTGTACAAATCAATTAATCTTAATTACGTACTTAAATACTGTGCTTAATTACAACTGATATTTTAGACTGCTCTATGATTCCATATCATATATACATGCATCATATTTATACAGTCACTCCATTCATTACATACCTACATTAGTGACATACTTGATGCACTCAGCACAGTTGACACGCTGAACGGTTGATTCAGAAATAATGCTGACAATGCCAGCAGTTAGACAGACAATATTATTATGGCCAGTATGAGCCAGGGATAGAGTACTACACTGGTTTGTAGTGTAGGGAGATGAGGACCATAAGACTGCGTCATTAGGTGATAGATATAATGCCGGGAAGTGCCTAAAACACACTTTAATTACAGAATTCAGCTTTCTTTTATTAAATTCAGCATTTTAATATACCAGTAGAGTACACAAATATAACAGAGTGGTCCTGTATACTTTCCTAAGTGCCAGGAATGTTTTCATTACAAGAAGATGCGCAAAAGACACTATACGGTGAAATTAAACGCTTTAACGGAACGATACGTAACCGAACAACCAGACATTTTCCGGAACACGAAAATATTTTCAGAAATATTATTTTTATCATTTTAAATTATTTTTGGTCACGATAAATCCCTACGCACTATAGAACATGTCACACACCCACTATACTTGGAAATACCCTTAATCTTCTAACTTAATACCCATTAGTTACCAAATTTTTTTCATTTTACCCCCCCCCCCCAACCGATTTCCAGCCAAGGACCCACCTAAATCTTGTTCTTTTTGCCTCATTACCCCATTGGTGGGAAACTTGTGCATGCTTTAGGGACTTGTCAAATACTTGTAAGGAATCCTACAAGTTCCTAGAAATCTCATCATTTTCTCTAACATTACACTCCACCCTTCACCTCCCTCCCTATTATTTTCGGCCCCCCTTCCCCAAAACCGAATTCACCACCTCCATCTCTCTCTCATCCTTCATCTTCTTCATCACAACAAGTTCATTAAAGCTCAAGAGGATCCAAGGAGGTTGCAAGGTTGAAGACACATCAAGAGAGCTTGTTCTAGTCACTTCACCATACTTTTCTCACCATCATTCTTGCACTAAGAAGTCCATCCTAGCCTTGTGCTAGTGGTATGCTCCTTCACACTCTTGTTTCACCTTGATTCTTGTTATGTTTGTTTGAATGTTCATGTCACCTAAAAGCTTAAACACTAAAGTGTGAACTTAAAATTCTGCATAAAAACCTTTCATAAAAAGTTTGTTTGAAATTGAAATCTGGTTGGTTTGAGCTTGGTAAATGCATGCATAGTGTTTGAACATTAAAACATTGATAAAACTTGGTTAGGATCTTTGTTTATGAGTTTTTAGTAACTTCTACAATAAAAACAGCTTGCTGATTGAGATTTTCCAGCCCCTTCAACAGGCTGTAACGGGTTCATTTTTAATCGAAAAATTTAAGTTCTGGAGACTAAATTGTGTAATTTTGAATATCTGAACTAATGAAACTGGAATCGTAATTTTTCGAGACCGTTTACTATTTTTAAAGTATTATTTTTAGACAGCAGCTCAAAGCTGAAATATTTCTGCTGAAAAGTGTGTTGAAGTCAGAGTCAAAACTTAAAACCTGAGTAGAATCCGTTCATGGAATTTGTACTGTAGATATTCACGGATGTTTCCGTGACCCTCCAACTGGAATTTCGACAATCCGACTCACGATTGATTTTTAGTGAATTTTTCCGTAAAACTGCAATCAGAATGTATCAAATCTGATTGCAGTTGAGTAAAAGAATTTTTATATAAAATTGGTAATGAACTGATGTCCGAAATTTTTACAAAATAAATCGTGGATTATATATGACCTTCTGTAAAAATTTGAGAATTTTTGGAAAAGGATAACTATTTTATTTAAATACTCGAAAACAGTCCTGTTTTGTGTAATAAATCGGAAAAGACGTAGTTAGGGTTTTGCATGTAGATTTGTCGGGTTGGCTATGTGGGAACACTTTATGAGATACTTGTAAAAGAAAATGATATGTTTTTTATGCATGGACACCTCTATTTACAGAGGAGGCTATGGTAAATTTTTCGGAAATTATAACACTTAGTAAATATTTACTTTCAAAGGCTATAATCTACTAGAACATTAAACGAACAAATATTTATTACGCAAATCTCTATCAGTAACACAACTCTAAATATTAAACTCTAAGCCAAGGCACGGCCCGTTCGTCTAATAGACATTAGTACGTGTAGGTTGTCGTGTAGCAGTCAGACTTTGAGATTCGGTTCAAGACGCGTTACTATGAGTTCATGTCCCCCTTTTCTCTTAACTATTTTCAGTTTTACTTTTCGGGGGTGAAATACATGTTACAGATATTTACAGACATTTACAGACTTTTATTATGGTATGGTTAGCTTAAGGAGGGTTTTTATTACGCGATCATGTGAGTGGTGGGCACAACACTTAAGGCCATTAATCCTCATAGTAGGACCACGGGACATAAGTGATAGATCTATTTGGGTGTAGCGAGCCCACACCTATGAGGCCGGGGCGGCCCATAGTGGTGACTATGTCTTCATACCGGAGACAAATTTGCTAGGTTTGAGTCTTCCTGCATCATTTCACACATACTATTGGGTTTGCAACCCAATGGTGATCAGGGTTTCCTTAATTGCTACATACCAGGGATTTTTACTTTTACAGACATTTTAAAGGCATTTATATACTCACTTACACATGAACTCGCTCAACTTTTTGTTGACTTTTTAAACTACATGTATTTCAGGGAATTAGTTTGGATCTGGCAAGTGATGCGTGATTTAGCTGCGTACCAAATAAGGATGTCATCCGGAGTCGTAGGTTTGGGAAGTGTAACTCTTTCCTGGACGAGTTGCATGTCTCATTTCATGTGTCGTTGGTAGCTTATCGTCGAGTCTTTTGAATTCTCTTTAAACTGGTCATGTTTGTAACGTCTTTTGTGGTTAACATTTTTAGACAATATGTTATGCATTTTCAACTATTTTTAATGGATGAACATCCCGTATTCTATCATATAGCATTGTTGTGATTGTTGCTGTGGTATTAAGAAGTCACACCAAATAAACCCACGCTTCCGCAAAAGCCAGGGTGTGACAGCTTGGTATCAGAGCCTCGATCATAGCGAACTAGGATTCATTCTCGAGTCTAGACTATGATCACTAGGGCTCTCACGAAAAATGTTTTCAAACATTTTACATTTGCATACACTAAAAGTCCAGATCCAGGGCACAAACATTTTTACAAACAAAAAGGCACAAATACACTTTTCCAAAAATTTTATTTCGGTCTTAGAGACTGAGGGAGTTCAATCTTAGAGATTGGGAAAGATTTAGTCTTATAGACTGGGAGATTGGTCTTAGAGACCAGGGTAGTCTGAGAGGCTAGGGAGTTCGGTTTAGAGATTTGGAGGAATGTTATGGAAAGACTAGGATGCATACATAATTTCATTGTTATTATTTACATGCTTACCTTATTTGTGTGCATATGTTGTGGTTGTGTTACAGACACCATGGCATCTTCCGGCAGCGGAGTATCTAATACGAGCGACCCGATGGCCTTTACTTCCGATGACGAGATGGCCACAGACTCGGGAGTTTTCACTTCGGACTACACGAGCACTGACGAAGACGACTTTCAGCCCTTCGCCCTACCGAACTTCGGAGGCGACATGCCCTTAGCTGATGGCCCGCCAGGAGAGGATCTACCCCTCGTCCCGATCCCTGCTCCTCTTCCTTTTGCTGCAGTTCCCTTTGAGGAACAGCCTCTCGACATGTTACCCGGTGATGATGTCGTTCTACCCATCGAGGGTCCCCCGGAGGGAGACCAGGATGGTGGGGCCCCGGTGGAGGACGGCATTCCAGTTGTCGATGTTCCAGTTGTTGATCCTATTGTTCCCATGGTCGAGCTTTCCGATAGGGAGGTTCAGTCTGATTCGTCCGCTTCAGATTCCTCCGAGTCGACAGCTTCTCATACCCCACTGTTGGGACTCGGTTACATTCCTCGCGTGGACGCTGATGAGGAGATGGAGTTGGAGCAGCCTGCTGAGGCTCCTGTTCATCCAGATGATCCGATTCCTGCCATACTTGCTGATTATCAGCCCGCTCCAGTCATTTCCGAGCCCGCTCTTGCCATTGACCCTGTTACTGTCACTGATACACCCGTTGTTGCACCATCAGCCGTTGAGATACCAGCTATAGCACCCATACCCGATCCCATGGATATTTTTGACGACCTTGCACCGTTCGCCACCCACATGGACCCGAGGTACGCCTACTCCAGCAATGGGTGGATTGAGGAGGATGACTACCCTCTGTATGTAGTCCCAGTCACTCCCCCTCCCGCATCCATCGCTGTACCACTTGATACTCCCTTGTTTCCTCCATCCGCATCCGATACCCATCGTACCGACCTTCCTATCACATTCCTTCAGGACATCCCTCCGCCCCAACCTGGGGAGGGATTGTCGAGTCAGCTTTTCGGCCACACCCCATTCATGCCAGAGGATAGCCAGTTCTTACCGCAGTTTCCTTATCCCGATTTTGACCCATCCATGTCATCTACTGCACCCTTCATGTCTTATTTTTCCCATACTACCTTACCGTTTACATCTACCACACACACTACACTTCTGGTTTCAGCCCCGATAGGCGAACCATCCCCATGGTCAGCACCCCATGTCATGCCTGTATCCGACCCTTACTTCCATGACGGATACTCTGTAGAGGACACGCTCGCGTCACTACAGTTTCAGCGGGACGCCTTGAGACGATGTGTCCAGCGATTGGAGAGAGCTCCACATCCTCACTGTCCCTGTCAGACTCAGTTTCCAGCATCGCACACTTCCTTTCCATCGTTTCAGGATTCCGACGTTCAGTTCCTCCCTCTCGATCGACAGGTTGCTTTCGTATTGCGTTTTGCCTAAGCACTTGAGGAGGACTTGGTGCAGTTGCGCCGATTGATTTTCTCTCGTTTTCCACCTCCTCCTCCACCATCAGCTTAGGGATATATTCGGGGCAACAGGGATTCCAGATCTTCTACAGACAGGCTACTCCTAGTGAGAAGACAGTGCTTGAGCCATGATTATGAAGACCTTTTGAGACCACGTTTTGATTTTTGATTTATTAGTTATTGTACTCGGACAAGGGTGATGTAGCCCTTAATATATTTTGACACATGATGTAATTGTGAGACTATAATGGTGATTTTTTTTATGAAACTTAAGTTAAAAGTCTTCAAATTTCATGCATTGTTGATTATTTGTTATGGTTATGACATGAGATGTTGTGTAAATGATGAATGTTACTACATATACATATGATTGTATGCTACTATGACCTGACCAACGTGAAACATCCTCTAGAAAATGCCTCCACGACGTGAAGTACGCATGCCGACTAACCAGGCAGAACTACAAGGGATCATCGCGGCTGCTATTGCACAATATCAAGCATCCCAACCAGGATCGAGCGGAAATATCAACAACAACAACAACCCCCCGAATGGTAATGATCAGTCATAGGAGACACATTACACTATATTTGGATGATTCATGTGCGACTACTAATAAATGACATTGCTTGTACAGGGTGTACTTTCAAGCAATTCTTAGATTGCAAGCCACTAAACTTCGATGGCACTGGAGGTGCCGTGGCTTTTACCCGCTGGACCGAGAAGACTGAAACAACAATAAGAATGAGTAAATGTGCGCCGGGACAACAAGTTACATACATCTCTGGGCTCTTCACTGACGGTGCCCTCTCATGGTGGAATCTCCAAGTTCAAACCCTAGGAGAGGCTGCAACATACGCCATGACTTGGGCTGAACTGAAAGAGCTGATGCGCAGGAAGTATTGCTCCAGAGCTGAGATCCAGAAACTGGAAACAGAGTTTTGGCATTTAAAGATGGACGGTCCCAAAATCGCAGAATATCTTCAGAGATTCCACGACTTGTCACGTGTGGTACCTTATATGGTTACACCGGAGTTCAAAAGGATCGAGCGTTTTATCTGGGGATTGGCACCCCAAATTCTGAGTATGGTAACCACGTCCAAACCAGCGACGATTACGGAAGCAATTGACGTTAGTGTGGCACTTACGGAGGAGGCGGTAAGGTTGGACAAGTTCTCGATTTCTGAAACCAAGAAGAAGGAGACTCATGCCGAGTCAGCTGGTGATAACAAACGAAAGTTTTCTAACTTTAAGCAGAGTACGAGCAATGTGAGCAAGAGGGGTGATTCGAGCACACCGGCCAGAGCCAGAACCGGTGATGAAAATAGAGGAAAGGGTTACATGGGCACTCTGCCCAAGTGTGGTATTTGCCAGTTCCATCACCCCGGTCCATGCCGATTTAGAAAATGTGAGTCCTGCGGGAGGACGGGTCATTTAAAGGAGACATGCTGGGTTGGATCGGGCCAGGGTGGCCAAAGGAATTTCAATAACAACAACCGTGGTAATGGAAACCGGCCACAAGGAAATAACGGGGGAAATGGTAATCGTGGGAATGTTGCAAATCAAGCTGGAAATCGAGGAACCAACGGAAATCGAGGTGGAAATGGTAATGGAAATGGTCGTGGGCCAGGATGCTTCAACTGTGGCGACACTGGGCACTTCAAAAGAGACTGCCCGAAGCTGAATCAGGCGCAAGGCCGAATCTTTAACATTGGTGCGAGGGAGGCGCGCCAAGATCCGAACGTTGTCATCGGTACGTTCCCTATAAACCAACGCTTTGCATCTGTTCTTTTTGATACTGGTGCCGATTATAGTTTTGTATCGTTAGAGTTTAAGAATATACTTGGGTTGGCCACTAGTAAATTAGACGTTCCATACTCGGTCGAATTAGCGAATGGGAAATTAATTGAAACGGGAGAAGTCATCAGGGGATGCAAGATAGAACTGGGAGGACACGAGTTTACGCTAGATTTACTACCAGTCGAGTTGGGAAGCTTCGACGTGGTAGTGGGAATGGATTGGTTATCGAGCAACCAGGCCGAGATCGTTTGTCACGAGAAGACCATCCGCATCCCAATGGCGGATGAAGAAATGATCGTAGTACACGGGGAGAAGCGTGATGCGCCGTTGAGAATCATTAGCTGTCTGAAAGCTAGAAAGTGTTTACGGAAGGGGTGTGTTGCCTTTTTGGCACACATCGTGGATAAAGAAGCTGCTGAGCCAAGGATTGAAGACATTCCAGTTGTAAGAGAATACCCTGAAGTCTTTCCAGAAGACTTGCCAGGATTGCCGCCACAACGGCAAGTCGAGTTCCACATCGACTTGGTTCCAGGCGCCGCGCCTGTAGCCAAGGCACCCTATAGACATGCACCATCAGAGATGCAGGAGTTGTCGACACAACTTCAGGAGCTATTAGATAAAGGATTCATCAGACCAAGCTTCTCACCTTGGGGAGCTCCGGTCCTGTTCGTTAAAAAGAAGGATGGTAGCTTTCGTATGTGTATAGACTACCGCGAGCTTAACAAGTTGACTGTCAAGAACCGTTATCCTTTGCCGAGAATTGATGACCTGTTTGATCAGCTGCAAGGTTCAAGTTTCTATTCAAAGATCGATCTTCGCTCAGGATACCATCAACTCAGGATACAAGAGGAAAGTATCCCGAAGACGGCATTCAGAACTCGTTATGGACATTACGAGTTCTTGGTTATGCCATTTGGATTGACAAACGCACTGGCAGTTTTTATGGACCTGATGAACCGAGTTTGCAAGCCGTACCTGGATAAGTTTGTGATCGTGTTTATCGATGACATTCTAATCTACTCGAAGACGAAGGGCGAGCATGAGCAGCACTTAAGAGCTATTCTAGAGCTACTCAAGAAGGAGAAGTTATACGCTAAATTCTCAAAGTGTGAGTTTTGGCTACGCGAAGTCCAGTTTCTTGGTCACGTGGTAAATGGAAATGGAATTCATGTTGATCCCACAAAGATCGAGGCAATCAAGGATTGGGAGACTCCGAAGACGCCAACTGAGATTCGACAGTTCTTAGGTTTGGCTGGCTATTATCGAAGGTTTATTGAGGATTTCTTAAAAATAGCTCAACCCCTGACCGCACTCAAGCAGAAAGACAAGAAGTTTGATTGGGGCGACAAGCAAGAAGAAGCGTTTCAGTTATTGAAGAACAAGCTTTGTGACGCACCGATTCTATCCCTACCCGAAGGCACGGAAGACTTCGTGGTATATTGTGATGCCTCGCATCAAGGTTTGGGTTGCGTGTTGATGCAACGCCAGAAATTTATAGCCTATGCCTCACGTCAACTGAAGATACACGAGAAAAATTACACCACCCATGATTTGGAACTGGGCGCGGTGGTGTTTGCATTAAAGATCTGGCGACATTATTTATACGGCACACGATGTACGATCTTCACTGATCATAAGAGCCTGCAGCATATATTCAATCAAAAGGAGCTTAACATGAGGCAAAGACGCTGGGTTGAACTGTTGAATGACTACGATTGTGAGATCAAGTATCATCCAGGGAAGGCGAATGTGGTCGCCGATGCCCTAAGTCGGAAGGAAAGGATCAAGCCCATAAGGGTTAGGGCTTTGGAGATGATCGTCCAGACAGACCTTCCTTTGCGCATTCGTGCCGCTCAGAGAGAAGCTCTCAAAGAAAGGAACATCGAGGATGAATACCTCCGCGGGATGGAAAAGCAGTTGGTACCAAACGAGGAAGGAACCTTGTGCTTCATGAAACGAATTTGGGTTCCCCTGTTTGGTGGATTGAGGAAGGTCATTTTCAACGAAGCTCACAAGTCGCGATACTCGATTCATCCAGGAGCGGATAAAATGTACCAAGATCTTAAGGATTTCTATTGGTGGCCAAGGATGAAAGGCGATGTTGCAGTATATGTTAGTAAATGCTTAACATGCGCCAAGGTAAAAGCCGAATACCAAAAGCCTTCAGGTCTCCTGCAGCAACCTGAAATACCCAAATGGAAATGGGAATAAATTTCTATGGACTTCATAACGAAACTGCCAAAGACACCCAAGGGCCATGACACGATCTGGGTAATAGTAGACCGTCTAACAAAGTCTGCACACTTCTTGCCAATCAAAGAGAAAGACAACACGAGTAAACTTGCGGAGATCTACATGCGAGAGATTGTGGCACGTCATGGAGTGCCTCTCTCAATTATCTCAGATCGAGATGGGAGATTTGTATCAAGTATTTGGCAATCCTTCCAAGAAGCTTTTGGATCGCAGTTGAATCTGAGCACTGCATTTCATCCGCAGACTGATGGCCAAAGTGAAAGAACTATTCAGACATTGGAAGACATGCTGAGAGCATGTGTAATGGATCTAGGTGGTAGTTGGGATAATCATTTACCATTGGTCGAATTCTCATATAACAACAGCTACCACACAAGTATTGGAGCCGCGCCATTTGAAGCTCTTTACGGACGCAAGTGTCGATCACCACTATGCTGGGCTGATGCAAGTGATAGACAGCTCGCTGGTCCCGAAATCGTTCAAGAGACGACAGACAAGATCGCGCAAATTCGAAAACGCATCGAGGCGGCTCGCGACAGACAGAAAGCCTACGCAGATCCAGACAGGAAGTCCGTGGAATATCAAGTTGGGGATATGGTGTTGTTAAAGGTTTCACCCTGGAAGGGTGTGACACGCTTTGGGAAGCGTGGGAAATTGAATCCGCGTTACATTGGCCCTTTCAGAATCCTGCAAAGGATTGGGCTTGTAGCATACAAGTTGGACCTGCCTGCTGAACTCAATGGCGTTCATGATACATTCCATGTATCGAACCTGAAACGGAGTCCAACTCAACACACCGTTGTTATTCCTGCCGACGAAGTTCACATCGACGACACACTCCACTTTTTTGAAGAACCTGTTGAGGTCACTGATTGGAAGATTAACAAGACACGCCGGAGTAGTGTCAAGCTCGTCAAAGTACGATGGAACGCTAGACATGGGCCAGAATTCACGTGGGAACGTGAGGATCGCATGAAGGCCAAGTACCCACATTTATTCCCTAAGACCCCTGCAACTAGGCGTAGGACCTAAAATTTCGGGACGAAATTTTCTTAACGGGGGGAGAATGTGACAACCCTCAAAATTTCAGGTACTGTACAAATCAATTAATCTTAATTACGTACTTAAATACTGTGCTTAATTACAACTGATATTTTAGACTGCTCTATGATTCCATATCATATATACATGCATCATATTTATACAGTCACTCCATTCATTACATACCTACATTAGTGACATACTTGATGCACTCAGCACAGTTGACACGCTGAACGGTTGATTCAGAAATAATGCTGACAATGCCAGCAGTTAGACAGACAATATTATTATGGCCAGTATGAGCCAGGGATAGAGTACTACACTGGTTTGTAGTGTAGGGAGATGAGGACCATAAGACTGCGTCATTAGGTGATAGATATAATGCCGGGAAGTGCCTAAAACACACTTTAATTACAGAATTCAGCTTTCTTTTATTAAATTCAGCATTTTAATATACCAGTAGAGTACACAAATATAACAGAGTGGTCCTGTATACTTTCCTAAGTGCCAGGAATGTTTTCATTACAAGAAGATGCGCAAAAGACACTATACGGTGAAATTAAACGCTTTAACGGAACGATACGTAACCGAACAACCAGACATTTTCCGGAACACGAAAATATTTTCAGAAATATTATTTTTATCATTTTAAATTATTTTTGGTCATGATAAATCCCTACGCACTATAGAACATGTCACACACCCACTATACTTGGAAATACCCTTAATCTTCTAACTTAATACCCATTAGTTACCAAATTTTTTTCATTTTACCCCCCCCCCCCCCCCTCCAACCGATTTCCAGCCAAGGACCCACCTAAATCTTGTTCTTTTTGCCTCATTACCCCATTGGTGGGAAACTTGTGCATGCTTTAGGGACTTGTCAAATACTTGTAAGGAATCCTACAAGTTCCTAGAAATCTCATCATTTTCTCTAACATTACACTCCACCCTTCACCTCCCTCCCTATTATTTTCGGCCCCCCTTCCCCAAAACCGAATTCACCACCTCCATCTCTCTCTCATCCTTCATCTTCTTCATCACAACAAGTTCATTAAAGCTCAAGAGGATCCAAGGAGGTTGCAAGGTTGAAGACACATCAAGAGAGCTTGTTCTAGTCACTTCACCATACTTTTCTCACCATCATTCTTGCACTAAGAAGTCCATCCTAGCCTTGTGCTAGTGGTATGCTCCTTCACACTCTTGTTTCACCTTGATTCTTGTTATGTTTGTTTGAATGTTCATGTCACCTAAAAGCTTAAACACTAAAGTGTGAACTTAAAATTCTGCATAAAAACCTTTCATAAAAAGTTTGTTTGAAATTGAAATCTGGTTGGTTTGAGCTTGGTAAATGCATGCATAGTGTTTGAACATTAAAACATTGATAAAACTTGGTTAGGATCTTTGTTTATGAGTTTTTAGTAACTTCTACAATAAAAACAGCTTGCTGATTGAGATTTTCCAGCCCCTTCAACAGGCTGTAACGGGTTCATTTTTAATCGAAAAATTTAAGTTCTGGAGTCTAAATTGTATAATTTTGAATATCTGAACTAATGAAACTGGAATCGTAATTTTTCGAGACCGTTTACTATTTTTAAAGTATTATTTTTGGACAGCAGCTCAAAGCTGAAATATTTCTGCTGAAAAGTGTGTTGAAGTCAGAGTCAAAACTTAAAACCTGAGCAGAATCCGTTCATGGAATTTTTACTGTAGATAGTCACGGATGTTTCCGTGACCCTCCAACTGGAATTTCGACAATCCGACTCACGATTGATTTTTAGTGAATTTTTCCGTAAAACTGCAATCAGAATGTATCAAATCTGATTGCAGTTGAGTAAAAGAATTTTTATATAAAATTGGTAATGAACTCATGTCCGAAATTTTTACACAATAAATCGTGGATTATATATGACCTTCTGTAAAAATTTGAGAATTTTTGGAAAAGGATAACTAATTATTTTAATACTCGAAAACAGTCCAGTTTTGTGTAATAAATCTGAAAAGACGTAGTTAGGGTTTTGCATGTAGATTTGTCGGGTTAGCTATGTGGGAACACTTTATGAGATACTTGTAAAAGAAAATGATATGTTTTTATGCATGGACACCTCTATTTACAGAGGAGGCTTTGGCAAAATTTTCGGAAATTATAACACTTAGTAAATATTTACTTTCAAAGGCTATAATCTACTAGAACATTAAACGAACAAATATTTATTACGCAAATCTCTATAAGTAACACAACTCTAAATATTAAACTCTAAGCCAAGGCACGGCCCGTTCGTCTAATAGACATTAGTACGTGTAGGTTGTCGTGTAGCAGTCAGACTTTGAGATTCGGTTCAAGACGCGTTACTGTGAGTTCATGTCCCCCTTTTCTCTTAACTATTTTCAGTTTTACTTTTCGGGGGTGAAATACATGTTACAGATATTTACAGACATTTACAGACTTTTATTATGGTATGGTTAGCTTAAGGAGAGTTTTTATTACGCGATCATGTGAGTGGTGGGCACAACACTTAAGGCCATTAATCCTCATAGTAGGACCACGGGACATAAGTGATAGATCTATTTGGGTGTAGCGAGCCCACACCCATGAGGCCGGGGCGGCCCATAGTGGTGACTATGTCTTCATACCGAAGACAAATTTGCTAGGTTTGAGTCTTCCTGCATCATTTCACACATACTATTGGTTTTGCAACCCAATGGTGATCAGGGTTTCCTTAATTGCTACATACCAGAGATTTTTACTTTTACAGACATTTTAAAGGCATTTATATACTCACTTACACATGAACTCGCTCAACTTTTTGTTGACTTTTTAAACTACATGTATTTCAGGGAATTAGTTTGGATCTGGCAAGTGATGCGTGATTTAGCTGCGTACTAAATAAGGATGTCATCCGGAGTCGTAGGTTTGGGAAGTGTAACTCTTTCCTGGACGAGTTGCATGTCTCATTTCATGTGTCGTTGGTAGCTTATCGTCGAGTCTTTTGAATTCTCTTTAAACTGGTCATGTTTGTAACATCTTTTGTGGTTAACATTTTTAGACAATATGTTATGCATTTTCAACTATTTTAATGGATGAACATCCCGTATTCTGTCATATAGCATTGTTGTGATTGTTGCTGTGGTATTAAGAAGTCACACCAAATAAACCCACGCTTCCGCAAAAGCCAGGGTGTGACAACATCATACACAAACACATCCATCCCAAACTAATGTCAATCCGACCGAATGGCCATCCGACCGGATGACCATCCGAATGGATTGTCATTCGATCGAATGACCATCCGCTCGGATTGTCATCCGATCGGATGACCATTCGTCACTTGGTTCACTCTTCACCGTTTAACGCACCGCTCATTCGCTTATGCTATCTGTAACAACCCGCTTTTAGAAAGTCAAAGTACAAGTCATAGTCAAAGTCAAAGTCATAGGAAGAAAAGATTACTAATTGCGATCTGTCACTCCTTGCTTAACTATTGATTATACGTTAATGACTTATGGTCGAATCTTTTATTTTATCGCTTTAGTTGTATTATGTGGGGTATCTATTAATAATAGAGGTTTAATCCCATGTTTATCGCTAGTCGACTTATCGCTAATCGCTATCGCATTCGCAACTCGAATTATGTGTTATGGATATTGTTTTACGTGTGTGTGCTTTTATGTGTTACTTGTGAATGCTATATTTATGTTGAGGTGTTAATCGCAATCGCAATTCTATCGCATCGCAATCTAATCGCAAACGTTAAACGCAAGTTATTTATAGTGATTGTATGTTAGATATAGTAGTTAGTTGGGTAATACTATCGCATCGCTCACTCGAATCGCATCGCAATGCTCAACACGCGAATCGAAATGACAAAACTCAACACGCCGGACACCTAGATCGAATGGCCAACCGATCGGATTGCCATCCGATCGAAGCACCATCCGATCGGTGACCAATCCGACACTTGTGCACTTTCCCTTTTTGGAAACCCTATAAATACCCTCCTGTCACATCACAAGTGATGTGACAGCTCTCTCACTCAACCAGCAGCACTCAAGCCTTCTTTTCTCTCGATTTCTCATGATTCTTGTAAGTTTTCAACTCGAATCTTGTACTTCTATGATCTACACGCACTTCTTCATCATTTTAACCTTTGAATCTCAACTTTTAACCGTGAAATCACCGGATTTGAGGTGTTTTAGGGTGACGTCATCATGGAGTTCTTATGAACTTCAAGATTTGGCTTCATTCCACCAAGAACAACTCAGATCTGAAGGATTTCCACATGATTTCATAATGATTTCGCATAGATCTAAACATTTCCAAGTTAAAAGGGATTGAAAGATGTTTATCCAACTTTCTTTCAACTCTTTTACACTCAATGCACTCAAAACCGATAGAATCGGAGCTCGTTCTGACCTTCTACTCTTTCTTAGTGATGAGTTGGTTCAAGATCTGGTTTCTATCAGAGAGACAACCGATTTCGGGTTAAACAAGAACAACCGTCATGAACCAGTAGGCTGATTGGATTTGGGTGATTCCTGCTCGATCGGACGACTTGGAACTTGACAAGGTTCCGTTGTTTAGTACGTTGTCAAATCATATCGAACAAACCCCATAACTTTCAAAACTTAACAAATCTTCAAGTTGCAAAATGATCAGAACGCTGGACGGATTGTCGTCCGATCGGATTGCCATCCGATTGAATCGCAATTCGATCGGATTACACTTGAGCCTTAACATTTAATCATTTCCATAATTTTCAAAGAACATCAGTTTCTAACGGATTGCCAACCGATCGGATCGAGTGACCGTCCTGCTATGAACTTGTTCTCAGCTGAGAAGCCTCGCCAATCGGATCACTATCCGATCGAACGACCGTTCGATCGAACGACCTGAAGGGTAGAGATACTTCTCTATTTTCAAAATGATACAACGAAAACTTCAAAGCCATCATACACAAACACAACCTTACCAAACGAATGTCAATCCGACCGAATGGCCATCCGATCGGATGACCATCCGAATGGATTGACATCCGATCGAATGACCATCTGATCGGATTGCCATCCGATCGGATTACCGTTCGACACTTGGCTCACTTCTCACCGACTTACGCACCGCTCTTTGCTTATGCTATCGTTAACTGTTCAGGCTAACCACTCTAGCGCTTGCTTCAATCCATTTCCATTGCTGTGAGTATACTTGATCCCTTTTTGCTTTACGCACTTTGGGTGTTACATACGTTACATATTCTAAATCACAATCGATCACACAACACAAATACTATTTATACACTGACCGTTATTGCATGTTACTTGTTACTCGATGAATACTTGTGTGTTATGTTAACACAGTGATTGTTGCCTGACGCCTTAGCAACGATAGTACTATTTGTTTGGACTCAGCACCTATCGTGGACAGGGGTTGTTAAGGTTACCTCTTCACGTGTCACAATGGTGATATGTGTTGCGCATTCTACAACTCGCAGTCTATTATGTGCATATTTCATTGTCGATAACCTACTAGCTTTGCACTATACATGTTTCATGCTGGTTATGCGTAACGCTTTCGAACTCTACTATTACTATTAAACTTGTATGCTCACCTTTACACTATGTGTATTGACCGCTATTTTAACGTATGTGACAGGTGTTTGTAATGCTTAGGATGCTTGCTTGCTTTCATGGGAATTAAGCTTAGGAGAGTCTAGAAACCAACGAACAATTTATTTAAATCTGAGTTGTCGGAACAGTTTTATTTGTTTTTGAGATATCTATGTCTGTAATAACTGATTGCTTGATGAGTTATGGTATGGGACATAATATTAACTATCCGGTAATTTAGTTGTTATGGAATTTCTCTTGGACAATCTGTTTCGCTCAGTGCCGCTCCCCGATGTTTCCGTCATCGGTTGGGGTGTGACAGATTGGTATCAGAGCCATAACTATAGGGAATTAGGTAAGACTCGACCTAGTCCGGGTCGATGTCTTAGAAACAACCTAGTCTATAGTCTAGGTACCAACAGGCCGACTTGTGCGTGCCCGGTATAGGTTCCGTACGAGCTTACTCGCTCGAACTCGCTTACACTACACTCTTGCGCGAACATCGCATACTACAGTTCCGCGCAAGATCAGCCTTTCCTAAGGCTGGATACACACACAAACGAATGATTTGGTTAAGATTAGGTGTGAAAACCGCAAAATCTCGACCAAATCATCTGTTCGGTTCACTATTTTTACTATAAATGCGAGAAATTGCGTTGAATCAGGAGTGAAATCCATACTTCGACGCAAATTTTCCCCTCTACTTTATCAACACAGGAAACATAGTCATTAAGTTAGGGGTGAAACCTGAATCTTGATGACTTGTTCCGCTCTCTATTATGGTTTGCAAAGCTCTCACCAAAGTCTCGACGAACTCCAACGACTTGAGGTCACACCGTGTCTGGAAGGATGCGTGCCGATCGCTCAGATTGAAGCAAGGGCAAAGTCTAGAGGGCCTTATTGTGCACTTACGAGTCCTTGTGAATAGTCGAATCACTTTGGGTAGTCGATGTCTACACGCACCCGAGACAATCGCTCCTCGATTTTATGTGTTTCGATTCTGGAACCCGCAGCCGCTAACTCTATGATTCATCCATTTTATGTGAAGTTATGTGTTTTATATGTTTATTTGTTTGTGTTTTGAGGTAAACAATACGATGGTACTGATGGTTTTGATTTCGCGTTTCTCGCTCCATCCAATCACGCACAACACACACCACGCAAACAAATCGATGGTTTTATTCGCAATCGCAGCTCGCTAATCGCAATCGCTATACTTAATCGCTATACGTGCTGTGAAGGATAAGTGAATACGTGCAACATATGTGCTTAGGTTAGTTTATGTCCTTATGTGCTTATGTGATTCTGTGTTTATGGGACTACGTGTTCCTTAGCATTATGGTGAATCGCTAGACTATACTAGGAATTAATCGAAATTGTGTTTGAGTCCTATGGCGATGTCTGTTGCAGACAATGTCATCATTTGGATCATTCCACTGTCGTTCTTCTCGACGTAATCATGATGACAAACGAATCGCTGCTCTCGTCGCTAAGCAAATGGCGAAAGTCATCCCACAGATCGTCAGTGAGCTGAACGAGAATGCTAGCAAATCTTCAGAGGAGTCCAGGACAGATACTCCTAAGGCCGCTTTTAGCTTCATGCAGTTCAAAGCCTGCGGACCAAAAGAGTTTACCGGCGAGGATGGTCCTACGGCCATGTTTCAATGGTTTGATTCTATCGAAGTCACCCTGCGCCAGAGTGGCTGCCAGAAAACCTACGCACTGTCAATGCTACCGGCGTCTTCCAATCCCGTGCTCTTGATTGGTGGACGGCCGAGAGGAACAAACGAGGAAACGATGCAGCTTTCGGATTGTCTTGGGACGAGTTGAAGAACATAATGATGCAAGAGTTCTGTCCTCCCCATGAACTCCAAAAGCTTGAGGATGAATTCTGGCATATAAAGCAGGATGGTGGAGATAACGCTGGTCTAACTGCCTGCTTCAAGCAGTTGAGTATTATCTGCCCTGGTCAAGTTACTACCCCTGATATTACAATCAATAAGTATATCCGTGCTCTTCCGGATTGCGTCGCAGATTTTGTTCAGGCTGCAAAGACGAAAACAATCGAGGAAACCTACCTTCTCGCCACTGAGATCAATGATAAGCGAGTCAGGGCTGGTTATTTCGACAAAGCCTCCAAGAATCTACATCAAGTCACCGCTGCTCCTACCACTGAAGCTACCGCCGCACCGCAATCTTCAAAGCTCTCACGCCGCAAAAGGAAGAACAACAGCAGTTCCAGAAACAAGAACTATGCAGTTACTACTGCCCCGCTCCAAACAGTACCTGCTCAACCGCAAACTCAACACCGCCAATTAGCGGCACCTGTGGTCAATGCACCGCCTGCCAAGCGTGCATACACTGGACCACACCCGCTTTGCCGTACTTGTACTTATCATCACCCGGTGGGTATCGCATGCCGGTTCTGTGTTTATTGCAATATGTACGGCCACTTCACCGCAAACTGCCGTACAGGTCCATGTCAAGCCCCAGCTCCAGCTCAAGGTCAAGCTCCTGCTCAACAAGCTCTACTTCCTGCTCCTCAAGGCCATCAAGCAACTCCTGCACCGGCAGCTAACGCTCGAGCTTGCTTTGCATGTGGTGATCCCAACCACTTTGCAAACATGTGCCCCAACAGGGTAGTGAAGCAAGAGCCCCAACAACAATAACAACAACAACAACACCAACACCAATAACAACAACAGCAGCCAGCAGCCTGTGGACATGCTTTCAACATCAACGCCCGCCAGGCTCAAGCAGACAACAACGTGATTAATGGTACGTTCCTTGTGAATGGTATATATGCTTCGTGTTTATTTGATACTGGAGCCGATAACTGTTTTGTGTCGTTCGAATTCGAAAAGCTCCTTAATCGTAAGCACGCCCATCTACCCTCGACGTTCGATGTTGAAGTTGCCACCGGAAGAACCGTCGTTGTCAATTCTGTTCTACGTGATTGTACGCTTGAATTCAACAATCACGTCTTCCCTATCGATCTTATTCCGATGCAGCTCGGTAGTTTTGACATCATAGTAGGCATGGATTTTCTTCGCGAAAATCGTGCTGAAGTTGTTTGCTTCGAAAAGATGATTCGTTTCTCGCTCGCTATAGGTGATCAACTTTGCGTGTATGGCGAAACACCCTCGAAGGGTCTCAAGCTCATGTCATGTGTCCAAGCTAGCAAGTATCTACGCAACGAATACAGAGCTTTCTTGGCTAACATCGTAGTAGCGGAGAAGGAAAAGAAAGGAAATACAGAAGTGAAAGACGTTCCCGTTGTTTGGGAATTCCCTAACGTTTTTCCCGATGATTTACCTGGTTTACCTCCCTCTCATGATATCGATTTCCGAATCGACCTCATTCCTGGAGCAAATTGTCACACCCGACCACGTAAAACAACAAGACGTGGCGGAAACGTCGGGGAGTGTTGTAACAGAATCATTGTTTCACAACCATGGATCAAATAATTTTGTTTTATTGAATAAATGAACTTATTGTTTTAATACAATAAAAAAAAGTACAACTATTATCTTTCAAATTTTAAAGTCGCTAAGGCACGAGTCCATCCTATGTATAGCATGCACCAACAATCATCACATAACAGCACCTGAAACATGTGTAAAAATAGGTACGTCAGCATAAGAATGCCTGTGAGATACATAGGTTTTATTGTAATTAGGATTCATGACTTATGAGTTTAAAGAAAAAGTTTTAATAAAAGTAGTCATGATCCTTGTAAAAGGTTTTCTTTTATAAATCATTTATAAGAAATCAGATGATATAAAATAATAATACATAGGAAAATTAAATAAGTAAGTAGAATAAGTTTGTATAAAAATATATTGTTTGAAAAACAATATTTTGATAAAAAGATTCATAGTATATATAAAAATATACTTTGGTTTAAGAAAGTCGAATAAGTAATATATTAAAATATATTTCAGTTCCAAAATCGTAAACCCAAGTGTACTAAATAACGCCACGGTATGTAATGTGATGAAAACACTTATATATAAGAAGTACCAGCGGCGTATCTACCATGTTTTCATCACATTACACCCGTCCCATTATCTAAACACTAACCAAAATCCATTCGTTAAGCAAATAGTATATTAAATATACCTTAGTTGTTTAAAATAATAATTTTCAGTAGTATATCAAAAGTATACTTTGGATTTATAAATAACATATTAAACTATGTTTTGGATTACAAATAACATATTAAACTATGTTTTGGATTACAAATAACATATTAAACTATGTTTTAGATTTTTAACAAAATATATGTTGGTTTTGTACGATATCACATATGAGAGCATATCAAACTATAGTTTTGGGAGTATAACTTAATATACAATAATAATGTGACTTAAGAATTCATTCAGACCTAGTGCATCAAAATACACCTTTGAGACTATAGGGATACCACAAAGGCAATCCCTATTTGGATGGAGAAACAAATTGGTTTCAGACATTCCATGACAACAGGAATGGGGTGTCAAATCCTATAGCGCTATATCATACTACCAACCGGTCAGGTGAACAAAAATAAGTACTATTCCAACAATTAATTTTATATTCTTTGAAAAATCAGTGTTTAAACCATAAATAATCATTCAGTTTTTCAAAAGATAAGTATTAACATGTATAATCAATTATACTTTGAAATCATGAAAATAACAGATAGGTACACATGCTTCACCCCAAAATGTTTGAAAAACAGTAAAAGAGGGGACTATGTACTCACTTGAGATTGCTTAGAAGTCTTGAACAACAACCAAGCAAAGCTAGAGGGAGCACGAAATCAAACGGCACCTAATATAGGTATCTACATTAATAAACCGGACCTAAATCGGGAGATCGGATAGGATGAGGTTTCGTAAACCAAATGAGTATAGGAACTTATGTAATATGGTTTAACAAAGCCTACATCCTAAATCGAAACCTATCCTAAGTGCTTACGACCCATTATGACCCGTTTAGGTAGCTTACGCTATTTTAACGCGTCGTTCGCGTAAAACGCGTTCGAGACGTCTAACTTGTCCTATGATAAGTATTATATGCCTAAACATGCTTAATTATGTTTCATTATCAATTAAGTGACAAAAGTTTGGGTTACATATGCTTAAATATCAATTATGCATGAAAAGGGTATTTTGGTAATTTTCCTAAGGCATATAAACTACTTATCATACAACTACTTAAACGAAGTGACCATAAGGTATAACCTCGGAAGGTTATTCCCTATACAACTATGGTCACCTAAAGCGTTTGGTCGGATCCTAAAGATCGACCAAATGGGTCGGGTTCGAAAGTATAAGCGATTGTTTAGATCGCTTACCTTATGACCCTACATAAGCACTAATCTAAAAGTGACGAGCTAAACATGTTTAAAACATGTTTAACAAAGTTTGAAAATAAGTTGGATATCAAAACAAACGGTTTTGATACCTAAGAGTAGTTTGGTTACAAAATGCGCATAAATACGCATTTTGGCCGAAACTACGACTCGTCACTATACCTAAACAACGTGGTAATCAGTAGGTATAGTCACTAGGGACTATAACCATCGTGATTACGCTCACGTTGCGAAGTTCAAACGAACTTCTCATTGACCATAGACTGGTCAATGAAGAAAGTCAAACAAAGTTTGACTTTTAAGCTAGAAAGCGATAAAAGAACGAAAGAAGACTTACAAAGGGTCCAAATAGATTTGGTTCCAAGTATTCTCAGGTAGGTAGTGAATAATCACTACCACTTAGAGAAATCTCAGACCAAATGTGCAGAAAATGAATGAGGGACATGGCCTTATATAGTTTTTCGCAAACCGTTAGGATCATTTCTTGGAGAAGAGGGAATGATCTTGGCCATACAATTGTCAAAGAAAGATTGGGGGACTTGTTCTCCACACAAACCAGCCCATAGCATGAAAAACCATGTATCAAAACCATTGGAACAAGAGGAAATGACCAGATTCAATGTTTTTGCAACTCTGATGTGCTGGGCACCGCTTACGGTCCGTAAGCAAAGGTCCATACGGACCGTAAGGGACCTGCAGACCAGCAACTTTCAAAAATGATAGATTTAGCCCTTGAAGCCCCAAACTTGGTTTTCGATGCATTTTTGACACGTTTAAGCCCCGTTAACCCCATTTCAAAGCTCTAAATTGAAGTTAAAGTATAGGGAACTTAAAATGTGCTCAAAAATATCTCGGATGTCGGCTCGTTTGGTCGTACGGTTACGTTATTCGGTTAATTACGACGGAAGTCGTAAAGAACGCAAAAACGATCCAAATTAAGCGAAGAATGAAATTTTATCATGCCAATCACTAAAAAAAATATTTTAATGATTACATAAATTTTTGGGTGTCCGGATATATTCAGAACGTAAGATATGCGCGAAAATGCAAACTTATGCACTTTTTGACGCTTTTAGTCCCTGAATGACCAAAAGTTTATTTTAGCATACCGAACCCCTCAAAGCCTATTTCTAAGCAATGTAGAGGATATTTAGGGTATGTTTAACTTATGATCAAGTTCCGAAAGGTTCGTTACTATACAAATCGGTATAGTTTCGCAGTTTGACACAATTAGTCCATGCGATCGAACAAACTTGATTTCAACACACCAAACCATCCAAAACTTATTTTTAAGTTATGTGGAGGTTATTTAAGGTATGTTAAGCCTATTTTTCTATTCCGGAGTGTTCGTTTCATTAAACTGGTTATATTTACGCAACAGTGTGCGTATAACCTTCCAGAAAGCGATTTAGAGCCCGAAATCGAACAAGAATTGATATGTGCAAATGATACACATAATTATACAAATCCCAAGTATGAAACACAATATTTCATTGGTTTGGTATTGTTTGATAGTCATAGTGGCACAGGTGTCACACAAATCCTGTTGCCAAAGCGCCTTATCGTCTCGCTCCTTCTGAGATGAGCGAACCCTCGAGTCAGCTCCAGGAACTTCTTGATAAAGGCTTTATTCGCCCTAGCACCTCTCCTTGGGGCGCGCCTGTCCTATTCGTCAAAAAGAAGGATGGATCGTTTCGGATGTGCATCGACTACAGGGAATTGAATAAGCTAACTATCAAGAATCGCTATCCCTTGCCTCTAATCGATGATTTGTTTGATCAGTTACAAGGTGCTACGTGTTTCTCAAAGATTGATCTACGCTCAGGCTACCATCAATTACGCATTCAAGAGGATGATATTCCCAAAACCGCTTTTGAACCCGCTATGGTCATTACGAGTTTGTTGTCATGCCTTTTGGTTTAACCAACGCTCCCGTAATCTTCATGGATTTAATGAATCGAGTGTGCAAACCCTTTCTTGACGTCATCGTATTCATAGACGATATCCTGATCTATTCCAAGTCAAAAGCCGAACACTCGTAGCATCTACGTTTGGTACTTGAGTTACTCCAGGGAAACCGTCTCTATGCCAAGTTCTCCAAGTGTGAATTTTGGCTGGAGGAGGTCCAATTCCTGGGCCATATTGTCAATAGTCAAGGATTTCATGTCGATCCCACGAAGATCGAGGCCGTTAAGAGTTGGGTTACACCCAAGAACCCATCTAAAGTCCGCTCTTTTCTCGGACTGGCAGGCTACTATCGTCGATTTATAGAAGGTTTCTCTACGATCGTTGTACTGCTTACCTCTCTTACGCATAAGGACAAACCTTTTGTTTGGGGAACCAAACAGGAGGAAGCCTTTCAAACTCTCAAAGCTATGCTTTGCAATGCTCCCGTGCTCTCACTGCCCGACGAAAACGAAGATTTTGTAGTCTACTGCGATGCCTCAAACCTTGGTCTTGGTTGTGTTCTCATGCTGCGAGATAAGGTTACCGCGTACGCTTCTCGACATCTCAAGATCCATGTGACACCTGGGTCACTGCGACCATCAAACAAATTCCAAGCCAATGAAATATTGTATTTCATACTTGGGATCTGTATAAATATGTGTATCTTTTGCACATATCAATTCTTGTTCGATTTCAAGCTCTAAATCGCTTTCTGGAAGGTTATACGCGCACTGATGCGTAAATATAACTAGTTTAATGCCACACACACTCCAGAATAGTGAAATAGGCTTAACATACCTTAAATAACCTTTACATAACTTAGAAATAAGTTTTGAAGGCTTTGGTATGGCAAAATCAAGTTAAATCGCTTACAGGGACTAAAGTTAACAAACTGCGAAAGTATGCCAATTTGAACTGTAACAGATATTCCGGAACATGGCCATAAGTTAAACATACCATAAATATCCTTTACATAGCTTATAAATAGGCTTTGAGGGGTTCGGTGTGCTAAAATAAACTTTTGGGCCATTCAGGGACTAAAAGTGTCAAAAAGTGCACAAGTTTGCATTTTCGCGCATAACTTACGTTCTGACTACATCCGGACATCCAAAAATTTATGTAAGCACTAAAACATTTTATTTTAGTGTTTGGCATAAGAAAAATCCATTCGTCGCGTCATTTGGATCGTTTTTCGCGCTTATGCGCATTCCGTCGTAATTAACCGAACAACGCAATCGTACGGCCAAACGAACCGACATCCGAGATATTTTTGAGCACATTTTAAGTTCCCTATACTTTAACTTCATTTTAGAGCTTTGAAATGGGGTTAACGGGGCTTAAACGTGTCAAAAATGCATCAAATTGCAAGTTTGGAGCTTCAGGGGCCTGTTCTGCCATTTTTCAAACTTTCTGGTCTGCAAGTCCTTGCGCACCTCAACACTCAGGACGTTACGGTGTGCAAGTAGGGGTCAGATGCAGAAACTTGTTTTTAACAGCCTGTTTCCAGCCTTTAAACCCTCCAAAGGCCAATGCCACTTGTCAATAACTGGTGGTGGGGGCAAAATGAGCTACCATAACATTCCAACACTTGTACGGATGAGATTCGATCACGTTATTCGAGGAACGATCCTAACGGTGGTCCATTTACTATAAATACCCATCCATCCCCATTGCAAAACCCACTTGAAATCTGAGTTTTTCTCTAAGTGGTTGTGTTTATACACTTCCTACCTGAGATTACTTGGAAATCAATGTTGCGGGGACCCTTTGTAAGTGTTCCTTCGTTCTTTTATTGCTTTTCGAGTCCGAAAGTCAAACTTTGTTTGACTTTCTGCATTGACCAGTTTATGGTCAATGCGAAGTTCGTTTGAACTTCATAACGTGAGCGTGATCACGATGGTTATAGTCCTTAGTGACTATACCTACTGATTACCACGTTATCTAGGCTCAGTAACGAGTCGTAGTTTCGGCCAAAATGCGCATTCTTGCGTATTTTGTAACCAAACTACTCATAGGTATCAAAACCGTTTGTTTTGATACCAAACCTGTTTTCTAAACTTAGTTAAGCATGTTCTAACACGCTTAGCTCGTCACTTTTAGTTTAGTGCTTATATAGGGTCGTAAGGTAAGCGATCTAAACAATCGCTTATACTTTCGAACCCGACCCGTTTGGTCGATCATTAGGATCCGACCAAGCACATTAGGTGACCGTAGTATATAGGGAATAACCTTCCGAGGTTATACCTTATGGTCGCTTCGTTTAAGTAGTTGTATGATAGGTAGTTTATATGCCTTAGGTAAATTACCAAAATGCCCTTTTGACGCCAAAATTCATTTTAAGCATATGTAACATAACTTTTGGTATCTAAACTGATTTGGTAACAATATTAGACATGTTAAGGCATATTTTACTTATCATAGGACTAGTTAGGCATTCCGAACGCGTTTTACGCGAACGACGCGTTAAAGTAGCGTAAGCTACCTAAACGGGTCGTAATGGGTTGTAAGCACTTAGGCTAGGTTTCATTTAGTATGTAGGCCTTGTTAAACCATACTACCTGAGTTCCCATACTCATTTGGTTTACGAGCCCTCATTCTATCCGATCCTCCGATTTAGGTCCGGTTTATTAACATAGTTACCTATATTAGGTGCCGTTTGATTCCGTGATCTCTAGCATTGCTTGGTGGTTATCTTAGGACTTCTGAGCAATCTCAAGTGAGTACATAGACCCCTCCTTTACTGTTTTCCAAACTGTTTTGGGGTGAAACACATGTGCCTACTTGTTACTTTCATGCTTTCCTGTTTTCACATCATATACTTGCTAAGTTTATTAGTACATTTATAGTACATGATTTCAATACATTTTATGCTATGTATGCCCATTTTGTGCATATTTAGTACATCACTTTACAATACATTTTATGCTATGTATGCCCATTGTGTGCATACTTAGTACATCACTTTACAATACATTTCATGCTATGTACGCCCATTGTGTGCATACTTAGTACATTGTTTTACATTACACTTATGCTATGTATGTCCATTGTGTGGATACTTAGTACATTGTTTAACATTACACTTATGCTATGTATGTCCATTATGTGCATACTTAGTACATTGTTTTACATTACACTTATGCTATGTATGTCCATTACGTGCATACTTAGTACATTGTTTTACATTGCATTTCTGTTGCATATGCTCATCCAACATATGAACATATTATACTACATTTTGAACCATTGTAACCATTTGACTATGTGAACCGTTGCAACCCTTTGATTATATGAACCGTTTGTAACTATTGAACCGTGTGAACCAGTTGTATCTATTGATATGATTTACATTTGACAATAGAAATTTGACTATACATAAACATTTCTACAATTGTTAAACATTTCATCTCGATGGTTTGGTTTGAGTAAGTGATTTAAGTAACGAGGCGTATGTAATATGATACAAGCACGGTGGATACGCCGCTGGTACTTCCTATATATAAGTGTTTGTATGGTATCACATATTGTAGCGTTATTTGAATCATTTCAATTTGAGACATATAACATTTTATACAAATAACATACATTTCACAAGACATTGATTTACAAACAACTTATCTTATACAAACTCATTTTACATGGTTATTCATTTAACCATACATTATTCTCTTATTTATACATATCATCTGATCTTATCGTTTTTCAAATGATTTACAAGACAAAGCAAATTACAAGGTTCATGACTAAACATTTTCTCAAACATAAGTCATGAATTCTGTTTTCACAAAACCTTTGTATCTCACAGGCATTTTTATGCTGACGTACCTATTTTCACATGTGTTTTCAGGAGATGATGCATAGGACTTATCAAGACATACTTAGGCGGACCTGTGCCTTAGTGACTTAAAACGAGACAAGAACTAGTTAATTTATGTTATGTACTCTTTGGTTCTTGTTTAAAACAATGTAAACTTTCATGTTTGATTAATAAAACGAAAGTTCAATTGCCATGGATTTGAAACAATTAATTCTGTTACAACACTCCCCGACGTTTCCGCCATGTTTTGTATGTTCTACGTGGTCGGGGTGTGACAATCCACGAGAAGAACTACACCACACACGACCTCGAGCTTGGTGCAGTTGTTTTTGCGTTAAAGATTTGGCGACACTACCTTTACGGTACCAAGTATACGATCTTCACCGATCATAGGAGCCTACAACATATCTTTGACCGGAAGGAACTGAATATGCGTCAACGTCGGTGGGTAGAAATCCTCTACGATTACGACTGTGAGATTCGTTACCATCCAGGCAAAGCAAATGTCATTGCCGATGCTCTCAGGCGACGAAGCTATTTGCATAGCATTCGTAATATTCAAGCCCAGCATAATCTCGAAGCTCTTATCCGTGACGCGCATCATGCTTGTTTTACCGAACGTACTTTGAAGAAGGAAATGATTCTAAACGATGGCGCTCAACTCGAGAATAAATCGAATGGTATCTTTCATTATTTGGACCGAATTTGGATTCCCAAGCGCACCAATTTGTGACAACTTCTGATGGACGAAGCCCACAAATCTCGGTATTCTATTCATCCCTGTGTTAAGAAGATGTACCAGGACATGCGCTACAACAGCGCGAAAGTCTAAGGCAACTATGGATTTTAATCTTGGTTTAATAGACACGAGAATGTTTAAGGACTAGACCGATTTCTTAGACCTAGCTATAAACCAAACTGAGACCTATTAATAACCTCGAGCCTCACAGCGAGAAGATTAGTAGAACACTTGATTTTATTAAATTACTGAATATTACTTCTAAGGCTAGTTACGTAATTTCACCTTAAAGAGTTAAAGATTTATTATGTGATATAGACACTCACCTAAATCAAGAACCCTAGCACAACCCTATTATGTGATAAAGACTGTCACCAAGGGTTATACGAAGCAATAAACATCGATAAACAAATATCAAGCATGCATATACACCAAGTTAAATTTCCATAGCCTTTACAATACAAGAAGATCCATAAACCACATCAAAAACCGAATAAAAATCCAAACTTTATTTAAACCATTGTCACGCCTAGGTAGTTAAAGGTTTTTAGCCGGAAAACATCATCAAAAACAGAATCAAAATCCAAGTATAAACTGAATTCATTGTGCAATAAAGTTTAAACGAACGAAAACGAAAGATAAAGGATGATTAAACCCGAATCTTCACTCCCGAACGCTCCCGAAGTATACCCGAATGATTCAAAGCTTCCAAGATACTCCAAAACCTTCAACAGCCTTCAATGGTGCTCCAAGAAACTCAAATTCGTCATTCCTCGGCTGTTGACGAATGTGATGATTATATAAGTTCCAAAAAAACCTACTAGCCGTTGAATAAACAAGTCGGTGCACGACTTTAATTCTCTCGCGGCCCAATGTAAAATCCCTTTCTTTAGTTGCCGTCCAGCCCACCAAATAAACGTGCCCACTAAATGGCTAAAAGCCACGAGCCCATGAGATTTAATAATTCCATGCTCACCATAATATTCCCAACTTCACAATTTGCTGGCCCAATATTCGATTTAATTAAATATCATGGAATGCAGTCCATAAACAACAATATATTATGTGGAGCTTTTTTTTCTTTTGTTTTATTTTATAATATAGAGATAAGTGGTCTCAACCCAATCATAAAAAAATAGCAGCGAATTTCCTTCGGTCATTGGCACCGCACTCTTCCCAACTGACTGGTCATTTCCATATTACTCGTTTTCGCTCCATTTGCACCAAGATCTACCAAAACACAAAATAATATAATATAGCACAAACTAAATAAAAACAAATAAAACGTATACAAAAATTATACAATTTACACGGGACAAGTATGTATATTTTACCCTACATCAAATATCCCCACACTTAACCATTTTTTCGTCCTCGAAAAAGAATTATGCATAACGGAATCATAATCGGAATAGTCGTTCGGGACAAAAACTTAAATTTCTTATTAAAACCGAAACTCGTGCTAGCCGCGATTGCAAGTATATTGATCCTCTTAAACCCAACCCCGGTTCCAAGCCCTTATCATGCGATTTTAGTCCAAGTGCGGCAAATCTACCTAGGGTCTCACGCTAAGAATTGCAAGTCCACCTAGTCCCCCCTCAAGCTTATAGGACAAAAGGAACAACCACTGGGTTATTTCCAAACCGTCTTATACCAAGATCAAGAGAGCTTAGAATCAAATCTATTTTTTTTCATCACTTTTTCATTTTTTTTCGAGCGTAGACGTTGCTTTCCCTAACCCAGAGGCATTCCGGCTGTAGAGTCGCTATCCCCAACTCGGATTACTTAGGCTTCGGTACTTTTTATTATTTTTTTTTCTTTGCAAGGTCGATTTCACACACCCTAGCGGTAATCCGGCTGTAGAGTCGCTATCCCCAACCACAGACTACATAGAAATGGCTACTTTCATTTAGTTTCTAGCTCGCTTTTTTTTCGAGATAATGACCAAAAACTCTAACGATCTTAGCTTATAACGGCATCCCTTATACTATTTTTGGCGGTTTCAGTTTCCCCACTTTCCCTAGATGAGAACCCACTAGTAAACCGACAATTAGGTATATTTTAAGATCAAAGGAACCTAGAACCGAATCGAGCCTACCCGCACATCCCAAACTAGACACAAGCACGATTATTTTTATTTTATTCTCATATTATTATTATTTGAACCCGAACAAAAACCCGACTTTTCTATCATTTTCCTTTTTTATTTTGCAAACTTCTTATTTCAAAAGACATTTTCTAATTTTTTTCAATTTTTTTTTGGATTTTTGAAATTTTTTTATTTTTTTGTATTTTTCGACTTTTTTTTTGTTTTTTGTTTTTTTTATGACTCGACTAACTACTAGACACAAGTGTCCCATCCCCACACTTAAATGTTGCATTGTCCCTAATGCAAGGATGAAAACACGACTCCTAAAAACCTAAAAATCAAAATAAATAAATAAATATACAAGTGTACAAGTGAAACGACTTAGCTGAATAAATATGTGAGACTGTCAGTATGCCAGTCGATACCACATATGCCCTCCAATCCAAACGCGCTCAGCAAACTGTACTAACTCGGACACGCGAACGGAAGCGGCAACAACAACGACCTAGCAATCCAAGATACCAAGCAAACTAAACATAATATATACCATCATCATAATTCCAACAACCATCCAACATGTATCACCAACCCCCCAAACCCATCCAACCTGTTTAAAATATTAGTACAGACCAAGATATGATGAAAACAACATAAAAGAAAAATATAACAAAAAGATATGCTCGATCACTGCTGCAACATCCTCGAACCACACCATCCTACTCCTCATCCTAAACCCTGCTCCACGTCAACAGGCTCCTCCTGCTGTGGCTACCAAGACGGCGGCGGCTGCACCTGTAAACGATCCATAATAACTCTCATACCGTCTCGCATCTCTTGCCTCACCTGCTCAACAAACTCAAACAAACTATTTTTGTTATTTTTAAACTTTTTAATTTTTTTTTGGAATTTTTAAGAATTTTCTGATTTTTTTAATATAATATAATATACATTCAAACGACGGCCGTATAGCATTTCGTTCGCGGCCGTTATTTGAAAACAAGTGACTTTTTGCAACACTATTACAAACCGACTCCGCCCGAATGGAGATTGAGTACAAGCGAAGCGGCTTGAATATCAAGTGATGCATATCGACACTACATGACACTAGCAAGACTCGAAACACCACTTAAAACGACACAAAGGACCCTAAAGACGCAAAACTCAACTCGACCTAAACTAGACGCGAAACACAAACAACTTTCACTCCTACCCCCTCCCGGCACCTTGCTCGCCCTCGAGCAATCCAAGTGCCGACAAAACATCCAATTAAACGTAAGCGTGGAAGCAATGGAAACGGCGCGCGTATATTTAGTGAAAGATTTTGTCCTTATGTCAAAAATTGCGAATCGTATCCCCACACTTGAGTTTCACTAATCCCAAAACAATCTTCCGCAAAATCCAAAACAAATCAATTCAGACCAACCCACCAACCCATGTCAAATCTCTTACTGTATTTCATATAGTCCGAGTGCAAACCGCTAATTTTACCTTAACAAACAACTTCATATCTGCTATCAACAAATCAAACCAACCCACCCCCTATTACGATGTTATCCGAACAACGCAAAGCAACCAACTAGTACCTATTCTAAACATATCTGCTATCAAAGCAGTCAAACCTAACCCGACTAACAGACGACCAAAACAGATTACTAACTTGAAACAAAGACTCGACAAAACCACTAAAGACACAACCTAAACATAAAGACACCACTGACTCGACAGACACGAAACAGACCTGCAGAAACAAAACAAAACGGACTAGACAGACTCACAGCAAACGACTCGACACAGGGACACAAAATAGATACTACTATTACCACTGACCCGGACGACTCGAAACGAACACAGACCTGACTCGATAACTAATAAAAACATTGACGAAACAAAAATGAATGAAACTAACTAAACAAGACACGATTATACAGGAAGTATTGCAGGAAACATACCTTATTGTCAAATTAAACTCAGACTAAGGTGAAGCAGTCATGAAATTGTTAAGTGAAATCAGCGAGTGATGGTGGTGGGGTGTATTATTCGCCGGCGGAGAGGAGAAATGGAGGTAATTGAGGGTGGTGATGATGTTTATGGGGTTCAATCGGAGGTGGTGATCGGTGATGGAGGGTATCAGTGGTGGTTATGGTGATCAGAGGTAAGGAAAATGGTGGTGTCAGTAGGGAATCGGAGGTGATGATGGTGGGGTATACAGTCGCCGGTGATGGAGGAAATTGGGTTAGGGTTTAAGAGGGGATTAGATTTGGGGGTTTTTCAAACCGGTGCTGATTTAATAGTGCTACGCGCCCCGCGTAGACATCAAACAACAGCAACAATTTTGACAGCAGTTGCATTTTAGCTCAAAAATTAGTTTTTTTATTATTCCCATTTTACCCCCAGCCCTTATTTTGTCGATTTTAACGTTAAACGTACCTGGAAAGCTGCTCGATTGTCGATTTCGGCCACGTGAAGGTGATGAAACCTGCAAAAATACACACGACGCACATACGGACGCAAAAATACGAAAAACTACGAAAAAGACGCAAAAACACAAAAAAAAACACTAAACTACGACGCGACACGAACGACGACACAATGTACAAACTATACACTTGAGTTTTCACTCAAGAATATGCGGCGGTGCTAGGCGGGTCTGAAAGAGGAACGGTTTCCTCTTCGGCGGTGTCGATGGGACCCCCTAAGTAGTGCTTCAACCGATGTCCGTTAACCTTCCACGAATTCGTCTTATCTTCATCATATAACTCCACGGTACCATACGGGAAAACCTCCTTCACGACGTATGGTCCGGACCATCTCGACTTCAACTTTCTGGCAATCAATTTCAATCTTGAATTAAATAAAAGCACTTGATCACCCACCCGAAATTCTTTCAACTTGCGCAACCTTCTATCATGCAAAGGTTTCAACTTTTCCTTAATGCTCCACGAACGATCATACGCGGCGTCACGAAGCGCCTCCAACTCGTGAATTTGGAAAAATCATTTCCTAGCGGCCTCGGTCAAATCTAAATTCACCGTTTTGAGCGCCCAAAGAGCCCGATGCTCTAACTCGACCGGTAAATGGCACGCTTTCCCATAAACGATCATAAACGGCGTCGTACCTAGTGGCGTCTTATAGGCGGTACGGAATGCCCATAACACATCGTCCAGCTTGTCAGACCAATCCTTCCAACTCTTCCCTACCGTCTTCTCTAAGATTCTCTTCACTCCTCGATTCGCGTTTAATAGACACGAGAATGTTTAAGGACTAGACCGATTTCTTAGACCTAGCTATAAACCAAACTGAGACCTATTAATAACCTCGAGCCTCACAGCGACAAGATTAGTAGAACACTTGATTTTATTAAATTACCGAATATTACTTCTAAGGTTAGTTACGTAATTTCACCTTAAAGAGTTAAAGATTTATTATGTGATATAGACACTCACCTAAATCAAGAACCCTAGCACAACCCTATTATGTGATAAAGACCGTCACAAAGGGTTATACGAAGCAATAAACAACGATAAAACAAATATCAAGCATGCATATACACCAAGTTAAATTTCCATAGCCTTTACAATACAAGAAGATCCATAAACCACATCAAAAACCGAATAAAAATCCAAACTTTATTTAAACCATTGTCACGCCTATGTAGTTAAAGGTTTTTAGCCGGAAAACATCATCAAAAACAGAATCAAAATCCAAGTATAAACTGAATTCATTGTGCAATAAAGTTTAAACGAACGAAAACGAAAGATAAAGGATGATTAAACCCGAATCTTCACTCCCGAACGCTCCCGAAGTATACCCGAATGATTCCAAGCTTCCAAGATGCTCCAAAACCTTCAACAGCCTTCAATGGTGCTCCAAGAAACTCAAATTCGTCATTCCTCGGCTGTTGACGAATGTGATGATTATATAAGTTCCAAAAAAACCTACTAGCCGTTGAATAAACAAGTCGGTGCACGACTTTAATTCTCTCGCGGCCCAATGTAAAATCCCTTTCTTTAGTTGCCGTCCAGCCCACCAAATAAACGTGCCCACTAAATGGCTAAAAGCCACGAGCCCATGAGATTTAATAATTCCATGCTCACCATAATATTCACAACTTCACAATTTGCTGGCCCAATATATCGGAGGATCGGATAGAATGAGGGCTCGTAAACCAAATGAGTATGGGAACTCATGTAGTATGGTTTAACAAAGCCTACATGCTAAATGAAACCTAACCTAAGTGCTTACGACCCATTACGACCCGTTTAGGTAGCTTATGCTACTTTAACGCGTCGTTCGTGTAAAACGCGTTCGGAACGCCTAACTAGCCCTATGATAAGTAAAATATGCCTTAACATGTCTAATATTGTTGCCAAATCAGTTTAGATACCAAAAGTTATGTTACATATGCTTAAAATGAATTTTGGCGTAAAAAGGGCATTTTGGTAATTTACCTAAGGCATATAAACTACCTATCATACAACTACTTAAACGAAGCGACCATAAGGTATAACCTCGGAAGGTTATTCCCTATATACTATGGTCACCTAATGTGTTTAGTCGGATCCTAATGATCGACCAAACGGGTCGGGTTCGAAAGTATAAGCGATTGATCAGATCGCTTACCTTTACGACCCTAGGCAACGTGGTAATCAGTAGGCATAGTCACAAGGGACTATAACTATCGTGATTACGCTCACGTTGCGAAGTTCAAACGAACTTCGCATTGACCATAAACTGATCAATGCAGAAAGTCAAACAAAGTTTGACTTTCGGACTCGAAAAGCAATAAAAGAACGAAGGAATACTTACAAAGGGTCCCCGAAAGCTTTGATTTCTCAAGTATTCTCAGGTATGAAGTGGTTTCACTTCAACTTAGAGAACTCTCAAGAAAATCAAGTGGGTTTTGATCAAGACATGGGGGGGGGGTATTTATAGTTTTTGGAGAGCCGTTAAGATCGTTTCTTGGAAACCGTGCTTTGATCTTGGCCATACACCTCAAGACCCTGGTTTTAGAAAACCATTTGAGCCCATGGTATTGCCCAAAACCATGTGCAAAAGTGAAAATGGACCAGATGCAATGTTTCTGCCCAGATGAGGTGCTCGCGTAGCGCGACGGCATAGGCATGGGATGCTCGCGCTACGCCACCATGTGTCAGATTCAGCAAAGTTTCAAAAATGACAGTTTTGGTCCCTGCACGTGTTTAAGGCCTTTTTCGATGCGTTTGAACCCCGTTAACCTCATTTCAAAGCTCTAAAATGAAGTTAAAGTATAGGTAACTTAAAATGTGCTCAAAAACATCTCGGATGTCGGTTCGTTTGGCCGTACGATCGCGATGTTCGCTTAATTACGACGGAATGCGCATAAGCGCGAAAAACGATCCAAATGACGCGACGAATGGATTTTTCTCAAGCCAAACACTAAAATAAAATATTTTAGTGCTTACATAAATTTTTGGATGTCCGGATGTATTCAGAACGTAAGTTATGCGCGAAAATGCAAACTTGTGCACTTTTTGACGCTTTTAGTCCCTTAATGACCCAAAAGTTTATTTTAGCATACCGAACCCCTCAAAGCCTATTTCTAAGCTATGTAAAGGATATTTATGGTATGTTTAACTTATGGTCATGTTCCAGAATGTTCGTTACAGTTCAAATTGGCATACTTTCGCAGTTTGTCAAGTTTAGTCCCTGTAGGCGATTTAACTTGATTTTGCCATACCAAAGCCTTCAAAGCCTATTTCTAAGTTATGTAAAGGTTATTTATTGTATGTTAAGCCTATTTCACTATTCCGGAGTGTTCGTTGCATTAAACTGGTTATATTTACGCATCAGTGCGCGTATAACCTTCCAGAAAGCGATTTAGAGCTTGAAATCGAACAAGAATTGATATGTGCAAAAGATACACATGTTTATACAGATCCCAAGTATTAAATACAATATTTCATTGGCTTGGTATTTGTTTGATGGTCGCAGTGACCCAGGTGTCACAGTCTCCCCTACTTTAGGAAATTTCGTCCCGAAATTTATTCGTAGGAGTCCATCTGTGACTTTGTGTCAAGTAACCACCAGATATACAAGGCATAATCCTGTTATTTCCTTAACATACAATCTTCAGAAATGAAAATGAACAGACGGAGTCATTTTCCTCAACGAGTATTCTTCAGAAATGGAAATGAAGGAATAAGCAAACGGGGATTCATTTCCTTAACAGAAAATCTTCAGAAATGAAAATGAACAGACGGAGTCATTTTCCTTAACGAGTATTCTTCAGAAGTGGAAATGAAGGAATAAACAAACGGGGATTCATTTCCTCAACGGACAATCTTCAGAAACGAAAATGAACAAACGGAGTCATTTTCAACGGGTGCTTCCTCAGAAACGGAAATGAAAAAGGATAGTCAAACGGATATTCATTTCCTCAACGGACAAATCTTCAGAAACGAAAAATGAACTTACGGAGTCATTTTCAATGGGTGCTTCATCATAAATGGAAATGGAAAGGAGAAACAAACGGGTATTCATTTCCTCAACGGACAGTCTTCAGAAACGAAAAATGAACTTACAGAGTCATTTTCAACAGGTGCTTCCTCAGAAACGGAAATGAAAAGGAGAAACAAACGGATATTCATTTCCTCAACGGACAATCTTCAGAAACGAAAAATGAACTTACGGAGTCATTTTCAACGGGTGCTTCATTAGAAATGGAAATGAAAAGGAGAAACAAACGGATATTCATTTCCTCAACGGACAATCTTCAGAAACGAAAAATGAACTGACGGAGTCATTTTCAACGGGTGCTTCATCAGAAATGGAAATGAAAAGGATAAACAAACGGATATTCATTTCCTCAACGAACAATCTTCAGAAACGAAAATGAACAAACGGAGTCATTTTCAACGGGTGCTTCCTCAGAAATGGAAATGAAAAGGATAATCAAACGGATATTCATTTCCTCAACGGACAATCTTCAGAAACGAAAATGAACAAACGGAGTCATTTTCAACGGGTGCTTTCTCAGAAACGGAAATGAATAGAGTTAACTTCTAGGCACAGGACAAAGCTCGCTGTGGTTTCTGTGCACTAAATTCCATAATTATGTATGCATCCATAATTACGTAATTCCTTGCACAGTCCGCACAGTTTATCTTGTAATGTTTAGGGGAAGAAAATCAAACCTGTGATGAGGGTGACTAGACTACCATAGGGTCCTTTTAATTATATCGACAAATGATCTTTTTAATTAGGCCACCAAGGTGTCCTTTCAGCTATATCATCACATGATGTTCCTAACCAGATTTTTGGATCAATCTGTTTAACTAGACCACTCAAGGGGTCTAATTATGGAGTAGTACTTTATAACCCAAGGGACTTAACTACAACGTAGAAGTCCATTAAGGATTTTAGATAACAAAAACTTGGATTACACCAAAAACATAAAAGGGAACACATAAGCACATAATCACGTAGTTGCTTAACTCAGTTATTTATTTGTTATTAACTTGTTAGTGATGGAATATGGATATTCAAAGTACACCAGGAAACCAGTCGCTGGACTTCAATGTCCTCTGGGATCTATCTGAAAAGATAGGATGATCTCCCAAAATTCGATTTTGTTTTCAAAGAAACGTAATATTCGAATTAAGGAACACAAAAATTTTAGGATTTACGGAAATATCCTTAAGTACCCTTATTAAGGATTTATAGTGGTACTTTGGGTATTCGTCTCGTGTTGTAACTTGCGCCTTGTACTTCGTTTCCTTAGAATAAACGGGTACTTAGGAATTTTGTGGAAACGCAAGAGATCATAAGATGGAAAAAAAATTTGGGGGTAGTTTGCTTTACAAGGAATACGATTCCTTGATTGTCGGTATTGTAAGAGATATGTTGTTTATACATGCAACCACATAAATACATTGCAATGTAAATAAAAGATTTATTTATAAACAACGATAACAACTGTTTCTTGGGCCTTGACAACAAAAGAAAATAATACATAAGACGTGATTATTTCTAAACGATGTTGTCTTCTAGTCAGTCAGATGCTCATCCCTGTGCTGGATTTGCATTAGCAAGCTTTGGGCAATTTCTTCGGAAATGACCCATCTCGCCACAGTTGAAGCAAGAACCTGGTAGAAAACGACCTTGAGAAGGATTGTTGCCAGCTTGGTTTGGTGCAGCTGCAGCTGGGCAGACTCTTGCTGTATGGCCTATAAGTCCACAATTTTGGCATTTGCGGCACTTTACATTGGCATGATGATGGAGGCTACATTGGTTGCACAAGGGTGCAGTTCCATTGTATGGCTTCCTAGCAGGGGGTTGAGCTGGTTGGTTGGGGATGGCTTGATCATTGTGAGTAACCATGGCGAAGTTCTGAGAAGCCTTTCGCTTCTTTGACTTCTTAGGGGATCCAGTCTGTTCATCCATGGTCTTTGATTCCTCGATTGGGTTCGATTCCTCGACCGGTTTCTTGTCACCTTTTCGGAAAAGTTTACCTTTCCTGATCTTTGATTCAGTCAAGGTTGCAGATAGCTCAATGGCCTGTCTAACTGTAGTAGGGTTGCTACCAGTCACAATGTCTTGCATTGAGTCAGGGAGGCCATCAATGTACTTTTCGATTGCCTTATCCAAAGGCGTGACCATGTTTGGGCATAACAGACTTAACTCCTCATAACGGTCCGTGTAGGCTCGATGCTCACCGCTATCTTGCGTAACATCGTCAAATTCCCTTTCCAAGGCCCTGATCTCGTGACGAGGACAGAATTCCCTCATCATAAGGGCCCTAAGTTCAGCCCATGTCTGTGCTAGAGCAACTTCTGCACCACGATCTCTCATAACCCCGTTCCACCACGTAAGGGCCCTCTTCTGGAACACACTCGAAGAAAACTCGACCTTGCGATTGTCAGGAGACCGCACGTGGCGGAAAGTATTCTCAATGCTCTCGAACCATTGAAGAAGCCCAGTCGCTCCCTCAGAACCACTAAACTTGAGTGGTTTAGCCGAGTTAAAACTCTTGAAATTGCATGGACCATTGTTGTTGTTGTTGGCTTGGTTCCATTGAGCAAAGAGGTTTGGGAATTGAGCAGCCATTTGCTGCGCAATGATTTCTGCCAGTTCGGCAGTCGCTATCTGGTTTTCGCGTCGAGGAGGCATTCTAAAAGAGAAACAAGAAAGAAAACA
This sequence comes from Helianthus tuberosus, assembly GCA_030545235.1. Classification (NCBI taxonomy): domain Eukaryota; kingdom Viridiplantae; phylum Streptophyta; class Magnoliopsida; order Asterales; family Asteraceae; genus Helianthus; species Helianthus tuberosus. The sequence continues at coordinate 60,776,939 of CM060445.1, forward strand.
AATGAAATGGCATTGGGTAAGAATAGGATGTTACAATTACCGACCATAATCATGGTTGATGGTCATTTGTTTGAACCACGAAGCAAACAAACAACATAAAGGCTGAATTAAGGCAAATAGATCCTCAGAGTGTATCGCGAAAACATGCTCGCCTATAAGTGGACACTCACCCCAAGAGTTCCCAGGTAAGAGTGACTGGTCCGATTATGTGGATTTGTACGAACACTCTAGCCTTAGACAGAAAACCCAGGGTACAGGCATTCACTCTTCCAGTTTGCACGTGTTCACACTATTTAGGACCCAAAACTTTGACGAGAGTTTTGAAAATTCAAAGGGGTTCAAAACCTTATAACAGAGGGTTCAAAACCTTACAATAGAGGGTTCAAAACCTAGTAATCAATCATCCTAGAACAGATGATTAGTTTTCAAAGCGGTTTTGAAATTTATATTCTTGTTGTGGTCGTCGCCTAAGGATAGGTGACGGTATTGTTTTATGACTAAACGCAAGTAAACTCGCGTTAGGGTCCTAGGAAGATTATAGACTAGGTCAAAGCATTACTAATAACCTAATTCCCTATAACCATTGGCTCTGATACCAACTTTTCTGTCACACCCCGACCACGTAGAACATACAAAACGTGGCGGAAACGTCGGGGAGTGTTGTAACAGAATTAATTGTTTCAAATCCATGGCAATTGAAGTTTCGTTTTATTAATCAAACATGAAAGTTTACATTGTTTTAAACAAGAACCAAAAAGTACATAACATAAATTAATTAGTTCTTGTCTCGTTTTAAGTCACTAAGGCACAGGTCCGCCTAAGTATGTCTTGATAAGTCCTATGCATCATCTCCTGAAAACACATGTGAAAATAGGTACGTCAGCATAAAAATGCCTGTGAGATACATAGGTTTTGTGAAAACAGAATTCATGACTTATGTTTGAGAAAATGTTTGGTCATGAACCTTGTAATTTGCTTTGTCTTGTAAATCATTTGAAAAACGATAAGATCAAGTGATATGTATAAATAAGAGAATAATGTATGGTTAAATGAATAACCATGTAAAATGAGTTTGTATAAGATAAGTTGTTTGTAAATCAATGTCTTGTGAAAAGTATGTTATTTGTATAAAATGTTATATGTCTCAAATTGAAATGATTCAAATAACGCTACAATATGTGATACCATACAAACACTTTTATATAGGAAGTACCAGCGGCGTATCCACCGTGCTTGTATCATATTACATACGCCTCGTTACTTAAATCACTTACTCAAACCAAACCACCAAAGTAAAATGTTTAACAATTGTAGAAACGTTTATGTATAGTCAAATGTCTATTGTCAAATGTAAATCATGTCAACAGATACAACTGGTTCACACGGTTCAATAGTTACAAACGGTTCATATAATCAAAGGGTTACGACGGTTCACATAGTCAAATGGTTACAACGGTTCAAAATGTAGTATAATGTGTTCATATGCTGGATGAGCATATGCAACAGAAATGCAATTTAAAACATTGTACTAAGTATGCACACAATGGGCGTACATAGCATGAAATGCATTGTAAAGTGATGTACTAAGTATGCACACAATGGGCATACATAGCATAAAATGTATTGTAAAGTGATGTACTAAGTATGCACACAATGGGCATACCTAGCATAAAATGTATTGAAATCATGTACTATAAATGTACTAATAAACATAGCAAGTATATGATGGGAAAACAGGAAAGCATGAAAGTAACAAGTAGGCACATGTGTTTCACCCCAATACAGTTTGAAAACAGTAAAAGAGGGGTCTATGTACTCACTTGAGATTGCTCAGAAGTCCTAAGATAACCACCAAGCAATGCTTAGAGATCACGGAATCAAATGACACCTAATATAGGTAGCTATGTTAATAAACCGGACCTATATCGGAGGATCGGATAGAATGAGGGCTCGTAAACCAAATGAGTATGGGAACTCATGTAGTATGGTTTAACAAAGCCTACATTCTAAATGAAACTTAACCTAAGTGCTTACGACCCATTACGACCCGTTTAGGTAGCTTATGCTACTTTAATGCGTCGTTCGCGTAAAACGCGTTCGGAACGCCTAACTAGCCCTATGATAAGTAAAATATGCCTTAACATGTCTAATATTGTTGCCAAATCAGTTTAGATACCAAAAGTTATGTTACATATGCTTAAAATGAATTTTGGCGTAAAAAGGGCATTTTGGTAATTTACCTAAGGCATATAAACTACCTATCATACAACTACTTAAACGAAACGACCATAAGGTATAACCTCGGAAGGTTATTCCCTATATACTATGGTCACCTAATGTGTTTGGTCGGATCCTAATGATCGACCAAACGGGTCGGGTTCAAAAGTATAAGCGATTGATCAGATCGCTTACCTTTACGACCCTAGGCAACGTGGTAATCAGTGGGCATAGTCACAAGGGACTATAACCATCGTGATTACGCTCACGTTGCGAAGTTCAAACGAACTTCGCATTGACCATAAACTGGTCAATGCAGAAAGTCAAACAAAGTTTGACTTTCGGACTCGAAAAGCAATAAAGAACGAAGGAATACTTACAAAGGGTCCCCGAAAGCTTTGATTTCTCAAGTATTCTCAGGTATGAAGTGGTTTCACTTCAACTTAGAGAACTCTCAAGAAAATCAAGTGGGTTTTGATCAAGATATGGGGGGGGGGGGTATTTATAGTTTTCGGAGAGCCGTTAAGATTGTTTCTTGGAAACCACGCTTTGATCTTGGCCATACACCTCAAGACCCTGGTTTTAGAAAACCATTTGAGCCCATGGTATTGCCCAAAACCATGTGCAAAAGTGAAAATGGACCAGATGCAATGTTTCTGCCCAGATAAGGTGCTCGTGTAGCGCGACGGCATAGGCATGGGATGCTCGCGCTACGCCACCATGTGTCAGATTCAGCAAAGTTTCAAAAATGACAGTTTTGGTCCCTGCACGTGTTTAAGGCCATTTTCGATGCGTTTGAACCCTGTTAACCTCATTTCAAAGCTCTAAAATGAAGTTAAAGTATAGGGAACTTAAAATGTGCTCAAAAACATCTCGGATGTCGGTTCGTTTGGCCGTACGATCGCGATATTCGCTTAATTACGACGGAATGCGCATAAGCGCGAAAAACGATCCAAATGACGCGATGAATGGATTTTTCTCAAGCCAAACACTAAAATAAAATATTTTAGTGCTTACATAAATTTTTGGATGTCCGGATGTATTCAGAACGTAAGTTATGCGCGAAAATGCAAACTTGTGCACTTTTTGACGCTTTTAGTCCCTGAATGACCCAAAAGTTTATTTTAGCATACCGAACCCCTCAAAGCCTATTTCTAAGCTATGTAAAGGATATTTATGGTATGTTTAACTTATGGTCATGTTCCGGAATGTTCGTTACAGTTCAAATTGGCATACTTTCGCAGTTTGTCAAGTTTAGTCCCTGTAGGCGATTTAACTTGATTTTGCCATACCAAAGCCTTCAAAGCCTATTTCTAAGTTATGTAAAGGTTATTTAAGGTATGTTAAGCCTATTTCACTATTCCAGAGTGTTCGTTGCATTAAACTGGTTATATTTACGCACCAGTGCCCGTATAACCTTCCAGAAAGCGATTTAGAGCTTGAAATCGAACAAGAATTGATATGTGCAAAAGATACACATGTTTATACAGATCCCAAGTATGAAATACAATATTTCATTGGCTTGGTATTTTTTTGATGGTTTGCCACAGCTTTCCACTTTGGTTTGTCAAAAATAAAGCAGAAATGTAAAATCTTTTTGAATTTTTAATAAAGTTTCTAGACTAGAAATGAATTACAGAAATAAAATGCAGTAAATGTAAACTATTTTCAAACGTATTTTTGGTGAGCGTGTTAGGGAATCATATCAGCTGTTCGACAAGTCACAAGTACCGTTAAGCTTTGATTTCATACTCAGAATTAAACAATTCACTTAGATTGTCGATATACTGAACCACTTAAATTCTCACACAATTTTCAATCTGTCCAGGATACGGATTAGGTGAATTAAGAACTTAAACTTATTCATGTGTCCCACCTCTTGAATATACTCCCGTATCCAGAACCCAATATTCAGTCTTACAGGTGAGTATACCACAGATGATATATGTAAAGGGGTTAAAATGCGAGGGGCATGAGAGCTCAGGTTATTGCTTCCGTAAAATCAGAGAGATGACGGCTTCGACTTTTGGTGTGTCCCCTTTAGAGGATCTTTTCTTCAACAGCACATGATTAGCATTTTTCAATGTTTCATCATTTTTTACGCTGAGGGTGGTGCTATATTTCAAGCAAACAGAAAGTATTACGGGGACTAGGCCATTGCTTCCGCAAAATCAGAAGTCCCGGGATAATACCCCAGATATCACTGAGTATAAAGACCTAGTATCTCAGAAAAAGGGATCTTTCAAACGAGATTTCAGGGGTTACCTATATATCCAAGTAGTGTTCCCCACGAAATAAGTAAGCAAAGATTTAGGTTTATATCCCGAACAAACCTACTAAATGTGTAAAAACCTATCGGCACATCATCAACGAGACTGTTTAAGACTTTTAAACTTTACATATCTTTAGCATACTGTAACTGTCAAGCCAATGTACTATCATTTTCCCTTTTTACACAAGCTATTTTCTGGTTTTCTATTGTTTTTGGATTTTAAAAATGTTTTGGTCAAAAATTACCGAAGCAATTTAGTGATTAAATTAGTAATGTGAGGTAGTGTGCTAGAAAGTGTATAGAAAATATGCTTGTTGAGTTATTTAGAAAATCAGTATTCAGGATACGGCTCAGGATATTGAGCTGTATCTGCGATCAAACAATGAGCAAACAATAAGCAAAAAGTAAAGGAAATGACACGAGATGTACGAGGAAAGCCCTTGATCAATCTAGATTGCCGGCATAAAACCTCGGGAGCTGACAATCGCAGCTGCCTTGTTCTTCTTATTGCTTTAAACTTCAGGATACAGTGCAGGATATAGACCAGATCGCTAAGTGTTACAATGATTTTGTATGAAAGTGAAAATTGCTGGAGAGCAAGTGTTAGAGTGTAGCGAGTGTGATTGTGATGTCCTAGTTGATCTGATATACCCACCTATTTATAGTAACGAATTACAAACAATAATCCCTACAAATATGGGCTACTCCGAATATTCCATTATGAACGTTATGGACCGAGTAATACGGCTTCAACGTCTTCATTTGAACGACTTGGACCGAGTCTTCCGCGGAATAAGTCTTGTTAACGTTGCTAGCTTCTAACCCACGTACCTGCACATAATCCATTAGTAATCCCGAGGATACCATTCAGGATGTTACCAATATCCTGAACCAGCATCCAGGATGTAAACAGATACTACATAAACAAGATATAGATCAAGATATTTTCCAGGATATGGGCTCAGAATTTCACCCATAACAATTATCCCCAAAAATGTTACCGTTTGATATCCTAACGGTTACATTTTTTCACAATGGCCGAGGCAATTAAGAGATAAGACTATTGATGTGACAGCTTTCAACCACCCGGCCTATATTTACTCATCATACCCTATATCTTCTCATCCTCATCTCCTTTTTTACCCACAATCGACAAGAAAAAGGTAATATTCTCTCTCTCATCTTCATAACCATCTTTTATCTTACTCCGGCACGAATTCAGGCGACCAAATGCCTAGGCAAACGAGGTCCAGTTCAGGCGACTCGGCTCCCACATTCATCCAACAGAATCTTCTCCAAGAACCGGAGAATGAAACATGCACCTTTGATAGTGCTCATCTGTCGGCTTTAAAATCCTCCGGTATCTTTCCGGATGGGACCATATTCCGACCCTTTGACAGAGAAATCCGGTCAGATATGGTTTCCAACGAGTGGATTTGTTTCAATGCTTTCCCCTTTACCTTAGGGCTACGATTCCCCTTTCCGGACTTCATTACCGAGTTTTTTAACATCACTAAAATTTCTTTCAGTCAAACCATGCCAATGCTTTGGCGTGTTTTGTCTGTTCTTGACCAAATCAAGAGAAACCACATACCTGACCTTTCCGTCCATGATCTCCCTTTAGCCTACAAGCTTAGATGCCATGGCTCATCTAGATTCCTATTTTATTCTACTTCCGGTGATCCATTGATACTTCGTGCCACCAAAAACGAGGATGGTTGGCAATCCAAGTTTTTCTTCGTAAAAGGGATTCAATCCCCGGTGGAACGGATTATCCGATGAGATGGTTAAGAAAGGGTAGGACTTAGGGTTTAAGAATGATCCTGTCTCTTATCCTGTCTCATATCTTGAACTAACAAATTTTCATTTTTGTGCAGCTGATTTCAGGAAGATTGCACCTCCTCTTGCTAATTCTCAAGAAAGAATAGACGCCATCAGACTTCTTCCAGAGGCAGAGAGAAGTTTCAATCCTTCTCCACCAACTCCAAGCCCTCTTTCAAGTGCCAACATGTCTGGTAAGGATCCTGCAAGATATCCTGCACACATATGTTTTTTATCTGTTATTCATAGGAGGGATTTAGAATTTACTCCCTATGTGCAGATTCCAGCAAAGTCCCAGTCTATCTAGACCTTGATGAACTTGACAGCTATCCAACTCCAGCCATAGTCAAGAAGGAGACTCCCGCTGCTACTAGCTCCAAGCCACTCCCGGCTCCCAAGGCCAATCCAAGAACCCGTGCTTCCGCAGCGAAAAAGAGAAAGGGTCTTGAGGTCAGTGCTCCAGGCCCAGAAGGGTTCTCCTATGACGAACTCAGCTTCTCCGATTCCTTAGAGCCAATGACATCCTTCCTTAACAAGGTAATATCCTGACGCCTATCCTTCATGTATATCCTGCACATATATCCTGCACGTATATCCTAACAGGATATCCTGGTAGGATATCTTGGTCAACATACATTCTAACTTTATACCTGTAATTGATGTGCAGGGCCTCCAGCATTTGCTCCACTTGTATAATGATGCTTGTGGTACTGTGGCACTTCATGAAGCCAGGATCAAACAGCTCGAGGGCACCGTTGCTGACCAAGGTGCTATTGCTGAAGCGAAGAGCCGGCACTATGAAAGCTTGCTGAAGAAGGTCACCCAAGACGCTGAGGTCAAACTTGCCACCGTTCAAATGGATCATGATCAGGCCTTGATCAACTTCCGAGAGGGAATCAAGGCTTCTACTATCGTCTCCCTGCTACAAGCACGCATCAAGATGGCCTACGAGGCCAAGGAGACGGGCCTTGTTTGTCCATCTTGGCCAGTTGAATCCTGGGTGGCCAAGTTAAAGGAGCTCGGAGGCAAAGCTGTACCATTTCTTGCTGAAGCCGGTGAGTCTTCCAAGTCAGCAGAGGTGGTGGTCCAAGCTGGAGACAAGAAGGATGCTGGAGCTGATGCTGGGATGGACATAGGTCAGGATGCTGCGCAGGATGCTGGTCAGGATGCTATAGCGGAGAAGTCTGAGAAGGTTGGAGGAGATGCCGCTGTGTGAGGGCATTTAGGTGGGCGATGACGGATATACGTGCCAATGCCAGAGCCCACCTTTTTGAATTTGAACGTTGGTTTGTAGTCCCATAAACAATTTACTTTTCTGCACTTTACTTTCCCGCATCTGAACAATTTACATTTCCTGCATGCTTTTTGAACAATACAACAGTTGAAGGTGGATGGGTCTCGGTTTGAGATGAAGCCTTCAACTGTTGGGTAAATATGGTAATGAACTATTAGTGCTCTTAGTGGATGGGCCTTGTTTTGAGGTGAAACTAAGAGCACATCTTTTGGTATGTTAATAATATAACTTCTCTTTTGACCTTATTACTGTTGTTATTGCTATGAAAATCGTAGTTGTAAAAATTGTTTGGTTTGTACACTTTTAGGAATATATATTATAAATGTATCCTGAAAGATATCTTGATAAGGATATTAAAATATAATTTACAAATTGTCCAAGTAAAAAGGAGAGATCATACCAGAGATTCTTACAGAACCAATTCTGATCCTTCATTATAAGTTTTGTCCCCAGTGCATACTCGTGAACTTGGATCCATTCTTTTAACAGTATAATGTATGTCCCATGTGTTTAACACAGAAACGCAAATGCATTCATACCTTGTCTTAAGTAAATTCCGCATACCCTGGGGCAAGACCCCTGATATCCTGAAATGAATCTTTAGCATACTTGAGATAAACCCTTAATACCCTGGGGATAAACCCTGATATCTGGGGATAAACCCTAAATTTCATGCGCTACAGGCGAGAGTGTATAAACTCCAATCCTTAGAAAGGTGAAAACCTTTAAACCTTTGAGAGTATGAAAATACTCTTTCGTGAGAGAGGGTGATCAATCCTCATATACCTTTAGAATCCAGGATATAGCCAACAGTAACGAAATTGTCAGCCACTTTTACATGAACTGGTCCTGCTACCTTGAACTATACCTAGATAACTTGCGCTCCAGGCGAGGTGTTTAAACCCAATTCGAAAGAAAGGTGAATACCTTTAAACCTTTGAAGGGACCAGGATCCCTTAAACGTGAGAGAGGGGGCCAATCCTCTAATCTTTCGACTTATCCTGAGTATATATCCTGGAGCTATATCCTGAAAGATATTCTGCAAAACAATTGTAAACTAAGGTGGGTGTTAGCTTGGCTAACACCCCTCCGATGCTTAAGTCAGTATTGGGTTCAAGATAATAAACAAAATATATTTAAGAATAGAATACATACCATTCCGAGATAGAAAATAAATTCTACTCTTACTTGAAATAGAGCTTCAAATGTATTGCATTCCAGGATCTTGGTAGCATATCACCTTCCACATTCCTGAGTCGATATGCTCCTTTCCCTGCTTCTGACTCGACTTCATAAGGTCCTTCCCATTTCGGAGCTAGCTTGCCATCGGCAGGATTAGTGGTATTTTGAAAAGCCTTTCTTAGCACCCAATCACCAACTCGAAATCTTCTAGTCCTTATGTTTTTATTATATGCTCTGGATATTCCTTGTTGATATGCTGCTATCCTTAGCCTTGCTGCATCTCTTTTTTCGTCTATAGTATCCAAATCCTGACACAAGATTTCAGGATTCTGTTCAGGATCCTGCAGCATGGATCTTGCGGTAGGTATCGTCATTTCTGTTGGAATCATCGCCTCCGCTCCAAATACCAAGGAAAACGGGGTTTGGCCGGTTGCATTCTTTACCGTTGTCCTATCAGCCCACAAAACAAAGGGTAACTCTTCCGCCCATCTTCCTTTTTTAGCCCCAAGTCTCTTCTTTAAGTTATTGACTATTATCTTGTTTGAAGATTCAGCTTGTCCATTCGCTTGAGGATGTACTGGAGTAGATGTGATCATTTTAATTCCCCAACTTTTGCAAAAGTCAGTAGTCCTCTTGCTTATAAACTGGGACCCATTATCACAAATGATCCCAGCTGGTACTCCAAACCTAGTCAGGATATTCCTTTTTATGAAGGATACTACTTCTTGGTCTCTTACTTGGACAAATGCTTCAGCCTCAACCCACTTGGAGAAATAATCTGTCATAGCTAACATAAAAACTTTTCCTCCCGGAGCTTTTGGTAACTTCCCTACTATATCCATCCCCTACTTCATGAATGGCCAAGGGGAAACTACAGGATATAATGGTTCAGCTGGTTGATGTAGTATGTTACTATGTCTTTGACATGCATCACATCTTCGAGCATATTCTGCAGCATCTTTCCTCATCGTTGGCCAATAATATCCTGTCCTTAACACTTTCGAGAATAATGATCTGCCCCCGGTGTGATTACCACAATCCCCTTCATGTATATCCTGAAGTACTTCTTTGGCTTCAGGATCCTCCAAGCACCTCAAATACGGTCCTGCAAGAGATTTCTTGTATAAAACATTATTTATAATAGTGAATCGTGATACCTTCATCCTAAATGCCTTAGGATTTTCATTTCCGGGGATGTGTTCTTCCTTGAGATATCTCATAATTGGAGCCGTCCAAGATTTAGGATCCTGTTCAGGATATTCCACTTCAGGATCCTGAATACCCGTACTTCTTTATCCTGAGGATTCGTTGCAGGATATAAGACATGTAATATTGGTATTTGGGTCCCTTCAGGTATCCTGATTGATGATCCTAAATTTGCTAAGGCATCCGCTTCAGCATTATCCTCCCTTGGTACCTGTTCAAGTGTAAAAACATCGAAATATCCTGCTAATTTTTTGAGAATATCAAGATATTCTATTAACTTCTCACCCTTAACTGCATAGGATCCATTAAAATGGTTAGTAATTAACAAAGAATCAACATATACTTGTAAATTTTTGATATTCATGCTCTTAGCCAATTCTAATCCTGCAATTAAAGCCTCATATTCTGCTTCATTATTGGTAGCAGGAAATTCACACCTAATAGCCTGGGGTAATATGTCCCCCTGTGGCGATTTTAGTAGTATTCCTAATCCTCTTATATTAGATGCACCATCAGTATATAATGTCCAGGATCCTGAGGATTCTCCTAGCTGTTGAACTTCTAGGTCTACCTCATCCTGAATGTCACTACTGAAATCAGCCACAAAGTCAGCTAAAGCCTGAGACTTTATGGCATTCCTAGGTTCATATACTAAATCATAGGCACTTAACTTTACTGACCATTTAGCCATTCTACCCGACATTTCCGGTTTCCTAAGTACATTTTTGACAGGATAGTTTGTCTTTACGTGTATCCTATGTGTTTCAAAGTAGTGTCTAAGTATTGTCGATGCCATAACTAATGCTAGTATTAATTTTTCTAAATGAGAGTACCTAGTTTCAGCATCTAACAAACTTTTACTAACATAATAAACAGGATATAGCTGACCTTCATGGTCTTTTATAAGAACGGCACTTACAGCATTCCCTGATACAGCAAGGTATAGGGATAGTGGTTCACCATTTTCAGGCTTCATTAATAGAGGTGCGGTTGAGAGATATCGCTTCAAATCCTGTAGGGCCGCTTCATGCTTCTCACCCCATTCGAATTTTTTGTTCTTCTTCAGGATATCATAAAAATCCTTGCATTTTTCTGAAGATCTTGAGATAAATCTATTCAATGCTGCCACTCGCCCTGTTAATCGTTGAACATCCTTCATATTTGAGGGTGATTTAATATCCAAGATGGCTTTAATCTGCTCCGGGCTTGCTTCTATTCCTCTTTTGGTCACCATATATCCTAGGAATTTTCCTGCTCCTACTCCAAAATGGCACTTAGCAGGATTCAGCTTCATATTATACTGATCCAGGATATCAAACGCTCCTTTAATATCCTGGAGGTGATCCTGAGATTTCTTTGACTTTACCACCATATCGTCAATGTACACCTCCATGGTGTCCCCCAGTTTGTCTTTGAACATCATGTTTACCAATCTTTGGTATGTTGCACCTGCATTTTTCAAACCAAAAGGCATAGCGGTATAACAATAAATACCTGTTGGTGTCATGAAGGCAGTATCCTCCTGGTCAGAAGGCTCCATTTGGATCTGTTGAAATCCTGAGGATGCATCCATGAAAGTCAGCATTTCATGCCCAGCAGTGGCATCTACCATTGCATCAATGTGGGGAAGAGGAAATGGGTCTTTAGGACAAGCTTTGTTCAAGTCTGTGTAATCTACACAGACTCTCCATTTCCCGTTTTTCTTCTGTACCACAACCACGTTTGCTAGCCACCTTGGGAACTTGACCTCTCTAATCATTTTGGACTTCAACAATCTTTCAACTTCCTCTTGAATAATCGGATTCCGCTCAGGAGCAAACTTCCTTCTTTTTTGTTGCACAGGCTTGAATGATTTATCAATTCCAAGCTTGTGAGTGATAATATTTTTGGATATGCCTGTCATATCCTCATGCTTCCATGCAAACGTTGACATCCTGCATTTTAAAAAGTTAATTAATTGCTCTTCAATATCCTGAGGCATATTGGTTCCCACGAGCACCGAAATATCGGGATTATCCTGGTCTAGGATAATTTTCTTCACATCCTGCTCCGGATCCTCCACGATATCCTGGGCCCGCGTCTTTAATTGCTATGCTGCACTAGGTTTGGTTGAGGATTTCATCGAGGATGAGTAGCATTCTTTCGCCTCCTGCTGATCGCTATCAACTTTAACAACTCCCCAAGGGGTAGGTATCTTGATGCATTGGTGATATGTTGATGGCACGGCCTTCATATCGTGAATCCACGGTCTTCCCAGTATAATGTTATAGCAGGATAGAGAGTCCATCACACAGAAACGTTGTATCGAGTTGACTCCTTCAACGTACACCGGCAACTTTATCTCTCCCACTGTGTTTCTAGCTTCTCCACTGAACCCAACAAGCACGGTAGACTTTGAAGTGATATCCATTGGAGATACATTCATTCTTTTAAGCGTCTCTAGTTGGATTATGTTGACGGAGCTGCCATTATCAACCAATATCCTGCGTACAAAATGGTTAGCCACATATAACGTTATTACCAGAGCATCATGGTGAGGATCCTGGACAGTATCCCTGTCATCAGCATCAAATGTGATCACTTTGTCAGTTGTAAGTGTAGTCATCCTGACAGGTTTGTCTCCCCTTTCGGCCTTAGCTTCTTTTGCATGTCTCTTTGCTGCCGAATACGAAGTTCCACAAATGTCGGATCCTCCTGAAATGAAGTTGATTATCTTGGCATCCGCGGGAGGTGATGCTGCTCGCTCAGGATCCTTCTCAGTATCGTGACCCTTATTCTTCTTTCTCCCTAAGAGATCTTTCAAATATCCCTTGCTTAGAAGATAGCTTATTTCTTTCCCTAGAGCGATGCAATCCTCAGTCATATGTCCAAAATCTTCGTGGAAAGCACACCATTTTGATTTGTCTTTCCAATCTGCTTTTTGTTGATTCTTTCGAGGCCATCTTGCCTTGTCCCCTAGACCCTGCATGGCATACATCAATTCAGGAATGTTAACAGAAAAGCAATATTCAGATAATTCAGGATATTCTTCAGGATCCTCATCTTCGACAGCATTCACTCTCTTGTTCTCATTTCTGCCATATGGCTTAGGCCGATATGACTTGAATGAGGATTCTGACTTCCTGTTAGTTGACTCATAAGTGTTGGATGAGTTCATCCTTTCTTGCATCTTTCTGTCATCCTCCAACCGAATATATCTTAGGGCCCTGTTCCGAGCTTCATCCAGGTTCCTGCATGGGTTCATTACAAGGTCTTGATAAAATTGAGAATCCTTTTGCAGCCCCATCTTGAAAGCTTGCACAGCTGTTGCAACATCAAGATGAGGAATGTCTAGTGATTCCCGGCTGAACTTGTTCACATAATCCCTAAGGGATTCCTGAGGCCCTTGTGTTATCCTGTAGAGATCACTTGTTAATTTTTCAAAGCTTCTACTACAAGAAAACTGACTATTAAATAAATTTACTAAGTGAGCAAAAGATGTAATCGAATGTGGAGGAACATTCAAGAGCCATTTCAAAGCTGATCCTGTCAAGGTTGAACCAAAACCCTTGCACAAGCACGCTTCCTTGAGATCCGGAGGGATAGGGTTAATCTCCATCCTTTCCCTATACTGAGCAATATGCTCTTCAGGATCCGTTGTTCCGTCGTAAAGCTTCATGTTGGGGGTTTGGAACCTCTTTGGGATCTCAGCATCACAGATAGGATATGCAAAATGAGATATCTTGTGGCTGTCTTGAGACACTTCCGGGATTGGCTGGACCACCCCGGGTACACTTGATATCATGTCCTTCAACTTCTGAAGTTCCCTAGTAAGTGCTGATGTCACACCTGTATCCTGCAAAGATCCACTATTGTTAGTAGCATGAGTATTATTATTATTTGACACGTTACCCGTTGGAGGATTTTGCCCATATCCTGAAGCATATCCTGAACTCCTTATGGTCGACATCCTGACCGAGGACGGTATTTCAGGAGTATGATTCTGAGGAAGGCTGGGCACAATATTCCCCCTGTTATCCTCAGTATACACAGCCGAACTGAAGTTCAAAGTTCTGGGGTGTAATGGAGTGACATTATCTTCAGCAGATCTGCTCGAGTCGGACTTCAGGAGTTGTATTTCCCTTAAAAGCATTTGGTTCGTTTCCTGTTGCTGCCTCATTTGTTCCTGCACACTTCCAAATAAGGTTAGAATTTCATCGTTAGAAGCTAATACGGGAGCAGATCCCTGGACACTCCGAGTAGGGATAACATCTTGAGATTGTGTAGAGGCTGGCATCCTTGGAGGAGGTGGTGGAAGCACCGAACCGGTAGTGGCAGAAGTCACAGCAGACACAGTAGAGGAACTCATGTTTGATCTAGAGGCCATTATGGACAATGTGGCAAAAAGTTTTGAAAATAGAAAACCGATTAGCGATTTAACAAAAATTTTTAATAAAGAGAGCACCACTTGCCCCACGGTGGGCGCCAAATTGTTTTGGTCAAAAATTACCGAAGCAATTTAGTGATCAAATTAGTAATGTGAGGTAGTGTGCTAGAAAGTGTATAGAAAATATGCTTGTTGAGTTATTTAGAAAATCAGTATTCAGGATACGGCTCAGGATATTGAGTTGTATCTGCGATCAAACAATGAGCAAACAATAAGCAAAAAGTAAAGGAAATGACACGAGATGTACGAGGAAAGCCCTTGATCAATCTAGATCGCCGGCATAAAACCTCGGGAGCTGACAATCGCAGCTGCCTTGTTCTTCTTATTGCTTTAAACTTCAGGATACAGTGCAGGATATAGACCAGATCGCTAAGTGTTACAATGATTTTGTATGAAAGTGAAAATTGCTGGAGAGCAAGTGTTAGAGTGTAGCGAGTGTGATTGTGATGTCCTAGTTGATCTGATATACCCACCTATTTATAGTAACGAATTACAAACAATAATCCCTACAAATATGGGCTACTCCGAATATTCCATTATGAACGTTATGGACCGAGTAATACGGCTTCAACGTCTTCATTTGAACGACTTGGACCGAGTCTTCCGCGGAATAAGTCTTGTTAACGTTGCTAGCTTCTAACCCACGTACCTGCACATAATCCATTAGTAATCCCGAGGATACCATTCAGGATGTTACCAATATCCTGAACCAGCATCCCGGATGTAAACAGATACTACATAAACAAGATATAGATCAAGATATTTTCCAGGATATGGGCTCAGAATTTCACCCATAACAAAAAATATCTCATGTTTTTGGATTTTTGAATTTTTTTTTCTGTTTTTGTATTTTCTGAAAATATTACCCTATACTCCCCCTAAATACCAAAACAAGTAAAAAATCGACAAACCATTGCAGATTACTTCTCAACATCATCTACAGTGGTACCTTCATCAACCCCAAGAATCTCCTCCAACACCGATAAAAGCTTCATACCGTTCAATTTTAAATGATATTGAAAGCGAGTTTTATCAAACGCTTTGGTATGTAAATCAGCTTTTTGTTCGTCAATGTGGATTTTCTCAATTCGTATCAACTTCTTCTCGAAGCAATCTCGGATAAAGTGATGGCGAATTTCAATGTGTTTCGTTTTAGCGTGATGAACAGGATTTTTAGTGATGTTAATCGCTGCCTCATTATCAACAAAGATAGGGGTGTTAAGAAATTGCAAACCGTAGTCGCGCATCTATTACTGGATCCACAAGATCTGAGAGCAGCAACTGCTAGCAAATACATACTCGGCTTCACATGTGGATAAAGCTACAGAGGTCTGCTTCTTGCATTGCCAGGTAACCAATCGTGGTCCGAAAAACTGGCACCCCGCTGTTGTTGATTTAGCGTTAACTTTGCAGCATCCAAAATCAGAATCAGAATATCCTTCGAGCGTAAAATCTCCTTCTCTTGGATACCACAACCCCAACGATGGAGTTCCTTTCAGGTAGCGTAATATCCGTTTCACAATCACCATATGCGAAGCTCTAGGATTTGCCTGAAACCACGCTGCGAGGCAGGTTGGATACATAATATTGGGTCTTGAAGCTGTCAAGTACATCAGCGATCTGATCATGGAACGATACATCGTTTCATCTACCTTCTCTCCGGTGAGATCAGGGTTTATCACATGATTCGTTGCTAATGGGGTGGAAGCTGGAGTAGATCCTGACATCCCAAATTTCTCCAAGATATCATGAACGTACTTCGTTTGATATATGAATATTCCCTTGGGCAGTTGATCAACCTGAAGTCCCAAAAAGAATTTCATCTCACCCATCGATGACATTTCAAAATTTTGCTTCATAACTCTTTCGAAATCTTTGCACAGATTTTCATTTGTTGACCCAAATATGATGTCGTCCACGTATATCTGAACTATCAGAAGATGTCCGTCGACCTCTTTGGTGAAGAGAGTGGCATCCACTTTTCCACGGATGAAGCTATTGGCAAGCAACTGTTGAGACAATGTCTCGTACCAAGCTCTCGGGGCCTGGTGTAAACCATACAACGCTTTATCCAGCAAATAAACTTTATCTTTGTGGATTGGATCGGTGAAGCCCGGTGGCTGTCCGACATATACCTCCTCTTTTACCTTCCCATAGAGAAAAGCCGATTTAACATCTAGCTGATAAACTTTAAAACTTTTCCAAGATGCAAATGCTAGGAAGATTCTGATCGCTTCAAGTCTAGCAACTAGAGCATACACTTCAGTGAAATCCATCCCCTCCTGCTGACTGAAACCCTGGACTACGAGTCGAGCTTTGTTATGAATAATAACCCCTCTATCGTCCCTCTTACACTTGAACACCCATTTGGTGTTTATCTTCCTGTGACCATCAGGCAAGTCTACCAATTTCCACACTCCTAACTTCTCAAACTGACTCAACTCTTCTTGCATAGCATTGACCCAAGAATCTTCAGTTAACGCCTCTTTGTATGTTCGCGGTTCGATCTGCGAAATAAAACAACTAAGTGAAAACTCAGTTTGTAAAGGAGCAACTGTAGAATAAAAACACGTAAGGCCTTGGTCAATTTGTCGTCTTATGCGAACGCCTGATTGTAATTCTCCAATTATCAACTCCTCTGGATGATATGAAAGAGTTCTCGGCATCACCTCGCCTGGAACATCTACCTCGCCTTCCAAATTTGTGACATTCTGATTTGCACCTTGTTCACTGACTGGAATTGTTTGACTTGAAATCTGGATTTGCTCCCCCTCAGAATCTGAATCTCCACGATCAAATATTGGACTATTATCAGATTCTTGATTATCATTGACTGCCGTCTGATTTTCTGGATCTTGTTCTTGTTCCAAAGATTGTTGAACATCATCATGCTCTCCAGCATTACTTGGACCGACTTCATCATCATTTGAAGTTTGCCATCGACTTGTAGTATACTCAGCTGGAAATCTTTCTCCTGATGACTCATATTCTCTTAAAATATCCAACTCATCAAAGAACTCTGGTTCTTCTTCTTCCATGTCAAACGAATCCCACAGAGTATCATAGTTAAAACGCCATGAGTCGCCTGGGTTCTGCGGTGGCATTGTGTAACCTTGACATTCAACATTGTGTGCTTCGATGATCCGCTTCAAGCATGGAACAAAGACTCGCTTTAATGGACTTGAGTAACCCACAAAAATTCTTTCAATGCTCTTTGCACCAAACTTTCCAAAGGGTTCTAGAACTGTGCAGGGAGACCCAAACGGTTCTAAATACTTCAGGTTCGGTTTGTGATTATTTATCAACTCAAAACACGTTTTGTTGAATTTCTTCACTGTGAGAACCCGGTTGAGTGTATAGCAAGCGGCTGACACTGCTTCTGCCCAAAAATTGACTGGTAATTTCGAATCAGCAAGCATCGTCCTGGCTGTTTCAATTAGCGTCCTGTTTTTTCGTTCAGCTACCCCATTTTGTTGTGGAGTGTAAGGAGCACTAAATTCTTGCAATATACCTCTCTCATCACAATACTCTTCCATCTTGTTGTTCTTAAACTCAGTACCGTTGTCACTCCTGATTCTTCTGATTCGAGTTTGGTACAAGTTTTCAATTTTTCTGAACAACGCCATCAAACTTTCAAACGTCTCATCTTTAGAGTTCAAGAATGATACCCATGAAAATCTGGAATAATCATCAGTTACAACGAGACAGTAGAGATCTCCAGTTATGCTTTTGACGTTTACTGGACCAAACAGATCCATATGAAGTCTCTCTAACAGTCTTGAGACTGAGTTGACTTTCTTTTGAGGATGTGATTTCTTCTTTTGCTTGCCTTTGATGCAGCTAATGCACTCCCCTTCCAGATGAAAACCTTTTACATGAACACCAGTAACTAAATCGTTATGCACCAGGTGATTCATTTTCCTCAAGTGAATATGGCCCATTTTTCTATGCCATAACTTTGACTCTTTTTCCGTTGCTCTTGACATAAAACAGTGAGCCTAACCCGTGGTAGTAGTAGCTACGCTCATGTCCAACACGTACAGATCATTGACTCTGGGTGCTCTCATGATAACCCACTCTTCAGGAACAACAAATCCTGGTTTCAAGATCAAACATTCTTTATCTGTAAAGTGCGTTGTATACATACGATCACATATCTGAGAAATACTCAGAAGATTGTTTTCAAGCTCGGCGATGTAGTTAACTCTTTCAAACGTGCAATTCCATTTGATAAAGTTCCTTCTCCAACTGTTCGACCACCTTGATTTCCTGCGAATCCCACGTATCCTCCATTAAACCCTCGAACATCGTACAGTAGGGTCTTCTTCCCCGTCATGTGCCGAGAAGCTCCACTATCCATAATCCAACGCGAAACGGATCTTGGAAGCTCCTGCACATTTCAAAAACACTTAGTTAGATTTTGATGCTACCCAAGCCTCTTTCGACTCAGGTAGGTTGACTTTGATGTGAGATTTAAAAGTGTAAAGTGGCGGAAAATTTTTGTCATTCATCTTCAAGCTTTCTTCAGACCCTATCTCAACCTTTTTGCATAAAAAGAAATCGTTTTTAGAAGGTTGACCAGATGATTGATCTTTCTTTGGCACATACTTCTTTTCAGAAGTATTAGTCTCTTGTGGTTCAAGTTTCTCATAGTAATCCACAAGAACATTCATCTTTACCGGAGTGGTAGAAGACGATTGTTTTTCCTTCTCAGTAACCTTTGGTTTTGAAGAACTTGAATTTTTTTCAACTGATTTTGGCTTCCAAGCTTGTTGAGGTGTAGCAACCCGTTTGTAAAATTTATCATTTTTAGTTACCACATTCTTAACAGATTCAGTTTTGATCTTGATGTTTTCATTTTTCAAAACTTTCTTCTCAACAACCATTGGAGCTTTTCCTTTTGCATTAACTATCTTTTTCTGACTCTCAACAGTTTCAGACTTAGGCTTTGAGTTGGTACACTTTCGTGCAATATGTCCAACTTTGTTGCACTTAAAGCATGTACGAGTATCAGCTACTCGACTTGTGCCTTCGGTCTGAGGCTGTGAGGCCTTCTCCTCAAAGAACTCTTCATTTGATTTTGAAAAAATCTCAGACTCTTGCTCGGAATGTGAACTCGAGCTTTTGAAAAACACCTTTCTCTCAACAAACTTTTTGTTTTGAAAATTCCTTCTTTGATAATTCTTACCCCCCTGATATCCACCCGACCATCTGTTTTGATTGTTGTTATAAAAACGTGGTGGTACAACAGGTTTTTTGTAGTAAGCTTTATCTTTTTCAAAATTTAATTGCCTTTTGGAATTTTTCAAACCTTCAATCTCAAACACATCAATCTCAATCAACTTGAACACATTTCTCAATTTACCAACATTCACATTCTCCAAAGGAAAATCACGATCCGAATACAACTTATCACATCCCGCCATCTTGTACATCACAAGATTAGGTTCGTCACTTAAGTTGTTTTTGGATTTTGATTTTGGAATATACTTATTAAAAAAACATTTATCATCCTCAGTAGTGTCACTTTCAGATTTTAAAACATTTTCAGCTATACTTTTAACAATTTCAGATTGGACACTATCTTCATCAGATGATGTGGTAAATGTGACATCAATTGTGTCTGGAAGCTTAACATCATTTTCTTCTTCATCATTAACCAACCCTGATTTTTTCTTTGAAAAATTATTTAAAACCGGTGGTGGAACCTGATGAAGCCCAACCCCTGTTCCATCAAAGTATACATCTTCGCCTGCTTTGTTCTTTCCAATTGGTTTAGGAACTATATGTTGTAGAACAAAACTTGCGGAGTTCTAACTGTTCAGTTTCAACTGGATGCGTTCATTTTCAATTTTAGCTTCTTGAAACTGAAGCTTCAACTTAGCAATCTCATCCAGTTGTTGGTTGATTAGCTCTTCTTTTACCCTCAGAACACCTGTCAACTGAACATTTTCTTTGTATGTCTTACCATTTCTCTCATCAGAATCTTTTACCGTGCGTTTTAGCTTCTCAAAATTTTCTGAAAGTTGACGATTTTCATGAATTAACTTTTCGTTTCTTTCCTAATTCTTTCTACTTCACTTTTATCATTTTCAATTTTCTCAGTTAATTCTTTTAATCGTTCATTTGAAGCTTTTAACATTTTGTCACGGTTTAAGATCTGATCTTCAATATCTCTGACTCTTCCTGTCAGTTCATCGATCTTTTTACCGCCTTGCAGTCTTTCATGCAATTTTTGCAGTCGCTCTCAGTTTTAACTTTCTTACCTGTCTCATTGATTGCATCATTCTGACTGACCTTGTTTTTAGACTCAGTGCCAGAACCAGAAACTACCTCTAGTTCTTTCACAGCAAACACTTTGTCAGCCATCTTCTTCAAATTTTCAGCAGTAAACACTTGTGACGTGTCAATAATCCCGTCATCAATTTTCTTTAACTGCTGCTCTTTCTCCTTTTCTTTTTCTTTTTCTTCAGCTTTTTCTTCACCTCCCCACCACTCTCTCTGTCTGGCTTCTTCTTCATCAGCAATTTGATTGGTGAGAGTTTCAACATCAATGGTTTTTGGGTCAATAGCTATGTTACCCTGAGGATCTAGGTAACATTCTCTATCAGCATCCCATCTTTTCGCCTGTTTTGCTTCTTTGTATATATAACCGATTCTAATCTTCATGTCTTGGGCTTTCATCTTTCTGTTGATGTATTTTTCTTCTTCGTTTCTGCTATCTCTGAAAGAAATAACTTTTGTCACAAACGCATAGCCCACTACATCCTCTTCCAGTAGCAGTTCACTCCAATCATATCCCTCGTCATCATGAATAACAGCAAGAGCTCTTGATTTTTCTTTGGGGTTATCTTCAAGTTGCTTCATTCTGGGAGGTTCAAATTTGTTCTGATGATAGATTGCTCTTTTGTAGTAATCCTCTCTGAATGGATTTGCAGTATCATCAGCAGGTGCCTTTCAACATTCACGTTTAAAATGTCCCTTTTGTTTACATCTGAAGCACGTGACTTTTGATTTATCAAACCCGAGCTTTGTGGAAGGTCCTCCAATTGAATGTCTGCCTGTAATCTCCATGAACCTTTGAGCTCCTCTAACTGCACTAGCCATACACCACCTGATATCAATCAACTCCATCTCCTCTGGGTCGATCTGATCATAGTCCTCCTTGGTGAGGTTAGTGTTTCCAATCTTTCCAGCAACAAGGCTCTCGTATGACTCCAAAATAGACGCTAAAAACACCATTTGCTGCTTTGCAGATTCCTCACTAAAGTTTTGAGCATTCTTCAAATCCACAGCAATATTACATTGAAACAGATTCTTTGAAGCTGACTGTTTTTGTTGACTTGCAGCAGTTGATGATGACCCTCCATGATTGCCGCTGGTTGGACTTTCTTGACTTGTCATGTTTGCATTTTCTGCAGAGAAAGCTATATTTGGTGACACGGTTTTCGGGATCATACTTCCTCGATAATACAACTCTACATTCTACTGGTATGAGGAGTTGTTGACTTTGTTTGATTTCTTGATCTCCAGTTCATGACTCTCCAATCTTTCGATTATCAGATCAACCGTCAGATCCTCCGACTTGATTGTGTTCTTCAGCATCAAGGCAAAGTATTGCCAGTCGTTATCATCCGGCAGCGAGTCAAACAATTTGTCAACCAATTCTTCTCGAGTATATATGACTCCATGTCTTGCAAGCTCCATCTTCAAATGCCCGAATCTTTCAATCATTTTTTACACATATTCATTTTTTAAACATCCAAACAAATCAAACTCCTTTTTTAACAACTTCTTTTTGTTTTTAACTATCTCAGCACTACCCACACATTTCACTCTCAATTTCTCCCATAGATCTTTCGAATTTGTGTATTCAATCAATGATATTATGTCGTCTCTCACAGACTGATGAATCAATGCAATGCACTTTTGTTCAGCAACATATCTTTCTACCTCCTCAGTTTCTGTCAAATTTTCATAATCCGATCTTCCCATACTGAAACCATTCTTCAACATCTTCCAACTTGGATATGCGAACGCTTTTAGCCATTCTTCAAACTTTTTCGCCCATTTATTGTAATCTTCAATCGCCATTAGTTTGGGAGGTTTGTTGTACGTCCCATAAGCACTCTCCACACTTAAAGCATCAGAAAGGGTTTTCTTCATACTCGGATTAGGAGCATTCTCATTTGTGTTGTTTGATGTATCCCCTCCGGTGTTTCTCGTGAAAGCAAACATGTCACTGAAAGGATTCATAAATTCATCCATCTTTACGTATCTGAAACAATCAACAAACACTTAGAAAATGTTTGGATTTTAAAACAACAGTTTCAAACGAAATCACTTCAAGCGAAATCAGCTTTTCACACGAAATTACTCCTCTCACACGAAATAACCTTTTCAAACGAAATCAGGATTTTTCAAATGAAATAGGGTTTTCAAATGAAATCACCAAACGGAATCTAATTTCATGCGGAATTAGATTTGATTCAAACGGAATCAAGTCACTTTGGAGCGGAATAGCTAATTCCGTGTGAAATTTCAAATGGAATCTGATTTCGTGTAAAAACAGACAGCACTTTCAAATGGAATAAGTGATTCCGTGTGAAATCAAACAACTGTTTCAAACGGAATTAACCACAAAAGCTAATTCCGTGCGAAATCACACGTGCTATCTAGAGCGGAATTAGGATGACATCATCCTGTCGGCCACCAATTTGTCAAATTGACCCAGATTTTGATCGAATTTTGGTCCAATTCTTTCAAGGATTAGTTAAAACTGTGTTTTACGTGATATATGTGAAATTCAGTCCATTTTGTTCGTTAAATCTTGTTTAATTTTGAAAAGAAGGAGTAGAAGTTATGAAAACAAGCTGAATTGGTATAAACTCTTCGTCCTGAGCTCTGATACCACTTGTTGGATCGTCGTGTGACCCTAACGAGTCAATCAGAAGAGTTTATCATCAATATCAAAGGCAGAATCAATGATATCGACGTGAATACAGCTAGATTCCTCTTAATTATCTTCTTATTATCGATTTCAAAGCTTTTATAGATCGTTTAACAAACTGGCAGCACCTTGGCTCTGAATCGGAAAAGTTACAAATGAACTAGCAACACAGGTATTTATAGTTGAACTAATTCCGCTTGAAAGTGTCACTGCCCATTTCAAGCGAAATCACATGATCTAATTTTGCTTGAAATGACCAATGTCACTTTCATGCGAAATTACTCAATCTCACACAAACTAACCCTAGTTTCTAACCTGCTGTGTGCTAGTTTATCCTATCTAGACATAAGACTCGATAAAGACAAAGTTAACAGACATTTGTGCACCAACACCTCGCGCCTTTGGGAAACATTTCAATCTGCTCTCGGTACTACTCTTAATCTAAGTACCACTTTCCATCCCCAAACCGACGGTCAGACTGAAAGAACGATTCGCACCCTTGAAGACATGCTCCGCTCGTGTGTCATATATTTCGGTGGTAATTGGGACGCGCACTTACCTTTGGTCGAATTCTCGTACAATAACAGTTATCATTCTAGCATCCAAATAGAACCATTTGAGGCATTATACGGAAGGAAATGTCGATCGTCTATTGTATGGCACGAGATCCGAGGTGCGCAAATTACCGGTCCTGAGCTGTTGCAAGAAACGACTGACAAAATCCTGCAAATTCGAGACAATCTACTGAAGGCTCGGAGTCGTCAGAAAAGTTACACCAATAGACGCCGCAAGCCCCTTGAATTTGACGTTGGCGATCACGTACTCCTAAAGGTTGCACCTTGGAAGGGGGTGATTAGATTCGGCAAGAAAGGAAAGCTCGCGCTTCGATATTTTGGACCCTTTAAAATTATGGAAAGGATTAGGAATGTGGCCTACAGACTCGAACTACCCGAGAAACTTAGTAATATCCACCCGACTTTCCATGTTTCGAACCTCAGAAAGTGCTTAGCCGACCAAGAATTTCATGTCCCTCTCAAAGATTTACAAGTGGATGAAACATTACACTTTGTGGAAAAGCCTGTCGAGATCATGGAACGAGAAACCAAGGTACTCAGACGCTCACACATTCCCATTGTGAAGATTCGCTGGGAAGGCAAACGCGACGCCGAGTTCACCTGGGAACTCGAAAGTGACATGAAGGCGAAGTACCCGCAACTGTTTGTTACGCCTATTTCTTAAATTTCGGGACGAAATTTCCTAAAGTAGGGGAGGCTGTAACAACCCGCTTTTGGAAAGTCAAAGTCAAACGAAGAAAAGATTGCTAATTGCGATATGTCACTCCTTACTTAACTATTGATTGTACGTTAATGACTTGTAGTCGAATCTTTTATTTTATCGCTTTAGTTGTATTATGTGGAGTATCTATTAATAATCGAGGTTTAATCGCATGTTTATCGCTAGTCGGCTTATCGCTAATCGTTATCGCATTCGCAACTCGAATTATGTGTTCTGGATATTGTTTTACGTGTGTATGCTTTTATGTGTTACTTGTGCATGCTATGTTTATGTTGAGGTGTTAATCGCAATCGCAATTCTATCGCATCGCAATCTAATCGCAAACGCTAAACGCAAGTTATTTATAGTGATTGTATGTTAGATGTAGTAGTTAGTTGGGTAATACTATCGCATCGCTCACTCGAATCGCATCGCAACGCTCAACACGCGAATCGAAACGACAAAACTCAACACGCCGGACACCTGGATCGAATGGCCAACCGATCGAGTGGCCATCCGATTGAAGCACCATCCGATCGGTGACCAATCCGACACTTGTGCACTTTCCCTTTTTGGAAACCCTATAAATACCCTCCTGTCACATCACAAGTGATGTGACAGCTCTCTCACTCGACCACCAGCACTCAAGCCTTCTTCTCTCTCGATTTCTCACAAGTGATCTACACGCACTTCTTCATCGTTTTCACCTTTGAATCTCAACTTTTAACCGTGAAATCACTGGATTTGAGGTGTTTTAGGGTGACGTCATCATGGAGTTCTTATGAACTTCAAGTTTTGGCTTCATTCCACTAAGAACAACTCAGATCTGAAGGATTTCCACATGATTTCACAACGATTTCGCATAGATCTAAACATTTCCAAGTTAAAAGGGATTGAAAGATGTTTATCCAACTTTCTTTCAACTCTTTTACACTCAATGCACTCAAAACCGATAGAATCGGAGCTCGTTCTGACCTTCTACTCTTTCTTAGTGATGAGTTGGTTCAAGATCTGGTTTCTATCAGAGAGACAACCGATTTCGGGTTAAACAAAAACAACCGTCACGAACTAGTAGACTGATCGGATTTGGGTAATTCCTACTCGATCGGACGACTTGGAATGTGACGAGGTTCCGTTGTTTAGTACGTTGTCAAATCTTCTTGAACAAACCCCAGAACTTTCAAAACTTAACAAATCTTCAAGTTGCAAAACGATCAGAACGTGGGACGGATAACACTTAATCATTTCCATAATTTTCAAAGAACATCAGTTTCTAACGGGTTGCCAACCGATCGGATTGCTATCCGATCGAGTGACCGTCCTGCTATGAACTTGTTCTCAACTGAGAAGCCTCGCCAATCGGATCGCTATCCGATCGAACGACCTGAAGGGTAGAGATACTTCTCTATTTTCAAAATGCTACAACGAAAACTTCAAAGCCATCATACACAAACACATCCTTACCAAACGAATGTCGATCGGATTGACGTCCGATCGGATTACCGTTCGACACTTGGCTCACTTCTCACCGATTTACGCACCGCTCTTCACTTATGCTATCGTTAACTGTTCCGGCTAACCACTCTAGTGCTCCATTCAACCTATTTCCATCGCTGTGAGTATACTCGATCCCTTTTTGCTTTACGCACTTTGGGTGTTACATACGTTACATATTCTAAATCACAATCGATCACACAACACAAACACTATTTATGCGCTGACCGTTATTGCATGTTACTTGTTACTCGATGAATGCTTGTATGTTATGTTAACACATTGATAGTTGCCTAACGCCTTAGCACGATAGTACTATTTGTTTGGACTCAGCACATGTCGTGGACAGGGGTTGTTAAGGTTACCTCTTCACGTGTCACAATGGTGATATGTGTTGCACATTCTTCAACTCACAGTCTAGTCTGTGCATATTTCATTATCGTTAAACTACTAACTTCGCACTATACATGTTTCATGCTCGTTATGCGTAACGCTTTCGAACTCTACTATTACTATTAAACTTGTATGCTCACCTTTACACTATGTGTATTGACCGCTATTTTAACGTATGTGACAGGTGTTTGAATGCTTAGGATGCTTGCTTTCTTTCATGGGAATTGAGCTTAGGAGAGTCTAGAAACCAACGAACAATTTATTTAAATCTGAATTGTCGGAACAGTTTTATTTATTTTTGAGATATCTATGTCTGTAATAACTAATTGCTTGATGGGTTATGGTATGGGACATAATATTAACTATCCGGTAATTTAGTTATTATGGAATTTCTCTTGGACAATCTGTTTCGCTTAGTGCTGCACCCCGATGTTTCCGTCATCGGTTGGGGTATGTGTGACACCTGGGTCACTGCGACCATCAAACAAATACCAAGCCAATTAAATATTGTATTTCATACTTGGGATCTGTATAAATATGTGTATCTTTTGCACATATCAATTTTTGTTCGATTTCAAGCTTTAAATCACTTTCTAGAAGGTTATACGCGCACTGATGCGTAAATATAACCAGTTTAATGCAACAAACACTTCAGAATAGTGAAATAGGCTTAACACACCTTAAGTGACCTTTACATAACATAGAAATAAGTTTCAAAAGCTTTGGTATGGCAAAATCAAGTTAAATCGCTTACAGGGACTAAAGTTGACAAACTGTGAAAGTATGCCAATTTGAACTGTAACAGACATTCCGAAAAATGGCCATAAGTTAAACACACCATAAATATCCTTTACATAGCTTAGAAATAGGCTTTGAGGGGTTCGGTGTGCTAAAATAAACTTTTGGGTCATTCAGGGACTAAAAGCCTCAAAAAGTGCACAAGTTTGCACTTTCGCGCATAACTCACGTTCTGAATACATCCGGGCTTCCAAAAATCTATGTAGGCACTAAAATATTTTATTTTAGTGTTTGGCATAAGAAAAATCCATTCGTCACGCAATTTGGATCGTTTTTCACGCTTATGCGCATTCCGTCGTAATTAAGCGAACATCGCGATCGTACGACCAAACGAACCAACATCCGACATATTTTTGAGCATGTTACATGTCCACAATGTTTAGGCATCATTTTAGGGCCTTAAAGTTGGCTTGACGGGCCTTAGAAGTGTCGGGAATGGCCTTAAACATCAACAGGGACCAAAACTGTCATTTTGCAAAGTTGTTTTCTGATCAGGACCCCCAGGCGGCCCGCGTAAGCCCTGGGTGATACCTTACGTGGCCCGTGTCAGCCTCCCAGATCAGTTAATTCAGTTTTAACAGCTGTTAAGAGTTGTTATGCACTCCAAAATCACCCACACTTGCCCTTTCCTGCTCATGAGGGACCATTTTGAGTTACCACAAGATTGCAACAAGTGATTACCACGTTATCTAGGCTCAGTGACGAGTCGTAGTTTCGGCCAAAATGCGCATTTACGCGTATTTTGTAACCAAACTACTCTTAGGTATCAAAACCGTTTGTTTTGATACCAAACCTGTTTTCTAAACTTAGTTAAGCATGTTTTAACATGCTTAGCTCGTCACTTTTAGTTTAGTTCTTATATAGGGTCGTAAGGTAAGCGATCTAAACAATCGCTTATACTTTCGAACCCGACCCGTTTGGTCGATCATTAGGATCCGACCAAACACATTAGGTGACCATAGCATATAGGGAATAACCTTCCGAGGTTATACCTTATGGTCACATCGTTTGAGTAGTTGTATGATAGGTAGTATATATGCCTTAGGTAAATTACCAAAATGCCCTTTTTACGCCAAAATTCATTTTAAGCATATGTAACATAACTTTTGGTATCTAAACTGATTTGGTAACAATATTAGACATGTTAAGGCATATTTTACTTATCATAGGACTAGTTAGGCATTTCGAACGCGTTTTACGCGAACGACGCGTTAAAGTAGCATAAGCTACCTAAACGGGTCGTAATGGATTGTAAGCACTTAGGTTAGGTTTCATTTAGTATGTAGGCTTTGTTAAACCATATTACATGAGTTCTCATACTCATTTGGTTTACAAGCCCTCATTCTATCCGATCTTCCGATTTAGGTCCGGTATATTAACATAGTTACCTATATTAGGTGTCGTTTGATATCCGTGATCTCTAGCATTCTTTTGTTGTTATTCAAGGACTACTAAGCAATCTCAAGTGAGTACATAGACCCCTCTTTTACTGTTTTCCAAACATTTTGGGGTGAAACACATGTGCCTACTTGTTACTTTCATGCTTTCCATGTTTTCACATCATATACTTGCTATGTTCATTAGTACATTTATAGTACATGATTTCATTACATTTTATGCTATGTATGTCCATTGTGTGCATACTTAGTACATCGTTTTACATTACATTTCATGCTATGTATGTCCATTGTGTGCATACTTAGTACACCGTTTTACATTACATTTCATGCTATGTATGTCCATTGTGTGCATACTTAGTACATTGTTTTACATTACATTTCATGCTATGTATGTCCATTGTGTGCATACTTAGTACATTGTTTTACATTACATTTCATGCTATGTACGCCCATTGTATGCATACTTAGTACATTGTTTTACATTACATTTCATGCTATGTATGTCCATTGTGTGCATACTTAGTACATTGTTTTACGTTACATTTTGTTGCATATGCTCATCCAGCATATGAACACATTATATTACATTATGTGAACCATTTGACAATAGACATTTGACTATACCTAAACATTTTCTACAATTGTTAAACATTACATCTTGATGGTTTGGTTTGAGTAAGTGAATTTAAGTAACGAGGCTTGTGTAATATGATACAAGCATGGTGGATACGCCGCTGGTACTTCCTATATATAAGTGTTTGTATTGTATTGTATTACATATCGTAGCGTTAATTGAATCATTTCAATTTAAGACATATAACATTTTATACAAATAACATACTTTTCACAAGACATTGTTTTACAAACAACTTATCTTATACAAACTCATTTTACATGGTTATTCATTTAACCATACATTATTCTCTTATTTATATATATCATCTAAACTTATTGTTTTTCAAATGATTTACAAAACAAATCAATTTACAAGGTTCATGACTAAACTTTATTAAACATCTCTTTCTAAACTTATAAGTCATGAAACCTATTTTCACAAAACCTATGTATCTCACAGGCATTTTTATGCTGACGTACCTATTTTCACATGTGTTTTCAGGAGTTGATGCATAGGACTTATCGAGACATACTTAGGCGGACCTATGCCTTAGTGACTTAAAACGAGACAAGAACTAGTTAATTTTTGTTATGTACTCTTTGTTTCTTGTTTAAAACAATGTAACTCACCTGTTTGAATAATAAAATGAAACTTTAATTGCCATGGATTTGAAACAATTAATTCTGTTACAACACTCCCCGACGTTTCCGCCACGTTTCGTTGTCTCACGTGGTCGGGGTGTGACAGTATGACACTATCGTTAACTGTTCAGGCTAATCTCTCAGCGCTCCCTTCAATCCAAGAGAGTGTTTAGTTATTAAGCACTATCGGTGAGTATACTCGATCCCTTTTTGCTTTAAGCACTTTTGGGTGTTACATACGTTACTTATATCAAATCACATCGATCACACAATGCAAACACATTTTATACGCTAACCGTTACTACATGTTATACGTGTTACTCGATGAATGCTTGTATATTATGTTTACACAGTGATTGTTGCCTAACACCTTAGCAACGATAGTACTATAATTTGGACTCAGCACCTGTCGTGGACAGGGGTTGCTAAGCACTTTTCTCACATGTCACAGTGGTGGTATGTGTTGTGTCGCAACCCCCGCCCCCTATCTATCCCGGGAACGGGCGACCGTGAACATCAGTGTCGGTGGTATCATTTTGTTTATTAATTTGGCAGCGGAATTTCATCAGGACCGTAGTTAGGAAATATTTTATCAGAGTAAAACCACCATATTTTATATTAATAACCACATGGGTAAAACCCAAGTTTCTTATTACAACATGTTTATAGGGATAAACCCTATTTTATTGAATTTAAAACATCGTCTTTTAGGTAACTTTTATAGCCACATTTTTCCAAGCCGTCGGTGCTCTCAAGCTGGCTTTCTTCTAATTGGCTTTCACATTTTGTTACCTGAAACACGTTTTAAAAACATTTGTCAGTGGGAATACTGGTGAGTGAATCCCAGTTTAATTAAGAAGAATTTTATCAATTAACACAGTATTGAGAGCTATCACATTGTTTATTTCTACACAATTACTCATTCAGTACTGTCAATCCTGACTGGTAGGTCATATTACCCATTGGCTAACACGTTGTCCAATGGTAATGTGTTCCACGTTTTGTATACAAAACCCCAACATACCGGCAGTAATTGAAGAACTACAAAGACTCAATCACTGCTTAATCACATTGTAAAACATTTAAGGTTTTGTAAAAACAATTTACAAAAAGGTTTACAAAAAGAGGATAAACTCACATTGCTATCTTAGACTTCTTTTAGGGTTTCCTGGTGATTTATATATAATTTACACAAATGTACATATGTTAGTATAATAACCCTTTTATTTATATTAATGATACCCTCCCCGAGACGGCATTCCAACGATTACGTCGGGCAGAACCACGACAGCCGTTACGGAACCCTGGATCAATCGAGCAGCGTATCTAATACGTAACTGGGTTATAATACTTACAACGGAGCAGAACTTCGTTAATTAGGGGGATATTATACCCGATTATAGCGTACACTACGTAGAAATTGAGAGAGAAAGATAGATTTGGGACGAGTTTCGACTGAAGGCCGATGCGTGCAATTTATAGGGCTGTATTTGGGGTCTCTCTCGCCTCGCGTAAGCTGAGGCAGGGGCTTACGCGGCCCGCCACATAGGACAGTAGGGCTTAGGGTTGCTTGGTCACGGGTGTAGGTTCTCCGGGTGTTGTGGCACGTGGTGGCCTGGGGTCGCGCCAGCCATTACTCGCTCGCGGCCCGCGTAGGCTGTAGCCATATGCTACGCGCCCCATGATAGCCTTAATTTTCTTGTTTTTATTTTATTTTTATAAAAATAAAGGTATTCGGTGTCCGTTTTCATGTACGGGGTGTAGTTTAAGATATATAGTGTCGCACCCCGACCACGTAGGACAACCAAACGTGGCGGAAACATCGGGGAGTGTTGTAACAGAATCATTGTTTCATAACACATGGGAATTGAAATATTGTTTTATTGATTAAAATAGTTACAATGTCTCGACAATCAAAGAAACATAACATAAATAACTAGTCTGCATCTTTTTATTGTCACTAAGGCCCATGTCCGCCTAAGTGTATCTTGATCAATCCTATGCTTCATTTCCTGAAACACATGTGAAAATAGGTACGTCAGCATAAAAATGCCGGCGAGTACATAGGTTTTGTGAAAATAAGATTCATGACTTCTGTTTAAGAAAATGTTTAGTCATGAACCTTGTAATTTGCTTTGTCTTTGTAAATCGTTTGAAAAACAATAAGTTCAGATGATACGAATAATTAAGAGAATAATGCATGGTTAAATGAATAACCATGTAAAATGAGTTTGTATAAGTTAAGTTGTTTGTAAAACAATGTATTGTGAAAAGTATGTTATTTGTATAAAATGTTATATGTCATAAACTGAAATGATTCAAATAACGCTACGATATGTAATACCATACAAACACTTATATATAGGAAGTACCAGCGGCGTATCCACCATGCTTGTATCATATTACACACGCCTCGTTACTTAAGTCACTTAAACAAACCACCAATGTAATAAGTCTATGTTTAAACCAATTGTCAAAAGTCCTTGTATAAATCATATCAAATGTTAATAGTCCAAAAGTAGTCAAGTAATGTGTAACAAATGTTATGTATGGTAAGTAAAATAAGACTACTTAAACCATAAGTAAAAAAAATGTACAAAACAAAGTATTGAAGTAAAACTTGGTTTAAATCAAAGTTATGTTTTGTGTAGTAAATGCATGCTATACTGATATAAACGTTTATGCGATATTGTGAAAATTCATACATCCAAGCCTTGCGACAGTCGGATAACTATGTAAAAATGAGTTATCAAAATAATATGTATTCGGATTCGGTCATTCCTTACGTCCAAACAAACCCGAGATTTCAGGAATGGGATTTGTCAAGTCCTATGGTACCACTACCTACTACCGAGCGGCATGATCGGTGTTAATGAATGTATAGTATAGTTTAAACAAACCAAATGTCATACCAAAATGTAAGCATATGATGAATAAGAAATGTACTAAGTATGCTAAGTTAACATACAAAGCAGAAAAGTCATGTAAATCAATGTGCTAGCATGCTATCAGTTAACGTACATAGCAGAAATGTAATGTAGAACCATGTACTAAGTATGCACACAATGGACATACATAGTATAAAATGTAATGAAATCATGTACTATAATGTACTAATGAACATAGGAAGTATATGATGTGAAAACAGGAAAGCATGAAAGTAACAAGTAGGCACATGTGTTTCACCCCAAAACAGTTTGGAAAACAGTAAAAGAGGGGTCTATGTACTCACTTGAGATTGCTCAGAAGTCTTAAGATAACCACCAAGCAATGCTAGAGATCTCGGAATATCAAACGGCACCTAATATAGGTAACTACATTAATAATCCGGACCTAAATCGGAGGATCGGATAGAACGAGGGTTCGTAAACCAAACGAGTATGGAAACTCATGTAGTATGGTTTAACAAAGCCTACATACTAAATGAAACCTAACCTAAGTGCTTACGACCCATTACGACCCGTTTAGGTAGCTTATGCTACTTTAACGCGTCGTTCGCGTAAAACGCGTTCGGAACGCCTAACTAGTCCTATGACAAGTAATATATGCCTTAACATGTCTAGTATGGTTGTCAAATCAGTTTAGATGTCAAAATTTATGTTACATATGCTTATTTACCAATTATACATGAAAAGGGTATTCTGGTAATTTACCTAAGGCATATAAACTACCTATCATACAACTACTCAAACGATGTGTCCATAGGGTATAACCTCGGAAGGTTATTCCCTACCTACTATGGTCACCTAATGTATTTGGTCGGATCCTAATGATCGACCAAATGGGTCGGGTTCGAAAGTATAAGCGATTGTTTAGATCGCTTACCTTACGACCCTATATAAGCACTAAAAGTGACGAGCTAAGCATGTTAAAACATGCTTAACTAAGTTTAGAAAACAGGTTTGGTATCACAACAAACGGTTGTGATACCTAAGAGTAGTTTGGTTACAAAATACGCAAGAATACGTATTCTGACCGAAACTACGGCTCGTCACTGAGCCTAGATAACGTGGTAATCAGTAGGTATAGTCACTAGGGACTATAACCATCGTGATCACGCTCACGTTATGAAGTTCAAACGAACTTCGCATCGACCATAAACTGGTCAATGCAGAAAGTCAAACAAAGTTTGACTTTCGGACTCGAAAAGCAATAAAAGAACGAAGGAACACTTACGAAGGGTCCCCGAATGCTAATCTAGATCAAAATAGCTCAGGTATGAAACAAAGGTTTCAACTTGGAGCACAAATGATCAGATTCTTGTGAGAAATGAAGTGAAATGTGATGGGTATTTATAGATTTCGGTCCACCGTTAGGATCGTTTCTTGGAGAAGAGGGAATGATCTAGCCCGTACACTTGTCACAATGTTGTGGTACTGATTTTTGGCCACCATAAGAGTTTAACAAGTGGCACTTGACCTTTGGAGAATGTTTAGGGGTAGATAACAGCAGCCAAAAACGATTTGCTGCATCTGGACATTGCTTGCGCACCGTAACAAATAACTCTTACGGTGCGCAAGGGCCAAGTTTGGCAGATTTACCATTTTGGTCCCTACAGCCCAGAAACTTGTATTTTGATGCATATTTGACACTTTTAAGCCCCGTTAACCTCATTTCAAAGCTATAAAATGAAGTTAAAGTATAGGGAACTCAAAACATGCTCAAAAATATTTCGGATGTCGGTTCGTTTGGCCGTACGGTCGCGTTGTTCGGTTAATTACGACGGAATGCGCATAAGCGCGAAAAACGATCCAAATTGTGTGACGAATGGATTTTTCTTATGCAAAACACTAAAATAAAATGTTTTGGTTCTTACATAAATTTTTGGATGTCCGGATGTATTCAGAACGTAAGTTATGCGCGAAAATGCAAACTTGTGCACTTTTTGACACTTTTAGTCACTGAATGACCCAAAAGTTTATTTTAGCACACCGAAACCCTCAAAGCCTATTTCTAAGCTATGTAAAGGATATTTAAGGTATGTTTAACTTATGGTCATGTTCCGGAATGTCTGTTACAGTTCAAATTGGCATACTTTCGCAGTTTGTCAAATTTAGTCCCGGTAAGCGATTTAACTTGATTTCGGCATACCAAACCTTCCAGAACTTATTTCTAAGTTATGTAAAGTTTATTTAATGTATGTTAAGCCTATGTCACTATTCCGGAGTGTTTGTTGCATTAAACTGGTTATATTTACGCATCGGTGCGCGTATAACCTTCCAGAAAACGATTTAGAGTTTGGAATCAAACAAAAATTGATATGTGCAAATGATACACATATTTTTCCAAATCCCAAGTATGAAATATAATATTTCATTGGTTCGGTATTTGTTTGATGGCCGTGGAGGCACAGGTGTTACAGTCTCCCCTACTTTAGGAAATTTCGTCCCGAAATTTTATCTAGAGGAAACTTGTGTGAGTTTGAAAACATGAAGTTGAAAAGATCGAACAACATTGGTTAGGGTTCTGAACTTCTAGTAACTTTAATAACATCATGCTTGCAATGTAAGAGGGATACTTATATACAAGTATATGAAGCGTCATTGGTGCGTCCACCGTACCTCCATTACATCGTTCTCATTTTGTTATTGTTGTCACTATCGGTTCTTACACATAATAAATCTTACTGTGGTTACCGTGCACTGAATCTCATAATTATGTACGCGTCCATAATTAGACAATTCCTTGCATAGTTCACACAGTCTATTTTATAATGTGTAGGGGAAAACCAATGAACAAACCTGTGATGAGTGTGACTAGACCACCATAGGGTCTTTTTAATTAAATCAATAAATGATCTAAATAGACTACCAAGGAGTCTATTCAGCTATATCACTAGATGTCGTTCTTTAACCAAATTGTGAATCAATCTTTTTGACTAGACCACTAAAGGGTCTCTTATGAATCATGGAGTAGTACTACATAATCCAAGGGTCTTAACTATTTCATAGAAGCCCATTAAGGATTTAAGGTAGTACCTTTTTGAATATCCTACTACGAATCCCTCATATGAAGATATGAAAGATTCTACGAGGATTTTGATAACGAATACCCAGAGTATAAAACACAAAATGCATAAAAGAAAACACAAGATGCATAAACACATAGTCATATAACCACAAAGATTGTTTATCTAGATCTTTAATTTGTTAATTTGTTTTGCTCACAGAGCACATGTATTTAAAGCACACTAGGAATCCATCTCGTGGATTTCATTTGGTACTTTAAACATTATCAAGAATCTAACTATAAAGATAGAAAGACTTTTAAAAGAAAAATTCGATTTCGATTATAAGGAACCGAAATGTTCAAATTTAGGTACATAAGGAATCCAATCAAGGACTCTGGTTTGAAAGATAATCATCCATAAGGGTCTAAATGTGAAGATAAAAAGACCCCATATGGATTTTAGAAGTTGAAGATGTTTTGAAACCTTGCACTGGATGTGCTTATGTCAAAACATGAAGTAAGAATGCTTATGAGGTTGAGATGCTTGATATGTCAAGGCGACATATGAAGCAGAATTTGAAGGTTAAGTAAATGTATGAGGAAAATATATTTGGAAAACTATGCATGGGGTCCTAAAAATGTTTTTGAAACCTTATATATAATACTTTTGAAATCATAAAGTAGGTTTTTAGATAAGTATATTTATAAAAATGTTTTAAAATCATGCGAAATGAATTTTTGAAATTATGTATAAGGTTTTTGGAAAACATGAATGATGCTTTTGAAATCATGCACTTGATAAGAAAATATACTGTGTTAATATTGTTTTCAGACTATATGAAACATTTTGAAATTATGAAGGTTGTTTTTTGAAAACATAACCAATGTTTTTTTGAAATAACATAGACAATGCATTTTAAAAAAAATTGTTTTCAAACTATATGAAATGTTTTGAGATCATGAAGATTGTTTTTGAAATACTTGTACTGTGTATGTTGAAAAATCAAAACGTAATGGGTATGAAATTTGAAAATACCCTTAGTTATCTAACCAAGGATTCAAAGGTACAGATGTGCAGAAGCATGATTACTCATAATGTCACTTTATTTTCTGTACTTTGTTTCTTATAGTGAAACGAGTACTTAAAATTTTCGAGGGAATCATGAGCGATCATTTGAAAGAGAGAATCACAAGAGTAGTTTGTAAGGAACATAGTTCCTTAATACAGGTATTATAGGGAAATGCCATAAACACATGTAATTATACTTGTATATCAGAATTGCGAACAACAACTTTTATTTATGAACGAGACATATTGTTTCACAATACACGAAAACAAAAGAAACAAAGGCATAAGACAGCAACATCCTTTGTTCAGCCGAATGCTCATCCAAGGGTTGGATTTGCATTAGCAAGCTTTGGGCAATCCCTTAGGAAATGGCCCATCTCGCCACAGTTGTAGCAAGACCCTGGTGAGAAACGAGCTTGAGCAGAGTCGCCAGCTTGCTTTGGAGCAACTGC
Source organism: Helianthus tuberosus (assembly GCA_030545235.1). Taxonomy (NCBI): domain Eukaryota; kingdom Viridiplantae; phylum Streptophyta; class Magnoliopsida; order Asterales; family Asteraceae; genus Helianthus; species Helianthus tuberosus. The sequence continues at coordinate 60,814,394 of CM060445.1, forward strand.
AGCTCGGCAAACTCTTGCTGTATGACCTTTAAGTCCACAAATTTGGCATTTGCGGCACTTCACACTAGGGTGATGATGAAGGCTACATTGGTTGCACAAGGGTGCAGTTCCGTTGTATGGCTTCCTAGCTGGTGGCCTTGCCACATGGCTAGGTCCCGCTTGATTAGGTGTAACCGCTGCGGGTTTCCTTGAAGCCTTACGCTTCCTTGATTTTGGTGCTGGCTTAACTTCTGCTTCCTTTGGTGGCTCTTGAGTGGCTTCATTGTCAAGACGAGAGGCTTCATTGTTGAGACGAGCCATGGCAATGCCTAGATCCACAGTCTTCTAAATCACTTCGCCTATTTGCTGGACAAATTTGGCTGTTCGCTCGGACATTTGGCCGTTGCTGAGAGGAAGAGACATTCTTGAAGGAAATGAAAGACATAGGAAGAAACAAGTGAAAGGTTATTGGATAATCAATACAGAATGGTAACGAATGAAAATTGTGATCATTTGTTTGTTACCTAAGGCAAACAAATGAGATGGTGACAAATCAAAGTAAATGGTTCAAAAATAATGTATCGCGAAGATATGCTCGCCTATAAGTGAACACTCATCCCAAGAATTCCCAGGTAAGCACAACTGGTCTCGCGTCTGATGAGATGTATACGAAGTGCTTGCCTAGACAGAAAACCCAGAATACAGGCATTCACCCTTCCAGTTTGCACGTGTTCACATTATTTAAAACCCAAAACCTTGACGAGGTTTTGAAAACTCAAAGGGGTTCAAAACCATATAATAGATAGTTCAAAACCTTACAATAGAGGGTTCAAAACCTAGTAATCAATCATCCTAGAACAGATGATTAGTTTTCAAAGCGGTTTTGAATTTTATGTTCTTGTTGTGGTTGTCGCCTAAGGAAAGGTGACAATATTGTTTTATGACTAAACGCAAGTAAACTCGCGTTAGGGTCCTAGAAAGGTTATAGACTAGGTCAAAGTATTACTAATAACCTAATTCCCTATAACCATGAGCTCTGATACCAACTTTTCTGTCACACCCCGACCACGTAGGACAACCAAACGTGGCGGAAATATCGGGGAGTGTTGTAACAGAATCATTGTTTCATAACACATGGGAATTGAAATATTGTTTTATTGATTAAAATAGTTACAATGTCTTGACAATCAAAGAAACATAACATAAATAACTAGTCTGCATCTTTTTATTGTCACTAAGGCCCATGTCCGCCTAAGTGTATCTTGATCAATCCTATGCTTCATTTCCTGAAACACATGTGAAAATAGGTACGTCAGCATAAAAATGCCGGCGAGTACATAGGTTTTGTGAAAATAAGATTCATGACTTCTGTTTAAGAAAATGTTTAGTCATGAACCTTGTAATTTGCTTTGTCTTTGTAAATCGTTTGAAAAACAATAAGTTCAGATGATACGTATAAATAAGAGAATAATGCATGGTTAAATGAATAACCATGTAAAATGAGTTTGTATAAGTTAAGTTGTTTGTAAAACAATGTATTGTGAAAAGTATGTTATTTGTATAAAATGTTATATGTCATAAACTAAAATGATTCAAATAACGCTACGATATGTAATACCATACAAACACTTATATATAGGAAGTACCAACGGCGTATCCACCATGCTTGTATCATATTACACACGCCTCGTTACTTAAGTCACTTAAACAAACCACCAATGTAATAAGTCTATGTTTAAACCAATTGTCAAAAGTCCTTGTATAAATCATATCAAATGTTAATAGTCCAAAAGTAGTCAAGTAATGTGTAACAAATGTTATGTATGGTAAGTAAAATAAGACTACTTAAACCATAAGTAAAAAAATGTACAAAACAAAGTATTGAAGTAAAACTTGGTTTAAATCAAAGTTATGTTTTGTGTAGTAAATGCATGCTATACTGATATAAACATTTATGCGGTATTGTGAAAATTCATACATCCAAGCCTTGCGACAGTCGGATAACTATGTAAAAATGAGTTATCAAAATAATATGTATTCGGATTCGGTCATTCCTTACGTCCAAACAAACCCGAGATTTCAGGAATGGGATTTGTCAAGTCCTATGGTACCACTACCTACTACCGAGCGGCATGATCGGTGTTAATGAATGTATAGTATAGTTTAAACAAACCAAATGTCATACCAAAATGTAAGCATATGATGAATAAGAAATGTACTAAGTATGCTAAGTTAACATACAAAGCAGAAAAGTCATGTAAATCAATGTGCTAGCATGCTATCAGTTAACATACATAGCAGAAATGTAATGTAGAACCATGTACTAAGTATGCACACAATGGACATACATAGTATAAAATGTAATGAAATCATGTACTATAATGTACTAATGAACATAGGAAGTATATGATGTGAAAACAGGAAAGCATGAAAGTAACAAGTAGGCACATGTGTTTCACCCCAAAACAGTTTGGAAAACAGTAAAAGAGGGGTCTATGTACTCACTTGAGATTGCTCAGAAGTCTTAAGATAACCACCAAGCAATGCTAGAGATCTCGGAATATCAAACGGCACCTAATATAGGTAACTACATTAATAATCCGGACCTAAATCGGAGGATCGGATAGAACGAGGGTTCGTAAACCAAACGAGTATGGAAACTCATGTAGTATGGTTTAACAAAGCCTACATACTAAATGAAACCTAACCTAAGTGCTTACGACCCATTACGACCCGTTTAGGTAGCTTATGCTACTTTAACGCGTCGTTCGCGTAAAACGCGTTCGGAACGCCTAACTAGTCCTATGACAAGTAATATATACCTTAACATGTCTTGTATGGTTGTCAAATCAGTTTAAATGTCAAAATTTATGTTACATATGCTTAATTACCAATTATACATGAAAAGGGTATTCTGGTAATTTACCTAAGGCATATAAACTACCTATCATACAACTACTCAAACGATGTGTCCATAGGGTATAACCTCGGAAGGTTATTCCCTACCTACTATGGTCACCTAATGTATTTGGTCGGATCCTAATGATCGACCAAATGGGTCGGGTTCGAAAGTATAAGCGATTGTTTAGATCGCTTACCTTACGACCCTTTATAAGCACTAAAAGTGACGAGCTAAGCATGTTAAAACATGCTTAACTAAGTTTAGAAAATAGGTTTGGTATCACAACAAATGGTTGTGATACCTAAGAGTAGTCTGGTTACAAAATACGCAAGAATACGTATTCTGACCGAAACTACGGCTCGTCACTGAGCCTAGATAACGTGGTAATCAGTAGGTATAGTCACTAGGGACTTTAACCATCGTGATCACGCTCACGTTATGAAGTTCAAACGAACTTCGCATCGACCATAAACTGGTCAATGCAGAAAGTCAAACAAAGTTTGACTTTCGGACTCGAAAAGCAATAAAAGAACGAAGGAACACTTACGAAGGGTCCCCGAATGCTAATCTAGATCAAAATAGCTCAGGTATGAAACAAAGGTTTCAACTTAGAGCACAAATGATCAGATTCTTGTGAGAAATGAAGTGAAATGTGATGGGTATTTATAGATTTCGGTCCACCATTAGGATCGTTTCTTGGAGAAGAGGGAATGATCTAGCCCGTACACTTGTCACAATGTTGTGGTACTGATTTTTGGCCACCATAAGAGTTTAACAAGTGGCACTTGACCTTTGGAGAATGTTTAGGGGCAGATAATAGCAGCCAAAAACGATTTGCTGCATCTGGACATTGCTTGCGCACCGTAACAAATAACTCTTACGGTGCGCAAGGGCCAAGTTTGGCAGATTTACCATTTTGGTCCCTGCAGCCCAGAAACTTGTATTTTGATGCATATTTGACACTTTTAAGCCCCGTTAACCTCATTTCAAAGCTATAAAATGAAGTTAAAGTATAGGGAACTCAAAACATGCTCAAAAATATTTCGGATGTCGGTTCGTTTGGCCGTACGGTCGCGTTGTTCGGTTAATTACGACAGAATGCGCATAAGCGCGAAAAACGATCCAAATTGCGTGACGAATGGATTTTTCTTATGCCAAACACTAAAATAAAATGTTTTGGTGCTTACATAAATTTTTGGATGTCCGGATGTATTCAGAACGTAAGTTATGCGCGAAAATGCAAACTTGTGCACTTTTTGACACTTTTAGTCCCTGAATGACCCAAAAGTTTATTTTAGCACACCGAACCCCTCAAAGCCTATTTCTAAGCTATGTAAAGGATATTTAAGGTATGTTTAACTTATGGTCATGTTCCGGAATGTCTGTTACAGTTCAAATTGGCATACTTTCGCAGTTTGTCAAATTTAGTCCCTGTAAGCGATTTAACTTGATTTCGGCATACCAAACCTTCCAAAACTTATTTCTAAGTTATGTAAAGTTTATTTAATGTATGTTAAGCCTATGTAACTATTCCAGAGTGTTTGTTGCATTAAACTGGTTATATTTACGCATCGGTGCGCGTATAACCTTCCAGAAAGCGATTTAGAGTTTGGAATCGAACAAAAATTGATATGTGCAAATGATACACATATTTTTACAAATCCCAAGTATGAAATATAATATTTCATTGGTTCGGTATTTGTTTGATGGCTTTGGAGGCACAGGTGTTACATATAGGGGTATTTAAAAATATATTAGGGTGTCAGAAAAATTTCAGGAGGGTTGTTATATGTTGCGCATTCTACAACTCGCAGTCACGTCTGTGCATATTTCATTCTCGATAACTTACTTGCTTCACATTATACATGTTTTCATGCTGGTTATGCGTAAACTCGCTTTCGCTACTACTATACTATTAAACTTGTATGCTCACCTTCACACTATGTGTATTGACCTATATTTTAATGTATGTGACAAGTGTTTGAATGCTTAGGATGCTTTGCTTGCTTTCAGGGAATTGAGCTTAGGAGAGTAGAAACGAACATTATAAAATCTGAGTTGTCGGAACAACCTTATATTTGTCTTTGAGAAAACAATTTCTGTATTAACTATTTTTATCTGATATATATTGTGGTATGGGACATGATGTTAAAATATCCGATAATTTTTGTGTTATGGATTTCTCTTGGACAATCTGTTTCGCTCAGTGCCGCACCCCGTTGTTTCCGCCATCGGTTTGGGTGTGATAGATTTGTATCAGAGCCATAACTATAGGGAATTAGGCAAGACTCGGCCTATTCTGGGTCGATGTCTTAGAATCAACATTGTCTATAGTTAAGTACCAACAGACCGTCTTGTGCATGCCAGGTAGGGGCTTTGCACGAGCTTACTTGATATTCTCGCTTCGGACTCGCTGTGCACCACACTCTTGCGTGAACATCTGTAGGATCGAGATACGACCTAAATGAGTCGGTCTGAGTCAAATCTAGGTCACTAGAAAGGCGGAAACAATCTAGTAACCTTGAATCGGTGTTAGAATGTGAGTAGAAGCAGAGAAATACACTTTAAACTGGTTTTCCATTGATATTAGACATTAATACATGCAGAGAAACTGACAGAACTTCATGAGAGATTTCACCAGAACGTTACAAATGGAAAACCCAACACCCCTATTTATAGGGAATCCAATTCGCATGGAATGGACAGTCCATTTCGCACGAAATGGAAACATCCATTTCGTGTGACTTGGACATTACAAGTCCATTTCGTACGAAATGGTCATTACAACATATAAACTTAAACTTTTACACTTTAAACCCTATTACAAGCTACTGACACGACTTAGACTGATGACGTAGGCGATAGACATTGTGTACCAACAAACTCCCCCTTGGATATTGCCGGAGTCTTCAGTCAGCCTGTCTTGAAAACTTCCTTTCACAGAGACTTGAACTTTTCCTCTCTCTGCATTTTCAACAGCAATTTCCTGAGCTTTTCATTTTCCTTAGCAGCTCTCTTCTCTCCTTCTTAGCTTTCAGAAAATCTTACTTCAGGCTCCCCCTTTCTTTAAGCTTCCGTGCTTTTGAAATCGACACCTGGATTTCTGGTTACAAGCTCCCCCTTGCGTCAAGCTCGTCTTTAGACTCCCCCTTAGACTCAGCTATCGGGATCATAGTCTGGAACAATATCTGCAACACTCAAACATTTATAAGTAACAACTTTTGAATGTTCAGGATTACTTGATACTCTCTCCCTATCAAAATACTATAAAGAATTAACGATATCAAGAATCCAAACAATAAAATCTAGTTCTTTACAAACATATTTTATCAATTTGAACATTAAAATCTCTCACAGTCAATCATCCAAGTCCAACTTAATGACCTTGGATACTTCACAAACTGTTTTTGATTTTTTGAATTTTTTAACTTTTTACCATCACACTCAGTTAACCAAGTCCAATTTAATGACCCTGGTCAGCCGTTTAGCCTGCCAAGTCCAAGTTAATGACCTTGGCAGACCAATTTCTGATTTTGCTAACTTTTTGAAACAGATTTAAGTTCAAATTAATGAACTTTTTAAACATTTCGAGCAATTACCAACACTTTTCACAAACTTTTTCTTTCCCAACCCCATGATCCAACATGTTTAGCACTGTGAGACTTTGATCATCAGATTCCCACGTCTGTTGTCGAAAATAAGATGAAGTATCAAATCTTTTTGGATTTTTTAACATTTAGCTAAACAAACAAGAAACGTTTTGGAATTTAAGAAACTGGAAACTATATAAACATATTTTTGTTGAGCGTGTTTGGGGATCATATCAGCTGCTGACAAGCTACAAGTACCGTTAAGCTTTAATTTCATACTAAGCATTAAACAATTCACAGTGATTGCCGATATACTGGTCCATTTTAAATTTTCACACAAATTTCAATCTATTCAGGATACGAATTAGTGTCTTAAGGCTTAACGTGTACCACCTCAGAATATACTCCCGTATCCAAACCACTATATTCAGTCTTACAGGTGAGTGCACACTAATGATATCTATAATTGGGTTAAGTGCGAGGCCATGAGAGCTCAGGCTATTGCTTCCACAAAATCAGAGAGATGATGGCTCGACTTTTAGGTGGGTCCCCCTTGGGGATCTTCTTTACAACATCACATGATTAGCATTTTTCAATGTTTCATCATTTTTTATGCTGGGGGAGAGCTTTAAGATTTAAAGCAGTGCAAAGTATTATACGAGGACTAGGCTATTGCTCCCGCAAAATCAGAAGTCCTGGTATAATACCCCAGATATCAAGACGTACAAAGACCTAGTATATCAGAAATAGAGCCTTTCAAACAGAATTTTAGGGGTTACCTATATATCCGAGAGATGTTCCCCACGTAAAAGCAAGAAATGGTTTAGGTTTATATCCCGAACAAACTTACTAAATGTGTAAAAACCTATCGGCACATCATCAGCGAAGCGAGACTGCTTAACACATTTAAACTTTACATTTCTTTAGCGTACTGCAACTGTCTAGCTGATGTACTATCATTTCCCCTTTTTTCACAAACTCTTTTTGACTTTTCCAATGTTTTTGGATTTTGAAATTTTATCATGTTTTTGTATTTTCTGAAAACTTTCTCCCCCTAAAATCAAAAACATATTTTTGTGTTTTTGGTTTTATAAAAAACAGTAAAGAAAACTGTACAGAAACATGACAACAAAACGCAGATAACTTCTGATCACCGTCCTCCTCGGCCACACACTCAACAACCCTCCCAGAAAACAAACTTTTTAACTCGTTCAATTTTAAAAGATAGTTAAATCTTGTTTTATCAAAGGGTTTTGTGTAAAAAATCAGCTCTCTGATCATCGGTGTGTATATGATCAATTCGAATCAGTTTTTTCTCGTAACAATCGCGAATAAAATGATGTCGAATCTCAATATGTTTCGTTTTAGAGTGATGCACTGGATTTTTAGTGATATTTATGGCCGCCTCATTATCCACGAAAATTGGTGTGTCTAAGAACTGCAAACCATAGTCCCTCATATGCTGTTGGATCCAGAGGATCTGAGAACAGCAGCTGGAAGCTAAAACATATTCAGCCTCACAGGTCGAGAGAGCGACTGTGATTTGTTTCTTGTACTGCCAGGTGACAAGCTGAGTTCTGAAGAACTGGCACCCAGCAGTGGTGGACTTTGCATTTAGCTTACATCAACCGAAGTCAGAATCAGCATAACCAGTAAGAGAAAAGTCACCAGATTTAGGATACCACAAGCCGGTGCTTGGACAACCTTTAAGATACCGTAAAATTCTCTTCACAATCGTCATGTGTGACTGTCTCGGACTAGACTGATATCGGGCGCAGAGGCAAGTTGGATACATGATGTCCGGTCTTGACGCTTTCAGATACATTAAGGATCCAATAATCGACCGATAGTGCATCTCATCCACCTTTTCTCCGCTTTCATCCAGACATATCCCATGATTTTGAGCCAGGGGAGTTGATGTTGGAGTTGATTCGGACATGTTGAATTTTTCCAGCACATCATTCACGTATTTCGCCTGGTGTATGAAGATTCCGTCGGGCATTTGCTCAACCTGAAGCCTTAGGAAGAACTTCATCTCCCCCATCGAACTCATTTCAAACTTCTTTTTCATAACCTTTTCAAACTCTTTGCACAGCTCATCGTTCGTCGATCCGAAAATGATATCATCAACGTAGATTTGAACGATAAGTAGATGTCCTGCAACCTCTTTTTTAAACAAGGTACTATCGACCGTCCCTCTAGTGAACCCGTTGGTCAGCAGATGTTGGGAAAGCGTCTCGTACTAGGCTCTCGGGGCCTGGTGTAAACCGTATAGCGCTTTGTCGAGTAAATACACCTTGTTTTTGTGTACTGGATCGGTAAAACCCGGTGGTTGTCCGACGTACACTTCTTCTTTGATCTTTCCGTAAAGGAATGCATATTTGACATCTAGTTGGTAGACCTTGAATCCTTTCCATGACACGAATGCCAAGAAGATTCTAATCGCCTCAAGTCGAGCAACGGGAGCATACACTTCAGTAAAATCAATCCCTTCTTGCTAACTAAAACCTTGGACTACCAACCGTGCTTTGTTTCTTACGATCACCCCTCTATCATCCCGCTTACACTTGAAGACTCACTTGGTCTTGATCAACTTTTGATTTTCCGGGAGTTCAACTAACCTCCACACTCCAAGCTTTTCAAACTATAGCAGCTCTTCATGCATTGCATTCACCCAACTCTCCTCGGTTAATGCTTCTTTATATGTATTCGGCTCTACCTGCGAAATAAAGCATTTTAATGAGAATTCTTCCTGTAAAGGAGCTATAGAAGAATAAAAACATGTAAACCCTTTGTTGATTTGTTCTCGAGTTTTCACTCCACTTTGAAGATCTTCGATGATTTGTTCTAATGGATGGTAAGACAAAGTTCTCGGCATGACTGTGTCTGGCACGCTCACTTCCGATTGCAAATTTGTGATATCCAAATCACCCGTGTGATCAACAGCTTCTGAAGTCTCAATATTTGGTTCCTCGTCAAAAACCGGATCGGTTTCCAGTTCTGAGTCGTCAGACTGATCAAATACTGGAGTTGTTTCAACTGGAGGTTCATGTACAGTTCCACTGGGACCAGCCTCGTAATCATTTGAACCCTCGGTGGGCGGAGAAACTACCAACGGTCTCGGCACTTGATCTTGAGAAAGAGACTGATGTTGTTGGTATAAGTATGCTAGTTCCTCTACACTTAGCTCAGTCGGCAACTGGAATGAATCCCAGAGTTTATCATCATCAAATAGCAACCTGTTTCCGGGAAGTTGTTCCAGAGCAGTAAATTTCTGACAGTCAACGTGTTGAACTTGTATAACTTTCCCCAAACACGGAACAAATACTCTCTTCAACGGACTCGCATAACCTACAAAAAAACCTTCGTTAACTTTTGCACCAAATTTACCATCTGGATCAATAAATGTGCATGGTGATCCAAAAGGTTCTAAGAATTTCAGATTTGGTTTATAGCGATGAAGTAATTCGAAGCAGGTTTTCTTGTACTTCTTTACTGTAAGAACACGATTTAGCGTATAACAGGTTGCAGCAACTTCTTCACTCCAAAAGAATATCGGCAATTTGGAATCGGCTAGCATAGTTCAAGCTGTTTCGATCAGTGTGCGATTCTTTCATTCTGCGACACCGTTTTGTTGTGGAGTATACGGTGCGCTGAATTCATGAAGAATGCCTTTATCATTGCAAAATTCAAGCATACGGTTGTTTTTTAACTCCGTTCCGTTGTCACTTCGAATTCGTCTAATTGGCAATTTGTACAAAGTCTCCATCTTTTTTAATAAAATCATCAACGAATTAAACGTTTCATCTTTTCTTTCAAGACACATCACCCATGAAAATCTTGTAAAGTCGTCAGTGACCACTAGACAATACAGATCTCCACTTACGCTCTTCACATTTACCGGTCCGAAAAGATCCATATGGAGCCTTTCTAGCGGTAGTCTGATGGAGTTCAAGAGCTTCTTTGGGTGTGACTTCTTCGTTTGCTTCCCCTTTTTGCATTCTACACAATCATCATTCAGATAGAAATTTTTCAAATTAACACCTTCAACAAGATCATTGTGAACTAAGAAATTCATTTTTCTCACATGAATGTGACCCATCTTACGATGCCACATTATTGATTCTTTTTTAGTTGCTTTTGTTTTAGTTACAAAACATTGTGCGTTTTTGTCTGTTGTTGTTGCGACGCTCATGTCTAGGACATACAAATTGTTTTCACGAGGAGCGCGCATCAACACCATATCTTCTGGAATTTTAAAACCTGGTTTAATGATCAAACACTCATTTTTTTGTAAAATGAACTGTGAACGACTTGTCACAAATCTGCGATATGCTCAACATATTGTTTTCAAGTTCAACGATGTAGTTCACTTTATCAAAAGTTACAACTCCATTGGTAAGAATTCCTTCACCAACGATTCTTCCTCCCTGCGTTCACGCAAATCCAACATATCCTCCGTTGATTGATTTGACATCATAGAGCAATGCTAACATTCCCGTCATATGCCTTGAGGCGCCGCTATCCTTGATCCAATTGGAAATTATAGAACGTGGAAGCCCCTGCACACATCAAAAACATTCATTTAAACAACGATGCCCAAGATTTTTCAGTATTTGGAACAGTACCAAATATAATATCATGAGCCACGTCAACTTTTGGAACATTGAATATAACGTTTGGAACAACAGATTTTGACTTTGATTTTAGATCTCCCTCCTTGATTGGTGGGAATTCTTCAATCTGTTTGTCCAATTCAAACTCAAGTTTTTCATTGTTAGTTACAACGACCTTTGGCTCAGATTTTAAAACCTTTTCCATTTTCTTTTCTTCAAACGATTGTTTAGGTTTCCCCACCCATGATTGATTTGGGAAAATCTTCGTTTTAGGATAAACCTTTGAAGTCTTTGGAGATTTTGAAGATTCACCAATCACAAAGGTTGATTTTGGCTTGTCCTCGGACTTCAAAGATTCACCGCGTTTCAAAATACGCAAGGGGGAAACCATCGGTGTTTTTCCTTTAACATCATTTGAAGTTTTAGGTTTAGGTTTCTGGAAAACTGGTTTTTCAATCCTTTTAACACACTGTTTGGCCATGTGACCAATTTCATTGCAACGATAACAGACTCTTTTGTCGTACTCAACAAAAGTAGATATGTTGGTCTCATCTCTAATCTTTTTGGTTGCATTGAAATCGTCAACTGTGACAACCCGAGTTTTCAAGGTCTCTATTTGATTTAATAACTATTCACTAAGTGTTGTTTTTATATTTATATTTGGTGTGCATCATAGTGTGTTTTTATATATATGGATTGTTAATAACATGCTTGGTATTGATAATGTGTTTGTGTAATTAAGAACAACAAAATGGAGCCATGACCGAAACCAACCCCCACCCACGAAAACACCTCCCACCCGAAATCACCCCTCCCCAATGAAAACACCTTAGTGTTTTCATCAGGGAGTGGGGCGACGAAAACAAGAATGGGCCTTGGCCCAGTGATGGTCTGTTTTAGTATTTTAACTCCCAACCTTTACGTGAACTGTTATTTGGCAAACCCTAATCACATCTCCTCTCTCTCTCTCTCTTTCTCGCTTTTCTTTGTACCCGACGACATTTTTGAGACCTCGAAGCCTCATACATATTCGTTGTGCATCCTGTTTGGGTTAGTGATCTACTGTTAATGGTTAATTGATTTAATTCATCATGCACTATCTGTTTGTTACCATGAACCAACTGTTATGTGATTTTGTTATGGATTGTATTGATGGGTTTGTTAGGAATTCTTATAATCTGTTGTATGATCAGTTACATTATGTTATGCGTATTGATCATGTTCGATTTGATGTTTAACAATCCGGATACATTGATAGTAAGAGTATAGATGTCTAACAGATTAGGGTTCTATGTTTAATAGATACGATGAATACTTGATGACTTCAACAACTTGCTAATGATTGATCGATGATTGAATGATAATCTATTAATCTAGGATGTGGCGCTATAGTTGTTGGTATGATTTGTTGAGCAATTGTTTGATGCAGTTAGGTAACTGTTAGACGAATTATTAGAGTTTTAGGTTGTGTAACTGTTGTTGATGATGATGAGTAGGGTTACCAGATGATTTAATGTTGGTGCACAATGTCTACAGCCTCTGTCTTAAGTCTAGGTCATGTTTTGTATAGGGTCTAGAAGGGTTAAAAGTGTAATTATGTAGTTTTTAATGTAATTTCGCTTGAATGTGACATTTGGTCAGTTCAAGCGAAATCTTGTGCCTATATATAGGTGTTGGTAGTTTCTCATTTGTAACGGGGTCATCAGTTGTGTACCGAACTGCTGCCAGATTTTCAAGTGATATATAAATGAGAAATGCGTATTAAAGTGATAATCTCTGTTTTCTACACCATTCTTTATGGATTCAGATCTGTTTGTTTGTTTCCGCCTTACAAACAGTGTGTATTGACTTTAATTGACTCACTCGGTCAGTCAAATCGATCCTACAATTGGTATCAGAGCCAGTTATGAGCCAATACACTTGAATCAGTAGCTTTTTCTACTCAAAATTTGATTTCTGGACATTTGGACGGACAAAATGGACTGAGTTTGTGACAGTGAGTGTGAAAGTGTGTTTTAACAAATCCTTGAGAGTATCAGATCAAAATTCGAAGTAAAAGTGGTAAAAATGGACTAAAAACTGGGTTTCGCTTGAACGAGACCTCTGTTTCGCTTGAAAATTTTGTGGTAATTTCAAGCGAAATCTCTTATTTAGCTTGAAAATACTTGTTTTCGCTTGAAAATACTAGATTTCGCTTGGAAATAAGTGATTCCACTTGAGTGTCACCTGATTTCGCTTGAGTTGGTGATTTAGCCTGAATGATCACTTGATTCCGCTTGAAAGTAGTGATTTAGCTTGAAAGTACCTATTTCGCTTGAGTGAACTGGTTTCGCTTGAAAGTCCATCTTGTTCGTAATTTTGTTCGAAAGTCTGATTTCGTGTAAAACCTGTTTTCACAACTTGAAAATTTGTTCATAAACTGTTTTTATAAAATGGAAAATCAAGATTTTTATAACTTCTTCGCCGGCAGTGGTATGACAGCAGCGCAAACATCGGGTAGTATTGTGCAAATCGTGAATATGGAGAACGAGTAAGGGACGATGCAGAAACCACCTAAACTGATGAATATCGATGAGCATTCGGGTTGAGCTGGAAGGTTTAAAACATGGGTTCAAGCAAACCACTTCGAGTGCTGGTTGAAGATTGAAACAAAATATGAACCTCCATTAGATGGTATGGGTCATGCGAAAGTGATTGGGAGTTTGACACAAACTGAACAAGCAGATTTCAAAGCTGAAAAGAAGATGATGAGTATTCTTCAACAGGCGATTAAAGAGGATATCTTGGTGTTGTTACAACATGAGGATAATTCAAAATCTATTTAGGAGAAACTGAAAGTAAAGTTTGAAGGGAGTGGAGAGATGATGAAAAGCAAGAAGGCTTTGATAAATAAACAATTTGACATCTTCACGGGTATGAAAGGTGAAACTACAAAACAATTGATTGAAAGATACTGCCATCTAGTTTTGGAGATGGGAAGATTGAAGATAACTAAGACTAATGAGGAGTGGATTGATAAATTGGCAGACGCATTGCCATATGATGAGTGGGGAACTTATCTGATGGTGTTAAAGAACAATACAAGTTTTGATAATATGAATCTTAGTGGGTTCATAGAGAAGATCGAAGCACATGAGTTAGAGTTAACAAAGATTAAACAGATGAATTCTGCAAATATTCAACAGGATGTTTCACTGTATTACAAAGGCAGTTCTCCAGCAACAACGAATCTGAGCCCGAAGAATCAAACAGGGTTTAGTGCAGATGTAACTTTCGGTGTTTCGTCTAGTACTTCAAGCAACAACATGTCTTCACCATTTGCGAGTTATGAGCCAAACTCCAAAGCTTCTGAACAAGCTACTCCACAAAGCTATTCAAGCACGAACAATCAGAGTCAAGGTCCGGGGATAATGTGCAACATTGTAGTAAATATTAAAAACACTCAAGATTTTACAGAATCTGCTGCTAAACAACACATTGCACTACTCACATCAGTACTGGAATCGTACGAGAGTTTGGTGGCTGGGAGAAAAGGTAACCCCGATATGACGAAAGAGGACTATGATCAAATATATCCGGAGGAGCTCGAGTTGATAGACATCAAGTGGGCAATGGCTAGTTTGGTTAGAAGAGCCCAAAGGTTTATGGAGATTACGGGTCGAAACAATTTGTTAGGACCAGATCAAAAGCTTGGATTTGATAAGTCCAAAGTGACGTGTTTTAAGTGTAAAGAGAAAGGACATTTTAAGAGAGAGTGTCCAAATAGAGAGGTTAACAATCACCAAAATCCATTTACCAATGATTACTACAGACAGGCGATCTATCACAAGACAAATCAACAACTTGTAGTTCAAAGACCTCAGATCGAGAACAAGCCAGAAAAAGCTCTCATAGTCAACCAAGATGATGAAAAGGTAGCTGAAGGATTCAGTTGGGATAAATATATCCCTGGCAGTGAGGGTAGAGGATTGATAGCTGAGATTGTGGAAGAACCGGAAAGTGTTGTTGAAACAGAGGTTGTTAATGAAGATGTGACTGAAGAAAGTTTGGTTGATATCGAAGAAGTTGCTGCAGAAATCTACTACTATCAATCTGAACAAGAGGTTTTAGATAGTTCTTTGAAATCAATTATGCCTCCTAATGTGGTTGATTCTTTTGCAGGTATTTTCAGTGAGCCAACAACTGGATTTTGCCCACAGTACGAGGAGGAGAAAGCTCCAGTTGAAGAGATAATTGATGTCTCAAAAGAAATAAATGAAGAGAAATTGAAAGAAATTGCTGACAAAGCCTTGATGGCAAGACTGAAAGAGGTAGACACAGAATTTGTAAAACCAGAGTCTGTTGATACTGAGTCGGTCAAAACAGAGTTAGGTCAAAAGGAGTCTGATGGGAAATCCAAAAGTCAGGAGATCAAAACCGAAGGAGTGTCTGAGTCAGAGTCTGATAATGTCGGTAAACAGGATGTTGATGTTGAGCAAGAGGAAAAGATTGCTGAAAATATTGAGTCAATGTCAGAAACTTCATGCGAAAACTGTTTAAAACCTTGCATGGAGTGTCTTGAAAAGGACACAAAGTTTCAGGAATTGAAACAATATATGGATGAACTTAAATTTGATCTGAGTGAAGTAAAAGAAGCGTATGACAAGTTGGCTAAATCTATCAAAATGATTCAAAATGAGAGTCTTGAAAATGATAAAGCCACAAAATTGCTAAAATCAACAGTTCTTGATAAACAAAAGGAAATCAACTTTCATTTGGACATGATTGCTTCATTAAAAAGGGAATTGGAGTTAACAAAAATTGAGAATGAAAGAATTGATAAGAAGTTGATGAGTTATGTTGCATCTTCATATGTGATTGAGCAGATTGTCCCGAAACAACCAGATGCAACACCTGTCTTTAACAGTGTTCCACCCCCAATGTGGAATCATTACACTCAGAAGTATCCAGATGGGGTGGAAGCTGCTTTGAACCTCAAGTTGAGAACCATTGAGGATGAGTTACCTGAGAGCATTGATGTTACATTCTCTTCGTCCGACACTGACAATGAGTCACAGGTGATCAAGACCGTAGTTGACCAAGTGTTAGACGAAGAAAGTGATAACTCAGATTTTGAAACTGTGAAAACACATTTGGAAAATTCCAGTTCTGAATGTGAAGATGATGGTAATTTTTTGGACAAGTTTATACCAAAATCAGAAAAGGTTGCAAATGATGATCCGATCATGGTGGTTTATACAATGATTGGAACTGACAAACTCTATTCTGATTTTGAGTATCCGATTCAGAACGCAAACATGAAAAATGTTGAAAAGGTGTTTAAGCTTGTCGAGATTGATATTTCAGAAGTAAACAACAATGAGTTCTTTTCAAAACCTAAAAAGTCTTTTGTGAAACAAAACAACTCAGGGAAGAAAGATTGGGTAGGTAAAAATGGATCTAACAAGAAAAATGGAAATAATTTTAAAAACAAAGGTATTGGGTTTGAAAAGAAGATGGCTAAACAAGTAGTAAAGCCAAAAGATAAGATGTGTGATGTTTTTATTGTTGGTCCAAGTGTTGATGCTGAAAAGGAATATATTTTCAGTCAAAAAGCCATTGATGATTTCAATGCAGCGAAGAAGCTAAAAGAAGAGTCGTACAAATCAGCTTTTGTCGAATATGACAAAAGAGTTTGCTATCGCTGCAATGAAATTGGTCATATGGCGAAACAATGCACCAAAAAGATTGAAAAACCCGTTTTCAAGAAACCTGTTTTGCAAAAACCGAAATTGAAAACTCCAACTGATGTTAAGGGTAAAAAACCCATGGTTTTCCCCGTTCGGATCTTGAAAAGAGGAGAATCTTTGAAGTCCGAAGAAAAACCGAAATCAACTTTTGAGATTGGTGAATCTTCGAAAACTCAAAAGACTTCAAAGATTTATCCGAAAACGAAAGTTTTTGAAACTCAATCTTGGGTGGCTAAAACAAAACAATCAGTTGAGGTGAAGAAAATGGAGAATGTGTTAAAATCTGAATCAAAAGTGGTTTCTAGTGATGTTCAGAAATTCGAATTTAATTAGACAAGTTTCTTGCAGAGTTTCTACCAATTAAAAATGGAAATTTAAAATCAAAATCTGAACCTGTTGTCCCAAATGTGATCTTTAGTATTCCGAAAGTTGATGTGAAATGTGATTTAGTGTTTGGTAGTGTTCCACAGGAAAAGAAGTCATGGGCTTCATTGTTTGAATGATTTGCTATGATGTATGCAGGGGCTGCCGAGGTCGTATATCTCGAAGTGGATAATGGACAGCGGAGCTTCAAGACACATGACTGGAATGCTAGCATTGCTTTATGACGTTAAATCTTTGAACGGAGGATATGTGGGATTCGTTGGGAATCAAGGAGGAAGGATTGTTGGTCAAGGGACTCTAACTAATGGAGTCATTTCGTTTGATAAAGTGAACTACATAATAGAACTTGAAAACAATCTGCTGAGTATCTCACAGATTTGTGACAATTCTTTTACCGTACATTTCACTAAAAATGAATGTCTTGTCTTAAAACATGGTTTCAAAATTCCTGAAGACATGGTGTTGTTACGAGCTCCACGCGAAAATGATTTGTATATTCTTGATATGAGTATCGCAACAACAACTGATTATCAAAAACAATGTTTTGTGCCTAAAACCAAAGCAACTGAAAAAGAGTCGATTATGTGGCATCGAAAGATGGGCCACATTCATGTGCGTAAAATGAACTTTCTTGTATCTAATGATTTAGTTGAAGGTGTAAATTTGAAAAACTTTCACTTGAATGATGATTATATATCTTGCAAGAAAGGAAAGCAGACAAAGAAATCACACCCGCAGAAGTTGCTGAATTCAATCAGAGTACCGCTTGAAAGGCTCCACATGGACCTTTTTGGGCCGGTTAATGTGCAAAGTATCAGTGGAGACTTATACTGTTTAGTAGTCACTGATGACTTTACTAGATTTTCTTGGGTGGTGTGCTTGGAAAGGAAAGATCAAACGTTTGAGTCTTTGATGATCTTATTCAAGAAGATGGAAATGTTGTATAAGGTGCCAATTAGAAGGATTCGGAGTGATAATGGAATGGAGTTTAAGAACAATCTCATGCTCGAGTTCTGTAACGAGAAGGGAATTCTTCATGAATTCAGTGCACCATACACTCCACAGCAAAATGGTGTAGCTGAAAGAAAGAATCGCACTCTAATTGAAACTGCTCGAACAATGTTGGCCGATTCCAAACTACCGATCTATTTCTGGGGTGAAGCTGTGGAAGCGGCATGCTATACCTTGAATCGAGTACTTACTGTGAAGAAATACAAGAAGACCTGCTTTGAACTTCTTCATAGATATAAGCCAAATCTGAAGTTTCTAGAGCCATTTGGATCACCGTGTACCTTCATTGATCAAGATGGAAAGTTTGGCGCGAAGAGTAATGAGGGATTTTTTATTGGATATGCTAGTCCGCTCAAGAGGGTGTTCGTACCATGCTTGAAGAAGGTAATTGAAGTTCAGCATGTAGACTGTCAGAAGCATACGGCTCCTCCTCAACTTCCCGGACAAATATTGCTTTTTGATTACGACAAACTCTAGGAGTCGTTCCAACTTCCTACAGAGTCGAGTGAAGAGGAACTTGCTTACTTATACCAACAGCAGCAATCCATGGTACAAGATCAGATACCTAGACCGTTGGTGGTTTCTCAATCTGATGTGGAAACAAACATTTCTACAACTGGTACAAATGATCACGAGGCAGGTCCAAGTGGAACAGCTCACGAACCACCAGAGGAACCAGCTCCATCATTTGATCAATCCGATGACTCAGATTCGGAAAATGGTCCGATATTTGATGAGGATCCAAATGTTGCTACGACTGAAGCTGAGGATCACACCGGTGATCTAGATATAACGAATCTGCAATCAAAAGTTAATGTGCCTGACAGTGTCATGCCACGAACTCTATCTTACCATCCTTCAGAGCAGATTATTGGTGATCTTCAGAGTGGTGTTAAGACAAGAGACCAGATCAACAGAGCACTTACTTGTTTTTATTCATCTGTTGCTCCGTTACAAGAAGAATTATCACTTAAATGTTTTATTTCGCAGATTGAACCCAGAACATATAAAGAAGCTTTGACTGAAGACAGCTGGGTGAACGCTATGCAAGAAGAGTTGCAACAATTTGAGAAGTTGGGTGTTTGGAGATTAGTAGACCTTCCTGATAATGAAAAGTTGATTAAAACAAAGTGGGTATTTAAATGCAAAAGAGATGATAAAGGCGTGATTGTGAGGAATAAAGAACGACTGGTAGTACAAGGTTTCAGCCAGCAGGAGGGGATTGATTTCACCGAGGTATATGCCCATGTAGCTAGGCTCGAGGCGATAAGAATCTTCCTAGCATTTGCATCGTGGAAAGGGTTCAAAGTATACCAGCTGGATGTCAAGTCTGCATTCCTATACGGCACAATCAAAGAAGAAGTGTACGTTGGTTAACCACCGGGGTTTAGTGATCCAGTACACAAGAACAAAGTCTATCTTCTGGACAAAGCGCTTTACGGACTACACCAGGCCCCGAGAGCCTGGTATGAGACGCTTTCCCAACATTTGCTGGCCAACGGGTTTAGCAGAGGGACAGTTGATAGTACGTTGTTCATCAAAGAGGTTGCAGGACATCTTCTGATCGTGCAAATTTATGTTGACGATATCATCTTTGGGTCGATGAATGATGAGTTGTGTAAGGATTTTGAAAAGGTCATGAAGAAGAAATTCGAAATGAGTTCAATGGGGGAGATGAAGTTCTTTCTCGGGTTACAAGTTGAGCAAATGCCCGAAGGAATCTTCATTCATCAAACAAAGTACGTGAACGATGTTCTTGAGAAGTTCAACATGGCTCAATCCAGTCCAGCATCAACCCCCCTAGCTCAGAATCATGGGATTTGCCCAGACGAGAGTGGAGAGAAAGTGGAAGAGACTCTGTATCGGTCAATGATAGGATCTTTGATGTATCTTACTGCTTCCCGGCCGGATATCATGTATCCGACTTGTTTATGTGCACGATATCAGTCAAGCCCACGCCAATCTCATCTGACGATCGTGAAACGCATTTTACGGTATTTGAAAGGCTGCCCAAGCACCGGCTTGTGGTATCCTAAGTCGGATGATTTCTCTCTCACAGGTTTTGCTGATTCAGATTTTGGTAGCTGTAAGCAGAATGCTAAGTCCACCACTGCTGGGTGTCAGTTCTTCGGAAATCAACTGGTCACCTAGCAGTGCAAGAAACAAACCTTAGTAGCGCTCTCTACGTGCGAGGCTGAATACGTTTCAGCCTCGAGCTGTTGCTCTCAGATCCTTTGGATCCAACAGCAGATGCGAGACTTTGGTTTGCAATTCTTGTATACTCTAATTTATGTGGACAATGAAGCGGCTATTAACATAACGAAAAACCCGGTTCACCACTCGAAAACTAAACATATTGAAATACGGCATCACTTCATCCGTGATTGCTACGAAAAGAAGTTAATCCGTATAGAACATATACACACCGATGAACAGAAGGGTGATTTCTATACCAAACCTTTTGTTAGAAAAAGATTTAATTATCTTTTGAAATTGAACAGGATGAAAATCTGTTTTCTGGGAGGGTAATCGAGTGTGAAGCCGAGGAGGACGGCGATTTGATGTGATCCACATCAAAGTTGTCAAGTTTTTGTACAGTTTATTTTCTGCTTTTGATAAAAACCAAAAACACAAAAATATGTTTTTGTTTTTAAGGGGAGAAAGTTTGCAGAAAAATACAAAAACATGATAAAATTTCAAAATACAAAAACATTTGAAAAAGTAAAAATGAGTTTGTGTAAAAAGGGGAAATGATAGTACATCAGCTAGACAGTGCAGTACGCTAAAGAAATGTAAGAAAAATGTGTTAAGCAGTCTTGTAAATGATATGCCGATAGGTTTTTACACATTTAGTAGGTTTGTTCGGGATATAAACCTAAATTTACTTGCTTTTATGTGGGGAACATCTCTCGGATATATGGGTAACCCCCGAAATCTTGTTTGAAAGGTCCCTCTTTCTGAGATACTAGGTCTTTATGCTTAGTGATATCTGGGGCATTATCCCGGGACTTCTGATAATGCGAAAGCAATGGCCTAGTCCCTGGAGAATACTTTACACTTGCTTGAAATATAGCGCCGCCCTCCGCATTAAATGATGAGACAATAAAATTGCTAATCAATGTTGTTGTAAAAAAGATCCTCTAAAGGGGACCCACCAAAAGTCGAGGCTGTCATCTCTCTGCTGAACGGAAGTTCTGACCTGAGCTCTCACGGCCCTCGCATCTAACCCCCTACAGATATCATCTAGGTATACTCACCTGTAAGATTGAATATTGGGATCTGGATACGGGAGTATGTTCTGAGGTGGGACACATATAAAAGTTAAGCTTTAAAACATTAAATCCGTATCCTGAACAGATTGAACTTTGTGTGAAAATTTAAAGTGGATCAGTATATCGACAATCATTGCAAATTGTTTAATGCTTAAAATGTAATCTAAGCTTAACGATACTTGTATCTTTTCGGCAGCTGATATGATCCCCTAACACGCTCGCAAAAAGATTGTGTGTACAGTTTAATGCTTATCATATTCAAAATCCAAAAAGATTTTATTTTTCATCTTATTTTCGACAACGGACGTTGGGGATCAGATGATCAAAGTCTTGTGTGCTAAACATGTCTGGATCTTGAGGGTTGGGTAAGCAGAAGATTATGAAAATGTGATCGGTAATTGCTTGAAAGTTTAAAAGTTCATCAATTTGAACTTAAAATTATTTCAGAAAGTCAGCATCTTCATAATTTGGTCAGCTAGGGTCATTAGTTTGAACTTGGCAGGCTAAACAGTTGACCAGGGTCATTAACTTGGACTTGGTTAACTGGGTGTGTCGGTAATATCTGAAAATTGAAAAAGTTAAGTTTTGAAAATGAGAATTTCGCTTGAAAACACAAATTCCGCTTCAAAATGACATCTCGCTTGAGTGGTAGTTCGCCTGGATTTTCACTTGCCACTTTCAAGCGGGATAGCATGATCTATAAATAGTGGAGGGGTACCACTTGAAATGCTCATTATTTCCAGTTCCGCTTCAAAGAGAGTTCGAGGTGATTTCAAGCAAGATCTCCATATCATCGTTTTACAGCCGTTATTCTGCCCATTTTTTTGTTAGATCTTGTGTTTTTAGTTGTCCGGTTCAACTATTAACATGGTGAATGTAAGTGATTGTACTGATTTGGACCAGATCTCGTCTGTTTGTGTGTGTCGGTGTTGAATAAGTTAGAAAACCTAGATTTAGGATTTAATATTGATGATTAATGAAAGTAAAACAATTGGGTGTTGTCGGAATTGAGTGTAGAACAGATTTATGTTGTTTGATTGTTGCAGATCTAAGATTTCATTTGAAAGACGTTTGAACAGAGTTTTGAACTTAGATCTAGAACTGTTTAGGGATGTTTTATTTTTGGGAAAAAATTATACCATCTTGCTCGGAATCTAACACAGAACAAACACAAGTGACCAATTTAAACATCTGTACTTGAAAATTTTTTTGGTATAATGTTGACAGTTTCAAGCGATATGTCATGGCTTGATTTCGCTTGAAAAGGCTTTCTGTTGATCAAGTATCATTCAAGCGAAATAGCTATTTCCACTTGAAATGATCCCGCTTGAAATGCTTTTACATGTATTAGTATGTTTTCGCTTGAGTGTGCAACATTACGTAACTGAATTCACTTGAGTGTTGTTTAATTTGAAAATTTTCAAAGTAATTGAATTTGTTTGTGTGATGTTGTTTTCCAGCCGTCGAATGTATTGTTTAACGCTCTACACAACAGTTGCTGTGATCTTGATGAGGCAAGGAGTCCAAAGCTGTCGGAATTTATAAGTATTTTGGAGTTCATGAGAAGATTACCAATACAGAAGGCTTTGACAGACAAACGCTTGGTTTTCAGGTCTCACATTAAGCATTTCTGGAAAAATGCAACTTACGATGAAACAAGCAAAGTGATTAATTCAGTGGTTGAAGTGAATAGAAAAGAAAAGCCAATCACTATTTCTGAGGCTCTTGTCACACCTCGACCACGTTAAAACAACAAACCGAGGTGGAAACGTCAGGGAGTGTTGTAACAGAATCATTGTTTCAACAACCATGGTAATTAAAGTTATGTATTTTTGATTTAAAGTTTACATCGTCTTGGAATTTAAATAAAACATAACATAATAATTGTCTTTTAAGTCACTACGGCCCGAGTCCACCTAAGTGAAGCACAAACATCATCATGCATCAGCACCTGAAACACATGTAAAAATAGGTACGTCAGCATAAAAATGCCTGTGAGATACATAGGTTTTGTTTATGCAAGATTCATGACTTGTGGTTTTAAAAAGTGTTTAACAAAATGTAGTCATGAACCTTGTAAAATATTTTCCTTTATGAAATCATATGAAAATCGATATGAAAATCAATGATAAATAAAGGACAATGCATGGTTAAATGAATAACCAAGTAAAAGTAATTTTATGTCCTTGTAAAAATGTTTCATGTCTTGTCCAAGTGATTTATATAACGCAACAATGTAAAATACAATAAAAGCACTTATATATAGGAAGTACCATCGGCGTATCCACCATGCTTTTATCGTATGGCACATAGCCCCGTTACATAAGTCACTTATTGATAACCAACTAAAATGTCTTGTTCAATGTCAAAAATGTTTATGTGTAAGCCATGTTCAATGTAATGTATGAAATGTATCAAATGTAATGCATAGGCGCATAGCAAGTAGGAAATCATCTACTTAAACTATGTAATGATATTAGTGTGAAACAAATGTATGGCGAATAACAAGCAATTACTCAACCAAAGGAAAAATGTACAAAACAATGTCTTTGAGTAAACCTAAGTTTAATTCAAATGTCATGTTTTGCAGAAAACAATGCTTTATGATTACAAACATTTATGCAGTAATGTTAATCGCATACATTCAAGCCTTGCGACTGTGGCGACAAACCTTTAAACAAATTAAAGGTTCATCTAAGTTATGTAGTCGGAAACGGGAGTTGTCAATTCCTATGGTACCATTACATACTACCGAGCGGCGTGATCAATGTTAATGAATGTATTATTGTCCCGATTAAACACACCAAATGTCATAACCCATGTAAGCATGCTATGAAAACCATGTACTAGGTATGCTAAGCAAACATGCCTAGTAGAAATGTCATGTAAAACAATGCGTACATATGCTAAGTAAACATATGTAACAAATGTGTAATAAATCAATGTGCTAGCATGCTTAACATAGATAGCAAAACATAGTGAAAACATGTACTAAATATGTACTAAGTGAAACTAGCATGTTTATGTCACAAAAGCTTGTAAAACAAGAAAGTAACAAGTATGTACATGTGAATCACCCCAAAGTATTTGAAAACGGTAAAAGAGGGGAAATATGTACTCACTTGGGATTGCTAATTAGTCTTGAGAATAAGACCAATTTAAGCTCCAAGTATCACCGAATCAACCGGCACCTAGTATAGGTAACTATGTTAATAATCGGCTCCAAAATCGGGAGATAGGATAGAATGAGGTTCTATAAATCAAATGAGTATTTAAACTCATATGGTATGATTTAATAGTCCCTACATTCTGATTGGAAAGTCTAACTAAGTGCTTTTGACCCGTTTCGACCCATTATGGTAGTATAGGCTACTATAATGCGTCGTTAGCGTAAGACTATGTTCGGATTGTTAACTATGTGCTATGCCAAGTCTTACATGCCCAATTGTGCCTAAACATGTTACTAAATCAGATTATATGTCAAAAATATGTTCACATAGTCAAAATACGGATTTATGCTTCAAAAGGGCGTTTTGGTCATTTATTATGGGCATACAAGCTAACTAGCAAAAGACTAACCAATCCTATGTGATCATAAGGTATAACCTCAGGGGTTATTCCCTATGTAACTATGATCACTAAGTAAGCTTGGTCGGATCCTAATGATCGACCAAACGGGTCGGGTTCGAAAGTCTAAGCGGTTGTTTAGACCGCTTAACTAACGACCCTAAACAAGCACCAAACTATTAGTGACGAGTTAAACATGTCAAAACATGTTTAACCTACTGATTTGGTATCAAAACAATGGGTCTCGATACCCAAAAATAGTTCCGTTGCAAAATGCGTGCTAAAACGCATTTTGACCGAAACTTTGACTCGTCACTACGCCTAGTTAATGTGGTAATCAGTAGGTATAATCACTAAGGATTATAACCATTGTGATTACAATCACATTGCAAAGTTCAATTGAACTTTGACTTGACCAATTGACTAGTCAAACTGAAAGTCAAACATTGTTTGACTTTTTAAACTAGTAAGCAATAAAAGAATGAAAGAATGCTCACTAAGGGTCCTTGCTATCTTTTCTACTAAGAATAAACCTCCAATCAGATTAGGAAGCTCTCCAAAGCAGATGAGAAAGGAGAAATGAGAGAATGAGCAAGGAATGAGTGAATTGGCTTGGCTATTTATAGGAATCAAGAGCCATCAAGATCATTTTGTGTGGTGATCAAGCAATGATCCCAGCCCTACACATGTTAGGATATGATTGAGGGACTTGGGGAACACTTAAACTTGGTTACCACACAAGGAAGTTGCAAGAAAACACAAGGAAACAGCTGGTCTGCTCAAAAAACACGTTTTCTGATGCTGGGCATCTCATACGGCCCGCGTAACGATAGGCATGGACCTTACGCGGCCCGCCTGGCCTCCCCAGTTCAGCATCAGTTTCATATAATTACAGTATTGGTCCCTGCATGAGTTCGAGTCCATTTTTGGCACTTTTGACACCCGTTAAGCCATTTTCAAGGCTCTATAAGGTCAATAAAGTTTAGAGGACTCAAAATGTGCTCGGAAAACTCTCGGATGTCGGCTCGTTTGGTCGTACGGTCGCGTTGTTCGTTAAATTACGACGAAACTCAAACGGACGCGAAAACGAACCAAATTAAGCGACGAGTGGTATTTTTGCACGGCGATCACTAAAATAAAAATATTTTAGTGTGTACAAAAATTTTGGATGTCCAGATGTGGCCAGATCGTAAGATATGCGCTAAAATACAAACTTACGTCGTTTTTGACACTTTTAGTCCCTGTAAGATCTTATAAGCATGTTTTCGCACACCGAACCTATCAAAGCTTATTTCTAAGCCACGTTTAGGTTATTTATGGTATGTTTAGCTTATGATCAAGTTCCGGACTGTATGTTGCCTTACGGAACGGCAGACTTTTGCAGTTTGACGCAAATAGTCCCTGTGAGCGAATAAACTTGTTTTTGCCATACCAAAGCCTTCAAAACTTATTTCTAAGTTATGTAAAGGTTATCTAAGGTATGTTAAGCTTATGTTTCTGTTCCGGAGTGTTTGTCGCGTTAAACTGATTACGTTTACGCATCAGTTTGCGTATAACTTCCCAGAAAACGATATAGAGTTCAAAATCGATCAAAAATCAACATGTGCATAAAATCAAACATAAATAATAATCATTGGGATCAAAACATATTGTTTTATTAATATTGTATTATTCAGAGTCTGTAAAATGAATACATAAGCACAGATGTCACAGTCTCCCCTACTTTAGAAAATTTCGTCTCGAAATTTATTTAGAGTAAACTTGTGATAACAAATGCGGATATTTCGTCTTCATCTGGTCCTCACGTTCCCATGTAAATTCTGGGCCATGTTTGGATTCCCAGTGAACCTTGACTAAACGAATCCGTTTGTTCTTTAGCTGTTTGAATGTACGGTCCACTATCTCCACAGATTTCTAAACGAAGTGCATCGTGTTATCAACACAAATTTCATCAAGTGGTATGTGGAGGTTCTTATCAGCTAAACACTTTTTGAGATTGGACACGTGGAACGTCGGATGAACATTTCCAAGTTCAGGAGGTAGCTCAAGTTTATAGGCTACTTTTCCGACTCTTTCAACGATCTTGAATGGTCCAACATAACGTGGTGCAAGTTTTCCTTTCTTTCCAAATCTAATCACACCTTTCCAAGGGGATACCTTGAGTAGGACATGATCACCGACTTGAAATTCTAAAGGCTTGCGTCGTAGATCCGCATAACTCTTTTGACGGCTTCTAGCTGCCTGAAGGTTATCACGAATCTTCTTGACCTTATCTGTAGTTTCTAGAATGAGTTCAGGTCCAGTAAGCTGAGCTTCACCTATCTCATTCCAGCAGACCGGTGAATGACATTTTCGACCGTATAAAGCTTCGAAAGGAGCCATTTTGATGCTCGTGTGATAACTATTATTGTAGGAGAATTCGATCAACGGTAGATGCGAATCCCAACTACCACCAAAGTCAATCACACATGCTCTAAGCATATCCTCCAGTGTCTGGATTGTTCTCTCAGATTGACCATCTGTCTGCGGATGGTATGCTGTGCTCAAATTAAGTTGGGTTCCCATGGCAGATTGCATGGTTCTCCAAAAGCGAGACGAGAATCGAGCATCTCTGTCAGATATAATGTTCAAAGGAACACCATGTCGAGATACAATCTCATCAACATATAACTTGGCAAGCTTGTCAGCAGATAAATCCTCGCGGATCGGCAAGAAATGTGCTGACTTTGTAAGATGATCAACAACAACCCAAATGGCGTCATGACCTCTTTTAGTGCGCGGTAACTTGGTAATGAGATCCATAGAAATGTTTTCCCATTTCGAAACCGGAATCTCTGGTTGCTCCAATAATCCAGAGGGATGTTGATGTTCTGCCTTAACCGTAAGACAAGTAAGGCATTTGGAAACATATAAGGCAATGTCTTTCTTCATACCCGGCCACCAATACTGGGTTCGAAGATCCTTATACATTTTATCTACACCAGGATGAATAGAATAACGAGACTTATGAGCTTCATCCATTAGCAAGGTGCGAAGATCATCTATACTTGGGACCCACAAACGGCCCATGTAATAGAATATCCCAAAGTCTCTCAGTTCAAGCTCAGGATTTGTATGACATGGTAATTCTTTACTCATCAAGTCTTGTGTAACACAATTATGTTGATCCTGAATTATGCGGGATTGAATGTCAGATCGAACCTGAACACAATGAAGCTTGACACGTTCCTTACGACTCAATGCATCAGCCACGACATTCGCCTTACCAGGATGGTAGCGAATTTCGCAATCGTAGTCGTTTAGGAGTTCAACCCAACGTCGTTGCCTCATGTTTAGTTCTTTCTGATTAAAAATATGCTGGAGACTTTTGTGGTCAGTAAACACTACACACTTTGTACCATAAAGGTAGTGTCTCAAGATTTTGAGAGCAAAGACTACTGCACCTAACTCGAGATCATGAGTGGTGTAGTTCTTCTCGTGTACCTTCAGTTGTCTTGATGCATAAGCTATGACTTTGTTTCTTTGCATAAGAATGAAGCCAAGGCCTAAGTTGGACGCATCATAGTACACGACAAAATCGTCGTTACCCTCGAGCAAAGATAGGATAGGTGCATCACAGAGTTTCTGTTTCAAGGTCTGGAAAGCTTCTTCCTGTTTGGATCCCCACTCAAAAGGTTTGCTCTTTTGTGTTAAAGCCGTGAGAGGAACCACAATCTTGAAGAAGTTTTCAATGAAACTGCGGTAATAACCCGCTAGACCAAGAAATGAACGAACCTTGGTAGGAGTAGTAGGTGTATCCCAATCCTTAATCACGCTGATTTTGGCAGGATCTACATGAATACCTTGTTCATTGACGATGTGCCCCAAAAATTGAACTTCTTTAAGCAAGAATTCACACTTGGAGAATTTGGCGAAAAGTTGTTCTTTCTTTAGAAGCTCCATTGTAAGACGAAGATGATGTTCATGATCAGTTCGCGTCTTAGAATAGATTAGAATGTCATCAATGAATACAATGATGAACTTGTCCAAATAAGGCTTACAAACCCTATTCATCAAGTCCATGAAAACAGCAGGAGCATTTGTTAAACCGAAAGGCATAACAGTGAACTCATAATGACCATATCGGGTACGAAAAGCAGTCTTGGGAATATCTTCTTCGAGAACTCGAAGTTGATGATACCCAGAACGCAGATCTATCTTTGAAAAGCAAGTAGCGCCCTGTAGCTGATCAAAGAGATCATCAATGCGAGGTAAGGGATATCGATTCTTGATGGTAAGCTTATTAAGCTCATGATAATCGATACACATCCTGAAAGATCCATCTTTCTTTTTCACGAATAGGACAGGAGCGCCCCAAGGGGAAAAGCTCGGACGGATGAATCCTTTGTCAGATAGCTCCTGAAGCTGCTTAGATAACTCTTGCATCTCAGACGGTGCAAGACAGTAAGGTGACTTAGCAATGGGATTTGCACCAGGCACAAGATCAATGCGAAACTCAACTTGGCGTACATGAGGTAATCCAGGTAAGTCTTCAGGAAATACCTCAGGATAATCTCGAACAACAGGGATGTCTTGGGTAGTCTTACCCTTGCCTTTATCCTCTACAACATGTGCCAAGAAAGCGACATATTTCTTTCGTAGGTATTTTTGGGCTTGGGTACAAGACATGAGTTTGGCAGGTTTCTCCCCACGAACTTCTAAGATCTCACCAGTCGAAAGCGGTATACGGACGATCTTCTCAAAGTAAACCACCTCAGCATGGTACTTGGCTAACCAATCCATTCCCACTATAACATCAAAGCTCCCGAGTTGCATCGGTGTGAGGTCGATAGGGAAAATATGGTTATTAAGGTTCAATTGGCAGTTTCAAAGAATGGAATCAAGTACAACGGGTTCACCACTAGCTACTTCTAATGTCAAGGGTTTTCCTAGTTTTGTTCTAGTCATCGAAAGCAAAGGCTCAAAAGCTAAGGACACAAAACTCTTATCGGCACCCGAATCAAATAGAACAGAAGCAGGATGGTTGTTAACAAGGAACGTACCGTTCACCACTTCGTTAAGTGCGTGTGCCTCATTTGCATTCATATTAAAAACTCTACCACGAGCCGGTGCCTGATTTGCGTTTGCCAACCTCGGGCAGTTGTTTCTGTAGTGGGTCAGATCCCCACAATTGTAACACGAACCAGGCGGAAAGTGAGGTCGTGCAGGATTCTGGGCAGGGTTTTGTGCAGCTTGGTTTTGAGCTGCCTGATTTTGGTTAAGAGCAAAACGGCAGGTGTTTGCAAGATGACCAGACTTGCCACAATTTGTGCAGATGCGGCATTGCAACTGTGGCTGGTGGTGGCTATTACATCTTTTGCACAGAAGTGCATTTCCCGCATACTGCCTCTTGGCAGCAGGTTGTGCAGCCTAATTCTGTGCTGCCTGATTAGGAGCAGTCTGATTTGTCTGAGCAGTGACAGCAAAATTCTTGGAAGCCTTACGCTTCCTCGATTTCTTGGAAGACTCAGCAGCCTTCTTGCCCTTTTTCTCAGTGGTGCTATCAGACTATTTCTGCTTCTTGTCACCCTTTCTGTGGAGTTTACCCTTTTTCACTTGCGATTCAGTAAGGGTAGCAGCGAGCTCAATGGCCTGACGGACGGTTGTAGGGTTGCTGCCAGTGACAATATCCTGAACAGGATCTGGCAACCCGTCTATGTATTTCTCAATAGCCTTATCCAAAGGCGTGACCATTGTAGGACATAGCAAGCTTAACTCCTCATACCTGTCTGTATAAGCCCGGTGTTCGCCACTATCTTGCTTCAAGTCATGGAACTCATTTTCAAGTGCCCTCTGCTCGTGACGAGGACAAAATTCTCTCATCATGAGAGCTCTAAGTTCCACCCATGTCTGACCCAAAGCAACCTCAGCACCTCGGTCTCTCATTACCCCATTCCACCAGGTAAGAACCCTCTTTTGAAATACACTCGACGCAAACTCGACCTTACGGTTGTTCGGACACTGAACATGGCGAAAGGTGCTCTCAAGACTCTCAAACCATTGTAGGAGCCCAGTTGCTCCCTCAGAACCACTAAACTTGAGTGGTTTAGCTGAGTTAAAACTTTTGAAATTGCACGGAGCAGGTGTATTATTGTTATTGTTGGCTTGGTTCCATTGAGCAATGAGATTGGGGAATGCAGCAGCCATTTGCTGCTCGATGATTTCTGCCAGTTCGGCATTCGATAGTGGATTTTCGCGTCGAGGAGGCATTCTAAAAGAGGAAACATGAGAGAAGACGAGTGAGATGACGTGATGAAGAAAATGAGATATCAATAAAATCGACAAGAATGCAAGGATGGTGGTCATTTGTTTGTTACCACAAAGCAAACAAACGACACACAGTGACAAATCAAAGTAAATAGGTCATAATAATGTATCACTAAAGACATGCTCGCCTATAAGTGAATACTCACCCCAAGAGTTCCCAGGTAAGAGTGACTGGTCCGATACTGCGGATTTATACGAACACTCTAGCCTTAGACAGAAAACTCAGGGTACAGGCATTCACTCTTCCAGTTTGCACATGTCCACATTATTTAGACCCAAACTTTGACGAGATTTTGAAAATTTGGAAGGTACAAGACCAAGAGAAATCATCTAAGGATAGATGATTGATTTCAAAATCATTTTGGAAATTTGTGTTCATGTTTTGGTAATCACCTAAGGATAGGTGACGTGTATTGTTTTAAGATCTAAACACAAGTAGACTTGTGTTAGGGTCCTAGAAAGTTATAGTCTAGGTCAAAGCATTACTAATAACCTAATTCCCTATAACCATTGCCTCTGATACCAACTCTTCTGTCACACCCCGACCACGATAAAACAACAAACTGTGGCGGAAACGTCGGGGAGTGTTGTAACAGAATCATTATTTCAACAACCATGGTAATTAAAGTTATGTATTTTTTATTTAAAGTTTACATCGTCTTGGAATTTAAATAAAACATAACATAATAATTGTCTTTTAAGTCACTACGGCCCGAGTCCACCTAAGTGAAGCACAAACATCATCATGCATCAGCACCTGAAACACATGTAAAAATAGGTACGTCAGCATAAAAATGCCTGTGAGATACATAGGTTTTGTTTATGCAAGATTCATGACTTGTGGTTTTAAAAAGTGTTTAACAAAATGTAGTCATGAACCTTGTAAAATATTTTCCTTTATGAAATCATATGAAAATCGATATGAAAATCAATGATAAATAAAGGACAATGCATGGTTAAATGAATAACCAAGTAAAAGTAATTTTATGTCCTTGTAAAAATGTTTCATGTCTTGTCCAAGTGATTTATATAACGCAACAATGTAAAATACAATAAAAGCACTTATATATAGGAAGTACCATCGGCGTATCCACCATGCTTTTATCGTATGGCACATAGCCCCGTTACATAAGTCACTTATTGATAACCAACTAAAATGTCTTGTTCAATGTCAAAAATGTTTATGTGTAAGCCATGTTCAATGTAATGTATGAAATGTATCAAATGTAATGCATAGGCGCATAGCAAGTAGGAAATCATCTACTTAAACTATGTAATGATATTAGTGTGAAACAAATGTATGGCGAATAACAAGCAATTACTCAACCATAGGAAAAATGTACAAAACAATGTCTTTGAGTAAACCTAAGTTTAATTCAAATGTCATCTTTTGCAGAAAACAATGCTTTATGATTACAAACATTTATGCAGTAATGTTAATCGCATACATTCAAGCCTTGCGACTGTGGCGACAAACCTTTAAACAAATTAAAGGTTCATCTAAGTTATGTAGTCGGAAACGGGAGTTGTCAATTCCTATGGTACCATTACATACTACCGAGTGGCGTGATCAATGTTAATGAATGTATTATTGTCCCGATTAAACACACCAAATGTCATAACCCATGTAAGCATGCTATGAAAACCATGTACTAGGTATTCTAAGCAAACATGCCTAGTAGAAATGTCATGTAAAACAATGCGTACATATGCTAACTAAACATATGTAACAAATGTGTAATAAATCAATGTGCTAGCATGCTTAACATACATAGCAAAACATAGTGAAAACATGTACTAAATATGTACTAAGTGAAACTAGCATGTTTATGTCACAAAAGCTTGTAAAACAAGAAAGTAACAAGTATGTACATGTGAATCACCCCAAAGTATTTGAAAACGGTAAAAGAGGGGAACTATGTACTCACTTGGGATTGCTAATTAGTCTTGAGAATAAGACCAATTTAAGCTCCAAGTATCACCGAATCAACCGGCACCTAGTATAGGTAACTATGTTAATAATCGGCTCCTAAATCGGGATATAGGATAGAATGAGGTTCTATAAATCAAATGAGTATTTAAACTCATATGGTATGATTTAATAGTCCCTACATTCTGATTGGAAAGTCTAACTAAGTGCTTTTGACCCGTTTCGACCCATTATGGTAGTATAGGCTACTATAATGCGTCGTTAGCGTAAGACTATGTTCGGATTGTTAACTATGTGCTATGCCAAGTCTTACATGCCCAATTGTACCTAAACATGTTACTAAATCAGATTATATGTCAAAAATATGTTCACATAGTCAAAATACGGATTTATGCTTCAAAAGGGCGTTTTAGTCATTTACTATGGGCATACAAGCTAACTAGCAAAATACTAACCAATCCTATGTGATCATAAGGTATAACCTCAGGGGTTATTCCCTATGTAACTATGATCACTAAGTAAGCTTGGTCGGATCCTAATGATCGACCAAACGGGTCGGGTTCGAAAGTCTAAGCGGTTGTTTAGACCGCTTAACTAACGACCCTAAACAAGCATCAAACTATTAGTGACGAGTTAAACATGTCAAAACATGTTTAACCTACTGATTTGGTATCAAAACAATGGGTCTTGATACCCGAAAATAGTTCCGTTGCAAAATGCGTGCTAAAACGCATTTTGACCGAAACTTTGACTCGTCACTACGCCTAGTTAATGTGGTAATCAGTAGGTATAATCACTAAGGATTATAACCATTGTGATTACAATCACATTGCAAAGTTCAATTGAACTTTGACTTGACCAATTGACTGGTCAAACTAAAAGTCAAACACTGTTTGATTTTTTAAACTAGTAAGCAATAAAAGAATGAAAGAATGCTCACTAAGGGTCCTTGCTATCTTTTCTACTAAGAATAAACCTCCAATCAGATTTGGAAGCTCTCCAAAGCAGATGAGAAAGGAGAAATGAGAGAATGAGCAAGGAATGAGTGAATTGGCTTGGCTATTTATAGGAATCAAGAGCCATCAAGATCATTTTGTGTGGTGATCAAGCAATGATCCCAGCCCTACACATGTTAGGATATGATTGAGGGACTTGGGGAACACTTAAACTTGGTTACCACACAAGGAAGTTGCAAGAAAACACAAGGAAACAGCTGGTCTGCTAAAAAAACACATTTTTTGATGATGGGCATCTCATACGGCCCGTGTAAGGATAGGCATGGACCTTACGCGGCCCGCCTGGCCTCCCCAGTTCAGCATCAGTTTCATATAATTACAGTATTGGTCCCTACATGAGTTCGAGTCCATTTTTTGCACTTTTGACACCCGTTAAGCCATTTTCAAGGCTCTAGAAGGTCAATAAACTTTAGAGGACTCAAAATGTGCTCGGAAAACTCTCGGATGTCGGCTCGTTTGGTCGTACGGTCGCGTTGTTCGTTAAATTACGACGAAACTCAAACGGACGCGAAAACGAACCAAATTAAGCGACGAGTGGTATTTTTGCATGGCGATCACTAAAATAAAAATATTTTAGTGTGTACAAAAATTTTGGATGTCCAGATCGTAAGATATGCGCGAAAATGCAAACTTACGTCGTTTTTGACACTTTTAGTCCCTGTAAGATCTTATAAGCATGTTTTAGCACACCGAACCTTTCAAAGCTTATTTCTAAGCCACGTTTAGGTTATTTATGGTATGTTTAGCTTATGATCAAGTTCCAGACTGTATGTTGCCTTACGGAACGACAGACTTTTGCAGTTTGACACAAATAGTCCCTGTGAGCGAATAAACTTGTTTTTGCCATACCAAAGCCTTCAAAACTTATTTCTAAGTTATGTAAAGGTTATTTAAGGTATGTTAAGCTTATGTTGCTGTTTTGGAGTGTTTGTCGCGTTAAACTGATTACGTTTACGCATCAGTTTGCGTATAACTTCCCAGAAAACGATATAGAGTTCAAAATCGATCAAAAATCAACATGTGCATAAAATCAAACATAAATAATAATCATTGGGATCAAAACATACTGTTTTATTAATATTGTATTGTTCAGAGTCTGTAAAATGAATACATAAGCACAGATGTCACAGCTCTTGTTCGAGAAGTGTTGAATTTTCCAGACAATGAGGATTCTCCAACACAATTTCCTGAGAGAATGGTTAAAGGATGTTTGCTGAGGATGGGTTACAGTGGTGCACTGAACAATGCAAACTATCTGAAGTCAAAGTTTACAAAGCCTTACAAGTTTCTGATTCACTCAGTGTTGCAGGCGTTGAGTCACCAAAAGGGAGGATATGATGCTATGCGCGATTATCACATGAATATGGTGGTTGCTCTTGTGTTGAACAAAAAGTACAATTTTTCGCATATTGTGTTTCATTACTTAGTGGATGAAGTTACTTCAAAGAGAAAGACTTGGTTGTATCCAAGAT
This sequence comes from Helianthus tuberosus, assembly GCA_030545235.1. Classification (NCBI taxonomy): domain Eukaryota; kingdom Viridiplantae; phylum Streptophyta; class Magnoliopsida; order Asterales; family Asteraceae; genus Helianthus; species Helianthus tuberosus. Next base: position 60,850,168 of record CM060445.1, read on the forward strand.
TTGTTCAGATGATGATTGACCATGCCTATCCAGAGATTGTACGAGATGAGAATAATGATCTGCTGGTTCTATCACATATGGATAATGATTCTGTGAAGCAGTTAGTAAGATATCATCCGAATCACCCTGAGCTAACTAAGCAAGCAGAGTTCTTTGGTTTTATTAAAGATCCAAATTATAAAGATCCAGATCCAGTAAATCATCAAAATTAGAGGAATGAAGAAGAGATGAAAGAAGCTGGATATGCAGATGAATTGAAAGTTCTTAAAGATTTCAAGACGACTCGAAATGATTGGTTCTTGAAAGAGAAGAAGAAGAGGAGTAGGAAAGTAATTCCTAAAGTACAAGCAGGAGAGGGTTCGTCTTCGCAACCCAAGAAACGCCAAAAGAAAGCTCCTAACACTTTGCTCATTGATGAATCTGATAAAGAAGCAGAAGTTGAAATTGAAGCTGAAGCTGAGACTAAAGCTGAAGCTAATGTTGAAGGAGATATTCGTTTTTCTCCTGTATCTGCAAGACTTTTTAGATCTCTTACTGAAATCAATGCTGAACAAGAGAAAGTTATTGAGAAAGTTCAGAGTGATGATGTTGATAAAAGTACAACAAGTTCTTCTGAAAATGAAATTGATGAAACCGAACGTTATAAGATAGTCATGTCTGCAGTTGAAAAAGAGAAACAGAAAAAGAGAAGAAGGAGTGCTAAAGATGATTATGATGTGTATATTCCTTCACAAGAAGATGTTCAAACGCCACCTACTTCTGGAAGTAAAAAGAAAACAGTTGCAAGGAAACTTATAGTTACTCCAAAGAAGGCAAAGCCATTGAAGATTTTGTTAAAGGGGAAACCAATCCAGGAATCTAGTAAACCTCCTTCACCACCACCTGAACCATCACCTCCAAAACAACCTACACCACCATATCAACCTGATCCTATTACATCACCTTTACATCAATCACCACCACGTCTTTCACCACCACATCATGAACAACCTATCATTACTTCACAACAAATCTTTCAAACACCACCATCTTCACAACCATGCGTTCAAACCACACCTGGATCTTCTGGTTACAAAGATTTTCCTAATATTCCTCAAAATATTCCACTTGACGACATTGATAATTTTAACTTTGCAACTGATGAGCAAATTAAGTATTTGGAAAAAAGAATTGAAGAAGTTTTAGCTGAGAACAAGAAGTTGGTAAAGCGTGTAAAGACTGTGGAAGCTCAAAATTCTGCTTTGCTGAAAAAGATTGAAGCCGATGAAGCTGAGATTGATGTCATGAAAGTTCAAATTGCTGAGTTACTTGAAGAAAAGAAACGCAAAGATGAGCAGAATAGATATTTTGAGTTGAAGAATAAAGAGCTTGAGGCTGCAAAGGCACAGAAAGAACATGAAATGTATATGATAAATAAAGTGCTAGAAAAGATGCTTGGTAAATCTGTTGAACAACAATTTGATGAGATAAAGATTGAAGAAATTCGAGCTCAAAAACAAGCAGAGATTGATGCTAGAATGAAGGATAAGGGCAAAGGCATAGAAGGAGTTTCTGAAGAAAGGGCAATTGTTCTATCAACTGCTCCTGAATCATATATTGAACAGCATGTTCCTCTTTCTGCAGTTCCTGCTATATTGGATGAAGATGTGTTAGTTAATGTGGTTAATGAAGAAGAAGATGTAGGAGATGATGATGAAGAGGATGATGATGAAGAAAAAGTATTTTCTGCAAGCAGTCATAGTTCTGATAATGATAATGATGATGATGATGATAATCAGGGTAATACGGGTGTTACTGTTACTGAAGCTTCAAATGAAAAGAATGTTGATGACTACATGAATGATGATGCAAATGAAATATCAGAGGGAGCTGATGGAGAGGGGGAGCAAGTAGGTAATCAAAATGTGGATGAAACTGAAAAGCTAATTCTTCGTATTGAGCCTGATGTAGAAGAGGGAGAAATCAGGCATACATATACTTTGGATGAAGTTCTGAAGATGTTTAATGTGAAAGAAGATTAGTTCAAGTTCGATTTTGAAGATGAACTGAATGCTTTCAATATCAATCATCAACCTGAGTACGAATATAAGTATGTTGAAGATGCAGATGTCTATGACAAGGTTGAGATTGAGGATTGTACAGATGAAGACAGTGTGAATGAAGACACTTCTGAATTTCCAACTCTGATGGAGTTTTTCACTCAAGAAAATAGAGATGAGCTGAGGAGAAAAGTTGAAGAGATTTTGAAGGATAAGAATTTTGATGGAACTACAAAAGATCCTCTGAAAGAAGAACGCAAAAAGTGGTTCAAGAAGAGTAATGAACGGAAATTCAAGCGTCCGTTAAAGTATTATCAGAGAGATAGAAGTCTTTCTTTGGGAGATATCATTAGCTGGGGATTTCTACCTCAAGTTAATGCATATGCTATTAGAAGAGAATGTGGTGTTCAGTACTTTGAACGTTTATGTGATGTTATATCCCTACCTTGGTGGGATGTAGAGGAGTTATCAAAAGTGAGAACCTTGGGGTATCCAGTGAGAAAGAATGATGTTGCAATGTGGGGTTTAATCAAGTTTGAAGCTCTGAAAGATTTTAAGCATTGGAAGCCTCATTATCCAAAGAAAGTTAGAAGAATCAATTCTGAAACCGGAAATGAAGAGACGATCTTGAATGTGAAAAAGCCGAGAGTGATGAAGAACATACCGGTGCCAAAGATGGAACAGGAGTTCTACAAAGGTTTTATGGGTTGGGTGTACAGCCGTATATCAACTGAGGTTGTGATAACCTACAGAGCAGGGAATGAAATCAGAGAAATCTTTGTTTATGACCCTATGTGGTTGGTAAATTACTCTGCGAAAGATATTGAATGTTTATTTGTGAACAAGATCCGCTTTCAATCTGAAGATAAAGAACAAGCCATGCAATTTCAGAAAGTTGTATCTGTCTGCTTCCAGAAGGGTATTAATTCTGAGAACAAGTGGTCGTCTAAATGGTGGTCGCTTGAAGAAAAAGAAAAGTTGAAAGCTGAAAAAGAAAGAAAGAAACTGGAAGAGAACAAAGGGAAGTGGATGAGAATGCAAGCTGAAGAAGAAATGAGAGCAAAGAAAGAGAATGAAAAGTTGAAGAATTTGCTAAGGAAAAAGCCTAAGCAAAGAGAGGAAAATTTCAAATCTCTGTGAAGAATTAAAGACCTAAAGACTAGACTGAAGACTCCGGCTATATCCAAGGGGGAGTTTGTTGGTGCACAATGTCTACAGCCTCTGTCTTAAGTCTAGGTCGTGTTTTGTATAGGGTCTAGAAGGGTTAAAAGTGTAATTATGTAGTTTTTAATGTAATTTCGCTTGAATGTGACATTTGGTCAGTTCAAGCGAAATCAAGTGATGTGATTCCGCTTGAAATGACCTGTGTCATGTTCAAGCGAAATCTTGTGCCTATATATAGGTGTTGGTAGTTTCTCATTTGTAACGGGGTCATCAGTTGTGTACCGAACTGCTGCCAGATTTTCAAGTGATATATAAATGAGAAATGCGTATTAAAGTGATAATCTCTGTTTTCTACACCATTCTTTACTGATTCAGATCTGTTTGTTTGTTTCCGCCTTACAAACAGTGTGTATTGACTTTAATTGACTCACTCGGTCGGTTAAATCGATCCTACATTTAGCTTAACTGAAACCTCACCCCGACGAAATCAAGTGCAGACAAAATCAAAAATCAGACGAAAACACTAGTGTTTTCGTCACACCCTAAACCCGACGAAAACCCTTGGATTTCGTCGCCTGGGGTTTTCGCCCAAAGTGATTTCGTCCCAGGGATTTCGCCACAAAAGGGATTTCGCCAGAAAGGGGTTTTCGTCCAATGATCTGTTAGTTTGTTAACTCTATTAGTTCACTAACTCTGTTAAGTGGTTAACTCTGTTAAGTTATGCATGTAACTCTGTTAAATATGTAACCCTGTTAAATATGTCAATCCAGTTAAGCTTCCCAACTTTGTTAAGTATGTTAATTCTGTTAAGTTTATTATCCCCGTTAAAATATGTTAACTCGGTTGAGCATGATAACTTAGTTAAGGAACTTGCAAGTAACTTGGAACCTTGTATGGATTGACTAACTGTTTATGTGTTACGTGATGTTAACTGTCAAACACACCTTGTGATATTGATTGCATGTGAAACCTTACGAACTTGAACTGATTGAGTATACATGCATACTATAGGACTTGACTGATTACTTGTGAGCACATAGTTTAGCATACCGAGCAAAACCAAGGTGAGTTCACACTTCTAAGGCATGGAATTCCCGGTGGGATGGGAATGGGATTGAATAGCTACGACAGAACTTGTACATTTACCACTACTAGACTACTTACCACCATCCTCGGATTGGGAAGGACGCCAGTACTAAACCTACGTACTCGCTACGTACTACTGTCCTCGGATTGGGAAGGGCACTTACGTAAAACCTACGTAAACTCATACTTACTACTGTCCTCGGATTGGGAAGGGCACTTACGTAAAACCTACGTAAACTCATACTTACTACTGCCCTCGGATTGGGAAGGGCACATACATAAAACCTACGTATTCTCATACTTACTACTGTCCTCGGATTGGGAAGGACACCAATAGTTACAACTAGTCTAGTAATATACAACATGGGAAGCCCCCACTATAGATCGTAACGATTTGGGAAACAAGGATACTGGGTAACATATGATTCTGAAACCAACTTACGATTTCTGAAAACGAACTCAATAACTGAACAATCAACTGTGAACTAGCTCAAGTTTGTTGTTGACTCGTTGTTACATGCCTTGCAGGTCGATAGGTATTCAGGGAGCTTGCACAGGGAGTCGCAGTCGTTGTGGGACATAGATAGTGGGTGCCATGTTAAAAACATTATAACATTTCGAACTTAATACTTATGTTGGGTTTTCACATTTACACTTCCGCTAAACACTTAACTATGTTTTGTTTTGAACACCTTTCGTATTGTTGGATTGAATTTTATTTATTACTTACAATGTTCAATATGATTGGTGGCTTGATCCTGGTCAGTCACGCCTCCAAGCGGTGATACTCCGTATATGGATTTTGGGGGTGTGACAGATTGGTATCAGAGTCATTGGTTATAGTGAACTTGGTTTTAAAAAGGGGGAAACTTTTGGGATAAAACCAGACTATAACCTGAACAGTGCTCAACGATCCACAACGACGCTTCGCTCCACGTGTAAGACTCGACATTATAGGTGAAATGGTTCATGTATATATTGCTTACTTGTTACTTACATAGTACATTGCTCGTAGTATGCTTAGATAAATGTTACAACTATTGCTTGAAACACATGCGTGCTTACTCTTTTCTATCATCGCACTTTCGCGAACCTCTCTCACTCATGTTTCCTTTGGTATGAAGATCATGAGTGGACGTGTCAACATGACTCAAGCCCAGCTGACGGCTTTGATCAACCAACAAGTTGCTGCAGCATTTGCAGCTGCTCAAGCAGGAGGTATACCCTGCAGTCGCAACTCACTCTAGGATCCTTAGATCCTACCCTCATAAACCAACTCTTGTGTTTAACTTTGTCCTGTTCTTATATACGCAACAGGTCAGAACGCTCAGCCACCTGTATGCACATTCAAGACGTTCATGGACTGTCGTCCTAGTACATTCAGTGGCACTGAAGGAGCCGTAGGACTCCTCCACTGGTTTGAGAAGCTCGAATCGGTCTTTGAGATGTGTGAATGCCCTGAGGCTCGTAGGGTGAAGTATGCCACTGGTACTCTCGAAGGCGTTGCGTTAACTTGGTGGAACGCGCAAGTTCAAATGTTAGGGCTGGAAGCTGCTAATGCCACCCAATGGAACGACTTCAAGGAATTGATCAAGCGAGAATACTGTAATCGTGATGACATCCACAAGCTGGAAGTGGAGTTCTTTAATCTGAAGATGACGGGGTCAGAGATAGAGGCGTATACGAAGCGATCCAACGAACTGGCAGTGTTATGTCCAACTATGGTGGATCCTCCCATCAAGCGTATCGAACTGTACCTCAAAGGCTTAGTACTAGAGATTCAAAGCCATGTGACTGCTGCTAACCTTGCTACCATCCTGGATGTTACCCGTCTTGCTCATCGTCTCACAGACCAGGCAGTGGAACAGAACAGGCTGCCTAAGCGTATAGGTGCTACTGCTACTACTACTTCTGCTATTCCCAGTGACAACAAACGAAAATGGGATGGAGCCTCCAGCAAGAGTTCGACTACAGTTCAGTCCCAGGCGCAGCAGCGAAAGATTGTTGACTACCAGAGTCCTGGTCAGCAATCTTCTGGTAGTCAAGGGCAGGGTGGATATCGAGGAAACCACCCAAAGTGCAAAAAATGTAACAGGCACCACAGTGGTCAGTGCAACATGGGACGTTGTCAGAGGTGTCTCAAGATGGGTTATGAAGCCAAGGATTACAGGAGCTCACGGCCTGCAAATCAGAATCGTCAGCAGCAACTAGGGGTGTGCACGGTTTGGTTCGGTTCGGTTTTTGGGTAAAATCAAAACCGAAACCGAAATGTCGGTTTTTGGGTTTTAAAAACCGTTCGGTTTCGGTTTTTTTCGGTTTCGGTTTTTCGGTTTTTCGGTTTTTCGGTTCGGTTCGATTTTTCGGTTATTTCGGTTTTTGGAACAAAATTATGTAAGATTCAAAAAATAAAAAGTATAATTTATATTATAACAATCTTTTTATATGTTTATATTTAAGTTATTATAGTTCACCTCTTTAATTAGTATTGTTTACATAAACCTAACATTCTAATATATTTGTTATGTTTCTTCAAAGTTTTATTAAATTTAATTTTTATATTAAATTTTGTTATATCTTATAGGTAATAATAAATCATTTAAGTTATAATATTTTTATTATAAACACTTTACATTCAAGAATAAAATTAACATTTTCTACTAGCATTGGGTTAAACACTTAAACAATTTAAACTTAAACATAAAAATATATGGATTGTAACTTATCGGTTCGGTTCGGTTTTTTTCGCTTATTGAAAACGTTTATCCGAAAACCGAACCGAAATTTTCGGTTATTAAAAATCCGAAAACCGAACCGTCGGTTTTTGTTTCGGTTCGGTTAATTCGGTTATTCGGTTACGGTTCGGTTATTTCGGTTTTCTTGCTCACCCCTAGCAGCAACAGCAAGCACCGCAGAATCAGCAACAGCAACAGGGCAACAGGGGATGCTATCAGTGTGGCGCTAAAGGCCACTTCAAGAGACATTGCCCGCAGTTAAATCAGAATCAGAACAATAACCAAGGGAACGGAAATAACAATGGGGGTAACAACGGGGGAAACAATGGAGACAATGGCGCCTGGGGCCGTGTGTTCGTGATTGGTCAGGGTGATGCCAGGAATGATCCCAACGTTGTGATGGGTAACTTTCTACTGGATGACTTTTATGTTAATGTTTTATATTATTCGGGTGCCGATACCAGTTATGTGTCCCTAAAAGTTAGTCAAATGCTTAAACGTACCCCAACACTTTTGAACACCAAGCACATGGTAGAGCTAGTAAACGGTAAAAGCCTTGAAGCCACACACATAGTTAGGGTTGTAATCTTATCTTAGCTCGTCAAACCTTCTCTATCGACCTCATTCCTATTGTTTTGGGTAGTTTCGACATTGTTGTTGGTATGGAATGGTTATCGCAACATCGAGCAGAGATCCTTTGCAAGGAGAAGATCGTCCGCATTCCTTGTTTTGGTGAAGAACCTTTAGTGATTCATGGTGAAAAGAGTGGTGCAGTTGTAGGTATCATCTCATTTCTTAAGGCCCAGAAGTGTTTGCGAAAGGGTCACACTGCTATTTTAGCACTTATTACTGACGCATCAGCGAAAGAGAAGAAGATAGAGGATATTCCAGTTGTACCTTATCGCTTAGCTCCAACCGAACTGGAAGAACTGTCCAAACAATTGCAAGAACTCTTGGATAAGGGTTTCATTCGTCCTAGTTCTTCGCCCTGGGGAGCTCCAGTATTATTTGTGAAGAAGAAAGACGGTACCTTCCGTATGTACAAAGATTACCGCGAACTCAACAAGGTGACCATAAAGAATCGCTATCCTCTTCCACGCATTGATGACTTGTTCGATCAGCTGCAAGGATCGAGCTACTATTCGAAGATTGGCCTGAGGTCAGGATACCATCAACTGAGAGTCCGAGACGAGGACATCTCTAACACAGCGTTCAGGACTCGGTATGGACATTACGAGTTTCTGGTAATGCCTTTTGGATTGACTAACACACCTGCAGTCTTCATGGATCTTGAACAGAGTGTGCAAACCTTACCTGGATAAGTTTGTTATTGTTTTCATCGACGACATCCTGATCTATTCTAAGAGTCGGGAGGAACACGAGTAGCATCTGCGGATTATTTTGGAACTGCTTCGAACAGAGCAACTTTATGCTAAGTTTTCAAAATGCGACTTCTGGCTTCGTGAAGTCCATTTCCTAGGCCATGTGGTAAAAAAGGATGGGATTCATGTTGATCCATCCAAGGTAGACTCGATCAAGAACTGGCCTGCACCACGTACACCAACAGAAATCCGCCAATTCTTGGGTTTGACAGGCTACTACAGAAGATTCATCAAAGACTTTTCCAAGATTGCGCAGCCGCTTACTTTGCTAACTCAGAAGGGTGTCATCTATCGTTGGGGTGATGCTCAAGAATCAGCGTTCCAACATTTAAAGAATAGACTTTGTAGCGCACCTATTCTTTCATTGCCTGAAGGCACCGACGATTTTGGGGTTTATTGTGACGCGTCAATCCAGGGTCTTGGCTGTGTATTGATGCAACGGGATAAAGTCATTGCTTACGCCTCGCGCCAACTTAAGATTCACGAAAGGAATTACACTACACACAATTTGGAGCTGGGAGCTGTTGTTTTCGCACTTAAGATATGGAGACATTACCTGTACGGTACCAAGTGCACCATCTACACTGATCACAGGAGTCTCGAGCATATCTTCAAGCAAAAGGAGTTGAACATGCGACAACGTCGATGGGTTGAGCTATTGAATGATTACGAATGCGCGATCAAGTACCATCCAGGCAAAGCCAATGTTGTGGCTGACGCCCTCAGTAGGGATGAGCATGTCGGTATTCCGTCCCGTACCGATACCGACTAATACCGATACCGATTTTCACCCAAACTAGGTACCGATACCGAAACATGTCGGTTAGGTATCGGTACGGTACGGTATCGGTATTATACCGTATTTTGAGGGTCGGTATCGGTATAATACCGATACCGTACCGTACCAATACCGAAATCGCCAAAATGTGGATACCGATCGGGATACCGATACCGATACCGATCGGTACGGGATCGGTACGGGATCGGTATGGGATCGGTATTGGTATTCATATGCTCATCCCTAGCCCTCAGTAGAAAAGATACTACACCTAAACGCGTGCGTGCATTACAACTTACCATCCAGTCTAGTCTTCCTACACAGATACGAGATGCTCAGGCAGAAGCATTGAAACCAGAAAACATCAGGGCTGAAGCCCTACGCGGCTCAAGGCAACGGTTAGAACAAGAGGAAGACGGCGCCTACTATGTAACAGGACGCATCTGGGTCCCACTCTATGGCAATCTACGAGAACTTGTAATGGATGAAGCACATAAGTCTCGTTACTCGATACATCCTGGTTCGGATAAGATGTACCACAATCTCAGAACTACGTATTGGTTGTGACAACCCGCACTAAACCAGGTATCCGTACAACTTAATTACTGATTAATTTCTACTTAATTACTGTGCTTGATTGAAACTAGCTGATAAACTGCTACCTGCATACTGATACATGCACTTACTTGCATCATACTTTATATGCTGTCACTACACTATTTACATGCTGAACCCTAGTGACAAACATGATGCACAAAAAGCACAGTAGCACTAAACGGATACACAGTAAACATGCTGATATAACCAGCATCAGGCAGATACTGCCTCTAAGGCCTGTTAAGAGCCTCATATATTTTGGCTACACTGGTAGTGAGTGTAGGATATAAGGGTTGTGTTACCGCGTCTCTAGGAATAAGATACACTGATTCGGATGTGCCAAAAACGTACTTTATGTATCAAACACAGCACTTTAATAAATAAACCAGCTTCTAGCTGACTAGCAAAGTGCCAGAACATGAGAAAATATTACTAGACACTTTCTAAAGTGTCGGGAAAACAAATTGTGTCACTAAAAATGTAATAACGACACTTTAAGGCTTTTTATAACGCTTTAACGGATTACTATCCAACCGGACACCCGGACTTTACCCGAAACATGAAAATATTACTATTTTCACTATTTTTATTTTTCTGAGCCAGTTAGGGTCCCTGATTACCCTAACACCCGCCATAACGTGTGACATATTAGTAACGGGGTTAATTACTTAACTTAACTTGGTTTAACATAACCATTCCCTAATCACTAGTTAAGATCGAACCAACCCCACCCCACCCATCCTAACCGTCCCCTAACTAGAGGAGACACAAGGGTACAAGTTAGATTATCATAATCTAGGTTTGTTTAATATCTAAGAGACATAATATCCATTGGACAATAACACTAATTTTGCCTATATAAACCATCACTAATCACTAGAGCTTTACCACTTAACACACCACAACTCACTCATCTCTCTTCTCTTCTCTATGCTCTCGGCCGAACACCCCTCTCTCACACTCCCATTTTCGGTTCTTGTCTTCATCATTCCAAGATCATACACGCGTTAAGGATCACGTATAAGGAGCTTTGGTGCACTCGGAACACGAAGGACCTCAACCGTTGGCTTTTATCCACGCGTTTTTCGTCACGATTCTTCCCTAGCCCCGAGCTAGAGGTATATTGTTTAAAACTTGTTTTTACACACATCTAAAGTGGTTAAAAGGATTATTGTCGGTTGAATCTCGTTATATTGAAAGATGATGCATTAAAGTCTAGTAAAATCGCACAAATGGTGGTTAATAGCATATAACTTGTGTAAAAGTCGTAGGACTTGAAATATGTGTTTATTGAGACCCGATCTATGATGTGGTAGCTCGGAACATCGTTTAACCCGACTTTGCAAGATCAAGTATCTTCACATAAGCTTGTTTTTGACTAAATACAAGGGTTAAAGGTGAAACTCTACCACACAAGATACATGAACTTGTGTAGAAATATTTTTCTTGTGTAAAAGTGATTTAACCGGTAAAATGGTGTTTAAAACTAGCGGATCTACGTATCCGCAAGTGGTATCTTCAAAGAACCACACATTTGAGAAATCATGTATTTTAGAAAAGTGGATCTTACACTAATAAATATGATTTTATAAACCACAAGTGTGTAAACACTTGTGAAATGAAAAGATCCGACAAATAACTATTTTTGGTAAAAATGACTAGAAGTTGTAAAGACGGATTTCTCTAGTCACAAGGTTTTTACAAGAATAAAACTACTTTATATAAAGATCTACACATATAAAGGGGATTTACATTATTAGATGCGGAAAAACTACAAGTTCATGCGATTGTACAAATTTACATACTTGTCGACTAGTTTGTTATGTCGGAAATTGTTTGATTGAATAAAGAAGATTGTTGAATTGATTTGTTAAAAGAAAATGATACACTTGAAAGCGTGGCCACCTCCAGTTACAGAGGAAACTCTGGCGAAATTTTCCTAAAAACCTAACACTTAGACATTTTTACACAACAAGTGTTAGAACTATTTTTGAACATACTTCCGAAACATAAATTTCGCCAGCACTATATTTTACTAATTATTCGGAGGTGGGATTTTCACAAAGAATAACGTGATAAGTATATTTGTCACAACACTGTTTATGATTATTTTGTGAAAATACATAAATATTATTTTAGAGTAAAAATAATATTTACAAGCGTTAATGATTCCAAAACTTTACGAACGCTTCCACAAACATATAAGTTACACCGGTAATTACATTACCACACGATTGATAAAACGTAACTTACGCACATGTATTGTATCCCCCATCCTTGGGAAGAAGAATAACTACCAAGTGTATACGGAACATAAACACGAAATAGTTGTCTAACTATTTCCCAAAGACATAAACTATAAAGCTAAGGCACGGCCGTCCGTCTAATAGAATTAGCACTTGTAGGTCGTTGCACAGCTTACTGTATTGGAGACACTTGGTAGAGACGCGCATTCACTGTGAGTTCATGTCCCCCTTTTCTCTAACTGTTTTCAGTTTTCTTAACTGCGGGGGTGAAATACATGTTACTTTGTTTACAAGTACTATTATACACGGTATGATTTACGTAAGGAGGTTTAGATCATGTGAATGGGTAGTTAGAACACCGAGGGACTCGAGCGGTAGATCTATCTGGGTGTAGCGAGCCCAGCTCTAGGCCAAACGGACCTCTCTGAGGCTAACCAAAACGGACCTGGAGTGACTTGGTTGCCCAACGCAAAAATCAGCTAGGGTTGTGTCTTCCTACTTGCATTTCACGACATGCTAATGGCCTTGCAAACCATTGGTGATCACAAGTCCTCTTACACTGCTACATACCAGGAAACTTTTATACTTACAAGTGTTTTACTTACTCACTTGCACATGAACTCGCTCAACATTATTGTTGATTTTTCAACTCACATGTATTTCAGGAAATTAAACGGATCTGGCACGGTATGGAACGTTTTCCGCTGCACTTGTCATGGAGTCATCAGGGTTTAGGGGATGTGTCTCTTTCCTGGACAAGACACAGTCCTTAAACCACGTTTATGTTATGATATAAGTTGTAATGTTGTTGAACAAGGTTATGGTTGCATGTTAAAAACAATGGTACTGTATTTTGTTTTCAAAACTTAATGGATGACTTGCATGGTTTTTAACTCATATAGCTTGTTATGATTAAGCTATGGTATTAAGAAGTCACACCAAAAATTAACCACGCTTCCGCAAAGCCAGGGTGTGACAGCTTGGTATCAGAGCTCTGATCATAGCGAACTAGGATTCTGTCTCGAGTCTAGACTATGATCACTAGGGCTCTCACGAAAACATTTTTCTGCATACCACTTAAGTCCAGATCCACACTTTTTACAAACAAATGTTGAGCACATTTTATTAATTATAAGTTCAGCTTGGAGGGCTGAGGATCGATCTGGAGGATCGAAGTGATCGAGGTAGTTGAGCACGTTGGTTTGTTATAGGATCGATCTGGAGGATCGAGGTTTGGTTTAAGTGAAGGATAGAGCAGTCTTGTAGACTGGATGAAATTGTGTTTGTTATAGGATCGGTCTGGAGGATCGAGGTTTGGTTTAAGTGAAGGACAGATCAGTCTTGTAGACTGGATGAAATTGGCTAGTAAGACTAGGAGAAGTATGTGATACCTTACTTGGTGACTTATGTGATTAACTGATTATATGATTGATTATTATACGTATATGTGTTTGTGTTACAAACGTTATGCTTTCATCAAGTACTAGAAAGATGGGCACTACGAACCCCATGACCATAGTATCAGACGACATAGTTCAACGAGGCACGAGGAGCACATTTCTGATACTACCGGCACAGACAATGACGACTTTCAGCCCTTTGTGCACTGCCTGAAGTCATAGCAGAGCCTACTGATGGCCATCTTGTCGGGATTTTACCACTGGCGGTGATCCCTGCTCCTGTGCCCCTTGCCGCTTATTCTGTTGATGATACGCCCTCCCAACGAGGCCTCTGAAGACGATAACGATCTACTGGAGGAGGACCCATTCGAGGGCAGGGCCTTATTACTGCTGGTATTAGACTACTGCATGCGGACGCTCCTATAGGGGAAACTTATGACCATTCCCCTATCCCAGACTCATTTGAGTTTCTGACACCCGCATCTTCGCACATACAGGGAATGCAGCACTACTTACACGACGCCGACCATAATATGGCATCACTAGCTGCACCGGATCCCGCACACAGTTTTGAGTTTGATCGTGATTATGAGGACAATTCTGTTTTTCCGCCTGGTGTTGATCCAGACCATGACATTGAGTTCATGCACTTAGACAAGCCCTTGGGGGATCCTGTAACCCCTGTGATTGTTGATCCAGCTGATTTTAAGATGGAGTTTTTGATTCGAAGCTAGCCGTGGCCCCTGAGCCAGGCGTTGCTCCTGACCCCGCATTAGAGTATGACCCTGTTCACGCCAATGCACCGGCTGTTGCTCCTTGATTGATCATCTGCTTGGATGAGAGAAAATTTGGGGTAACTGTGCAAGACAATTTATTATTACGGGGGCCCACGTAATAACGATTTGTAGTGCACAGGAATCCTGGTGGACTCTGCAGGTCAAGCTAATGATAACCAAAGCAGCATGAAATAACTTAAACACAAATGACCTAGGCGATGTAGCCTCGAGTTCATTCTATTACAAGCAACAAGCCAAATTGACAAGCCTATGTGAAGGCTCAGGAATTTACTTCCCCACTTATACAGTGAGTATGTTTGCGTGTGAAATGGGGTGATTACATGACGGCTTACATTGCTATATATACCCCATAGACAATTGAAACATTGTCCAACCCGCTTCACACTATTTCGACAAAAAGAGAATGTCACCCAGACGTGACACGAACACCAGTACGTCGCCAAGGACAGAAGACGAGCTGCAAGAACGCATCTCACAGATAAATGCACGACATGAAGCCCTCCACTTTAAGTACAACGATGGCATTACTAGAGATAACCCTCCAACTGGCTGCACCTATAAACAGTTCCTGAACTGCAAGCCTTTGAACTTTGATAAAACAGGAGGCACCGTTGCATTTGTTCGTTGGTCCGAAGAGACCAACTCCATTCTAAGAACGGGTAACTGTTCGCCCCAACAGAGTGTTACCTACATCTCGGGGATATTTCTAGATGGCACACTCTCTTAATGGAACCTCCAGGTTCAGATCCTTGGCACAGACGCCGCTTATACACTGAGCTGGGACGAGCTCAAGGAAACGATTGAGAAGAAATGTTGTTTTAGGACAGAAATTCAGAAACTTGACGTGGAGTCCTGAAATTTGAGAAAGGACGAACCAGAGACTCCTGAACATGACCATCGATCGCACGACTTGTCTAGGGTCGTCCCCTACTAAGTCATTGATGTAGTATGATATAGTGGTGTACTTGTGAGCTTTACATTGTGGTCTCGAATTGTAGCAATACAATCGCAGTATTCTCATCACATGCGATGTTCAATCAATTGTTTATGTCCTATAACATAAGAGGTTATGTGATTGACTTGTTGATAACATGAGATGTTATGTGTTGGTATTGTTGAATCTATACGTACGCTTCACTTGCTATGACCTAACCTATGTGAAACATCTTTTAGAAGATGCCGCCAAGACGCGAAATGCGCATGCCCACCTCTGAGGCAGAACTTAAAGAGATAATTGCTGCAGCTATAGCACAGCACGAGGCCCTACGCTCCAAACCAATCAAAGGTACCTCAGAAAATAACGGTTGTTCCTACTGGCACTTCCTCAACTACAAGCCTCCGAAGTTCGACGGCACTGGGGGTGCCATAACTTTTGTAAAATGGATTGAAAGTATGGAATCCATCTTTCGAATGAGTGGCTGTACGCCAGAACAACAGGTCCCATACGTTTCTGAGTTGTTTCAAGATGGAGCTCGATTATGGTGGAATCTTCAGGTTCGAATAATGGGCCTAACTACAGCATAAGCGTTAACTTGGGATGAGTTGAAAGGAATGATGCATAAGAAGTATTGCCCCCAAACGGAAACCCAGAAGTGGGAAGATGAATTTCGGAGCCTAATGATGGAAGGTCCGAAGGTGTTGGAGTACGTGCAACGACTCCATGATCTGTCACAAATTGTTCCATACCTGGTAAAACCAGAACTGAAGAAATTGGAACAATTCATTTGGGAACTGGCGCCTCAAGTCTTGAGCTTGATGACAGCATCTACGCCACCAACAACCATTGTTGCAAGTAAGATGGGTTTGGCACTCGTTACGGAAGCAAATAGACTAGAAAAACTTGCAAACCCTGACAAGAAAACTCAGGTAGAGTCGTCTGGAAAGAACAAAAGGAAGCTTACCGAAGATACCCAAATGAACAACGATGAACAAAGATCTATTCGAGGTTGCTTTGACTGCGGGGACAAAGGGCATTTCAAGAAAGATTGCCCTAACAACAAACAGGCCACTGATAAGATTTACTTAGAAACCAAACCAAGATGTGCTGAGTGCAAGTGTCACCGTGATGGTGGATGTCAGAAGCCTTGGTACGGGGGAAAAGGACACAACAAGGAAGGTTGTGGGATGAAGAGTTCCATACAAGGAGAAAACAGTAACAACGCTCTAGGTGGAAATGGGAAAGGAAATGGCCGAATGATAGGATGCTACCATTGTAAGGAAGTTGGACATTTTAAGAGGGAATGCCTGAAGTTGAAACAAGACCGTGAGAGAAAATCCAACATCAGAGCTTGTGAGGCATGCCAGGATCCAGGTGTGATTTCTGGTACGTTCTCTAACAACCAAAACTTTTGCACCTACTTTGTTTAATGCTGGTGCCGGTTATGACTTCGTGTCATTAGAATTTAAGAATATACTTGGTTTAACCGCTAGTAAGTTAGATATCCCCTACTCGATCGAATTAGCTAATGGAAAGTTAGTTGAAGCCAACAAAGTAATCAGAAGCTGTGTGATAGAACTGGGAGAACGTGAGCTTACTTTGGATCTACTACCAGTCGAATTGGGAAGCTTCGACGTGGTGGTAGGAATGGAGTGGTTATCCGGAAACAAGGCTGAGATAGTATGTCACGAGAAAGCTGTTCGTATTCCAACTGATGATGGTGAGACAATTGTGGTTCACGGAGAGAAGCGTGACACACCGCTAAGATTTATCAGCTGCTTGAAAGCAAGGAAGTGTTTACAGAAAAGATGTGTTGCTTTTCTAGCACACATCGTGGATAAAAAGGCTGCTGAGTCAAGAATCGAAGACATCCCTGTCGTAAGGGAGTATCCAGAAGTCTTCCCAGAAGACTTGCCTGGATTACCGCCTCTAAGGCAAGTAGAGTTTCACGTCGATTTAATTCCAGGCACGGCACCCGTAGTCGATGCATCATAGCGACTTACATTTTCGGAGATGCAAGGATTGACAGAGAAGTGTTGGTAACGGATGGAGAAGGAAGATAACAGACCAAAATTTCCTTTTTGGGGTAATCCCATTGTTACCCATCAAAAAGGAGGATGATGATTTTCAAATAAACATCAACTACAGAGAATTGAACAAGCTGGCGATCAAGAACAGGTATCCTCTGCCAAGAATCGACGATCTGTTTGATCAACTGCAAGGCTCGAACTATTATTCAAAGATCGATCTTCGATCTGGATACCATCAGTTAAGGATACAAGAGGAAAGTATCCCAGAGACAGCCTTCAGAACTCGTTATGGGCGCTACGAGTTCCTAGTTATGCCGTTTGGTTTGACAAACGCACCTGCAGTCTTTATGAATTTGATGAATAGAGTTTGCAAGCCATATTTGGACAAGTTCGTAATTGTGTTTATCGACGACATCTTGATTTATTCAAGAACAAAGGCTGAACACGAACAGCATCTAAGGGCTGTTTTGGAGCTGCTAAAGAAGGAACAGTTGTATGCCAAGTTCTCTAAGTGCGAGTTTTGGCTACGCGAAGTCCAGTTTCTTGGGCATGTGGTTAATGGAAATGGAATTCATGTTGATCCCACAAAGATCGAGGCGATCAAGAATTGGGAAACGCCTACAACGCCAACCGAGATTCGACAATTCTTAGGTTTGGCTGGCTACTATCGAAGGTTCATCGAGGACTTTTCAAAGGTCGCTCAACCTTTGACGCTCCTCACGCAGAAAGATAAGAAGTTTGATTGGGGAATCAAACAGGAAGAAGCGTTTCAGATATTGAAAGATAAGCTTTGTAACGCGCCAATCTTAGCTCTACCAGAAGGTACCAACGATTTTGTGGTATACTGCGACGCATCGCGTCAGGGATTGGGTTGTGTGTTGATGCAACGCCAAAAGGTCATTGCTTACGCATCACGCCAACTGAAAGTGCACGAAAAGAACTATACCACACACGATTTAGAGCTTGGCGCAGTGGTTTTCGCTTTAAAGATCTGGAGACACTACCTGTATGGTACGAAGTGCACAATTTTCACAGATCACAAAAGCCTACAGCATATATTCAACCAGAAGGAGTTGAATATGAGGCAAAGACGATGGGTTGAGCTATTAAACGATTACGACTGCGAGATAAAATATCATCCAGGGAAGGCGAATGTAGTCGCCGACGCCCTAAGTCGAAAAGAAAGAATCAAACCCATAAGGGTTAGAGCTTTAGAAATGATCATACGAACCGATCTTTCCTTGCGCATTCGTGCTGCACAAAAGGAAGCTCTCAAAGGGGAAAAACCTTGAGGAAGAATATCTCCGTGGAATGGAGAAGCTTTTGGTACCAAACGAGGAAGGAATGTTATGTTTTGAGAAAAGGATTTGGGTTCCTCTGTTTGGTGGATTAAGGGAAGTTATTTTCGGCGAAGCGCACAAGTCACGGTACTCTATCCACCCTGGATCGGATAAGATGCACCAGGATCTCAAAAATTACTATTGGTAGCCTAGGATGAAAGGCGACGTTGCTGTTTACGTGAGCAAATGTTTAACGTGCGCTAAGGTCAAGGCAGAATACCAGAAGCCTTCGGGACTTCTGCAACAACCTGAGATTCCCAAGTGGAAGTGGGAACAAATCTCAATGGATTTTGTTACAAAACTGCCAAGAACGCCAAGAGGCCATGATATTTTGGGTGATTGTTGACCGCCTAACAAAGTCCGCACACTTTCTGCCAATCAAGGAGAAAGACAGTACTAGTAAACTTGCGGAAATATACATGAGAGAGATTGTCGCACGCCATGGAGTACCTCTCTCAATCACCTCTGATAGAGACGGAAGGTTTGTGTCAAGAATATGGCAATCTTTCCAAGAATCTTTTGGCTCACAATTGAATCTGAGCACTGCGTTCCATCCGCAAACTGATGGCCAGAGCGAGCAAACAATACAAATTTTGGAAGACATGCTGAGGGCATGTGTTATGGATTTGGGAGGTAGCTGGGATAAACACTTACCTTTGGTCGAATTTTCATACAACAACAGCTACCACACCAGTATTGGTGTCGCGCCATTTGAGGCCCTATACGGACGCAAGTGCCGATCACCACTATGTTGGTCTGAAGCAGGTGATAGGCAGCTTGCTGGTCCCGAGATCGTCCAAGAGACGACAGACAAGATCGCGCAAATACTTAAACGCATCGAAGCCGCTCGCCACAGACAAAAGGCCTACGCGGATCCAAACCGGAAGCATGTGGACTTCCAAGTCGGAGAAATGGTGTTATTGAAGGTTTCACCCTGGAAGGGGGTAGCACGCTTTGGTAAGCGTGGGAAGTTAAATCCGCGCTACATTGGTCCTTTCAGAATTCTGGAAAGAATTGGAACTGTAGCATACAAGTTGGACCTACCTGCTAAACTAAATGGCGTTCACGATACATTTCATGTATCCAATCTAAAGAAAAGTCCAACTCAAGTTGACGTTGCCATTCCCATCGACGAGATTCATATTGACGACACGCTCCACTTCGTTGAAGAACCTGTTGAGGTCACGGATTGGAAAGTTAACAAGACCCGCCGGAGCAGTGTCAAACTCGTCAAGGTTCGTTGGAATGCCAGACATGGTCCTGAATTCACATGGGAACGTGAGGACCGGATGAAAGAGGAATACCCCCACTTGTTTCCTAAGAACCCTGCTTCTACAAGCAGAACTTAAATTTCGGGACGAAATTTATTTAACGGGGGGAGAATGTGACAACCCGCACTAAACCAGGTATCCGTACAACTTAATTACTGATTAATTTCTACTTAATTACTGTGCTTGATTGAAACTAGCTGATAAACTGCTACCTGCATACTGATACATGCACTTACTTGCATCATACTTTATATGCTGTCACTACACTATTTACATGCTGAACCCTAGTGACAAACATGATGCACAAAAAGCACAGTAGCACTAAACGGATACACAGTAAACATGCTGATATAACCAGCATCAGGCAGATACTGCCTCTAAGGCCTGTTAAGAGCCTCATATATTTTGGCTACACTGGTAGTGAGTGTAGGATATAAGGGTTGTGTTACCGCGTCTCTAGGAATAAGATACACTGATTCGGATGTGCCAAAAACGTACTTTATGTATCAAACACAGCACTTTAATAAATAAACCAGCTTCTAGCTGACTAGCAAAGTGCCAGAACATGAGAAAATATTACTAGACACTTTCTAAAGTGTCGGGAAAACAAATTGTGTCACTAAAAATGTAATAACGACACTTTAAAGCTTTTTATAACGCTTTAACGGATTACTATCCAACCGGACACCCGGACTTTACCCGAAACATGAAAATATTACTATTTTCACTATTTTTATTTTTCTGAGCCAGTTAGGGTCCCTGATTACCCTAACACCCGCCATAACGTGTGACATATTAGTAACGGGGTTAATTACTTAACTTAACTTGGTTTAACATAACCATTCCCTAATCACTAGTTAAGATCGAACCAACCCCACCCCACCCATCCTAACCGTCCCCTAACTAGAGGAGACACAAGGGTACAAGTTAGATTATCATAATCTAGGTTTGTTTAATATCTAAGAGACATAATATCCATTGGACAATAACACTAATTTTGCCTATATAAACCATCACTAATCACTAGAGCTTTACCACTTAACACACCACAACTCACTCATCTCTCTTCTCTTCTCTATGCTCTCGGCCGAACACCCCTCTCTCACACTCCCATTTTCGGTTCTTGTCTTCATCATTCCAAGATCATACACGCGTTAAGGATCACGTATAAGGAGCTTTGGTGCACTCGGAACACGAAGGACCTCAACCGTTGGCTTTTATCCACGCGTTTTTCGTCACGATTCTTCCCTAGCCCCGAGCTAGAGGTATATTGTTTAAAACTTGTTTTTACACACATCTAAAGTGGTTAAAAGGATTATTGTCGGTTGAATCTCGTTATATTGAAAGATGATGCATTAAAGTCTAGTAAAATCGCACAAATGGTGGTTAATAGCATATAACTTGTGTAAAAGTCGTAGGACTTGAAATATGTGTTTATTGAGACCCGATCTATGATGTGGTAGCTCGGAACATCGTTTAACCCGACTTTGCAAGATCAAGTATCTTCACATAAGCTTGTTTTTGACTAAATACAAGGGTTAAAGGTGAAACTCTACCACACAAGATACATGAACTTGTGTAGAAATATTTTTCTTGTGTAAAAGTGATTTAACCGGTAAAATGGTGTTTAAAACTAGCGGATCTACGTATCCGCAAGTGGTATCTTCAAAGAACCACACATTTGAGAAATCATGTATTTTAGAAAAGTGGATCTTACACTAATAAATATGATTTTATAAACCACAAGTGTGTAAACACTTGTGAAATGAAAAGATCCGACAAATAACTATTTTTGGTAAAAATGACTAGAAGTTGTAAAGACGGATTTCTCTAGTCACAAGGTTTTTACAAGAATAAAACTACTTTATATAAAGATCTACACATATAAAGGGGATTTACATTATTAGATGCGGAAAAACTACAAGTTCATGCGATTGTACAAATTTACATACTTGTCGACTAGTTTGTTATGTCGGAAATTGTTTGATTGAATAAAGAAGATTGTTGAATTGATTTGTTAAAAGAAAATGATACGCTTGAAAGCGTGGCCACCTCCAGTTACAGAGGAAACTCTGGCGAAATTTTCCTAAAAACCTAACACTTAGACATTTTTACACAACAAGTGTTAGAACTATTTTTGAACATACTTTCGAAACATAAATTTCGCCAGCACTATATTTTACTAATTATTCGGAGGTGGGATTTTCACAAAGAATAACGTGATAAGTATATTTGTCACAACACTGTTTATGATTATTTTGTGAAAATACATAAATATTATTTTAGAGTAAAAATAATATTTACAAGCGTTAATGATTCCAAAACTTTACGAACGCTTCCACAAACATATAAGTTACACCGGTAATTACATTACCACACGATTGATAAAACGTAACTTACGCACATGTATTGTATCCCCCATCCTTGGGAAGAAGAATAACTACCAAGTGTATACGGAACATAAACACGAAATAGTTGTCTAACTATTTCCCAAAGACATAAACTATAAAGCTAAGGCACGGCCGTCCGTCTAATAGAATTAGCACTTGTAGGTCGTTGCACAGCTTACTGTATTGGAGACACTTGGTAGAGACGCGCATTCACTGTGAGTTCATGTCCCCCTTTTCTCTAACTGTTTTCAGTTTTCTTAACTGCGGGGGTGAAATACATGTTACTTTGTTTACAAGTACTATTATACACGGTATGATTTACGTAAGGAGGTTTAGATCATGTGAATGGGTAGTTAGAACACCGAGGGACTCGAGCGGTAGATCTATCTGGGTGTAGCGAGCCCAGCTCTAGGCCAAACGGACCTCTCTGAGGCTAACCAAAACGGACCTGGAGTGACTTGGTTGCCCAACGCAAAAATCAGCTAGGGTTGTGTCTTCCTACTTGCATTTCACGACATGCTAATGGCCTTGCAAACCATTGGTGATCACAAGTCCTCTTACACTGCTACATACCAGGAAACTTTTATACTTACAAGTGTTTTACTTACTCACTTGCACATGAACTCGCTCAACATTATTGTTGATTTTTCAACTCACATGTATTTCAGGAAATTAAACGGATCTGGCACGGTATGGAACGTTTTCCGCTGCACTTGTCATGGAGTCATCAGGGTTTAGGGGATGTGTCTCTTTCCTGGACAAGACACAGTCCTTAAACCACGTTTATGTTATGATATAAGTTGTAATGTTGTTGAACAAGGTTATGGTTGCATGTTAAAAACAATGGTACTGTATTTTGTTTTCAAAACTTAATGGATGACTTGCATGGTTTTTAACTCATATAGCTTGTTATGATTAAGCTATGGTATTAAGAAGTCACACCAAAAATTAACCACGCTTCCGCAAAGCCAGGGTGTGACATTGGTGGCCTAGCATGAAAGCTCACATAGCAACTTACGTAGCAAGTGTTTGACTTGTGCAAGAGTCAAGACAGAATATCAGAAACCATCGGGCCTACTCCAACAACCAGAAATACCACAATGGAAATGGGAGCAAATTTCCATGGATTTCGTTACTCGCCTACCTAGATCTCAACGTGGAAATGATACTATTTGGGTGATCGTGGATCGACTCACAAAGTCTGCACACTTCTTGGCTATCAAGGAAACGGATAAGTTCTCCACTTTAGCAGACGTTTACCTTAAGGAAGTTGTCTCGAGGCACGGGGTGCCAACCTTTATTATCTCTGATCATGATGCACGTTTTACCTCAGAACTGTGGCAGGCAATGCACAAATCTTTTGGCTCTCGATTAGACATGAGCACAGCTTATCACCCACAAACGGATGGGCAGTCTGAGCGCACCATTCAAACCCTTGAAGACATGCTTAGGGCATGTGTGATTGATTTTGGCAACGGTTGGGAAAAACATCTACCGTTAGTTGAATTTTCGTATAATAACAGTTACCACACCAGCATTCAAGCCGCTCCGTTTGAGGCATTGTACGGGCATAAATGCCGATCACCTCTTTGTTGGGCAGAGGTGGGGGATAGTCAGATCACGGGTCCAGAACTTGTAGTAGACACAATGGAAAGAATTTCTCAGATACGACAACGCATGGCGGCAGCTCGTGACCGTCAGAAAAGCTACGCTGATAAACGCAGGAAACCACTCGAGTTCCAGGTTGGGGATCGAGTGCTACTCAAAGTCTCACCTTGGAAAGGTGTAGTTCGTTTTGGCAAACGAGGGAAACTCAATCCGCGTTATGTCGGACCATTCGAAATCATAGAGAAAATAGGCAAGGTGGCCTACAAACTAAACCTACCGGCAGAACTCAGTGGAGTTCACAACGTATTTCACGTGTCGAATCTGAAGAAGTGTCTGTCAGATGATACCCTTATAATTCTTTTGTAGGAGCTCACTATCGACGATCAGTTGCGATTCGTCGAGGAACCAGTTGAAATCACAGACAGAGACGTTAAGATTCTCAAGCGCACCAGAATACCCCTTGTTAGAGTTCGTTGGAACTCCCGTCGTGGCCCAGAGCTTACCTGGGAACGAGAAGATCAAATGAAACTCAAGTATCCCCAGTTGTTTGGAAACAGTGCAACCACTACTGAGAGTGAAGCTACTGCGGAATTTCGGGACGAAATTCCAAACCAACTGGGGAATGATGTGACACCCCAGGAAAACCAGGAAACAACGCAACACAACTAGCTTCCTCAGTAACCACGTACTAAATTTCGGGATGAAATTTCTTTCAAGTTGGGGATAATGTGACAACCCGAGTTTTCAAGGTCTCTATTTGATTTAATAACTGTTCACTAAGTTTTGTTTTTATATTTATATTTGGTGTGCATCATAGTGTGTTTTTATATATATGGATTGTTAATAACATGCTTGGTATTGATAATGTGTTTGTGTAATTAAGAACAACAAAATGGAGCCATGACCGAAACCAACCCCCACCCACGAAAACACCTCCCACCCGAAATCACCCCTCCCCAACGAAAACACCTTAGTGTTTTCATCAGGGAGTGGGGCGACGAAAACAAGAATGGGCCTTGGCCCAGTGATGGTCTGTTTTAGTATTTTAACTCCCAACCTTTACGTGAACTGTTATTTGGCAAACCCTAATCACATCTCCTCTCTCTCTCTCTCACTTTTCTTTGTACCCGACGGCATTCTTGAGACCTCGAAGCCTCATACATATTCGTTGTGCATCCTGTTTGGGTTAGTGATCTACTGTTAATGGTTAATTAATTTAATTCATCATGCACTATCTGTTTGTTACCATGAACCAACTGTTATGTGATTTTGTTGTGGATTGTATTGATGGGTTTGTTAGGAATTCTTATAATCGGTTGTATGATCAGTTACATTATGTTATGCGTATTGATCATGTTTGATTTGATGTTTAACGATCCGGATACGTTGATAGTATGAGTATAGATGTCTAACAGATTAGGGTTCTATGTTTAATAGATACGATGAATACTTGATGACTTCAACAACTTGCTAATGATTGATCGATGATTGAATGATAATCTGTTAATCTAGGATGTGGCGCTATAGTTGTTGGTTTGATTTGTTGAGCAATTGTTTGATGCAGTTAGGTAACTGTTAGACGAATTATTAGAGTTTTAGGTTGTGTAACTATTGTCGATGATGATGAGTAGGGTTACCAGATGATTTAGCTTAACTGAAACCTCACCCCGACGAAATCAAGTGCAGACGAAATCAAAAACCAGACGAAAACACTAGTGTTTTCGTCACACCCTAAACCCGACGAAAACCCTTGGATTTCGTCGCCTGGGGTTTTCGCCCAAAGTGATTTCGTCCCAGGGATTTCGCCACAAAAGGGATTTCGTCAGAAAGGGGTTTTCGTCCAATGATCTGTTAGTTTGTTAACTCTATTAGTTCACTAACTCTGTTAAGTGGTTAACTCTGTTAAGTTATGCATGTAACTCTGTTAAATATGTAACCCTGTTAAATATGTCTATCCAGTTAAGCTTGTCAACTTTGTTAAGTATGTTAATTCTGTTAAGTTTATTATCCCCGTTAAAATATGTTAACTCGGTTGAGCATGATAACTTAGTTAAGGAACTTGCAAGTAACTTGGAACCTTGTATGGATTGACTAACTGTTTATGTGTTACGTGATGTTAACTGTCAAACACACCTTGTGATATTGATTGCATGTGAAACCTTACGAACTTGAACTGATTGAGTATACGTGCATACTATAGGACTTGACTGATTACTTGTGAGCACATAGTTTAGCATACCGAGCAAAACCAAGGTGAGTTCACACTTCTAAGGCATGGGATTCCCGGTGGTTTGGGAATGGGATTGAATAGCTACGACAGAACTTGTACATTTACCACTACTAGACTACTTACCACCGTCCTCGGATTGGGAAGGACGCCAGTACTAAACCTACGTACTCGCTACGTACTACTGTCCTCGGATTGGGAAGGGCACTTACGTAACACCTACGTAAACTCATACTTACTACTGTCCTCGGATTGGGAAGGTCACTTACGTAAAACCTACGTAAACTCATACTTACTACTGCCCTCGGATTGGGAAGGGCAATTACATAAAACCTACGTATTCTCATACTTACTACTGTCCTCGGATTAGGAAGGACACCTATAGATACAACTAGTCTAGTAATATACAACATGGGAAGCCCCCATTATAGATCGTAACAATTTGGGAAACAAGGATACTGGGTAACATATGATTCTGAAACCAACTTAGGATTTCTGAAAACGAACTCAATAACTGAACAATCAACTGTGAACTCACATTTACGCTTCCGCTAAACACTTAACTATGTTTTGTTTTGAACACCTTTCGTATTGTTGGATTGAATTTTATTTATTACTTACAATGTTCAATATGATTGGTGGCTTGATCCTGGTCAGTCACGCCTCCAAGCGGTGATACTCCGTATGTGGATTTTGGGGGTGTGACATCAACTGCTTTCTGACTAAAAATATAATATTTTTCAGCAACTGTGTTCTTTCCGCAACAAATACATCGCTCAACTTTTCTTTTGGCTTAACCTCTTTTTTAGCTATTTTCTTCTCAAAACCGACACCTTTCATTTTGAAATTGTTACCATGTCTTTTGTTGTGACCATTGTTACCCATCCATTCTTTCTTTCCCGGGTTGTTTAGTTGTTGTTTCACAAAAGATTTTTTCGGTTTTGATAAAAATTCATTGTTATTAACTTCCGAAATATCAATTTCCACAAGTTTGAACACTTTTTCAACATTTTCCAATTTTGCATTCTGAATTGGATACTCAAAATCAGTATAGAGTTTGTCAGTTCCGGTCATTGTGTAAACCACAATGATTGAATCGTCATTCACAACTTTATCTAATTTTGGGATGAATTTGTCCAGAAAATTTCCATCATCTTCAGAATCAGAATTGGAATTCTCCAAATGAGTTTTAACCGTTCCGAAGTCAGAGTTATCACTTTCTTCATCCAATACTTGATCAACAACAGTTTTAATCACTTGTGACTCGTTGTCAGTGTCAGATGGAGAGAATGTAACATCAATGTTTTCCGGTAACTCATTCTCTACAGTTCTCAACTTGAGATTCAAAGCTGCTTCCACCCCATCTGGATACTTCTGTGTATAATGATTCCACATTGGGGGTGGAACATTGTTGAAAGCAGGTTTAGTATCAGGTAGTTGAGGAACAATTTGATCAATCACATAAGATGAAGCAATATAACTGATCAATTTCTTATCAACTCTTTCTTTTTCAATACGCATCAATTCAAGTTCCTTTTTCAAAGATGGGATAGTGTCCAGATGAATGTTAATCTCCATCTGCTTTTCCATGACAGTTTCTTTTAACAACTTAGTAGCTTTATCATTTTCTATACTTTCCTTTTGAATCATTTTGATTGAACGTGATAAAGTGTCATAAGCTTCTTTCACATCATTAAGATCAAATTTTACGTTGTCAGTATATTTCTTCAATTCATGAAACTGTTTGTCTTTTTCAAGACAATCCATGCAGGGTTTTAAACAATTTTCGCATGGTGTTTCAGGAATTGGATCAATCTTTTCAAAAACCTTTTCTTTTTATCAGTTTTAATTTCTGGTTTACCAAACCCGTCAGACTCAGACTCTGATTTTTCTCCTGATTTGATATCCATATTTTCTGATTTGAACTCGGACTCCTTTTCGACTGACTCCTTTTCGACTGACTCTATTTTGACAGACTCCATTTTGACAGATTCCGTTACGATAGACATTGACTCTTGAGTTTTGTCTACCTCTTTCAGCTTGACCATCAGCACCTTGTCAGCTATCTCCTTCAGAGTTTCTTCATTCATCTCTTTAGAAACATCTATGATTTCCTCAACCGGAGCTTTTTCGACGTCATATTGTGGACAAAAACCTGTAGTTGGCTCGCTAAAGAATCCTGCAAAAGAATCAAACATGTTAGGAGGAATTATGGATTTAAAAGAATTAGCAATAATCTCCTGTTCTGATTGATAATAATAAACTTCTGCTGCTGCCTGTTCAAGCTCTGCCAGACTTTCTTCACTCATTACTTCACCGACTTCCTCAGTTTCAACAACACATTTTGGCTCTTCAACAATCTCCGCGATCATAGCAAGACCCTCACCAGGAACATATTTATCCCAACTAAAACCTTCCGGAATCTTCTCATCATCCTGATTAACCAAAAGAGCTTTTTTCTGGTTTGTTTTCAATTTGAGGTCTTGGATTAAATGGTTGCTGACTATTTTTGTGATAGATTGCTTGTCGGTAGTAGTCAGTTGTGAACGGATTCTGATGATTGTTTACTTCCCTGTTTGGACACTCAGGTTTGAAATGCCCTTTTTCTTTGCATTTGAAGCAAGTTACTTTCGCTTTATCAAATCCAAGCTTACAATCAGGTCCTGAGAGACCGTTTCGTCCGGTTATTTCCATGAACCTTTGTGCTCTCTTCACTAAGCTCGCCATTCCCCATTTGATATCAATAAGCTCTAATTCTTCAGGATCAATTTGATCATAATCCTCCTTTGTCATGTCTGGATTACCGATGCTTCCAGCAACTAGACTCTCATATGATTCAAGAACGGAAGCTAATAGTGCGATATGTTGCTTTGCAGCTGCTTCTGTAAAATCTTGACCATTTTTTATGTTTACAGCAATATTGCACTGTATCCCAGAAATGTAACTCTTATTATTTGAACTTGATGAACCTTGAGGAGACACTTGTTCTTGAACCTTAGGATTTGGTTCATAACTTGTAAATGGTGAATAGTTGTTGTTTGATGTGCTTTGAGAAACTCCAGATGTAGGCTCAGCACTAAATGTTGTCTGAATTTTTGGGCTTGGGTTAGATGTTGCAGAAGAGCTTCCTTTATAGTACAACTGAACATCTTGTTGTACATTAGCAGATTTCATTTTTCTGATCTTTTTAATTTCAAGCTCATGTGATTCAATTTTCTTGATGAACGTGCTTAGATTGAATCCAACATATTCCAAGTTATTTTTCAAAACCAACAAATATGTGCCCCATTCATCATGCGGTAAAGCATCTGCCAACTTGTCAACCCATTCTTCATCTGTTTTGTTAATGCTCAAACGCTTCATTTCTACAACCAAATGACAATATCTCTCGATCAACTCTTTTGTTGACTCACCCTTGATAGCAGTAAAAATATCAAATTCCTTTTTCAGCAATGTCGTCTTGCTCTTTATCATCGAAACACTTCCAAGAAACTTGACTTTTAGTGAATTCCAGATAGACTGCGAGTCACTTTGATTTTGTAGCAAAACCAAAATATCTTCTTTGATTGCTTGTTGCAAGATACTCATCATTTTCTTCTCGGCTTTAAAACTATCCTGTTCAACCGGAGTAAACTGATGAAGTGTTTTCTCAATACCCGCTCCATTCGTCAGAGGTACATACTTTGACTCAATTTTCATCCAATACTCAAAATGATTTGCCTATACCCAGGTTTTAAACCTCTCTGACCACCCTGAATATTCATCAATGTTCATTAATTTTGGTGGCTTTTGCATTGTACCAAGCTCGTTCTCCATGTTTACGTTCTGCACATCACTCGCTGGAGTTTGAGATGCTGTCATTCCTCCCCCGAAAAACATGTTATAAAATTCTTGGTTCTCCATTTTAAACGATGAAAACAGTTTCTAAAAATTTTCTAAGTTTTTGAAAAAAATCACTTTTCAAAGAAACTGACTTCCACACGATTTGCATTTTCAAACGGAATGGATTCAAATGAACTGCACTACAAACGATTTGAAGTTTCAAACGAAATGACAATTTTAAACGAATTGGAATGTCAATTCGTGCGAAATGAGTAATACTTTCCAATTCGTGCGAAATGAAGAACCTTTTGAAATTTTCAAGCGACCTGGTCCAATTCGTGCGAATTGGACAAATTTTTCAAGCGATTTGGTATAAATTCACACGAAATGGTTCAATTCGTGCGGATTGGACACAATTTTCACACGAAATGACACATTTTCACACGAAATGACACATTTTCACACGAAATGATGTTTTTGAGACTTTTGATCGATTTTAGTCTGAATTAAGGTCTGTAACTTTGAAGGATTGATTAAAATGGTGTTTTACACGTTATATTCAAAATTCAGTCCATTTTGTCTGTGAAATCGTTCAAAAATCCAAGAAGGAGTAGAAGAATCAGATTTTCACACATTCAAACCACTGATATCTCTTATTTAACTCATCCTGAGCTCTGATACCACTTGTAGGATCGAGATACGACCTAAATGAGTCGGTCTGAGTCAAATCTAGGTCACTAGAGAGGCGGAAACAATCTAGTAACCTTGAATCGTTGTTAGAATGTGAGTAGAATCATAGAAAAAAACACTTTAAACTGGTTTTCCATTGATATTAGACGTTAATACATGCAGAGAAACTGACAGCACTTCGTGTGACTTGGACATTACAAGTCCATTTCGTACGAAATGGTCATTACAACATATAAACTTAAACTTTTACACTTTAAACCCTATTACAAGCTACTGACACGACTTAGACTGATGACGTAGGCGATAGACATTGTGTACCAACAACATCGCATACTACAGTTCCGCGCAAGATCAACATTTCCTAAGGCTGGACACACACACAAAACGGATGACATGGTTGAGATTAGGTGTGAAAACCGCAAATTCTTGACCAAATCACTCGTTTTACACACTATTTTTACTATAAACAAAAGAATTTGTGTTGAAGTAAGAGTGAAATCCATACTTCGACGCGATTCTCCTCATCTATCTCTTGATTCCCTCACACAACCAGGAATGGAGTCGCTAAGTTAGGGGTGAAACCCGAACCTTGATGACTCGTTCCACTCTCTATTTTGGTTTTACAAAACTCCCACCAAAGCCTCAATGGGTTCCAACGACTAGGGTCACGTAATGGCCAAATAGATGAGTGTCGATCGCCCGAATTGAGGCGAGAGCACAGTCCACTAAGCCAAAATGTGCACTCAAAGTCCTTGAGAGCAGTCGAATCACTTTGGGTAGTCAATGTCTATCAAGCCAAGACAATCTCTCTTCGATTTTACGTGTTTCAATTCTGGAATTCGCCACTGCCGACTCTGAGAACTATCGATTTTATGTGAAATTTTATGTGTTTTTATGTGATTTCATGTGTTTATGTGTTTCAATTTTAGGTGATTTACTCGTTGTTCGCTTTGATCAACACGCACAACTCGTACTGCACATCTATCTCAAAACGCTAACAAATGCTTGTGTTATTCGCAATCGCTACTCGCTAATCGCACTCACAATACTCGATCGCTTACACTGCTGTGAAAAATAAGTGAATACGTGCAATATATGTAGGTCAATACGTGAAAAATATAGTTGAATACATGCTTTCGTGCCTATGTGGACTACGTGCTTATGTGTTTCTGTGCTTATGTGTAGGATCGTGTTGTGACCCAAACGAGTCGTTCAGAGGAGTTTTAATCTGTTTCAGAGGCGGAAACTAAGAAACAGACTTTGAAACAGCTTGCAAATCACTTTAAACAACTTTCTGATTGATATAACACTGATTACAATCATAGGATAAACCGGCAGCACCTCGGTATCCAAATCCAGAACTATTACAACTAATTCAGCTTGAACTACTATTTATAGACTTTGAGATTCCGCTTGAACATGCTCAAGCGGAATACCATCTCAAGCGAAATCACCACTCAAGCGAAATCAAGACTCTCAAGCTAAATCACATGTTCAAGCGAAATCAGCTATTTCGCTTGAACCTGCCATGCTCTCTTCAACTTGTTTTCTCGATCTTTGTGCCATATGCAATGCAAGACTCGATACAAGACGAAGTCGACAGACGCATGCACCAACAGACTCCCCCTCGAATGTTGACGAGTCTTCAGTGTCGAGTCTTCAACGTCTTCAGTCTTTATCAGTCTTCGGGCTTTACTCTTTCTATCAGCACCAACATGCTTCCTTCGAACTAATCGTTTTCTCGAATGTCTTCAGACTCCCCCTTTCAATATGTTAGGATCGCAGTCTGGCTTTTGAAATCACGTAGTCCTTAGGTATCTGAACCTGGCACTCTATCTTCAGGTTCAAGATCGAAACCTGGCTACACCTGCACATTCTTAACCCATAAGTAAATTTCACAAATTTAACAATTTGACAAATTTATATACAAACTCTCTCTCAAATTATCCCTCAGATGATCACTTGTATATTTGAATTTTTTTCTTTATTTAAACACATTCTCCCCCTCACCACATGCTCATCATGTTTAGCACTTGGGATTTTGAAAATCAGCTCTCCAACATCAGTTGTCAAAAATCTTTTTGGATTTTTCAAAAGTTTATGCTAAAACACTCTAAAAATCTTTTTGGATTTTTGAATGAAATGAAATGCAGTAAAGAAATATTTATAGACAATATTTTTTGCGAGTTTGTGTAAGAGGATCATATCAGTTTATGACAAATCACAAGTACCGTTGAGCTTAGTTACACATTAAGAATTAAACAATTCACTTAGATTGCCGATATACTGATCCACTTAAATTCTCACACAAATTTCAACTGATTCAGGATATGAGTTAGGTGCTTTAAGAACTTAAACTCATTCATGTGTCCCACCTCTTGAATATACTCCCGTATCCAGATCCCAATATTCAGTCTTACAGGTGAGTATACCACAGATGATATCTGTAAAGGGTTAAATTGCGAAACCGTGAGAACTCAGGTCAGAACTTCCGTTCAGCAGAGAGATGACGGCTCGTCTTTTGGTGTGTCTCCTTTAGAGGATCTTTTTTACAACAGCATTGATTAGCAATTTTATTGTCTTATCATTTTATGCTGAGGGCGGCGCTATATTTCAAGCAAGCGTTAAAGTATTCTCCGGGGACTAGGCCATTGCTTCCACATTATCAGAAGTCCCGGGATAATACCCCAGATATCACTGAACATAAAGACCTAGTATCTCAGAAAGAGGGATCTTTCAAATGAAATTTCAGGGGTTACCTATATATCCAAGTAGTGTTCCCCACGAAATAAGCAAGTTTGAATTTAAGTTTATATCCCGAAAAAAGCTTACTAAATGTGTAAAAACCTATCGGCATATCATCAGTGAGACCGTTTAACTCTATTTAAACAATACATTTCTTTAGCATACTGTAACTGTCTACTGATGTACTATCATTTCCTCTTCTTTGACACAAAACTCATTTTGAATTTTATCATGTTTTTGACTTTTTCAAATTTTCTAATGTTTTTGGATTTTCTGAAAAATTCTTACTCCCCCTAAAATACAAACACATTTCAAGAAATTTGAAAACAAACTATACAAGTAAAATTGACAACCGATATCGAATCGCTTCAATTCGCCATCCACTTGACATAAACATTCAGAACTCCCCCTTACAACAAACTATTTTCTCATTATGATTTCAAAACACTTAAGTTTGTTTTAACCAAAATGATTTTTCCGGAAAATAAGTTTGGTTGATTTTACCACTTGTAAAGTTAGGGGATCAATTTATCACTTTGTTTTTCAACCACTTGTAGGAAAAATGCAAGTACAACTTAATGTCCTTGATTTACCACTTGTCAGTGAAAACCTTCTCAATCACTAGCAGGTTCACTTGTCAACTATAACCACTTGTAAATCAAAATATAACAATAAAATGATATCAACTGTAAATTTACCAACCAAACCTTTCAAGAATGATGCCGATTCCTGCTCCACGCTTACCAACCTGGAAGCTCCGGCAAGTCATACTTCTCACATATGAAAAACAGACATCCAAGCTTCACCAAACTTGGATGTTTTCTCCTCACCTGCACTTGGGGTGTAAGTTACCTTCTTTGTTTCATAAAACTCTTTTACCCCTTGCACTTTACCATCAACCATCTTTCCAAAAATCTTTTTAACTTTTCCATTAAATGCTTTCTCAACATCAAATTCATTCTTTTCAGAATAAAACTGATTCGAGATCTCAACCTTCCCAACTTTTGATTTAAAATTTTCAGCCCTCAATGGTGGAAAATGAACATCATCCATTGGAGGTACTGATGTTTCCAGTTTTATCTCAATTTTTGGCTTGTCTGATTTTGTGGAATCAGATTCATCGCCAAGTTTCTCATAAAACTTCTTAACAACCCACACTTGGTTGTCATGTTTAGCTCTCTTTTGATAAAAAAGAGTCTTTGAACATTCACCAACTTCATATGTTGAATTTTCAAAAATTTTAAATTTTTCAGTTGGTGACTCATTTTTCTCAACAACCTTTTCTTTGAGTTTTTGAGAGACTTCATGTTTTGTCTTTGTTGCTTGAGAACAGTTCCATGCAATGTGACCAACTTCATTGCACTTGTAACAGGTTCTAGTCTCTTTTCTGTGAAAAAATCCAGTTCCTATTCTCTTCTTTTCAGCAAGAAACTCCTGGTTTGATTGTCTCCAGAAAGGTTTCTTCTGTTCTTCCTCAGCACTTCCTCCTGAAACAAATGTCATTTTTGATTTAAAATCTCGGACATATTTTTCATTTTTATAATTTTCTGGTGGAATAAATCCAAGACCTTTCTTTTTAAAATTACCATTATGGTTTGGTTTCTTTTGAAAACCATAACCAGAACCGTAACCCTTTTTCTTGTTTAAACGTTGTTGAACTCTTGAAGTGTACTTTTTAGGTTTTTTAGTAAGATTTACATCTTTTATTTCAGAAATATTGATTTCTGTTAGTTTGAAAACCCTTTTGATCTTTTCAAAATTAACACTTCTTATTGGAAATTCCTCATCAGAATATAATTTGTCAGAATCAATCAATGTATCTGCCACTTTGATTGCTTCGTCATTCAAATTAGATTTTGATAACAAGAATTCTTTATTGTACACCTGTTTAACCGACGACTTTGAATTGTTGACCGACGAACTCGAACTTTTGACGAACGAACTTGAACACCCAGACTCGGATTTTGACTCAGACTTTAACTCCGATTCCTCATCTGTATCCAACACCTGATCGACCACCTTTTTAATTAACTCGGACTCATGATCAGTGTCAGACGATGTAAAAACGACGTCAATGTTTTCTGGTAATTCATCGGTTATGTCTGACTTTAACTTTATATTGACTGCTTTTTCGACTTGCTCCTCATTCGGTTTTCTAGGCGAATACCCTTCCCAAATCGGAGGCGGACACTTGTTATAACTAACACTCTGTTTCTTACCAGTATCCTTCTTGTCAGTCTTCTTATCATCTTTAAAAGCTTCAAAACCTGCAACACTTGGGTAAATTCGATCAATAAGATAATCAGAACTAGAATAGCTCTGTAATAAACGTCTGATTCTCTCATTCTCAATCTTCTCAGTCTCCAACTCTTGCTGCAGCTTTGCACATTCTTCAATGTAATGATTTATCGCCTTCTGCTTTGTCATCATCACAGAATTCATCATAGTCAATGCGTCTTCTCTTTCAGAGTTAGTCTTTTGCAGACCAGTTACTGTTCTGTTTAGCACATCGTAAGATTCTTT
This sequence comes from Helianthus tuberosus, assembly GCA_030545235.1. Lineage (NCBI taxonomy): Eukaryota > Viridiplantae > Streptophyta > Magnoliopsida > Asterales > Asteraceae > Helianthus > Helianthus tuberosus. The sequence continues at coordinate 60,885,972 of CM060445.1, forward strand.
CACATAATTTAGATTGAACAATAATTTTTCTTTCATCTTGTCTTGCTCGCTCAGTTTCTCATCTTTTTCTGCACATTGCTTGCAAGTTTCTGAACACTTTGAGCAAGACTTGATGACTTCCACAATCTTTTCAACTTCGATTATTTTCTCCACTTCAATCACTATTTCAGATTCAGTCATCTTCTCAGCTTTAACTTCTTCATTTTGAACAGTCTCTTCTTTTTTATCAACACTTTCACTCTTCATTTTCTTTTTCTCTTTTGCAGCACGTCTCTCCTTTAGCTTCTCCAAGCGATATGCAAAATAGAATTGAAAACTTTCAGGAGATAGGTGAGTTTTTGCAACATTAATATGTCTTTCTTCCTCATCATCGCCATTGTCATCAGTTGGTGATTCATCAAAATCAATTTTCTTCTCAGAACTATCATCTGAAGAATCAGAATCAGATGGTGTTTGATCAAAATCTAATGTTTTTTCAAAACTGTCATCTGAAGAACCAGAATCTGATGATGTTTGATCAACAACAGTTGCTTCTTCTGAGCTTTCATCAGATGAAATAGATTTTTCTTCTTGATTCTTCTCATGAACACCAATAGCTTTCATCCACTCTGTAAACAAATCCGGTTCTTGAACTATCTTTGCAATGAAAGCTTTAAAATTCCCATTCTCATCTGCAAACTGATCCCAGCTGAAACCTTCAGGTAATTTTTCATCATCTTGATTTATTAAACATGCTTTACTATCAGCTGAAATATATTTGTTCCAAGGGAATCCTGGATCCATTTTCTCATTGTCTTGATCAATGATACCAGAATAAGCTTTCTTTTTTGCATCTTCTATCATTTTTCCATGAGCAGTTTGTGTTTCCTTTTGGTGATATGGTTGATGAGCAACTTGTTGATAAATGGCTTTCCGATAGTAATCATCTTTTCCAAAAGGATTCTTTGCTCCACTAGCCTCTTGATTTTTGCATTCTCTTTTGAAATGACCTTTCTCCCTGCATCGAAAACAAGTAACTTTAGATTTATCAAAACCCAAAGTAGACACATGTGCATCCAGAAAATCATTTCTCCCTGTGATCATTTTAAACTTTTCTGCTCTTCTTAAAACACTAGCTAGACACCATTTGATGTCCATGAGCTCCATTTCTTCAGTGTCTATCTGATCGTAATCCTCTTTTGTCAACATAGGATTTCCAATCCTTCCTGCAACCAAACCTTCATAGGATTGTAACACAGTTGCAAGTAACGCCATATGATCTTTTGCAATTTCTTCAGAAAAACTTTGACCATCTGGAAGATTCAATGCAATGTTGCACTGTATCACACAACCATTTCCACTTTTTGTACTTTGAGAATGAAAACTTGATGTTGAACTCTTCGGATTAACACTTGGATATGAAGAAAATCCGCTGCTACTGTTTGGACTTTGTTCAACATTTTCTGATGAGTTTCCAGCACTAAAAGCAGTTTGAATTTTCGGACTCTTTTCAACATCTTGAACATTGCCTTTGTAATACATTTTCACATCTTGTTGACCACTCGGATTACTTATCCTCGCAATCTTTTGCTGTTCAAGATCTTGACCCTCAATCTTCTCGATGAACTTAGAAATTGTTAAACCATCATAAACTCCGGTGTTCTTTAAGATCATCAAGAATGTACCCCATTCCTTTTGAGGTAATGCATCAGCAAGTTTGTCTACCCATTCTTCTCGATCTTTGGTTATGCTTAACAATGACATGGAACGCACTAAGTGGCAGTATCGTTCAATCAACTTCTTTGTATCTTCTCCTGGCAGACTTGTGAATAGTTCAAATTCTTTCTTAAGTAGTGATTTTTTACTCTTGATCATATTTTCACTTCCCTCAAACTTGATTTTAAGTGCATCCCATATTGATTTTGAAGTTTTGTCATGTTGCAGCAACACAAAGATGTCTTCTTTAATGGCTTGCTGAAGTAGACTAATCATCATCTTTTCAGCCTTGTACATGTCTCGTTCTTTGTCATTGAATTCAGAGATTTCTTTTCAACTTGCAGATCAGTACGTGGTAGAACATACTTCTTAAAAATACACTCCCAAGATCTCAAATGGTTTGCTTGAACCCAGTTCTCAAACCTATCTTTCCAACCATAATACTCCTCAATGCTCATTAGCTTCGGGGGTTTTTGTGTAGTTCCAGTTTCATTTTCCAAATTCATGTTTTGAGCAATGGTAGCCGGAGTAGTCGGGGATGTAGCAAACACGTTGTAAAACTCTTCACTCATGATTCCGTAAACTTTTTCTCAAACACAGTCACTTTCAAGCGAAATACGATCTCAAGCGAAATAACCTGCACACAACTTTAAGCAAAATCAAGATATTCAAACAGAATGTTAATTCAAGCGAAACTACTGTTTGAAGCGAAATCAGGTTTACAATTTCAAGCGGAATCAAAAGAACAACCTTCTCAAGCGAAACCAGGTATATTTCAAGCGAAAACTGATATTTCGCTTGAAATAGCAACAATTTTTCAAGCGAAATCTGATGATTCGTACAAGCGGAATCTGGTTTTTAGTCCATTTTTATCAAATTTAGTCCGAATTTTAAGCTGATTTTCTCAAGGGTTTGTTAAAACACTGTTTCGTTTATATTGTGAAAAACTCAGGCCATTTTAACCGTGAAAAGTTGTCCAAATGATAAAAGAAGGTGTAGAAGTAAGAGATCAGGATGAAATCAAGCTGAAAACTGCAGAACTCCTCCTCCTGAGCTCTGATACCACTTGTAGGATCGTGTTGTGACCCAAACGAGTCGTTCAGAGGAGTTTTAATCTGTTTCAGAGGCGAAAACTAAGAAACAGACTTCGAAACAGCTTGCAAATCACTTTAAACAACTTTCTGATTGATATAACACTGATTACAATCACAGGATAAACCGGCAGCACCTCGGTATCCAAATCTTGAACTATTACAACTAATTCAGCTTGAACTACTATTTATAGACTTTGAGATTCCGCTTGAACATGCTCAAGCGGAATGCCATCTCAAGCAAAATCACCACTCAAGCGAAATCAAGACTCTCAAGCTAAATCACCTATCAGCTATTTCGCTTGAACCTGCCATGCTCTCTTCAAGCGAAATAAGCCCTTTGACTTGTTTTCTCGATCTTTGTGCCATATGCAATGCAAGACTCGATACAAGACGAAGTCGACAGACGCATGCACCAACATTATGTGATACTGTGAATTATGTGCCTACATGATTTTGTGCCTTGATGTGTTCCTGTGCTTTATATAAAGTGGCTTTTGAGGATTCGCTAGACTATACTAGGGTTAATCGAAATTGTGTCTGAGTCCTGTGATGATGTATGTTACAGACAATGTCGTCATTTGGATCACACACTGCTCGCTTCGCTAGACGCAACCACGAAGACAAACGCATCGCTGCACTAGTCGCCAAGCAAATGGCGAAAGTTATCCCGCAAATCGTTAGCGAGCTGAACGAACACGCTAGCAAGTCTTCGGAAGAGTCCAGGACTGATACTCCTAAAGCAACTTTTAGCTTCAAGAAGTTCAAAGCATGCGGACCCAAAGAATTTACCGGCGAAGATGGGCCTACAGCCATGTTTTAATGGTTTGATTCGATCGAAGTCACCCTGCGCCAGAGTGGCTGTCCGGAAAACCTTTGCACTATTAACGCCACCGACGTCTTCCAATCCCGGGCTCTGGATTGGTGGACAGCCGAGAGAAACAAACGAGGGAACGATGCAGCTTTTGGGCTGACGTGGGACGAGTTGGAGGACATCATGATGCAAGAGTTCTGCCCTCCCCATGAACTCCAAAAGCTGGAGGACGAGTTCTGGCATATCAAGCAGGATGGCGGAGACAACGCTGGTTTAACTGCTCGCTTCAAGCAGCTGAGTATCATCTGCCCTGGTCAAGTTACTACCCCCGAGATTACGATCAAGAAGTATATTCGTGCTCTGCCGGATTGTGTCGCTGACTTTGTGCAAGCTGCGAAAACGACAACTATTGAGGAAACCTACCTTCTCGCCGCTGAGATTAACGACAAGTGAGTCAGGGCTGGTTACTTTGATAAAGCCTCCAAGAGTCTACACTAATTCACAGCTGCTCCCACCACTGAAACCGCCATATCGCAATCTTCAAAGTCCTCCCACCGCAAGAGAAAGAACAGCAACTCCAGCAACAAGAACTGTGCCGGTACAGCTGGTGTGCCATTGAATGCCATCTCGGCTCAACTGCAACCCCAAAACCGCCAAGTAGCGGCGCCTGTGGTCAATGCACCGCCTGCCAAGCATGCATACACTGGACCACACCCGCTCTGGCCCTACTTGTACTTATCATCACCCGGTTGGAATCGCATGCCGGTTTTGTGTTCACTGCAACCTGTACGGCCATTTCACCGCTAACTGCCATACCGGTCCTCGCCAAGCCACAGTTCAAGCTCAAGCTCCTACTCTACTAGTTCCGCAAGGACAGCAAACAGCTCCTGCTCCCGCTGCTCACACTAGAGCTTGCTTCGTGTGTGGGATCCCAACCACTTCGCAAACATCTGCCCCAACAGAGTGGTTAAGCAAGAGCCACAGCAGCAGCAGCAGCCAGCACTACAACAGCACCAACAGCAGCAGCCAGCTTAGCAAGCAGCCTGCGGCCGCGTCTTCAACATCAACGCCCTCCAGGCTCAGGCAGATAACAACGTGGTTAATGGTACATTTCTCGTAAATGGTATATATGCTTCGTGTTTGTTTGATACTGGAGCCGATAACTGTTTTGTATCGTTCGAATTCGAAAGGCTTCTAAACCGTAAACGCGTTAACCTCCCATCAACATTCAACATAGAAGTTGCCACTGGAAGAACCGTCACCGTTAGTTCCGTTCTGCGTGACTGTACTCTCGACCTCAATGGTCACGTTTTCCCGATCAATCTTATTCTGATGCAACTTGGTAGCTTTGATGTCATAGTAGGTATGGATTTCCTTCAGGAGAATCATGCTGAAATTGTTTTCTTCGATAAAATGATTTGTTTCTCTCTCACGAATGAAGATTAATTGTGTGTTTATGGCGAAGTCGCTTCGAAGAAGTTACAACTCATGTCGTGTGTTCAAGCTAGCAAGTATATCCGCAAGGAATACCAAGCTTTCTTGGCGCACATTATAGTAGCGGAGGAAAAGGAAGTTAAGGCAATAGACAAGGTGTATGTGGTTCGTGAGTTTCCAAACGTCTTTCCTAATGATTTACCTGGTTTACCTCCCACTCATGATATCGATTTCAGAATCGACCTCATTCCTGGAGCAAATCCTGTTGCTAGAGCGCCTTATCGTCTCACTCGTTCTGAAATGCGCGAACTCTCAAGTTAGATCCAGGAACTACTTGATAAAGGCTTCATTCGCCGTAGCACCTCTCCTTGGGGCGCGCCATTCCTTTTCGTCAAAAAGAAGGACGGATCGTTCCTGATGTGCGTCGACTACAGGGTATTGAATAAGCTTACTGTCAAGAATCGCTATCCCTTGCCTTGAATCGATGATTTGTTTGACCAATTACAAGGTGTTACGTGCTTCTTGAAGATTGATTTACGCTCAGGCTATCACCAGCTACGGATTCAAGAAGAAGATATATCTAAAACCTCCTTTTGAACCCGATAGGGTCACTACGAGTTTGTTGTTATGCCTTTTGGTTTGACTAATGCTCCCTCAGTGTTTATGGATCTAATGAATCGCGTGTGTAAACCTTTTCTCGACCGCTACGTCATAGTGTTCATCGATGGTATTGTGACAACCGGTACTTAACGGCTTCTAATTACACGATTAACAAACATTTAAGCCAATAATAAGTAGTTTTAAGGCACGAATTAACTTAATTTGGCTCTTGGTATGCCTACGAACGCTGATCGGACGTTACAGTGCGCGTATGAGGATTTTCGTGAAATCTACTGAATATTAAGCGATAATGAACTGACACCGTACAAACTACTAACAACGCCGACAAATACGAAGTTCATATGTATAACTTATAGTTATGAATGTGGTTTTGCAAAATATTATCCTTTCGAACAACACAAAGTGCAAACGTGAACGAAAAACGCGGAAACAGTAACGCGCCGACAATCAACGACGAAACAGAAGCACCTGGCTGGAATTTCCGTCTCGATATTAATATATTAGGATATATTTAGCTTTGTTTTAAATTTTATTACCCGTAGTTGAAAACGGATCGAAAAACGGGTTTGAAATGACAGACGGAACAATTTACGCGTTGTAACGCGACGAGGATCATACGCGTCAAATATCGATATCCGATGTAAATTTTTAGGTATTTCGTCTCTAAGATTATATTTTATGACGTTATACGATAATCGGGTTCGAAAACAGGCTTCAGAATTATTATTGGGCCACTCAAAACTCGTTAATGGGATTTTGGGCCCAACCCACTTCATAAAACCTAACTATAAATAAGTCCTTATAGCTGTTTTGTTCTCATTTCCCCTAAAACCCTAACACGCACACACCAACAGTGCACTCCTCTCTCCCTCGTCTGTATATTTTTGACACCGGCGACCAGAGCCGAGTTCGGCCGGTGCTCCGGCACCCCTAACTCCCTATATCACCATCTTGTACCACCCTAACCCCTGTTTCTTTGAGTAGATGGCCAGCCATCGCCATGGCGGCGGCACACGGTGGCGACAGGACAGAATGGCGGAGAGAGAGAGAGTATGAGAAGAGAGAGAGAGGAGCGGTGAGTGAAAGGGGAGTCGACCCTCTCCACCGCTCACGGCGACGGCGGTAATGGTGCCGTGTGATGGATCGAGCAAGATCAGAGAGAGGGAGAGAGACAGAGAGCGAGTTCACAGAGAGAGGAGAGAGAAAGTCGGTGGCAGCTGTGGGTTTCGACGGTGAGCCAGGCAGTGATGTGATGGCAACATGAGGTTGAAGATAACTCTGTGAGTTCTTCGATGACGTTTTTTTTTGGTAAAGTGTATACAACCCTTCTCCCTCGTCATTTTTTTATCTTGATCTGAAAGAGCGATGTGATTCCGACAGATTTCGAATGATTGTGTTGATGTTGGTGACGGCGAAGAGTCGCTGGCGACAGTGGCGACAGGGTAGTGGTGATGGTTGTGTTAACAGGCTACTCCATCACATAATCGTGTTCGGGTTCGGGTCAAACCCGGTTGACTCGGTCAACAGCGGGTCAACTCAGTCAACCGGGTCAGCCAGTCAACAACAGTAAATGATTATGGTTTGGGTTCGATTCAGAGGTCTTTCGGGTGTTTGGGCCAAGGTTTGGTTCGACTAGGGTTGACTCGGTCAAACCGAGTCAACTCAGTCAACAGACGGTCAACGGAAATGAATGTCGGCAACGCGAGAACCAGTAACTTTTAAAGGACACGAAATTTAGTTAGATTACTATAGATTTTAGATTCTTAGTTAGTTACACGACCGAGCTCGAACCGATTACTTTAGTGACTTGTTACGAAATTTTATACATTGTGTTTATATAGTCGAAAATTGATTGAATTTTGAAAATAAATCGACATATTGGTTGTCGGGATCGTCCAAAAACAGAGGGAACTCTACCTGATTTTTGTAAAAACCTGACAAATGAAACGATTTTGTTATAAAAACGACGCCGATCGGAATTCAAGGCATTTTGTAAAAATAAATATAAGGTATGCTCATTTTTGGCGACACTTCATAACTTATGAAACGAGTTTTCAACGAATTGACAAATCAAATAAAATCGTATACTTTTATTTCAAACATCGTTAATTGTTTACAAATATAATCGTTTATATATTTATTTCAAAAACATTGAAAACTCGAACACTTTTATAAAATAACTATAATTAGTTATATTTATTTCAAAGGTCGGAAAATCGGAAATTATCTTCCAAATATCTAATATTCGACGGTTGTACAAAGTAAATATAATTAGTCATATTTATATCGAGAAGTATAAGATAAGTTTAACGGTTTATATTTATTTCAAACGTCGATTCTAAACTCTTTTACGAACTGAATATAATTTTTATATTTATTTCGAACTTCGGAACTCGGGATTCATATTTCAAACGTTTAACACGACTTTGTAAATATATTTATATTTATATATATGAACATATATATCCTAAAACCACTCGAAAACTAAGTCGATCCCTAGACTTAGTTTTAATCCGATTTTAAACGGGATCAAAAAACCATAGATTGGTTACTCTAAGTCAAGATAACACTACTTTAGAGTCGTTTAGCTAACGACTCGGTAGAGCTCAAACACGTAGTTTAGCTACGTCGGTTAATTAGAAACTTATAATTATTCCTTGATTAGGAATGCTTTAGTTGCACAGTAGCGAGTTCACATTTTTGGAATGACATCACATAATCATGTTAAGCTAGCTTTGCACGGGAATGTCAAGGTGAGTTCATAACCCCCGCTTTTTCTAGTTTTACATTTTTATCAACGTTTTCGGGGGTGGAAAGACATGAAAGTTTTGCAAAAATAAACAACTTTTCAATGAACGAAAACTCATATTTATAAACCATGTTGCAAATGAATTTCTATGAACTCGAAAGGTTTACGAACGATTTATACTAAACATACCGGTGCTACAAAACGTGCATGATTTTCATGACTAGTGAAGGGAATGTCCTAGTTACTACAACGGGTCTGGGTTGGTCTGCGTACGAACAACGAGACAACCCAATGGGTTTATGTCCCCCTTTTCTTTTGAAATACATATTAACTAGGGTATGATTAAGCTATGGAATGAATTCTTGGATCACGTGTGAATAGGCGCTAACTTAGGCACCATTAATCCTTTTAAGGACCACGGAACAGGGGTACATCTATGGGGTACGGGCGAGCCCCACTCACGGTCGTAGTGCGGCCACTTAGAGTGCTTTTGTGTCCCTGTCGAAGTGAATCGACACTTAAATCGTTTACCGGGTTGAGTGCTTCCTATGTCAGCACACATATTAATGTCTTAGCTACACATTAATGATTATTAGGTTCATAGACGCTTACATACCAGCTTTTGATACTCAAATTTTCAAATGTTTTTAAGATTCATTTGATGGAAACTCACAAATACATGGATTTACAAACTTTGGTAACGTTTTCAACTTATGTACTAGTAAGAGGACGAGTTGGTCCTGCTTACAAAGACTATTTTGGGCTCGGCCCATTCTCACACGTGCAATGCACAAAGACTCTCGCAGGCTAGACCCACAATTTTCATATAACATGCCGAGAAAGAAATGATTTTATTATATTTCTCAACAACTTTAAAACCGGTTATCAAAAAGATTTATTTTAAATCTTTTTCAAACAAACTATGAACTCGCTCAACTTTATGATGATTTTTCGCATGTTCTTTCTCAGGTTGCATTTTCAAAACTATGGAACAGTTGGAATAGGAGAACCCTTGGGGATTCGAGTACTTAGCGGGCGTTCACTGTTTAGAAGTCTTAGCTCAAACACTTCCGCTGTGCAATAAAGATACCAGTCCAGTCACGCCAGCTCTGATATTTCAGGGTGTGACAGATATCCTGATCTATTCCAAGTCAAAAACCGAACTCTCGCAACATTTCTGTTTGGTTCTTGAGTTACTCCAGGGAAACCGTCTCTATTCCAAGTTCTCCAAGTGCGAATTCTGGCTTGAGGAGGTTCAATTCCTGGGTCACATCGTCAATAGTCAAGGTATTCATGTCGATCCTGCAAAAATCAAAGCAGTTAAGAGTTGGGTTACACCAAAGAACCCGTCTGAAGTTCACTCACTCCTCAGATTGGCGGGTTACTATCTCCGATTCATCGCAGACTTCTCGAAAATCGCTGTCCCTCTCACCTCTCTTACGCACAAGGACAAACCTTTTGTTTGGGGAACCAGACAAGAGGCGGCCTTTCAAACGCACAAGCTTATGCTCTGTAACGCTCCTGTGCTCTCACTGCCCGACGGAATCGATGATTTCGTAGTCTACTGCGATGCCTCTAACCTCGGTCTTGGTTGTCTTCTCATGCAACGAGACAAGGTTATCGCATACGCCACTCGACAGCTCAAGATCCACGAGAAAAACTATACAACCCACGATCTCGAGCTTGGTACAATTGTTTTTGCGTTAAAGATTTGGCGACACTACCTTTACGGTACCAAGTGTGCGGTCTTCACCGACCACAAGAGCCTACAACACATCTTTGACCAGAAAGAACTGAATATGCGCCAAGGCCGATGGGTTGAACTCCTCAACGATTACGACTATGAGATTCGTTACCATCCAGGCAAAGCAAACGTCGTTGCTGATGCTCTTAATCGACGAAGCTATTTGCATAGCGTTCGTAATACCCAAGCCCAGCACAATCTCAAAGCTCGTATTTGTGACGCCCAACATTCTTTTTTTACCGAACGCACTTTGAAGAAAGAAATGATTATCAATAACGGCGAAAAACTGGTGAATAAATCGAATGGTATATTCCATTATCTAGACCGAATTTGGATTCCCAAGCGTACCAATTTACGACAGATCCTGCTAGACGAAGCCCACAAATGACGATACTCTATTCATCCCGGTGCCGATAAGATGTACCAGGACCTTCGCTACAAGTACTGGTGGCCGGGCATGAAGAAGGATATCGCCATCTATGTTTCGAAATGCCTGACTTGTTCCAAAGTTAAGGCTGAGCATGAACACCCCTCTGGTTTACTCGTACAACCCGAGATCCCTATGTGGAAATGGAAGAGTATAGCTATGTACTTTATAACAAAACTTCCGCGCATGCCATCAGGTCACGACAGCATCTGGGTTATCGTTGACTATCTTACTAAATCCACTCACTTTCTACCGATACGGGAAGACTACAAGGTAGAACGATTAGCTCCAATCTATACCGACGAGGTTATTTGTCGACAAGGGATGCCACGTGATATCATCTTTGACCGTGATGGTCCACTCACCTCGCGTCTTTCGGAAACGTTTCAATCTGCTCTCGATACTACTCTCAATCTTAGTACTGCTTTCCATCCCCAGACCGACGGTCAGACTGAATGCACGATTCGTACCCTCGAAGACATGCTTCGCTCGTGTGTTATAGATTTCGGTGGTAATTGGGATTCGCATTTACCTTTAGTCGAATTCTCGTACAATAACAGTTATCACTCTAGCATCCAAATGGCACCATTTAAGGCATTATACGGAAGAAAATGTCGATCGCCTATTGTATGGCACGAGATCGGAGACGCGCAAATTATTGGTCCTGAGCTGTTGCAAGAAACGACTGACAAAATCCTCCAAATCCGGGACAATCTGTTGAAAGCTCAGAGTCGTCAGAAAAGTTATACCGATAGAAGCCGCAAGCCCCTTGAATTTGACGTTGGCGATCACGTACTCCTAAAGGTTGCACCTTGGAAGGGGGTGATCAGATTCAGGAAGAAATGAAAGCTCGCGCCTCGATATGTGGGACCCTTTAAAATTCTGGAAAGGATTGGCAAAGTGGCCTACAGACTCGAACTACCGGAGGAACTTAGTAATGTCCACCCGACTTTCCACGTTTCGAACCTCAGAAAGTGTCAAGCCGACCAGGAATTACATGTCCCTCTTGAGGATTTAAAAGTGGAAGAAACATTACACTTCGTGGAGAAGCCTGTCGAGATCATGGGTCGAGAAACCAAGGTACTCCGACGCTCACACATTCCCATCGTGAAGGTTCGCTGGGAAGGCAAACGCGGTGCCGAGTTCACCTGGGAACTCGAAAGTGACATGAAGGCGAAGTATCCGCAACTGTTTGTTACGCCTGCTTCTTAAATTTCGGGACGAAATTTCCTAAAGTAGGGGAGGCTGTAACAACCCGCATTTTTGGAAGTCAAAGTACAAGTCAAAGTCAAAGTCAAAGGAAGAAAAGATTGTTAATTATGATCTGTCACTCCTTGCTTAATTATTGAATTGTACTTCACGACTAGTATCGATACTCTATTTTATTATCGCTTTAGTTGTATTATGTGGAGTACTTGTTAATAGATCGCTATTTAATCGCAGTTTAATCGCTAACTGACATATCGCTAATCGCATCGCTATCGCATCGCAACTCGAATTATAGGTTATGGATATTGTTTTATGTGTGTGTGCTATTATGTGTTACTTGTGCATGTTATGTTTATGTTGAGGTGATTAATCGCAATCGCAATCGCAAACTCTATCGCAAAGCAATCTCATCGCGAACTCGAGATTTAAGGATTATAATTGTGTTAATTAGTAGTTAGGTTATTTGTGTAACTGATGGGTAATACTATCGCATCGTGTACTCGAAACGCATCGCAACGCTCAACGCACGAAACAAAACATCGAAAACCAACTCGCCGGATCACTTCGATCGAATGACCATTCGATCGAACGGTCATCCGTACGGATGACCATCCGATCGGTTTGCCATCTGATCCGACACTTGTGCTCCCCTTTCCTCTTTTGGAAACCTATAAATACCCCCTGTCACATCACCAACAGTGATGTGACAGCTCTCTCATTCAACCAGCACTTCCAACCCTCTTTTCCTTCGATTTCTCGTGATTCATGTAAGTTTTCAACTCAAATCTTGTACATCTTTCATCTACACGCACTTCTTCATCATTTTCACCTTTGAATCTTCACTTTTAACCGTGAAATCAGTGGATTTGAGGTGTTCTAGGATGATGACATAATGGGGTTCTTATGAACTTCAAGATTTGGCCTCATTCCACCAAGAACAACTCAGATCTAAAGGATTTCAACATGATTCAACACTATTTTCGCATAGATCTAGACATTTTCATGGTCAAGAAGGATTGAAAGATGGTTTCACAACTTTCTTTCAACTCTTTTACACTCAATGCCTTCAAAACTGATAGAATCGGAGCTAGTTTAGGCCTTCTACTCGTTTACTAGTGAAGTGTCGGTCTGAGATCTGATTCCTGTCAAAGAGATAACCGATTCCGGATTGAACACGAACAAACCGTTATGAACAGTTAACCAATCGGACCGGTGTGACTCATATCCGATCAGATAGACTAGGCTTGGTGGGGTTCCTGTTGTTCAATACGTTGTCATACTATCTCGATCAAACGACAAACTTTTCAACTTAACCAAATATTCAAAACAATCAGATTGTTGGACAGATTGTCGTCCGATCGGGTTGCCATCCGATCGGATTGCCATCCGATCGAACGACAATCCGATCGGATTGCATATGGTCTTCAACACTTAAACTTTTACAATTTTCAAAGATCATCAGTTCTAACGGATTGCCATCCGATCGGAAGACCATCCGATCGAATGACAATCCTGCTGTGAACTTGTCCTCACTAGAATGTCTCACTGATCGAATCAATCTCCGATCGAACGACCGTTCGATCGAACGACCTGAAAGGTAGAGATACTTCTCTGATTTTAAAATGCTACAACGAAAACTTCAAGTCACATCATACACAAACACAATCATTCCAAACGAATGTCAATCCGACCGAATGGCCATCCGACCGGATGACCATTCGAACGGATTGTCATTCGATCGAATGACCATCCGTTTGGATTGTCATATCATTCGTCACTTGGTTCACTCTTCACTGTTTAACGCACCGCTCATTTGCTTATGATATCGTTAACTGTTCAGGCTAATCTCTCAGCGTTCCCTTCAATCCAAGAGAGTGTTTAGTTATTAAGCACTATCGGTGAGTATACTCGATCCCTTTTTGCTTTAAGCACTTTTGGGTGTTACATACGTTACTTATATCAAATCACATCGATCACACAACGCAAACACATTTTATACGCTAACCGTTACTACATGTTATACGTGTTACTTGATGAATGCTTGTATGTTACGTTTACACAGTGATTGTTACCTGACACCTTAGCAACGATAGTACTATAGTTTGGACTCAACACCTGTCGTGGACAGGGGTTGTTAAGGGCTTTTCTCACATGTCACAGTGGTGATATGTGTTGCGCATTCTACAACTCGTAGTCACGCCTGTGCATATTTCATTGTCGATAACTTACTTGCTTCACATTATACATGTTTAATGCTTGTTATGCGTAAACTCGCTTTCGCTACTACTATACTATTAAACTTGTATGCTCACCTTTACACTATGTGTATTTACCTCTATTTTAACGTATATGACAGGTGTTTCAATGCTTAGGATGCTTTGCTTGCTTTCAGGGAATTGAGCTTAGGAGAGTCTAGAAACGAACATTATAAAATCTGAGTTGTCGGAACAGCCTTATATTTGTCATTGAGAAAACAATGTCTGTATTAACTATTTTTATCAGATATATTGTGGTATGGGACATGATGTTAAAATATCCGGTAATTTTAGTGTTATGGATTTCTCTTGGACAATCTGTTTCGCTCAGTGCCGCGCCCCGATGTTTCCGCCATCGGTTGGGGTGTGACAATTAAAGTTTTGTGACGCAGCTCGACCCCAACCAGGGGCTCTGCCCCTTGGACCCTGCTACGAGGGGCACTGCCCCCGGACCCCCGCCAAGGGGGTGTTACCCCCTTGGAACCCCCGTAGAACGCAATGACTCAATTCAAAAACCCAGATCGTAAAAATGCAATTCATGAATTTCTTACATGGATCGAAGCCGATTTCTTCAACGATTGACGAAATTTGAATGATAGAAACACTTATTAGAGTTCGAATCGAACGGATCGAGTGATTCGCTTCAAAATCACAAGAAAAATGAGATATTGTATGAAGTTAAACTGGGTTTCTTCAAAAAAGTTGAAGAACACGTTGATTGGGTGTTTGAATCATTAATTAGTGACGAAAATTGCACTATAATGTAGTGATTATTCAGATAGAAAGTGAAGAAAAGGTTGAAGATGATGGATTTTGAAAATTGTGGGTTTTGAAGTTACTGGGGAAGAAGAAGGAAGAAGATTTGGTACGATTGACTAAAATACCATTCCTCTTTATTTTAAATTTTGCCACATGTCATAATCCTATTGTTTCCTATCATTTCTAGCCAAAATAAACTTTCAATTTGATCATCTCCCTGTATATCTCCTTACCTACACTTTGTTTGTTAAGATTTTTACTTACCTACAAATTTGTATATGCTTTAAATCTCTAAAACACACTAGTAACGGTATACACATATGCGTATGTTGAAAAATATGTTGTCATTGATGAGTCACATCAGTGGCGGCTATGATTTGCGGGGAGGACCTCCGCACAAGGCCCAAGATTTAAAAAACATTTGATATATATATATGTTATTTTTTTAAATAGTAAACAGTGGCGGACCCATGATTTTTTTTCATTGGGGTTCATTTTTTGTGTTAGAATTTTTCACAACCAAACATTAAAATTTTCGGGTCGGTCATCGTAGTCGGGTCGGGTCGGGGCTAGAAAATAATGTAGAAGCATTTAGTGGACATGAAATCACTACATTATTAAGAACCATTTTTAAGAATCAAGTTATCAAATTGTGGTGATTAATAAGTTGCTTGAAACCAATAGCTACCTAAATAACACAACTACTTCACATAACTTCAAAATTTTGTTTAAGCCTTTTTTTAATACCACTATATGTTGAAAGTC
The DNA here is from genome assembly GCA_030545235.1 of Helianthus tuberosus. NCBI lineage: Eukaryota > Viridiplantae > Streptophyta > Magnoliopsida > Asterales > Asteraceae > Helianthus > Helianthus tuberosus. The sequence continues at coordinate 60,901,535 of CM060445.1, forward strand.
TTATTTGGTAATCAAATGTGAAATAAAAATATTCGGAGACATTAAATTTATCATTTTAAAAAGCAAATTAGAGGATCAATGGGTGGTTGTGGTTTTTTAAAACACTAGTTTAATTTTGATGGAAAAAATAAACTAAAAAACAAGGGATGTAAGAATTGAACTTGAGACCTACTAGTTGAAACACAAGTAGATTTACCACCATACCATCTTTACTTTTAATACTATGGGGTCCAACGAATTTATTTTATGGGGCCCTTGAAAATTTTAAAATACCGGTTCTACTATTTTTTTTAAAAACATTGGGGTCCGTGGACCCCGACCGGCATCATGTGGGTCCGCCCCTGCCGACGACCCACCCTGCTCTCCACCACCTCCGGCAGCCACCCCTTCACCCACCACCACCATAGACCTCCCCCATCTTTCTCTCTCTCTCCTTATTCACCGGCCACCACCACTAGTCCATCCCACCAGTACCACTTTCTACACAAATTAAAATTTCAAAGTAACAGATGCTCATGTAACCAAACTTTTTGCACAATTCTAGATTTCATAAAATCAACCAAATTTGCACTTTTTTGTTCCAAAATAAAATATTTGTATCTGAAAATCCCATGTGCAATAAAAGCCCATAAAACAAGTACCAGATTCAGCCCATAAACTTGTGCAGATGAAAACCCCAAAATATATTTCAAAAATCATATAATAAATCAAAAACCCAAATCAAAACAGAGGCCTGGATTTTAATTACACATATATTCAAGAAAATCTTGAAAAGACACAATCATTTTTATCTCAAATATCTTTGATTCGCTTATGCAGATTCAATAGATCAAGTCCATGGCATCGGAGATTGTGGAATGTGGAAAATCTTGAAAAGACACAAAAATAGTGAAAAATCACAATCAGGGTTTGTGGTATTTTGAAGCACCATTGATGTGATAATCAAAGAACAAAACCAAATATGAATCTAGAGAGGTTTTGATGTGATGATCAAAGAACAAAACCAAATATGAATTGTTGATGCACGGAATGTCTGTTGACTGCGTCTACAAAAAGTCAGAAATCAAGATTGGTCAACAGGGGGTCAAAGTGTAAATATTGTATGAGATAGAGTCTGGATCGCTTATGTGTCATTGTCTTAAGTCTGGACCGCTCATATGTCAGTATCTGGATCGCTTATATGTCAAGTGTTCTGGACCGCTTATTTGGCATGTCTTATAAGCGGACCAGAAAGTCTATATATAGGCTGAGTGTGTTCATTAGTCTGTAACGTGTATGTGTGTGAACTGGAGCGAAACTCTGTCAAATTTTCATTAGAAAAGCAATAAAAAGATAGGAATTGAAAGGATAGGCTGTTGTAACTTCATATATGTTGATTCCGCCTTCATACATGAAGATGAGCTACTCGGATTGACTTTTCGGGTCACGTAAATGGTCCAACATGAATCTAGAGAGGTTTTTAGAGAGAGAGGGAGAGCAGAGGTTTTGTAGGTTTTGTAGAGAGAGAGTGTGGAGAACATGAATCTATTTGGGGTTAGGGTTCCGATGGGGGAGGCGGCATTGGAGTTGGTGCTTGCAGTGGAGGAGGTGGTGGTTGGATGGTGAAGACGACAGTGGCGGTGGTGAAGACAGTCGTGGTTGTAGGGGAGGAGATGAAACGGTGGTGGTTGCGTCATAAGGTGAAGAGAGAGAGAGATAGAGAGAGTAGAGAAAGGTGGTTGTCTTAGGTGGGTGCGGTGGTGGCTAGTGTCAACGACAGATGAGTTGTGGTGGTTGTTTTAGAGAGAGAGAGAGAGTAGATAGAGGGGATAAGCATCTGGTTATTTTGTTTCAGAGAGAGAAAGAGAATGATTGATTGTGTTTGAAGATATTATTTTTTTTATTTTTAACTTTAATACAGAATAGTCCCTGCATAAAATTTCTTTACAAAATAGTCTTTGGAATGATGAAATGACAAGATTGCCTTTATGTGCAAGGCACATGATCAGATTTAACCAAAAAAATCTAACTGGGTTTGGCGTAAAGGACATAACGTGCAAGATTTGGAACATGAAGTACAAAACTAGTCAACTTTTGCGCTAAATGACACCGCCTGCAATTTGATGTAAACATAAAGGACAAAACTTGTAATTTATATATACTCTAATTTACAACAATTCTGTGCATTGAATGTAGTACATTTTGCTTCCAATGTTGTACGGTGGTTTTGAGAAAACCATGGGCTACTGGACTGTTTGTGTTGTTTGCTTCTCTGTCCTTGCTTCACCCTCATCACCACTCCGACGCTACCCTTTCACCCCACATCAACCAAAACACTCATCCCCTTCCCTTCCCTTCCTCCCGATACAAAACACGGGCTAAAGGAGAGAGAACCACGTTTGAAGAGATAGAGCGCCGCGAGAGTAGATATAGAAAGAGGGGGTCCAGCGATCGACGATTAGGAAGGTCACAGCGGTGGTTCTGTTTCTGGCTATGGGGGTGACTTCAAGAAACGAAGACCCGATTAGGGTTCAAGTGAGATTCCGGCTACCCCTTTTTACACAGTAAGTTTGATTTTTTTGAAGGTTAAAGGAAATTCTTCGTAATACACCCCTGTTCAGATCCTTAACTCTGCACATTCATCTCCACACATTTGAATTAGGGCTTTTTAGTATCCATAACCCTAACTATGTTAGATATTATTCTGATTTGGGTTAGCTTATTTTGGAAGAACTTATAACTTATTGACTTATAAAAGTGAATAAGTTGTTTTTATAGTGTTTGGGTTAACTTATTTAGTTTTTGTAACTATTACTTATATAAGTTTCGCCAAATTTAGGGTTCAATTGATTGATGCCTAGAGTTCTTAAGCTTGCTTCTTCTTGGTACAGGTTCTTCACTCCGATTATAGGTATGGTTGATGTTTTTTGGCTGAGATTAGGTGTGTTTACAACGTTTACCAAAAAGAATTCATGTTTTTCTCTATTTAACCATTACTCAGTTCCAATAGCAGAAAGTTTAATGTTATTATACATACATGATACAGTGAAGGGTGTGCAATGTGATGCATCTTTGGCTGGAAATATCAATCTTTCCTAGAGGTTAGGGTTGTGAGTTCATGGAATTATGTAAAATAAAGATGCATCAACCTTCTGTTTTGTACAAATTCAATTGAAATCTTGGAAATTAGGAGTTGATTATGAGATTATGAATGAAATTTGTTGTGCATATGAGAGTTGAAGGAATTGCAAATTGATACTATGCTTATGTGATAATCACAGTGTTCTGTTACAGTCTGATGTTTGAAATTTTATTGTTATAAATACGTGATAGTTGGTTAGATGATGATTGTGGAAGCTAGGCGCACCACTTCATATCACTTTGTTTCTTTGAGCTTGCAGATTTAATGAAAAAAAGACAATAATTGCGTTTGTGATCCCGCGAAGGTATTGTTTTGGTCATCTTAATTCTTGCTTTCTTTTTGTTTGTTTTATCTGAACTGAATGAAAGATACTACACTTATATAACTGCAAAAAGGCACATTGATAGATTGTTTCTTTGAGCTTGTAGATTTAATGAAAAAGACAATAGTTGATAGTACATTATCGTTCTCTATGGGTTTAGGGTTTAGGGTTCAGTGGTCAAAGACGTCCTTAACCGCTCACAAGGCCTTGATTCGGACTCCAAGAGAGCACATGAAGCAGGTATATATACTTCCTACGTGTTTAAATCTTTTGTTGCGTATAATGACTTATAAATTTGTAATATGTTTACGTTTATGTGTCTTTATCCGGTGAATTATGTTGGAATGAATTATTTTGCTAAATTTTTTAAATGTGTATAGCAATAATGAAGGTTCAGCATGGTTGAGAAGCAATAAGGAGATATGAAGGTTTAGCATGGTTGAGAAAAATGATAAGAGTTGTTGGAGCAAAGAATTTGCATGCAAATCCTTCGCCTTCTGACGAAGAGTTTCAGCTTGGTTCAAGTGGATTAAATTTATGCAATGTGATTAAGAAAGTACATCCTCGAACTGTTTCTAAGGTTAATAATAAATCCTCATTTATAACAATCTGACCGGTTGATTTTTTCATTAGATATATTAATTATAATTGAGGTTTTAATTTGATCAGGTTGTAGAAAGTTCATGTGATCCTGCTGCTTCACCGGCTAGAGCTGCTTTATCTGCATATCAGTATTTTGAGAATGCGAGGAACTTTTTAGTGGCTGTTGAGCAAATGGGGCTCCATACCTTTGAAGCGTCAGATTTAGAACAAGTGAGCGTTTGATTAGTGTAATAATATGTGATTAACGTGCTCATGATCATCGAAGATAATATTGTTTATAACTTTTAGGGAGGAAAAACATCAAGAATTGTGAATTGTGTGTTGACACTCAAACCATACAGTTAGTGGAAACAAACAAGTGGCCATGGGATTTGGAGATTTGGGGGAGTAGTGAAACTGAGCACGCCTAGCAAAGCATTGTTCGCAGAAACTCAGGTCCCTTCTCAAATTATTTGTCAAGGATGAATGTTCAATGTCAAGATAACAAAATGGTAGGTAATCTAACTAAACTAAGGAAAAATGAATCATACGATGCAGTTTTTACCAAACTTTTGTAATTGTTTGGTGCAAGATACTTTACAATTGAGTTGTTGCTATCTTCTTGAAACCAATACTTTTTTGTTTTTATTTTTTATTTTTACCATTGAGTGTTTACTGAGAAAATCATGCTTAGTTAGTTAATTGTCTGCTTGGCACAAATCTTATGAAACAAACCACTATAAAAATTTAGCATTGTTCATAATTTGATACCTAGGTACATATTATAATCCAAGGCGTTAGTTGCATCAATGTGATAATTTGCATTCCATTATTCGGTCCTTTAAAAAGATTTTAAAGAAAATGGATTTTAATTTTTTAGTGAAAGGTATGGAAAATGTGATAATTTGCAGTCCATTATTCGGTCCTTCACACGGTTATGTCGTGCCTTCAAAATGGTAGTTGAGTGAGTAATCGCTAGAAACCATTCGCCTTTATTAATACAAGCAATGTTTTAAAATCCGGTTTTTATACCGTACCGGATTTGACTCAGAAACGGTTTAACCGGGTGTACAGGAGGGTTTAACCAGTTCTAACTGGCGATTCAACCGGTACAACCGGCCGGTTTGAACAGGTTTTTAAAACATTAAATACAAGGCACAAAAGGTGCATCACAAGGAATTGTTTAAGGATGTTAAATTATTAATTGTTTTTTTTTTTGGATTTGAATGTAAGAGTTTTTATGGGTTAATAAAAAATGGTGTTTTGTTTGCCAAATATGACGGGTAATACATGTGGCCCCGATCGCAATGCGGCGGGTGCTATTTCTAGTTTACTCTATTTATTATTGTTAGTTTTTAATAGCAATTCCTAGATCTTTCTAGGATAAATACGTTAACATGTGCAACCTGCAGAATTCAAACTTCCAATCTTTTTGTCATGCATCATACCATTCTAATCATTTATTATTGTTTATTGATGACAAACTAGATTTAAGTTCCCCGCGTTATGGCGGGGGCGTAAAACTATGCTAAATAGCACTAATGCCACACCATCGTCAGCGACTACCAACACTGGGTCGATCCAGGACCCGCGCGTTGTGACAAACTTGTCAAACAGAAAAAATAAATGTAAAACATTGAACCACGCCTGCATGTTGCGCCGTGTTGACTCGCATAATTTTGAACGAAAAAAAAACGTTAAACGACACACGCACGTCGCGACGTCTTAACTCGCAAAATTTAGAAAGAAACGTAAAACGAAAATTTGCAAAAGATGAAAAGTATAAGGACCAAACTTGAAAGTAAAAATATTGTGAGGTTAAATTGAAAATAATAAAACTTTTGAGTTAAAAGTGAAAAAAAAAACAATTTATATGGGTTAAAATTGCAAAATATAAAAAGCTTTTTGGTTAAAGTTAAAAAATTAACATTTTTTTTTTTTTTTGAAAACTCTCCAAAACATGAAGTATAACACCTTATTGTCACACCCCGATATTTCCACGTTTGACCGGTGGGCCCGGTGGGGAGTATCGTGACGTAGTTGATATCATCATAGTCAAACAACACAATATATAAATGCACAGCGGAAGCAAAAGATAAATATATTACAATCCGAATATAAAGTAATATCCAGTATTACAACGGAAAGTAACGGATCCACAGGCGGATCTAAATAAAAAGGAAAACTGTTCAACAGACTTTGACATCTAAAGCTTGCGAGACTTGAGTAATGATGCCTGGAGTAGCCAGCCTATTTCGTCTAGTACCTGCACTTAGCCTTTTTGGAAAATACGTCAGTTTACACAGGTAAATACAACTCAACTGACTCATTTAGAAAAGAGTTTGAAAATTTATTTGAATGCACTTCGGCAAAATATCTTTTATAACTTGGGACAATTATTAAAATAATCATGTATACAGTTTTACTTATTTGTCGTCCATCAGGGCCGGTTAGAAGAGCCGGACAAATTAACTGACACGCCACAGGTATAATGCCCACAGGCTATCATCCTCTAAGTGGATTACCAGTTCCGGTATAATGCCCACAAGGATGATACCTCTGAGTGGATTACCAGTTTTTACATAATGCATCTGTCAGGTGTACGCCTACACCCCGTGCTTAGGTCGTGGCCATTTCTTAAAATGATGCCAAGGATATCCGGGACATGGTCATTTAACCCCCAAAAGCCATACACCAAATAATACATATTAAACGGGTCATGCAAATACATTAATCACAATCCGATTTAAATGACTACACACACCCGACCAAGCGTTACTTTTATAGTACCGTATCCCAAGCCCGTATAGGGAAAATAAGTTAAGCGTATTTACCTGAACAAAGTATCAATCAAATACAGCAAATGCAAGTACTTTTACTGGGCTCCTAATCTGGAACGAAGGTTTATAATAACATATTAGAATCCTAACGGGTCTTTAGTTAACCTTAAGCTTAGACCGGTTAGTTTCAATGATACGGTTCGTACGCACTATTAAGCGAAGACCGGATAGAATGTGATTTAGACCTGACAAGTTCGAAGACTTGCTTAATATGGGTATTTCATACACACTCTGGATTTTGAGATAAAACCGATAAGGTTTGACCCGTTTCGGCTAATTTATGTAAACTTGTTACATAAACCGAACCGAACGCGTAATAAGCGTAACGGGTATCCGTAAGAGCCATATACAGGTTTCCTAAGTTAATATGTTTCAAATATGTTGTGACATCAGTAAGATGTCTTTTATTATGCCCGAAACGAATTTAAACACAAATTATGCCCCAAAGGGGTAGTTTGGTCATTTAAAAGGTTATAAAAGAGTTTAAGTATTTACATGAGTTACAGGTCTGATATAATCAGCAAAAATACTTATTTTACTAAGTTATAACAGTATGGTAAAATATATATGTGAAATTTATCAATTATAACCAAACTATGCACCGTAGGGGCATTTTGGTAATTTCACATAAGTCGTAAAGCTCAAAACTGAAGTCTGAGTTAAACAACTTTTGCCTACTGTTAAAATATTATAATTTACCTCAAATATCAGTAGGTATCAACCTTTGTATGTTTAAAATAGTTCTAGTACATACTATGCGTTAAAAACGCTTAATTAGGCGATTAGGAGCCGTTTCCGGGTTCTATATAGAAATACGATATTTTTATTATTCCAGCAGGCTTAAAATAATTTATTTATCATATCTAATCAGTAGCAAAAGGTTTGGAGTCGATTAGATATGTAAAACCTATTTTATAGCCCGTAAGGGCAAAACCGACAATTACCGGATTAAGCCTATGACTATTAGTTATGCTCAGCCTAAAATTAATTAAAAATTTTCAAAAATCCCAAAATAATATATTACATCAGTGGTTAAAGATTTTGATATCAAAAAGTAGGCTTAACTAGGCTATACGCTAATTACGCCGTTTAATTAACATAAAGCTTCTTAATTACGCTAATGAGCATAACTCTCAAACTACACCTCAAACTGATGTCAAATTTTAGGTGCAAGTTTATATATCAGTAATTAAGGTTTCTACTCTTTTACATTTTCAAAAATCACGTTTTAAGGTGAAAAGGGCATAATGGTCAACATATGAGCAATTAACGGAATCATGCATATTAATTGGATAACTAATGAACCAAGGTGTATAATAACATAGGGTTATACTAGCATGTAACCTAGTCCAATTAAAGCTCTGAGGCATTTCTAAAACATGCCTAAACGGGTCAGAACTGAAGTCAAAGCAAAAGTCAAAGTTTTGCGACTTTCGGTTCTGAACCGAGTCTAAACAGTAAATTGTCGGGTTGAACATGTTTAGACATGTTCTTACACTAATTACCAAGTTATATTAATAATCAAACAGGTTGTATGTGTTCTACATTGCTAATTATGCATAAATTGTAAATTAAACATTCTGTTGACTTTTTAATCACAACCCCTCTATATATACTGGAAAAACAGCTCCCTCGCGTGGCGCGAGGAGCTGTCGCGTGGCGCGAGGGGCACCCCCCTAGCATAGGGTAGCCCCGTGTCTGCTTAGCTTGGGTGAGTCGACGGTTTCTTAAAATTCGATTTCTATCGAAAACTGTTTAGATAATATCAACTAGGAAATACACCCCCCCCCCCCCCGAGTTTTAGGGGCCCTGATCCTGATTCCGATTGTTCTGAAAATTTTACGGTTCATGCAATATTTCTTGGGGGTCTCAATTAGGGTTTCCTATTGGGCAAAAATAATAACATGTTTGCGAAATTAGGCAACATAATTTAGGGACGAGACTGAAAAAGTGGTTTTGATTAGTCATGAGTGATTAGGCTTTTCCTAATTTTAAATCCTTTTAAAGATAATCTGTTGGATAGAAAAAAGTGGAAAATGGGAAAAAGGCTTTTAATGAATCATGATTCTTATACAGGTTGAATATTTTGGTCCTTATAAAAAGTAACAACTTCACAGTTCTTTGAGCTTGCAGATTTAATGAAAAAAAGACAATAATTGCGTTTGTGATCCCGCGAAGGTATTGTTTTGGTCATCTTAATTCTTGCTTTCTTTTTGTTTGTTTTATCTGAACTGAATGAAAGATACTACACTTATATAACTGCAAAAAGGCACATTGATAGATTGTTTCTTTGAGCTTGTAGATTTAATGAAAAAGACAATAGTTGATAGTACATTATCGTTCTCTATGGGTTTAGGGTTTAGGGTTCAGTGGTCAAAGACGTCCTTAACCGCTCACAAGGCCTTGATTCGGACTCCAAGAGAGCACATGAAGCAGGTATATATACTTCCTACGTGTTTAAATCTTTTGTTGCGTATAATGACTTATAAATTTGTAATATGTTTACGTTTATGTGTCTTTATCCGGTGAATTATGTTGGAATGAATTATTTTGCTAAATTTTTTAAATGTGTATAGCAATAATGAAGGTTCAGCATGGTTGAGAAGCAATAAGGAGATATGAAGGTTTAGCATGGTTGAGAAAAATGATAAGAGTTGGAGCAAAGAATTTGCATGCAAATCCTTCGCCTTCTGACGAAGAGTTTCAGCTTGGTTCAAGTGGATTAAATTTATGCAATGTGATTAAGAAAGTACATCCTCGAACTGTTTCTAAGGTTAATAATAAATCCTCATTTATAACAATCTGACCGGTTGATTTTTTCATTAGATATATTAATTATAATTGAGGTTTTAATTTGATCAGGTTGTAGAAAGTTCATGTGATCCTGCTGCTTCACCGGCTAGAGCTGCTTTATCTGCATATCAGTATTTTGAGAATGCGAGGAACTTTTTAGTGGCTGTTGAGCAAATGGGGCTCCATACCTTTGAAGCGTCAGATTTAGAACAAGTGAGTGTTTGATTAGTGTAATAATATGTGATTAACGTGCTCATGATCATCGAAGATAATATTGTTTATAATTTTTAGGGAGGAAAAACATCAAGAATTGTGAATTGTGTGTTGATACTCAAACCATACAGTTAGTGGAAACAAACAAGTGGCCATGGGATTTGGAGATTTGGGGGAGTAGTGAAACTAAGCACGCCTAGCAAAGCATTGTTCGCAGAAACTCAGGTCCCTTCTCAAATTATTTGTCAAGGATGAATGTTCAATGTCAAGATAACAAAATGGTAGGTAATCTAACTAAACTAAGGAAAAATGAATCATACGATGCAGTTTTTACCAAACTTTTGTAATTGTTTGGTGCAAGATACTTTACAATTGAGTTGTTGCTATCTTCTTGAAACCAATACTTTTTTGTTTTTATTTTTTATTTTTACCATTGAGTGTTTACTGAGAAAATCATGCTTAGTTAGTTAATTGTCTGCTTGGCACAAATCTTATGAAACAAACCACTATAAAAATTTAGCATTGTTCATAATTTGATACCTAGGTACATATTATAATCCAAGGCATTAGTTGCATCAATGTGATAATTTGCATTCCATTATTCGGTCCTTTAAAAAGATTTTAAAGAAAATGGATTTTAATTTTTTAGTGAAAGGTATGGAAAATGTGATAATTTGCAGTCCATTATTCGGTCCTTCACACGGTTATGTCGTGCCTTCAAAATGGTAGTTGAGTGAGTAATCGCTAGAAACCATTCGCCTTTATTAATACAAGCAATGTTTTAAAATCCGGTTTTTATACCGTACCGGATTTGACTCAGAAACGGTTTAACCGGGTGTACAGGAGGGTTTAACCAGTTCTAACTGGCGATTCAACCGGTACAACCGGCCGGTTTGAACAGGTTTTTAAAACATTAAATACAAGGCACAAAAGGTGCATCACAAGGAATTGTTTAAGGATGTTAAATTATTAATTGTTTTTTTTTTTTGGATTTGAATGTAAGAGTTTTTATGGGTTAATAAAAAATGGTGTTTTGTTTGCCAAATATGACGGGTAATACATGTGGCCCCGATCGCAATGCGGCGGGTGCTATTTCTAGTTTACTCTATTTATTATTGTTAGTTTTTAATAGCAATTCCTAGATCTTTCTAGGATAAATACGTTAACATGTGCAACCTGCAGAATTCAAACTTCCAATCTTTTTGTCATGCATCATACCATTCTAATCATTTATTATTGTTTATTGATGACAAACTAGATTTAAGTTCCCCGCGTTATGGCGGGGGCGTAAAACTATGCTAAATAGCACTAATGCCACACCATCGTCAGCGACTACCAACACTGGGTCGATCCAGGACCCGCGCGTTGTGACAAACTTGTCAAACAGAAAAAATAAATGTAAAACATTGAACCACGCCTGCATGTTGCGCCGTGTTGACTCGCATAATTTTGAACGAAAAAAAAACGTTAAACGACACACGCACGTCGCGACGTCTTAACTCGCAAAATTTAGAAAGAAACGTAAAACGAAAATTTGCAAAAGATGAAAAGTATAAGGACCAAACTTGAAAGTAAAAATATTGTGAGGTTAAATTGAAAATAATAAAACTTTTGAGTTAAAAGTGAAAAAAAAAACAATTTATATGGGTTAAAATTGCAAAATATAAAAAGCTTTTGGGTTAAAGTTAAAAAATTAACATTTTTTTTTTGAAAACTCTCCAAAACATGAAGTATAACACCTTATTGTCACACCCCGATATTTCCACGTTTGACCGGTGGGCCCGGTGGGGAGTATCGTGACGTAGTTGATATCATCATAGTCAAACAACACAATATATAAATGCACAGCGGAAGCAAAAGATAAATATATTACAATCCGAATATAAAGTAATATCCAGTATTACAACGGAAAGTAACGGATCCACAGGCGGATCTAAATAAAAAGGAAAACTGTTCAACAGACTTTGACATCTAAAGCTTGCGAGACTTGAGTAATGATGCCTGGAGTAGCCAGCCTATTTCGTCTAGTACCCGCACTTAGCCTTTTTGGAAAATACGTCAGTTTACACTGGTAAATACAACTCAACTGACTCATTTAGAAAAGAGTTTGAAAATTTATTTGAATGCACTTCGGCAAAATATCTTTTATAACTTGGGACAATTATTAAAATAATCATGTATACAGTTTTACTTATTTGTCGTCCATCAGGGCCGGTTAGAAGAGCCGGACAAATTAACTGACACGCCACAGGTATAATGCCCACAGACTATCATCCTCTAAGTGGATTACCAGTTCCGGTATAATGCCCACAAGGATGATACCTCTGAGTGGATTACCAGTTTTTACATAATGCATCTGTCAGGTGTACGCCTACACCCCGTGCTTAGGTCGTGGCCATTTCTTAAAATGATGCCAAGGATATCCGGGACATGGTCATTTAACCCCCAAAAGCCATACACCAAATAATACATATTAAACGGGTCATGCAAATACATTAATCACAATCCGATTTAAATGACTACACACACCCGACCAAGCGTTACTTTTATAGTACCGTATCCCAAGCCCGTATAGGGAAAATAAGTTAAGCGTATTTACCTGAGCAAAGTATCAATCAAATACAGCAAATGCAAGTACTTTTACTGGGCTCCTAATCTGGAACGAAGGTTTATAATAACATATTAGAATCCTAACGGGTCTTTAGTTAAGCTTAAGCTTATACCGGTTAGTTTCAATGATACGGTTCGTACGCACTATTAAGCGAAGACCGGATAGAATGTGATTTAGACCTGACAAGTTCGGAGACTTTCTTAATATGGGTATTTCATACACACTCTGGATTTTGAGATAAAACCGATAAGGTTTGACCCGTTTCGGCTAATTTATGTAAACTTGTTACATAAACCGAACCGAACGCGTAATAAGCGTAACGGGTATTCGTAAGAGCCATATACAGGTTTCCTAAGTTAATATGCTTCAAATATGTTGTGACATCAGTAAGATGTCTTTTATTATGCCCGAAACGAATTTAAACACAAACTATGCCCCAAAGGGGTAGTTTGGTCATTTAAAAGGTTATAAAAGAGTTTAAGTATTTACATGAGTTACAGGTCTGATATAATCAGCAAAAATACTTATTTTACTAAGTTATAACAGTATGGTAAAATATATATGTGAAATTTATCAATTATAACCAAACTATGCACCGTAGGGGCATTTTGGTAATTTCACATAAGTCGTAAAGCTCAAAACTGAAGTCTGAGTTAAACAACTTTTGCCTACTGTTAAAATATTATAATTTACCTCAAATATCAGTAGGTATCAACCTTTGTATGTTTAAAATAGTTCTAGTACATACTATGCGTTAAAAACGCTTAATTAGGCGATTAGGAGCCGTTTCCGGGTTCTATATAGAAATACGATATTTTTATTATTCCAGCAGGCTTAAAATAATTTATTTATCATATCTAATCAGTAGCAAAAGGTTTGGAGTCGATTAGATATGTAAAACCTATTTTATAGCCCGTAAGGGCAAAACCGACAATTACCGGATTAAGCCTATGACTATTAGTTATGCTCAGCCTAAAATTAATTAAAAATCTTCAAAAATCCCAAAATAATATATTACATCAGTGGTTAAAGATTTTGATATCAAAAAGTAGGCTTAACTAGGCTATACGCTAATTACGCCGTTTAATTAACATAAAGCTTCTTAATTACGCTAATGAGCATAACTCTCAAACTACACCTCAAACTGATGTCAAATTTTAGGTGCAAGTTTATATATCAGTAATTAAGGTTTCTACTCTTTTACATTTTCAAAAATCACGTTTTAAGGTGAAAAGGGCATAATGGTCAACATATGAGCAATTAACGGAATCATGCATATTAATTGGATAACTAATGAACCAAGGTGTATAATAACATAGGGTTATACTAGCATGTAACCTAGTCCAATTAAAGCTCTGAGGCATTTCTAAAACATGCCTAAACGGGTCAGAACTGAAGTCAAAGCAAAAGTCAAAGTTTTGCGACTTTCGGTTCTGAACCGAGTCTAAACAGTAAATTGTCGGGTTGAACATGTTTAGACATGTTCTTACACTAATTACCAAGTTATATTAATAATCAAACAGGTTGTATGTGTTCTACATTGCTAATTATGCATAAATTGTAAATTAAACATTCTGTTGACTTTTTAATCACAAGTTTGACCCGACATTTGACCTAGTTAGAGTGGGAATCAGGGGGAACCCTTTTAAGGGTTTATTACCCACATAATTACCAACTTATAACTACTTTCAATTCGACTAATCACTGGACCATTAGTGATTAATCTTGAAGTCAACCGTTAATTACGACGGGTTGACTTTTAAGCTAAAACTAAGCAAAAACTTAACTAAGGAAGGATTAGCAAACTTACTGAAGTCCTATGCACGAAATGTGAAGCTTAGAGAGAAGTCCTTAGTTCCAGAAATGCTCCAATGTGCAGATGGAAGGTGTGAAGAACTTGGTTGCAACCTTGGCCTTTATATAGTGTTTAAATCACCATAGATTGTTGACATCTAAGTCTACAACTGACCATAACTTACCCACAAGTGTCCCTAGTGCTCTAGGAACTGTTTAGGGGTCGCCCACAATGTGAAAATATCTGTTAAAGGTCGGTTAAACGCGAATGCAGGCTGCTGTCTTGTTTTTCTGATACTGGGCGTCTGACGTGGCCCGCGTAAGATGTTAACATCTCTTACGCGGCCCGCTTGGGCCTTGAAATCAGAATTAAACATTTTCAAGTTTTTGCATCTTGTCCCTTGGCTCTTCGAAATGTCAACTAAGCTTATTTCTTGCAATTTGACCCCTTCTTATTTACCTACAAGGGCTTTAAGACTTGTACCCACTTTGCCAAGTCCCTGGACATTTCTGGTTAACCCGAAAAGTCATAACTTTCAACGTTAACGCTTTAACCCCTCGCATACGAATTTGATCATAACTTTCTCATCCGATAACGAAACTTTATGAAATTTTTATCGTGCATTCTAGTGAGCATAATTAACTGTTACAAAGCTTCGTGTTTGTCAAAAGGTCACTCAGAGGTATAACTTAAACATGTTGACACATTTAACCCCCGTAGTTTGTAATCTCTCACTTTCATTCACAATTAGCTTCGCATGATCCATGATTTATTCGTGTAAGGGTATGAGCATCATGTAGGGTTACTGTAAATTATATTTATCTCTTGTTGACATTTTAAACCCTTATATTCACATACTTTCCATGTTTGTCAACTTTAGTCCCTCTAGAGTATACTTTCACACGTTCAAGCTTATGACACGTGTCAATACATTATAGGACGTAAATTTTCGAGGTGTTACACTTATGCACAAAATTGTTCCTAATTTATGAAATGTAAATTGGTTCATCGATGTATCTACTTCACTAGAGCTAAACGTAAAAGCATCGTTGTTAATAGGGTGTTCAGAAAGCTTGCGGGACTCGCTCGAAACTCATTTTAAAAAATTCGTTTTGTTTTCGAGCTCGAGCCAGGGGTTCTCGGCTCGTGGCTCGACGCGTAGCTCGGCTCTATGGCTCGACTCAGTGACTCATATGTACGTGTATGTCTACATACACACACACACGCATATATATATATATATATATATATAAATGGGTGTTAAATTTATTTATTTTTGTTTTTTATTTTGTAAATATTTGTAAAAAAATTAACAAGCCGGGTCGGAGTTTTTACGAGGCGAGCACGAGCACAAGCTCGACTTTTCAGCTCGAAAAAAATAACGAGTCAAGCCGAGCTGGCTTGTTTAGGTTTAAGCTCGAGTTCAAGCCCAGTCTAGCTCGGCTCGATTGCAACCCTAGTTGTTAAATTTAGTGGGGCTCTAGATTTTTAGATGCCACTTAACCTCATAACAGAGACATACAATGCAACTGTGAGAAGTTAGGGACTAAATGTGTAATTTAAGCAAACCAAAAGGTTAATTTTGTAATTACTCTAAATAATATGGGGTAAACGTGTATGCTTTAAAACATATAAATTTTCTTTTCTTTTACATTTTTTTAAATATGCAGTGTGTGTATTTACAAAGTAAACTTTATAAAATGTTAAGGCTCACTTATAAAATTTATATTGAACTATGATGAAAATATGCATATCACAATGATATGTAAATTCATATAAAAATATATATTGAAAGTTATAAAAGATAAATAAATTTATATGTTAAATATAAACCCAAAAAGACAATAAAAGAACTTGAAGTCATAAATTTCTTTAACATGTAAAATTGTCATATTAAAGGGATGCAAATGTAATTATGAAGGTGCCAACCTAATCAAATAAATATCACTCAAGAATAAACCTCAAACAAAATTCAAAAGCTGAGTTGATACATATTTAAACAAAAATATGATTATGTTAATTATAATGCATCTCTCTGGGGACGATCTTCAAAAAGGTACTGAATCTATCTTCTTCAATCACTTGTACTTTAACACCCTTGAGATGACTCCATAGCAAAGAGGTTTCTTCGTCGCAAATAACTTCCAGCGGACATAAATCCTTAACAGATACGGGTAACTCATGCAGCCCTGTACAACCTCTCATATGAATTGTTCTTAGACTACCCAACTCACCTATATGTGTTGGCAGATTGCACAGATGTAAACAATGGGACAGATCAACGACACTTAGTTTCTGAAGGTTACTCATCGTTTCAGGCAACGATTTGAGGTTTGAGCACGACGCAAGACGTAAAACTTCCAAATTTGTTAGGTTTCCAAACCCTTCTGACAGTGAACTCAGCTCGTGGCAGTTGGTGATGCTCAATTTCTTAAGGCGAACGAGATTGCATAACATTGTAGGAAATGTAACAA
This sequence comes from Helianthus tuberosus, assembly GCA_030545235.1. Lineage (NCBI taxonomy): Eukaryota > Viridiplantae > Streptophyta > Magnoliopsida > Asterales > Asteraceae > Helianthus > Helianthus tuberosus. Next base: position 60,918,286 of record CM060445.1, read on the forward strand.
AGTCATCACACGAGTCGATATCAAGCTCCAAAAGGCTTGGAAACTTGTTGGGGATTTTAAGGTTGGTTTCATCGAAAGCGTTGCCTATTTTGCACATGATCAAGGACAGTCTCTGCAAGTTCACTAAGCCTAGGATTGATGCACTTATCAAAGATATTGAAACATGTTCCAACCTAATGCTGGTGAGATTCGATAAATATTGTGGTGCAGGGAAGTTGTGAAGGTCTGAGAAGTAATACCCGTAGTTTGTGACAATTAGAACAGTTAAACTCTCCATGTTTTGCATAAACTGAGGAAATGAGTATATCTTTGACATGAAGTTCAATACTAAAACTTCCACTTTAGGGGCTCGAATGTCGTTCCATTTGAAAGAGAATGCTTCATCTGTCATATCAGTAGCATGCATTAGAGGGTTAAGGATATAGATTAATACACTTGTGACAAGATATGATGTGTTAACAATACCTGTGGAAATGGAAAACAGACGTGCGTTGATGGTTTGGGGCAATTCACGAATGTTTTGATCATTTGCATTTATAATCAACCTCTTTCTATGTTCTAAAGGCTCTTGGCTGCTTATGTTAATAGCAAGCATCCTCATCATATCATGTTGCATGACAGCATTTTCATCGCAATAGTTAGCAATCGCGAGTGAGTCTTTCCTGCAACCATATGAAATTGAATCTTTCCTCACATATCAGACTTTAAGGGGTGTGTGTATATACACACACATTATATATATATATATATGGGGATGGATCATGAGAAAACTAGTTTAAATGAGAAAACCAAAAAACTAACTAAAAAAGCCTAAAAAACATACCAAAAAAATTTTATTTTTTTTTATTTTATAAAAAAATCGCAGGTTTTTATGCATGGAAAAAAAATTTCAAAAAAAAATAAAATAAATTTTTTGTTGTATTGCACATGTGCACTATTACGGATATAGTGCACATGTGTAATACACATATAATGCACATGTGCAGTACAAAAAAAAAAAAAAATTTGAAAATTTTTTTATATATAAAAACTAGCGATTTTTTTATAAAAAATTGTAAAAAAAATGGTATGTTTTTTAGCTTTTTTTTAGGTTTTTTTAGTTAGTTTTCTCATTTATATGTAGTTTTCTCATGATCCTCTCCCTATATATATATATATATATATGTATGTATATATATACATATATATAGAGAGAGAGAGAGAGAAAACCCCCTTGAGTTGTGAGAACTTAGAGAACTCTGACTTCCTGTGTAAGTTTTGCCCCCATTTTTTGCACACGCGTAAATTAAAATGTCACAAACACAGTTGTAAAAAAATCAATAAAAAATATTTGAAGTGGCGTTTTCAACCTTTTTCAGTTGCTGTAAAAAGCTGCTGACATCAGCATGAATCAGTAAATACTCTAAGGATTTTCACGGGTGGTGTAAATCAACAAAAGCTATTTTTTTGGGAAAGTTGATTTTTTAGTATTTTTGGTAAAAAAAACTTTTTGAAAAAACCTTTTGTAAGGCCGAGTTCTTTAAGTTCTCACAACTCGTAAGAGTTTTCATTTTACCCTTAGCCTATATAATACATGTATGTGTGTCTGTGTGTATAAACAACCAGTAATTTTCAAAAGAAATAGAACCTTATTGGCAACAAAGTAGCAAGGTTTTTGGAAGAGAGCTCAAAGAGGTTGTTTAGGGTAGCGAATCCCTTTTCGTCATGCTTATATAAACTGATCCAGATATCCATGAGTGCTGTGGCTGCGATCTTCTGATCTTCGGGAAACAATCCCAAATCCAAGTAACATTCCTTGATTTCAGATCCTTCCTTGAACACATCCAAACTTGTTGCAAGGCGAAGTCGCATATCCTTGATTTCAGATCCTTCCTCATCCAAATCAAGAACAGACTTTTGTCCAAACCCTTCCGACAACTTGTTTAACATAAACTGCCACTTTGCCATGTGTGTACCTTTTAGCAAACCACCAATCACACTAAGCGCCAGCGGATGCCTCTTGCAACATTTCACCAACTACATAAAGCCATTTATATTGTTTAGCTACATTTTCTTATAAATTTACCAAAAAGGGCCAAACAAATATACATAGAGAGAGAGGGTCGTTTAGTGCAGAATCAATTTAAAGTGGTGATGCAAATGAGCCAAGTGGCTTGCGAGCTGCAAGAGATCGGCTCGAGAAAAAGCTTGAAATGAGCTGAGCCTTATCGAGCCCAAGCCAAGCTTGAGCCTTAAATAAAGCTCGTTTATTTATCGAGCCCGAGCTCGAACCTGGCATGTGAAGCTGCTCGTCAAGCCTTATCGAGCCTTAGTGTAATATTGGTTTTTATGCGTATTTAATAACATTTACCCCTTATTTAAAGTTGTCTAGTAAACGAGCCGTGAAAAGCTTATTTAAACTTGTTTACGAGCCGAGCCCGAACCTAAAAATAAGCTTGTTTAGTAAACGAGTCCGATCCCGAGCTTCACTTATAGAGCTCGCGAGCCAAAACGACTATTATTTATATATTATTTTTATTTTTTATACTAGCTAATGGATAACAAACGAGCCGAACTCGAGCTTGAGAAACTACCAATGAGCCGAGATCGAGCTTCAAAAACAAAGCTCGAATCGAGCTGAGCTCGAGCTTGAGCTCTCATAAGTTAATCGAGCTCGGGCTCGGCTCGTTTGCACCAAGTAGATAATTGCGGGAAAGTGGAAACACATAGGCGCGTGTACCTATTGCTTTAACTGTGTTATATAAGGCATCTATGTAACCATATAACTGAACTCTCTTTTCTCTGCAACTATATCTTCAAGGCATCACGTACAAGTTCTTAAATGGTGCTCGCAATTCTCTACTATTAGTTGGTAAAGAACGTGCACCCGTATACAAACACACACACACACATCTATAGAAAAAGAAATGAGATAATAGTTTTGTAGGGAGATTTCATTCTACCTTCTGAACCAGGTCATCTGGTATATTACATTCATTTCTACCTTCTGAAAATGCTGAGTAGCGAAACAGATTGGTGGCATCTTGATGATTCAGAAGATGCAATTCATATGTACGGAACTGTGTAAATGTGCTCCTAGATGTGACTAGAATCTTGTATCCAGGTGACTTGAATTTAAAGGCCTTAACAATGGAAGCATCCCACACATCATCCAATACTAACAGCACTTCAGATTTATGCTCACCCAAAAAGCTCCCCCATTGCTGGATTGCATCTTCATCGCTTGTAAAATCGGGGTGCTGACCACCCTGGTTCTTCTGAAGTAAATTCCTAACAACGACCTTTAAGTTTGGGGTATTTGAGATAGTAGCAAAGTAAATGTGTTTACGAAATTTTCCTGTTTAAATGAAAACAAAAGTCATCAATCAAAGAAATATGCTAAATACATAACTAGTCAGTTAAAATTTTGGCTAGTTTAATTGTGCATTGTGTATGGTACTAGTGTCTGTGTTGGAGACATGGGGGTACCCTGCAGGATGGGCGTGCGTTTGTGAGGGGGCATTGCGACAAACATGGCCTGCTGGCTGAGAGATGATTCAGCAAGAAACTTTATAGAAAGTGATTCTGTCAACTTGAGACATGAAATATGTTGGGAATTCTTTTGCATGGAGGGTACAATTTTAACTAATGTGAATTTGTAAATTATCAAAAGAATCAGAAATTTGCTTTTGACTGGTCTTAGAATTGTACCTAACCAAGTTTAGGGCGGCAATTCCTCGCAAGACACCTAAACTGACATGATAATAAATAGATTTTGGGTTGTTATGTTAACCCGTGATACACATATCGTGCTTTGGCTTATCTCATTTAACAAACAAGTTAGCGTTTGGGTTGCCCTGCTTAACCGGTTTGAATATGCCGGTTAACCGTCAACCCACTCAAAACTAGAATAAAAAATATTTTTTGGAAGGTCAACTTGTTTACCACCCACTTAACCAATTTATTACACACCAACAAACCATTTACAACTTAATTACAACTCCAACTGGTTTGACTCGTTTAAATAAGTAGGTTACACAGATCATGTTCGAATTACACAATTTAAAGTGTGTCTATTGCAACACAATTACCAACCCTAAGTCGGGTTCTTTTTTTCTTTGAACGGCAACATGTTACTTCAAGTATACTTTATACCAATTATTCTAAACTACTCCCATTGCCGATGTTTGAACCAGGGACCTCTTCTCTAAGGTGCAATTTGTTTTTTAAGAGGTAAAATGTCTGCACTCTACGGACCACATCTGCAGAAATTTGTAGAAGAAGAGGTAAACCTCTGCAGTCTGCAAGAAGAAGACTGTTTGTTTTTAACGTACGTAAACTTCTAAACTAAACTGGTGGTGGTGTACAGACGATGGTGGTGGGTGGTGGACGTGGACGGTGGGTGGGGGTGGTGGTGGTGGTGGTGGTAGACGGTGGTGGGTGGTGGACGGTGGTGGTGGGTGGTGTTGTTTAACCCTTGAGGACTTAAGAAGATCTTAAAAGTGGCTGGGCCAAGCCTGCACCAAGAAGAGCTCTCATATGCCTTACCAAGTGGGCTAGCCACACATTGGTGTCAGTTCTAGATCAGTTTTCAATATTTATCAGATTAATTTCTAAAAAAAATAAAAAAAAGCAAAATTAATATAACAAACATCTACATCATTTCCAAATGAATGATGATGGATGAAATTTTAATACCTTGAACTTGAGGATCATGGCAGAACTTTGTAACCAAAGTAGTCTTCCCACGACCTCCAGCAGCCGAAACAACAACAACCGCGCAATCATCAACATCCCAATCCTTAAACACCTCCACCTTCAAATCCCTAACTCGATCATCAAACCCTATAACATTTCCCTTAAGCAACGGAACACTGGACGCCCAACCGCCCGAGCTCCGATCCATTCTGTTCTGCACATCCTTCACCACCACCAACACTTCCTTTACATCTCTAGCCTCCTGCAACTGAACATCAATCTGAAAAAATCTCAACATCGATGCATTCAAATCGTCCAGTTCCAACGACTGACTGTATCTCTTGTAGAAATTCCATTTGATATGCTCGCATTTCAGAACTAGGTCTTGTGCGCTTTTTAGCTGAGCGATAAACAATTGGGTTTCCTGATCCGGTCGGTCTAATACTTGGTTAAGTTTCTGGATCTCGTCTATGATCGATTTGATTCTCGTTACAGTATCTTGTAATTGAGTTAGCTTCGATTTGAACTGAGAGGTTGTTTTCAAAACGTGTATGATTGCACCTGATAATTTGGAGACAGCGTCTCCTACCAGTGCTCCGACGATTACTGCTTCCGCCATTGATGAACTGGATCAATTCTGATTCAACTTTGGAGTTGATATCATCATGGTTTGGAGAGAGTTGAAGTCGTTGAGGAGTTGAAAGAAAGAGGGAAGAAACTTCGTTTGTTTGAAACTACAAAAATAGTCCCTTGAAATATATATGGTAAACATAAAGCATCTTTCCTTTATTGTTCGTGGTAGAATTATTCAAAGGCAACGTTCCTTTATTGCTAGTTTTAGAATTAATGGAGGGTTCGATTAATCAAAAAGTGTTAACCATTATCATAACCGATAGTCGGTTAATCGGCGGTTATGGTTATTTGGGTTATTAACCAATATATATAGGGTCAGGATTTAGAGAAAACGGTAGAAAGTGTGAGAACGGTGAGAACGCTTATTGATCGTCCGATCAAAACAATCCAGGGACTAGATTGGCGCGGTGGCATTTTCGTAAATAACACAAATTTTATTACGTGGACGCGCTTCATTAAGGGTAAAAAAAGGTAAAACACCATTTCTCACATAAAACGCCATTGAAAAATAAAACGCCAAATAAATACAAAAAACCAATTTTATCACCGCGTACTTTTTTCTATGTTTTTATTTAAGCTCTATGGCTACAAAAACGCCACAAAATATGAAACGCTATAATATATAACGCCAAAGTTTACATCGGGATAAATGTTAATTACATTTTTTTGTTATAAAAATAACATCCCGCCTAAACTACGCGCCAAAAAAAATTCTATAAATAGAAACGTCTCACCACCTTCCGTTTATCACACCAAAAAAACACACAGTGCTTGCTAAAAAAATACAACTCAATGTAAAACGCCAAAAAATACAACGACGGCAAAACATATTTTCTTTGATACTCAGTAATGTTCTGCATGAAGCTTCGCTGAATGATTTGTTACGTGAGTGTAGTAAGATTTTGCTGCATGAGATGGACAAAATTGAAAAAAAAAGGACTGATGACACTCATATGTCATACTGTCATATGGGTCTCTTCTAATCATCCAAACCTTCTTCAAGAACAAAGATGACAGAATGACATATGGGTGTCATCAGTCCCTCTTTTTTGAATTTTGTCCATCTCATGCAGCAAAATCTTACTACACTCACGTAACAAATCATTCAGCGAAACTTCATGCAGAACATTACTGAGTATCAAAGAAAAGACGTTTGCAATCGTTGTTTTTTTTTGGCGTTTTACATTGAGTTGTATTTTTTATTAGGAATCATTGTGTTTTTTGTGTGTTTTTTGTGTGTGATAAACGGAAGGTGGTGAGACGTTTCTATTTATAGAAATTTTTTTGGCACGTAGTTTAGGCGGGATATTATTTTTATAACAAAAAACGTAATTAACATTTATCCGGATGTAAGGTTTGGCGTTATATATTATGGCGTTTCATATTTTGTGGCGTTTTTGTAGCCAGAGAGCTTAAATAAAAACACAGAAAAAAGTACGCAGTGATAAAATTGGCGTTTTGTATTTATTTGTCGTTTTATTTTTCAATGGCGTTTTATGTGAGAAATGATGTTTTACCTTTTTTACCCTTAATGAAGCGCATCCACCTAATAAAAATGATGTTATTTACGAAAATGTCACCGCGCCAATCTAGTCCATAGATTGTTTTGATCGGACGATCAATAAGCGTTCTCACCGTTCTCACACTTTCTACCGTTTTCTCTAAATCCTAACCCTATATATATATATATAGAAAAAGTATATCGTACATTACGGCTTAACATACTTCACGTACAACAACGTGCATGATTTGTTCTATAACATGCGTGATTAATGTTTTCAATATGCGTGATTATTGTGTTTCAACATGCGTGATTTTGGATTTTTTTAGTTATAACGTGCGTGATTTTAAAATGAACGTGCGTAATTACCTGTCGTACGTGATATACGTTAAGCCGTAATGTACGTTAACCTTCCTCTATATATATGGTGGGGTTCTAGAGTGAACACTAGTGTATTTGCGAACTGAGTAAACAAATCTTGGCCATTGATCTACACACGTGTATGGCCAGGATCTCATCATCAAATCGTAAAATACACTAGTGTATTTCAACATCAAATCCTGGCCATTGATCTACACACGTGTATGGCCAGGATTAGTTCACTCAGTTCGCAAGCTACACTAGTGTTCACTCTTGAACCTAATCCTATATATATATATATATGAGTGAATTGCAAATTTTGTCCTTTATCTTTATGTAACACCTGTGCCTCCACGGCCATCAAACAAATACCAAACCATTGAAATATTATATTTCATACTTGGGATTTGTAAAAATATGTGTATCATTTGCACATATCAATTCTTGTTCAATTTCAAACTCTAAATCGCTTTCTGGAAGGTTATACGCGCACCGATGCGTAAATATAACCAGTTTAATGCAACAAACACTCCGGAATAGTGACATAGGCTTAACATACCTTAAATAACCTTTACTTAACTTAGAAATAAGTTTTGAAGGCTTTGGTATGGCAAAATCAAGTTAAATCGCTTATAGGGACTAAAGTTGACAAACTGCGAAAGTATGCCAATTTGAACTGTAACAGACATTCCGGAACATGACCATAAGTTAAACATACCATAAATATCCTTTACATAGCTTAGAAATAGGCTTTGAGGGGTTCGGTGTGCTAAAATAAACTTTTGTGTCATTCAGGGACTAAAAGTGTCAAAAAGTGCACAAGTTTGCATTTTCGTGCATAACTTACGTTCTGAATACATCCGGACATCCAAAAATTTATGTAAGCATGACTACATTATATTTTAGTGTTCGCCATAAGAAAAATCCATTCGTCGCGTCATTTGGATCGTTTTTCGCGCTTGTGCGCATTCCGTCGTAATTAAGCGAACATCGCGTTCGTACGGCTAAACGAACCGACATCCGAGATATTTTTGAGCACATTTTAAGTTCCCTATACTTTAACTTCATTTTAGAGCTTTGAAATGGGGTTAACGGGCCTTAAACGTGTCAAAAATGGGCTGAATGCATGACAGGGACCAAAAATGGGCTGAATGCATGACAGGGCCTAGCGGTGCGCTACACTATTAGCGTAGCGGTGCGCTAGCCAAGTCCAGACCAGATGCAGAGTTTCTTAACAGCCTGTTTGCAGCTGATTAACCACACCCACACATTCCCAATTGTCTAGTCATGAAGATAAGGAGCATATGTAGCCTCCATAACCTTTCGACAAGTGTACGGGTTGGATCATGGCACGGTTTCCATGAAACGATCTCAACGGTTCACCGAAAACTATATATACCCCAACACCCCTTTGCTAAAATCACAAGAAACTTGAATTGAGAAACTCTAAGTTGAAACATTTGTTTCATACCTGAGATTTTCGAATCGAGTTTAGCATTCGGGGACCCTTCGTAAGTATTCTTTCGTTCTTTTCCTTATTTTACTGCTTTTCGAGTCAGAAAAGTCAAACTTTGTTTGACTTTCAGCGTTGACCAGTAATGGTCAATGCGAAGTTCGTTTGAACTTCGCAACGTGAGTGTAATCACGTTGGTTATAGTCCCTTGGGACTATGCCCACTGATTACCACGTTGTCTAGAGTCGTAGGATAGGCGATCTAATAAATCGCCTATACCTTCGAACTCGACCCAGTTTGGTCGATCATTAGGATCCGACCAAACACATTAGGTGACCATAGTAGGTAGGGAATGACCTTCCGAGGTTATACCCTATGGTCACATCGTTTAAGTAGTTGTATGATAGGTAGTTTATATGCCTTAGGTAAATTACCAGAATACCCTTTTCATGTATAATTGGTAATTAAGCATATGTAACCTAAACCTTTGTCACATAACTGATTATGTAACATGCTTAGGCATATAACACTTGTCATAGGGCTAGTTAGGCGGTCCAAACGCGTTTCACGCGCACGACGCGTTAAAGTAGCATAAGCTTCCTAAACGGGTCGTAATGGGTCGTAGACACTTAGGCTAAGTTTCATTTAGTATGTAGGCTTTGTTAAACCATATCATATGAGTTCCTACACTCATTTGGTTTACAAACCCTAATGCTACCCAATCTTCCGATTTAGGTCCGGTTAATTAACATAGTTACCTATATTAGGTGCCGTTTGATTTCCGTGATCTCTAGCATTGTTTGGTTGTTACTCAAGGACTACTGAGCAATCTCAAGTGAGTACATAGACCCCTCTTTTACTGTTTTCCAAACTGTTTTGGGGTGGAACACATGTGCCTACTTGTTACTTTCATGCTTTCATGTTTTCACATCATATACCGGCTATGTTTGTTAGTACATTATAGTACATGATTTCATTGTTTTCATGCTAGGTGTGCCCATTGTGTGCATTACTTAGTACATCGTTTTACATGACATTTTATGCTAGGTGTGCCCATTGTGTGCATTACTTAGTACATTGTTTTACATGACTTTTCTACTTTGTATGATGACTTTGCATACTTAGTACATTGTTTTATACTGCATCTCTGTTGCATATGTTCCAGTAACATATGGACACATTGTTTTACAGCTCTACCCTGTATGTTTACTCTAGCATACTAGGTACATCATCTTCATAAAACATGCTTACATTTTGGTATGACATTTGGTTTGTTTAAACTATACTATACATTCATTAACACCGATCATGCCGCTCGGTAGTAGGTAGCGGTACCATAGGACTTGACAAATCCCGTTCCGGACATCCCAGGGAAAGGGGATGAAAGGAATGACCGAATCCGAATACATATTCTCTTGATAACTCACTTTTACATAGTTATCCGTCTGTCTCAAGGCTTGGATGTATGAATTTTCACAATACCGCATAAATGTTCATATTCAGTATAGCATGCATATATCTTACAAAACATAACTTTGATTTAAACCAAGTTTTACTTCAATACTTTGTTTTGTACATTTTTTTTACTTATGGTTTAAGTAGTCTAAATTTTACTTACCATACATATCATTTTGGTTATACATTTCTTGACTACTTTTGGATATTTGACATAGACATTTGACATGGATATTTGACCTAGACATTTAACATGGATATTTGACCTAGACATTTGACATGGATATTTGGCATAGACATTTGACATGGATATTTGACATAGACATTTTGACATGATTTACATTTGACACAAACACTTTTGACATTGGTTATACATACTACATGATTTACATCTTGACATGAATATTTTGACATATTATTTAATACATTTGACAATTGATTTAAACATAGACTTCTTACGTTGGTTGGTTTGGTTTGAGTAAGTGATTAAGTAACGATGCGTGTGTAATATGATACAAGCATGGTGGATACGCCGCTGGTACTTCCTATATATAAGTGTTTGTGTGGTATTACATGTCGTAACGTTATTTGAATCATTTCAGTTTGAGACATAGAACATTTCATACAAATAACATACTTTTCACAAGACATTGATTTATAAACAACTTATCTTATGCAAACATATTTTACATGGTTATACATTTAACCTGACATTTATTTATACATATCATCTGATCTTATCGTTTTTCAAATGATTTACAAAACAAAGCAAATAATAAGGTTCATGACTAAACATTTTCTCAAACATAAGTCATGAAACCTATTTTCACAAAACCTATGTATCTCACCGGCATTTTTATGCTGACGTACCATATTTTCACATGTGTTTTTCAGGAGCTGTCGCATAAGATGATCAAGATACACATAGGCAGACTTGGGCTTTAGTGACAATAAAAGATGCAAGACTAGTTAATTATGTTGTATTTCCTTGTTTGTTAAGACATTGTAACACTTTTAATCAATAAAACGAAACTTTAATTTCCATGGTTGTGAAACATTAATTCTGTTGCAACACGCCCCGATGTTTCCGCCGCGATTTGTATGTTCTACGTGGTCGGGGTGTGACACTTTATACCTATTTGTAGACGATGTCCTTTATGTTTAAATTTGACAAGTTTTGTACTTAATGTTTTAAAATCTTGCACGTTATGTCCTTTAGGCCCAACCCAGTTAATTTTTTCTGTTAAATGAAGGGCAAGGTGGTCTTTTTAATTATTTATTAAGAAAACCATTTTAATAACTATATATATATATAAGAAAAATCCTCTCTATGTATATACCCCGCTCTCTCTACTCTCTACCCTCTCCACAACCACCATCAACAACTGCACCGCCTGCCACTACCACCACACCCAACCCACATCACCTTAAAAACCTCCGGCGACCACCACCCTTCACCGCCTTATTCATTCACCTCACCTTAATCATTTTTTAACCCCAAATCTATACAAATTCTCCAAATCCTCCATTGAGCTAGACACATGATACAAAATCCCCAAATCACAAATCCTTCATCAAGACATACAAAATCCCCAAAAACATCCATCTAGCTAACCACATGATTTCACAATAAAACCAAATTATATGAATAACAACGAACGATAAAGTATAATACTTTACCTATCGAATTAACGACAATCCGTCAAATTAATGACGAACGATAAAGTATAACCCTAATGTGGGCGGCACTTAAACATTCATTGGATAGCTTGATCGTCGGATAAATGAATCGTAGCAGCGATTGTGCTAATACCCTGTTTTGTAGCAGAATTTCGATACCCGGGGGTGAAATTTCGGAATAACAGTTCGTAACACAGTGTATTTGTGAGAATTATTTCGTCGTAAAGTGTTCAGAAAACGAATGCCAATGTCTGCTATTTATAGGTGAAATTTTGGAACCCCTGCGCATCGTAGCCAAACATCCCCTGCGCATCGTATGGTATGTTGAACTGGCTGCGCATCGTAGCCAAACATACCATACGCATCGTATGGGTTAAAAATAGGCCTATAGACTAGCCACGACTGGGACTAGCCTTGCTGAGTTGCCACTTTCATTTTTCAGTTAATTGACAACGAATTTTAGTGGATAATTATCCACTAGGGTTTACCCCCCCTGAGTTTTAGGGGCCCTAATCCTGATTCTGAAAATTATGAAAATTTCAGGGTTTGTTCAGAATTACTCGGGTGTCTTAATTAGGGTTTCCTTTTGGACTAATTAATATATTAAATAGTACTTTTGATGAGAGTTGTTACATTCTCCCCACCTTAAGAAAAATCTCGTCCTCGAGATTTACTGGAATAAATGTGGATATTTTTTCTTCATTTCTGATTCCAGTTCCCAAGTGTATTCAGCTCCCCTCTTTGAATCCCACTTTACTTTGACTAAAACTAGTCGTTTGTGTTTGAGAAACTTGATCTTTCGATCCTCAATTTGAAGAGGTTTCTCCACAAATTTCAGCTTTTCGTTTACTTCTATATCTCATAGAGGTACTACCAGAGATTCATCTGTTAAACATTTCTTGAGATTGGATACATGAAATACATCATGTACTCCAGCTAATTCTTCTGGTAATCGTAAACGATAAGCTACTGGTCCTATACGTTGGATCACTGAAAATGGTCCTACGTATCTTGGACTTAGCTTTCCTTTCTTTCCAAATCTGACTACTCCTTTCCAAGGAGAAACTTTCAACAGTACTTTGTCTCCAACTTGGAATTCTAGCGGCTTGCTTCTATTGTCTGCATAGGTCTTCTGATGATCTCGAGCCGTCTTCAATCTTTCCTTGATTTGAGTAATCTTATCAGTTGTTTCTTGCACTATTTCAGGTCCTGATAACTGACTTTCTCCTATTTCTGCCCAGCAAACGGGAGTTCTGCACTTTCTTCCATACAGTGCCTCGAATGGAGCAGTTTCAATACTTGAATGATAACTATTATTATAGGAGAATTCAATTAATGGTAAATGATCATCCCAACTTCCACCAAAGTCTATTACACATGCTCGGAGCATGTCTTCTAGAGTTTGGATCGTCCTTTCACTTTGTCCGTCTGTTTGTGGATGATATGCAGTGCTTAAATTTAGTCGAGTTCCCATAGCTTGCTGGAAACTTTTCCAGAAATGGGAAGTAAAACGACTATCTCTATCTGAAACAATGGAGAGTGGAACTCCATGTAAGGATACAACTTCATCTACATACAATTTAGCCAGTCTTTCCATGCTAAAAGTTTCTTTCATAGGTAGAAAGTGAGCTGATTTGGTTAATCGATCCACAATTACCCAAATCGCATCATTACCTTTTCGGGTTTTGGGTAACTTAGTAACAAAATCCATTGTTATAAGTTCCCATTTCCATACTGGCATTTCTAATTGTTGTAGTAATCCTGAAGGCTTCTGATGTTCTGCCTTAACTTGTGAACAAGTAAGACATTTAGAAACATAGCTGGCTATATCCCTTTTCATTCCTATCCACCAGAAATTCTTCCTTAGATCTTGGTACATCTTATTGTTTCCTGGATGCATAGTGTACCTAGATTTATGAGCTTCTTCTAAAATCTTAGATCTTAAGTCTCCCTGCTTAGGAACCCAGATTCTACTCTTATGGAATCTCCAAATTCCATCTGCTCCTTGTTCTAATTCCTTGATCCGTCCTTTCATTCCTTCAGCATCATCCTTGATTGCTGTAGTTTGAACATTCCTTAATTGTTCCATTAAATCTATTTGTAGATTTAATCTGAGAGCACTTCGTTGTTTCTCATAATACTTACGACTTAAGGCATCTGCAACTACATTCGCCTTTCCTTCGTGATACTGGATATCACAGTCGTAATCACTTAAGATTTCCATCCATCTCCTTTGTCTCATGTTTAACTCTTTTTGCCCAAATATGTATTTTAAACTTTTGTGGTCGGTGTAGACAGTAAATTTACTTCCGTAAAGATAGTGTCTCCAAATCTTAAGGGCAAAAATTACGGCTCCTAATTCTAAATCATGAGTCATATAATTCTCTTCGTGCTTTTTCAATTGCCTTGATGCGTACGCAATTACCTTTTTGCGTTGCATAAGCACACATCCATATCCTAATTTTGAAGCATCACAATATACTTCAAAATCTTCAGTTCCTTCTGGTAAGGCTAAGATTGGTGCATGGGTTAGTTTCTGCTTCAAAATCCTAAAGGCTTCTTCCTGTTTAGGTCCCCATTCAAACTTAGTGGCTTTACAGGTTAACTTAGTTAATGGTACGGCTATTTTGGAAAAATCCTTAATAAACCGTCTATAATACCCAGCTAAACCTATAAAACTTCTAATTTCCATTGCTGTTTGTGGAACCTTCCATTTAGTAATTGCCTCTATCTTAGCAGGATCTACATGAATACCTTCATGATTCACCATGTGTCCTAAAAATTGCACTTCCTTTAGCCAAAATTCGCATTTCGAGAATTTGACGTACAACTTTTCTTTTCTTAACAAAGTTAAGAGTGCATGAAGATGTTCACAATGCTCTGTCTGACTTTTGGAATAAATAAGTATATCGTCTATGAAAACAATTACAAATTTATCCAAGTACGGTTTACAGATCCTATTCATCATGTCCATGAATGCTGCAGGTGCATTCGTTAACCCGAAGGGCATGACTGTAAACTCGTAATGACCATACCTAGTTCTGAAAGCAGTTTTAGGTATGTCTTCTTCTTGTACCTTCAATTGATGATATCCAGAGCGTAAATCTATCTTAGAAAAATATCTAGCCCCCTGAAGTTGATCAAAAAGATCATCAATCCTAGGTAATGGATATCGATTTTTAATTGTAACCTTATTCAATTCCCTATAATCGATACACATTCTCATTGAACCATCCTTTTTTCTTCACAAACAACACTGGCGCTCCCCAAGGGGATGAGCTAGGTTGTATGAATCCTTTACTTAGTAATTCATCTAATTGTTTTTTCAATTCTAACATTTCTGTGGGTGCTAACCGATAAGGTGCCTTGGCTATCGGTGTAGTTCCTGGAATTAGATGAATCCTAAATTCTACTTTCCTATCTGGAGGTAATCCTGGTAAATTTTCTGGAAATATATCAGAGTATTCCGATACTACTGGTATTTCCTTCAGATCTTTTCCCTTAGTGCTAATGATTACCGAAATCATATACACTATTCCTTGTTTTCGTTCATAATTAGCAACTTTCATTACTGATATGAACTTCATGGGTTTCCGTGGTTTATCTCCTGTAATCCTAATCACTTCTCCGGTAGGTGATTGAATTTCTATGGAATTTTGATCACAAAAGATTCTAGCATGGTTGGCTACTAACCAATCCATTCCTAATACAACATCAAATTCAGCTAAATTCATCGGCAATAGTCTTGCTGAGAATTTATGTCCTAAAAGTTCTATGCTTCCTTCTTGCAAAACTTTATCTATTTTAACTGAACTTCCGTCTGCGGTTTCAACTGTAAGAATCTGCCTAATATTGGTTAAAGGTAAACTAAGAGCTTGACAGAATGAAGTATTTATAAAACTTTGGTTTGCACCAGAGTCAAATAATACTTTTGCATACACGTTGTGAACTAAGAACGTACCCGCGATCACATCTGGAATAAGTTCTGCTTCTTGAGTGGTCAGCTGAAATGCCCTGGCATTCTTCTTAGTAGTTCCTTCGGTCGTCTTGGGTTTGTTATCTACTGGTTTGACCAATTTAGGACATTCTGTTTTATAATGCCCTGCTTCTCCACAATTAAAACAGATTACTGTTTTCTTTTTGCAGTTCTCTTCACGATGTCCTACAGCTTTGCAAAAATTGCAAGTAATATCACATCTTCCATAATGCTTCTTTTTGCATTTCCTGCAGAATGACGGACCTGGAGATTGCCCTGTCCCTTTTCTCTTGAAGCTGTTATTATTACCCACACGAAATCCTTGGGTAATTTTCTGAGCTAGAGCCTTCTTCCTATCTTCATCTCTTGTGCGCACCAATTCATCAGTCAGAGTGTTGGCTAATTCTACTGCATCATCAATAGTGCGAGGTCTCGCAGCTTTAACAATATTGCGGATTTCGCTAATTAGCCCCCAAATATAGCGAGAAATAAGTACCGGTTCTGGCGAAGCCAATGTTGGTACCACTCTTGCATATTCAAAGAATGTCGAGGTATATCCGCGACAATCAACACTCATCATCCGATGATTTAGAAATTTATTCGCCATTTGTTCTTTCTCATACTCAGGGCAGAATTTTCTTTCCACCAAACCCTTAAATTCTTCCCAAGTCATAGCATAAGCTATTGCTCTTCCTTTTGATTGTAATACAGTATTCCACCACTCGAGTGCTCCTTCTTTGAACAGATTGGATGAATACATGACCTGGTCATCTTTACCACATTTACTTATTGCAATGACTGCTTCGGTTTTCTCTAACCAACGCAGTGATGCAGTTGCTCCTTCATTGCCTGCAAATTCAGTGGGTTTACAAGCAAGGAATTCTTTGAAAGTGCAACCAGGCGTTGCAGTTTTCATTTTCTTGGGTAATGGAGCTTGATGTGGTTCCTTATTATGATTATCATGCTTATTGCCTCCATTTACACTATTACTGAAGTTATCTTCAGTAATTTGTTTGCTAGGAACAATCTGTTGCGGTTCGATCAGATTCTTTATAGCAGCAACGAATGTTGGAATAGCATTGGCTATCCCTTGAGCAACAATGTTTTCGATATCTTGCCGAGTCATATATTGGTCTCTTGAATGTTGTTCGGAATGATTAACTTCATTAATAGGTTCATTATCACTGTTTGCCATCTGATAATGTATATATATAAATTTTATTAGTAACTGACCAATAATAATTATATACAAACAGTCAGAAAATTATATATATTACAGATATAGTCAAAACAATCGATTTTCTCGATTTTATTTATATATCTATCATAGCATGCATCATTACTCACAGATATCATACAGAGTTTTATTGGTTATTTACAGACTAACTTACTAGTACTATTATACAACTATCCTTTTATCATCGTTCTATCTCTCGTCACTTGCTGTTTTAGAAACGCATTTCCCTCTCATCGTACTTCCAAGCAATCTGTCCCCCTATCTCCCTGATTCTAGTTCCAGCATCAAACAACTCTTCGCCAAAGTGGCGAAGTTCAGCCATGTTTTCATTGCTCATGGGTGGATTAGGTAATGGTTCTGGATCGAATTGTGGAAGAAAAGAGTAAGGATCGTTGACAATATTTTGAAATTGCCAATCGTTTGTCCACCATTCGTCCATTCCTATGGGTTGGGAGTGAACTATTGGATCTGGAATTGCTGGTTCCCAATTCATAGGGAGTTGGTTTCCAAGAGAATAATTAAAAATATTATTATTATTATTATTATTGACAGGCTGAATGGTTTCACAGCTTGCCAATAGGAAGTCTATTTCATCTTGAAAAGTTCTTTCCTGGGTTGGATTGGAACTCTCTCCGATTTCTCTCTGAGCTGGTATAGACCCTTGCCCAACTTCCATTACTACTTCTTTAGTAATCTCCTCCATTTGTATTTCTATCTCCTTATCCTCCTCTTTGTCTCTGATTTCCATCTCCTGTAGTCTAGGACTTTTCCTGGTTACAATTTCCTGTTGTTTGGAACTCTCTCCAGTTATAATTTCTTTTCCCTTTTTCAAAGGATTATTTATTTTGGGCAGTCTTGGAGCTGGCTTCTTCTTACGGATTTTCCTCCATCCTACATAAGTTCTTTTCTTCTGTTTTGGCTTGCTCAAAGGTGGAACCTTGAATTCTACTGGTTGTTCAACATCGGTATAGTAGCTAGTATATTCTTTGGAAGCTTCGACAGTTACGGGATAAAGATTAAGGTTCTGAAAATCTTCGGATATTTCACTCATGCTGATGTAGCATATATGCAAAATGCATAAAATACTAAGTTAAAATTTACAAATAACTTTGTAATTTATTACACACAGTGTACTAGTTGATTACAAAGATAACTGATAAACACACTTAGGTTTTAAATTTTATTTATCACACAGGGTTTCTAGATTGTGAGAGTAGGGTGCTAATCTTTAAAGATTTATATTTTCTGCTACTGTGGCTAGCATATATAAATTAGCCCATTTCTCATCTAGTTTATCTTCCCAAGGTGATTTATCAATTAATTCCTGAGTTTCTCGTTTAATCCTCTTTTCTCGGATTTTCTCTTTACTTTTCTTAATAATCATTTCCCTCCTTCGAGGAGAAAGTGATTCCTCGTATTGTGCCTTTCGCACGAATATTCCTTCTTCAGGAATTTCAGCCTGATTCGAGGATTTGGTTTGAGATGAACTTCCCTTCTCATTAGATGATTTATCTAATTTAAGATAGATGCTTGACAGCTTTTTCTTACCCATACTGTAACTAACAATTAATCAAATAATCAGTTAATAATACAAATAATCACATAATAGTAATCAGGAAAAATTAAGTATTTCTAAATACTTAATCAGCTTAACCCAGTGGCTCTGATACCACCTTTTTCTGTCACGGCCCTCGACCCGGTTTGACCCGTTTCAAGAGCCGCGGACAGAAATACTGCGGTATTGATTTAATTGAGTTTAACAGCGGAAACAGGATCGCTTAAAGCTAAAATTTTTCCCCGATTATTTTATTTCACAATTCGGGATAAAACCCCGATAATTTACAGTATTATATTTTTACTATAAAAGCGTGATATTACAAAATCATTTATTTATTTTATATTGAGCCACTATCTTTAAGCTTGAAATGCTCCCCAGCACTTTTCCTGAATTACAACAGATCACCTGAAACATGTTTGAAAAAGGTTTTGTCAGCGGGAAATACTGAGTGAATCATTCTATTTACTAAAATGACACATTTGTTATAATTTACAGTATTAAGAGCGATTACAATGTTTCTGGTATCAAGCCAACTACCCACGGTACTTGTCACCCGACCCATTGGCCCATTCGTCCAATGGTGTCTGTGACTATGGTCATATCCCCCATTGGCTGCCCCAATGGTGACAATTATCAAGTAATGTATACAAAACCCCACATACCGGCTGTAACTTGGTGATTACAAAGACTTAATCCCCGTAATTATAACTTTGAAAATAAACATGCTTTTGTAAATAAATTTGACAAAAAGAGAGAATGACTCACATTGCTGATTTAATATGGTCAGAGTCTAATCTATGATTTAGCCTTGTTAACCTAATATAAATAACAATGCACACAAAACTGGGTTAGTAATCAATCCAGCAATTACGATAATTCCCGAGATCAATTTCTCACAATGAATGACAAAATGCAATACTTTGTCCATCGAATTAACGATGATCCGTTGAATTAACAACGAACGACAAGGTATAATACTTTACCCATCGAATTAACGATGATCCGTTAAATTAACAACGAACGATAAAGTATAATACTTTACCTATCGAATTAACGACAATCCGTCAAATTAATGACGAACGATAAAGTATAACCCTAATGTGGGCGGCACTTAAACATTCATTGGATAGCTTGATCGTCGGATAAATGAATCGTAGCAGCGATTGTGCTAATACCCTGTTTTGTAGCAGAATTTCGATACCCGGGGGTGAAATTTCGGAATAACAGTTCGTAACACAGTGTATTTGTGAGAATTATTTCGTCGTAAAGTGTTCAGAAAACGAATGCCAATGTCTGCTATTTATAGGTGAAATTTTGGAACCCCTGCGCATCGTAGCCAAACATCCCCTGCGCATCGTATGGTATGTTGAACTGGCTGCGCATCGTAGCCAAACATACCATACGCATCGTATGGGTTAAAAATAGGCCTATAGACTAGCCACGACTGGGACTAGCCTTGCTGAGTTGCCACTTTCATTTTTCAGTTAATTGACAACGAATTTTAGTGGATAATTATCCACTAGGGTTTACCCCCCCTGAGTTTTAGGGGCCCTAATCCTGATTCTGAAAATTATGAAAATTTCAGGGTTTGTTCAGAATTACTCGGGTGTCTTAATTAGGGTTTCCTTTTGGACTAATTAATATATTAAATAGTACTTTTGATGAGAGTTGTTACAGTTATGGATGAAGGTTGTGTGCGTGCGTGGGAGAGAGAGAGAGAGAGAAAGAGAGAGAGAGGTAGTTGTTGGTGGAGGTTCTCTGCAAATATATAAATGGTAAAGTTCTCTGCAAAATATATACATACATATTATTTATATTAGTATATAATATATTATATTAATTTGTTTTTGTTTTACAGTTAATTAGTATATATAAATAGTAAAAAGACTAAAGTACCCTTGGGGTGATCTGATTTAACCAAAAAAAATAGCTGGGTTAGGCCTAAATGACATAACGTGTAGGATTTTAAAACATTAAGTACAAAACTTGTCAAATTCAAACATAAAGGACAGCGCCTGCAAATAGGTATAAAGATAAAGGACAAAATTTGCAATTCACTCTATATATATATATTTATAGGGTTGGGATAGTGTACATTAATTCAAAAGTGTGAGAAGTGTTTTAGACCATTAGATCTTTGATCTAATGGTTGAGATCAATAGGGACCAAATTATAAATTGTGTTTTAATTATTTGGACTGATTTGAAAATTAAAGGGGTAATAGTGTCTTTGTATATGTTTGAAATTAGATAACATCTCCTAAATTCTGGCGATTCAATTTTAAATTTATTTTAAAATTCGGACATTCTAAAAATCCAGAAATATGTAACTTCTACAAGAAATATATAACACTATACATTCATCATATAATACTATATAACACCATATAACACCGTATAACACTATGTAACACCATATAACACCATATAACACTATATATCTATCATAGACATGCTATTAGACAAATATAACACTATAACACTATATAACACTATATAACTCTAAATAACACTAATAACACCAAAAAACACTATATAACACCATATACCACCATATAACACTATGTAACACTATATAAAAATATATAACACTATACAGTTCTGAACGAGATGACACAAATTCGTAGATTAATTCTTAATTCGTATTCCTATAATTAAGGGTGGCGGTTATGGAAGGTTATCAATTAATTAAATCAATAAGAAAATTACTTGTTTACCCTTTTAAATTAATTTAGATTGAGGACACATGTCATCACCACAATATTTCTCACCATTATCACACTTTTAGATTAATGTACAGGATCCTCTACCTCTACCTCTCTCTCTCTCTCTATATATATATGGTAGGGTTCATGCGAGAACCGCGACGGTTTTGTTGTTTATTGATTTAGTGATTGAATGTTAGTTAAATATTGATGTTAGATTATCTGTTTGTTATTGTTTTTTGGCACAAGATTTCGTTTCGTTTGATTGATGATGATCATAGTTAGGGTTTTAATCGACGATATTATAATCGATTATTCTATGCTTTGATTCGTTAGGGTTAAATATTGATTTAGTGATTGAATGTTAGTTAAATATCTCTGTTAGATTGTCTGTTTGTTATTGTTTTTTGGCACAAGATTTCGTTTGTTTTGATTCTATTATTTTGGTTCCATCTTTTGATGAACACAACCCCTGTTTGTAGTTATTGATGAAATTTAAACCCCGATTGATTTGGTTTTGTTTACAGTTTGAACGTTAGGGTTTGTAATACACGATTTTGTTGTTTATCACCAGCCGTTTTGATGTTATTGATGCTCTATATTGGTTTTTAATATGATTTGATACTCGAATAACTTAATCCTTTGTTGTTACTTTTTGATATCCTATTTGATTTTGTTTTGATTTATTGTTTTGAATTTACTCTATATTTGGATGTAATCGTTCAGTATCGTCTGTTACTCATCAGCAATCAATGCCGATTTGAAGTTGTTTTGTTTCTGAATTGGTTGGTTATTTGTTTTTGATGTCGATATTGATCATTGTTAATCTATACATTTGTAATTTTTTGTATTGAACTTTCATATCATTCTTAAGCTTTAGGGTTTTTTTTATTGAACGTTTTTATACAATTTGTAGTACTGAAATACATCATGTTGTTTTTTATTCCATCTCTTGATGAATATATTGATCGTCGATACTCAATATTGAAAGTGTAAATTTCAATTGATGTTGTTTATGTGTACAGTTTGTTCTTTAGTGTTCTAAATAAGTGATTATGGTGTTTGACGGATTATGTTTTGTTTTTTATGGTTATAAGTTAATGAATGTTATTTGAAAAGCGATTTTATATGGACTTTTTGTTTTGTGTTGTAGATGACCACATTGACTGTCTATACTCAATATTGAAAGTGAAACGCCGATTTTTGTTTTATCTGAACTGAATGAAAGATACTACACTTATATAACTGCAAAAAGGCACATTGATAGATTGTTTCTTTGAGCTTGTAGATTTAATGAAAAAGACAATAGTTGATAGTACATTATCGTTCTCTATGGGTTTAGGGTTTAGGGTTCAGTGGTCAAAGACGTCCTTAACCGCTCACAAGGCCTTGATTCGGACTCCAAGAGAGCACATGAAGCAGGTATATATACTTCCTACGTGTTTAAATCTTTTGTTGCGTATAATGACTTATAAATTTGTAATATGTTTACGTTTATGTGTCTTTATCCGGTGAATTATGTTGGAATGAATTATTTTGCTAAATTTTTTAAATGTGTATAGCAATAATGAAGGTTCAGCATGGTTGAGAAGCAATAAGGAGATATGAAGGTTTAGCATGGTTGAGAAAAATGATAAGAGTTGTTGGAGCAAAGAATTTGCATGCAAATCCTTCGCCTTCTGACGAAGAGTTTCAGCTTGGTTCAAGTGGATTAAATTTATGCAATGTGATTAAGAAAGTACATCCTCGAACTGTTTCTAAGGTTAATAATAAATCCTCATTTATAACAATCTGACCGGTTGATTTTTTCATTAGATATATTAATTATAATTGAGGTTTTAATTTGATCAGGTTGTAGAAAGTTCATGTGATCCTGCTGCTTCACCGGCTAGAGCTGCTTTATCTGCATATCAGTATTTTGAGAATGCGAGGAACTTTTTAGTGGCTGTTGAGCAAATGGGGCTCCATACCTTTGAAGCGTCAGATTTAGAACAAGTGAGTGTTTGATTAGTGTAATAATATGTGATTAACGTGCTCATGATCATCGAAGATAATATTGTTTATAATTTTTAGGGAGGAAAAACATCAAGAATTGTGAATTGTGTGTTGACACTCAAACCATACAGTTAGTGGAAACAAACAAGTGGCCATGGGATTTGGAGATTTGGGGGAGTAGTGAAACTGAGCACGCCTAGCAAAGCATTGTTCGCAGAAACTCAGGTCCCTTCTCAAATTATTTGTCAAGGATGAATGTTCAATGTCAAGATAACAAAATGGTAGGTAATCTAACTAAACTAAGGAAAAATGAATCATACGATGCAGTTTTTACCAAACTTTTGTAATTGTTTGGTGCAAGATACTTTACAATTGAGTTGTTGCTATCTTCTTGAAACCAATACTTTTTTGTTTTTATTTTTTATTTTTACCATTGAGTGTTTACTGAGAAAATCATGCTTAGTTAGTTAATTGTCTGCTTGGCACAAATCTTATGAAACAAACCACTATAAAAATTTAGCATTGTTCATAATTTGATACCTAGGTACATATTATAATCCAAGGCGTTAGTTGCATCAATGTGATAATTTGCATTCCATTATTCGGTCCTTTAAAAAGATTTTAAAGAAAATGGATTTTAATTTTTTAGTGAAAGGTATGGAAAATTTGATAATTTGCAGTCCATTATTCGGTCCTTCACACGGTTATGTCGTGCCTTCAAAATGGTAGTTGAGTGAGTAATCGCTAGAAACCATTCGCCTTTATTAATACAAGCAATGTTTTAAAATCCGGTTTTTATACCGTACCGGATTTGACTCAGAAACGGTTTAACCGGGTGTACAGGAGGGTTTAACCAGTTCTAACTGGCGATTCAACCGGTACAACCGGCCGGTTTGAACAGGTTTTTAAAACATTAAATACAAGGCACAAAAGGTGCATCACAAGGAATTGTTTAAGGATGTTAAATTATTAATTGTTTTTTTTTTTGGATTTGAATGTAAGAGTTTTTATGGGTTAATAAAAAATGGTGTTTTGTTTGCCAAATATGACGGGTAATACATGTGGCCCCGATCGCAATGCGGCGGGTGCTATTTCTAGTTTACTCTATTTATTATTGTTAGTTTTTAATAGCAATTCCTAGATCTTTCTAGGATAAATACGTTAACATGTGCAACCTGCAGAATTCAAACTTCCAATTTTTTGTCATGCATCATACCATTCTAATCATTTATTATTGTTTATTGATGACAAACTAGATTTAAGTTCCCCGCGTTATGGCGGGGGCGTAAAACTATGCTAAATAGCACTAATGCCACACCATCGTCAGCGACTACCAACACTGGGTCGATCCAGGACCCGCGCGTTGTGACAAACTTGTCAAACAGAAAAAATAAATGTAAAACATTGAACCACGCCTGCATGTTGCGCCGTGTTGACTCGCATAATTTTGAACGAAAAAAAAACGTTAAACGACACACGCACGTCGCGACGTCTTAACTCGCAAAATTTAGAAAGAAACGTAAAACGAAAATTTGCAAAAGATGAAAAGTATAAGGACCAAACTTGAAAGTAAAAATATTGTGAGGTTAAATTGAAAATAATAAAACTTTTGAGTTAAAAGTGAAAAAAAAAAACAATTTATATGGGTTAAAATTGCAAAATATAAAAAGCTTTTGGGTTAAAGTTAAAAAATTAACATTTTTTTTTTTTTGAAAACTCTCCAAAACATGAAGTATAACACCTTATTGTCACACCCCGATATTTCCACGTTTGACCGGTGGGGAGTATCGTGACGTAGTTGATATCATCATAGTCAAACAACACAATATATAAATGCACAGCGGAAGCAAAAGATAAATATATTACAATCCGAATATAAAGTAATATCCAGTATTACAACGGAAAGTAACGGATCCACAGGCGGATCTAAATAAAAAGGAAAACTGTTCAACAGACTTTGACATCTAAAGCTTGCGAGACTTGAGTAATGATGCCTGGAGTAGCCAGCCTATTTCGTCTAGTACCCGCACTTAGCCTTTTTAGAAAATACGTCAGTTTACACTGGTAAATACAACTCAACTGACTCATTTAGAAAAGAGTTTGAAAATTTATTTGAATGCACTTCGGCAAAATATCTTTTATAACTTGGGACAATTATTAAAATAATCATGTATACAGTTTTACTTATTTGTCGTCCATCAGGGCCGGTTAGAAGAGCCGGACAAATTAACTGACACGCCACAGGTATAATGCCCACAGGCTATCATCCTCTAAGTGGATTACCAGTTCCGGTATAATGCCCACAAGGATGATACCTCTGAGTGGATTACCAGTTTTTACATAATGCATCTGTCAGGTGTACGCCTACACCCCGTGCTTAGGTCGTGGCCATTTCTTAAAATGATGCCAAGGATATCCGGGACATGGTCATTTAACCCCCAAAAGCCATACACCAAATAATACATATTAAACGGGTCATGCAAATACATTAATCACAATCCGATTTAAATGACTACACACACCCGACCAAGCGTTACTTTTATAGTACCGTATCCCAAGCCCGTATAGGGAAAATAAGTTAAGCGTATTTACCTGAGCAAAGTATCAATCAAATACAGCAAATGCAAGTACTTTTACTGGGCTCCTAATCTGGAACGAAGGTTTATAATAACATATTAGAATCCTAACGGGTCTTTAGTTAAGCTTAAGCTTAGACCGGTTAGTTTCAATGATACGGTTCGTACGCACTATTAAGCGAAGACCGGATAGAATGTGATTTAGACCTGACAAGTTCGGAGACTTGCTTAATATGAGTATTTCATACACACTCTGGATTTGAGATAAAACCGATAAGGTTTGACCCGTTTCGGCTAATTTATGTAAACTTGTTACATAAACCGAACCGAACGCGTAATAAGCGTAACGGGTATCCGTAAGAGCCATATACAGGTTTCCTAAGTTAATATGCTTCAAATATGTTGTGACATCAGTAAGATGTCTTTTATTATGCCCGAAACGAATTTAAACACAAACTATGCCCCAAAGGGGTAGTTTGGTCATTTAAAAGGTTATAAAAGAGTTTAAGTATTTACATGAGTTACAGGTCTGATATAATCAGCAAAAATACTTATTTTACTAAGTTATAACAGTATGGTAAAATATATATGTGAAATTTATCAATTATAACCAAACTATGCACCGTAGGGGCATTTTGGTAATTTCACATAAGTCGTAAAGCTCAAAACTGAAGTCTGAGTTAAACAACTTTTGCCTACTGTTAAAATATTATAATTTACCTCAAATATCAGTAGGTATCAACCTTTGTATGTTTAAAATAGTTCTAGTACATACTATGCGTTAAAAACGCTTAATTAGGCGATTAGGAGCCGTTTCCGGGTTCTATATAGAAATACGATATTTTTATTATTCCAGCAGGCTTAAAATAATTTATTTATCATATCTAATCAGTAGCAAAAGGTTTGGAGTCGATTAGATATGTAAAACCTATTTTATAGCCCGTAAGGGCAAAACCGACAATTACCGGATTAAGCCTATGACTATTAGTTATGCTCAGCCTAAAATTAATTAAAAATCTTCAAAAATCCCAAAATAATATATTACATCAGTGGTTAAAGATTTTGATATCAAAAAGTAGGCTTAACTAGGCTATACGCTAATTATGCCGTTTAATTAACATAAAGCTTCTTAATTACGCTAATGAGCATAACTCTCAAACTACACCTCAAACTGATGTCAAATTTTAGGTGCAAGTTTATATATCAGTAATTAAGGTTTCTACTCTTTTACATTTTCAAAAATCACGTTTTAAGGTGAAAAGGGCATAATGGTCAACATATGAGCAATTAACGGAATCATGCATATTAATTGGATAACTAATGAACCAAGGTGTATAATAACATAGGGTTATACTAGCATGTAACCTAGTCCAATTAAAGCTCTGAGGCATTTCTAAAACATGCCTAAACGGGTCAGAACTGAAGTCAAAGCAAAAGTCAAAGTTTTGCGTCTTTCGGTTCTGAACCGAGTCTAAACAGTAAATTGTCGGGTTGAACATGTTTAGACATGTTCTTACACTAATTACCAAGTTATATTAATAATCAAACAGGTTGTATGTGTTCTACATTGCTAATTATGCATAAATTGTAAATTAAACATTCTGTTGACTTTTTAATCACAAGTTTGACCCGACATTTGACCTAGTTAGAGTGGGAATCAGGGGGAACCCTTTTAAGGGTTTATTACCCACATAATTACCAACTTATAACTACTTTCAATTCGACTAATCACTGGACCATTAGTGATTAATCTTGAAGTCAACCGTTAATTACGACGGGTTGACTTTTAAGCTAAAACTAAGCAAAAACTTAACTAAGGAAGGATTAGCAAACTTACTGAAGTCCTATGCACGAAATGTGAAGCTTAGAGAGAAGTCCTTAGTTCCAGAAATGCTCCAATGTGCAGATGGAAGGTGTGAAGAACTTGGTTGCAACCTTGGCCTTTATATAGTGTTTAAATCACCATAGATTGTTGACATCTAAGTCTACAACTGACCATAACTTACCCACAAGTGTCCCTAGTGCTCTAGGAACTGTTTAGGGGTCGCCCACAATGTGAAAATATCTGTTAAAGGTCGGTTAAACGCGAATGCAGGCTGCTGTCTTGTTTTTCTGATACTGGGCGTCTGACGTGGCCCGCGTAAGATGTTAACATCTCTTACGCGGCCCGCTTGGGCCTTGAAATCAGAATTAAACATTTTCAAGTTTTTGCATCTTGTCCCTTGGCTCTTCGAAAGGTCAACTAAGCTTATTTCTTGCAATTTGACCCCTTCTTATTTACCTACAAGGGCTTTAAGACTTGTACCCACTTTGCCAAGTCCCTGGACATTTCTGGTTAACCCGAAAAGTCATAACTTTCAACGTTAACGCTTTAACCCCTCGCATACGAATTTGATCATAACTTTCTCATCCGATAACGAAACTTTATGAAATTTTTATCGTGCATTCTAGTGAGCATAATTAACCGTTACAAAGCTTCGTGTTTGTCAAAAGGTCACTCAGAGGTATAACTTAAACATGTTGACACATTTAACCCCCGTAGTTTGTAATCTCTCACTTTCATTCACAATTAGCTTCGCATGATCCATGATTTATTCGTGTAAGGGTATGAGCATCATGTAGGGTTACTGTAAATTATATTTATCTCTTGTTGACATTTTAAACCCTTATATTCACATACTTTCCATGTTTGTCAACTTTAGTCCCTCTAGAGTATACTTTCACACGTTCAAGCTTATGACACGTGTCAATACATTATAGGACGTAAATTTTCGAGGTGTTACACTTATGCACAAAATTGTTCCTAATTTATGAAATGTAAATTGGTTCATCGATGTATCAACTTCACTAGAGCAAAACGTAAAAGCATCGTTGTTAATAGGGTGTTCAGAAAGCTTGCGGGACTCGCTCGAAACTCATTTTAAAAAATTCGTTTTGTTTTCGAGCTCGAGCCAGGGGTTCTCGGCTCGTGGCTCGACGCGTAGCTCGGCTCTATGGCTCGACTCAGTGACTCATATGTACGTGTATGTCTACATACACACACACACGCATATATATATATATATATATATATATATATATATATATATAAATGGGTGTTAAATTTATTTATTTTTGTTTTTTATTTTGTAAATATTTGTAAAAAAATTAACAAGCCGGGTCGGAGTTTTTACGAGGCGAGCACGAGCACAAGCTCGACTTTTCAGCTCGAAAAAAATAACGAGTCAAGCCGAGCTGGCTTGTTTAGGTTTAAGCTCGAGTTCAAGCCCAGTCTAGCTCGGCTCGATTGCAACCCTAGTTGTTAAATTTAGTGGGGCTCTAGATTTTTAGATGCCACTTAACCTCATAACAGAGACATACAATGCAACTGTGAGAAGTTAGGGACTAAATGTGTAATTTAAGCAAACCAAAAGGTTAATTTTGTAATTACTCTAAATAATATGGGGTAAACGTGTATGCTTTAAAACATATAAATTTTCTTTTCTTTTACATTTTTTTAAATATGCAGTGTGTGTATTTACAAAGTAAACTTTATAAAATGTTAAGGCTCACTTATAAAATTTATATTGAACTATGATGAAAATATGCATATCACAATGATATGTAAATTCATATAAAAATATATATTGAAAGTTATAAAAGATAAATAAATTTATATGTTAAATATAAACCCAAAAAGACAATAAAAGAACTTGAAGTCATAAATTTCTTTAACATGTAAAATTGTCATATTAAAGGGATGCAAATGTAATTATGAAGGTGCCAACCTAATCAAATAAATATCACTCAAGAATAAACCTCAAACAAAATTCAAAAGCTGAGTTGATACATATTTAAACAAAAATATGATTATGTTAATTATAATGCATCTCTCTGGGGACGATCTTCAAAAAGGTACTGAATCTATCTTCTTCAATCACTTGTACTTTAACACCCTTGAGATGACTCCATAGCAAAGAGGTTTCTTCGTCGCAAATAACTTCCAGCGGACATAAATCCTTAACAGATACGGGTAACTCATGCAGCCCTGTACAACCTCTCATATGAATTGTTCTTAGACTACCCAACTCACCTATATGTGTTGGCAGATTGCACAGATGTAAACAATGGGACAGATCAACGACACTTAGTTTCTGAAGGTTACTCATCGTTTCAGGCAACGATTTGAGGTTTGAGCACGACGCAAGACGTAAAACTTCCAAATTTGTTAGGTTTCCAAACCCTTCTGACAGTGAACTCAGCTCGTGGCAGTTGGTGATGCTCAATTTCTTAAGGCGAACGAGATTGCATAACATTGTAGGAAATGTAACAAAGTCATCACACGAGTCGATATCAAGCTCCAAAAGGCTTGGAAACTTGTTGGGGATTTTAAGGTTGGTTTCATCGAAAGCGTTGCCTATTTTGCACATGATCAAGGACAGTCTCTGCAAGTTCACTAAGCCTAGGATTGATGCACTTATCAAAGATATTGAAACATGTTCCAACCTAATGCTGGTGAGATTCGATAAATATTGTGGTGCAGGGAAGTTGTGAAGGTCTGAGAAGTAATACCCGTAGTTTGTGACAATTAGAACAGTTAAACTCTCCATGTTTTGCATAAACTGAGGAAATGAGTATATCTTTGACATGAAGTTCAATACTAAAACTTCCACTTTAGGGGCTCGAATGTCGTTCCATTTGAAAGAGAATGCTTCATCTGTCATATCAGTAGCATGCATTAGAGGGTTAAGGATATAGATTAATACACTTGTGACAAGATATGATGTGTTAACAATACCTGTGGAAATGGAAAACAGACGTGCGTTGATGGTTTGGGGCAATTCACGAATGTTTTGATCATTTGCATTTATAATCAACCTCTTTCTATGTTCTAAAGGCTCTTGGCTGCTTATGTTAATAGCAAGCATCCTCATCATATCATGTTGCATGACAGCATTTTCATCGCAATAGTTAGCAATCGCGAGTGAGTCTTTCCTGCAACCATATGAAATTGAATCTTTCCTCACATATCAGACTTTAAGGGGTGTGTGTATATACACACACATTATATATATATATATATATATATGGGGATGGATCATGAGAAAACTAGTTTAAATGAGAAAACCAAAAAACTAACTAAAAAAGCCTAAAAAACATACCAAAATTTTTTTTTTTTTTTTAATTTTATAAAAAAATCGCAGGTTTTTATGCATGGAAAAAAAATTTCAAAAAAAAATAAAATAAATTTTTTGTTGTATTGCACATGTGCACTATTACGGATATAGTGCACATGTGTAATACACATAATGCACATGTGCAGTACAAAAAAAAAAAAAAAAATTGAAAATTTTTTTATATATAAAAACTAGCGATTTTTTTATAAAAAATTGTAAAAAAAATGGTATGTTTTTTAGCTTTTTTTTAGGTTTTTTTAGTTAGTTTTCTCATTTATATGTAGTTTTCTCATGATCCTCTCCCTATATATATATATATATATATATATATGTATGTATATATATACATATATATAGAGAGAGAGAGAGAGAAAACCCCCTTGAGTTGTGAGAACTTAGAGAACTCTGACTTCCTGTGTAAGTTTTGCCCCCATTTTTTGCACACGCGTAAATTAAAATGTCACAAACACAGTTGTAAAAAAATCAATAAAAAATATTTGAAGTGGCGTTTTCAACCTTTTTCAGTTGCTGTAAAAAGCTGCTGACATCAGCATGAATCAGTAAATACTCTAAGGATTTTCACGGGTGGTGTAAATCAACAAAAGCTATTTTTTTGGGAAAGTTGATTTTTTAGTATTTTTGGTAAAAAAAACTTTTTGAAAAAACCTTTTGTAAGGCCGAGTTCTTTAAGTTCTCACAACTCGTAAGAGTTTTCATTTTACCCTTAGCCTATATAATACATGTATGTGTGTCTGTGTGTATAAACAACCAGTAATTTTCAAAAGAAATAGAACCTTATTGGCAACAAAGTAGCAAGGTTTTTGGAAGAGAGCTCAAAGAGGTTGTTTAGGGTAGCGAATCCCTTTTCGTCATGCTTATATAAACTGATCCAGATATCCATGAGTGCTGTGGCTGCGATCTTCTGATCTTCGGGAAACAATCCCAAATCCAAGTAACATTCCTTGATTTCAGATCCTTCCTTGAACACATCCAAACTTGTTGCAAGGCGAAGTCGCATATCCTTGATTTCAGATCCTTCCTCATCCAAATCAAGAACAGACTTTTGTCCAAACCCTTCCGACAACTTGTTTAACATAAACTGCCACTTTGCCATGTGTGTACCTTTTAGCAAACCACCAATCACACTAAGCGCCAGCGGATGCCTCTTGCAACATTTCACCAACTACATAAAGCCATTTATATTGTTTAGCTACATTTTCTTATAAATTTACCAAAAAGGGCCAAACAAATATACATAGAGAGAGAGGGTCGTTTAGTGCAGAATCAATTTAAAGTGGTGATGCAAATGAGCCAAGTGGCTTGCGAGCTGCAAGAGATCGGCTCGAGAAAAAGCTTGAAATGAGCTGAGCCTTATCGAGCCCAAGCCAAGCTTGAGCCTTAAATAAAGCTCGTTTATTTATCGAGCCCGAGCTCGAACCTGGCATGTGAAGCTGCTCGTCAAGCCTTATCGAGCCTTAGTGTAATATTGGTTTTTATGCGTATTTAATAACATTTACCCCTTATTTAAAGTTGTCTAGTAAACGAGCCGTGAAAAGCTTATTTAAACTTGTTTACGAGCCGAGCCCGAACCTAAAAATAAGCTTGTTTAGTAAACGAGTCCGATCCCGAGCTTCACTTATAGAGCTCGCGAGCCAAAACGACTATTATTTATATATTATTTTTATTTTTTATACTAGCTAATAGATAACAAACGAGCCGAACTCGAGCTTGAGAAACTACCAATGAGCCGAGATCGAGCTTCAAAAACAAAGCTCGAATCGAGCTGAGCTCGAGCTTGAGCTCTCATAAGTTAATCGAGCTCGGGCTCGGCTCGTTTGCACCAAGTAGATAATTGCGGGAAAGTGGAAACACATAGGCGCGTGTACCTATTGCTTTAACTGTGTTATATAAGGCATCTATGTAACCATATAACTGAACTCTCTTTTCTCTGCAACTATATCTTCAAGGCATCACGTACAAGTTCTTAAATGGTGCTCGCAATTCTCTACTATTAGTTGGTAAAGAACGTGCACCCGTATACAAACACACACACACACATCTATAGAAAAAGAAATGAGATAATAGTTTTGTAGGGAGATTTCATTCTACCTTCTGAACCAGGTCATCTGGTATATTACATTCATTTCTACCTTCTGAAAATGCTGAGTAGCGAAACAGATTGGTGGCATCTTGATGATTCAGAAGATGCAATTCATATGTACGGAACTGTGTAAATGTGCTCCTAGATGTGACTAGAATCTTGTATCCAGGTGACTTGAATTTAAAGGCCTTAACAATGGAAGCATCCCACACATCATCCAATACTAACAGCACTTCAGATTTATGCTCACCCAAAAAGCTCCCCCATTGCTGGATTGCATCTTCATCGCTTGTAAAATCGGGGTGCTGACCACCCTGGTTCTTCTGAAGTAAATTCCTAACAACGACCTTTAAGTTTGGGGTATTTGAGATAGTAGCAAAGTAAATGTGTTTACGAAATTTTCCTGTTTAAATGAAAACAAAAGTCATCAATCAAAGAAATATGCTAAATACATAACTAGTCAGTTAAAATTTTGGCTAGTTTAATTGTGCATTGTGTATGGTACTAGTGTCTGTGTTGGAGACATGGGGGTACCCTGCAGGATGGGCGTGCGTTTGTGAGGGGGCATTGCGACAAACATGGCCTGCTGGCTGAGAGATGATTCAGCAAGAAACTTTATAGAAAGTGATTCTGTCAACTTGAGACATGAAATATGTTGGGAATTCTTTTGCATGGAGGGTACAATTTTAACTAATGTGAATTTGTAAATTATCAAAAGAATCAGAAATTTGCTTTTGACTGGTCTTAGAATTGTACCTAACCAAGTTTAGGGCGGCAATTCCTCGCAAGACACCTAAACTGACATGATAATAAATAGATTTTGGGTTGTTATGTTAACCCGTGATACACATATCGTGCTTTGGCTTATCTCATTTAACAAACAAGTTAGCGTTTGGGTTGCCCTGCTTAACCGGTTTGAATATGCCGGTTAACCGTCAACCCACTCAAAACTAGAATAAAAAATATTTTTTGGAAGGTCAACTTGTTTACCACCCACTTAACCAATTTATTACACACCAACAAACCATTTACAACTTAATTACAACTCCAACTGGTTTGACTCGTTTAAATAAGTAGGTTACACAGATCATGTTCGAATTACACAATTTAAAGTGTGTCTATTGCAACACAATTACCAACCCTAAGTCGGGTTCTTTTTTTCTTTGAACGGCAACATGTTACTTCAAGTATACTTTATACCAATTATTCTAAACTACTCCCATTGCCGATGTTTGAACCAGGGACCTCTTCTCTAAGGTGCAATTTGTTTTTTAAGAGGTAAAATGTCTGCACTCTACGGACCACATCTGCAGAAATTTGTAGAAGAAGAGGTAAACCTCTGCAGTCTGCAAGAAGAAGACTGTTTGTTTTTAACGTACGTAAACTTCTAAACTAAACTGGTGGTGGTGTACAGACGATGGTGGTGGGTGGTGGACGTGGACGGTGGGTGGGGGTGGTGGTGGTGGTGGTGGTAGACGGTGGTGGGTGGTGGACGGTGGTGGTGGGTGGTGTTGTTTAACCCTTGAGGACTTAAGAAGATCTTAAAAGTGGCTGGGCCAAGCCTGCACCAAGAAGAGCTCTCATATGCCTTACCAAGTGGGCTAGCCACACATTGGTGTCAGTTCTAGATCAGTTTTCAATATTTATCAGATTAATTTCTAAAAAAAATAAAAAAAAGCAAAATTAATATAACAAACATCTACATCATTTCCAAATGAATGATGATGGATGAAATTTTAATACCTTGAACTTGAGGATCATGGCAGAACTTTGTAACCAAAGTAGTCTTCCCACGACCTCCAGCAGCCGAAACAACAACAACCGCGCAATCATCAACATCCCAATCCTTAAACACCTCCACCTTCAAATCCCTAACTCGATCATCAAACCCTATAACATTTCCCTTAAGCAACGGAACACTGGACGCCCAACCGCCCGAGCTCCGATCCATTCTGTTCTGCACATCCTTCACCACCACCAACACTTCCTTTACATCTCTAGCCTCCTGCAACTGAACATCAATCTGAAAAAATCTCAACATCGATGCATTCAAATCGTCCAGTTCCAACGACTGACTGTATCTCTTGTAGAAATTCCATTTGATATGCTCGCATTTCAGAACTAGGTCTTGTGCGCTTTTTAGCTGAGCGATAAACAATTGGGTTTCCTGATCCGGTCGGTCTAATACTTGGTTAAGTTTCTGGATCTCGTCTATGATCGATTTGATTCTCGTTACAGTATCTTGTAATTGAGTTAGCTTCGATTTGAACTGAGAGGTTGTTTTCAAAACGTGTATGATTGCATCTGATAATTTGGAGACAGCGTCTCCTACCAGTGCTCCGACGATTACTGCTTCCGCCATTGATGAACTGGATCAATTCTGATTCAACTTTGGAGTTGATATCATCATGGTTTGGAGAGAGTTGAAGTCGTTGAGGAGTTGAAAGAAAGAGGGAAGAAACTTCGTTTGTTTGAAACTACAAAAATAGTCCCTTGAAATATATATGGTAAACATAAAGCATCTTTCCTTTATTGTTCGTGGTAGAATTATTCAAAGGCAACGTTCCTTTATTGCTAGTTTTAGAATTAATGGAGGGTTCGATTAATCAAAAAGTGTTAACCATTATCATAACCGATAGTCGGTTAATCGGCGGTTATGGTTATTTGGGTTATTAACCAATATATATAGGGTCAGGATTTAGAGAAAACGGTAGAAAGTGTGAGAACGGTGAGAACGCTTATTGATCGTCCGATCAAAACAATCCAGGGACTAGATTGGCGCGGTGGCATTTTCGTAAATAACACAAATTTTATTACGTGGACGCGCTTCATTAAGGGTAAAAAAAGGTAAAACACCATTTCTCACATAAAACGCCATTGAAAAATAAAACGCCAAATAAATACAAAAAACCAATTTTATCACCGCGTACTTTTTTCTATGTTTTTATTTAAGCTCTCTGGCTACAAAAACGCCACAAAATATGAAACGCTATAATATATAACGCCAAAGCTTACATCGGGATAAATGTTAATTACATTTTTTTGTTATAAAAATAACATCCCGCCTAAACTACGCGCCAAAAAAAATTCTATAAATAGAAACGTCTCACCACCTTCCGTTTATCACACCAAAAAAACACACAGTGCTTGCTAAAAAAATACAACTCAATGTAAAACGCCAAAAAATACAACGACGGCAAAACATATTTTCTTTGATACTCAGTAATGTTCTGCATGAAGCTTCGCTGAATGATTTGTTACGTGAGTGTAGTAAGATTTTGCTGCATGAGATGGACAAAATTGAAAAAAAAAAGGACTGATGACACTCATATGTCATACTGTCATATGGGTCTCTTCTAATCATCCAAACCTTCTTCAAGAACAAAGATGACAGAATGACATATGGGTGTCATCAGTCCCTCTTTTTTGAATTTTGTCCATCTCATGCAGCAAAATCTTACTACACTCACGTAACAAATCATTCAGCGAAACTTCATGCAGAACATTACTGAGTATCAAAGAAAAGACGTTTGCAATCGTTGTTTTTTTTTGGCGTTTTACATTGAGTTGTATTTTTTATTAGGAATCATTGTGTTTTTTGTGTGTTTTTTGTGTGTGATAAACGGAAGGTGGTGAGACGTTTCTATTTATAGAAATTTTTTTGGCGCGTAGTTTAGGCGGGATATTATTTTTATAACAAAAAACGTAATTAACATTTATCCGGATGTAAGGTTTGGCGTTATATATTATGGCGTTTCATATTTTGTGGCGTTTTTGTAGCCAGAGAGCTTAAATAAAAACACAGAAAAAAGTACGCAGTGATAAAATTGGCGTTTTGTATTTATTTGTCGTTTTATTTTTCAATGGCGTTTTATGTGAGAAATGATGTTTTACCTTTTTTACCCTTAATGAAGCGCATCCACCTAATAAAAATGATGTTATTTACGAAAATGCCACCGCGCCAATCTAGTCCATAGATTGTTTTGATCGGACGATCAATAAGCGTTCTCACCGTTCTCACACTTTCTACCGTTTTCTCTAAATCCTAACCCTATATATATATATATAGAAAAAGTATATCGTACATTACGGCTTAACATACTTCACGTACAACAACGTGCATGATTTGTTCTATAACATGCGTGATTAATGTTTTCAATATGCGTGATTATTGTGTTTCAACATGCGTGATTTTGGATTTTTTTAGTTATAACGTGCGTGATTTTAAAATGAACGTGCGTAATTACCTGTCGTACGTGATATACGTTAAGCCGTAATGTACGTTAACCTTCCTCTATATATATGGTGGGGTTCTAGAGTGAACACTAGTGTATTTGCGAACTGAGTAAACAAATCTTGGCCATTGATCTACACACGTGTATGGCCAGGATCTCATCATCAAATCGTAAAATACACTAGTGTATTTCAACATCAAATCCTGGCCATTGATCTACACACGTGTATGGCCAGGATTAGTTCACTCAGTTCGCAAGCTACACTAGTGTTCACTCTTGAACCTAATCCTATATATATATATATATGAGTGAATTGCAAATTTTGTCCTTTATCTTTATGTAACACCTGTGCCTCCACGGCCATCAAACAAATACCAAACCATTGAAATATTATATTTCATACTTGGGATTTGTAAAAATATGTGTATCATTTGCACATATCAATTCTTGTTCAATTTCAAACTCTAAATCGCTTTCTGGAAGGTTATACGCGCACCGATGCGTAAATATAACCAGTTTAATGCAACAAACACTCCGGAATAGTGACATAGGCTTAACATACCTTAAATAACCTTTACTTAACTTAGAAATAAGTTTTGAAGGCTTTGGTATGGCAAAATCAAGTTAAATCGCTTACAGGGACTAAAGTTGACAAACTGCGAAAGTATGCCAATTTGAACTGTAACAGACATTCCGGAACATGACCATAAGTTAAACATACCATAAATATCCTTTACATAGCTTATAAATAGGCTTTGAGGGGTTCGGTGTGCTAAAATAAACTTTTGTGTCATTCAGGGACTAAAAGTGTCAAAAAGTGCACAAGTTTGCATTTTCGTGCATAACTTACGTTCTGAATACATCCGGACATCCAAAAATTTATGTAAGCATGACTACATTATATTTTAGTGTTCGCCATAAGAAAAATCCATTCGTCGCGTCATTTGGATCGTTTTTCGCGCTTGTGCGCATTCCGTCGTAATTAAGCGAACATCGCGTTCGTACGGCTAAACGAACCGACATCCGAGATATTTTTGAGCACATTTTAAGTTCCCTATACTTTAACTTCATTTTAGAGCTTTGAAATGGGGTTAACGGGCCTTAAACGTGTCAAAAATGGGCTGAATGCATGACAGGGACCAAAAATGGGCTGAATGCATGACAGGGCCTAGCGGTGCGCTACACTATTAGCGTAGCGGTGCGCTAGCCAAGTCCAGACCAGATGCAGAGTTTCTTAACAGCCTGTTTGCAGCTGATTAACCACACCCACACATTCCCAATTGTCTAGTCATGAAGATAAGGAGCATATGTAGCCTCCATAACCTTTCGACAAGTGTACGGGTTGGATC
This sequence comes from Helianthus tuberosus, assembly GCA_030545235.1. Taxonomy (NCBI): domain Eukaryota; kingdom Viridiplantae; phylum Streptophyta; class Magnoliopsida; order Asterales; family Asteraceae; genus Helianthus; species Helianthus tuberosus. The sequence goes on from CM060445.1 coordinate 60,956,932, forward strand.
ATGGCACGGTTTCCATGAAACGATCTCAACGGTTCACCGAAAACTATATATACCCCAACACCCCTTTGCTAAAATCACAAGAAACTTGAATTGAGAAACTCTAAGTTGAAACATTTGTTTCATACCTGAGATTTTCGAATCGAGTTTAGCATTCGGGGACCCTTCGTAAGTATTCTTTCGTTCTTTTCCTTATTTTACTGCTTTTCGAGTCAGAAAAGTCAAACTTTGTTTGACTTTCAGCGTTGACCAGTAATGGTCAATGCGAAGTTCGTTTGAACTTCGCAACGTGAGTGTAATCACGTTGGTTATAGTCCCTTGGGACTATGCCCACTGATTACCACGTTGTCTAGAGTCGTAGGATAGGCGATCTAATAAATCGCCTATACCTTCGAACTCGACCCAGTTTGGTCGATCATTAGGATCCGACCAAACACATTAGGTGACCATAGTAGGTAGGGAATGACCTTCCGAGGTTATACCCTATGGTCACATCGTTTAAGTAGTTGTATGATAGGTAGTTTATATGCCTTAGGTAAATTACCAGAATACCCTTTTCATGTATAATTGGTAATTAAGCATATGTAACCTAAACCTTTGTCACATAACTGATTATGTAACATGCTTAGGCATATAACACTTGTCATAGGGCTAGTTAGGCGGTCCAAACGCGTTTCACGCGCACGACGCGTTAAAGTAGCATAAGCTTCCTAAACGGGTCGTAATGGGTCGTAGACACTTAGGCTAAGTTTCATTTAGTATGTAGGCTTTGTTAAACCATATCATATGAGTTCCTACACTCATTTGGTTTACAAACCCTAATGCTACCCAATCTTCCGATTTAGGTCCGGTTAATTAACATAGTTACCTATATTAGGTGCCGTTTGATTTCCGTGATCTCTAGCATTGTTTGGTTGTTACTCAAGGACTACTGAGCAATCTCAAGTGAGTACATAGACCCCTCTTTTACTGTTTTCCAAACTGTTTTGGGGTGGAACACATGTGCCTACTTGTTACTTTCATGCTTTCATGTTTTCACATCATATACCGGCTGTGTTTGTTAGTACATTATAGTACATGATTTCATTGTTTTCATGCTAGGTGTGCCCATTGTGTGCATTACTTAGTACATCGTTTTACATGACATTTTATGCTAGGTGTGCCCATTGTGTGCATTACTTAGTACATTGTTTTACATGACTTTTCTACTTTGTATGATGACTTTGCATACTTAGTACATTGTTTTATACTGCATCTCTGTTGCATATGTTCCAGTAACATATGGACACATTGTTTTACAGCTCTACCCTGTATGTTTACTCTAGCATACTAGGTACATCATCTTCATAAAACATGCTTACATTTTGGTATGACATTTGGTTTGTTTAAACTATACTATACATTCATTAACACCGATCATGCCGCTCGGTAGTAGGTAGCGGTACCATAGGACTTGACAAATCCCGTTCCGGACATCCCAGGGAAAGGGGATGAAAGGAATGACCGAATCCGAATACATATTCTCTTGATAACTCACTTTTACATAGTTATCCGTCTGTCTCAAGGCTTGGATGTATGAATTTTCACAATACCGCATAAATGTTCATATTCAGTATAGCATGCATATATCTTACAAAACATAACTTTGATTTAAACCAAGTTTTACTTCAATACTTTGTTTTGTACATTTTTTTTACTTATGGTTTAAGTAGTCTAAATTTTACTTACCATACATATCATTTTGGTTATACATTTCTTGACTACTTTTGGATATTTGACATAGACATTTGACATGGATATTTGACCTAGACATTTAACATGGATATTTGACCTAGACATTTGACATGGATATTTGGCATAGACATTTGACATGGATATTTGACATAGACATTTTGACATGATTTACATTTGACACAAACACTTTTGACATTGGTTATACATACTACATGATTTACATCTTGACATGAATATTTTGACATATTATTTAATACATTTGACAATTGATTTAAACATAGACTTCTTACGTTGGTTGGTTTGGTTTGAGTAAGTGATTAAGTAACGATGCGTGTGTAATATGATACAAGCATGGTGGATACGCCGCTGGTACTTCCTATATATAAGTGTTTGTGTGGTATTACATGTCGTAACGTTATTTGAATCATTTCAGTTTGAGACATAGAACATTTCATACAAATAACATACTTTTCACAAGACATTGATTTATAAACAACTTATCTTATGCAAACATATTTTACATGGTTATACATTTAACCTGACATTTATTTATACATATCATCTGATCTTATCGTTTTTCAAATGATTTACAAAACAAAGCAAATAATAAGGTTCATGACTAAACATTTTCTCAAACATAAGTCATGAAACCTATTTTCACAAAACCTATGTATCTCACCGGCATTTTTATGCTGACGTACCATATTTTCACATGTGTTTTTCAGGAGCTGTCGCATAAGATGATCAAGATACACATAGGCAGACTTGGGCTTTAGTGACAATAAAAGATGCAAGACTAGTTAATTATGTTGTATTTCCTTGTTTGTTAAGACATTGTAACACTTTTAATCAATAAAACGAAACTTTAATTTCCATGGTTGTGAAACATTAATTCTGTTGCAACACGCCCCGATGTTTCCGCCGCGATTTGTATGTTCTACGTGGTCGGGGTGTGACAGAAAAGATGGTATCAGAGCCAATGGTTATAGGGAATTAGGTTATTAGTAATGCTTTGACCTAGTCTATAACCTTCTTAGGACCCTAACGCGAGTTTACTTGCGTTTAGTCATAAAACAATACCGTCACCTATCCTTAGGCGACGACCACAACAAGAACATAAATTTCAAAACCGCTTTGAAACTAATCATCTGTTCTAGGATGATTGATTACTAGGTTTTGAACCCTCTATTGTAAGGTTTTGAACTCTCTATTATATGGTTTGAACCCCTTTGAGTTTTCAAAAAAATCTCGTCAAGGTTTTGGGTTTTAAATAATGTGAACACGTGCAAACTGGAAGGGTGAATGCCTGTATTCTGAGTTTTCTGTCTAGGCAAGCACTTCGTATACATCTCATCAGACGCGAGACCAGTTGTGCTTACCTGGGAATTCTTGGGATGAGTGTTCACTTATAGGCGAGCATGTCTTCAGTGATACATTAATAAGACCTGTTTACCTTTATTAGTCACCGTCTCATTTGTTTGCCTTAGGTAACAAACAAATGATCGCAATTTTCATGCATTATCATTCTGTTTTGATTGTCCAATGATCTTTCACCTATTTCTCCCTATGCCTTTCTTTTTCTTCAAGAATGTCTCTTCATCACGATGACGCTCAGATATCTGAGCAAGCAGCCAAGTTCGCTCAGCGAATAGGCGAAGTAGTCCTGAAGACTGTTGAATTAGCTACTGCCATGTATCATCTCCAGGATGAAGCCACTCAAGAGTCATCAAGACAGGCAGGACCTAGTCAGGCGACAACACCATCAGCCAATAAACCAATCGAGGAATCAAAGACCATGGATGAACGATCTCCTAAGAAGTCAAAGAAGCGAAAGGCTTCTCAGAACTTCGCCATGGTCGCTCACAATGGTAAAGCAGTCCCCAACCAACCAGCTCAACCCCCTGCTAGGTGTATATGGTTTTTCCTATGATACCTACATCAAGGAACTATGTACCTTACAAACTACTCTTGTGATTTCTCTCTTTCAAATGATTGCTCATGATTCCCTCGAAAATTTTAAGTACTCGTTTCACTCTAAGAAACAAAGTACAGAAAATTAAGTGACATTATGAGTAATCGTGCTTTTCGCACATCTGTGCCTTTGAATCCTTGGTTAGATAACTAAGGATATTTTCAAATCTCATACCCATTACGTTTTGATTTTTCAACATATACAGTACAAGTATTTCAAAACAATCTTCATGATCTCAAAACATTTCATATAGTTTAAAAACAATTTTTCTAGATGCATTGTCTATGTTATTTCAAAAACATTGGCCATGTTATCAAAACCAACCTTTCTAATTTCAAAATACTTCATATAGTCTGAAGACAATATTAACACAATACATTTTCTGATCAAGTGCATGATTTCGAAAAGCATCATTCATGTCTTTCAAAAACCTTATACATAATTTCAAAATTCATCTCTCATGATTTTAAAACATTTTTGTAAATATATCTATCTAATACACCTACTTTATTTCAAAAGTATTATATATAAGGTTTCAAAAACGGTAAACACATTTTTCTTAAAAGAACCCCATGCATAGTTTTCAAAAAAATATTTTCCTCATACATTGACTTAACCTTCAAAATTCTGCTTCATATGTCGCCTTGACACATCAAGCATCTCAACTTCATAAGCATTTTACATCATGTTTTGACCTAAGCACATCCAGTGCAAGGTTTCAAAACATTTTCAACTTCTAAAATTCATATGGGATCTTTTTATCTTTACAATTAGATCCTTGTGGATGATTATCGTTCAAATCAGAGTCCTTAATTGGATTCTTTATATACCTAAATTCGAACATTTCGGTTCCTTCAAAATCGAAATCGAATTTTTCTTCTAAAAATCTTGCTATCTTTATAGTTAGATTCTTGATAATATTTAAAGTACCAAATGAAATCCACGAGATGGGTTCCTAGTGTGCTTTAAATACATGTACTCTGTTAGCAGAACAAACTTCTAGTTAAACAATTTTGTGGTTATGTGACTATGTGTTTATTCATCTTATGTTTTCTTGTATGCATTTTTGTGTTTTTAATACTCTGGATATTCGTTATCCAAATCCTCGCAGGATCTTTCATATCTTCATATGAGAGATTCGTAGCAGGATATTCAAAAGGTACTACCTTCAATCCTTAATGGGCTTCTATGTAATAGTTAAGACCCTTGGATTATATAGTACCACTCCAGACTCTTTTTAGTGGTCTAATAAAAAAGATTGATTCACAATTTGGTTAAAGAACGACATCTAGTGATGTAGCTGGACAGACTCCTTGATAGTCTATTTAGATCATTTATTGATTTAATTAAAAGGACTCTATGGCGGTCTAGTCACACTCATCACATGATTGTTCATTTGGTTTTCCCCTACACATTATCAAACGCGCTGTGTGGACTATGCAAGGAAGTACGTAATTATGGATGCATACATAACTATGAAATTCCATATGCAGAAACCACAGTAAGATTTATTATGTGTAAGAACCGATAGTGACAACAATAACGAAATGAGAACGATGTAATGGAGGTACGGTGGACGCACCAATGACGCTTCATATACTTGTATATAAGTATCCCTCTTACATTGCAATCATGATGTTATTAAAGGTTACTAGAAGTTCAGAACCCTAACCAATGTTGTTTGATCTTTTCAACTTCATATTTCCAAGCTCTCACAAGTTTCCTCTAAATAAATTTCGGGACGAAATTTCCTAAAGTAGGGGAGACTGTAACACCTGTGCCTCCACGGCCATCAAACAAATACCAAACCAATGAAATATTATATTTCATACTTGGGATTTGTAAAAATATGTGTATCATTTGCACATATCAATTCTTGTTCAATTTCAAACTCTAAATCGCTTTCTGGAAGGTTATACGCGCACCGATGCGTAAATATAACCAGTTTAATGCAACAAACACTCCGGAATAGTGACATAGGCTTAACATACCTTAAATAACCTTTACTTAACTTAGAAATAAGTTTTGAAGGCTTTGGTATGGCAAAATCAAGTTAAATCGCTTACAGGGACTAAAGTTGACAAACTGCGAAAGTATGCCAATTTGAACTGTAACAGACATTCCGGAACATGACCATAAGTTAAACATACCATAAATATCCTTTACATAGCTTAGAAATAGGCTTTGAGGGGTTCGGTGTGCTAAAATAAACTTTTGTGTCATTCAGGGACTAAAAGTGTCAAAAAGTGCACAAGTTTGCATTTTCGTGCATAACTTACGTTCTGAATACATCCGGACATCCAAAAATTTATGTAAGCATGACTACATTATATTTTAGTGTTCGCCATAAGAAAAATCCATTCGTCGCGTCATTTGGATCGTTTTTCGCGCTTGTGCGCATTCCGTCGTAATTAAGCGAACATCGCGTTCGTACGGCTAAACGAACCGACATACGAGATATTTTTGAGCACATTTTAAGTTCCCTATACTTTAACTTCATTTTAGAGCTTTGAAATGGGGTTAACGGGCCTTAAACGTGTCAAAAATGGGCTGAATGCATGACAGGGACCAAAAATGGGCTGAATGCATGACAGGGCCTAGCGGTGCGCTACACTATTAGCGTAGCGGTGCGCTAGCCAAGTCCAGATCAGATGCAGAGTTTCTTAACAGCCTGTTTGCAGCTGATTAACCACACCCACACATTCCCAATTGTCTAGTCATGAAGATAAGGAGCATATGTAGCCTCCATAACCTTTCGACAAGTGTACGGGTTGGATCATGGCACGGTTTCCATGAAACGATCTCAACGGTTCACCGAAAACTATATATACCCCAACACCCCTTTGCTAAAATCACAAGAAACTTGAATTGAGAAACTCTAAGTTGAAACATTTGTTTCATACCTGAGATTTTCGAATCGAGTTTAGCATTCGGGGACCCTTCGTAAGTATTCTTTCGTTCTTTTCCTTATTTTACTGCTTTTCGAGTCAGAAAGTCAAACTTTGTTTGACTTTCAGCGTTGACCAGTAATGGTCAATGCGAAGTTCGTTTGAACTTCGCAACGTGAGTGTAATCACGTTGGTTATAGTCCCTTGGGACTATGCCCACTGATTACCACGTTGTCTAGAGTCGTAGGATAGGCGATCTAATAAATCGCCTATACCTTCGAACTCGACCCAGTTTGGTCGATCATTAGGATCCGACCAAACACATTAGGTGACCATAGTAGGTAGGGAATGACCTTCCGAGGTTATACCCTATGGTCACATCGTTTAAGTAGTTGTATGATAGGTAGTTTATATGCCTTAGGTAAATTACCAGAATACCCTTTTCATGTATAATTGGTAATTAAGCATATGTAACCTAAACCTTTGTCACATAACTGATTATGTAACATGCTTAGGCATATAACACTTGTCATAGGGCTAGTTAGGCGGTCCAAACGCGTTTCACGCGCACGACGCGTTAAAGTAGCATAAGCTTCCTAAACGGGTCGTAATGGGTCGTAGACACTTAGGCTAAGTTTCATTTAGTATGTAGGCTTTGTTAAACCATATCATATGAGTTCCTACACTCATTTGGTTTACAAACCCTAATGCTACCCAATCTTCCGATTTAGGTCCGGTTAATTAACATAGTTACCTATATTAGGTGCCGTTTGATTTCCGTGATCTCTAGCATTGTTTGGTTGTTACTCAAGGACTACTGAGCAATCTCAAGTGAGTACATAGACCCCTCTTTTACTGTTTTCCAAACTGTTTTGGGGTGGAACACATGTGCCTACTTGTTACTTTCATGCTTTCATGTTTTCACATCATATACCGGCTATGTTTGTTAGTACATTATAGTACATGATTTCATTGTTTTCATGCTAGGTGTGCCCATTGTGTGCATTACTTAGTACATCGTTTTACATGACATTTTATGCTAGGTGTGCCCATTGTGTGCATTACTTAGTACATTGTTTTACATGACTTTTCTACTTTGTATGATGACTTTGCATACTTAGTACATTGTTTTATACTGCATCTCTGTTGCATATGTTCCAGTAACATATGGACACATTGTTTTACAGCTCTACCCTGTATGTTTACTCTAGCATACTAGGTACATCATCTTCATAAAACATGCTTACATTTTGGTATGACATTTGGTTTGTTTAAACTATACTATACATTCATTAACACCGATCATGCCGCTCGGTAGTAGGTAGCGGTACCATAGGACTTGACAAATCCCGTTCCGGACATCCCAGGGAAAGGGGATGAAAGGAATGACCGAATCCGAATACATATTCTCTTGATAACTCACTTTTACATAGTTATCCGTCTGTCTCAAGGCTTGGATGTATGAATTTTCACAATACCGCATAAATGTTCATATTCAGTATAGCATGCATATATCTTACAAAACATAACTTTGATTTAAACCAAGTTTTACTTCAATACTTTGTTTTGTACATTTTTTTTACTTATGGTTTAAGTAGTCTAAATTTTACTTACCATACATATCATTTTGGTTATACATTTCTTGACTACTTTTGGATATTTGACATAGACATTTGACATGGATATTTGACCTAGACATTTAACATGGATATTTGACCTAGACATTTGACATGGATATTTGGCATAGACATTTGACATGGATATTTGACATAGACATTTTGACATGATTTACATTTGACACAAACACTTTTGACATTGGTTATACATACTACATGATTTACATCTTGACATGAATATTTTGACATATTATTTAATACATTTGACAATTGATTTAAACATAGACTTCTTACGTTGGTTGGTTTGGTTTGAGTAAGTGATTAAGTAACGATGCGTGTGTAATATGATACAAGCATGGTGGATACGCCGCTGGTACTTCCTATATATAAGTGTTTGTGTGGTATTACATGTCGTAACGTTATTTGAATCATTTCAGTTTGAGACATAGAACATTTCATACAAATAACATACTTTTCACAAGACATTGATTTATAAACAACTTATCTTATGCAAACATATTTTACATGGTTATACATTTAACCTGACATTTATTTATACATATCATCTGATCTTATCGTTTTTCAAATGATTTACAAAACAAAGCAAATAATAAGGTTCATGACTAAACATTTTCTCAAACATAAGTCATGAAACCTATTTTCACAAAACCTATGTATCTCACCGGCATTTTTATGCTGACGTACCATATTTTCACATGTGTTTTTCAGGAGCTGTCGCATAAGATGATCAAGATACACATAGGCAGACTTGGGCTTTAGTGACAATAAAAGATGCAAGACTAGTTAATTATGTTGTATTTCCTTGTTTGTTAAGACATTGTAACACTTTTAATCAATAAAACGAAACTTTAATTTCCATGGTTGTGAAACATTAATTCTGTTGCAACACGCCCCGATGTTTCCGCCGCGATTTGTATGTTCTACGTGGTCGGGGTGTGACACTTTATACCTATTTGTAGACGATGTCCTTTATGTTTAAATTTGACAAGTTTTGTACTTAATGTTTTAAAATCTTGCACGTTATGTCCTTTAGGCCCAACCCAGTTAATTTTTTCTGTTAAATGAAGGGCAAGGTGGTCTTTTTAATTATTTATTAAGAAAACCATTTTAATAACTATATATATATATAAGAAAAATCCTCTCTATGTATATACCCCGCTCTCTCTACTCTCTACCCTCTCCACAACCACCATCAACAACTGCACCGCCTGCCACTACCACCACACCCAACCCACATCACCTTAAAAACCTCCGGCGACCACCACCCTTCACCGCCTTATTCATTCACCTCACCTTAATCATTTTTTAACCCCAAATCTATACAAATTCTCCAAATCCTCCATTGAGCTAGACACATGATACAAAATCCCCAAATCACAAATCCTTCATCAAGACATACAAAATCCCCAAAAACATCCATCTAGCTAACCACATGATTTCACAATAAAACCAAATTATATGAATAAGCACATGATTGAAGAGAATAGGCCAGAATAAACACATAAATAAATGAACAAACACATGGTTATCTTCTCCGTTCAACCCACACTATCTGTAAGATTGGCCGGAAAATCAGATATGAGAACCTGATGATGGAGGAGGATCTGAGAATCAAGTTCCGGCAAGAGAGATGTGATGATAGCAGGTAGATTGTGTAGAGGATTGATGGAAAACCCTACGTGACGGTAGTAGAGAGATGTCCGATGGATTATTTTCGGTGGATCTTTTAGGTACGGTTAAGGTAACTTGGTGGAGGTGATAAAGGGTGGTGGCATATGGTGGTTATTGTCACGGCCCTCGACCCGGTTTGACCCGTTTCAAGAGCCGCGGACAGAAATACTGCGGTATTGATTTAATTGAGTTTAACAGCGGAAACAGGATCGCTTAAAGCTAAAATTTTTCCCCGATTATTTTATTTCACAATTCGGGATAAAACCCCGATAATTTACAATATTATATTTTTACTATAAAAGCGTGATATTACAAAATCATTTATTTATTTTATATTGAGCCACTATCTTTAAGCTTGAAATGCTCCCCAGCACTTTTCCTGAATTACAACAGATCACCTGAAACATGTTTGAAAAAGGTTTTGTCAGCGGGAAATACTGAGTGAATCATTCTATTTACTAAAATGACACATTTGTTATAATTTACAGTATTAAGAGCGATTACAATGTTTCTGATATCAAGCCAACTACCCACGGTACTTGTCACCTGACCCATTGGCCCATTCGTCCAATGGTGTCTGTGACTATGGTCATATCCCCCATTGGCTGCCCCAATGGTGACGATTATCAAGTAATGTATACAAAACCCCACATACCGGCTGTAACTTGGTGATTACAAAGACTTAATCCCCGTAATTATAACTTTGAAAATAAACATGCTTTTGTAAATAAATTTGACAAAAAGAGAGAATGACTCACATTGCTGATTTAATATGGTCAGAGTCTAATCTATGATTTAGCCTTGTTAACCTAATATAAATAACAATGCACACAAAACTGGGTTAGTAATCAATCCAGCAATTACGATAATTCCCGAGATCAATTTCTCACAATGAATGACAAAATGCAATACTTTGTCCATCGAATTAACGATGATCCGTTGAATTAACAACGAACGACAAGGTATAATACTTTACCCATCGAATTAACGATGATCCGTTAAATTAACAACGAACGATAAAGTATAATACTTTACCTATCGAATTAACGACAATCCGTCAAATTAATGACGAACGATAAAGTATAACCCTAATGTGGGCGGCACTTAAACATTCATTGGATAGCTTGATCGTCGGATAAATGAATCGTAGCAGCGATTGTGCTAATACCCTGTTTTGTAGCAGAATTTCGATACCCGGGGGTGAAATTTCGGAATAACAGTTCGTAACACAGTGTATTTGTGAGAATTATTTCGTCGTAAAGTGTTCAGAAAACGAATGCCAATGTCTGCTATTTATAGGTGAAATTTTGGAACCCCTGCGCATCGTAGCCAAACATCCCCTGCGCATCGTATGGTATGTTGAACTGGCTGCGCATCGTAGCCAAACATACCATACGCATCGTATGGGTTAAAAATAGGCCTATAGACTAGCCACGACTGGGACTAGCCTTGCTGAGTTGCCACTTTCATTTTTCAGTTAATTGACAACGAATTTTAGTGGATAATTATCCACTAGGGTTTACCCCCCCTGAGTTTTAGGGGCCCTAATCCTGATTCTGAAAATTATGAAAATTTCAGGGTTTGTTCAGAATTACTCGGGTGTCTTAATTAGGGTTTCCTTTTGGACTAATTAATATATTAAATAGTACTTTTGATGAGAGTTGTTACATTCTCCCCACCTTAAGAAAAATCTCGTCCTCGAGATTTACTGGAATAAATGTGGATATTTTTTCTTCATTTCTGATTCCAGTTCCCAAGTGTATTCAGCTCCCCTCTTTGAATCCCACTTTACTTTGACTAAAACTAGTCGTTTGTGTTTGAGAAACTTGATCTTTCGATCCTCAATTTGAAGAGGTTTCTCCACAAATTTCAGCTTTTCGTTTACTTCTATATCTCGTAGAGGTACTACCAGAGATTCATCTGTTAAACATTTCTTGAGATTGGATACATGAAATACATCATGTACTCCAGCTAATTCTTCTGGTAATCGTAAACGATAAGCTACTGGTCCTATACGTTGGATCACTGAAAATGGTCCTACGTATCTTGGACTTAGCTTTCCTTTCTTTCCAAATCTGACTACTCCTTTCCAAGGAGAAACTTTCAACAGTACTTTGTCTCCAACTTGGAATTCTAGCGGCTTGCTTCTATTGTCTGCATAGCTCTTCTGATGATCTCGAGCCGTCTTCAATCTTTCCTTGATTTGAGTAATCTTATCAGTTGTTTCTTGCACTATTTCAGGTCCTGATAACTGACTTTCTCCTATTTCTGCCCAGCAAACGGGAGTTCTGCACTTTCTTCCATACAGTGCCTCGAATGGAGCAGTTTCAATACTTGAATGATAACTATTATTATAGGAGAATTCAATTAATGGTAAATGATCATCCCAACTTCCACCAAAGTCTATTACACATGCTCGGAGCATGTCTTCTAGAGTTTGGATCGTCCTTTCACTTTGTCCGTCTGTTTGTGGATGATATGCAGTGCTTAAATTTAGTCGAGTTCCCATAGCTTGCTGGAAACTTTTCCAGAAATGGGAAGTAAAACGACTATCTCTATCTGAAACAATGGAGAGTGGAACTCCATGTAAGGATACAACTTCATCTACATACAATTTAGCCAGTCTTTCCATGCTAAAAGTTTCTTTCATAGGTAGAAAGTGAGCTGATTTGGTTAATCGATCCACAATTACCCAAATCGCATCATTACCTTTTCTGGTTTTGGGTAACTTAGTAACAAAATCCATTGTTATAAGTTCCCATTTCCATACTGGCATTTCTAATTGTTGTAGTAATCCTGAAGGCTTCTGATGTTCTGCCTTAACTTGTGAACAAGTAAGACATTTAGAAACATAGCTGGCTATGTCCCTTTTCATTCCTATCCACCAGAAATTCTTCCTTAGATCTTGGTACATCTTATTGTTTCCTGGATGCATAGTGTACCTAGATTTATGAGCTTCTTCTAAAATCTTAGATCTTAAGTCTCCCTGCTTAGGAACCCAGATTCTACTCGTATGGAATCTCCAAATTCCATCTGCTCCTTGTTCTAATTCCTTGATCCGTCCTTTCATTCCTTCAGCATCATCCTTGATTGCTGTAGTTTGAACATTCCTTAATTGTTCCATTAAATCTATTTGTAGATTTAATCTGAGAGCACTTCGTTGTTTCTCATAATACTTACGACTTAAGGCATCTGCAACTACATTCGCCTTTCCTTCGTGATACTGGATATCACAGTCGTAATCACTTAAGATTTCCATCCATCTCCTTTGTCTCATGTTTAACTCTTTTTGCCCAAATATGTATTTTAAACTTTTGTGGTCGGTGTAGACAGTAAATTTACTTCCGTAAAGATAGTGTCTCCAAATCTTAAGGGCAAAAATTACGGCTCCTAATTCTAAATCATGAGTCATATAATTCTCTTCGTGCTTTTTCAATTGCCTTGATGCGTACGCAATTACCTTTTTGCGTTGCATAAGCACACATCCATATCCTAATTTTGAAGCATCACAATATACTTCAAAATCTTCAGTTCCTTCTGGTAAGGCTAAGATTGGTGCATGGGTTAGTTTCTGCTTCAAAATCCTAAAGGCTTCTTCCTGTTTAGGTCCCCATTCAAACTTAGTGGCTTTACAGGTTAACTTAGTTAATGGTACGGCTATTTTGGAAAAATCCTTAATAAACCGTCTATAATACCCAGCTAAACCTATAAAACTTCTAATTTCCATTGCTGTTTGTGGAACCTTCCATTTAGTAATTGCCTCTATCTTAGCAGGATCTACATGAATACCTTCATGATTCACCATGTGTCCTAAAAATTGCACTTCCTTTAGCCAAAATTCGCATTTCGAGAATTTGGCGTACAACTTTTCTTTTCTTAACAAAGTTAAGAGTGCATGAAGATGTTCACAATGCTCTGTCTGACTTTTGGAATAAATAAGTATATCGTCTATGAAAACAATTACAAATTTATCCAAGTACGGTTTACAGATCCTATTCATCATGTCCATGAATGCTACAGGTGCATTCGTTAACCCGAAGGGCATGACTGTAAACTCGTAATGACCATACCTAGTTCTGAAAGCAGTTTTAGGTATGTCTTCTTCTTGTACCTTCAATTGATGATATCCAGAGCGTAAATCTATCTTAGAAAAATATCTAGCCCCCTGAAGTTGATCAAAAAGATCATCAATCCTAGGTAATGGATATCGATTTTTAATTGTAACCTTATTCAATTCCCTATAATCGATACACATTCTCATTGAACCATCCTTTTTTCTTCACAAACAACACTGGCGCTCCCCAAGGGGATGAGCTAGGTTGTATGAATCCTTTACTTAGTAATTCATCTAATTGCTTTTTCAATTCTAACATTTCTGTGGGTGCTAACCGATAAGGTGCCTTGGCTATCGGTGTAGTTCCTGGAATTAGATGAATCCTAAATTCTACTTTCCTATCTGGAGGTAATCCTGGTAAATTTTCTGGAAATATATCAGAGTATTCCGATACTACTGGTATTTCCTTCAGATCTTTTCCCTTAGTGCTAATGATTACCGAAATCATATACACTATTCCTTGTTTTCGTTCATAATTAGCAACTTTCATTACTGATATGAACTTCATGGGTTTCCGTGGTTTATCTCCTGTAATCCTAATCACTTCTCCGGTAGGTGATTGAATTTCTATGGAATTTTGATCACAAAAGATTCTAGCATGGTTGGCTACTAACCAATCCATTCCTAATACAACATCAAATTCAGCTAAATTCATCGGCAATAGTCTTGCTGAGAATTTATGTCCTAAAAGTTCTATGCTTCCTTCTTGCAAAACTTTATCTATTTTAACTGAACTTCCGTCTGCGGTTTCAACTGTAAGAATCTGCCTAATATTGGTTAAAGGTAAACTAAGAGCTTGACAGAATGAAGTATTTATAAAACTTTGGTTTGCACCAGAGTCAAATAATACTTTTGCATACACGTTGTGAACTAAGAACGTACCCGCGATCACATCTGGAATAAGTTCTGCTTCTTGAGTGGTCAGCTGAAATGCCCTGGCATTCTTCTTAGTAGTTCCTTCGGTCGTCTTGGGTTTGTTATCTACTGGTTTGACCAATTTAGGACATTCTGTTTTATAATGCCCTGCTTCTCCACAATTAAAACAGATTACTGTTTTCTTTTTGCAGTTCTCTTCACGATGTCCTACAGCTTTGCAAAAATTGCAAGTAATATCACATCTTCCATAATGCTTCTTTTTGCATTTCCTGCAGAATGACGGACCTGGAGATTGCCCTGTCCCTTTTCTCTTGAAGTTGTTATTATTACCCACACGAAATCCTTGGGTAATTTTCTGAGCTAGAGCCTTCTTCCTATCTTCATCTCTTGTGCGCACCAATTCATCAGTCAGAGTGTTGGCTAATTCTACTGCATCGTCAATAGTGCGAGGTCTCGCAGCTTTAACAATATTGCGGATTTCGCTAATTAGCCCCCAAATATAGCGAGAAATAAGTACCGGTTCTGGCGAAGCCAATGTTGGTACCACTCTTGCATATTCAAAGAATGTCGAGGTATATCCGCGACAATCAACACTCATCATCCGATGATTTAGAAATTTATTCGCCATTTGTTCTTTCTCATACTCAGGGCAGAATTTTCTTTCCACCAAACCCTTAAATTCTTCCCAAGTCATAGCATAAGCTATTGCTCTTCCTTTTGATTGTAATACAGTATTCCACCACTCGAGTGCTCCTTCTTTGAACAGATTGGATGAATACATGACCTGGTCATCTTTACCACATTTACTTATTGCAATGACTGCTTCGGTTTTCTCTAACCAACGCAGTGATGCAGTTGCTCCTTCATTGCCTGCAAATTCAGTGGGTTTACAAGCAAGGAATTCTTTGAAAGTGCAACCAGGCGTTGCAGTTTTCATTTTCTTGGGTAATGGAGCTTGATGTGGTTCCTTATTATGATTATCATGCTTATTGCCTCCATTTACACTATTACTGAAGTTATCTTCAGTAATTTGTTTGCTAGGAACAATCTGTTGCGGTTCGATCGGATTCTTTATAGCAGCAACGAATGTTGGAATAGCATTGGCTATCCCTTGAGCAACAATGTTTTCGATATCTTGCCGAGTCATATATTGGTCTCTTGAATGTTGTTCGGAATGATTAACTTCATTAATAGGTTCATTATCACTGTTTGCCATCTGATAATGTATATATATAAATTTTATTAGTAACTGACCAATAATAATTATATACAAACAGTCAGAAAATTATATATATTACAGATATAGTCAAAACAATAGATTTTCTCGATTTTATTTATATATCTATCATAGCATGCATCATTACTCACAGATATCATACAGAGTTTTATTGGTTATTTACAGACTAACTTACTAGTACTATTATACAACTATCCTTTTATCATCGTTCTATCTCTCGTCACTTGCTGTTTTAGAAACGCATTTCCCTCTCATCGTACTTCCAAGCAATCTGTCCCCCTATCTCCCTGATTCTAGTTCCAGCATCAAACAACTCTTCGCCAAAGTGGCGAAGTTCAGCCATGTTTTCATTGCTCATGGGTGGATTAGGTAATGGTTCTGGATCGAATTGTGGAAGAAAAGAGTAAGGATCGTTGACAATATTTTGAAATTGCCAATCGTTTGTCCACCATTCGTCCATTCCTATGGGTTGGGAGTGAACTATTGGATCTGGAATTGCTGGTTCCCAATTCATAGGGAGTTGGTTTCCAAGAGAATAATTAAAAATATTATTATTATTATTATTATTATTGACAGGCTGAATGGTTTCACAGCTTGCCAATAGGAAGTCTATTTCATCTTGAAAAGTTCTTTCCTGGGTTGGATTGGAACTCTCTCCGATTTCTCTCTGAGCTGGTATAGACCCTTGCCCAACTTCCATTACTACTTCTTTAGTAATCTCCTCCATTTGTATTTCTATCTCCTTATCCTCCTCTTTGTCTCTGATTTCCATCTCCTGTAGTCTAGGACTTTTCCTGGTTACAATTTCCTGTTGTTTGGAACTCTCTCCAGTTATAATTTCTTTTCCCTTTTTCAAAGGATTATTTATTTTGGGCAGTCTTGGAGCTGGCTTCTTCTTACGGATTTTCCTCCATCCTACATAAGTTCTTTTCTTCTGTTTTGGCTTGCTCAAAGGTGGAACCTTGAATTCTACTGGTTGTTCAACATCGGTATAGTAGCTAGTATATTCTTTGGAAGCTTCGACAGTTACGGGATAAAGATTAAGGTTCTGAAAATCTTCGGATATTTCACTCATGCTGATGTAGCATATATGCAAAATGCATAAAATACTAAGTTAAAATTTACAAATAACTTTGTAATTTATTACACACAGTGTACTAGTTGATTACAAAGATAACTGATAAACACACTTAGGTTTTAAATTTTATTTATCACACAGGGTTTCTAGATTGTGAGAGTAGGGTGCTAATCTCTAAAGATTTATATTTTCTGCTACTGTGGCTAGCATATATAAATTAGCCCATTTCTCATCTAGTTTATCTTCCCAAGGTGATTTATCAATTAATTCCTGAGTTTCTCGTTTAATTCTCTTTTCTCGGATTTTCTCTTTACTTTTCTTAATAATCATTTCCCTCATTCGAGGAGAAAGTGATTCCTCGTATTGTGCCTTTCGCACGAATATTCCTTCTTCAGGAATTTCAGCCTGATTCGAGGATTTGGTTTGAGATGAACTTCCCTTCTCATTAGATGATTTATCTAATTTAAGATAGATGCTTGACAGCTTTTTCTTACCCATACTGTAACTAACAATTAATCAAATAATCAGTTAATAATACAAATAATCACATAATAGTAATCAGGAAAAATTAAGTATTTCTAAATACTTAATCAGCTTAACCCAGTGGCTCTGATACCACCTTTTTCTGTCACGGCCCTCGACCCGGTTTGACCCGTTTCAAGAGCCGCGGACAGAAATACTGCGGTATTGATTTAATTGAGTTTAACAGCGGAAACAGGATCGCTTAAAGCTAAAATTTTTCCCCGATTATTTTATTTCACAATTCGGGATAAAACCCCGATAATTTACAGTATTATATTTTTACTATAAAAGCGTGATATTACAAAATCATTTATTTATTTTATATTGAGCCACTATCTTTAAGCTTGAAATGCTCCCCAGCACTTTTCCTGAATTACAACAGATCACCTGAAACATGTTTGAAAAAGGTTTTATCAGCGGGAAATAC
The DNA here is from genome assembly GCA_030545235.1 of Helianthus tuberosus. Classification (NCBI taxonomy): domain Eukaryota; kingdom Viridiplantae; phylum Streptophyta; class Magnoliopsida; order Asterales; family Asteraceae; genus Helianthus; species Helianthus tuberosus. Next base: position 60,975,085 of record CM060445.1, read on the forward strand.
TGAGTGAATCATTCTATTTACTAAAATGACACATTTGTTATAATTTACAGTATTAAGAGCGATTACAATGTTTCTGGTATCAAGCCAACTACCCACGGTACTTGTCACCCGACCCATTGGCCCATTCGTCCAATGGTGTCTGTGACTATGGTCATATCCCCCATTGGCTGCCCCAATGGTGACGATTATCAAGTAATGTATACAAAACCCCACATACCGGCTGTAACTTGGTGATTACAAAGACTTAATCCCCGTAATTATAACTTTGAAAATAAACATGCTTTTGTAAATAAATTTGACAAAAAGAGAGAATGACTCACATTGCTGATTTAATATGGTCAGAGTCTAATCTATGATTTAGCCTTGTTAACCTAATATAAATAACAATGCACACAAAACTGGGTTAGTAATCAATCCAGCAATTACGATAATTCCCGAGATCAATTTCTCACAATGAATGACAAAATGCAATACTTTGTCCATCGAATTAACGATGATCCGTTGAATTAACAACGAACGACAAGGTATAATACTTTACCCATCGAATTAACGACGATTCGTTGAATTAACAACGAACGATAAAGTATAATACTTTACCTATCGAATTAACGACAATCCGTCAAATTAATGACGAATGATAAAGTATAACCCTAATGTGGGCGGCACTTAAACATTCATTGGATAGCTTGATCGTCGGATAAATGAATCGTAGCAGCGATTGTGCTAATACCCTGTTTTGTAGCAGAATTTCGATACCCGGGGGTGAAATTTCGGAATAACAGTTCGTAACACAGTGTATTTGTGAGAATTATTTCGTCGTAAAGTGTTTAGAAAACGAATGCCAATGTCTGCTATTTATAGGTGAAATTTTGGAACCCCTGCGCATCGTAGCCAAACATCCCCTGCGCATCGTATGGTATGTTGAACTGGCTGCGCATCGTAGCCAAACATACCATACGCATCGTATGGGTTAAAAATAGGCCTATAGACTAGCCACGACTGGGACTAGCCTTGCTGAGTTGCCACTTTCATTTTTCAGTTAATTGACAACGAATTTTAGTGGATAATTATCCACTAGGGTTTACCCCCCCTGAGTTTTAGGGGCCCTAATCCTGATTCTGAAAATTATGAAAATTTCAGGGTTTGTTCAGAATTACTCGGGTGTCTTAATTAGGGTTTCCTTTTGGACTAATTAATATATTAAATAGTACTTTTGATGAGAGTTGTTACAGTTATGGATGAAGGTTGTGTGCGTGCGTGGGAGAGAGAGAGAGAGAGAAAGAGAGAGAGAGGTAGTTGTTGGTGGAGGTTCTCTGCAAATATATAAATGGTAAAGTTCTCTGCAAAATATATACATACATATTATTTATATTAGTATATAATATATTATATTAATTTGTTTTTGTTTTACAGTTAATTAGTATATATAAATAGTAAAAAGACTAAAGTACCCTTGGGGTGATCTGATTTAACCAAAAAAAATAGCTGGGTTAGGCCTAAAGGACATAACGTGTAGGATTTTAAAACATTAAGTACAAAACTTGTCAAATTCAAACATAAAGGACAGCGCCTGCAAATAGGTATAAAGATAAAGGACAAAATTTGCAATTCACTCTATATATATATATATTTATAGGGTTGGGATAGTGTACATTAATTCAAAAGTGTGAGAAGTGTTTTAGACCATTAGATCTTTGATCTAATGGTTGAGATCAATAGGGACCAAATTATAAATTGTGTTTTAATTATTTGGACTGATTTGAAAATTAAAGGGGTAATAGTGTCTTTGTATATGTTTGAAATTAGATAACATCTCCTAAATTCTGGCGATTCAATTTTAAATTTATTTTATAATTCGGACATTCTAAAAATCCAGAAATATGTAACTTCTACAAGAAATATATAACACTATACATTCATCATATAATACTATATAACACCATATAACACCGTATAACACTATGTAACACCATATAACACTATATAACACTATATATCTATCATAGACATGCTATTAGACAAATATAACACTATAACACTATATAACACTATATAACTCTAAATAACACTAATAACACCAAAAAACACTATATAACACCATATACCACCATATAACACTATGTAACACTATATAAAAATATATAACACTATACAGTTCTGAACGAGATGACACAAATTCGTAGATTAATTCTTAATTCGTATTCCTATAATTAAGGGTGGCGGTTATGGAAGGTTATCAATTAATTAAATCAATAAGAAAATTACTTGTTTACCCTTTTAAATTAATTTAGATTGAGGACACATGTCATCACCACAATATTTCTCACCATTATCACACTTTTAGATTAATGTACAGGATCCTCTACCTCTACCTCTCTCTCTCTCTCTATATATATGGTAGGGTTCATGCGAGAACCGCGACGGTTTTGTTGTTTATTGATTTAGTGATTGAATGTTAGTTAAATATTGATGTTAGATTATCTGTTTGTTATTGTTTTTTGGCACAAGATTTCGTTTCGTTTCATTGATGATGATCATAGTTAGGGTTTTAATCGACGATATTATAATCGATTATTCTATGCTTTGATTCGTTAGGGTTAAATATTGATTTAGTGATTGAATGTTAGTTAAATATCTCTGTTAGATTGTCTGTTTGTTATTGTTTTTTGGCACAAGATTTCGTTTGTTTTGATTCTATTATTTTGGTTCCATCTTTTGATGAACACAACCCCTGTTTGTAGTTATTGATGAAATTTAAACCCCGATTGATTTGGTTTTGTTTACAGTTTGAACGTTAGGGTTTGTAATACACGATTTTGTTGTTTATCACCAGCCGTTTTGATGTTATTGATGCTCTATATTGGTTTTTAATATGATTTGATACTCGAATAACTTAATCCTTTGTTGTTACTTTTTGATAACCTATTTGATTTTGTTTTGATTTGATTTATTGTTTTGAATTTACTCTATATTTGGATGTAATCGTTCAGTATCGTCTGTTACTCATCAGCAATCAATGCCGATTTGAAGTTGTTTTGTTTCTGAATTGGTTGGTTATTTGTTTTTGATGTCGATATTGATCATTGTTAATCTATACATTTGTAATTTTTTGTATTGAACTTTCATATCATTCTTAAGCTTTAGGGTTTTTTTTATTGAACGTTTTTATACAATTTGTAGTACTGAAATACATCATGTTGTTTTTTATTCCATCTCTTGATGAATATATTGATCGTCGATACTCAATATTGAAAGTGTAAATTTCAATTGATGTTGTTTATGTGTACAGTTTGTTCTTTAGTGTTCTAAATAAGTGATTATGGTGTTTGACGGATTATGTTTTGTTTTTTATGGTTATAAGTTAATGAATGTTATTTGAAAAGCGATTTTATATGGACTTTTTGTTTTGTGTTGTAGATGACCACATTGACTGTCTATACTCAATATTGAAAGTGAAACGCCGATTTTTGTTTTATCTGAACTGAATGAAAGATACTACACTTATATAACTGCAAAAAGGCACATTGATAGATTGTTTCTTTGAGCTTGTAGATTTAATGAAAAAGACAATAGTTGATAGTACATTATCGTTCTCTATGGGTTTAGGGTTTAGGGTTCAGTGGTCAAAGACGTCCTTAACCGCTCACAAGGCCTTGATTCGGACTCCAAGAGAGCACATGAAGCAGGTATATATACTTCCTACGTGTTTAAATCTTTTGTTGCGTATAATGACTTATAAATTTGTAATATGTTTACGTTTATGTGTCTTTATCCGGTGAATTATGTTGGAATGAATTATTTTGCTAAATTTTTTAAATGTGTATAGCAATAATGAAGGTTCAGCATGGTTGAGAAGCAATAAGGAGATATGAAGGTTTAGCATGGTTGAGAAAAATGATAAGAGTTGTTGGAGCAAAGAATTTGCATGCAAATCCTTCGCCTTCTGACGAAGAGTTTCAGCTTGGTTTAAGTGGATTAAATTTATGCAATGTGATTAAGAAAGTACATCCTCGAACTGTTTCTAAGGTTAATAATAAATCCTCATTTATAACAATCTGACCGGTTGATTTTTTCATTAGATATATTAATTATAATTGAGGTTTTAATTTGATCAGGTTGTAGAAAGTTCATGTGATCCTGCTGCTTCACCGGCTAGAGCTGCTTTATCTGCATATCAGTATTTTGAGAATGCGAGGAACTTTTTAGTGGCTGTTGAGCAAATGGGGCTCCATACCTTTGAAGCGTCAGATTTAGAACAAGTGAGTGTTTGATTAGTGTAATAATATGTGATTAACGTGCTCATGATCATCGAAGATAATATTGTTTATAATTTTTAGGGAGGAAAAACATCAAGAATTGTGAATTGTGTGTTGACACTCAAACCATACAGTTAGTGGAAACAAACAAGTGGCCATGGGATTTGGAGATTTGGGGGAGTAGTGAAACTGAGCACGCCTAGCAAAGCATTGTTCGCAGAAACTCAGGTCCCTTCTCAAATTATTTGTCAAGGATGAATGTTCAATGTCAAGATAACAAAATGGTAGGTAATCTAACTAAACTAAGGAAAAATGAATCATACGATGCAGTTTTTACCAAACTTTTGTAATTGTTTGGTGCAAGATACTTTACAATTGAGTTGTTGCTATCTTCTTGAAACCAATACTTTTTTGTTTTTATTTTTTATTTTTACCATTGAGTGTTTACTGAGAAAATCATGCTTAGTTAGTTAATTGTCTGCTTGGCACAAATCTTATGAAACAAACCACTATAAAAATTTAGCATTGTTCATAATTTGATACCTAGGTACATATTATAATCCAAGGCGTTAGTTGCATCAATGTGATAATTTGCATTCCATTATTCGGTCCTTTAAAAAGATTTTAAAGAAAATGGATTTTAATTTTTTAGTGAAAGGTATGGAAAATGTGATAATTTGCAGTCCATTATTCGGTCCTTCACACGGTTATGTCGTGCCTTCAAAATGGTAGTTGAGTGAGTAATCGCTAGAAACCATTCGCCTTTATTAATACAAGCAATGTTTTAAAATCCGGTTTTTATACCGTACCGGATTTGACTCAGAAACGGTTTAACCGGGTGTACAGGAGGGTTTAACCAGTTCTAACTGGCGATTCAACCGGTACAACCGGCCGGTTTGAACAGGTTTTTAAAACATTAAATACAAGGCACAAAAGGTGCATCACAAGGAATTGTTTAAGGATGTTAAATTATTAATTGTTTTTTTTTTTTGGATTTGAATGTAAGAGTTTTTATGGGTTAATAAAAAATGGTGTTTTGTTTGCCAAATATGACGGGTAATACATGTGGCCCCGATCGCAATGCGGCGGGTGCTATTTCTAGTTTACTCTATTTATTATTGTTAGTTTTTAATAGCAATTCCTAGATCTTTCTAGGATAAATACGTTAACATGTGCAACCTGCAGAATTCAAACTTCCAATCTTTTTGTCATGCATCATACCATTCTAATCATTTATTATTGTTTATTGATGACAAACTAGATTTAAGTTCCCCGCGTTATGGCGGGGGCGTAAAACTATGCTAAATAGCACTAATGCCACACCATCGTCAGCGACTACCAACACTGGGTCGATCCAGGACCCGCGCGTTGTGACAAACTTGTCAAACAGAAAAAATAAATGTAAAACATTGAACCACGCCTGCATGTTGCGCCGTGTTGACTCGCATAATTTTGAACGAAAAAAAAAACGTTAAACGACACACGCACGTCGCGACGTCTTAACTCGCAAAATTTAGAAAGAAACGTAAAACGAAAATTTGCAAAAGATGAAAAGTATAAGGACCAAACTTGAAAGTAAAAATATTGTGAGGTTAAATTGAAAATAATAAAACTTTTGAGTTAAAAGTGAAAAAAAAAACAATTTATATGGGTTAAAATTGCAAAATATAAAAAGCTTTTGGGTTAAAGTTAAAAAATTAACATTTTTTTTTTTTTGAAAACTCTCCAAAACATGAAGTATAACACCTTATTGTCACACCCCGATATTTCCACGTTTGACCGGTGGGCCCGGTGGGGAGTATCGTGACGTAGTTGATATCATCATAGTCAAACAACACAATATATAAATGCACAGCGGAAGCAAAAGATAAATATATTACAATCCGAATATAAAGTAATATCCAGTATTACAACGGAAAGTAACGGATCCACAGGCGGATCTAAATAAAAAGGAAAACTGTTCAACAGACTTTGACATCTAAAGCTTGCGAGACTTGAGTAATGATGCCTGGAGTAGCCAGCCTATTTCGTCTAGTACCCGCACTTAGCCTTTTTGGAAAATACGTCAGTTTACACTGGTAAATACAACTCAACTGACTCATTTAGAAAAGAGTTTGAAAATTTATTTGAATGCACTTCGGCAAAATATCTTTTATAACTTGGGACAATTATTAAAATAATCATGTATACAGTTTTACTTATTTGTCGTCCATCAGGGCCGGTTAGAAGAGCCGGACAAATTAACTGACACGCCACAGGTATAATGCCCACAGGCTATCATCCTCTAAGTGGATTACCAGTTCCGGTATAATGCCCACAAGGATGATACCTCTGAGTGGATTACCAGTTTTTACATAATGCATCTGTCAGGTGTACGCCTACACCCCGTGCTTAGGTCGTGGCCATTTCTTAAAATGATGCCAAGGATATCCGGGACATGGTCATTTAACCCCCAAAAGCCATACACCAAATAATACATATTAAACGGGTCATGCAAATACATTAATCACAATCCGATTTAAATGACTACACACACCCGACCAAGCGTTACTTTTATAGTACCGTATCCCAAGCCCGTATAGGGAAAATAAGTTAAGCGTATTTACCTGAGCAAAGTATCAATCAAATACAGCAAATGCAAGTACTTTTACTGGGCTCCTAATCTGGAACGAAGGTTTATAATAACATATTAGAATCCTAACGGGTCTTTAGTTAAGCTTAAGCTTAGACCGGTTAGTTTCAATGATACGGTTCGTACGCACTATTAAGCGAAGACCGGATAGAATGTGATTTAGACCTGACAAGTTCGGAGACTTGCTTAATATGGGTATTTCATACACACTCTGGATTTTGAGATAAAACCGATAAGGTTTGACCCGTTTCGGCTAATTTATGTAAACTTGTTACATAAACCGAACCGAACGCGTAATAAGCGTAACGGGTATCCGTAAGAGCCATATACAGGTTTCCTAAGTTAATATGCTTCAAATATGTTGTGACATCAGTAAGATGTCTTTTATTATGCCCGAAACGAATTTAAACACAAACTATGCCCCAAAGGGGTAGTTTGGTCATTTAAAATGTTATAAAAGAGTTTAAGTATTTACATGAGTTACAGGTCTGATATAATCAGCAAAAATACTTATTTTACTAAGTTATAACAGTATGGTAAAATATATATGTGAAATTTATCAATTATAACCAAACTATGCACCGTAGGGGCATTTTGGTAATTTCACATAAGTCGTAAAGCTCAAAACTGAAGTCTGAGTTAAACAACTTTTGCCTACTGTTAAAATATTATAATTTACCTCAAATATCAGTAGGTATCAACCTTTGTATGTTTAAAATAGTTCTAGTACATACTATGCGTTAAAAACGCTTAATTAGGCGATTAGGAGCCGTTTCCGGGTTCTATATAGAAATACGATATTTTTATTATTCCAGCAGGCTTAAAATAATTTATTTATCATATCTAATCAGTAGCAAAAGGTTTGGAGTCGATTAGATATGTAAAACCTATTTTATAGCCCGTAAGGGCAAAACCGACAATTACCGGATTAAGCCTATGACTATTAGTTATGCTCAGCCTAAAATTAATTAAAAATCTTCAAAAATCCCAAAATAATATATTACATCAGTGGTTAAAGATTTTGATATCAAAAAGTAGGCTTAACTAGGCTATACGCTAATTACGCCGTTTAATTAACATAAAGCTTCTTAATTACGCTAATGAGCATAACTCTCAAACTACACCTCAAACTGATGTCAAATTTTAGGTGCAAGTTTATATATCAGTAATTAAGGTTTCTACTCTTTTACATTTTCAAAAATCACGTTTTAAGGTGAAAAGGGCATAATGGTCAACATATGAGCAATTAACGGAATCATGCATATTAATTGGATAACTAATGAACCAAGGTGTATAATAACATAGGGTTATACTAGCATGTAACCTAGTCCAATTAAAGCTCTGAGGCATTTCTAAAACATGCCTAAACGGGTCAGAACTGAAGTCAAAGCAAAAGTCAAAGTTTTGCGACTTTCGGTTCTGAACCGAGTCTAAACAGTAAATTGTCGGGTTGAACATGTTTAGACATGTTCTTACACTAATTACCAAGTTATATTAATAATCAAACAGGTTGTATGTGTTCTACATTGCTAATTATGCATAAATTGTAAATTAAACATTCTGTTGACTTTTTAATCACAAGTTTGACCCGACATTTGACCTAGTTAGAGTGGGAATCAGGGGGAACCCTTTTAAGGGTTTATTACCCACATAATTACCAACTTATAACTACTTTCAATTCGACTAATCACTGGACCATTAGTGATTAATCTTGAAGTCAACCGTTAATTACGACGGGTTGACTTTTAAGCTAAAACTAAGCAAAAACTTAACTAAGGAAGGATTAGCAAACTTACTGAAGTCCTATGCACGAAATGTGAAGCTTAGAGAGAAGTCCTTAGTTCCAGAAATGCTCCAATGTGCAGATGGAAGGTGTGAAGAACTTGGTTGCAACCTTGGCCTTTATATAGTGTTTAAATCACCATAGATTGTTGACATCTAAGTCTACAACTGACCATAACTTACCCACAAGTGTCCCTAGTGCTCTAGGAACTGTTTAGGGGTCGCCCACAATGTGAAAATATCTGTTAAAGGTCGGTTAAACGCGAATGCAGGCTGCTGTCTTGTTTTTCTGATACTGGGCGTCTGACGTGGCCCGCGTAAGATGTTAACATCTCTTACGCGGCCCGCTTGGGCCTTGAAATCAGAATTAAACATTTTCAAGTTTTTGCATCTTGTCCCTTGGCTCTTCGAAAGGTCAACTAAGCTTATTTCTTGCAATTTGACCCCTTCTTATTTACCTACAAGGGCTTTAAGACTTGTACCCACTTTGCCAAGTCCCTGGACATTTCTGGTTAACCCGAAAAGTCATAACTTTCAACGTTAACGCTTTAACCCCTCGCATACGAATTTGATCATAACTTTCTCATCCGATAACGAAACTTTATGAAATTTTTATCGTGCATTCTAGTGAGCATAATTAACCGTTACAAAGCTTCGTGTTTGTCAAAAGGTCACTCAGAGGTATAACTTAAACATGTTGACACATTTAACCCCCGTAGTTTGTAATCTCTCACTTTCATTCACAATTAGCTTCGCATGATCCATGATTTATTCGTGTAAGGGTATGAGCATCATGTAGGGTTACTGTAAATTATATTTATCTCTTGTTGACATTTTAAACCCTTATATTCACATACTTTCCATGTTTGTCAACTTTAGTCCCTCTAGAGTATACTTTCACACGTTCAAGCTTATGACACGTGTCAATACATTATAGGACGTAAATTTTCGAGGTGTTACACTTATGCACAAAATTGTTCCTAATTTATGAAATGTAAATTGGTTCATCGATGTATCAACTTCACTAGAGCAAAACGTAAAAGCATCGTTGTTAATAGGGTGTTCAGAAAGCTTGCGGGACTCGCTCGAAACTCATTTTAAAAAATTCGTTTTGTTTTCGAGCTCGAGCCAGGGGTTCTCGGCTCGTGGCTCGACGCGTAGCTCGGCTCTATGGCTCGACTCAGTGACTCATATGTACGTGTATGTCTACATACACACACACACGCATATATATATATATATATATATATATATATATATATATATATATATATATATATATAAATATAAATGGGTGTTAAATTTATTTATTTTTGTTTTTTATTTTGTAAATATTTGTAAAAAAATTAACAAGCCGGGTCGGAGTTTTTACGAGGCGAGCACGAGCACAAGCTCGACTTTTCAGCTCGAAAAAAATAACGAGTCAAGCCGAGCTGGCTTGTTTAGGTTTAAGCTCGAGTTCAAGCCCAGTCTAGCTCGGCTCGATTGCAACCCTAGTTGTTAAATTTAGTGGGGCTCTAGATTTTTAGATGCCACTTAACCTCATAACAGAGACATACAATGCAACTGTGAGAAGTTAGGGACTAAATGTGTAATTTAAGCAAACCAAAAGGTTAATTTTGTAATTACTCTAAATAATATGGGGTAAACGTGTATGCTTTAAAACATATAAATTTTCTTTTCTTTTACATTTTTTTAAATATGCAGTGTGTGTATTTACAAAGTAAACTTTATAAAATGTTAAGGCTCACTTATAAAATTTATATTGAACTATGATGAAAATATGCATATCACAATGATATGTAAATTCATATAAAAATATATATTGAAAGTTATAAAAGATAAATAAATTTATATGTTAAATATAAACCCAAAAAGACAATAAAAGAACTTGAAGTCATAAATTTCTTTAACATGTAAAATTGTCATATTAAAGGGATGCAAATGTAATTATGAAGGTGCCAACCTAATCAAATAAATATCACTCAAGAATAAACCTCAAACAAAATTCAAAAGCTGAGTTGATACATATTTAAACAAAAATATGATTATGTTAATTATAATGCATCTCTCTGGGGACGATCTTCAAAAAGGTACTGAATCTATCTTCTTCAATCACTTGTACTTTAACACCCTTGAGATGACTCCATAGCAAAGAGGTTTCTTCGTCGCAAATAACTTCCAGCGGACATAAATCCTTAACAGATACGGGTAACTCATGCAGCCCTGTACAACCTCTCATATGAATTGTTCTTAGACTACCCAACTCACCTATATGTGTTGGCAGATTGCACAGATGTAAACAATGGGACAGATCAACGACACTTAGTTTCTGAAGGTTACTCATCGTTTCAGGCAACGATTTGAGGTTTGAGCACGACGCAAGACGTAAAACTTCCAAATTTGTTAGGTTTCCAAACCCTTCTGACAGTGAACTCAGCTCGTGGCAGTTGGTGATGCTCAATTTCTTAAGGCGAACGAGATTGCATAACATTGTAGGAAATGTAACAAAGTCATCACACGAGTCGATATCAAGCTCCAAAAGGCTTGAAAACTTGTTGGGGATTTTAAGGTTGGTTTCATCGAAAGCGTTGCCTATTTTGCACATGATCAAGGACAGTCTCTGCAAGTTCACTAAGCCTAGGATTGATGCACTTATCAAAGATATTGAAACATGTTCCAACCTAATGCTGGTGAGATTCGATAAATATTGTGGTGCAGGGAAGTTGTGAAGGTCTGAGAAGTAATACCCGTAGTTTGTGACAATTAGAACAGTTAAACTCTCCATGTTTTGCATAAACTGAGGAAATGAGTATATCTTTGACATGAAGTTCAATACTAAAACTTCCACTTTAGGGGCTCGAATGTCGTTCCATTTGAAAGAGAATGCTTCATCTGTCATATCAGTAGCATGCATTAGAGGGTTAAGGATATAGATTAATACACTTGTGACAAGATATGATGTGTTAACAATACCTGTGGAAATGGAAAACAGACGTGCGTTGATGGTTTGGGGCAATTCACGAATGTTTTGATCATTTGCATTTATAATCAACCTCTTTCTATGTTCTAAAGGCTCTTGGCTGCTTATGTTAATAGCAAGCATCCTCATCATATCATGTTGCATGACAGCATTTTCATCGCAATAGTTAGCAATCGCGAGTGAGTCTTTCCTGCAACCATATGAAATTGAATCTTTCCTCACATATCAGACTTTAAGGGGTGTGTGTATATACACACACATTATATATATATATATATATATGGGGATGGATCATGAGAAAACTAGTTTAAATGAGAAAACCAAAAAACTAACTAAAAAAGCCTAAAAAACATACCAAAAATTTTTTTTTTTTTTTAATTTTATAAAAAAATCGCAGGTTTTTATGCATGGAAAAAAAATTTCAAAAAAAAATAAAATAAATTTTTTGTTGTATTGCACATGTGCACTATTACGGATATAGTGCACATGTGTAATACACATAATGCACATGTGCAGTACAAAAAAAAAAAAAAATTGAAAATTTTTTTATATATAAAAACTAGCGATTTTTTTATAAAAAATTGTAAAAAAAATGGTATGTTTTTTAGCTTTTTTTTAGGTTTTTTTAGTTAGTTTTCTCATTTATATGTAGTTTTCTCATGATCCTCTCCCTATATATATATATATATATATATATATATATATATATATATATATATATATATATATATATATGTATGTATATATATACATATATATAGAGAGAGAGAGAGAGAGAAAACCCCCTTGAGTTGTGAGAACTTAGAGAACTCTGACTTCCTGTGTAAGTTTTGCCCCCATTTTTTGCACACGCGTAAATTAAAATGTCACAAACACAGTTGTAAAAAAATCAATAAAAAATATTTGAAGTGGCGTTTTCAACCTTTTTCAGTTGCTGTAAAAAGCTGCTGACATCAGCATGAATCAGTAAATACTCTAAGGATTTTCACGGGTGGTGTAAATCAACAAAAGCTATTTTTTTGGGAAAGTTGATTTTTTAGTATTTTTGGTAAAAAAAACTTTTTGAAAAAACCTTTTGTAAGGCCGAGTTCTTTAAGTTCTCACAACTCGTAAGAGTTTTCATTTTACCCTTAGCCTATATAATACATGTATGTGTGTCTGTGTGTATAAACAACCAGTAATTTTCAAAAGAAATAGAACCTTATTGGCAACAAAGTAGCAAGGTTTTTGGAAGAGAGCTCAAAGAGGTTGTTTAGGGTAGCGAATCCCTTTTCGTCATGCTTATATAAACTGATCCAGATATCCATGAGTGCTGTGGCTGCGATCTTCTGATCTTCGGGAAACAATCCCAAATCCAAGTAACATTCCTTGATTTCAGATCCTTCCTTGAACACATCCAAACTTGTTGCAAGGCGAAGTCGCATATCCTTGATTTCAGATCCTTCCTCATCCAAATCAAGAACAGACTTTTGTCCAAACCCTTCCGACAACTTGTTTAACATAAACTGCCACTTTGCCATGTGTGTACCTTTTAGCAAACCACCAATCACACTAAGCGCCAGCGGATGCCTCTTGCAACATTTCACCAACTACATAAAGCCATTTATATTGTTTAGCTACATTTTCTTATAAATTTACCAAAAAGGGCCAAACAAATATACATAGAGAGAGAGGGTCGTTTAGTGCAGAATCAATTTAAAGTGGTGATGCAAATGAGCCAAGTGGCTTGCGAGCTGCAAGAGATCGGCTCGAGAAAAAGCTTGAAATGAGCTGAGCCTTATCGAGCCCAAGCCAAGCTTGAGCCTTAAATAAAGCTCGTTTATTTATCGAGCCCGAGCTCGAACCTGGCATGTGAAGCTGCTCGTCAAGCCTTATCGAGCCTTAGTGTAATATTGGTTTTTATGCGTATTTAATAACATTTACCCCTTATTTAAAGTTGTCTAGTAAACGAGCCGTGAAAAGCTTATTTAAACTTGTTTACGAGCCGAGCCCGAACCTAAAAATAAGCTTGTTTAGTAAACGAGTCCGATCCCGAGCTTCACTTATAGAGCTCGCGAGCCAAAACGACTATTATTTATATATTATTTTTATTTTTTATACTAGCTAATAGATAACAAACGAGCCGAACTCGAGCTTGAGAAACTACCAATGAGCCGAGATCGAGCTTCAAAAACAAAGCTCGAATCGAGCTGAGCTCGAGCTTGAGCTCTCATAAGTTAATCGAGCTCGGGCTCGGCTCGTTTGCACCAAGTAGATAATTGCGGGAAAGTGGAAACACATAGGCGCGTGTACCTATTGCTTTAACTGTGTTATATAAGGCATCTATGTAACCATATAACTGAACTCTCTTTTCTCTGCAACTATATCTTCAAGGCATCACGTACAAGTTCTTAAATGGTGCTCGCAATTCTCTACTATTAGTTGGTAAAGAACGTGCACCCGTATACAAACACACACACACACATCTATAGAAAAAGAAATGAGATAATAGTTTTGTAGGGAGATTTCATTCTACCTTCTGAACCAGGTCATCTGGTATATTACATTCATTTCTACCTTCTGAAAATGCTGAGTAGCGAAACAGATTGGTGGCATCTTGATGATTCAGAAGATGCAATTCATATGTACGGAACTGTGTAAATGTGCTCCTAGATGTGACTAGAATCTTGTATCCAGGTGACTTGAATTTAAAGGCCTTAACAATGGAAGCATCCCACACATCATCCAATACTAACAGCACTTCAGATTTATGCTCACCCAAAAAGCTCCCCCATTGCTGGATTGCATCTTCATCGCTTGTAAAATCGGGGTGCTGACCACCCTGGTTCTTCTGAAGTAAATTCCTAACAACGACCTTTAAGTTTGGGGTATTTGAGATAGTAGCAAAGTAAATGTGTTTACGAAATTTTCCTGTTTAAATGAAAACAAAAGTCATCAATCACAGAAATATGCTAAATACATAACTAGTCAGTTAAAATTTTGGCTAGTTTAATTGTGCATTGTGTATGGTACTAGTGTCTGTGTTGGAGACATGGGGGTACCCTGCAGGATGGGCGTGCGTTTGTGAGGGGGCATTGCGACAAACATGGCCTGCTGGCTGAGAGATGATTCAGCAAGAAACTTTATAGAAAGTGATTCTGTCAACTTGAGACATGAAATATGTTGGGAATTCTTTTGCATGGAGGGTACAATTTTAACTAATGTGAATTTGTAAATTATCAAAAGAATCAGAAATTTGCTTTTGACTGGTCTTAGAATTGTACCTAACCAAGTTTAGGGCGGCAATTCCTCGCAAGACACCTAAACTGACATGATAATAAATAGATTTTGGGTTGTTATGTTAACCCGTGATACACATATCGTGCTTTGGCTTATCTCATTTAACAAACAAGTTAGCGTTTGGGTTGCCCTGCTTAACCGGTTTGAATATGCCGGTTAACCGTCAACCCACTCAAAACTAGAATAAAAAATATTTTTTGGAAGGTCAACTTGTTTACCACCCACTTAACCAATTTATTACACACCAACAAACCATTTACAACTTAATTACAACTCCAACTGGTTTGACTCGTTTAAATAAGTAGGTTACACAGATCATGTTCGAATTACACAATTTAAAGTGTGTCTATTGCAACACAATTACCAACCCTAAGTCGGGTTCTTTTTTTCTTTGAACGGCAACATGTTACTTCAAGTATACTTTATACCAATTATTCTAAACTACTCCCATTGCCGATGTTTGAACCAGGGACCTCTTCTCTAAGGTGCAATTTGTTTTTTAAGAGGTAAAATGTCTGCACTCTACGGACCACATCTGCAGAAATTTGTAGAAGAAGAGGTAAACCTCTGCAGTCTGCAAGAAGAAGACTGTTTGTTTTTAACGTACGTAAACTTCTAAACTAAACTGGTGGTGGTGTACAGACGATGGTGGTGGGTGGTGGACGTGGACGGTGGGTGGGGGTGGTGGTGGTGGTGGTGGTAGACGGTGGTGGGTGGTGGACGGTGGTGGTGGGTGGTGTTGTTTAACCCTTGAGGACTTAAGAAGATCTTAAAAGTGGCTGGGCCAAGCCTGCACCAAGAAGAGCTCTCATATGCCTTACCAAGTGGGCTAGCCACACATTGGTGTCAGTTCTAGATCAGTTTTCAATATTTATCAGATTAATTTCTAAAAAAAATAAAAAAAAGCAAAATTAATATAACAAACATCTACATCATTTCCAAATGAATGATGATGGATGAAATTTTAATACCTTGAACTTGAGGATCATGGCAGAACTTTGTAACCAAAGTAGTCTTCCCACGACCTCCAGCAGCCGAAACAACAACAACCGCGCAATCATCAACATCCCAATCCTTAAACACCTCCACCTTCAAATCCCTAACTCGATCATCAAACCCTATAACATTTCCCTTAAGCAACGGAACACTGGACGCCCAACCGCCCGAGCTCCGATCCATTCTGTTCTGCACATCCTTCACCACCACCAACACTTCCTTTACATCTCTAGCCTCCTGCAACTGAACATCAATCTGAAAAAATCTCAGCATCGATGCATTCAAATCGTCCAGTTCCAACGACTGACTGTATCTCTTGTAGAAATTCCATTTGATATGCTCGCATTTCAGAACTAGGTCTTGTGCGCTTTTTAGCTGAGCGATAAACAATTGGGTTTCCTGATCCGGTCGGTCTAATACTTGGTTAAGTTTCTGGATCTCGTCTATGATCGATTTGATTCTCGTTACAGTATCTTGTAATTGAGTTAGCTTCGATTTGAACTGAGAGGTTGTTTTCAAAACGTGTATGATTGCATCTGATAATTTGGAGACAGCGTCTCCTACCAGTGCTCCGACGATTACTGCTTCCGCCATTGATGAACTGGATCAATTCTGATTCAACTTTGGAGTTGATATCATCATGGTTTGGAGAGAGTTGAAGTCGTTGAGGAGTTGAAAGAAAGAGGGAAGAAACTTCGTTTGTTTGAAACTACAAAAATAGTCCCTTGAAATATATATGGTAAACATAAAGCATCTTTCCTTTATTGTTCGTGGTAGAATTATTCAAAGGCAACGTTCCTTTATTGCTAGTTTTAGAATTAATGGAGGGTTCGATTAATCAAAAAGTGTTAACCATTATCATAACCGATAGTCGGTTAATCGGCGGTTATGGTTATTTGGGTTATTAACCAATATATATAGGGTCAGGATTTAGAGAAAACGGTAGAAAGTGTGAGAACGGTGAGAACGCTTATTGATCGTCCGATCAAAACAATCCAGGGACTAGATTGGCGCGGTGGCATTTTCGTAAATAACACAAATTTTATTACGTGGACGCGCTTCATTAAGGGTAAAAAAAGGTAAAACACCATTTCTCACATAAAACGCCATTGAAAAATAAAACGCCAAATAAATACAAAAAGCCAATTTTATCACCGCGTACTTTTTTCTATGTTTTTATTTAAGCTCTCTGGCTACAAAAACGCCACAAAATATGAAACGCTATAATATATAACGCCAAAGCTTACATCGGGATAAATGTTAATTACTTTTTTTTGTTATAAAAATAACATCCCGCCTAAACTACGCGCCCAAAAAAATTCTATAAATAGAAACGTCTCACCACCTTCCGTTTATCACACCAAAAAAACACACAGTGCTTGCTAAAAAAATACAACTCAATGTAAAACGCCAAAAAATACAACGACGGCAAAACATATTTTCTTTGATACTCAGTAATGTTCTGCATGAAGCTTCGCTGAATGATTTGTTACGTGAGTGTAGTAAGATTTTGCTACATGAGATGGACAAAATTGAAAAAAAAAAGGACTGATGACACTCATATGTCATACTGTCATATGGGTCTCTTCTAATCATCCAAACCTTCTTCAAGAACAAAGATGACAGAATGACATATGGGTGTCATCAGTCCCTCTTTTTTGAATTTTGTCCATCTCATGCAGCAAAATCTTACTACACTCACGTAACAAATCATTCAGCGAAACTTCATGCAGAACATTACTGAGTATCAAAGAAAAGACGTTTGCAATCGTTGTTTTTTTTTTGGCGTTTTACATTGAGTTGTATTTTTTATTAGGAATCATTGTGTTTTTTGTGTGTTTTTTGTGTGTGATAAACGGAAGGTGGTGAGACGTTTCTATTTATAGAATTTTTTTTGGCGCGTAGTTTAGGCGGGATATTATTTTTATAACAAAAAACGTAATTAACATTTATCCGGATGTAAGGTTTGGCGTTATATATTATGGCGTTTCATATTTTGTGGCGTTTTTGTAGCCAGAGAGCTTAAATAAAAACACAGAAAAAAGTACGCAGTGATAAAATTGGCGTTTTGTATTTATTTGTCGTTTTATTTTTCAATGGCGTTTTATGTGAGAAATGATGTTTTACCTTTTTTACCCTTAATGAAGCGCATCCACCTAATAAAAATGATGTTATTTACGAAAATGCCACCGCGCCAATCTAGTCCATAGATTGTTTTGATCGGACGATCAATAAGCGTTCTCACCGTTCTCACACTTTCTACCGTTTTCTCTAAATCCTAACCCTATATATATATATATAGAAAAAGTATATCGTACATTACGGCTTAACATACTTCACGTACAACAACGTGCATGATTTGTTCTATAACATGCGTGATTAATGTTTTCAATATGCGTGATTATTGTGTTTCAACATGCGTGATTTTGGATTTTTTTAGTTATAACGTGCGTGATTTTAAAATGAACGTGCGTAATTACCTGTCGTACGTGATATACGTTAAGCCGTAATGTACGTTAACCTTCCTCTATATATATGGTGGGGTTCTAGAGTGAACACTAGTGTATTTGCGAACTGAGTAAACAAATCTTGGCCATTGATCTACACACGTATATGGCCAGGATCTCATCATCAAATCGTAAAATACACTAGTGTATTTCAACATCAAATCCTGGCCATTGATCTACACACGTGTATGGCCAGGATTAGTTCACTCAGTTCGCAAGCTACACTAGTGTTCACTCTTGAACCTAATCCTATATATATATATATATGAGTGAATTGCAAATTTTGTCCTTTATCTTTATGTAACACCTGTGCCTCCACGGCCATCAAACAAATACCAAACCATTGAAATATTATATTTCATACTTGGGATTTGTAAAAATATGTGTATCATTTGCACATATCAATTCTTGTTCAATTTCAAACTCTAAATCGCTTTCTGGAAGGTTATACGCGCACCGATGCGTAAATATAACCAGTTTAATGCAACAAACACTCCGGAATAGTGACATAGGCTTAACATACCTTAAATAACCTTTACTTAACTTAGCAATAAGTTTTGAAGGCTTTGGTATGGCAAAATCAAGTTAAATCGCTTACAGGGACTAAAGTTGACAAACTGCGAAAGTATGCCAATTTGAACTGTAACAGACATTCCGGAACATGACCATAAGTTAAACATACCATAAATATCCTTTACATAGCTTAGAAATAGGCTTTGAGGGGTTCGGTGTGCTAAAATAAACTTTTGTGTCATTCAGGGACTGAAAGTGTCAAAAAGTGCACAAGTTTGCATTTTCTTGCATAACTTACGTTCTGAATACATCCGGACATCCAAAAATTTATGTAAGCATGACTACATTATATTTTAGTGTTCGCCATAAGAAAAATCCATTCGTCGCGTCATTTGGATCGTTTTTCGCGCTTGTGCGCATTCCGTCGTAATTAAGCGAACATCGCGTTCGTACGGCTAAACGAACCGACATCCGAGATATTTTTGAGCACATTTTAAGTTCCCTATACTTTAACTTCATTTTAGAGCTTTGAAATGGGGTTAACGGGCCTTAAACGTGTCAAAAATGGGCTGAATGCATGACAGGGACCAAAAATGGGCTGAATGCATGACAGGGCCTAGCGGTGCGCTACACTATTAGCGTAGCGGTGCGCTAGCCAAGTCCAGACCAGATGCAGAGTTTCTTAACAGCCTGTTTGCAGCTGATTAACCACACCCACACATTCCCAATTGTCTAGTCATGAAGATAAGGAGCATATGTAGCCTCCATAACCTTTCGACAAGTGTACGGGTTGGATCATGGCACGGTTTCCATGAAACGATCTCAACGGTTCACCGAAAACTATATATACCCCAACACCCCTTTGCTAAAATCACAAGAAACTTGAATTGAGAAACTCTAAGTTGAAACATTTGTTTCATACCTGAGATTTTCGAATCGAGTTTAGCATTCGGGGACCCTTCGTAAGTATTCTTTCGTTCTTTTCCTTATTTTACTGCTTTTCGAGTCAGAAAGTCAAACTTTGTTTGACTTTCAGCGTTGACCAGTAATGGTCAATGCGAAGTTCGTTTGAACTTCGCAACGTGAGTGTAATCACGTTGGTTATAGTCCCTTGGGACTATGCCCACTGATTACCACGTTGTCTAGAGTCGTAGGATAGGCGATCTAATAAATCGCCTATACCTTCGAACTCGACCCAGTTTGGTCGATCATTAGGATCCGACCAAACACATTAGGTGACCATAGTAGGTAGGGAATGACCTTCCGAGGTTATACCCTATGGTCACATCGTTTAAGTAGTTGTATGATAGGTAGTTTATATGCCTTAGGTAAATTACCAGAATACCCTTTTCATGTATAATTGGTAATTAAGCATATGTAACCTAAACCTTTGTCACATAACTGATTATGTAACATGCTTAGGCATATAACACTTGTCATAGGGCTAGTTAGGCGGTCCAAACGCGTTTCACGCGCACGACGCGTTAAAGTAGCATAAGCTTCCTAAACGGGTCGTAATGGGTCGTAGACACTTAGGCTAAGTTTCATTTAGTATGTAGGCTTTGTTAAACCATATCATATGAGTTCCTACACTCATTTGGTTTACAAACCCTAATGCTACCCAATCTTCCGATTTAGGTCCGGTTAATTAACATAGTTACCTATATTAGGTGCCGTTTGATTTCCGTGATCTCTAGCATTGTTTGGTTGTTACTCAAGGACTACTGAGCAATCTCAAGTGAGTACATAGACCCCTCTTTTATTGTTTTCCAAACTGTTTTGGGGTGGAACACATGTGCCTACTTGTTACTTTCATGCTTTCATGTTTTCACATCATATACCGGCTATGTTTGTTAGTACATTATAGTACATGATTTCATTGTTTTCATGCTAGGTGTGCCCATTGTGTGCATTACTTAGTACATCGTTTTACATGACATTTTATGCTAGGTGTGCCCATTGTGTGCATTACTTAGTACATTGTTTTACATGACTTTTCTACTTTGTATGATGACTTTGCATACTTAGTACATTGTTTTATACTGCATCTCTGTTGCATATGTTCCAGTAACATATGGACACATTGTTTTACAGCTCTACCCTGTATGTTTACTCTAGCATACTAGGTACATCATCTTCATAAAACATGCTTACATTTTGGTATGACATTTGGTTTGTTTAAACTATACTATACATTCATTAACACCGATCATGCCGCTCGGTAGTAGGTAGCGGTACCATAGGACTTGACAAATCCCGTTCCGGACATCCCAGGGAAAGGGGATGAAAGGAATGACCGAATCCGAATACATATTCTCTTGATAACTCACTTTTACATAGTTATCCGTCTGTCTCAAGGCTTGGATGTATGAATTTTCACAATACCGCATAAATGTTCATATTCAGTATAGCATGCATATATCTTACAAAACATAACTTTGATTTAAACCAAGTTTTACTTCAATACTTTGTTTTGTACATTTTTTTTACTTATGGTTTAAGTAGTCTAAATTTTACTTACCATACATATCATTTTGGTTATACATTTCTTGACTACTTTTGGATATTTGACATAGACATTTGACATGGATATTTGACCTAGACATTTAACATGGATATTTGACCTAGACATTTGACATGGATATTTGGCATAGACATTTGACATGGATATTTGACATAGACATTTTGACATGATTTACATTTGACACAAACACTTTTGACATTGGTTATACATACTACATGATTTACATCTTGACATGAATATTTTGACATATTATTTAATACATTTGACAATTGATTTAAACATAGACTTCTTACGTTGATTGGTTTGGTTTGAGTAAGTGATTAAGTAACGATGCGTGTGTAATATGATACAAGCATGGTGGATACGCCGCTGGTACTTCCTATATATAAGTGTTTGTGTGGTATTACATGTCGTAACGTTATTTGAATCATTTCAGTTTGAGACATAGAACATTTCATACAAATAACATACTTTTCACAAGACATTGATTTATAAACAACTTATCTTATGCAAACATATTTTACATGGTTATACATTTAACCTGACATTTATTTATACATATCATCTGATCTTATCGTTTTTCAAATGATTTACAAAACAAAGCAAATAATAAGGTTCATGACTAAACATTTTCTCAAACATAAGTCATGAAACCTATTTTCACAAAACCTATGTATCTCACCGGCATTTTTATGCTGACGTACCATATTTTCACATGTGTTTTTCAGGAGCTGTCGCATAAGATGATCAAGATACACATAGGCAGACTTGGGCTTTAGTGACAATAAAAGATGCAAGACTAGTTAATTATGTTGTATTTCCTTGTTTGTTAAGACATTGTAACACTTTTAATCAATAAAACGAAACTTTAATTTCCATGGTTGTGAAACATTAATTCTGTTGCAACACGCCCCGATGTTTCCGCCGCGATTTGTATGTTCTACGTGGTCGGGGTGTGACAGAAAAGATGGTATCAGAGCCAATGGTTATAGGGAATTAGGTTATTAGTAATGCTTTGACCTAGTCTATAACCTTCTTAGGACCCTAACGCGAGTTTACTTGCGTTTAGTCATAAAACAATACCGTCACCTATCCTTAGGCGACGACCACAACAAGAACATAAATTTCAAAACCGCTTTGAAACTAATCATCTGTTCTAGGATGATTGATTACTAGGTTTTGAACCCTCTATTGTAAGGTTTTGAACTCTCTATTATATGGTTTGAACCCCTTTGAGTTTTCAAAAAAATCTCGTCAAGGTTTTGGGTTTTAAATAATGTGAACACGTGCAAACTGGAAGGGTGAATACCTGTATTCTGAGTTTTCTGTCTAGGCAAGCACTTCGTATACATCTCATCAGACGCGAGACCAGTTGTGCTTACCTGGGAATTCTTGGGATGAGTGTTCACTTATAGGCGAGCATGTCTTCAGTGATACATTAATAAGACCTGTTTACCTTGATTAGTCACCGTCTCATTTGTTTGCCTTAGGTAACAAACAAATGATCGCAATTTTCATGCATTATCATTCTGTTTTGATTGTCCAATGATCTTTCACCTATTTCTCCCTATGCCTTTCTTTTTCTTCAAGAATGTCTCTTCATCACGATGACGCTCAGATATCTGAGCAAGCAGCCAAGTTCGCTCAGCGAATAGGCGAAGTAGTCCTGAAGACTGTTGAATTAGCTACTGCCATGTATCATCTCCAGGATGAAGCCACTCAAGAGTCATCAAGACAGGCAGGACCTAGTCAGGCGACAACACCATCAGCCAATAAACCAATCGAGGAATCAAAGACCATGGATGAACGATCTCCTAAGAAGTCAAAGAAGCGAAAGGCTTCTCAGAACTTCGCCATGGTCGCTCACAATGGTAAAGCAGTCCCCAACCAACCAGCTCAACCCCCTGCTAGGTGTATATGGTTTTTCCTATGATACCTACATCAAGGAACTATGTACCTTACAAACTACTCTTGTGATTTCTCTCTTTCAAATGATTGCTCATGATTCCCTCGAAAATTTTAAGTACTCGTTTCACTCTAAGAAACAAAGTACAGAAAATTAAGTGACATTATGAGTAATCATGCTTTTCGCACATCTGTGCCTTTGAATCCTTGGTTAGATAACTAAGGATATTTTCAAATCTCATACCCATTACGTTTTGATTTTTCAACATATACAGTACAAGTATTTCAAAACAATCTTCATGATCTCAAAACATTTCATATAGTTTAAAAACAATTTTTCTAGATGCATTGTCTATATTATTTCAAAAACATTGGCCATGTTATCAAAACCAACCTTTCTAATTTCAAAATACTTCATATAGTCTGAAGACAATATTAACACAATACATTTTCTGATCAAGTGCATGATTTCGAAAAGCATCATTCATGTCTTTCAAAAACCTTATACATAATTTCAAAATTCATCTCTCATGATTTTAAAACATTTTTGTAAATATATCTATCTAATACACCTACTTTATTTCAAAAGTATTATATATAAGGTTTCAAAAACGGTAAACACATTTTTCTTAAAAGAACCCCATGCATAGTTTTCAAAAAAATATTTTCCTCATACATTGACTTAACCTTCAAAATTCTGCTTCATATGTCGCCTTGACACATCAAGCATCTCAACTTCATAAGCATTTTACATCATGTTTTGACCTAAGCACATCCAGTGCAAGGTTTCAAAACATTTTCAACTTCTAAAATTCATATGGGATCTTTTTATCTTTACAATTAGATCCTTGTGGATGATTATCGTTCAAATCAGAGTCCTTAATTGGATTCTTTATATACCTAAATTCGAACATTTCGGTTCCTTCAAAATCGAAATCGAATTTTTCTTCTAAAAATCTTGCTATCTTTATAGTTAGATTCTTGATAATATTTAAAGTACCAAATGAAATCCACGAGATGGGTTCCTAGTGTGCTTTAAATACATGTACTCTGTTAGCAGAACAAACTTCTAGTTAAACAATTTTGTGGTTATATGACTATGTGTTTATTCATCTTATGTTTTCTTGTATGCATTTTTGTGTTTTTAATACTCTGGATATTCGTTATCCAAATCCTCGCAGGATCTTTCATATCTTCATATGAGAGATTCGTAGCAGGATATTCAAAAGGTACTACCTTCAATCCTTAATGGGCTTCTATGTAATAGTTAAGACCCTTGGATTATATAGTACCACTCCAGACTCTTTTTAGTGGTCTAATAAAAAAGATTGATTCACAATTTGGTTAAAGAACGACATCTAGTGATGTAGCTGGACAGACTCCTTGATAGTCTATTTAGATCATTTATTGATTTAATTAAAAGGACTCTATGGCGGTCTAGTCACACTCATCACATGATTGTTCATTTGGTTTTCCCCTACACATTATCAAACGCGCTGTGTGGACTATGCAAGGAAGTACGTAATTATGGATGCATACATAACTATGAAATTCCATATGCAGAAACCACAGTAAGATTTATTATGTGTAAGAACCGATAGTGACAACAATAACGAAATGAGAACGATGTAATGGAGGTACGGTGGACGCACCAATGACGCTTCATATACTTGTATATAAGTATCCCTCTTACATTGCAATCATGATGTTATTAAAGGTTACTAGAAGTTCAGAACCCTAACCAATGTTGTTTGATCTTTTCAACTTCATATTTCCAAGCTCTCACAAGTTTCCTCTAAATAAATTTCGGGACGAAATTTCCTAAAGTAGGGGAGACTGTAACACCTGTGCCTCCACGGCCATCAAACAAATACCAAACCAATGAAATATTATATTTCATACTTGGGATTTGTAAAAATATGTGTATCATTTGCACATATCAATTCTTGTTCAATTTCAAACTCTAAATCGCTTTCTGGAAGGTTATACGCGCACCGATGCGTAAATATAACCAGTTTAATGCAACAAACACTCCGGAATAGTGACATAGGCTTAACATACCTTAAATAACCTTTACTTAACTTAGAAATAAGTTTTGAAGGCTTTGGTATGGCAAAATCAAGTTAAATCGCTTACAGGGACTAAAGTTGACAAACTGCGAAAGTATGCCAATTTGAACTGTAACAGACATTACGGAACATGACCATAAGTTAAACATACCATAAATATCCTTTACATAGCTTAGAAATAGGCTTTGAGGGGTTCAGTGTGCTAAAATAAACTTTTGTGTCATTCAGGGACTAAAAGTGTCAAAAAGTGCACAAGTTTGCATTTTCGTGCATAACTTACGTTCTGAATACATCCGGACATCCAAAAATTTATGTAAGCATGACTACATTATATTTTAGTGTTCGCCATAAGAAAAATCCATTCGTCGCGTCATTTGGATCGTTTTTCGCGCTTGTGCGCATTCCGTCGTAATTAAGCGAACATCGCGTTCGTACGGCTAAACGAACCGACATCCGAGATATTTTTGAGCACATTTTAAGTTCCCTATACTTTAACTTCATTTTAGAGCTTTGAAATGGGGTTAACGGGCCTTAAACGTGTCAAAAATGGGCTGAATGCATGACAGGGACCAAAAATGGGCTGAATGCATGACAGGGCCTAGCGGTGCGCTACACTATTAGCGTAGCGGTGCGCTAGCCAAGTCCAGACCAGATGCAGAGTTTCTTAACAGCCTGTTTGCAGCTGATTAACCACACCCACACATTCCCAATTGTCTAGTCATGAAGATAAGGAGCATATGTAGCCTCCATAACCTTTCGACAAGTGTACGGGTTGGATCATGGCACGGTTTCCATGAAACGATCTCAACGGTTCACCGAAAACTATATATACCCCAACACCCCTTTGCTAAAATCACAAGAAACTTGAATTGAGAAACTCTAAGTTGAAACATTTGTTTCATACCTGAGATTTTCGAATCGAGTTTAGCATTCGGGGACCCTTCGTAAGTATTCTTTCGTTCTTTTCCTTATTTTACTGCTTTTCGAGTCAGAAAGTCAAACTTTGTTTGACTTTCAGCGTTGACCAGTAATGGTCAATGCGAAGTTCGTTTGAACTTCGCAACGTGAGTGTAATCACGTTGGTTATAGTCCCTTGGGACTATGCCCACTGATTACCACGTTGTCTAGAGTCGTAGGATAGGCGATCTAATAAATCGCCTATACCTTCGAACTCGACCCAGTTTGGTCGATCATTAGGATCCGACCAAACACATTAGGTGACCATAGTAGGTAGGGAATGACCTTCCGAGGTTATACCCTATGGTCACATCGTTTAAGTAGTTGTATGATAGGTAGTTTATATGCCTTAGGTAAATTACCAGAATACCCTTTTCATGTATAATTGGTAATTAAGCATATGTAACCTAAACCTTTGTCACATAACTGATTATGTAACATGCTTAGGCATATAACACTTGTCATAGGGCTAGTTAGGCGGTCCAAACGCGTTTCACGCGCACGACGCGTTAAAGTAGCATAAGCTTCCTAAACGGGTCGTAATGGGTCGTAGACACTTAGGCTAAGTTTCATTTAGTATGTAGGCTTTGTTAAACCATATCATATGAGTTCCTACACTCATTTGGTTTACAAACCCTAATGCTACCCAATCTTCCGATTTAGGTCCGGTTAATTAACATAGTTACCTATATTAGGTGCCGTTTGATTTCCGTGATCTCTAGCATTGTTTGGTTGTTACTCAAGGACTACTGAGCAATCTCAAGTGAGTACATAGACCCCTCTTTTACTGTTTTCCAAACTGTTTTGGGGTGGAACACATGTGCCTACTTGTTACTTTCATGCTTTCATGTTTTCACATCATATACCGGCTATGTTTGTTAGTACATTATAGTACATGATTTCATTGTTTTCATGCTAGGTGTGCCCATTGTGTGCATTACTTAGTACATCGTTTTACATGACATTTTATGCTAGGTGTGCCCATTGTGTGCATTACTTAGTACATTGTTTTACATGACTTTTCTACTTTGTATGATGACTTTGCATACTTAGTACATTGTTTTATACTGCATCTCTGTTGCATATGTTCCAGTAACATATGGACACATTGTTTTACAGCTCTACCCTGTATGTTTACTCTAGCATACTAGGTACATCATCTTCATAAAGCATGCTTACATTTTGGTATGACATTTGGTTTGTTTAAACTATACTATACATTCATTAACACCGATCATGCCGCTCGGTAGTAGGTAGCGGTACCATAGGACTTGACAAATCCCGTTCCGGACATCCCAGGGAAAGGGGATGAAAGGAATGACCGAATCCGAATACATATTCTCTTGATAACTCACTTTTACATAGTTATCCGTCTGTCTCAAGGCTTGGATGTATGAATTTTCACAATACCGCATAAATGTTCATATTCAGTATAGCATGCATATATCTTACAAAACATAACTTTGATTTAAACCAAGTTTTACTTCAATACTTTGTTTTGTACATTTTTTTTACTTATGGTTTAAGTAGTCTAAATTTTACTTACCATACATATCATTTTGGTTATACATTTCTTGACTACTTTTGGATATTTGACATAGACATTTGACATGGATATTTGACCTAGACATTTAACATGGATATTTGACCTAGACATTTGACATGGATATTTGGCATAGACATTTGACATGGATATTTGACATAGACATTTTGACATGATTTACATTTGACACAAACACTTTTGACATTGGTTATACATACTACATGATTTACATCTTGACATGAATATTTTGACATATTATTTAATACATTTGACAATTGATTTAAACATAGACTTCTTACGTTGGTTGGTTTGGTTTGAGTAAGTGATTAAGTAACGATGCGTGTGTAATATGATACAAGCATGGTGGATACGCCGCTGGTACTTCCTATATATAAGTGTTTGTGTGGTATTACATGTCGTAACGTTATTTGAATCATTTCAGTTTGAGACATAGAACATTTCATACAAATAACATACTTTTCACAAGACATTGATTTATAAACAACTTATCTTATGCAAACATATTTTACATGGTTATACATTTAACCTGACATTTATTTATACATATCATCTGATCTTATCGTTTTTCAAATGATTTACAAAACAAAGCAAATAATAAGGTTCATGACTAAACATTTTCTCAAACATAAGTCATGAAACCTATTTTCACAAAACCTATGTATCTCACCGGCATTTTTATGCTGACGTACCATATTTTCACATGTGTTTTTCAGGAGCTGTCGCATAAGATGATCAAGATACACATAGGCAGACTTGGGCTTTAGTGACAATAAAAGATGCAAGACTAGTTAATTATGTTGTATTTCCTTGTTTGTTAAGACATTGTAACACTTTTAATCAATAAAACGAAACTTTAATTTCCATGGTTGTGAAACATTAATTCTGTTGCAACACGCCCCGATGTTTCCGCCGCGATTTGTATGTTCTACGTGGTCGGGGTGTGACACTTTATACCTATTTGTAGACGATGTCCTTTATGTTTAAATTTGACAAGTTTTGTACTTAATGTTTTAAAATCTTGCACGTTATGTCCTTTAGGCCTAACCCAGTTAATTTTTTCTGTTAAATGAAGGGCAAGGTGGTCTTTTTAATTATTTATTAAGAAAACCATTTTAATAACTATATATATATATAAGAAAAATCCTCTCTATGTATATACCCCGCTCTCTCTACCCTCTCCACAACCACCATCAACAACTGCACCGCCTGCCACTACCACCACACCCAACCCACATCACCTTAAAAACCTCCGGCGACCACCACCCTTCACCGCTTTATTCATTCACCTCACCTTAATCATTTTTTAACCCCAAATCTATACAAATTCTCCAAATCCTCCATTGAGCTAGACACATGATACAAAATCCCCAAATCACAAATCCTTCATCAAGACATACAAAATCCCCAAAAACATCCATCTAGCTAACCACATGATTTCACAATAAAACCAAATTATATGAATAAGCACATGATTGAAGAGAATAGGCCAGAATAAACACATAAATAAATGAACAAACACATGGTTATCTTCTCCGTTCAACCCACACTATCTGTAAGATTGGCCGGAAAATCAGATATGAGAACCTGATGATGGAGGAGGATCTGAGAATCAAGTTCCGGCAAGAGAGATGTGATGATAGCAGGTAGATTGTGTAGAGGATTGATGGAAAACCCTACGTGACGGTAGTAGAGAGATGTCCGATGGATTATTTTCGGTGGATCTTTTAGGTACGGTTAAGGTAACTTGGTGGAGGTGATAAAGGGTGGTGGCATATGGTGGTTATTGTCACGGCCCTCGACCCGGTTTGACCCGTTTCAAGAGCCGCGGACAGAAATACTGCGGTATTGATTTAATTGAGTTTAACAGCGGAAACAGGATCGCTTAAAGCTAAAATTTTTCCCCGATTATTTTATTTCACAATTCGGGATAAAACCCCGATAATTTACAGTATTATATTTTTACTATAAAAGCGTGATATTACAAAATCATTTATTTATTTTATATTGAGCCACTATCTTTAAGCTTGAAATGCTCCCCAGCACTTTTCCTGAATTACAACAGATCACCTGAAACATGTTTGAAAAAGGTTTTGTCAGCGGGAAATACTGAGTGAATCATTCTATTTACTAAAATGACACATTTGTTATAATTTACAGTATTAAGAGCGATTACAATGTTTCTGATATCAAGCCAACTACCCACGGTACTTGTCACCCGACCCATTGGCCCATTCGTCCAATGGTGTCTGTGACTATGGTCATATCCCCCATTGGCTGCCCCAATGGTGACGATTATCAAGTAATGTATACAAAACCCCACATACCGGCTGTAACTTGGTGATTACAAAGACTTAATCCCCGTAATTATAACTTTGAAAATAAACATGCTTTTGTAAATAAATTTGACAAAAAGAGAGAATGACTCACATTGCTGATTTAATATGGTCAGAGTCTAATCTATGATTTAGCCTTGTTAACCTAATATAAATAACAATGCACACAAAACTGGGTTAGTAATCAATCCAGCAATTACGATAATTCCCGAGATCAATTTCTCACAATGAATGACAAAATGCAATACTTTGTCCATCGAATTAACGATGATCCGTTGAATTAACAACGAACGACAAGGTATAATACTTTACCCATCGAATTAACGATGATCCGTTAAATTAACAACGAACGATAAAGTATAATACTTTACCTATCGAATTAACGACAATCCGTCAAATTAATGACGAACGATAAAGTATAACCCTAATGTGGGCGGCACTTAAACATTCATTGGATAGCTTGATCGTCGGATAAATGAATCGTAGCAGCGATTGTGCTAATACCCTATTTTGTAGCAGAATTTCGATACCCGGGGGTGAAATTTCGGAATAACAGTTCGTAACACAGTGTATTTGTGAGAATTATTTCGTCGTAAAGTGTTCAGAAAACGAATGCCAATGTCTGCTATTTATAGGTGAAATTTTGGAACCCCTGCGCATCGTAGCCAAACATCCCCTGCGCATCGTATGGTATGTTGAACTGGCTGCGCATCGTAGCCAAACATACCATACGCATCGTATGGGTTAAAAATAGGCCTATAGACTAGCCACGACTGGGACTAGCCTTGCTGAGTTGCCACTTTCATTTTTCAGTTAATTGACAACGAATTTTAGTGGATAATTATCCACTAGGGTTTACCCCCCCTGAGTTTTAGGGGCCCTAATCCTGATTCTGAAAATTATGAAAATTTCAGGGTTTGTTCAGAATTACTCGGGTGTCTTAATTAGGGTTTCCTTTTGGACTAATTAATATATTAAATAGTACTTTTGATGAGAGTTGTTACATTCTCCCCACCTTAAGAAAAATCTCGTCCTCGAGATTTACTGGAATAAATGTGGATATTTTTTCTTCATTTCTGATTCCAGTTCCCAAGTGTATTCAGCTCCCCTCTTTGAATCCCACTTTACTTTGACTAAAACTAGTCGTTTGTGTTTGAGAAACTTGATCTTTCGATCCTCAATTTGAAGAGGTTTCTCCACAAATTTCAGCTTTTCGTTTACTTCTATATCTCGTAGAGGTACTACCAGAGATTCATCTGTTAAACATTTCTTGAGATTGGATACATGAAATACATCATGTACTCCAGCTAATTCTTCTGGTAATCGTAAACGATAAGCTACTGGTCCTATACGTTGGATCACTGAAAATGGTCCTACGTATCTTGGACTTAGCTTTCCTTTCTTTCCAAATCTGACTACTCCTTTCCAAGGAGAAACTTTCAACAGTACTTTGTCTCCAACTTGGAATTCTAGCGGCTTGCTTCTATTGTCTGCATAGCTCTTCTGATGATCTCGAGCCGTCTTCAATCTTTCCTTGATTTGAGTAATCTTATCAGTTGTTTCTTGCACTATTTCAGGTCCTGATAACTGACTTTCTCCTATTTCTGCCCAGCAAACGAGAGTTCTGCACTTTCTTCCATACAGTGCCTCGAATGGAGCAGTTTCAATACTTGAATGATAACTATTATTATAGGAGAATTCAATTAATGGTAAATGATCATCCCAACTTCCACCAAAGTCTATTACACATGCTCGGAGCATGTCTTCTAGAGTTTGGATCGTCCTTTCACTTTGTCCGTCTGTTTGTGGATGATATGCAGTGCTTAAATTTAGTCGAGTTCCCATAGCTTGCTGGAAACTTTTCCAGAAATGGGAAGTAAAACGACTATCTCTATCTGAAACAATGGAGAGTGGAACTCCATGTAAGGATACAACTTCATCTACATACAATTTAGCCAGTCTTTCCATGCTAAAAGTTTCTTTCATAGGTAGAAAGTGAGCTGATTTGGTTAATCGATCCACAATTACCCAAATCGCATCATTACCTTTTCTGGTTTTGGGTAACTTAGTAACAAAATCCATTGTTATAAGTTCCCATTTCCATACTGGCATTTCTAATTGTTGTAGTAATCCTGAAGGCTTCTGATGTTCTGCCTTAACTTGTGAACAAGTAAGACATTTAGAAACATAGCTGGCTATGTCCCTTTTCATTCCTATCCACCAGAAATTCTTCCTTAGATCTTGGTACATCTTATTGTTTCCTGGATGCATAGTGTACCTAGATTTATGAGCTTCTTCTAAAATCTTAGATCTTAAGTCTCCCTGCTTAGGAACCCAGATTCTACTCGTATGGAATCTCCAAATTCCATCTGCTCCTTGTTCTAATTCCTTGATCCGTCCTTTCATTCCTTCAGCATCATCCTTGATTGCTGTAGTTTGAACATTCCTTAATTGTTCCATTAAATCTATTTGTAGATTTAATCTGAGAGCACTTCGTTGTTTCTCATAATACTTACGACTTAAGGCATCTGCAACTACATTCGCCTTTCCTTCGTGATACTGGATATCACAGTCGTAATCACTTAAGATTTCCATCCATCTCCTTTGTCTCATGTTTAACTCTTTTTGCCCAAATATGTATTTTAAACTTTTGTGGTCGGTGTAGACAGTAAATTTACTTCCGTAAAGATAGTGTCTCCAAATCTTAAGGGCAAAAATTACGGCTCCTAATTCTAAATCATGAGTCATATAATTCTCTTCGTGCTTTTTCAATTGCCTTGATGCGTACGCAATTACCTTTTTGCGTTGCATAAGCACACATCCATATCCTAATTTTGAAGCATCACAATATACTTCAAAATCTTCAGTTCCTTCTGGTAAGGCTAAGATTGGTGCATGGGTTAGTTTCTGCTTCAAAATCCTAAAGGCTTCTTCCTGTTTAGGTCCCCATTCAAACTTAGTGGCTTTACAGGTTAACTTAGTTAATGGTACGGCTATTTTGGAAAAATCCTTAATAAACCGTCTATAATACCCAGCTAAACCTATAAAACTTCTAATTTCCATTGCTGTTTGTGGAACCTTCCATTTAGTAATTGCCTCTATCTTAGCAGGATCTACATGAATACCTTCATGATTCACCATGTGTCCTAAAAATTGCACTTCCTTTAGCCAAAATTCGCATTTCGAGAATTTGGCGTACAACTTTTCTTTTCTTAACAAAGTTAAGAGTGCATGAAGATGTTCACAATGCTCTGTCTGACTTTTGGAATAAATAAGTATATCGTCTATGAAAACAATTACAAATTTATCCAAGTACGGTTTACAGATCCTATTCATCATGTCCATGAATGCTGCAGGTGCATTCGTTAACCCGAAGGGCATGACTGTAAACTCGTAATGACCATACCTAGTTCTGAAAGCAGTTTTAGGTATGTCTTCTTCTTGTACCTTCAATTGATGATATCCAGAGCGTAAATCTATCTTAGAAAAAT
Source organism: Helianthus tuberosus (assembly GCA_030545235.1). Lineage (NCBI taxonomy): Eukaryota > Viridiplantae > Streptophyta > Magnoliopsida > Asterales > Asteraceae > Helianthus > Helianthus tuberosus. The sequence goes on from CM060445.1 coordinate 61,008,876, forward strand.
ATCTAGCCCCCTGAAGTTGATCAAAAAGATCATCAATCCTAGGTAATGGATATCGATTTTTAATTGTAACCTTATTCAATTCCCTATAATCGATACACATTCTCATTGAACCATCCTTTTTTCTTCACAAACAACACTGGCGCTCCCCAAGGGGATGAGCTAGGTTGTATGAATCCTTTACTTAGTAATTCATCTAATTGCTTTTTCAATTCTAACATTTCTGTGGGTGCTAACCGATAAGGTGCCTTGGCTATCGGTGTAGTTCCTGGAATTAGATTAATCCTAAATTCTACTTTCCTATCTGGAGGTAATCCTGGTAAATTTTCTGGAAATATATCAGAGTATTCCGATACTACTGGTATTTCCTTCAGATCTTTTCCCTTAGTGCTAATGATTACCGAAATCATATACACTATTCCTTGTTTTCGTTCATAATTAGCAACTTTCATTACTGATATGAACTTCATGGGTTTCCGTGGTTTATCTCCTGTAATCCTAATCACTTCTCCGGTAGGTGATTGAATTTCTATGGAATTTTGATCACAAAAGATTCTAGCATGGTTGGATACTAACCAATCCATTCCTAATACAACATCAAATTCAGCTAAATTCATCGGCAATAGTCTTGCTGAGAATTTATGTCCTAAAAGTTCTATGCTTCCTTCTTGCAAAACTTTATCTATTTTAACTGAACTTCCGTCTGCGGTTTCAACTGTAAGAATCTGCCTAATATTGGTTAAAGGTAAACTAAGAGCTTGACAGAATGAAGTATTTATAAAACTTTGGTTTGCACCAGAGTCAAATAATACTTTTGCATACACGTTGTGAACTAAGAACGTACCCGCGATCACATCTGGAATAAGTTCTGCTTCTTGAGTGGTCAGCTGAAATGCCCTGGCATTCTTCTTAGTAGTTCCTTCGGTCGTCTTGGGTTTGTTATCTACTGGTTTGACCAATTTAGGACATTCTGTTTTATAATGCCCTGCTTCTCCACAATTAAAACAGATTACTGTTTTCTTTTTGCAGTTCTCTTCACGATGTCCTACAGCTTTGCAAAAATTGCAAGTAATATCACATCTTCCATAATGCTTCTTTTTGCATTTCCTGCAGAATGACGGACCTGGAGATTGCCCTGTCCCTTTTCTCTTGAAGCTGTTATCATTACCCACACGAAATCCTTGGGTAATTTTCTGAGCTAGAGCCTTCTTCCTATCTTCATCTCTTGTGCGCACCAATTCATCAGTCAGAGTGTTGGCTAATTCTACTGCATCGTCAATAGTGCGAGGTCTCGCAGCTTTAACAATATTGCGGATTTCGCTAATTAGCCCCCAAATATAGCGAGAAATAAGTACCGGTTCTGGCGAAGCCAATGTTGGTACCACTCTTGCATATTCAAAGAATGTCGAGGTATATCCGCGACAATCAACACTCATCATCCGATGATTTAGAAATTTATTCGCCATTTGTTCTTTCTCATACTCAGGGCAGAATTTTCTTTCCACCAAACCCTTAAATTCTTCCCAAGTCATAGCATAAGCTATTGCTCTTCCTTTTGATTGTAATACAGTATTCCACCACTCGAGTGCTCCTTCTTTGAACAGATTGGATGAATACATGACCTGGTCATCTTTACCACATTTACTTATTGCAATGACTGCTTCGGTTTTCTCTAACCAACGCAGTGATGCAGTTGCTCCTTCATTGCCTGCAAATTCAGTGGGTTTACAAGCAAGGAATTCTTTGAAAGTGCAACCAGGCGTTGCAGTTTTCATTTTCTTGGGTAATGGAGCTTGATGTGGTTCCTTATTATGATTATCATGCTTATTGCCTCCATTTACACTATTACTGAAGTTATCTTCAGTAATTTGTTTGCTAGGAACAATCTGTTGCGGTTCGATCGGATTCTTTATAGCAGCAACGAATGTTGGAATAGCATTGGCTATCCCTTGAGCAACAATGTTTTCGATATCTTGCCGAGTCATATATTGGTCTCTTGAATGTTGTTCGGAATGATTAACTTCATTAATAGGTTCATTATCACTGTTTGCCATCTGATAATGTATATATATAAATTTTATTAGTAACTGACCAATAATAATTATATACAAACAGTCAGAAAATTATATATATTACAGATATAGTCAAAACAATCGATTTTCTCGATTTTATTTATATATCTATCATAGCATGCATCATTACTCACAGATATCATACAGAGTTTTATTGGTTATTTACAGACTAACTTACTAGTACTATTATACAACTATCCTTTTATCATCGTTCTATCTCTCGTCACTTGCTGTTTTAGAAACGCATTTCCCTCTCATCGTACTTCCAAGCAATCTGTCCCCCTATCTCCCTGATTCTAGTTCCAGCATCAAACAACTCTTCGCCAAAGTGGCGAAGTTCAGCCATGTTTTCATTGCTCATGGGTGGATTAGGTAATGGTTCTGGATCGAATTGTGGAAGAAAAGAGTAAGGATCGTTGACAATATTTTGAAATTGCCAATCGTTTGTCCACCATTCGTCCATTCCTATGGGTTGGGAGTGAACTATTGGATCTGGAATTGCTGGTTCCCAATTCATAGGGAGTTGGTTTCCAAGAGAATAATTAAAAATATTATTATTATTATTATTATTATTGACAGGCTGAATGGTTTCACAGCTTGCCAATAGGAAGTCTATTTCATCTTGAAAAGTTCTTTCCTGGGTTGGATTGGAACTCTCTCCGATTTCTCTCTGAGCTGGTATAGACCCTTGCCCAACTTCCATTACTACTTCTTTAGTAATCTCCTCCATTTGTATTTCTATCTCCTTATCCTCCTCTTTGTCTCTGATTTCCATCTCCTGTAGTCTAGGACTTTTCCTGGTTACAATTTCCTGTTGTTTGGAACTCTCTCCAGTTATAATTTCTTTTCCCTTTTTCAAAGGATTATTTATTTTGGGCAGTCTTGGAGCTGGCTTCTTCTTACGGATTTTCCTCCATCCTACATAAGTTCTTTTCTTCTGTTTTGGCTTGCTCAAAGGTGGAACCTTGAATTCTACTGGTTGTTCAACATCGGTATAGTAGCTAGTATATTCTTTGGAAGCTTCGACAGTTACGGGATAAAGATTAAGGTTCTGAAAATCTTCGGATATTTCACTCATGCTGATGTAGCATATATGCAAAATGCATAAAATACTAAGTTAAAATTTACAAATAACTTTGTAATTTATTACACACAGTGTACTAGTTGATTACAAAGATAACTGATAAACACACTTAGGTTTTAAATTTTATTTATCACACAGGGTTTCTAGATTGTGAGAGTAGGGTGCTAATCTTTAAAGATTTATATTTTCTGCTACTGTGGCTAGCATATATAAATTAGCCCATTTCTCATCTAGTTTATCTTCCCAAGGTGATTTATCAATTAATTCCTGAGTTTCTCGTTTAATCCTCTTTTCTCGGATTTTCTCTTTACTTTTCTTAATAATCATTTCCCTCCTTCGAGGAGAAAGTGATTCCTCGTATTGTGCCTTTCGCACGAATATTCCTTCTTCAGGAATTTCAGCCTGATTCGAGGATTTGGTTTGAGATGAACTTCCCTTCTCATTAGATGATTTATCTAATTTAAGATAGATGCTTGACAGCTTTTTCTTACCCATACTGTAACTAACAATTAATCAAATAATCAGTTAATAATACAAATAATCACATAATAGTAATCAGGAAAAATTAAGTATTTCTAAATACTTAATCAGCTTAACCCAGTGGCTCTGATACCACCTTTTTCTGTCACGGCCCTCGACCCGGTTTGACCCGTTTCAAGAGCCGCGGACAGAAATACTGCGGTATTGATTTAATTGAGTTTAACAGCGGAAACAGGATCGCTTAAAGCTAAAATTTTTCCCCGATTATTTTATTTCACAATTCGGGATAAAACCCCGATAATTTACAGTATTATATTTTTACTATAAAAGCGTGATATTACAAAATCATTTATTTATTTTATATTGAGCCACTATCTTTAAGCTTGAAATGCTCCCCAGCACTTTTCCTGAATTACAACAGATCACCTGAAACATGTTTGAAAAAGGTTTTGTCAGCGGGAAATACTGAGTGAATCATTCTATTTACTAAAATGACACATTTGTTATAATTTACAGTATTAAGAGCGATTACAATGTTTCTGGTATCAAGCCAACTACCCACGGTACTTGTCACCCGACCCATTGGCCCATTCGTCCAATGGTGTCTGTGTCTATGGTCATATCCCCCATTGGCTGCCCCAATGGTGACGATTATCAAGTAATGTATACAAAACCCCACATACCGGCTGTAACTTGGTGATTACAAAGACTTAATCCCCGTAATTATAACTTTGAAAATAAACATGCTTTTGTAAATAAATTTGACAAAAAGAGAGAATGACTCACATTGCTGATTTAATATGGTCAGAGTCTAATCTATGATTTAGCCTTGTTAACCTAATATAAATAACAATGCACACAAAACTGGGTTAGTAATCAATCCAGCAATTACGATAATTCCCGAGATCAATTTCTCACAATGAATGACAAAATGCAATACTTTGTCCATCGAATTAACGATGATCCGTTGAATTAACAACGAACGACAAGGTATAATACTTTACCCATCGAATTAACGATGATCCGTTGAATTAACAACGAACGATAAAGTATAATACTTTACCTATCGAATTAACGACAATCCGTCAAATTAATGACGAACGATAAAGTATAACCCTAATGTGGGCGGCACTTAAACATTCATTGGATAGCTTGATCGTCGGATAAATGAATCGTAGCAGCGATTGTGCTAATACCCTGTTTTGTAGCAGAATTTCGATACCCGGGGGTGAAATTTCGGAATAACAGTTCGTAACACAGTGTATTTGTGAGAATTATTTCGTCGTAAAGTGTTCAGAAAACGAATGCCAATGTCTGCTATTTATAGGTGAAATTTTGGAACCCCTGCGCATCGTAGCCAAACATCCCCTGCGCATCGTATGGTATGTTGAACTGGCTGCGCATCGTAGCCAAACATACCATACGCATCGTATGGGTTAAAAATAGGCCTATAGACTAGCCACGACTGGGACTAGCCTTGCTGAGTTGCCACTTTCATTTTTCAGTTAATTGACAACGAATTTTAGTGGATAATTATCCACTAGGGTTTACCCCCCCTGAGTTTTAGGGGCCCTAATCCTAATTCTGAAAATTATGAAAATTTCAGGGTTTGTTCAGAATTACTCGGGTGTCTTAATTAGGGTTTCCTTTTGGACTAATTAATATATTAAATAGTACTTTTGATGAGAGTTGTTACAGTTATGGATGAAGGTTGTGTGCGTGCGTGGGAGAGAGAGAGAGAGAGAAAGAGAGAGAGAGGTAGTTGTTGGTGGAGGTTCTCTGCAAATATATAAATGGTAAAGTTCTCTGCAAAATATATACATACATATTATTTATATTAGTATATAATATATTATATTAATTTGTTTTTGTTTTACAGTTAATTAGTATATATAAATAGTAAAAAGACTAAAGTACCCTTGGGGTGATCTGATTTAACCAAAAAAAATAGCTGGGTTAGGCCTAAAGGACATAACGTGTAGGATTTTAAAACATTAAGTACAAAACTTGTCAAATTCAAACATAAAGGACAGCGCCTGCAAATAGGTATAAAGATAAAGGACAAAATTTGCAATTCACTCTATATATATATATTTATAGGGTTGGGATAGTGTACATTAATTCAAAAGTGTGAGAAGTGTTTTAGACCATTAGATCTTTGATCTAATGGTTGAGATCAATAGGGACCAAATTATAAATTGTGTTTTAATTATTTGGACTGATTTGAAAATTAAAGGGGTAATAGTGTCTTTGTATATGTTTGAAATTACATAACATCTCCTAAATTCTGGCGATTCAATTTTAAATTTATTTTAAAATTCGGACATTCTAAAAATCCAGAAATATGTAACTTCTACAAGAAATATATAACACTATACATTCATCATATAATACTATATAACACCATATAACACCGTATAACACTATGTAACACCATATAACACCATATAACACTATATAACACTATATATCTATCATAGACATGCTATTAGACAAATATAACACTATAACACTATATAACACTATATAACTCTAAATAACACTAATAACACCAAAAAACACTATATAACACCATATACCACCATATAACACTATGTAACACTATATAAAAATATATAACACTATACAGTTCTGAACGAGATGACACAAATTCGAAGATTAATTCTTAATTCGTATTCCTATAATTAAGGGTGGCGGTTATGGAAGGTTATCAATTAATTAAATCAATAAGAAAATTACTTGTTTACCCTTTTAAATTAATTTAGATTGAGGACACATGTCATCACCACAATATTTCTCACCATTATCACACTTTTAGATTAATGTACAGGATCCTCTACCTCTACCTCTCTCTCTCTCTCTATATATATATGGTAGGGTTCATGCGAGAACCGCGACGGTTTTGTTGTTTATTGATTTAGTGATTGAATGTTAGTTAAATATTGATGTTAGATTATCTGTTTGTTATTGTTTTTTGGCACAAGATTTCGTTTCGTTTGATTGATGATGATCATAGTTAGGGTTTTAATCGACGAGATTATAATCGATTATTCTATGCTTTGATTCGTTAGGGTTAAATATTGATTTAGTGATTGAATGTTAGTTAAATATCTCTGTTAGATTGTCTGTTTGTTATTGTTTTTTGGCACAAGATTTCGTTTGTTTTGATTCTATTATTTTGGTTCCATCTTTTGATGAACACAACCCCTGTTTGTAGTTATTGATGAAATTTAAACCCCGATTGATTTGGTTTTGTTTACAGTTTGAACGTTAGGGTTTGTAATACACGATTTTGTTGTTTATCACCAGCCGTTTTGATGTTATTGATGCTCTATATTGGTTTTTAATATGATTTGATACTCGAATAACTTAATCCTTTGTTGTTACTTTTTGATATCCTATTTGATTTTGTTTTGATTTATTGTTTTGAATTTACTCTATATTTGGATGTAATCGTTCAGTATCGTCTGTTACTCATCAGCAATCAATGCCGATTTGAAGTTGTTTTGTTTCTGAATTGGTTGGTTATTTGTTTTTGATGTCGATATTGATCATTGTTAATCTATACATTTGTAATTTTTTGTATTGAACTTTCATATCATTCTTAAGCTTTAGGGTTTTTTTTATTGAACGTTTTTATACAATTTGTAGTACTGAAATACATCATGTTGTTTTTTATTCCATCTCTTGATGAATATATTGATCGTCGATACTCAATATTGAAAGTGTAAATTTCAATTGATGTTGTTTATGTGTACAGTTTGTTCTTTAGTGTTCTAAATAAGTGATTATGGTGTTTGACGGATTATGTTTTGTTTTTTATGGTTATAAGTTAATGAATGTTATTTGAAAAGCGATTTTATATGGACTTTTTGTTTTGTGTTGTAGATGACCACATTGACTGTCTATACTCAATATTGAAAGTGAAACGCCGATTTTTGTTTTATCTGAACTGAATGAAAGATACTACACTTATATAACTGCAAAAAGGCACATTGATAGATTGTTTCTTTGAGCTTGTAGATTTAATGAAAAAGACAATAGTTGATAGTACATTATCGTTCTCTATGGGTTTAGGGTTTAGGGTTCAGTGGTCAAAGACGTCCTTAACCGCTCACAAGGCCTTGATTCGGACTCCAAGAGAGCACATGAAGCAGGTATATATACTTCCTACGTGTTTAAATCTTTTGTTGCGTATAATGACTTATAAATTTGTAATATGTTTACGTTTATGTGTCTTTATCCGGTGAATTATGTTGGAATGAATTATTTTGCTAAATTTTTTAAATGTGTATAGCAATAATGAAGGTTCAGCATGGTTGAGAAGCAATAAGGAGATATGAAGGTTTAGCATGGTTGAGAAAAATGATAAGAGTTGTTGGAGCAAAGAATTTGCATGCAAATCCTTCGCCTTCTGACGAAGAGTTTCAGCTTGGTTCAAGTGGATTAAATTTATGCAATGTGATTAAGAAAGTACATCCTCGAACTGTTTCTAAGGTTAATAATAAATCCTCATTTATAACAATCTGACCGGTTGATTTTTTCATTAGATATATTAATTATAATTGAGGTTTTAATTTGATCAGGTTGTAGAAAGTTCATGTGATCCTGCTGCTTCACCGGCTAGAGCTGCTTTATCTGCATATCAGTATTTTGAGAATGCGAGGAACTTTTTAGTGGCTGTTGAGCAAATGGGGCTCCATACCTTTGAAGCGTCAGATTTAGAACAAGTGAGTGTTTGATTAGTGTAATAATATGTGATTAACGTGCTCATGATCATCGAAGATAATATTGTTTATAATTTTTAGGGAGGAAAAACATCAAGAATTGTGAATTGTGTGTTGACACTCAAACCATACAGTTAGTGGAAACAAACAAGTGGCCATGGGATTTGGAGATTTGGGGGAGTAGTGAAACTGAGCACGCCTAGCAAAGCATTGTTCGCAGAAACTCAGGTCCCTTCTCAAATTATTTGTCAAGGATGAATGTTCAATGTCAAGATAACAAAATGGTAGGTAATCTAACTAAACTAAGGAAAAATGAATCATACGATGCAGTTTTTACCAAACTTTTGTAATTGTTTGGTGCAAGATACTTTACAATTGAGTTGTTGCTATCTTCTTGAAACCAATACTTTTTTGTTTTTATTTTTTATTTTTACCATTGAGTGTTTACTGAGAAAATCATGCTTAGTTAGTTAATTGTCTGCTTGGCACAAATCTTATGAAACAAACCACTATAAAAATTTAGCATTGTTCATAATTTGATACCTAGGTACATATTATAATCCAAGGCGTTAGTTGCATCAATGTGATAATTTGCATTCCATTATTCGGTCCTTTAAAAAGATTTTAAAGAAAATGGATTTTAATTTTTTAGTGAAAGGTATGGAAAATGTGATAATTTGCAGTCCATTATTCGGTCCTTCACACGGTTATGTCGTGCCTTCAAAATGGTAGTTGAGTGAGTAATCGCTAGAAACCATTCGCCTTTATTAATACAAGCAATGTTTTAAAATCCGGTTTTTATACCGTACCGGATTTGACTCAGAAACGGTTTAACCGGGTGTACAGGAGGGTTTAACCAGTTCTAACTGGCGATTCAACCGGTACAACCGGCCGGTTTGAACAGGTTTTTAAAACATTAAATACAAGGCACAAAAGGTGCATCACAAGGAATTGTTTAAGGATGTTAAATTATTAATTGTTTTTTTTTTTTGGATTTGAATGTAAGAGTTTTTATGGGTTAATAAAAAATGGTGTTTTGTTTGCCAAATATGACGGGTAATACATGTGGCCCCGATCGCAATGCGGCGGGTGCTATTTCTAGTTTACTCTATTTATTATTGTTAGTTTTTAATAGCAATTCCTAGATCTTTCTAGGATAAATACGTTAACATGTGCAACCTGCAGAATTCAAACTTCCAATCTTTTTGTCATGCATCATACCATTCTAATCATTTATTATTGTTTATTGATGACAAACTAGATTTAAGTTCCCCGCGTTATGGCGGGGGCGTAAAACTATGCTAAATAGCACTAATGCCACACCATCGTCAGCGACTACCAACACTGGGTCGATCCAGGACCCGCGCGTTGTGACAAACTTGTCAAACAGAAAAAATAAATGTAAAACATTGAACCACGCCTGCATGTTGCGCCGTGTTGACTCGCATAATTTTGAACGAAAAAAAAAACGTTAAACGACACACGCACGTCGCGACGTCTTAACTCGCAAAATTTAGAAAGAAACGTAAAACGAAAATTTGCAAAAGATGAAAAGTATAAGGACCAAACTTGAAAGTAAAAATATTGTGAGGTTAAATTGAAAATAATAAAACTTTTGAGTTAAAAGTGAAAAAAAAAACAATTTATATGGGTTAAAATTGCAAAATATAAAAAGCTTTTGGGTTAAAGTTAAAAAATTAACATTTTTTTTTTTTTGAAAACTCTCCAAAACATGAAGTATAACACCTTATTGTCACACCCCGATATTTCCACGTTTGACCGGTGGGTCCGGTGGGGAGTATCGTGACGTAGTTGATATCATCATAGTCAAACAACACAATATATAAATGCACAGCGGAAGCAAAAGATAAATATATTACAATCCGAATATAAAGTAATATACAGTATTACAACGGAAAGTAACGGATCCACAGGCGGATCTAAATAAAAAGGAAAACTGTTCAACAGACTTTGACATCTAAAGCTTGCGAGACTTGAGTAATGATGCCTGGAGTAGCCAGCCTATTTCGTCTAGTACCCGCACTTAGCCTTTTTGGAAAATACGTCAGTTTACACTGGTAAATACAACTCAACTGACTCATTTAGAAAAGAGTTTGAAAATTTATTTGAATGCACTTCGGCAAAATATCTTTTATAACTTGGGACAATTATTAAAATAATCATGTATACAGTTTTACTTATTTGTCGTCCATCAGGGCCGGTTAGAAGAGCCGGACAAATTAACTGACACGCCACAGGTATAATGCCCACAGGCTATCATCCTCTAAGTGGATTACCAGTTCCGGTATAATGCCCACAAGGATGATACCTCTGAGTGGATTACCAGTTTTTACATAATGCATCTGTCAGGTGTACGCCTACACCCCGTGCTTAGGTCGTGGCCATTTCTTAAAATGATGCCAAGGATATCCGGGACATGGTCATTTAACCCCCAAAAGCCATACACCAAATAATACATATTAAACGGGTCATGCAAATACATTAATCACAATCCGATTTAAATGACTACACACACCCGACCAAGCGTTACTTTTATAGTACCGTATCCCAAGCCCGTATAGGGAAAATAAGTTAAGCGTATTTACCTGAGCAAAGTATCAATCAAATACAGCAAATGCAAGTACTTTTACTGGGCTCCTAATCTGGAACGAAGGTTTATAATAACATATTAGAATCCTAACGGGTCTTTAGTTAAGCTTAAGCTTAGACCGGTTAGTTTCAATGATACGGTTCGTACGCACTATTAAGCGAAGACCGGATAGAATGTGATTTAGACCTGACAAGTTCGGAGACTTGCTTAATATGGGTATTTCATACACACTCTGGATTTTGAGATAAAACCGATAAGGTTTGACCCGTTTCGGCTAATTTATGTAAACTTGTTACATAAACCGAACCGAACGCGTAATAAGCGTAACGGGTATCCGTAAGAGCCATATACAGGTTTCCTAAGTTAATATGCTTCAAATATGTTGTGACATCAGTAAGATGTCTTTTATTATGCCCGAAACGAATTTAAACACAAACTATGCCCCAAAGGGGTAGTTTGGTCATTTAAAATGTTATAAAAGAGTTTAAGTATTTACATGAGTTACAGGTCTGATATAATCAGCAAAAATACTTATTTTACTAAGTTATAACAGTATGGTAAAATATATATGTGAAATTTATCAATTATAACCAAACTATGCACCGTAGGGGCATTTTGGTAATTTCACATAAGTCGTAAAGCTCAAAACTGAAGTCTGAGTTAAACAACTTTTGCCTACTGTTAAAATATTATAATTTACCTCAAATATCAGTAGGTATCAACCTTTGTATGTTTAAAATAGTTCTAGTACATACTATGCGTTAAAAACGCTTAATTAGGCGATTAGGAGCCGTTTCCGGGTTCTATATAGAAATACGATATTTTTATTATTCCAGCAGGCTTAAAATAATTTATTTATCATATCTAATCAGTAGCAAAAGGTTTGGAGTCGATTAGATATGTAAAACCTATTTTATAGCCCGTAAGGGCAAAACCGACAATTACCGGATTAAGCCTATGACTATTAGTTATGCTTAGCCTAAAATTAATTAAAAATCTTCAAAAATCCCAAAATAATATATTACATCAGTGGTTAAAGATTTTGATATCAAAAAGTAGGCTTAACTAGGCTATACGCTAATTACGCCGTTTAATTAACATAAAGCTTCTTAATTACGCTAATGAGCATAACTCTCAAACTACACCTCAAACTGATGTCAAATTTTAGGTGCAAGTTTATATATCAGTAATTAAGGTTTCTACTCTTTTACATTTTCAAAAATCACGTTTTAAGGTGAAAAGGGCATAATGGTCAACATATGAGCAATTAACGGAATCATGCATATTAATTGGATAACTAATGAACCAAGGTGTATAATAACATAGGGTTATACTAGCATGTAACCTAGTCCAATTAAAGCTCTGAGGCATTTCTAAAACATGCCTAAACGGGTCAGAACTGAAGTCAAAGCAAAAGTCAAAGTTTTGCGACTTTCGGTTCTGAACCGAGTCTAAACAGTAAATTGTCGGGTTGAACATGTTTAGACATGTTCTTACACTAATTACCAAGTTATATTAATAATCAAACAGGTTGTATGTGTTCTACATTGCTAATTATGCATAAATTGTAAATTAAACATTCTGTTGACTTTTTAATCACAAGTTTGACCCGACATTTGACCTAGTTAGAGTGGGAATCAGGGGGAACCCTTTTAAGGGTTTATTACCCACATAATTACCAACTTATAACTACTTTCAATTCGACTAATCACTGGACCATTAGTGATTAATCTTGAAGTCAACCGTTAATTACGACGGGTTGACTTTTAAGCTAAAACTAAGCAAAAACTTAACTAAGGAAGGATTAGCAAACTTACTGAAGTCCTATGCACGAAATGTGAAGCTTAGAGAGAAGTCCTTAGTTCCAGAAATGCTCCAATGTGCAGATGGAAGGTGTGAAGAACTTGGTTGCAACCTTGGCCTTTATATAGTGTTTAAATCACCATAGATTGTTGACATCTAAGTCTACAACTGACCATAACTTACCCACAAGTGTCCCTAGTGCTCTAGGAACTGTTTAGGGGTCGCCCACAATGTGAAAATATCTGTTAAAGGTCGGTTAAACGCGAATGCAGGCTGCTGTCTTGTTTTTCTGATACTGGGCGTCTGACGTGGCCCGCGTAAGATGTTAACATCTCTTACGCGGCCCGCTTGGGCCTTGAAATCAGAATTAAACATTTTCAAGTTTTTGCATCTTGTCCCTTGGCTCTTCGAAATGTCAACTAAGCTTATTTCTTGCAATTTGACCCCTTCTTATTTACCTACAAGGGCTTTAAGACTTGTACCCACTTTGCCAAGTCCCTGGACATTTCTGGTTAACCCGAAAAGTCATAACTTTCAACGTTAACGCTTTAACCCCTCGCATACGAATTTGATCATAACTTTCTCATCCGATAACGAAACTTTATGAAATTTTTATCGTGCATTCTAGTGAGCATAATTAACTGTTACAAAGCTTCGTGTTTGTCAAAAGGTCACTCAGAGGTATAACTTAAACATGTTGACACATTTAACCCCCGTAGTTTGTAATCTCTCACTTTCATTCACAATTAGCTTCGCATGATCCATGATTTATTCGTGTAAGGGTATGAGCATCATGTAGGGTTACTGTAAATTATATTTATCTCTTGTTGACATTTTAAACCCTTATATTCACATACTTTCCATGTTTGTCAACTTTAGTCCCTCTAGAGTATACTTTCACACGTTCAAGCTTATGACACGTGTCAATACATTATAGGACGTAAATTTTCGAGGTGTTACACTTATGCACAAAATTGTTCCTAATTTATGAAATGTAAATTGGTTCATCGATGTATCTACTTCACTAGAGCTAAACGTAAAAGCATCGTTGTTAATAGGGTGTTCAGAAAGCTTGCGGGACTCGCTCGAAACTCATTTTAAAAAATTCGTTTTGTTTTCGAGCTCGAGCCAGGGGTTCTCGGCTCGTGGCTCGACGCGTAGCTCGGCTCTATGGCTCGACTCAGTGACTCATATGTACGTGTATGTCTACATACACACACACACGCATATATATATATATATATATATAAATGGGTGTTAAATTTATTTATTTTTGTTTTTTATTTTGTAAATATTTGTAAAAAAATTAACAAGCCGGGTCGGAGTTTTTACGAGGCGAGCACGAGCACAAGCTCGACTTTTCAGCTCGAAAAAAATAACGAGTCAAGCCGAGCTGGCTTGTTTAGGTTTAAGCTCGAGTTCAAGCCCAGTCTAGCTCGGCTCGATTGCAACCCTAGTTGTTAAATTTAGTGGGGCTCTAGATTTTTAGATGCCACTTAACCTCATAACAGAGACATACAATGCAACTGTGAGAAGTTAGGGACTAAATGTGTAATTTAAGCAAACCAAAAGGTTAATTTTGTAATTACTCTAAATAATATGGGGTAAACGTGTATGCTTTAAAACATATAAATTTTCTTTTCTTTTACATTTTTTTAAATATGCAGTGTGTGTATTTACAAAGTAAACTTTATAAAATGTTAAGGCTCACTTATAAAATTTATATTGAACTATGATGAAAATATGCATATCACAATGATATGTAAATTCATATAAAAATATATATTGAAAGTTATAAAAGATAAATAAATTTATATGTTAAATATAAACCCAAAAAGACAATAAAAGAACTTGAAGTCATAAATTTCTTTAACATGTAAAATTGTCATATTAAAGGGATGCAAATGTAATTATGAAGGTGCCAACCTAATCAAATAAATATCACTCAAGAATAAACCTCAAACAAAATTCAAAAGCTGAGTTGATACATATTTAAACAAAAATATGATTATGTTAATTATAATGCATCTCTCTGGGGACGATCTTCAAAAAGGTACTGAATCTATCTTCTTCAATCACTTGTACTTTAACACCCTTGAGATGACTCCATAGCAAAGAGGTTTCTTCGTCGCAAATAACTTCCAGCGGACATAAATCCTTAACAGATACGGGTAACTCATGCAGCCCTGTACAACCTCTCATATGAATTGTTCTTAGACTACCCAACTCACCTATATGTGTTGGCAGATTGCACAGATGTAAACAATGGGACAGATCAACGACACTTAGTTTCTGAAGGTTACTCATCGTTTCAGGCAACGATTTGAGGTTTGAGCACGACGCAAGACGTAAAACTTCCAAATTTGTTAGGTTTCCAAACCCTTCTGACAGTGAACTCAGCTCGTGGCAGTTGGTGATGCTCAATTTCTTAAGGCGAACGAGATTGCATAACATTGTAGGAAATGTAACAAAGTCATCACACGAGTCGATATCAAGCTCCAAAAGGCTTGGAAACTTGTTGGGGATTTTAAGGTTGGTTTCATCGAAAGCGTTGCCTATTTTGCACATGATCAAGGACAGTCTCTGCAAGTTCACTAAGCCTAGGATTGATGCACTTATCAAAGATATTGAAACATGTTCCAACCTAATGCTGGTGAGATTCGATAAATATTGTGGTGCAGGGAAGTTGTGAAGGTCTGAGAAGTAATACCCGTAGTTTGTGACAATTAGAACAGTTAAACTCTCCATGTTTTGCATAAACTGAGGAAATGAGTATATCTTTGACATGAAGTTCAATACTAAAACTTCCACTTTAGGGGCTCGAATGTCGTTCCATTTGAAAGAGAATGCTTCATCTGTCATATCAGTAGCATGCATTAGAGGGTTAAGGATATAGATTAATACACTTGTGACAAGATATGATGTGTTAACAATACCTGTGGAAATGGAAAACAGACGTGCGTTGATGGTTTGGGGCAATTCACGAATGTTTTGATCATTTGCATTTATAATCAACCTCTTTCTATGTTCTAAAGGCTCTTGGCTGCTTATGTTAATAGCAAGCATCCTCATCATATCATGTTGCATGACAGCATTTTCATCGCAATAGTTAGCAATCGCGAGTGAGTCTTTCCTGCAACCATATGAAATTGAATCTTTCCTCACATATCAGACTTTAAGGGGTGTGTGTATATACACACACATTATATATATATATATATATATGGGGATGGATCATGAGAAAACTAGTTTAAATGAGAACCAAAAAACTAACTAAAAAAGCCTAAAAAACATACCAAAATTTTTTTTTTTTTTTTTATTTTATAAAAAAATCGCAGGTTTTTATGCATGGAAAAAAAATTTCAAAAAAAAATAAAATAAATTTTTTGTTGTATTGCACATGTGCACTATTACGGATATAGTGCACATGTGTAATACACATAATGCACATGTGCAGTACAAAAAAAAAAAAAAATTGAAAATTTTTTTATATATAAAAACTAGCGATTTTTTTATAAAAAATTGTAAAAAAAATGGTATGTTTTTTAGCTTTTTTTTAGGTTTTTTTAGTTAGTTTTCTCATTTATATGTAGTTTTCTCATGATCCTCTCCCTATATATATATATATATATATATATATATATATATGTATGTATATATATACATATATATAGAGAGAGAGAGAGAGAGAAAACCCCCTTGAGTTGTGAGAACTTAGAGAACTCTGACTTCCTGTGTAAGTTTTGCCCCCATTTTTTGCACACGCGTAAATTAAAATGTCACAAACACAGTTGTAAAAAAATCAATAAAAAATATTTGAAGTGGCGTTTTCAACCTTTTTCAGTTGCTGTAAAAAGCTGCTGACATCAGCATGAATCAGTAAATACTCTAAGGATTTTCACGGGTGGTGTAAATCAACAAAAGCTATTTTTTTGGGAAAGTTGATTTTTTAGTATTTTTGGTAAAAAAAACTTTTTGAAAAAACCTTTTGTAAGGCCGAGTTCTTTAAGTTCTCACAACTCGTAAGAGTTTTCATTTTACCCTTAGCCTATATAATACATGTATGTGTGTCTGTGTGTATAAACAACCAGTAATTTTCAAAAGAAATAGAACCTTATTGGCAACAAAGTAGCAAGGTTTTTGGAAGAGAGCTCAAAGAGGTTGTTTAGGGTAGCGAATCCCTTTTCGTCATGCTTATATAAACTGATCCAGATATCCATGAGTGCTGTGGCTGCGATCTTCTGATCTTCGGGAAACAATCCCAAATCCAAGTAACATTCCTTGATTTCAGATCCTTCCTTGAACACATCCAAACTTGTTGCAAGGCGAAGTCGCATATCCTTGATTTCAGATCCTTCCTCATCCAAATCAAGAACAGACTTTTGTCCAAACCCTTCCGACAACTTGTTTAACATAAACTGCCACTTTGCCATGTGTGTACCTTTTAGCAAACCACCAATCACACTAAGCGCCAGCGGATGCCTCTTGCAACATTTCACCAACTACATAAAGCCATTTATATTGTTTAGCTACATTTTCTTATAAATTTACCAAAAAGGGCCAAACAAATATACATAGAGAGAGAGGGTCGTTTAGTGCAGAATCAATTTAAAGTGGTGATGCAAATGAGCCAAGTGGCTTGCGAGCTGCAAGAGATCGGCTCGAGAAAAAGCTTGAAATGAGCTGAGCCTTATCGAGCCCAAGCCAAGCTTGAGCCTTAAATAAAGCTCGTTTATTTATCGAGCCCGAGCTCGAACCTGGCATGTGAAGCTGCTCGTCAAGCCTTATCGAGCCTTAGTGTAATATTGGTTTTTATGCGTATTTAATAACATTTACCCCTTATTTAAAGTTGTCTAGTAAACGAGCCGTGAAAAGCTTATTTAAACTTGTTTACGAGCCGAGCCCGAACCTAAAAATAAGCTTGTTTAGTAAACGAGTCCGATCCCGAGCTTCACTTATAGAGCTCGCGAGCCAAAACGACTATTATTTATATATTATTTTTATTTTTTATACTAGCTAATAGATAACAAACGAGCCGAACTCGAGCTTGAGAAACTACCAATGAGCCGAGATCGAGCTTCAAAAACAAAGCTCGAATCGAGCTGAGCTCGAGCTTGAGCTCTCATAAGTTAATCGAGCTCGGGCTCGGCTCGTTTGCACCAAGTAGATAATTGCGGGAAAGTGGAAACACATAGGCGCGTGTACCTATTGCTTTAACTGTGTTATATAAGGCATCTATGTAACCATATAACTGAACTCTCTTTTCTCTGCAACTATATCTTCAAGGCATCACGTACAAGTTCTTAAATGGTGCTCGCAATTCTCTACTATTAGTTGGTAAAGAACGTGCACCCGTATACAAACACACACACACACATCTATAGAAAAAGAAATGAGATAATAGTTTTGTAGGGAGATTTCATTCTACCTTCTGAACCAGGTCATCTGGTATATTACATTCATTTCTACCTTCTGAAAATGCTGAGTAGCGAAACAGATTGGTGGCATCTTGATGATTCAGAAGATGCAATTCATATGTACGGAACTGTGTAAATGTGCTCCTAGATGTGACTAGAATCTTGTATCCAGGTGACTTGAATTTAAAGGCCTTAACAATGGAAGCATCCCACACATCATCCAATACTAACAGCACTTCAGATTTATGCTCACCCAAAAAGCTCCCCCATTGCTGGATTGCATCTTCATCGCTTGTAAAATCGGGGTGCTGACCACCCTGGTTCTTCTGAAGTAAATTCCTAACAACGACCTTTAAGTTTGGGGTATTTGAGATAGTAGCAAAGTAAATGTGTTTACGAAATTTTCCTGTTTAAATGAAAACAAAAGTCATCAATCACAGAAATATGCTAAATACATAACTAGTCAGTTAAAATTTTGGCTAGTTTAATTGTGCATTGTGTATGGTACTAGTGTCTGTGTTGGAGACATGGGGGTACCCTGCAGGATGGGCGTGCGTTTGTGAGGGGGCATTGCGACAAACATGGCCTGCTGGCTGAGAGATGATTCAGCAAGAAACTTTATAGAAAGTGATTCTGTCAACTTGAGACATGAAATATGTTGGGAATTCTTTTGCATGGAGGGTACAATTTTAACTAATGTGAATTTGTAAATTATCAAAAGAATCAGAAATTTGCTTTTGACTGGTCTTAGAATTGTACCTAACCAAGTTTAGGGCGGCAATTCCTCGCAAGACACCTAAACTGACATGATAATAAATAGATTTTGGGTTGTTATGTTAACCCGTGATACACATATCGTGCTTTGGCTTATCTCATTTAACAAACAAGTTAGCGTTTGGGTTGCCCTGCTTAACCGGTTTGAATATGCCGGTTAACCGTCAACCCACTCAAAACTAGAATAAAAAATATTTTTTGGAAGGTCAACTTGTTTACCACCCACTTAACCAATTTATTACACACCAACAAACCATTTACAACTTAATTACAACTCCAACTGGTTTGACTCGTTTAAATAAGTAGGTTACACAGATCATGTTCGAATTACACAATTTAAAGTGTGTCTATTGCAACACAATTACCAACCCTAAGTCGGGTTCTTTTTTTCTTTGAACGGCAACATGTTACTTCAAGTATACTTTATACCAATTATTCTAAACTACTCCCATTGCCGATGTTTGAACCAGGGACCTCTTCTCTAAGGTGCAATTTGTTTTTTAAGAGGTAAAATGTCTGCACTCTACGGACCACATCTGCAGAAATTTGTAGAAGAAGAGGTAAACCTCTGCAGTCTGCAAGAAGAAGACTGTTTGTTTTTAACGTACGTAAACTTCTAAACTAAACTGGTGGTGGTGTACAGACGATGGTGGTGGGTGGTGGACGTGGACGGTGGGTGGGGGTGGTGGTGGTGGTAGACGGTGGTGGGTGGTGGACGGTGGTGGTGGGTGGTGTTGTTTAACCCTTGAGGACTTAAGAAGATCTTAAAAGTGGCTGGGCCAAGCCTGCACCAAGAAGAGCTCTCATATGCCTTACCAAGTGGGCTAGCCACACATTGGTGTCAGTTCTAGATCAGTTTTCAATATTTATCAGATTAATTTCTAAAAAAAATAAAAAAAAGCAAAATTAATATAACAAACATCTACATCATTTCCAAATGAATGATGATGGATGAAATTTTAATACCTTGAACTTGAGGATCATGGCAGAACTTTGTAACCAAAGTAGTCTTCCCACGACCTCCAGCAGCCGAAACAACAACAACCGCGCAATCATCAACATCCCAATCCTTAAACACCTCCACCTTCAAATCCCTAACTCGATCATCAAACCCTATAACATTTCCCTTAAGCAACGGAACACTGGACGCCCAACCGCCCGAGCTCCGATCCATTCTGTTCTGCACATCCTTCACCACCACCAACACTTCCTTTACATCTCTAGCCTCCTGCAACTGAACATCAATCTGAAAAAATCTCAACATCGATGCATTCAAATCGTCCAGTTCCAACGACTGACTGTATCTCTTGTAGAAATTCCATTTGATATGCTCGCATTTCAGAACTAGGTCTTGTGCGCTTTTTAGCTGAGCGATAAACAATTGGGTTTCCTGATCCGGTCGGTCTAATACTTGGTTAAGTTTCTGGATCTCGTCTATGATCGATTTGATTCTCGTTACAGTATCTTGTAATTGAGTTAGCTTCGATTTGAACTGAGAGGTTGTTTTCAAAACGTGTATGATTGCATCTGATAATTTGGAGACAGCGTCTCCTACCAGTGCTCCGACGATTACTGCTTCCGCCATTGATGAACTGGATCAATTCTGATTCAACTTTGGAGTTGATATCATCATGGTTTGGAGAGAGTTGAAGTCGTTGAGGAGTTGAAAGAAAGAGGGAAGAAACTTCGTTTGTTTGAAACTACAAAAATAGTCCCTTGAAATATATATGGTAAACATAAAGCATCTTTCCTTTATTGTTCGTGGTAGAATTATTCAAAGGCAACGTTCCTTTATTGCTAGTTTTAGAATTAATGGAGGGTTCGATTAATCAAAAAGTGTTAACCATTATCATAACCGATAGTCGGTTAATCGGCGGTTATGGTTATTTGGGTTATTAACCAATATATATAGGGTCAGGATTTAGAGAAAACGGTAGAAAGTGTGAGAACGGTGAGAACGCTTATTGATCGTCCGATCAAAACAATCCAGGGACTAGATTGGCGCGGTGGCATTTTCGTAAATAACACAAATTTTATTACGTGGACGCGCTTCATTAAGGGTAAAAAAAGGTAAAACACCATTTCTCACATAAAACGCCATTGAAAAATAAAACGCCAAATAAATACAAAAAGCCAATTTTATCACCGCGTACTTTTTTCTATGTTTTTATTTAAGCTCTCTGGCTACAAAAACGCCACAAAATATGAAACGCTATAATATATAACGCCAAAGCTTACATCGGGATAAATGTTAATTACATTTTTTTGTTATAAAAATAACATCCCGCCTAAACTACGCGCCAAAAAAAATTCTATAAATAGAAACGTCTCACCACCTTCCGTTTATCACACCAAAAAAACACACAGTGCTTGCTAAAAAAATACAACTCAATGTAAAACGCCAAAAAATACAACGACGGCAAAACATATTTTCTTTGATACTCAGTAATGTTCTGCATGAAGCTTCGCTGAATGATTTGTTACGTGAGTGTAGTAAGATTTTGCTGCATGAGATGGACAAAATTGAAAAAAAAAAGACTGATGACACTCATATGTCATACTGTCATATGGGTCTCTTCTAATCATCCAAACCTTCTTCAAGAACAAAGATGACAGAATGACATATGGGTGTCATCAGTCCCTCTTTTTTGAATTTTGTCCATCTCATGCAGCAAAATCTTACTACACTCACGTAACAAATCATTCAGCGAAACTTCATGCAGAACATTACTGAGTATCAAAGAAAAGACGTTTGCAATCGTTGTTTTTTTTGGCGTTTTACATTGAGTTGTATTTTTTATTAGGAATCATTGTGTTTTTTGTGTGTTTTTTGTGTGTGATAAACGGAAGGTGGTGAGACGTTTCTATTTATAGAAATTTTTTTGGCGCGTAGTTTAGGCGGGATATTATTTTTATAACAAAAAACGTAATTAACATTTATCCGGATGTAAGGTTTGGCGTTATATATTATGGCGTTTCATATTTTGTGGCGTTTTTGTAGCCAGAGAGCTTAAATAAAAACACAGAAAAAAGTACGCAGTGATAAAATTGGCGTTTTGTATTTATTTGTCGTTTTATTTTTCAATGGCGTTTTATGTGAGAAATGATGTTTTACCTTTTTTACCCTTAATGAAGCGCATCCACCTAATAAAAATGATGTTATTTACGAAAATGCCACCGCGCCAATCTAGTCCATAGATTGTTTTGATCGGACGATCAATAAGCGTTCTCACCGTTCTCACACTTTCTACCGTTTTCTCTAAATCCTAACCCTATATATATATATATATATATATATAGAAAAAGTATATCGTACATTACGGCTTAACATACTTCACGTACAACAACGTGCATGATTTGTTCTATAACATGCGTGATTAATGTTTTCAATATGCGTGATTATTGTGTTTCAACATGCGTGATTTTGGATTTTTTTAGTTATAACGTGCGTGATTTTAAAATGAACGTGCGTAATTACCTGTCGTACGTGATATACGTTAAGCCGTAATGTACGTTAACCTTCCTCTATATATATGGTGGGGTTCTAGAGTGAACACTAGTGTATTTGCGAACTGAGTAAACAAATCTTGGCCATTGATCTACACACGTGTATGGTCAGGATCTCATCATCAAATCGTAAAATACACTAGTGTATTTCAACATCAAATCCTGGCCATTGATCTACACACGTGTATGGCCAGGATTAGTTCACTCAGTTCGCAAGCTACACTAGTGTTCACTCTTGAACCTAATCCTATATATATATATATATGAGTGAATTGCAAATTTTGTCCTTTATCTTTATACCTATTTGTAGACGATGTCCTTTATGTTTAAATTTGACAAGTTTTGTACTTAATGTTTTAAAATCTTGCACGTTATGTCCTTTAGGCCTAACCCAGTTAATTTTTTCTGTTAAATGAAGGTCAAGGTGGTCTTTTTAATTATTTATTAAGAAAACCATTTTAATAACTATATATATATATAAGAAAAATCCTCTCTATGTATATACCCCGCTCTCTCTACCCTCTCCACAACCACCATCAACAACTGCACCGCCTGCCACTACCACCACACCCAACCCACATCACCTTAAAAACCTCCGGCGACCACCACCCTTCACCGCCTTATTCATTCACCTCACCTTAATCATTTTTTAACCCCAAATCTATACAAATTCTCCAAATCCTCCATTGAGCTAGACACATGATACAAAATCCCCAAATCACAAATCCTTCATCAAGACATACAAAATCCCCAAAAACATCCATTTAGCTAACCACATGATTTCACAATAAAACCAAATTATATGAATAAGCACATGATTGAAGAGAATAGGCCAGAATAAACACATAAATAAATGAACAATCACATGGTTATCTTCTCCGTTCAACCCACACTATCTGTAAGATTGGCCGGAAAATCAGATATGAGAACCTGATGATGGAGGAGGATCTGAGAATCAAGTTCCGGCAAGAGAGATGTGATGATAGCAGGTAGATTGTGTAGAGGATTGACGGAAAACCCTACGTGACGGTAGTAGAGAGATGTCCGATGGATTATTTTCGGTGGATCTTTTAGGTACGGTTAAGGTAACTTGGTGGAGGTGATAAAGGGTGGTGGCATATGGTGGTTATGGATGAAGGTTGTGTGCGTGCGTGGGAGAGAGAGAGAGAGAGAAAGAGAGAGAGAGGTAGTTGTTGGTGGAGGTTCTCTGCAAATATATAAATGGTAAAGTTCTCTGCAAAATATATACATACATATTATTTATATTAGTATATAATATATTATATTAATTTGTTTTTGTTTTACAGTTAATTAGTATATATAAATAGTAAAAAGACTAAAGTACCCTTGGGGTGATCTGATTTAACCAAAAAAAATAGCTGGGTTAGGCCTAAAGGACATAACGTGTAGGATTTTAAAACATTAAGTACAAAACTTGTCAAATTTAAACATAAATGACATCGCCTGCAAATAGGTATAAAGATAAAGGACAAAATTTGCAATTCACTCTATATATATATATTTATAGGGTTGGGATAGTGTACATTAATTCAAAAGTGTGAGAAGTGTTTTAGACCATTAGATCTTTGATCTAATGGTTGAGATCAATAGGGACCAAATTATAAATTGTGTTTTAATTATTTGGACTGATTTGAAAATTAAAGGGGTAATAGTGTCTTTGTATATGTTTGAAATTAGATAACATCTCCTAAATTCTGGCGATTCAATTTTAAATTTATTTTAAAATTCGGACATTCTAAAAATCCAGAAATATGTAACTTCTACAAGAAATATATAACACTATACATTCATCATATAATACTATATAACACCATATAACACCGTATAACACTATGTAACACCATATAACACTATATAACACTATATATCTATCATAGACATGCTATTAGACAAATATAACACTATAACACTATATAACACTATATAACTCTAAATAACACTAATAACACCAAAAAACACTATATAACACCATATACCACCATATAACACTATGTAACACTATATAAAAATATATAACACTATACAGTTCTGAACGAGATGACACAAATTCGTAGATTAATTCTTAATTCGTATTCCTATAATTAAGGGTGGCGGTTATGGAAGGTTATCAATTAATTAAATCAATAAGAAAATTACTTGTTTACCCTTTTAAATTAATTTAGATTGAGGACACATGTCATCACCACAATATTTCTCACCATTATCACACTTTTAGATTAATGTACAGGATCCTCTACCTCTACCTCTCTCTCTCTCTCTCTATATATATATATATATGGTAGGGTTCATGCGAGAACCGCGACGGTTTTGTTGTTTATTGATTTAGTGATTGAATGTTAGTTAAATATTGATGTTAGATTATCTGTTTGTTATTGTTTTTTGGCACAAGATTTCGTTTCGTTTGATTGATGATGATCATAGTTTGGGTTTTAATCGACGATATTATAATCGATTATTCTATGCTTTGATTCGTTAGGGTTAAATATTGATTTAGTGATTGAATGTTAGTTAAATATCTCTGTTAGATTGTCTGTTTGTTATTGTTTTTTGGCACAAGATTTCGTTTGTTTTGATTCTATTATTTTGGTTCCATCTTTTGATGAACACAACCCCTGTTTGTAGTTATTGATGAAATTTAAACCCCGATTGATTTGGTTTTGTTTACAGTTTGAACGTTAGGGTTTGTAATACACGATTTTGTTGTTTATCACCAGCCGTTTTGATGTTATTGATGCTCTATATTGGTTTTTAATATGATTTGATACTCGAATAACTTAATCCTTTGTTGTTACTTTTTGATATCCTATTTGATTTTGTTTTGATTTATTGTTTTGAATTTACTCTATATTTGGATGTAATCGTTCAGTATCGTCTGTTACTCATCAGCAATCAATGCCGATTTGAAGTTGTTTTGTTTCTGAATTGGTTGGTTATTTGTTTTTTATGTCGATATTGATCATTGTTAATCTATACATTTGTAATTTTTTGTATTGAACTTTCATATCATTCTTAAGCTTTAGGGTTTTTTTTATTGAACGTTTTTATACAATTTGTAGTACTGAAATACATCATGTTGTTTTTTATTCCATCTCTTGATGAATATATTGATCGTCGATACTCAATATTGAAAGTGTAAATTTCAATTGATGTTGTTTATGTGTACAGTTTGTTCTTTAGTGTTCTAAATAAGTGATTATGGTGTTTGACGGATTATGTTTTGTTTTTTATGGTTATAAGTTAATGAATGTTATTTGAAAAGCGATTTTATATGGACTTTTTGTTTTGTGTTGTAGATGACCACATTGACTGTCTATACTCAATATTGAAAGTGAAACGCCGATTTTTGTTTTATCTGAACTGAATGAAAGATACTACACTTATATAACTGCAAAAAGGCACATTGATAGATTGTTTCTTTGAGCTTGTAGATTTAATGAAAAAGACAATAGTTGATAGTACATTATCGTTCTCTATGGGTTTAGGGTTTAGGGTTCAGTGGTCAAAGACGTCCTTAACCGCTCACAAGGCCTTGATTCGGACTCCAAGAGAGCACGTGAAGCAGGTATATATACTTCCTACGTGTTTAAATCTTTTGTTGCGTATAATGACTTATAAATTTGTAATATGTTTACGTTTATGTGTCTTTATCCGGTGAATTATGTTGGAATGAATTATTTTGCTAAATTTTTTAAATGTGTATAGCAATAATGAAGGTTCAGCATGGTTGAGAAGCAATAAGGAGATATGAAGGTTTAGCATGGTTGAGAAAAATGATAAGAGTTGTTGGAGCAAAGAATTTGCATGCAAATCCTTCGCCTTCTGACGAAGAGTTTCAGCTTGGTTCAAGTGGATTAAATTTATGCAATGTGATTAAGAAAGTACATCCTCGAACTGTTTCTAAGGTTAATAATAAATCCTCATTTATAACAATCTGACCGGTTGATTTTTTCATTAGATATATTAATTATAATTGAGGTTTTAATTTGATCAGGTTGTAGAAAGTTCATGTGATCCTGCTGCTTCACCGGCTAGAGCTGCTTTATCTGCATATCAGTATTTTGAGAATGCGAGGAACTTTTTAGTGGCTGTTGAGCAAATGGGGCTCCATACCTTTGAAGCGTCAGATTTAGAACAAGTGAGTGTTTGATTAGTGTAATAATATGTGATTAACGTGCTCATGATCATCGAAGATAATATTGTTTATAATTTTTAGGGAGGAAAAACATCAAGAATTGTGAATTGTGTGTTGACACTCAAACCATACAGTTAGTGGAAACAAACAAGTGGCCATGGGATTTGGAGATTTGGGGGAGTAGTGAAACTGAGCACGCCTAGCAAAGCATTGTTCGCAGAAACTCAGGTCCCTTCTCAAATTATTTGTCAAGGATGAATGTTCAATGTCAAGATAACAAAATGGTAGGTAATCTAACTAAACTAAGGAAAAATGAATCATACGATGCAGTTTTTACCAAACTTTTGTAATTGTTTGGTGCAAGATACTTTACAATTGAGTTGTTGCTATCTTCTTGAAACCAATACTTTTTTGTTTTTATTTTTTATTTTTACCATTGAGTGTTTACTGAGAAAATCATGCTTAGTTAGTTAATTGTCTGCTTGGCACAAATCTTATGAAACAAACCACTATAAAAATTTAGCATTGTTCATAATTTGATACCTAGGTACATATTATAATCCAAGGCGTTAGTTGCATCAATGTGATAATTTGCATTCCATTATTCGGTCCTTTAAAAAGATTTTAAAGAAAATGGATTTTAATTTTTTAGTGAAAGGTATGGAAAATGTGATAATTTGCAGTCCATTATTCGGTCCTTCACACGGTTATGTCGTGCCTTCAAAATGGTAGTTGAGTGAGTAATCGCTAGAAACCATTCGCCTTTATTAATACAAGCAATGTTTTAAAATCCGGTTTTTATACCGTACCGGATTTGACTCAGAAACGGTTTAACCGGGTGTACAGGAGGGTTTAACCAGTTCTAACTGGCGATACAACCGGTACAACCGGCCGGTTTGAACATGTTTTTAAAACATTAAATACAAGGCACAAAAGGTGCATCACAAGGAATTGTTTAAGGATGTTAAATTATTAATTGTTTTTTTTTTTTGGATTTGAATGTAAGAGTTTTTATGGGTTAATAAAAAATGGTGTTTTGTTTGCCAAATATGACAGGTAATACATGTGGCCCCGATCGCAATGCGGCGGGTGCTATTTCTAGTTTACTCTATTTATTATTGTTAGTTTTTAATAGCAATTCCTAGATCTTTCTAGGATAAATACGTTAACATGTGCAACCTGCAGAATTCAAACTTCCAATCTTTTTGTCATGCATCATACCATTCTAATCATTTATTATTGTTTATTGATGACAAACTAGATTTAAGTTCCCCGCGTTATGGCGGGGGCGTAAAACTATGCTAAATAGCACTAATGCCACACCATCGTCAGCGACTACCAACACTGGGTCGATCCAGGACCCGCGCGTTGTGACAAACTTGTCAAACAGAAAAAATAAATGTAAAACATTGAACCACGCCTGCATGTTGCACCGTGTTGACTCGCATAATTTTGAATGAAAAAAAAAACGTTAAACGACACACGCACGTCGCGACGTCTTAACTCGCAAAATTTAGAAAGAAACGTAAAACGAAAATTTGCAAAAGATGAAAAGTATAAGGACCAAACTTGAAAGTAAAAATATTGTGAGGTTAAATTGAAAATAATAAAACTTTTGAGTTAAAAGTGAAAAAAAAAAAACAATTTATATGGGTTAAAATTGCAAAATATAAAAAGCTTTTGGGTTAAAGTTAAAAAATTAACATTTTTTTTTTTTGAAAACTCTCCAAAACATGAAGTATAACACCTTATTGTCACACCCCGATATTTCCACGTTTGACCGGTGGGCCCGGTGGGGAGTATCGTGACGTAGTTGATATCATCATAGTCAAACAACACAATATATAAATGCACAGCGGAAGCAAAAGATAAATATATTACAATCCAAATATAAAGTAATATCCAGTATTACAACGGAAAGTAACGGATCCACAGGCGGATCTAAATAAAAAGGAAAACTGTTCAACAGACTTTGACATCTAAAGCTTGCGAGACTTGAGTAATGATGCCTGGAGTAGCCAGCCTATTTCGTCTAGTACCCGCACTTAGCCTTTTTGGAAAATACGTCAGTTTACACTGGTAAATACAACTCAACTGACTCATTTAGAAAAGAGTTTGAAAATTTATTTGAATGCACTTCGGCAAAATATCTTTTATAACTTGGGACAATTATTAAAATAATCATGTATACAGTTTTACTTATTTGTCGTCCATCAGGGCCGGTTAGAAGAGCCGGACAAATTAACTGACACGCCACAGGTATAATGCCCACAGGCTATCATCCTCTAAGTGGATTACTAGTTCCGGTATAATGCCCACAAGGATGATACCTCTGAGTGGATTACCAGTTTTTACATAATGCATCTGTCAGGTGTACGCCTACACCCCGTGCTTAGGTCGTGGCCATTTCTTAAAATGATGCCAAGGATATCCGGGACATGGTCATTTAACCCCCAAAAGCCATACACCAAATAATACATATTAAACGGGTCATGCAAATACATTAATCACAATCCGATTTAAATGACTACACACACCCGACCAAGCGTTACTTTTATAGTACCGTATCCCAAGCCCGTATAGGGAAAATAAGTTAAGCGTATTTACCTGAGCAAAGTATCAATCAAATACAACAAATGTAAGTACTTTTACTGGGCTCCTAATCTGGAACGAAGGTTTATAATAACATATTAGAATCCTAACGGGTCTTTAGTTAAGCTTAAGCTTAGACCGGTTAGTTTCAATGATACGGTTCGTACGCACTATTAAGCGAAGACCGGATAGAATGTGATTTAGACCTGACAAGTTCAGAGACTTGCTTAATATGGGTATTTCATACACACTCTGGATTTTGAGATAAAACCGATAAGGTTTGACCCGTTTCGGCTAATTTATGTAAACTTGTTACATAAACCGAACCGAACGCGTAATAAGCGTAACGGGTATCCGTAAGAGCCATATACAGGTTTCCTAAGTTAATATTCTTCAAATATGTTGTGACATCAGTAAGATGTCTTTTATTATGCCCGAAACGAATTTAAACACAAACTATGCCCCAAAGGGGTAGTTTGGTCATTTAAAAGGTTATAAAAGAGTTTAAGTATTTACATGAGTTACAGGTCTGATATAATCAGCAAAAATACTTATTTTACTAAGTTATAACAGTATGGTAAAATATATATGTGAAATTTATCAATTATAACCAAACTATGCACCGTAGGGGCATTTTGGTAATTTCACATAAGTCGTAAAGCTCAAAACTGAAGTCTGAGTTAAACAACTTTTGCCTACTGTTAAAATATTATAATTTACCTCAAATATCAGTAGGTATCAACCTTTGTATGTTTAAAATAGTTCTAGTACATACTATGCGTTAAAAACGCTTAATTAGGCGATTAGGAGCCGTTTCCGGGTTCTATATAGAAATACGATATTTTTATTATTCCAGCAGGCTTAAAATAATTTATTTATCATATCTAATCAGTAGCAAAAGGTTTGGAGTCGATTAGATATGTAAAACCTATTTTATAGCCCGTAAGGGCAAAACCGACAATTACCGGATTAAGC
This sequence comes from Helianthus tuberosus, assembly GCA_030545235.1. Lineage (NCBI taxonomy): Eukaryota > Viridiplantae > Streptophyta > Magnoliopsida > Asterales > Asteraceae > Helianthus > Helianthus tuberosus. Next base: position 61,039,068 of record CM060445.1, read on the forward strand.
CTATGACTATTAGTTATGCTCAGCCTAAAATTAATTAAAAATCTTCAAAAATCCCAAAATAATATATTACATCAGTGGTTAAAGATTTTGATATCAAAAAGTAGGCTTAACTAGGCTATACGCTAATTACGCCGTTTAATTAACATAAAGCTTCTTAATTACGCTAATGAGCATAACTCTCAAACTACACCTCAAACTGATGTCAAATTTTAGGTGCAAGTTTATATATCAGTAATTAAGGTTTCTACTCTTTTACATTTTCAAAAATCACGTTTTAAGGTGAAAAGGGCATAATGGTCAACATATGAGCAATTAACGGAATCATGCATATTAATTGGATAACTAATGAACCAAGGTGTATAATAACATAGGGTTATACTAGCATGTAACCTAGTCCAATTAAAGCTCTGAGGCATTTCTAAAACATGCCTAAACGGGTCAGAACTGAAGTCAAAGCAAAAGTCAAAGTTTTGCGACTTTCGGTTCTGAACCGAGTCTAAACAGTAAATTGTCGGGTTGAACATGTTTAGACATGTTCTTACACTAATTACCAAGTTATATTAATAATCAAACAGGTTGTATGTGTTCTACATTGCTAATTATGCATAAATTGTAAATTAAACATTCTGTTGACTTTTTAATCACAAGTTTGACCCGACATTTGACCTAGTTAGAGTGGGAATCAGGGGGAACCCTTTTAAGGGTTTATTACCCACATAATTACCAACTTATAACTACTTTCAATTCGACTAATCACTGGACCATTAGTGATTAATCTTGAAGTCAACCGTTAATTACGACGGGTTGACTTTTAAGCTAAAACTAAGCAAAAACTTAACTAAGGAAGGATTAGCAAACTTACTGAAGTCCTATGCACGAAATGTGAAGCTTAGAGAGAAGTCCTTAGTTCCAGAAATGCTCCAATGTGCAGATGGAAGGTGTGAAGAACTTGGTTGCAACCTTGGCCTTTATATAGTGTTTAAATCACCATAGATTGTTGACATCTAAGTCTACAACTGACCATAACTTACCCACAAGTGTCCCTAGTGCTCTAGGAACTGTTTAGGGGTCGCCCACAATGTGAAAATATCTGTTAAAGGTCGGTTAAACGCGAATGCAGGCTGCTGTCTTGTTTTTCTGATACTGGGCGTCTGACGTGGCCCGCGTAAGATGTTAACATCTCTTACGCGGCCCGCTTGGGCCTTGAAATCAGAATTAAACATTTTCAAGTTTTTGCATCTTGTCCCTTGGCTCTTCGAAAGGTCAACTAAGCTTATTTCTTGCAATTTGACCCCTTCTTATTTACCTACAAGGGCTTTAAGACTTGTACCCACTTTGCCAAGTCCCTGGACATTTCTGGTTAACCCGAAAAGTCATAACTTTCAACGTTAACGCTTTAACCCCTCGCATACGAATTTGATCATAACTTTCTCATCCGATAACGAAACTTTATGAAATTTTTATCGTGCATTCTAGTGAGCATAATTAACCGTTACAAAGCTTCGTGTTTGTCAAAAGGTCACTCAGAGGTATAACTTAAACATGTTGACACATTTAACCCCCGTAGTTTGTAATCTCTCACTTTCATTCACAATTAGCTTCGCATGATCCATGATTTATTCGTGTAAGGGTATGAGCATCATGTAGGGTTACTGTAAATTATATTTATCTCTTGTTGACATTTTAAACCCTTATATTCACATACTTTCCATGTTTGTCAACTTTAGTCCCTCTAGAGTATACTTTCACACGTTCAAGCTTATGACACGTGTCAATACATTATAGGACGTAAATTTTCGAGGTGTTACACTTATGCACAAAATTGTTCCTAATTTATGAAATGTAAATTGGTTCATCGATGTATCTACTTCACTAGAGCTAAACGTAAAAGCATCGTTGTTAATAGGGTGTTCAGAAAGCTTGCGGGACTCGCTCGAAACTCATTTTAAAAAATTCGTTTTGTTTTCGAGCTCGAGCCAGGGGTTCTCGGCTCGTGGCTCGACGCGTAGCTCGGCTCTATGGCTCGACTCAGTGACTCATATGTACGTGTATGTCTACATACACACACACACGCATATATATATATATATATATATATATATATATATATAAATGGGTGTTAAATTTATTTATTTTTGTTTTTTATTTTGTAAATATTTGTAAAAAAATTAACAAGCCGGGTCGGAGTTTTTACGAGGCGAGCACGAGCACAAGCTCGACTTTTCAGCTCGAAAAAAATAACGAGTCAAGCCGAGCTGGCTTGTTTAGGTTTAAGCTCGAGTTCAAGCCCAGTCTAGCTCGGCTCGATTGCAACCCTAGTTGTTAAATTTAGTGGGGCTCTAGATTTTTAGATGCCACTTAACCTCATAACAGAGACATACAATGCAACTGTGAGAAGTTAGGGACTAAATGTGTAATTTAAGCAAACCAAAAGGTTAATTTTGTAATTACTCTAAATAATATGGGGTAAACGTGTATGCTTTAAAACATATAAATTTTCTTTTCTTTTACATTTTTTTAAATATGCAGTGTGTGTATTTACAAAGTAAACTTTATAAAATGTTAAGGCTCACTTATAAAATTTATATTGAACTATGATGAAAATATGAATATCACAATGATATGTAAATTCATATAAAAATATATATTGAAAGTTATAAAAGATAAATAAATTTATATGTTAAATATAAACCCAAAAAGACAATAAAAGAACTTGAAGTCATAAATTTCTTTAACATGTAAAATTGTCATATTAAAGGGATGCAAATGTAATTATGAAGGTGCCAACCTAATCAAATAAATATCACTCAAGAATAAACCTCAAACAAAATTCAAAAGCTGAGTTGATACATATTTAAACAAAAATATGATTATGTTAATTATAATGCATCTCTCTGGGGACGATCTTCAAAAAGGTACTGAATCTATCTTCTTCAATCACTTGTACTTTAACACCCTTGAGATGACTCCATAGCAAAGAGGTTTCTTCGTCGCAAATAACTTCCAGCGGACATAAATCCTTAACAGATACGGGTAACTCATGCAGCCCTGTACAACCTCTCATATGAATTGTTCTTAGACTACCCAACTCACCTATATGTGTTGGCAGATTGCACAGATGTAAACAATGGGACAGATCAACGACACTTAGTTTCTGAAGGTTACTCATCGTTTCAGGCAACGATTTGAGGTTTGAGCACGACGCAAGACGTAAAACTTCCAAATTTGTTAGGTTTCCAAACCCTTCTGACAGTGAACTCAGCTCGTGGCAGTTGGTGATGCTCAATTTCTTAAGGCGAACGAGATTGCATAACATTGTAGGAAATGTAACAAAGTCATCACACGAGTCGATATCAAGCTCCAAAAGGCTTGGAAACTTGTTGGGGATTTTAAGGTTGGTTTCATCGAAAGCGTTGCCTATTTTGCACATGATCAAGGACAGTCTCTGCAAGTTCACTAAGCCTAGGATTGATGCACTTATCAAAGATATTGAAACATGTTCCAACCTAATGCTGGTGAGATTCGATAAATATTGTGGTGCAGGGAAGTTGTGAAGGTCTGAGAAGTAATACCCGTAGTTTGTGACAATTAGAACAGTTAAACTCTCCATGTTTTGCATAAACTGAGGAAATGAGTATATCTTTGACATGAAGTTCAATACTAAAACTTCCACTTTAGGGGCTCGAATGTCGTTCCATTTGAAAGAGAATGCTTCATCTGTCATATCAGTAGCATGCATTAGAGGGTTAAGGATATAGATTAATACACTTGTGACAAGATATGATGTGTTAACAATACCTGTGGAAATGGAAAACAGACGTGCGTTGATGGTTTGGGGCAATTCACGAATGTTTTGATCATTTGCATTTATAATCAACCTCTTTCTATGTTCTAAAGGCTCTTGGCTGCTTATGTTAATAGCAAGCATCCTCATCATATCATGTTGCATGACAGCATTTTCATCGCAATAGTTAGCAATCGCGAGTGAGTCTTTCCTGCAACCATATGAAATTGAATCTTTCCTCACATATCAGACTTTAAGGGGTGTGTGTATATACACACACATTATATATATATATATATATATGGGGATGGATCATGAGAAAACTAGTTTAAATGAGAACACCAAAAAACTAACTAAAAAAGCCTAAAAAACATACCAAAATTTTTTTTTTTTTTTTTATTTTATAAAAAAATCGCAGGTTTTTATGCATGGAAAAAAAATTTCAAAAAAAAATAAAATAAATTTTTTGTTGTATTGCACATGTGCACTATTACGGATATAGTGCACATGTGTAATACACATAATGCACATGTGCAGTACAAAAAAAAAAAAAATTGAAAATTTTTTTATATATAAAAACTAGCGATTTTTTTATAAAAAATTGTAAAAAAAATGGTATGTTTTTTAGCTTTTTTTTAGGTTTTTTTAGTTAGTTTTCTCATTTATATGTAGTTTTCTCATGATCCTCTCCCTATATATATATATATATATATATATATGTATGTATATATATACATATATATAGAGAGAGAGAGAGAGAAAACCCCCTTGAGTTGTGAGAACTTAGAGAACTCTGACTTCCTGTGTAAGTTTTGCCCCCATTTTTTGCACACGCGTAAATTAAAATGTCACAAACACAGTTGTAAAAAAATCAATAAAAAATATTTGAAGTGGCGTTTTCAACCTTTTTCAGTTGCTGTAAAAAGCTGCTGACATCAGCATGAATCAGTAAATACTCTAAGGATTTTCACGGGTGGTGTAAATCAACAAAAGCTATTTTTTTGGGAAAGTTGATTTTTTAGTATTTTTGGTAAAAAAAACTTTTTGAAAAAACCTTTTGTAAGGCCGAGTTCTTTAAGTTCTCACAACTCGTAAGAGTTTTCATTTTACCCTTAGCCTATATAATACATGTATGTGTGTCTGTGTGTATAAACAACCAGTAATTTTCAAAAGAAATAGAACCTTATTGGCAACAAAGTAGCAAGGTTTTTGGAAGAGAGCTCAAAGAGGTTGTTTAGGGTAGCGAATCCCTTTTCGTCATGCTTATATAAACTGATCCAGATATCCATGAGTGCTGTGGCTGCGATCTTCTGATCTTCGGGAAACAATCCCAAATCCAAGTAACATTCCTTGATTTCAGATCCTTCCTTGAACACATCCAAACTTGTTGCAAGGCGAAGTCGCATATCCTTGATTTCAGATCCTTCCTCATCCAAATCAAGAACAGACTTTTGTCCAAACCCTTCCGACAACTTGTTTAACATAAACTGCCACTTTGCCATGTGTGTACCTTTTAGCAAACCACCAATCACACTAAGCGCCAGCGGATGCCTCTTGCAACATTTCACCAACTACATAAAGCCATTTATATTGTTTAGCTACATTTTCTTATAAATTTACCAAAAAGGGCCAAACAAATATACATAGAGAGAGAGGGTCGTTTAGTGCAGAATCAATTTAAAGTGGTGATGCAAATGAGCCAAGTGGCTTGCGAGCTGCAAGAGATCGGCTCGAGAAAAAGCTTGAAATGAGCTGAGCCTTATCGAGCCCAAGCCAAGCTTGAGCCTTAAATAAAGCTCGTTTATTTATCGAGCCCGAGCTCGAACCTGGCATGTGAAGCTGCTCGTCAAGCCTTATCGAGCCTTAGTGTAATATTGGTTTTTATGCGTATTTAATAACATTTACCCCTTATTTAAAGTTGTCTAGTAAACGAGCCGTGAAAAGCTTATTTAAACTTGTTTACGAGCCGAGCCCGAACCTAAAAATAAGCTTGTTTAGTAAACGAGTCCGATCCCGAGCTTCACTTATAGAGCTCGCGAGCCAAAACGACTATTATTTATATATTATTTTTATTTTTTATACTAGCTAATAGATAACAAACGAGCCGAACTCGAGCTTGAGAAACTACCAATGAGCCGAGATCGAGCTTCAAAAACAAAGCTCGAATCGAGCTGAGCTCGAGCTTGAGCTCTCATAAGTTAATCGAGCTCGGGCTCGGCTCGTTTGCACCAAGTAGATAATTGCGGGAAAGTGGAAACACATAGGCGCGTGTACCTATTGCTTTAACTGTGTTATATAAGGCATCTATGTAACCATATAACTGAACTCTCTTTTCTCTGCAACTATATCTTCAAGGCATCACGTACAAGTTCTTAAATGGTGCTCGCAATTCTCTACTATTAGTTGGTAAAGAACGTGCACCCGTATACAAACACACACACACACATCTATAGAAAAAGAAATGAGATAATAGTTTTGTAGGGAGATTTCATTCTACCTTCTGAACCAGGTCATCTGGTATATTACATTCATTTCTACCTTCTGAAAATGCTGAGTAGCGAAACAGATTGGTGGCATCTTGATGATTCAGAAGATGCAATTCATATGTACGGAACTGTGTAAATGTGCTCCTAGATGTGACTAGAATCTTGTATCCAGGTGACTTGAATTTAAAGGCCTTAACAATGGAAGCATCCCACACATCATCCAATACTAACAGCACTTCAGATTTATGCTCACCCAAAAAGCTCCCCCATTGCTGGATTGCATCTTCATCGCTTGTAAAATCGGGGTGCTGACCACCCTGGTTCTTCTGAAGTAAATTCCTAACAACGACCTTTAAGTTTGGGGTATTTGAGATAGTAGCAAAGTAAATGTGTTTACGAAATTTTCCTGTTTAAATGAAAACAAAAGTCATCAATCAAAGAAATATGCTAAATACATAACTAGTCAGTTAAAATTTTGGCTAGTTTAATTGTGCATTGTGTATGGTACTAGTGTCTGTGTTGGAGACATGGGGGTACCCTGCAGGATGGGCGTGCGTTTGTGAGGGGGCATTGCGACAAACATGGCCTGCTGGCTGAGAGATGATTCAGCAAGAAACTTTATAGAAAGTGATTCTGTCAACTTGAGACATGAAATATGTTGGGAATTCTTTTGCATGGAGGGTACAATTTTAACTAATGTGAATTTGTAAATTATCAAAAGAATCAGAAATTTGCTTTTGACTGGTCTTAGAATTGTACCTAACCAAGTTTAGGGCGGCAATTCCTCGCAAGACACCTAAACTGACATGATAATAAATAGATTTTGGGTTGTTATGTTAACCCGTGATACACATATCGTGCTTTGGCTTATCTCATTTAACAAACAAGTTAGCGTTTGGGTTGCCCTGCTTAACCGGTTTGAATATGCCGGTTAACCGTCAACCCACTCAAAACTAGAATAAAAAATATTTTTTGGAAGGTCAACTTGTTTACCACCCACTTAACCAATTTATTACACACCAACAAACCATTTACAACTTAATTACAACTCCAACTGGTTTGACTCGTTTAAATAAGTAGGTTACACAGATCATGTTCGAATTACACAATTTAAAGTGTGTCTATTGCAACACAATTACCAACCCTAAGTCGGGTTCTTTTTTTCTTTGAACGGCAACATGTTACTTCAAGTATACTTTATACCAATTATTCTAAACTACTCCCATTGCCGATGTTTGAACCAGGGACCTCTTCTCTAAGGTGCAATTTGTTTTTTAAGAGGTAAAATGTCTGCACTCTACGGACCACATCTGCAGAAATTTGTAGAAGAAGAGGTAAACCTCTGCAGTCTGCAAGAAGAAGACTGTTTGTTTTTAACGTACGTAAACTTCTAAACTAAACTGGTGGTGGTGTACAGACGATGGTGGTGGGTGGTGGACGTGGACGGTGGGTGGGGGTGGTGGTGGTGGTGGTGGTAGACGGTGGTGGGTGGTGGACGGTGGTGGTGGGTGGTGTTGTTTAACCCTTGAGGACTTAAGAAGATCTTAAAAGTGGCTGGGCCAAGCCTGCACCAAGAAGAGCTCTCATATGCCTTACCAAGTGGGCTAGCCACACATTGGTGTCAGTTCTAGATCAGTTTTCAATATTTATCAGATTAATTTCTAAAAAAAATAAAAAAAAGCAAAATTAATATAACAAACATCTACATCATTTCCAAATGAATGATGATGGATGAAATTTTAATACCTTGAACTTGAGGATCATGGCAGAACTTTGTAACCAAAGTAGTCTTCCCACGACCTCCAGCAGCCGAAACAACAACAACCGCGCAATCATCAACATCCCAATCCTTAAACACCTCCACCTTCAAATCCCTAACTCGATCATCAAACCCTATAACATTTCCCTTAAGCAACGGAACACTGGACGCCCAACCGCCCGAGCTCCGATCCATTCTGTTCTGCACATCCTTCACCACCACCAACACTTCCTTTACATCTCTAGCCTCCTGCAACTGAACATCAATCTGAAAAAATCTCAACATCGATGCATTCAAATCGTCCAGTTCCAACGACTGACTGTATCTCTTGTAGAAATTCCATTTGATATGCTCGCATTTCAGAACTAGGTCTTGTGCGCTTTTTAGCTGAGCGATAAACAATTGGGTTTCCTGATCCGGTCGGTCTAATACTTGGTTAAGTTTCTGGATCTCGTCTATGATCGATTTGATTCTCGTTACAGTATCTTGTAATTGAGTTAGCTTCGATTTGAACTGAGAGGTTGTTTTCAAAACGTGTATGATTGCATCTGATAATTTGGAGACAGCGTCTCCTACCAGTGCTCCGACGATTACTGCTTCCGCCATTGATGAACTGGATCAATTCTGATTCAACTTTGGAGTTGATATCATCATGGTTTGGAGAGAGTTGAAGTCGTTGAGGAGTTGAAAGAAAGAGGGAAGAAACTTCGTTTGTTTGAAACTACAAAAATAGTCCCTTGAAATATATATGGTAAACATAAAGCATCTTTCCTTTATTGTTCGTGGTAGAATTATTCAAAGGCAACGTTCCTTTATTGCTAGTTTTAGAATTAATGGAGGGTTCGATTAATCAAAAAGTGTTAACCATTATCATAACCGATAGTCGGTTAATCGGCGGTTATGGTTATTTGGGTTATTAACCAATATATATAGAGTCAGGATTTAGAGAAAACGGTAGAAAGTGTGAGAACGGTGAGAACGCTTATTGATCGTCCGATCAAAACAATCCAGGGACTAGATTGGCGCGGTGACATTTTCGTAAATAACACAAATTTTATTACGTGGACGCGCTTCATTAAGGGTAAAAAAAGGTAAAACACCATTTCTCACATAAAACGCCATTGAAAAATAAAACGCCAAATAAATACAAAAAGCCAATTTTATCACCGCGTACTTTTTTCTATGTTTTTATTTAAGCTCTCTGGCTACAAAAACGCCACAAAATATGAAACGCTATAATATATAACGCCAAAGCTTACATCGGGATAAATGTTAATTACATTTTTTTTTATAAAAATAACATCCCGCCTAAACTACGCGCCAAAAAAAATTCTATAAATAGAAACGTCTCACCACCTTCCGTTTATCACACCAAAAAAACACACAGTGCTTGCTAAAAAAATACAACTCAATGTAAAACGCCAAAAAATACAACGACGGCAAAACATATTTTCTTTGATACTCAGTAATGTTCTGCATGAAGCTTCGCTGAATGATTTGTTACGTGAGTGTAGTAAGATTTTGCTGCATGAGATGGACAAAATTGAAAAAAAAAGACTGATGACACTCATATGTCATACTGTCATATGGGTCTCTTCTAATCATCCAAACCTTCTTCAAGAACAAAGATGACAGAATGACATATGGGTGTCATCAGTCCCTCTTTTTTGAATTTTGTCCATCTCATGCAGCAAAATCTTACTACACTCACGTAACAAATCATTCAGCGAAACTTCATGCAGAACATTACTGAGTATCAAAGAAAAGACGTTTGCAATCGTTGTTTTTTTTGGCGTTTTACATTGAGTTGTATTTTTTATTAGGAATCATTGTGTTTTTTGTGTGTTTTTTGTGTGTGATAAACGGAAGGTGGTGAGACGTTTCTATTTATAGAAATTTTTTTGGCGCGTAGTTTAGGCGGGATATTATTTTTATAACAAAAAACGTAATTAACATTTATCCGGATGTAAGGTTTGGCGTTATATATTATGGCGTTTCATATTTTGTGGCGTTTTTGTAGCCAGAGAGCTTAAATAAAAACACAGAAAAAAGTACGCAGTGATAAAATTGGCGTTTTGTATTTATTTGTCGTTTTATTTTTCAATGGCGTTTTATGTGAGAAATGATGTTTTACCTTTTTTACCCTTAATGAAGCGCATCCACCTAATAAAAATGATGTTATTTACGAAAATGCCACCGCGCCAATCTAGTCCATAGATTGTTTTGATCGGACGATCAATAAGCGTTCTCACCTATATATATATATATATATATATGAGTTGTATTTTTTTAGCAAGCACTGTGTGTTTTTTGTGTGTGATAAACGGAAGGTGGTGAGACGTTTCTATTTATAGAAATTTTTTTGGCGCGTAGTTTAGGCGGGATATTATTTTTATAACAAAAAACGTAATTAACATTTATCCGGATGTAAGGTTTGGCGTTATATATTATGGCGTTTCATATTTTGTGGCGTTTTTGTAGCCAGAGAGCTTAAATAAAAACACAGAAAAAAGTACGCAGTGATAAAATTGGCGTTTTGTATTTATTTGTCGTTTTATTTTTCAATGGCGTTTTATGTGAGAAATGATGTTTTACCTTTTTTACCCTTAATGAAGCGCATCCACCTAATAAAAATGATGTTATTTACGAAAATGCCACCGCGCCAATCTAGTCCATAGATTGTTTTGATCGGACGATCAATAAGCGTTCTCACCTATATATATATATATATATGAGTGAATCGCAAGCTACACTAGTGTTCACTCTTGAACCTAATCCTATATATATATATATATGAGTGAATTGCAAATTTTGTCCTTTATCTTTATACCTATTTGTAGACGATGTCCTTTATGTTTAAATTTGACAAGTTTTGTACTTAATGTTTTAAAATCTTGCACGTTATGTCCTTTAGGCCTAACCCAGTTAATTTTTTCTGTTAAATGAAGGGCAAGGTGGTCTTTTTAATTATTTATTAAGAAAACCATTTTAATAACTATATATATATATAAGAAAAATCCTCTCTATGTATATACCCCGCTCTCTCTACCCTCTCCACAACCACCATCAACAACTGCACCGCCTGCCACTACCACCACACCCAACCCACATCACCTTAAAAACCTCCGGCGACCACCACCCTTCACCGCCTTATTCATTCACCTCACCTTAATCATTTTTTAACCCCAAATCTATACAAATTCTCCAAATCCTCCATTGAGCTAGACACATGATACAAAATCCCCAAATCACAAATCCTTCATCAAGACATACAAAATCCCCAAAAACATCCATCTAGCTAACCACATGATTTCACAATAAAACCAAATTATATGAATAAGCACATGATTGAAGAGAATAGGCCAGAATAAACACATAAATAAATGAACAAACACATGGTTATCTTCTCCGTTCAACCCACACTATCTGTAAGATTGGCCGGAAAATCAGATATGAGAACCTGATGATGGAGGAGGATCTGAGAATCAAGTTCCGGCAAGAGAGATGTGATGACAGCAGGTAGATTGTGTAGAGGATTGACGGAAAACCCTACGTGACGGTAGTAGAGAGATGTCCGATGGATTATTTTCGGTGGATCTTTTAGGTACGGTTAAGGTAACTTGGTGGAGGTGATAAAGGGTGGTGGCATATGGTGGTTATGGATGAAGGTTGTGTGCGTGCGTGGGAGAGAGAGAGAGAGAGAAAGAGAGAGAGAGGTAGTTGTTGGTGGAGGTTCTCTGCAAATATATAAATGGTAAAGTTCTCTGCAAAATATATACATACATATTATTTATATTAGTATATAATATATTATATTAATTTGTTTTTGTTTTACAGTTAATTAGTATATATAAATAGTAAAAAGACTAAAGTACCCTTGGGGTGATCTGATTTAACCAAAAAAAATAGCTGGGTTAGGCCTAAAGGACATAACGTGTAGGATTTTAAAACATTAAGTACAAAACTTGTCAAATTCAAACATAAAGGACAGCGCCTGCAAATAGGTATAAAGATAAAGGACAAAATTTGCAATTCACTCTATATATATATATTTATAGGGTTGGGATAGTGTACATTAATTCAAAGGTGTGAGAAGTGTTTTAGACCATTAGATCTTTGATCTAATGGTTGAGGACCAAATTATAAATTGTGTTTTAATTATTTGGACTGATTTGAAAATTAAAGGGGTAATAGTGTCTTTGTATATGTTTGAAATTAGATAACATCTCCTAAATTCTGGCGATTCAATTTTAAATTTATTTTAAAATTCGGACATTCTAAAAATCCAGAAATATGTAACTTCTACAAGAAATATATAACACTATACATTCATCATATAATACTATATAACACCATATAACACCGTATAACACTATGTAACACCATATAACACCATATAACACTATATATCTATCATAGACATGCTATTAGACAAATATAACACTATAACACTATATAACACTATATAACTCTAAATAACACTAATAACACCAAAAAACACTATATAACACCATATACCACCATATAACACTATGTAACACTATATAAAAATATATAACACTATACAGTTCTGAACGAGATGACACAAATTCGTAGATTAATTCTTAATTCGTATTCCTATAATTAAGGGTGGCGGTTATGGAAGGTTATCAATTAATTAAATCAATAAGAAAATTACTTGTTTACCCTTTTAAATTAATTTAGATTGAGGACACATGTCATCACCACAATATTTCTCACCATTATCACACTTTTAGATTAATGTACAGGATCCTCTACCTCTACCTCTCTCTCTCTCTCTATATATATATATGGTAGGGTTCATGCGAGAACCGCGACGGTTTTGTTGTTTATTGATTTAGTGATTGAATGTTAGTTAAATATTGATGTTAGATTATCTGTTTGTTATTGTTTTTTGGCACAAGATTTCGTTTCGTTTGATTGATGATGATCATAGTTAGGGTTTTAATCGACGATATTATAATCGATTATTCTATGCTTTGATTCGTTAGGGTTAAATATTGATTTAGTGATTGAATGTTAGTTAAATATCTCTGTTAGATTGTCTGTTTGTTATTGTTTTTTGGCACAAGATTTCGTTTGTTTTGATTCTATTATTTTGGTTCCATCTTTTGATGAACACAACCCCTGTTTGTAGTTATTGATGAAATTTAAACCCCGATTGATTTGGTTTTGTTTACAGTTTGAACGTTAGGGTTTGTAATACACGATTTTGTTGTTTATCACCAGCCGTTTTGATGTTATTGATGCTCTATATTGGTTTTTAATATGATTTGATACTCGAATAACTTAATCCTTTGTTGTTACTTTTTGATATCCTATTTGATTTTGTTTTGATTTATTGTTTTGAATTTACTCTATATTTGGATGTAATCGTTCAGTATCGTCTGTTACTCATCAGCAATCAATGCCGATTTGAAGTTGTTTTGTTTCTGAATTGGTTGGTTATTTGTTTTTGATGTCGATATTGATCATTGTTAATCTATACATTTGTAATTTTTTGTATTGAACTTTCATATCATTCTTAAGCTTTAGGGTTTTTTTTTATTGAACGTTTTTATACAATTTGTAGTACTGAAATACATCATGTTGTTTTTTATTCCATCTCTTGATGAATATATTGATCGTCGATACTCAATATTGAAAGTGTAAATTTCAATTGATGTTGTTTATGTGTACAGTTTGTTCTGTAGTGTTCTAAATAAGTGATTATGGTGTTTGACGGATTATGTTTTGTTTTTTATGGTTATAAGTTAATGAATGTTATTTGAAAAGCGATTTTATATGGACTTTTTGTTTTGTGTTGTAGATGACCACATTGACTGTCTATACTCAATATTGAAAGTGAAACGCCGATTTTTGTTTTTTTTTTATACTAAACAGTCTTTAGATGGAAGCCTTATTTGAACTTTTATTTTGTTAATGTTATACAAGTTCGTTTATTGATCCTAAGTTAAATTCATCCGTTGATGCTGTCATTTACTGTACATAAGTTTAAAGGCGAGATGATGTAGGGATTCGCTGCCCGTGTGTGGAAGAACGGCAAAAAATCGTTGGTTAGTATTGATATTATAAGCATTTAAAAAAATTGTTCTTTAATATAAGACTTTGTGAGTACTGATATTATAATTTCCATTAACGATACTTGCCTTTTCCTTTTACAGAAGCTTCCTGCTGGTTATGCTGACTGGATTAAGACGTACCGTTATCCAGAGAAGAATGCAGTCATTCGGACCCTCGATGGGAGGATCTTCGAGGTCAAAGTGATGAACTTTGCAGGCGACTACTTTCTTTACAACGGATGGTTGGATGTGGTCACGTCATTGAAGTTACCAGACAATTCGTGGGTTGTTTTCCAGTATAAAGAAGCCTTATCTTCGTTCTGACTGTTCTACTTTTATCAAGACATTTCTCTTGCTCCTTCTGACTATTTCTACTACAAACCTGGAAATGTAAAAGACCGAGACAACTGCATGGTACTTGAACATATACAGTTGTAAATTATTTTATCCTAGCATTCATACATTGTTTTGTATGTCATGTATACCATCGATCCTGATATATGGTTTTGTACTATGTGTAGTATGTGAACAGATTGTTTGTTCATCACAAGATGCTGAATACCTATCCTTCATATCCTATTGTGGTGCGGTCGGCTGGAAATCGTAAATGGTTTGTTCGGATGGATGTTTTTGACAATGAGCTTTACATTACTACTGGTTGGAGTCGAATTAAGAAGGAGATGTCTATAACGGATGATCATTTGTTGGTTTTTGAAATGGTTGATTTGAGGACGTTTGATTTGAGTGTTTTTAGCTGTAAGCCTGCCCTTCTAACTTTCCCACCTGAACTCTGTGTTACCAAAAAAGAACCAACTGATGAGTTGATTGAAGTGTCTGATGATGAAGTGCCTAATCCGATTGCTCCACTTGGTATTGAACAGAGTGATGATGACGAAGTACCGGTTACTTTTGTTGTTGACAATCATTTTGTAAGTTTCTATTATTTACTTCTTCATATTATTAATGTAAAATTTCTGGTTATATTCCTATTAATACCAGTGTTTACGAAATTTTATTGTAAAAAATTGTATTCTTATTTGTAGCGTCTGAAGAAGAAGTGGGCACAAATGCATGGCTTGGATCGAAAGATGGATTTGACCATCAAGGACGGCGCTGGTCGAACTTGGGACGTGGCTATTGGTGTGGAGTTCTCGCAAGGTTGTCCGCGCTACAATGTCACCGGTATGAGAGAGTTTGTTAGAGACAAACAGTTGGTATATGGTTCCCAGTTTCAGATGATATATGTTAAAAGTCAAGGTATGTTGCTTTACAACTGAGCTGGTGAAGGTATATGGTTTGTGTTGGTAGTATATTTTGAACAAAAAGGTTGTGGTTAGACAATGATTAGTAGTATTCTTTTGGTGCGGTCATTACGATGATCGTTATGACTTGATATATGTTGGTGATACTTTTTTTGTGGACATTTTTATGTGTGGCTATTAGCATCCATAGACTTAGCATGCTTGTGTCCTGACTTTGATTAAGTTTTTTGCTACCTTTGGGTGTTTATATGAACTTCCCTACAAGTTTATGACTTATATGTTTAACAATATCATGTTAATATTCTATTTGAAAATGAAATGATTAACTATTGAAATTGTGTGTTTGTTAGATTATGGTACAATTAAAGCATTGAACATATTTAACAAAACTTTTGGATTATGTTTAGTTAAATTCAAGTGTTTAAATCAACGAATGACATTGCTAAATAATTTAATTCATGAAAATCAATATTTTAAATCATCTTAACATACAAATCTGATCCAAGTAAATGTAATTTTTTTTAAACTTTCAAATATCTCCTTTAATCAAATATTGTGTAACAACTCTCACCAAAACTATTATTTCTTATTAATATTTTATCCAATAGGAAACCCTAATTGAGACCCCCAAGTAATCATGCACAAACCCTAAAAATTTCAGAACAGTTGGAATCAGGATCAGGGCCCCTAAAACTCAGGGGGGTATTTCCTAGTTGATATTATCTAAACAGATTTCGATAGAATTCGAATTTTAACGAACGGTCGACTCACCCAAGCTACTAAGACACGTGGCTACCCTATGCTAAAAGTGACCTCTCACGCCACGCGAGAGCCTCTCGTGACACGCGACAACGCCGTTTTTCCAGTATAAATAGAGGAGTTTGGCACTTGAATTTGGGCGTTGGTTCGACGTTAAAATTCGATTCGTACACCGAGATATCGTCTGATTACTATAAAAACACACACAATCACGAAATTCTGCCACGATAACAGTGTAATAACTCGATCACTGCTAAGATTTAATGTCCGATCGATAGAAACCAATCCGATGGATGTTTAAGTGCTGCCCAAACTCGGGTTATGCTTTGTCATTCGTCGTAAATTCGATGGATGTTTAAGTATCGCACTTTGTCATTCATTGTGAAGGTTTTGATCTCGTGAGTTGTCGTAAAAGTTGGATTAAAGTTACTAACCTAGTTTTCGTGTGCATTGTTATTTAAATTAGGTTAGAAGACTAATCATTAGGCTAAGCGCTGCCCGTTTAAATTTGCAATGTGAGTCATTCTCTTTTTATCAAATTGTTTTCCAAACTCTATTTGTTTCAAAGTTATAATTACAGGGATTAAGTCTTTGTAATCTTCAATTACTGCCGGTATGTGGGGTTTTGTATACATTACTTATTCCCGTCACCATTGGACAACGAGTTAGCCAATGGGTGATCTAACCATAGTCACAGAAACGAGTCGAGTGACAAATACCGATTTGGGGTAATTGGTTGATAGAAACAATGTAATCACCGTTAATACTGTAAGTTATAACATAGTTGTAATTGCAGTGATTAAGTCTTTGCCAATCTTTAAGAAGCAAATGTAAAAACTCTTAATGCTGTGAATTATAACAAATGTGTTTTGTGCAAAAATGAATGAACTCACCAGTATTTCTTGCTGACCAAATCTTTTTAAAACGCGTTTCAGGTAATTACAGTAGATCGGAATAGGAGTTGGATACGGCACCAACAAGGCTTACTGAAGTGGCTTATTTTATCACATAAATTAAATTAAATTGAATGTTGTTTTATGTATTCGGGTTTATCCCAAATACTAAAGCTACCTTTGTAAAACATGAGTTTATTCCCATCTGTTTAATGAATAAAATCCGGTGTTGCAAAACTCTGATATTTTTCCTAACTCACGGTCCTGATGAACATTTCCGCTACACTACTTTTCAAAATAACCACCGGTACCACTGAACTGGTTCGCGGCTCTCGATTCCGTCCATGGTGGGGTCAGGGGTCGTGACAGAAGGTGGTATCAGAGCCACTGAGTTAAGCCAATAGGTGTTGTGATAATAATACCTAAGATTAACCAAAAGAGTTAGGAAATTGCTATTAACTGATAACACACTTGATAGTATTTAGACTTGAACCTAAGAAAAATTACCTTAGCATAAGCTTCGAGATAAGCTAAGTACTTGCATGGTTAAAGCATGATGGGTGATTGGTATGCCGTGAGGATGATAACTAGAACATGGCAAGTATGGTAAATAAGCGATAACACTTGGCCACTGTTATTTCTTGTTTATTGGTACTACTTGGTTCTGGAATATGATCCGTCATGTGAATACTAATTTCCTTATTATTTGATGAAAGCTCTAATAAAAGGTTCATTGTAAGTCATGAATTGAGAAAGATCTATTTATGGGAAATACAAATTACTTTTCCGGCAAGACTGGGTATGATGTAGTAGACTCTCCAGCTTGTCCGGATATAACGAGAATATCTCTTCGGCGAGAACCGGGTAAGACGGGGTATATGATATGACAAACGAGTAACAAGAATTCCCCTAAATAGTATCATGACATGATATCTGACTTGTTGTTTTTTTAAATAAATCTGTTAAATACATTGACCTTATGAATGGTATGTATATTACAGTATGTGAAATGTGTGATTATATAGATATGTATATCTATAAGGAAATTCAAAAACCATAAGGATTGACAATTTAGCACAAGCATATGTGTCACTAATAATTATAGATTTCTTTATCAGAAATCTCTCGTATACATCTATAATTCCGATATCAAACATTATTTCGTTTGATCATCTATCTCGTAACTCGTGCGACAATATAAACAATGGGAACCCTTTTAGTTGGGACGCCATCGAAAGTATAAGAATTCCCTATGTGTTACCTTAAATTATTAAAACAGTAGGAAATCTGTAACTAAAAGTCATGCTATGCACAAGACGTCTAAAAACCCACGCTAATGAAGGGTACTTCTACTCTTGTGAAAATAAGAGTAACCACGACTAGGTGCACCTACCAAGACTCTCTTCACCTATAATCCTACTAAGACTACCAGTAACAAAGAAACTGTTACGACAATACACGGGCTGCAAGGGACTAAAGTTGTGCAAACCATTAGTATAGATATTAAGAAAAATGAAGTAATGTATGCTTCAAAATTTAGACGTTTAGATAGTGAGACCCGAGCTTCAAAACACATGATCAAGACATATGCCATGAAATGGAAAGAATGAAAAGAACTGACAGAAAGGAAATTCGGCCTGCTTCATAAAAAGGAACGAATGGAAATGATGATTCCTGAAGGGATTGCTTAATTAGGTAGAGAGTTGCAAAGCCAACCGGAGAAGTGACCACAAGGAGACAAGACAGACCAACCGACCAAGTTCGTCTCTGTGAGGAAAGCCACAAGTTACAGTCATGCCCTTTGGGTTAACAAATGCTCTTGTAGCATTTATGGACATGATGAATAGGATCTGTAAACTGTACTTGGATAAATTTGTAATTGTCTTCATCAACGATATACTCATTTATTTCAAAAATCAGGACGAATATTGTGAGCACCTACGAGCACTCTTAACAGAGAAACTTAATGCCAAATTCTCAAAGTGTGAATTTTCGCTACAAGAGGTACAATTTTAGGACACATGGTGAATCACGAAGGTATTCACATAGATCCCTCCAAAATAGAAGCAATCACCAAATGGAAGGTCCCACTATCAGCTATGGAAGTTAGAAGTTTTCTAGGATTAGCCGGATACTATAGACGGTTTATTAAAGATTTTTCTAAGATGGCTGTACCATTAACTAAGCTAACCTGTAAATCAGTTAAGTTTGAATAGGGACCTAGGCAAGAAGAAGCTTTTAAGATTTTAAAGCAAAGACTAACAAACACCCCAATTCTTGCCTTACCAGAAGGAACGGAAGATTTTGAAGTTTACTGTGATGCTTCTAAGCTAGGATTAGGATGTGTGTTGATGCAACGCAAAAAGGTAATTGCGTATGCCTCAAGGCAATTGAAAAAGCACGAGGAAAATTATACGACGCATGACTTAGAATTAGGGTCAATAATTTTTGCCCTTAAGATTTGGAGACACTATCTGTATGGAAGTAAGTTTATAGTCTATACAGATCATAAGAGTTTAAAATACATATTTGGGCAAAAAGAATTAAATATGAGGCAAAGAAGATGGATGGAAATTCTAAGTGACTACGACTGTGATATTCAATATCACGAAGGAAAAGAAAACGTAGTTGCAGATGCCTTAAGTCGTAAGTATCACGAAAAGTAAAAGCGAGTTCGTGCTCTTAGATTAAGTTTACAATTAGACTTAACGGAACAATTGAAAAATATTCAAGCCACAGCAATCAAGGATGATGCTGAAGGAATGAAAGGACAAATAAAGGAATTAGAGCAAGGAGCTGATGGAATTTGGAGATTCCATAAAAGAAGAATTTGGGTAACTAAGCAAGGAGAATTAAGAAATAAGATTTTAGAAGAAGCTCATAAATCTAGGTATACCATGCACCCGGGAAACAATAAGATGTACCAAGATTTAAGGAATAACTTCTGGTGGATAGGAATGAAAAAGGATATAGCTAGATATGTTTCTAAGTGTCTTACTTGTTCACAAGTTAAGGCATAACACCAGAAACCTTCAGGTTTACTTCAACAATTAGAAATGCCTGTTTGGAAATGGGAACAAATAACCATGGATTTTGTTACTAAGTTGCCCAAAACCAGAAAAGGTAATGATGCTATTTGGGTAATTGTGGATCGATTAACCAAATCAGCTCATTTTCTACCCATGAAGGAAACCTTTAGCATGGAAAGGTTAGCAAAATTGTACATAGACGAAGTAGTATCCTTACATGGAGTCCCGTTCTCCATTGTATCGGATATGAATAGTCGTTTCACTTCACGTTTCTGGACAAGTTTCCAAGATGCCATGGGAACGCGATTAAATTTAAGTACAGCTTACCATCCTCAAACAGATGGACAAAGTGAAAGGACGATCCAAACCTTGGAAGACATGCACAGGGCATGTGTAATAGATTTTGGTGGAAACTGGGACGACCACCTACCCTTAATTGAATTCTCCTATAACAATAGTTACCATGCAAGCATTGAAGCTGCCCCATTTGAAGCACTGTATGGATGAAAGTGCAGAACTCCAGTTATTGGGCATAAATAGGAGAAAGCCAATTATCAGGTCCCGAAATTATACAAGAAACTACCGAAAAGATCACTCAAATCAAGGAAAGACTGAAAACGGTTCGAGATCGCCAGAAAAGTTATGAAGACAATAGATGTAAGCCGCTAGAATTTCAAGTTGGAAACAAGGTACTCTTAAAAGTTTCTCCTTGGAAAGAAGTAGTGCGGTTCGGAAAGAAGGGAAAGCTAAGTCCAAGGTACGTAGGACCATTCCCAATAATCCAGCGAATAGGACCAGTTACCTATCGCCTACAACTACCAGAAGAGCTAGCCGGGGTACATGACGTATTTCATGTATCCAATCTCAAGAAATGTCTATGTAACGAATCCCTGGTAGTACCTCTTCAAGATATAGAGGTCAATGAAAAATTAAGATTTGTTGAGAAGCCACTGTAAATAGAAGATAGAAAGGTCAAGTTTCTCAAGCACAAACGACTAGTGCTGGTCAAAGTCAAGTGGGATTCAAAGAGAGGACCTGAGTATACTTAGGAGCTGGAATCAGAGATGAAGCGATAATATTTATCCTTGTTCCAGTAAATCTCGAGGACGAGATTTTTATTACGGTGGGGAGGATGTAACAACTCTCACCAAAACTATTATTTCTTATTAATATTTTGTCCAATAGGAAACCCTAATTGAGACCCCCAAGTAATCCTGCACAAACCCTAAAAATTTCAGAACAGTTGGAATCAGGATCAGGGCCCCTAAAACTCAGGGGGGGTATTTCCTAGTTGATATTATCTAAACAGTTTTCGATAGAATTCGAATTTTAACGAACGGTCGACTCACCCAAGATACTGAGACACGTGGCTACCCTATGCTAAAAGTGACCTCTCGCGCCACGCGATAGCCTCTCGTGACACGCGACAGCGCCGTTTTTCCAGTATAAATAGAGGAGTTTGGCACTTGAATTTAGGCGTTGGTTCGACGTTAAAATTCGATTCGTACATCGAGATATCGTTTGATTACTATAAAAACACACACAATCACAAAATTCTGCCGCGATAACAGGGTAATAACTCGATCACTGCTACGATTTAATGTCCGATCGATAGAAACCAATCCGATGGATGTTTAAGTATCGCACTTTGTCATTCATTGTGAAGGTTTTGATCTCGTGAGTTGTCGTAAAAGTTGGATTAAAGTTACTAACCTAGTTTTCGTGTGCATTGTTATTTAAATTAGGTTAGAAGACTAATCATTAGGCTAAGCGCTGCCCGTTTAAATTTGCAATGTGAGTCATTCTCTTTTTATCAAATTGTTTTCCAAACTCTATTTGTTTCAAAGTTATAATTACAGGGATTAAGTCTTTGTAATCTTCAATTACTGCCGATATGTGGGGTTTTGTATACATTACTTATTCCCGTCAGCATTGGACAACGAGTTAGCCAATGGGTGATCTGACCATAGTCACAGAAATGAGTCGAGTGACAAATACCGATTTGGGGTAATTGGTTGATAGAAACAATGTAATCACCGTTAATACTGTAAGTTATAACATAGTTGTAATTGCAGTGATTAAGTCTTTGCCAATCTTTAAGAAGCAAATGTAAAAACTCTTAATGCTGTGAATTATAACAAATGTGTTTTGTGCAAAAATGAATGAACTCACCAGTATTTCTTGCTGACCAAATCTTTTTAAAACGCGTTTCAGGTAATTACAGTAGATCGGAATAGGAGTTGGATACGACACCAACAAGGCTTACTGAAGTGGCTTATTTTATCACATAAATTAAATTAAATTGAATGTTGTTTTATGTATTCGGGTTTATCCCAAATACTAAAGCTACCTTTGTAAAACATGAGTTTATTCCCATCTGTTTAATGAATAAAATTCGGTGTTGCAAAACTCTGAAATTTTTCCTAACTCACGGTCCTGATGAACATTTTCGCTACACTACTTTTCAAAATAACCACCGGTACCACTGAACTGGTTCGCGGCTCTCGATTCTGTCTAGGGTGGGGTCGGGGTCGTGACATATTGGTTCTGTAAATTTTAATATGGTAACGGTTTTTCCTTCAATATGTAGATTAGTGATGCGGGTCCAAGTGTGGAGGAGCGGGCCATCATGTATTTGGAGGCCCAAGATCGTGTAACAAAAGGGGCCTCACTAAATGGCTCTAACTTGGGGTACGGGGGTCCGTTTTGGGCGTGCGACCAGACGAAACGAACCTGAGAACCAGCTCCATCTTGCTGCAAACGCCTATGGCGGTTTGGGTCATCGTCCGGGCCAAAAAACGCTTATTTCTATTAGTTATTTATGTTTTTATGTTTTTTAAAGTGTTTTGGGCATTTTGTTTGTGGGCTTGTGTTTGGCCCGTTGTCTTTTTTAGGCCCGTTGTCTTTTTTAGGCCCGTTTCGAATTTCTGTTCCTATTTATGTGTTTCTCTAGTAATTGGAAAAGGCAGACTTGAATTTTTGATTAACTCATTTTTCACTTCGAATTCTGTGCCCTTTGGGTTGCAATTTGGGGGTTGGGGAAGAACTACACGGGTATTCGTAGAATCAACGTGTTTGATCTTCATATTCGTAACACACGCTACATCAATTAGTAAATGAATTTCCTTTTAATCTGTTTCTTAATTGTGAAGTTTCAGTTTTCGAATTATAAAAAGGAACTGTTATATGAATTATAATCAAAATTCTTAATGCTGTTTTATTTACTTTTGGAAAGTAAAAACAGATTTTAAATGTTTTATATGGAAGTTTTTTAAAAACCGCAGGTAGACCTGTTATGTTTTTTAGGTAACCAATGATTTTTAAAACCATTAAAATCATGCCGCATTTAATTAATCCATTAACTTTATTAAAAAATCAAATTAAACCAAAATATTACATTAATATGCTACCAAACTGTATCATAATTTTAATTGAATAGGCAAAATTCTTAAATTTTCATTATTAACAGATCCAACGTAATTTACACCTATTATTTAATTAAAAAAAAGTTAAAAAGTAAAATTTCGAGATCACGATAGTAATACTTAATTTGATTTATCGTATGTGTTTATTGTTTTCGGTGGTACTGCAAATATGTGTCTTTTTCATGCACGCCTATAGAATATAGTTTTTTGATTCTTTTGAATAAATGTAGTGTATGTATTTCGATAGGTTTTATATGTATATGTGAATACATTAGTATTACATATTTTGTAATACAACTAAATATCTCCAAAATTTTTAATGATTTGTAGTTTTTTAAGAAATGTCAATCCATTTCTATAAATAAAAGTATATAATTACAGTAATTATTTATTCTATTAATAAAGTTAATTTTCAAGTTTACATAAATAAATTAACTGATTTCGTATATATATTTACTTACTAATTAGAATTTCTATCATCCTCAAAGCAGTTTCATCATCAATCATCTATCTATATCCTGGTGTTATTTCATCGAAATGGATGAAAATAATGTGATTATGTTAAACAATCTTGATTGGAGATCGAAGTTGTTTACCATAAAGGTGAAGGTTTTAAGACTTTGGATGCGTGTGAATCCAAAGAGAGAAGGCGAAACCCTTGCTATTGAAATGGTGGTGATAGATGAGCAGGTTAGAGTTTGAATGTCATTTTTATTTAAAAAATGCAGTTTTTTTTTTTTTTTGATGTTTATATTAACGACTTTCATTTTCTGTTTTTGATTAGGGCACGAAGATGCAGGCTACTGTTTGGAACAAGTTTATAAAAAAAAACATGAATTTTTGCTTAATGAAAATGAGTCTTGTTACATTTATAAATCTCAACTTTTTGTGATTAAGTCAAATTTCAAACACTTTGACAAGCAACATGCTATTAGCTTAAACTTTGATACATCTGTTAAAAAGTGTGAGAACTTTGATGGAAGTGTATACGGTATCCGGTTAGCATCGTTTGAGTCCATTAAAGCCGGTGAAGTCGATGTCAACTATCGAGTTGGTTTGTACTTCATCATATATAACAACCACATCGGAAATTAATATAATATAATATATAAATATAGTTTTTTTTAAATGTTTGCTTTTGTGCTGAGTATATTTGGTTTTAATCAAATTTTTTTTACAGATTTTATTGGATATGTAGATGAATGGTTTGAACCAGAAGCGACCAAAACGAAGATGGGAAAAGATAGCAAATACATGAACTTGCAATTGCTGGATGAAGAGTCTGTTTATTGATTTAGCTAATTTAAATTCATTAAAACTTTAGTATTATATATTTATTCTTTCATGATATCATCTGATTTTTTTAATTTCTATTTATGTAGGGGTATCAAGTTAAACTGCACCATATGGGACGAGTACTGTGATGAGATGTTTGGTTACATTCAGAGCCATAAAGAGGAAGTCCATGTTGTTCTTCTTGTATAGTGAATCAATATATTCAGCAGACAACCGTTTAATTGCTGACGAGCTTGGGTACGATGTAAGCGCTACTGCCATTAAGTTTGATAATAATTTAAGAAGCCTAACCGATGAGCAGTGTTTAGTGTTTGATGAGATAATTGCAGCAGTTAATAGTAATGTGGGTGGTCTTTTCTTCGTCTATGGCTACGGAGGGACTGGTAAGACGTTTCTGTGGAAGACATTATTTGCATCCATTAGATGTAAAGGAGATATTGTATTAAACGTTGCATCAAGTGGAATCGCATCTCTTTTGTTACCTGGTGGACGTACTGCACATTCAAGGTTTCATATACCTTTGAATTTAACAGAAAGCTCGATGTGTTTTATTAATTCGGATGATGACGTAGCTGATTTATTAAGGAAAACGAAATTGATAATTTGGGATGAAGCACCGATGAATCATAAACATGCGTTTGAAGCACTTGACCGAACAATGAAAGATATCTTCAAATGTGAGATGACCTTTGGTGGTAAAGTTATGGTGTTCGGTGGTTACTTTAGACAGATACTTCTGGTTTTACCAAATGGCAGTAGGCGAGAAATCATTAATGCTTCAATCACGTCGTCGTATATTTGGAGTACTTGCAAGGTCCTTACGTTAACGAAAAACATGAGGTTAACTGTAGGAGCCAACACATCTGATATAGAGGAGATTAAAAATTTTGCGAATTAGTTGCTCGAGTTGAGGGAGGGGAAAATTGGTGGCAGTGACGATTGTGATGTGGTGATAGATATTCCTGAAGATCTGTTAATCAATTGCTCTGTGGACCCTATGTCAGCTTTGATCGACTTTGTATACCCTTCACTTCTTCAACTGTACAAAGATAAAGATTATTTTGCTGAAAGAGCTATACTGGCACCAACAAATGAGGTTGTTCAAGAAATTAATGAAAGATTGCTTGCTTCGTTTCCTGGTGATGAAATGGAGTATCTGAGTTCTGATAGTATTTGTCAAACTGATCAAGAAAAGAACGAAGCACATGCGAGACTATATTCTCCCGATGTTCTGAATGGTCTTAAAATATCTGGTCTACCTAATCAACGATTAGTCCTTAAAGTCGGTGTACCTGTAATGTTGTTTCGTAATATCGATCAACAAAATGGTTTATGCAACGGTACGAGACTACGAATTACTAAACTTTATAAACGTGTTATAGAGGCTGAGATTATATCCGGGGGAAACATAGGGACAAGAACATTTATTCCACGAATCAGTTTGACACTGTCGGATAAAAGAATTCCTATCAAGTTTCAACGACGACAATTCCCCTTAAATGTATGTTTCGCAAGACTATAAACAAAAGTCAAGGACAATCGCTATCAAGGGTTGGATTGTATTTGAAATATCTAGTTTTTTCTCATGGTCAGCTTTATGTTGCGTTATGGATAGTCAAAAGCAAAGCCGGTGTGAAGTTGCTTATACTAGACAAAGATGGGAATGTAACGAGTAAAACAACAAATGTAGTCTACCAGGAAGTTTTTCCCGGGATTTAATAATTTTCTGTTTGTTTCTTCCAATGTATGTGTTGGTACAGAATATTACATTTCAAAGTAAATAATATGGTTTTGGTTGAACCCGCGTATTACGCGGGCATTAACCTAGTATATATATAGGGTAGGGTTCATGCGAGAACCACCTTTATTGCGAGAACCGCGAGAACAAATGTGAACACAACAAAATAACCTAAAAAAACCTAACCCCCCACCCCCCCCCCCCCAAAAAAAACCTGACCCCCCCCCCCCAAGCTAAATGCTAAAAACTCAACCCTCCCAAATGTGTAATGAATCGAAACGTATAAGTATGAATGAATAAGCATGTTATAATTTGTATAAAACCATGGATTTCATTACAATCACAATCTCGGATTTACAACGAAATACGAAATACAAAAGAAACAAGCTTTTTCAAAAATAGAAATACAAGACACGTTTTCTAATTAAGAAAAGTTACGAAAAAGCGAGGCGTTACAATATATGCTTTAAAACTGGATGTATGACAACGATTTGTTTCTTGTTATTTAATAATTTAAAATAACAAAGCTAAAAGAACTTTGTTCTGACAATCATTAGTTAGTCACCATTCCACCCCACGAGCTCTCAAATGTAGGCAAAAAATAAATTAATAGCCCTTTATTAGAGTTTAGAATCTCTAAGATGACGTAAGAAAGAATTTTGCAACTTCTTTTCCCTAGCATTAATTATGAACATCAAATTTGTTCCCGGGTATAATTTTCATTTTTTGTTACGAAATCCACGTTTCAAAAATGATTCACACAAGGCTTGTCGTTCGTTTAGTATAAATTTTCAAATCTATAATCACACTTGATAGATCTGATGGATATCACAAGAAGTTTCAACCCAGATCTGGAAATCTAGATGGTTTATTGGTTATGCATGGATCTAACAAATTTACAAGTAATATGTGACAACTGGCACTTTTCCATGTATTCCGTACAGTATAACCAGTAATTTGTACCTTAATGACTGTGCATTTTGAACTAATGAAATGAATGATTTTCTGATTACTTTCAAGAACATACAAATGCATTACATGTTGCATGATTGCTTATCATTATTACATGCAACCCGGTATGGTTCAGTTAGTGCACAAAATGAGACTAGCACAATAAACAGACAAACTAGAAGTACTAACGGAAGTTCAGTACTCAGACAGACATGATGTTAGAACACAGAATGAGCCCCGGAACCAAGAGTTACAGTAGAATAGTATGTAGGAAAGTAGGGATTATGAAACTGCCTTCCGAGTGATGATTTAAATGCCAGAAAGTGCCCGAAACACACTAAAACTGCAGAATTCTGCAGAAAACAGCAAAATTCAGCTTTTAAACCTCAAATTATAATGCAGAATTAAGGTTTAATGGTCCAGAATACCTTGATAAGTGTCGGGAATCAAACTGTCATAAAAGACATCATATTGCTCACTAAACTGCGCAATTTAGCACCTTAACGAACCAGTAACCAAACGAACAACCGGACACTACCCAAAACACCAAAAGTTAACTAGAAACATTGTTTTAATGTTATGAAGCTAGTTATGATCACCAAACAACATATTACATCTTAGAACCCCTAAAAACATTAAACACTAACTATAACACTTACATTTCAACTAAATCATCTAACTAAGAGTTAAAACCAAACCACGCCCCGCCCCCCCCCCCATTGTGGACGGTTCCAACATGGGCCCCACATGCCCTAATTCTTTTGATTTGTTTATTAGACTTCTTGTTTTGATTTGGAACACATTAACCCATATGTAATTAGTTGTTGGAAGTTACTTTTATAAAAACCAAAGGTCTTCAAATCCTTATCATTTTCAACTTACAAACAATACCATCACTTTCCTCTCCCTTTCAAAGCTACGGCCCAACATCCACCTCCATCATCTTCATTTTCTAGTGCTTCTTCATACATTCTAAGGTGATTCTAAGGTGTTTCAAGCATCACTAATAAGGTTGCAAGCATAGGAAGTGAAAGGACCATCTTGGAGTGGTTTTATCCACCTCAAATCTTCTTCATCTTGCACATTGTTCTTCCCTAGCCTTAGAGCTAGTAGTAAGCCTCTTTAATCTTGTTTCTACTCTTAATTTTAGTGGTTAAAGCATAATATAACTTGATAATCTAAAGAATCTCAACAAAACATAAGTATGATCATGAACATAAAGCTTAAAAACATGAAGATCAAAGTTGTTTAAGTGTATGTAGTAAACTTGTTTGATGATTACTTGTATAAATGATGTAGATCATCATATGAATCTTGATAGATGATGATTAAACACATGATTTAGCAAGTAAGAGGATGAATCTTGAGAAATTTATGTTGATAATCCTTTATGTTGAACATGAACTTGAAAATGAACATGGTTTAGTGTAGGATGATTATTCCTACAAGAAATAAGTCATGAAAATGTAAGATTTCAAAAATAAGATTTTCAAGAAACTAAAGTTTACTTCAATATTTAGCATGGATTGATTTTTGTAACACCTCAAAAATTCACGTTCTATAAAGTATTGACACGTGTCATAAGCTTGAACGTGTGAAAGAATACTCTAGAAGATTTAAAGTTGACAGACATGAAAAGTATATGAAAATACGAGTTCTAAATGTCAACAGTGAATAAATATATCAAACATTAACCCTACATGATGCTCATACCTTCAAACGAATAAATCATGGATCATACGAAGCTAAATATGAAGGAAAGTGAGAGATTACAAACTACAGGGGTTAAATGTGTCAACATGTTTAAGTTATACCTCTGAGTGACCTTTTGACAAACCCGAAGCTTTGTAACGGTTAATTATGCTCACTAGAATACACGATATAAATTTCATAAAGTTTCGTTATCGTATGAGAAAGTTATGATCAAATTCGTGTAAGAACATGTCTAAACATGTTCAACCCGACAATTTACTGTTTAGACCCGGTTCGGAACCAAAAGTCGCAAAGCTTTGACTTTTGCTTTGACTTCAGTTCTGACCCGTTCTGGTATGATTTAGAAATACCTAAGAGCTTCATTTGGACCAGGGTACATGCTAGTATAACCCTCTGTGATTATACACCATGGTTCATTAGTTAACCGATTAATACGCATGATTCCGTTAATTGCTCATATGTTAACCATTATGCCCTTTTCACCATAAAACGTGATTTGTGAAAATGTAAAAGTGTAGAAACCTTAGTTACTAATATATAAACTTGTATGCAAAGTTTGACATCAGTTTGAGGTGTAGATTGAGAGTTATGCTCATTAGCGTAATTAAGAAGCTTTATGTTAATTAAACGGCGTAATTAGCGTATAGCCTAGTTAAGCCTACTTTTTGATATCAAACTTATTACCCACTGATGTAATATATTATTTTGGGATTTTTGAAGATTTTTAATTAATTTTAGGCTGAGCATAACTTATAGTCGTAGGCTTAATCCGGTAATTGTCGGTTTTGCCCTTAAGGGCTATAAAATGAGTTTTACATATCTAATCGACTCCAAACCTTTTGCTACTGATCTTAAATGATAAATAAATTATTTTAAGCCTTCTGGAATAATAAAAATATCAGATTTCTATATAGAACCCAGAAACGGCTTCTAATCGCCTAATTAAGCGTTTTTAACGCATAGTATGTACTAGAACTATTTTAAACATACAAAGGTTGATATCTACTGATATTTTGGGCAAATTATAATATTTTAACAGTAAGCAAAAGTTGTTAAACTCAGACTTTAGTTTTGAGCTTTACGGCTTATGTGAAATTACCAAAATGCCCCTACGGTGCATAGTTTGGTTATAATTGATAAATTTCACATATATACTTTACCCTACTGTTATAACTTAGTAAACTAAGTGTTTTTGCTGATTATATCAGACCTGCAACTCAGGTTAATACTTTAACTCTTTTATAACCTTTTAAATGACCAAACTACCCCTACGGGGCATAGTTTGTGTTTAAATTCGTGTCGGGCATAATAGAAGACATCTTACTGATGTCACAACATATATGAAGCATATTAACTTAGGAAACCTGTAAATGGTGTCACACCCCAACCACGTGTAACATACAAAACGAGGCGGAAACGTCGGGGAGTGTTGTAACAGAATTAATGTTTCATAACCATGGATACCAAAAAGTGTTTCGTTTTATTAAACATTGAATAATTTCATCGTCTGGAAATCTAAATACACAATTTAAACATAGTCTATCATTGTTATTGAGTCACTAAGGCCTTGTCCAGTCCTATGTGAGCATGCATCCTATCAATTGATATCTTTCAACAATACCTGAAACACATGTGAAAACGAGGTCAGCAAAGAAATGCTGGCGAGTACATAGGTTTTGTGAAAATAAGATTCATGACTTCAGTTTAAGAAAATGTTTAGTCATGAACCTTGTAATTTGCTTTGTCTTTGTAAATCATTTGAAAAATAATAAGTTCAGATGATATGTATAAATAAGAGAATAATGCATGATTAAATGAATAACCATGTAAAATGAGTTTGTATAAGATAAGTTGTTTGTAAAAGGATGTCTTGTGAAAAATATGTTATCTGTATAAAATGTTATATGTCTCAAATTGAAATGATTCAAATAACGCTACGATATGTAATACCATACAAACATTTATATATAGGAAGTACCAGCGGCGTATCCACCATGCTTGTATCATATTACACACGCACCGTTACTTAAATCACTTACCCAAACAAACCACCAATGTAAGATGTCTATGTTTAAACAAATTGTCAAACGTATTGAAATAATATGTCAAAATGTTCATGTCAAGATGTAAATCATGTTATGTATAACCAATGTCAAAAGTGTTTGTGTCAAATGTAAACCATGTAATGTGTAACCAAAATGATATGTATGGCTAGTGAAATGCATCAACTAAACCATAGGTGAAACGCACAAAACAAAGTATTGAAGTAAAACTTGGTTTAAATCAATACTATGTTTCGTGGAAATGCATGATCAAATGTAAATCATGTCCAAATGTTTACCCAATCGTTAAAACTTTTTGTGAAATCGTTCAAATCGTTCTTGTTGTTTTAATCGTTCAAATCGTTCTTGTTTTAATTGTGAAACTACTTTATGGTCGATTTTCTAATAACATTCAAACCTTCTTGACTCGTTCATCGTTCCAACTCGTTCTCGTTCTTAACAAACCCTTACCAAAGGGTAAATTAATAATTACAGATTCAGTCGTTACCCAAAATACCCACACATAACCATGGGTATAGAGAATAACGGGATTTGTCAGATCCTATGGTACCATAACCTAATACTGGTCGGCTTGATCATTGCTAATGAATGTCATTGGTTATGTAACTACAACTAACAAGTTTGTTCACTTTATTGAAATCGTTCTTGAAACCATTGTAATTGTTTTTGAAACCATTGTTATCGTTCTTGAAACCACATTGTAATTGTTTTTGAAACCATTGTAATCGTTCTTGAAATCATTGTTAAGACATTTAGCACATATGAGTCACCCCAAAACAGTTGAAAACAGTAAAAGAGGGGAATAATGTACTCGCCTGAGAATGCTTAGAGGTCTTGAACAACAACCAAACAAAGCTAGAGGGAGCACGGAATCAGTCGGCAATCTAAAACTATATAAATAAACCGGACTTAAATCGGGAGATCGGATAGGATGAGGCTTGGTAAACCAAATGAGTATTGGAACTCATATGATATGGTTTAACAAGGCCTACATACTACATTGAGACTAACCTAAGTGCTTTCGACCCATCACGACCCATTAAGGTAGCTTACGCTACTTTAACGCGTCGTGCGCGCAAAGCGCGTTCGAGACGTCTAACTAGTCCTATGACAAGTGTTATATGCCTAAACATGTTACATAATCAGTTATGTGACGAAAGTTTAGGTTACATATGCTTAATTACCAATTATACATGAAAAGGGTATTCTGGTAATTTACCTAAGGCATATAAACTACCTATCATACAACTACTTAAACGTCGTGACCATAAGGTATAACCTCGGAAGGTTATTCCCTACCTACTATGGTCACCTAATGTATTTGGTCGGATCCTAATGATCGACCAAATGGGTCGGGTTCGAAGGTATAGGCGATTTATTAGATCGCCTACCCTACGACCCTAGACAACGTGGTAATCAGTAGGCATAGTCCCAAGGGACTATAACCAACGTGATTACACTCACGTTGCGAAGTTCAAACGAACTTCGCATTGACCATAAACTGGTCAACGCAGAAAGTCAAACAAAGTTTGACTTTCAGACTCGAAAAGACTCGAAAAGCAATAAAAGAACGAAAGAATACTTACGAAGGGTCCCCGAATGCTAATTTCGATTCAAAAATCTCAGGTATGAAACAATGGTTTCAACTTAGAGTTTCTCAAATCAAAATTCTTGTAAGTTTTGCAATGGGGTGGATGGGTATTTATAGGAATACCCGAACCGTTAGGATCGTTTCTCGAATATCGTGATCGAATCTCGTGCGTACACTTGTTGGCAAGTTGTGGTGACTAAAAATGGGTTCTTATCAGCTGACTAAGCAAGTGTGAGTGTGTGGTTGTGGATTAAACAGCTGCAATCTACTGTTAGATTCATTTAATCTGGTCAGAAGGGGCCACGCGGCCCGCTTCAGGATTCACAAAGGCTCAGGCGGGCCGCCTGGCCTTGTCTGATCAGCAACATGTTTTAGAATTTACAGTTTCAGTCCCTGCACGTGTTTAAGGCCATTCCCGACACTTCCAAGGCCCGTAAAGCCAACTTTAAGGCCCTAAAATGATGCCTAAACATTGTGGACATGAAACATGCTCAAAAATATCTCGGATGTCGGTTCGTTTGGCCGTACGATCGCGATGTTCGCTTAATTACGACGGAATGCGCATAAGCGCGAAAAACGATCCAAATGACGTGACGAATGGGTTTTTCTTATGCCAAACACTAAAATAAAATATTATAGTGCTTACATAAATTTTTGGATGTCCGGATGTATTCAGAACGTAAGATATGCGCGAAAATGCAAACTTGTGCACTTTTTGACACTTTTAGTCCCTGAATGACCCAAAAGTTTGTTTTAGCATACCGAACCCCTCAAAGCCTATTTCTAAGCTATGTAAAGGATATTTATGGTATGTTTAACTTATGGCCATGTTCCGGAATGTCTGTTACAGTTCAGATTGGCATACTTTCACAGTTTGTCAAATTTAGTCCATGTAGACGAATTAACTTGTTTTTGCCATACCAAAGCCTTCAAAACTTATTTCTAAGTTATGTAAGGGTTATTTAAGGTATGTTAAGCCAATGTCACTATTCCGAAGTGTTTTTTGCATTAAACTGGTCATATTTACGCATTGGTGCGCGTATAACCTTCCAGAAAGCGATTTAGAGTTTGAAATTGAACAAAAATTGATATGTGCAAATGATACACATATTTTTACAAATCCCAAGTATGAAATACAATATTTCATTGGTTCGGTATTTGTTTGATGGCCGTGGAGGCATAGGTGTTACAGTCTCCCCTACTTTAGGAAATTTCGTCCCGAAATTTAATCAGAGGAAACTTGTGAGAGCTTGAAAACATGAAGTTGAAAAGATTGAACAACATTGGTTAGGGTTCTGAACTTCTAGTAACTTTAATAACATTATGCTTGCAATGTAAGAGGGATACTTATATACAAGTATATGAAGCGTCATTGGTGCGTCCACCGTACCTCCATTACATCGTTCTCATTTTGTTATTGTTGTCACTATCGGTTCTTACACATAATAAACCTTACTGGGTTCCTGTGCACTAAATTTCATAATTATGTACGCGTCCATAATTAGACAATTCCTTGCACAGTTCACACAGTCTATTTTATAATGTGTAGGGTAAAACCAAATGAACAAACCTGTGATGAGTGTGACTGGACCACCATAGGGTCCTTTCAGCTGTATCATCACATGCCATTCTTAACCAGATCTTGAATAAATCTTTAACTAGACCACTCAAGGGTCTCTCATCGAATCATGGAATGGTACTATACAACCCAAGGGTCTTAACTACCACGTAGAAGCCTACAAGGATTAAGGTAGTA
This sequence comes from Helianthus tuberosus, assembly GCA_030545235.1. NCBI lineage: Eukaryota > Viridiplantae > Streptophyta > Magnoliopsida > Asterales > Asteraceae > Helianthus > Helianthus tuberosus. Next base: position 61,073,656 of record CM060445.1, read on the forward strand.
CCTTTTAAATATCCTACTATGAATCCCTCATATGAAGATATGAAAGATTCTATGAGGATTTGAAAATTGGATCACACAAAAAACATAGAGGAGAACACATAAACACATATCACATAATCGCATAATCGCACACTCGCATTATTGTTTAAGTTGACCTTTAAATTTGTTATCTTTGGACACGGGTACTTAAAGCATACAAGGAATCAAATCCTTAATTGCAGCAATTTGGATGAATCCATATGAATACCCTGCTTGTTGACTACATGACCCAAAAACTGAACTTCTTTAAGCCAAATTTTCCTCTTGGAGGATTTAGCGAAAAGTTTGTTCCTTCTTTAAGGGTTCCAGTGTCAATGAAGGTGTTGATCGTTATCGGCTCGGGACATGAATAGATCAAGATGTCATCAATAACAACAATGATGAACTGATCCAAATAAGACTTGCAGACTCTATTTATTAAGTCCATGTAGATGGCTGGAGCATTTGTCAATCCAAAAGGCATGACTGTAAACTCGTAATGGCCATACTTCGTGCAGAAAGCCGTTTTGGGAATATCTTCTTCGAGAATACAAAGTTGATGATACCCAAAACGCAAATCGATCTTGGAAAAGCATGAAACGCTATGCAGTTGATCGGAGAAATCATTGATTTAAGGTAGGGGATATCGATTCTTGATGGTAAGCTTACTAGGCTTACGTTAATCGATATACATTCGAAAAGATCCATTTTTTTTCACAAAGAGGACAGGAGTTTCTCCAAGGTGAAAAGTTCGGACGGATGAATCCTTTATCAGACAACTCTTGAAGCTGTTTTGATAATTCTTGCATCTCGAACGGTGCAAGACGATAAGATACTTTAGATTTAAAAGAAACAAGTGTTTGAGGTTCTTAGGGAGATCACAAGTGATCATAAAAATGACAGAACCACACGAGTAGTTTTGTCTTTGTGTTGACATCATATGGTTGGATCAAACATTCAAACAATTGCATTAGTTAAAAAATAAAACCACAAATTTTTATTTATATAACAACCGCATTGTCTTTAAATGTTACAAGATAACAACCAGAGGAAATACAAAATGCTAATTGTTCACTCCTTCATCATTGAGTGCCTCATTGATGTTAAACACTCGACCACGTGCTGGATCCCCATTGATGTTGACGTTCGCATTTGGGTTTGCGTTAGCATTTGCATTTACCAGTCTCGGACAGTTGTGGCGGAAGTGACCAATCTCTCCGCAGTTGAAACATGACCCCAGTGGGAATCTCGCAGCATTCCCTTGAACCGGAGCTTGAACCTGAGCAGCCTGATTTTGTCCCAAACGACAAACATTGGCCAAATGCCCAAGTTTACCACACGTCGTGCATTGCCAGCAAGCTTGTTGTACCGCGTGATGACCGTTGCAGCGTGCACAATGAGGTGCGGTACCTGCATATGCTTTCTTTGCAGGTGGCTGAGCTGGTGGGTTCCGCGGGTTCTGAGCAGTCTGTGATGTAACAGCAAAGTTCTGAACACCCTTTCGCTTTCTTGATTTCTTTGACGTCTCACCTTCCTTACCCTTCTTGTTTTGACCTTTCTTGCTATCCTCCTTGTCAGACCCCTGCTTCTTACCCTTGTCACCCTTTCTGTGTAACTTATTCTTCCGAATCTGCGACTCAGTCAATGTCGCAGCTAACTCGATCGCCTGACGGAGTGTGGTAGGGCTACTACCAGTAAGGATGTCTTGTACCGAGTCAGGTAGGCCGTCGATGTACCTTTCGATAGCCTTGTCGAGTGGGGTAACCATTGTCGGGCAAAGCAGACTCAACTCCTCAAACCTATCAGTATACGCCCTGTGCTCACCACTATCTTGCTTCAACTCATCAAATTCCTTCTCCAAAGCTCGCTGCTCATGACGAGGACAGAATTCCCTCATCATAAGGGCCTTAAGTTCAGCCCATGTCTGTGCTAGAGCAACTTCTGCACCACGATCCCTCATAACCCCGTTCCACCATGTGAGAGCCCTCTTCTGAAACACACTCGAAGAAAACTCGACCTTGCGATTGTCAGGACACTGCACGTGGCGGAAAGTATTCTCAATGCTCTCGAACCATTGAAGAAGCCCAGTCGCTCCTTCAGAACCACTAAACTTGAGTGGTTTAGCCTGGTTAAAATCCTTGTATTTGCATGTAACATTGTTGTTGTTGTTGGCTTGGTTCCATTGAGCAAAGAGGTTTGGGAATTGAGCAGCCATTTGCTGCGCAATGATTTCTGCCAATTCGGCAGTCGCTATCTGGCTTTCGCGTCGAGGAGGCATTCTAAAAGAGGAAACATGAAAGGAAACGAGTGAGAGAATTAGACGAAAAGAATGAGATGAAACAAATCTGATGAAAGCAAGGATAGTGGTCATTCGTTTGTTACTACAAAGCAACAACCGACACACAGTGACTAATCAAAGTAACAGAGTCAAAAATAATGTATCGCGAAGACATGCTCGCCTATAAGTGAACACTCATCCCAAGAATTCCCAGGTAAGCACAACTGGTCTCGCGTCTGATGAGATGTATACGAAGTGCTTGCCTAGACAGAAAACCCAGAATACAGGCATTCACCCTTCCAGTTTGCACGTGTTCACATTATTTAAAACCCAAAACCTTGCCGAGTTTTTGAAAATTCAAAGGGGTTCAAAACCATATAACAGAGGGTTCAAAACCTTATAATAGAGGGTTCAAAACCTTGTAATCAATCATCCTAGAACAGATTATTAGTTTTCAAAGCGGTTTTGAAATTTATGTTCTTGTTGTGGTCGTCACCTAAGGATAGGTGACGGTATTGTTTTATGACTAAACGCAAGTAAACTCGCGTTAGGGTCCTAAGAAGGTTATAGACTAGGTCAAAGCATTACTAATAACCTAATTCCCTATAACCATTGGCTCTGATACCATCTTTTCTGTCACACCCCGACCACGTGTAACATACAAAACGTGGCGGAAACGTCGGGGAGTGTTGTAACAGAATTAATGTTTCATAACCATGGATACCAAAAAGTGTTTCATTTTATTAAACATTGAATAATTTCATCGTCTGGAAATCTAAATACACAATTTAAACATAGTCTATCATTGTTATTGAGTCACTAAGGCCTTGTCCAGTCCTATGTGAGCATGCATCCTATCAATTGATATCTTTCAACAATACCTGAAACACATGTGAAAACGAGGTCAGCAAAGAAATGCTGGCGAGTACATAGGTTTTGTGAAAATAAGATTCATGACTTCAGTTTAAGAAAATGTTTAGTCATGAACCTTGTAATTTGCTTTGTCTTTGTAAATCATTTGAAAAATAATAAGTTCAGATGATATGTATAAATAAGAGAATAATGCATGATTAAATGAATAACCATGTAAAATGAGTTTGTATAAGATAAGTTGTTTGTAAAAGGATGTCTTGTGAAAAATATGTTATCTGTATAAAATGTTATATGTCTCAAATTGAAATGATTCAAATAACGCTACGATATGTAATACCATACAAACATTTATATATAGGAAGTACCAGCGGCGTATCCACCATGCTTGTATCATATTACACACGCACCGTTACTTAAATCACTTACCCAAACAAACCACCAATGTAAGATGTCTATGTTTAAACAAATTGTCAAACGTATTGAAATAATATGTCAAAATGTTCATGTCAAGATGTAAATCATGTTATGTATAACCAATGTCAAAAGTGTTTGTGTCAAATGTAAACCATGTAATGTGTAACCAAAATGATATGTATGGCTAGTGAAATGCATCAACTAAACCATAGGTGAAACGCACAAAACAAAGTATTGAAGTAAAACTTGGTTTAAATCAATACTATGTTTCGTGGAAATGCATGATCAAATGTAAATCATGTCCAAATGTTTACCCAATCGTTAAAACTTTTTGTGAAATCGTTCAAATCGTTCTTATTGTTTTAATAGTTCAAATCGTTCATGTTTTAATTGTGAAACTACTTTATGGTCGATTTTCTAATAACATTCAAACCTTCTTGACTCGTTCATCGTTCCAACTCGTTCTCGTTCTTAACAAACCCTTACCAAAGGGTAAATTAATAATTACAGATTCAGTCGTTACCCAAAATACCCACACATAACCATGGGTATAGAGAATAACGGGATTTGTCAGATCCTATGGTACCATAACCTAATACTGGTCGGCTTGATCATTGCTAATGAATGTCATTGGTTATGTAACTACAACTAACAAGTTTGTTCACTTTATTGAAATCGTTCTTGAAACCATTGTAATTGTTTTTGAAACCATTGTTATCGTTCTTGAAACCACATTGTAATTGTTTTTGAAACCATTGTAATCGTTCTTGAAATCATTGTTAAGACATTTAGCACATATGAGTCACCCCAAAACAGTTGAAAACAGTAAAAGAGGGGAATAATGTACTCGCCAGAGAATGCTTAGAGGTCTTGAACAACAACCAAACAAAGCGAGAGGGAGCACGGAATCAGTCGGCAATCTAAAACTATATAAATAAACCGGACTTAAATCGGGAGATCGGATAGGATGAGGCTTGGTAAACCAAATGAGTATTGGAACTCATATGATATGGTTTAACAAGGCCTACATACTACATTGAGACTAACCTAAGTGCTTTCGACCCATCACGACCCATTAAGGTAGCTTACGCTACTTTAACGCGTCGTGCGCGCAAAGCGCGTTCGAGACGTCTAACTAGTCCTATGACAAGTGTTATATGCCTAAACATGTTACATAATCAGTTATGTGACGAAAGTTTAGGTTACATATGCTTAATTACCAATTATACATGAAAAGGGTATTCTGGTAATTTACCTAAGGCATATAAACTACCTATCATACAACTACTTAAACGTCGTGACCATAAGGTATAACCTCGGAAGGTTATTCCCTACCTACTATGGTCACCTAATGTATTTGGTCGGATCCTAATGATCGACCAAATGGGTCGGGTTCGAAGGTATAGGCGATTTATTAGATCGCCTACCCTACGACCCTAGACAACGTGGTAATCAGTAGGCATAGTCCCAAGGGACTATAACCAACGTGATTACACTCACGTTGCGAAGTTCAAACGAACTTCGCATTGACCATAAACTGGTCAACGCAGAAAGTCAAACAAAGTTTGACTTTCAGACTCGAAAAGACTCGAAAAGCAATAAAAGAACGAAAGAATACTTACGAAGGGTCCCCGAATGCTAATTTCGATTCAAAAATCTCAGGTATGAAACAATGGTTTCAACTTAGAGTTTCTCAAATCAAAATTCTTGTAAGTTTTGCAATGGGGTGGATGGGTATTTATAGGAATACCCGAACCGTTAGGATCGTTTCTCGAATATCGTGATCGAATCTCGTGCGTACACTTGTTGGCAAGTTGTGGTGACTAAAAATGGGTTCTTATCAGCTGACTAAGCAAGTGTGAGTGTGTGGTTGTGGATTAAACAGCTGCAATCTACTGTTAGATTCATTTAATCTGGTCAGAAGGGGCCACGCGGCCCGCTTCAGGATTCACAAAGGCTCAGGCGGGCCGCCTGGCCTTGTCTGATCAGCAACATGTTTTAGAATTTACAGTTTCAGTCCCTGCACGTGTTTAAGGCCATTCCCGACACTTCCAAGGCCCGTAAAGCCAACTTTAAGGCCCTAAAATGATGCCTAAACATTGTGGACATGAAACATGCTCAAAAATATCTCGGATGTCGGTTCGTTTGGCCGTACGATCGCGATGTTCGCTTAATTACGACGGAATGCGCATAAGCGCGAAAAACGATCCAAATGACGCGACGAATGGATTTTTCTTATGCCAAACACTAAAATAAAATATTATAGTTCTTACATAAATTTTTGGATGTCCGGATGTATTCAGAACGTAAGATATGCGCGAAAATGCAAACTTGTGCACTTTTTCACACTTTTAGTCCCTGAATGACCCAAAAGTTTGTTTTAGCATACCGAACCCCTCAAAGCCTATTTCTAAGCTATGTAAAGGATATTTATGGTATGTTTAACTTATGGCCATGTTCCGGAATGTCTGTTACAGTTCAGATTGGCATACTTTCGCAGTTTGTCAAATTTAGTCCCTGTAGACGAATTAACTTGTTTTTGCCATACCAAAGCCTTAAAAACTTATTTCTAAGTTATGTAAGGGTTATTTAAGGTATGTTAAGCCAATGTCACTATTCCTAAGTGTTTGTTGCATTAAACTGGTTATATTTACGCATTGGTGCGCGTATAACCTTCCAGAAAGCGATTTAGAGTTTGAAATTGAACAAAAATTGATATGTGCAAATGATACACATATTTTTACAAATCCCAAGTATGAAATACAATATTTCATTGGTTCGGTATTTGTTTGATGGCCATGGAGGCATAGGTGTTACAAATGGCTCATATGTATACCCGTTACGCTTATTACGCGTTCGGTTCGGTTTATGTAACTAGTTTACATAAATTAGCCTAAACGGTCAAACCTTATCGGTTTTATCTCAAAATCTAGAATGTGTATGAAATACCCATATTAAGCAAGTCTCCGAACTTGTCGGGTCTAAATAACATTCTAACCGGTCTTCGCTTAATCATGCGTTTGAACCGTATCTTCGGTAAGACTAACCGGTCTAAGCTTAGGCTTAATTAAAGACCCGTTAGCATTCTAATTGGTTATTTATACCATCATTCTAGACTAGAGCCTTCCGGTAAATGGTACCTACGCTTACTTAAGTGAATACGGCTGAGTTATTTTAATTCTTGCTATTTAAGACAGGAGCTAGCTCAGGTAAATACTCTTAACTTATTTTCCCTATACGGGCTTGGGATACGGTATTATAATAATACCGCTTGGTCGGGTATTGAATATTTAATCTTATTGTGGTTAAATTATTGAGGTAACCCGGTTTAATCTGTATTGTTTGAAATAAAAGCCTTTAGGGGTTAATGACCATGTCCCGGATATCCCTGACATCATTGTATTATAAAATGGCCACGTCTTAAGCACGGGGTGTAGGCATACACCTGACAGTTGCTTAAGTAATAACGGTATCTCACTCTCTTGTGGGCCTATACTTGTGGCGTGTCTGTTAATCTGACTCGATTTCTACATCGGGCCCTGAACGTACAACGAACATGTAAATCTGTATACAAGATTATAAATATAATTGTCCCAAGTTATAAAAGATTTATTTTGCTTTGTGCATTTTAATCAAAGTGTCAAAATATTTTGTGCCTGGTGCATCTAAATCAATTTTCTTAAACTCTTTTCAAATGAGTCAGTTGAGTGTATTTACCAGTGAAAACTGACGTATTTTCCAAAAAGGTTAAGTGACAGGTACTGAACGTAATTGGCTGGAAGCTCAGGGCGCTAATAAGGAATCTTGCAAGTTCTAGGCGTCTAAAGTCTGTTGAACAAATGTTATATTTTAAGATCCGCCTGTGGATCCTTTACTTTCCGTTGTAATACTTGATATTACTTTATATTCGGATTGTAATATATTTATCTTTTGCTTCCGCTGTGCATATTAAATATTGTGTTGTTTGACTATGATGATATCAACTACGTCACGATACTCCCCACCGGGCCCACCGGTGACACGTGGAAAGTCGGGGTGTGACAGGTTGGTATCAGAGCCAACGTTGAGTGAATTAAACACTACCCTTTTGTGTTTAATCTCAATGACACAGTAGCACATTCCTTGACCATCTGAGTCTAGACTTAACATAGGAATAATCTCAATCCTAATCTAGAAATTTTTGCTTCCAAATTTTTATATATACGTCGCCAAGCGAAGAAGCTGTAATAGAAATCCTCCACATCTGGAGCCCTGAAATGCTGAGCTTCGTACCGTGGCTAGAATGAAACGAGCATCCAAGGAGAGTACGTTCAGAAATAAAATGAAGAAGAAACTCCTCTTGCTAAAGATCGTTTCCTTAATAAGTCCTTATAAGGACATATTTATCTTTTAGTCCCTTCGAGGACAACATTATTCCTTTCAAGTCCCGTTTAGGGCAACCTTGAACTTTTTAATTTTATAATGGAATGACTAAATATTTATCCTAATCAGGAAATATTAAATAAATGGAAAATAACATTCCTTTTATAAGATCTACCATTATAATAAAATGGCAAAATCTAAAAGGACAAGACCTAGCCTATTGTCGTATTAAGACCCGGCCAAGATGGCAGTTCCTCAATTTAGATTCAGATCCTTATTAACATTCCTTTTGTAAGATCTACCATTATAATAAAATGGCAAAATCTAAAAGGACAAGACCTAGCCTCGTGTCATATTAAGACCCGGCCAAGATGGCAGTTCCTCAATTTAGATTCAGATCCTTAATAACATTTCAATTTAGAAATTGTTCTGCGTTAATTATTAAAAAGAATCTTAAAAGTTAAACCTAGCCTAAATGTCAATGCTGACATGGCCAAGATGGTAAAACCTAGCCTAAATGTCAATGCAGACATGGCCAAGATGGTAAAACCTAGCCTAAATGTCATTGCAGACATGGCCAAGACGGTAAAACCTATCCAAAAGATTCTTAACCCAACTAAATGATCTCTGAATCATGGGTTAAATCATCAATTAAGATGATCATAGTTTGACCATACGTGGTAATATAACGCCTACGGGCCTTACTCATTTCTACATGAGCCAAAAGACAGTGGTAGCCTACAACTCCCTGTCAAGAAAAGGTAATGAACTTTGATTCAAACCTTAATGCCTCGATTCTCTGAAATCATGGCTTATAAATTAAACTTGTCTACGCGACTAGGCCATTTGTGCTATTATTAACTTGTAAATTAGGATTTATGATAAAAATCCTAAATAAAATAAATATCCTTCCTTCCCTGCCAGTATGCATTTTAAAAAGAATCTTAAAGGTGAAACCTAGCCTACGCGGCCAAGATGGTGAAACCTACTCAAGGGATTCAGATCCTTGTTAACACCTAAGAACGTGTTAGCACTCCTGACAAATGTGATTCGATAAAATCACAACAGTCATCCCTATATTGGAAAATTTTAAATTCCTAATTTGCCTTATGATCTAGAAATCATGGCTTATATCATCTTATAAGATGATCATGTTATAAACATCCGTGAGTGATGAAGCGCCTACGGGCTAAAATTTGTTGTCCGATAAGACAACGACAGTGGTGGTCTTTGACCATGTCTAAAGATGTTGGAATACGTCCAAGCATAATAGTCGGTGGGTCCATACGATCTCGACTAATATCATCTGAAAAGATGATCATACCATAAATATCCCTTAGGAGGGAAATGCCTGCGGGCTATAATTAACGTCCTCCGAGACTAAAGACAATGGTAGCCTACAACTCCCTGTCAAGAAAAGATGTTTTGCCTACGGGCTATAATAAGTAGTCCACCTGAGACAAACATTATGATTTCTATGACTCCCTGTCCAAAGGTGAAGAACTATGTTCAAGCCTTAAAACTCCGGATCTAATAGGATTGCAGCCTATGAATTGATGTCCTTGTGACAAATCCACAAGTTATATTTCAAGTCACCCATAAAAAGCCTCCGTGCTATAATTCGTCGTTCGTGACAAGTTAACATATTAGATGTTAACATCCATGGTGACATGCCTTAGTGCCATATCCTATAACGTCCTAGAGACAAGGCCATTTGTGTCATATCTAAATATCATTACGACAAGGCCTTCGCGCCATATGATTACTTATGTCCTTCATGACGGGGCTTTATGCCATATCTTTCTACGTCCCTCGCGACAGGCTTCTATGCCATATATGTATATATATAACCAAAGTCATGTAAGGCTAGCCTTTGAGCTATTTATAATCGTCCTTGTGACAAAGACAGTTGTGACATTACGGTCCCCTGTCAAGCAGGTATTGGTCTCGCTCCAAACCTTGAATGCCATTAATAGACCTTTAGTAAACCATAAGCGTAGCAAACTTTTGATTGCATACATAAGAACTTCAGATATTAAAAATAAGGTATAATTTACCAATGGAATCTTTAATGACCCTCTCTCCCATCCTCGGAGAAAATCCTTTCATAAGAATCTGGAGTACTCTTCCCCAAAAAGAGTACGACAATATATATTACTTTATTTTATTATTTTCCTCATCGTTTTCTATCGCCTGCGAATGCCAGACTATGTTTGATAAAAGTGCCATATGAGGGTTGGCATATCCTAGTGTGTCCCATAGATTGCTTCCATGCCTGATCAGTGTGGAGGTTTAATGCATGGAACCCCTGAGATATCCCAATGGTCATATTGTACTAAAGTCGACTAGTAGTATTCAAAGAAGATATCTAGAAAATAGAATTGTCCAAATAAATGTTTCCTGGTAAAGGAACCTGTGGATTCATAACATAAAAGTGTCACTCGTTTGGCACGAGCAAGGATGGATGAACTGGAGCCTGAGATTGGGAAAAATCTCTGTAACCTCCTCGTATCTTGATTATCTTCTCCAAAGACTACCCTGTTTACCTCCCAAGAGACAAGTAGAGTTAAGATTAACATCCCGCTTTGGGGTGAAGTGTTGTAGGAACTCATGTTGAATTATGGAATAACCGAAACCCTGATTAAGTAAATTTTAAGATATAGATTCATATAGCCTGACTCAATATCCGGAGAATTCGGTATAGTTAAGTATGAAAGACGGTTCATTTTGCTTACGCATTGTTACCGCAACCCTACTTAGGCAACGATTTAGAATTTGCCATCACCTGCCCAGGATCGTCGATTTGTTCGACTAACGGCAAGGATTAACTATTCCTTAAAATTTGTTAAGCAGTGGTTGGAATAACCATTCCACCGTAAGATAAGCTTTTCTATAATAGTTGATATATAAGCATCAAGGCTGCTCCCTTGGAGACCTTGTATAAATGGAATGTTACACATCTATTGTCAGGACAATAGATTGGTAAGTTCAATTATCAGGATCTGAAAGTTGCATTGGAAACAACAAATAAGATCACACAAATCCCTAATTGTCGGTAAGTTGCCACTATTCGGCAGAAAAATCAAGGATTAATGGAAAGTAGCAACCTTCCTAAATTCTTGTTAAGGAATAGGGTTCAACAAGGATATCACCCAGGAAGGGTGTGCCAAATTGTTAAATTTCAGGCTAGTTAAGCTCTGAATATATAGAACCATTCGAAGGAAATCGAATGTATCAAGATTAAATAGCTTACGTGCTAAAACCTATTTAAGGAGCTTGGCGGAGCTCGCAATACATTGCACACTAGTGACTGAAGGATGTGTTTCGCAAATAAGTCAAGAAGCACTATCCCATAATGATGTGCAGATTTATGATGTGATGAGCATCCTGTATCGATTAAGGATCGACAGGATTAGAAGCTCCAAAAGAGAGATATGTACCTATTATAAAGGTCAATTGGAGTGCCTTAGAGGCTCAAAGGTACTGAGGAAGATTAAGCCCAATTTAAGGCAGAAAATACTTCTTTTACTTTAACAAATCTCGAGGTCGAGATTTATTTTAAGGGGGTGAGGATGTAACACCTCGAAAATTCACGTCCTATAAAGTATTGACACGTGTCATAAGCTTGAACGTGTGAAAGAATACTCTAGAAGATTTAAAGTTGACACACATGAAAAGTATATGAAAATACGAGTTCTAAATGTCAACAGTAAATAAATATATCGAACATTAACCCTACATGATGCTCATACCTTCAAACGAATAAATCATGGATCATACGAAGCTAAATATGAAGGAAAGTGAGAGATTACAAACTACAGGGGTTAAATGTGTCAACATGTTTAAGTTATACCTCTGAGTGACCTTTTGACAAACCCGAAGCTTTGTAACGGTTAATTATGCTCAATAGAATACACGATATAAATTTCATAAAGTTTCGTTATCGTATGAGAAAGTTATGATCAAATTCGTATACAAGGGGTTAAAGCGTTAATGTTGAAAAATTATGACTTTTCGGGTTAACATGAAATGTCCAAGGACTTGGCAAAGTGGGTACAAGTCTTAAAGCCCTTGTAGCTAAATAAGAAGGGGTCAAATTGCAAGAATTAAGCTTACTTGACCTTTCGGAGGAGCAAGAGCCAAGGATGCAAACTGAAAAAGAGATTTTTGGCCCTGATGACATGCTTGCGCACCTCAACACCCATACCCTTGCGGTGCGCAAGGTATGCCCAGATGCAGAAAGTTGGTTGTTGGCTGTTTTAAACGTTGCAACTGACCTTTATCCGATTTTCCTCATCTTTCTTGGCCCCTAAACAACCCCTAAACATCTAGGACACTTGTGGGAAGGTTATGGTCAGTAGTAGACTTGTGTGCCAACATTTTGTGGTGATTAAATCACTATAAAAGGGCATGAAGTTGCAACCAATTGATCATTCACTTCTTGTGAAATTATGGAGCTTTTGGGAGCTTAAGAACAGACACAAGACCTTCCTAATCAAGCCTAGGACTTCAGTAAGTTTGCTAAACCTTCCTTAGTTAAGTTTTTACTTAGTTTAAGCTTAAAAGTCAAACCGTCGTAATTAATGGTTGACTTTAAGATTAATCACTAATGGTCCAGTGATTAGTCGAATAGAAAGTAGTTATAAGTTGGTAATTATGTGGGTAATAAACCCTTAAAAGGGTTCCCCCTGATTCCCACTCTAACTAGGCCAAATGTCGGGTCAAACTTGTAAATAAAAAGTCAACAGGATACTTAAATTCTAATTTATGCATGATTAGCAATGTAGAACACATACAACCTGTTTGATCATTAATATAACTTGGTAATTAGTGTAAGAACATGTCTAAACATGTTCAACCCGACAATTTACTGTTTAGACCCGGTTCGGAACCAAAAGTCGCAAAGCTTTGACTTTTGCTTTGACTTCAGTTCTGACCCGTTCTGGTATGATTTAGAAATACCTAAGAGCTTCATTTGGACCAGGGTACATGCTAGTATAACCCTCTGTGATTATACACCATGGTTCATTAGTTAACCGATTAATACGCATGATTCCGTTAATTGCTCATATGTTGACCATTATGCCCTTTTCACCTTAAAACGTGATTTGTGAAAATATAAAAGTGTAGAAACCTTAGTTACTAATATATAAACTTGTATGCAAAGTTTGACATCAGTTTGAGGTGTAGATTGAGAGTTATGCTCATTAGCGTAATTAAGAAGCTTTAAGTTAATTAAACGGCGTAATTAGCGTATAGCCTAGTTAAGCCTACTTTTTGATATCAAACTTATTACCCACTGATGTAATATATTATTTTGGGATTTTTGAAGATTTTTAATTAATTTTAGGCTGAGCATAACTTATAGTCGTAGGCTTAATCCGGTAATTGTCGGTTTTGCCCTAACGGGCTATAAAATGAGTTTTACATATCTAATCGACTCCAAACCTTTTGCTACTGATCTTAAATGATAAATAAATTATTTTAAGCCTTCTGGAATAATAAAAATATCAGATTTCTATATAGAACCCAGAAACGGCTTCTAATCGCCTAATTAAGCGTTTTTTACGCATAGTATGTACTAGAACTATTTTAAACATACAAAGGTTGATACCTACTGATATTTTGGGCAAATTATAATATTTTAACAGTAAGCAAAAGTTGTTAAACTCAGACTTTAGTTTTGAGCTTTACAGCTTATGTGAAATTACCAAAATGCCCCTACGGTGCATAGTTTGGTTATAATTGATAAATTTCACATATACACTTTACCCTACTGTTATAACTTAGTAAACTAAGTGTTTTTGCTGATTATATCAGACCTGCAACTCAGGTTAATACTTTAACTCTTTTATAACCTTTTAAATGACCAAACTACCCCTACGGGGCATAGTTTGTGTTTAAATTCGTGTCGGGCATAATAGAAGACATCTTACTGATGTCACAACATATATGAAGCATATTAACTTAGGAAACCTGTAAATGGCTCATATGTATACCCGTTACGCTAATTACGCGTTCGGTTCGGTTTATGTAACTAGTTTACATAAATTAGCCTAAACGGTCAAACCTTATCGGTTTTATCTCAAAATCCAGAATGTGTATGAAATACCCATATTAAGCAAGTCTCCGAACTTGTCGGGTCTAAATCACATTCTAACCGGTCTTCGCTTAATCATGCGTTTGAACCGTATCTTCGGTAAGACTAACCGGTCTAAGCTTAGGCTTAATTAAAGACCCGTTAGCATTCTAATTGGTTATTTATACCATCATTCCATACTAGAGCCTTCCGGTAAATGGTACCTACGCTTACTTAAGTGAATACGGCCGAGTTATTTTAATTCTTGCTATTTAAGACAGGAGCTAGCTCAGGTAAATACTCTTAACTTATTTTCCCTATACGGGCTTGGGATACGGTATTATAATAATACCGCTTGGTCGGGTATTGAATATTTAATCTTATTGTGGTTAAATTATTGAGGTAACCCGGTTTAATCTGTATTGTTTGAAATAAAAGCCTTTAGGGGTTAATGACAATGTCCCGGATATCCCTGACATCATTGTATTATAAAATGGTCACGTCTTAAGCACGGGGTGTAGGCATACACCTGACAGTTGCTTAAGTAATAACGGTATCTCACTCTCTTGTGGGCCTATACTTGTGGCGTGTCTGTTAATCTGACTCGATTTCTACATCGGGCCCTGAACGTACAACGAACATGTAAATCTGTATACAAGATTATAAATATAATTGTCCCAAGTTATAAAATATTTATTTTGCTTTGTGCATTTTAATCAAAGTGTCAAAATATTTTGTGCCTGGTGCATCTAAATCAATTTTCTTAAACTCTTTTCAAATTAGTCAGTTGAGTGTATTTACCAGTGAAAACTGACGTATTTTCCAAAAAGGTTAAGTGACAGGTACTGAACGTAATTGGCTGGAAGCTCAGGGCGCTAATAAGGAATCTTGCAAGTTCTAGGTGTCTAAAGTCTGTTGAACAAATGTTATATTTTAAGATCCGCCTGTGGATCCTTTACTTTTCGTTGTAATACTTGATATTACTTTATATTCGGATTGTAATATATTTATCTTTTGCTTCCGCTGTGCATTTAAATATTGTGTTGTTTGACTATTATGTTGCCAACCACGTCACGATACTCCCCACCGGGCCCACCGGTGACACGTGGAAAGTCGGGGTGTGACAATTTTTGAAAGAAAGAAAACATATTTTGATGGTTAAATAGAACTAGTAATGTGTAGGAAACAAGAAAAATATAAGAAGATTAATTTTTGAAAAATCATCATACAAGTTGTAAAGAATGAAAATTCATAAGAATAAGTTTTATAAAATAAAAACCATGGATTTAGTGTTCTTACAACATATTAAACAACATGTTAAATTACTACAAATTTTTACTAACTTCAAGTTCATGTCATAATGTAAAAATGCTTATTTTTGGCTCATGGTAAGTTTTGTGAAGATTGTTGTTGTTTGATGATGAATTTTTAAAAGAAAATGATATGCTAATAAGCATGGAAACCTCTATTTTTAAGGGGAAACTATGGCAAAAAGTTTTGTAAAAATTAAACACTTGGAAAAATATTTTTAAACATGTGTTTACAAGTAATTTTTGATCTCGGTTTTAAATATAAAATTTGCCATAATTTTTGTTATAAAAATTACAAATATTGGAGGTTGATTTTGAAAGTAAAAGTGACTAAATATATATTTAGGAAATATATATTTAGAAGACACAAAATTGTGTACTACTTGTATATTGATTGTACTAGTTATATTAAAATTAGGGACTTGAAAATAATACACCACACCAAAATACCAAAAATTGTAATATAAAATATTACCAAAATCACAAGAAAATAAATATATAATTTATACCCGAATATTGGACATATCAGACAATGGAGATGGGACTATATATACATACATACATATATATATATATATATATATATATATATATATATATATATATATATATATATATAGTGTGAGGTTCATTGGGGAACAGTGGGAAAACGACTCAAACGAACTCCGATTGGACTCATTCTAGCGGTGTTGGAACTGTCTCGTCGAACCCTAACTAGGATCTCTTAACCCTAAACCCTAAATCATAACCCCTAAACCCTAAATATATTAGGGTTTGGCTTTTAGGGTTTAGCTTTAGGGTTTAGCCTTAGGGTTTAGCTTTAGGGTTTAGAGTTTAGCTTTAGGGTTTAGAGTTTAGCTTTAGGGTTTAAAGTTTAGCTTTAGGGTTTAGCTATATGGTTTAGCTTTAGGTTTAGCCTTTAGGTAGTGTTTGGTATGCAGGAATGAGAGGTGGAATGGAATGGATGATTACAAGGGAATGAAGAAAAGCGTGTTTGGTTGGTCAATGGAATGGAATCACTCATTCCAAAAGTCATTCCATTCCCTCAAAATCATTCCTTCCACCCCCCATGTTTTTTTCCATTCCATCCCCTCTTGCACCATTCATCAACAACACAACACCACAACACAACCCCTTCGCCACAACCCACCACCACCACCACCCACCACCGACGCCATCGCCGCCACCCGCCACCACCTCACCTGACAGCCACTGCTGTCGCCGCCACCCACTCGCCACCGTTATCACCCACAGCTGCGATCAACGGCCAACACCACTCACCGCCGTTGCCCATAACCATCGTCGACGCTACCACCACCGCCACCACCAACTACCGCCGCCACCCACCACCACCTCTGCTGCCACCCACCATCAACGGCCACATTGCCGGCACCACCACTCGTTGTTACCGCCGCACCGCCACTCGCCGCCACCACCACCACCCATCGTCGCCACAGACACCTACCACCACCACCGCCACCTATAACCACCCACAATCACCACCACCACCACCGACCACCGACCACCACCACCACCACTCACCACTGATTTTATTACTCCGCTTTTCTTGCCTACCGAACAATACACAATAATAATTCATTCCATTCACACATGGTAACCAAACAAGACATGGAATGGTAATGATCCATTGCATTCCCTCGTCCATTCCATTACCTCTTCCATTCCATTCCATTCCTTCGTCCATTCCATTACCTCATACCAAACAGACCCTTAGGGTTTAGCTTTTAGGGTTTATAGCTTAGATTTTACGGTTTAGCTTAGGTTTTTGCCTTATTTTTTAGCTTTAGGGTTTAGAGTTTAGGAGTTAGGATTTAGGGTTTAGGGTTAAGAGATCTTAGTTAGGGTTCGACGAGCTGGTTCCCCACTGTTCCCCAATGAACCTTTCCCTATATATATATATATATATATAGAGTTAGGATCCTGTAAAAAAGGCCCAAAGTGTGAGAAAGGTAAGAAAGAATCTCAGCCATTAGATCTTTTGATCTAATGGTTGAGATCAATAGGGACCAAATTGTAAAACATTTTTGTTAATTTGGACTGAATTGAAATATCTAGGGGCAATTGTGTCTTTTTATCTTCATTTTGTAAATCAAATCCCTGCAATATCGTTCTCTCTCATACGCTCACAATTTCTCTCTCTCTATCTCTCTTTCTTCTTCCATATTCAATCAATCGAAAACCCCAAGTTAACGAGACTAACTTCCGCAGCGAGATTAACTTCCGCAACAAGTTACGTAACAGTCAACAAGTACAGAACTCCGATCGAACAACTTGTGAATCGCAGTTAGTTGAATCAAACATCGAGAATTGAGAGTTGAAGTATTAATCACCTGTAGATCACTGGAGACTGAAGATCAGTATGAAGATGAAGATGTTTTCTTTGTTGAATTCAATCACCTACCAAAACCTTGAAACACGACAGCGGCGGCGGAGCGGCAGTGGTGGTGCCGGAAGTGGAGAAGATGATACAGAGGTGTTATATTCTTTACTGAATGGTGTTTATTTTCTTTTCTGAATGGTGTTTTTTTCTTTTCATTAATGATGTTATTTTCTTTTCTGAATGGTGTTATTTTGTTTCTGAATGGTGTTATTTTCTTTTTTCTGAATGGTGTTATATTTATTTACTGAATGGTGTTATATTCTTGTACTGAATGGTGTTATATTATTTACTGAATGGTGTTATTTTGTTTACTGAATGATGTTATTTTTTGTTTACTGGATGGTGTTTTTTGTTTCTGAATGGTGTTATTTTGTTTCTGAATGGTGTTATTTTGTTTCTGAATGGTATTATTTTTTGTCTACTGAATGGTGTTATATCTTGTACTGAATGGTGTTATTTTGTGTACTGAATGGTGTTATATTTTTGTTTACTGAATGATGTTATATCTTGTACTGAATGGTGTTATTTTGTGTACTGAATGGTGTTATTATTATTTTTTTTTTTTGTAAAAACACCATGAATTGAACTATGAATTTATTTAAAAAAACCATGTCATGAACATGCTCTGATTCTGTGAATGATGCAAAAAAAATTAAAATGAATGATGTTATGGACGGTTATAAGTCCTTAAATCAAGGATTTTCTCTCTCCAAATCCTTAAACCAAGGATTACCATATTTGAATTTGTTAATGCATTTACTATTATACCCTTTTCAATTAATTTAGATCTAATGGTTGAGATTCTTTCTTACCTTTCTCACACTTTTGGTCTTTTTTACAATAACTCCACCCTATATATATATATATATATATATATATATATATATATTCCGGAAATAAACTCGTAACTTGACAAAAGTGATAAACGGTATTTTGAAACCGAAAAAACGACAAAATATGAATTTTTACAAATATTACAAAATATATCATATTTTTGTCAAAATAGAAAATATATTATTTTTGAAGGATATATTTTCTTAAACAATACAAAAATATATTATTTTGGTGAAAACTAAAAATATATATTTTCTAAGTTTAATCTTAAAAATATATTATTTTTAAGATATATATGAAAATATACTTATTTTTGCCAAGCAAAATTTATATGTATTTTTCTATAAAAATTCTCTTAAAATATATATATTTTAAGAGTATAAAGTTGGTGATTTTAGATTATACAAAAATAATATTCCGGAAAATTATACACAAATTAAGTATAAAATTCTTAACAAATACAAGAAAATACGTATTCCTATACGTATAAATACATACCGGAATACACCATCAATACTTGGCAAAATACACAAATACAAGTATACCTATACTTGAAAAATACATATGTGAGAAATACATGATAAACTAAGTTAAAAATATATTATTTTTAACAATATTCCAAATAATTGAATAAAAATAGTCTAAGTTAAAATATTCTTATTTTAACTAATAATTATATAATTTGGAATTATATAATGTACATCAAACATGTAACTCAATGTATACCAGATTTCCAAAATAAGTCTTAACAAATAAGACTAAGAGTCGTTACACGACCTAATCGTCTAATAAACATAACGCGTGTGTAGGTAGTTGTACGACCCGAGGAAAAGATCTTTGAGTTCACAGGACACCAGACGCAAACTTGTGAGTTCATGTCCCCCTTTTCTTTTAACTGTTTTTGGATTTATAACATTCGGGGGAGAAATACATGTTACAAACGTTTTCAAATGGTATGGTTAGCTAAGGAATGAACTGTTAGATCATGTGGATGGGTAGGCGTTAACTTAAGATCATTAATCTTTGTATAAAGACCAAGGGACATAAGTGATAGATCTATTTGGATGTTGCGAGCCCCACCCATGGGTCCGCGAGTTGGCCCATGTGGTGACTATGTCGTTCCAGCCGGGTGGCCCGGTACGAAATCCGCAAAGGTTTGAGCCTTCCTACACCATTGCACACATATTAATGTCTTAGCTACACATTAATGATCTGTTCATAGACGCTTTCATACCGGATTACAGAGGAATACTTACAAATGTGTACAAGATTATTCGAGCCCACATACAAAACACATGAACTCGCTCAACTTTTGTTTATGTTTTCAAATTACATGTATTTCAGGAAACTAAATGGATCTGGTGGCGTTAGAAAGATTTCAAGAAGATATTTCAAGTTTGATGTCATCCTTTTGGAAGGGTTTGGTTAGTATATTTTATCTTCGATAAGATATACGAACCAAAGCCTTAGTTTAAAAAGTCTTTTGTTTTAAAAAGTCCTTTATGGAACTTTTTACTTTGAATTGTTTGTAAACTTAACTTGAAGTTTGTTGGTTTAACTTAACAACTTGGGTTTGTAATATTTGAAACTTATGTATGGATGAACATCATGTTTTAATCATGTAGTTGTTTATTATAACTGAATGCAATGAAACTGATCAAGTCACACATTACATGCTTCCGCAAAAAGTCAGGGTGTGACATAATCGCCCATGGTAGCATGGTTCCAGGTGTTGTTTCAATGGAGGGGAAAAACATACCAGATTTGAAACAACTTTAGGTGATAAAGAGATTTTTCATAGATCTCCAATGACACAAATGTTCAGATTGGTGGGCGCCAATGAAGAAACACGGATTCATCGTCGGGGTGATGTGGACCGCTTTTCATTAGGAGACCGGTAATCACAGCTCGTTGTTCCTCTTGGACCTAAATCTGCAATGGAGAAGATAGAAACACGGGGATGTAGAGATGGCCGGTAGGAGAAGAATCTCCTATTTCCAGCAACAAAAGTGTGGCGACTCCATATCTTGTGCCCTAATAGTGAGGTGAACACCTCTTTATACAGGAGACATGAGTCTCTCGTAACCTCGATGGGTCAGGCCCAGTTAGGGGTTATCTCTACAAATCCCCAGCCCAATGTAGTGTAAACTACATCGCGTTGGGCCTCGCGGTTTGATTAGTAAGCAATAACAATAAAAATTAATATAAAAAGGCGATAACTAAGAGGAATGTCCGACTATTCAGATTAGGTCCAATACCATACCCCATCAATATCCTTTAAAAAAATTCAACCAAATCTATACCTAATTTTAATAGAATCTTATATTCAATCGTATAAATTTTAATAGAATCTTAAATTCAATCATATAAAAAAACGTGACATATATATTAATGCATGTCTATGTAGACCTTGCACCTAACACAATCAACATAACACTCTTTAACTCTTACCTTCTCTTTGGGTTTTAGTTTTTCTTTTTACCTTATCTTCCACCCAAAACCAAAAACCCCACTCAAAACCCCCAAATGACCCCCAAAATCAACCAACCCAGGTTAATTTGGAAGGAGATTCCGGGTCTTGAACCCTCAAAATTTGAAGAAAACCACCCCCTTTTACGTGGTTCTGGGTTCGCCTGCGTTTCGATGCCGGAGAAGAAGAGGGTTCCGGCGACTGTAGAGTTCACACCCACGGCGGCGCAGCTGTTAAAACACCCGCTGGCTGTTGTCGCTTTGGTTCCTAAAGATGTTGCTCTGTTCGCCGCCGGTGCACTCGCCGGTGCTTCTGCCAAGACTGTTACTGCGCCTCTTGACCGGATTAAACTCATCATGCAGGTGAGTTGGTTGCCAATTGAACAGTAATTTTAGCTGCATTGATCAATTTCTCTTGTAATTTGAATGTTTTCATGATTCTTGTAGTTTGCAAGAACAAAATCCCCAATTGTAAGAGAATATATAATGGGTGTTGTTATTCGTGTCATACAAGCCATATGGCAAGGCGGAAAAGGTCATACAGGCCGTTTGTCAGTGGTCACATGAGTCATTTCTTTGTCGGTCAAAACATCATATGGGTCATGTGATTTGGCCCTCATACAACCCATATGGCCATTTTTCGTGGTGCATCCGGCTCATATGGCCATTTACTCCATGCCAATGGTGTCTGAATAGTGTGTTAGGTGTTTGTTTAAGTGCTCCCTATATAATATGTTTTATGGATTTGTGGTGTATTTTATTGTAATTTCTGCTACTTGGTGTTCATAAGTATTCTTTTTTGCAGACTCATGGACTGAGAGCTGGGCAAGAAAGTGCAAAGAAAACAATTGGATTTCTAGAGGTATTTTTTGTTCATATATATTTTCATGGTTAACTCTAGATATGTATGCAGGGTCAGCTCAACCTTTTCCAGGGCCTATACGTAATAATAGTAATTATATTGCTTATGGTCCTAATAAACTGCAAACAAACTCATCGCATCAATATATATGGTTTAAAAAGTGTAGCCAAGTGTCATTCACTCTCTGCCAGAACCCTAATCCCTAAATTTTGGGGGCATAAAGCGAGGGTTTTTTACTAACACGGTTGAGACGCCCCTGTAGATATGGTAGATGATCGTTGTAATCTTGTTGGTTATTATCATTCTGCTAGACTTATTGATTATTTCTTAAGTGTTTTTAGTCTTTTCCTTCAGTTTTATAGGAAGATTGTACAGTACTCCTATTTTCCCAAAATAAGTGCAGTCATTGACTTGTCAAATAGTTCAAGCCAGGATAATGTTTGACTTTAGTCAAATATCTAAAACACCTCAAGGACAAGTTGGGATTTGTTGACTAGTTCAATGCTATTTATATTCTGTTATTTTCTAATGAAATTTGATAGAAATAGCTTATCCCACTTTTTGTTTAGTGTTGATATATAAAATTAATTGCAGGCAGTTATTTCTGTAGGAAAGGAAAGTGGTGTAAAAGGGTACTGGAAGGGTAACCTTGCCCAGGTGCTCAACCTACCAAATCTTTTCATTTTTCATTCATTAATTTTTTTTTATTTATATATTCTATTATTATTATTTATTGCATTGCAATAACTGAGATTACTCCATTTTGCAGGTGATACGAATTCTTCCTTATAGTGCGGTCCAGCTATTTGCTTACGAGTCCTATAAGGTATGCAAATACTTTTTTCTACAGTGTGTGTTTTGAAAGTAATTATATGATAATTCAATTATTGGAATCAGATGATTAGGTTTAATTAAATAGCTATTGAAGTCAATGTTTGAATGTGCATGTTCTGTTTGGAGGTTTAAGAAATTAATAGTTAAAATGACAAAAGAACATTATTTTGAAAACCTTTTGTAAAATGGGAGTAAATCTCAAATTATATCAACAAAAGGTTAAGGTAGTTTTGATTTACCCTTAAATTAACAGTTTCCCTCAGCTAGTATGAACTTATTACTCAGATAATCACAAGTTAAATCTGTTAATCCGAACACTAAAAGCTTATTGTTTTGACTTCAGATAATCAATCCCAAAAGGCGATCCAAACAGCCCTGTAGTATCGCGTAAAATATGTTTTAGTTGCTAAATGATAAAGTTTAAATTCATCTTAAATTTGCAGAAACTTTTTAGAGGGGAGGATGGTGAGCTTTCTGTTATCGGGAGATTAGCTGCAGGTGCTTCTGCTGGCATGACTTCCACTTTTGTAAGATTATCTTTAATCTTTTTCCCCCACAATTAATTTGTTTGATTACCGTTCATACGTTAATATTGAGACTGTTTTCAGGTGACATACCCATTAGATGTTCTTAGGTTACGAATGGCAGTTGATCCTGGGCATCAAACTATGACAAATGTAAGACTGATTTTGACTTTTTGTAAAAAGTCAAAATGGATGTTATTAACTTTGGGTGTTACTCTACTCTCAGGTTGTTGTAAGTATGCTAAAAGAGGAAGGACTTGGTTCTTTTTACAGGGGACTTGTACCTTCCCTCATCAGTATAGCCCCCTATGTTGCAGTCAACTTTTGTGTGTTTGACTTGTGAGCTTACTACTACATTTGATTGAGTCAAATTCGAGACGTTGACTTTTATTTCCCGAACCGATAATCTTTTCAAGTTATCTAGATATATTGTTATTTTTAGTTCTATTTTTTGTGTAATTGAGCATCAAACCTTTATTTATTTATTTCTATTAAACAAGAATTTATGTTTTTGGAAAACCCAAATTTACGTACTAAATTTTAAAAAAAATGAGTTATATATCTAAACTTGACATCAAGTTTTTTCTTGAAAAACACTTATATTATTATTATTATTGTTATTAATGAGGAAAAACTTATATATTACCAAACGAGTTTAGGCATTAGTTGACCATATCCGTATCCTAAAGTTGACTTGTTTGACTGGTAACAGGGTGAAGAAGTCATTACCAGAAAGATATAAAAACAAAACCGAAGCTTCACTAGTGACGGCCTTTGTGGCAGCTACGGTTGCCACAGTGACATGCTACCCGTTGGACACTATAAGAAGGCAAATGCAGATGAGGGGTACTCCTTACAACACGGTTTTGGATGCTTTTTCAGGTAATTTTATACACGCTTTTCACTAAAAGAATCTCCATTCGGGTCAGGTTCTTCTCAAATGGTTCAGATAATTCTTAATGCATATAAAACCTCTTTGAGACTCTGAAATGTTCCCACCTGATAAATGATAAATGCTATCTCTGATTGTATGGACTATCAACTTTATTTATGAAGACATTTGTTTATTGTAGTTTTTCTTCTTTTGAGAAACACTATTAATCATTTTGATTTGATTATATTGTGCAGGCATTATTGCTCGTGATGGTGTTGCTGGCTTATACAGGGGTTTTGTGCCGAACGCTTTGAAAACCTTACCAAACAGCAGGTTCACTTGACTTTTTTTTTACCCTTCTTCCTTCTAAGACTTAAAAAAAGTTCTACAAAAAAATTTTAGATTTTTTTTGTGATAGTATATTTTTGTGATCATGTTTATAACATTTAATTTTCAGAAGTAAAAAAGGGTTGGGTAATGAGTGGAAATGGAAGGTTGACCCAAAGGATATTTTATCCTTTGACCAACTTGTTTTTTTATTTGTCGTTGCAGCATTAGGCTTACTACCTTTGATGCAATGAAGCGTTTGATTGCAGCAAGTGAGAAAGAGTTTCAAAGAATCTTGGAGGAAAACAGGAATGAACATAAGTTAGGTTCAAGTTAGTTGATCATATAATGTCATAAATTCTTGGCTTGTTTTTATCAATTCTGAGTGTCTTATTTAGAGATAGTAGCATGTCGTTATAGCTCAATATCACACGAGGCCTCTTAATTGTTCGCTATAATTGTTGTAATATGGTTTATCAACTGTAATGTTCGCTTGGTTTTAAAAGTTTCAATCAAGGAAACCAAATTCATATATTGGGCTATGAAATTTTCTATTTGTAAGAATCGATGAACCCAAACCAATGAACATCCATTTTGTTAAATTTTAATTTTTCGGTTTGGAACCGAGACTGAACTAAATTCAAGTTTGGTCCTCGGTTTGGTTTTGACTATATTAAATTCGGTTCTTGGTTTGACTGAAAAAATAAACAAAGTTTTTGACTTTTAAATTTGGTTCTTGGTTCGACCGAAAAACAATCGGAACCAAGGAAACCAAGCCAAGGAGCCAGAAACCCGAATAGATGAACATCCCTAAGTAGAGTAGGTTTGATTTCTGCTTGGGCCATTTTCAAGGGACATCTGGGTGAAGGGACGAATCAGGGCTTTAATCCTGAGTTCGAACCTGGCGGGGGGCGAGGGTTTACGGATTCTATCCGGTTCCCGCACATCGGAGGGGCATGGTCTCATGGCGGTTGAGGAGTTGACCTTGGACATAGCCCCAAGCAGGGTGAGTTTACACGTGAGATGTAAAAATGTGGAACCAAGTTTTGGCCATTGAAGAAATTTTTTCCTTCAGTTGGCTGGCAAATCTAATTACGCAAAACTGTTCTAGATAAAGATTTGTGGACCAAAGTTACCCTTTTGAGTCAAATTTATGAAATTCTAGGTGGAAGTAGGTCAGGATGGTTGGGTTGGGTTGGGTTGAGTCTAAAGCCAAATCAAACTGGCCTGGTATTTGAACCATGTGGGTTGGGTCTAAAGCCGAATCACTACAGAGTCTTGATCGCGTATGTATTGTTGGATGGGGGTTTGAATTTCGAGTTAATAAAGAGTAAACCTATCCTTTTTTTTTTTTGGCTCTAAGACTAGAAGTTCTAGTGGTTAACTAGGTTCTTTCAAATTGTTTCTCATTATTAAGAAAAGGTAACAAAGATAAAACTACGAGCTTGTTTTATAGCAATAGTAATTAATCGTTGTTGTTTCAAGGTCAATCTATTTACTCGTCTAGATAATATTTTCCCCTGTTCACGAATAAAGCAACTAATTAAACTCATGCTTTTATAATCAATTCGATCCCCTGATTGGATTGAGGCAAACGCTTACGAAAAGATCGATTGGATTTAAGAAAAGTTCGCTTGGATTTATCCATGGTTTGGTGTCACACCCTGATTTCCCGGTGGGCCTGAACTTGGGGTTTATTTGTGACGATTGATAATAGTTAACAATTGGTAGCGAAAGATATGATAAATAAAATAATAAATGTAAAAGCTTTGAATATATAAATAAAATTTACACAGTTGTTCGATCCAAAAATCCCACAAGGTAAGATCTAATAAAACGGACTTGAGACTATAATGGTCTTTTGCCAAGGAGTCACAACTTCCAAGGTTTATGACCAAGCTCACTCCAGCCTATTTCATACTTGCTTTAACTTGCGTTTATTCTTTTGAAAATACGTCAGTTTTCACCGGGTGTGAACCTTGCTCTTTATTATAGTTAAACAATCAAGAAATCAGTTTTTGCAATAGTCAAAGTAATCCATTTTAGTAAGTTAATAGCAAAGTTGTCGGTTTATTCCGACACCTCTTTCAAACCTAACAAACAAAGAAGATTTCAATATAGCAAGCTTTATAAATTGTTCCAACTTGATAATTGACCAAATCCTGACACAAACCACAGACTCTTCGTAGTTCAACCCCTGACTACCACTAGCTATTAGTTTAAGGTAAATTGGGTTAATAAACATTATCTTTGCTCGGGGCGCGACACTTCGATCAGTAATCAAAAGCCGATGCATGATTAATAGACACACCATATTTATTATTGGCGTTCGTCAGGTGTATGCCTACACCTCGCGCTTATGTCATGGTCATTTTAATTTAAATGAGTCGGGATGCCCGGACACGGTTGTATTAACCCCCAAGTGTTTAATGTTATCAAGCATTACGGTTTAAAATGGATTATTGCATTTCTATAACAATATTAGCCCTTTTGCAATACCCGGCCAAGTGGCTAATGCCATATCCCAAGTCTTTATAATCAAATAGGCTAAAAGTATTTACATGTGCTTGTCTTTATAAAAACAATGAAATTATTCCGTATGGCACAGGCGTATTCAAAATGTATCAGTCTAGGTGCAATTTATTGAAGGCTCTACAGTCCAGAATGAACAGAAATATTATCCGTTAGAATGTTAACGAGTCATTTGTAAGTCTTTGACTTTGACAGGTTAACTTTAGAATACGTTCGATTCCGCTAGATTAAGCGTTAGCCGGATAGAATGTGGTTTATACTCGTCCGAGTGCAAGGCCTCGTGTAACATGGGTTTATGTTAGGATCGGAGGCTCTCATGATTGTGTTTGTTTGTATAATTTGAACAATGAATAAATATGAAATAATGTAAAGTGCAGCGGAAATGGAAACAAACTTTATAAACACAATCAAAAAAGGAGAATAGTTCTGATAAACACATGCTTTTCATTAGGTTGAAAGATTACAAATCAAATCAAAAGATTACAATGCATGCTTCCAACAAAACTCCCCTTCAGCCTGATGCTCCCTGGTTGATCGCACAAGATGAAAGGATTGGAGGAGATAGACTCACTCAGTCAATCAAATGTAACAGTACAGGGTACTGTTCCATTTATAGGCAAATCAAACCACTGAAGCATCTAAGCTGACGTCACCATGAAAGCGACATCTAACAACCTAACAACCTCTAACATCTGACCTATACAAGTACTGTTATGCTAACAACTGTTATTACAATACATTTCATAGAGACAAACTTAACTACTGCTGAAACCTTCCACTGATGTGAACCCAGCAGCACTTGATATAACCAGCAGTGTTTGACTCATAGCAGTAGATTGAACAGCAGTGTTTAATCCTTAACAGTCTTTAGGGCTTCATCAGCAGTTTGAAGGACAACAGCTGTTGTATATGGTCAGTTGACAGAGGACATCAGATGTTATAAATACTTTCAAGGGGAAAGCCTGGTGTAAACTACTGCTTATGATGAATCCACTGTTGTGAACCAGTTTTGGCTTTTATTATTTGTTCCTCTGACAGGGTTCAATCCCAACAATCTCCCCCTAGAACAGATAATGCCAAAACTCTTCATTATTTTGGATCTTTATTGTCTCATCAGAAGTTCCCTAACTTGTCCTTTAAATTACAACTCAAAATCCATGGAACTTGTATCCTCCTCATCCCTATAAAGTATAAGCTCAAGGAGATCTTGTAGATCTTCAACACTCAGGCCCAAAGCTTGTTCCCTTGATATATGCTTTACTTCTCCATTGGATCTGAACAGTGTCAATACATGGGTCTTTTGATTAGACATCCATTTTAGTATTTTTGAACCCAATGGGTTTCTTGGGAGAGGTTTATTTACTGATGAGTTGGGAGATTGTGGCCTTGTGAAAATTTGTTGAGCAGTACCCTGAGCTTTTGCTAGTTCAGAGTTTTTAGCTGACATTTGTTTGAAAGCCTTGTTTATGATATCATTTGCTGCAGCTATATCTTCTGCAGTTTCTTTTTCAATCTACTCTTGTCTCTTTCTTTGATCTATCTCAATGACTGAGACATCTGCTGATGTGAACAGTGGTTCAGGAGTATTGATCTGCTGTTCTGGCTTTTTGTATTCAGGCTTCTGTGGTAAACTAGGATCTGTCATCCTTCTTTTCTTTAACCTTTCATAAGCCTCATCTGTGTATTACCTTGTCCATTTTGCTATGGCTTTGGCAGGTCCAACCTTTGCATCCACCAGCTCTTGTTTCTTCCTTTTGTATTCTGAGGTAAGTTTATCAATGGCCTTTTTGTATTTGCTCCAGTTTGGAGCTGTCCTTTTCTTACCAGGACCATTCTTGATTATCCTGATTCTGTTTACCTCATGCTTTAATGCAATGAGTGGCCATTCACTGAATTGTTCTTCATTAGCTGGATAAAAATTTTCTCTCATAATAAATGCAAGATAATCCTTTCTCATTTCCTTTTGTAGGACGGCTCCAGGTGGCATATTTGACATGTCTTTGCTTAGGTCTCTGGCATAATCTTCCATTTGTTTGACCTTAGTGAGCAAAAATTCCATTTTTTCAGAAATGGCTTTATCACCTTGATCTTTACATTCAAGTCTAGCCCTTATATCAGCTTGCCTCGCTTTAAGTTTTAGATACTCATCCATATTTGCTGGATTCCTGAAGCCTATGAGAGAAGGAAATTTTCTTTGTGAAGGATCATCCACTGTATAGAATTGTCTCATCTCATCCTTTACAGCTTCAAATTCCAGTGGATAACTTGCAGCAGTGGATACAATATTACCAGGGTTTATTGGTTTGACTAGAGTTGGTGGAGTGGATGGTTGTGGCTCGACAACATTGTAGGGTGTGGAGGATAAAGGAATGGGTGCTGGTATGTCATCATTACCCTCATGAGATTTCCTTTTCCTTGTGTAAAGTTGTCACGGCCCCCGTCCCGGTTTTACCCGGTCCAGGAGCCGCGGGACAGAAACCCGTGGTATTTATTAATTGAGTTGACAGCGGAAGATTTAACAGGATCTTTTAAAACTTGAAATGCCCGATTATTTTATTTCATAATTCGGGATAAACCCCATAATTTACAATAGAGGAATTTCACAAGGAAATTCCCTGATTTACAAAACATGTTTATTTATTTAACTGAGCCACTACTTCAAGCTTGTTAGTGCTCCGTAGCACTTTTCCTTGGTTCACAGTAGTCACCTGAAACATGTTTTGAAAATATTTTATCAGCGGGGAAATACTGGCGAGTCATTCAAATTTGATAAAACGACACATAGTTATAAATTACAGCAAAAGAGTGATTACAATGGCTTCTATCTTATTTTTATCTGGCGCCGTGTCACCTCCTGGTGACGATGGTCATACCACTATTGGGTCTTTTTTTTCCCAAGTAGTGATGATTATCACTGTTAGGATTTATTAGCCTAACCGTGAGAAATTTAGTAATGTGCACAATACCCCAATAGCCAGTGATTAAGATAACCATGACTTAATCCTTGTAATTATAACCTTTGAAAATAATTAGAGTATTGTAAAATACTTTTGATAAAAGAGAATGACTCACATTGCAGATTTAAACGGGCAGAATTTAGCCTACTGATTAGCCTTGTAACCTAATTTAAATAACAATGCACACGATTAGGTCAGTAACTAATACAACATTTACGATAACTCACGAGATTAAAACCCTCACAACGAATGACAAAGTGCAATACTTAAACATCCATCGAATTTACGACGAATGACAAAGTATGGCCCTAATGTGGGCATCACTTAAACATCCATCGGATAGTTTCAATCGATCGGACATTGAATCGTAGCAGCGATCGAGTTAATACCCTGTATCGTAGCAGCCCTCACTACCTTAATTTTCAAAATTGAGCAGTAGCACTTCGTTTTTGAGAATTGTTTTCGACACCATTGAACAGGCCATGATCAGTTCTATTTATAGCTGAAAAATGGGTCTGTCGCGGCCCGCGTGGGAACCTAGTCTACGTGTAGGCTTGCTGGGTCACGAGTAGGTGTGTGACGTGATGTCGTGGTCACAATCAAATTTAATCCAATTACTACTAAGTAGATAGCGGTAAGTGGGTATCGAACACAGGGAGTTTGTGGAATATGTGCTATTTGAGAATTTATCTAGATTAACTAAATTAGACTAATTGCAAGAAAATAAAATTCAAGAGTTGGTTTGAGTGAATTGGTTTAAGGACTAAATTTAACTAACTAAATTGCAAAAGAGGAGTGTTGGTTGTAAACAAATTAGAGATAAATGATCATCTTCAGTTTCCGGTTTTGCTTTGACATTTATGCTAACATTCAACTAGAAAGAACTACATAGACATAGTTCATGTATGATCAATTGCAGTGATGAAAGGGAACTAAGTACTCAGATTCCTAGAACGTGAGGTTGTTACCCGATGATCAATCCACCCTTACCCAAGCCTAACTATACCCATGATATCTCGATTGCCAACGGCACCAAGAACGTATGGTTTCTAATTAGTTTAAGATAAGAATCAATACTTTACTAACAATCAATCATGCACCATAACAAACAATTCAAATAAGAAGAGATTGTTATTCTAGAAATAGAGAATTAAAGCATAAAGTCTTACAAAACCTTCCACCAAAGATGAGCACAAAGTATTTAGCCACTCATGGCTTGAACAAACATCATGACAAAAGTTTTTTATGTTCAACAAGATCCAAAAGCAACCAAAACTAGATGAAAAGATAGTGTTTTTCAAGCTCCCTAATCTCCAAGATTAGCCAAAATTCATCCCCCAAGTGTTGTGTAACCGAAAAACATGATTAGACCCCATAAAACTCCATCAAAAGGCCATTAAATGCGAGAAGTTACACTATTGGATCAGTCGGTGCCGTAACCTACGGCTCCCCACCGTAGGTTACGGCGGTCAGTGAGTCATACGGTCCTTGTCTTCTGTCTTACGGCAGGCAATTCTGAAAACTTGTTTTCAGCATAACTTTTTCGTTTCAACTCCGTTTTCTTCACCGTTTTCGCCTACGTTCTCGTAATTTCGTCCTCTATCATGCTATCCTCTTAATTCTTCAATTCCAAAAATTGATTTTTTATTGATGCTCCAAATTCTTTCCCTTTTATGCTCCATTTGCACCTGCACGTCCAAACAACTAATAGTTACCAAGTTCAAACAATTAAACGTGTAAAGCATGGGATTTTAATCTTTTTAAGGCACTTAAGGGTTGTCCTACGGACCACCCGTCACATCCCCACACTTACTCGTTGCTTGTCCCAAGCAACCTATTCAAAAACCATTTCAAAACCACAAGCGATCAACATGCAAATCAATCTAAAATGTATCGTCCTTTTACTAACTTTTTATCACAAAACAAGACACACCCCTCACAACAACTCTTGGTGACAAGAAATATTAGCACATTATGCTAAAACACTCAATGCACGTGTGTGATTGTGCGACAATAAGCTTGTATACAAATCAAATCTCCTCCTATCAAATATTTAGCATGCTTATGAATCAAAAGGACATTCGGGTTGTAACGGGGCTATGTCTAAAGGTAGGAAATAGTGGGAATGTGAAAGTAGCTCATTGATTCGACCCGGTTTTTATTTCTACTACTAAACAAAGCAAACATCAACTATATACACAACTTCATCAACATTTTCAACTACTATTGCAACTAAATCCTTCTTTTTGTATTTTTCTCATATTTTTTTTTCTTTCTTTTTTTTTTTTTTTTTTCATAACACATAAAACTCAAAAATATATACAAGAACATCAACACTACATACTAAATCTCCTAAACCGGGTCGTCTCAATAGGTAAAATTTTGTAGGAAGTAGGTTTGGGTCACAACCGAATGGTATAAGGCTCAAACATGGCTTTCTAAAGACCAAACCCCCACCCCTCACAATACCAAGCTCATATATGTAAAGTATGAGGTCCAACCCCCAATTCCCACACTCTCACACATCTAGACGAGGCTACCTACAAGTCCCCTATCATTTTCAAAAGCATGCTAACTCTAGGATTTAACAAGAATTCGTACACAAGTTCTATTAACACAATACACACACCGCCACTCAAAACAAAGAAGTATTCTATAATTATATGTGGCTCAAACTCTCACCAAGAAAGGACTAGAAATGGGTGTCGGTGTGTCAAATGGAACAATATCAAGTTTTCAAATTTTGACAATTTTCGCTTGGCTTCACAAAAAATTTTAAAATTCTAAAAAATTCCCCCCATCCCCACACTTGGGATACATTGTCCCAATGTATGGTTTTGAGGGAAAGATCGCTTTTAACCAACAACATTAGCTTTCGCTAATACTCTCAAATCCCAAATTTCTTTTTGTATTTTTTTTATTTCTTTTTTATTCTAATTATTAGAAACACCACCAATCCTTCACAACCCATAAACTAAACACATCAAAACACCACCCAACCGCCCAACCGTAAACTTAAACATGAATATATACAAAGGTGCACAAAATGAGAACAAGACACAACCTGATTAGTAAATCAGCAGTGTTGGTAGTGATGCAGCTGCGGTAATCGGACCGGTTCATAAACATCTCTTGGATTCGCCGATATCTCAACGGGGATGTTGCCAAACATCCCCACACTTGAATCATTGCATCCGCGAGGATTGAAACGTAATAACCTGCCAAAACACAAACACAACACCAAAACAAAACCAAACAAAGCAAAACAAAACAAAACACAAATACAATACTCTACATCCTCGGGCTGCCTCCTGAGAGCGCTAAATTTAAAGGTCTTCAGCCAGACCATACCTGCTATGCGTTATGGTGGTCTTAATGCACACTTACCCGCAACATTTCCAACAAATGCCCGGAAATTTACATGCCATCTCCATAGATTTGTCAGTATATTTGGCATGTTAAAGCTGCTCCTGCGGGCTTTGCTAGTCCACTTCATGACATATACCTTAATGTCTGGTAGTTTCACCCTTCTCATCTTGTTCCTCGAACCCTCTTCCCCACACTTGTTAATTTGAATCATTGATATGGGAAGAGGTTCGGTACACATATCCATCTCATCAGCTTGCTCTACCTCATAATCTGCACACATCATCTGATCTACAAGTGACTCTTCATCAGATAAAGGACTCATTGGTGTGGTATTATCCTCCACAACCTCCTCCTTCATGTGAGAACAATCTCTAATATCGTCAGGTAATGGTGAGAGGCTTTCTTCTATCTCTATCTTCAATTTTAAAGTATGACACTTAGAAACTAAGCAGCTGATTCGGTCTTCATCGGACAGGTTGGGTGTTGCTAAATATTGCTCGAGTTTGGACAAAGTTACTTCCAATACAGCAAGCTCTTTCTCCTCCTCGGTCTCATAAACATAAACACCCTCGGACTCAGAATATTCTTCGGGATGATATTGTCGATATCCCTGATACGGTCTATAGATGCGCGCATCCATCATCTTTTTATCCCAATACTTCGGGTTTTCCGAATACACCGTGCACACATCATAATCATAAGTGTGATCGCGACCGCAACAAAAACATAAACCATCCATCCTTGCCTCATAATAAACTTCCTCGTCCCGATCGTATCCATATGAATAATAGTCATCCTCCATTTCTGATTCATAATTGTCAACGTATGATGGAGGTGGAAGCTGTGAAACATAAGACACCGGTTTTCCATGTGCCCTCCTGTAGTGAGCCTCGTGGCAACCAATACATGGATGTTGTGGACACCCGCACAATCTACACGTAAATAAGCTGAAATTTGTGTAATGCCCTGTCATCCTGCACAACACAACTCAACTACCAAGTGTAAATCATGAACATAAAAGAAATCTTTTTGGTTTTTTTTTTATTTTTATTTTTTATTTTATTTTTTAACTAATACACAAGATAACACACATTGCGCACTACTCCCCGGCAACGGCGCCAAAATTTGACGTGATGTCGTGGTCACAATCAAATTTAATCCAATTACTACTAAGTAGATAGCGGTAAGTGGGTATCAAACACAGGGAGTTTGTGGAATATGTGCTATTTGAGAATTTATCTAGATTAACTAAATTAGACTAATTGCAAGAAAATAAAATTCAAGAGTTGGTTTGAGTGAATTGGTTTAAGGACTAAATTTAACTAACTAAATTGCAAAAGAGGAGTGTTGGTTGTAAACAAATTAGAGACAAATAATCATCTTCAGTTTCCGGTTTTGCTTTGATATTTATGCTAACATTCAACTAGAAAGAACTACATAGACATAGTTCATGTATGATCAATTGCAGTGATGAAAGGGAACTAAGTACTCAGATTCCTAGAACGTGAGGTTGTTACCCGATGATCAATCCACCCTTACCCAAGCCTAACTATACCCATGATATCTTGATTGCCAACGGTACCAAGAACGTATGGTTTCTAATTAGTTTAAGATAAGAATCAATACTTTACTAACAATCAATCATGCACCATAACAAACAATTCAAATAAGAAGAGATTGTTATTCTAGAAATAGAGAATTAAAGCATAAAGTCTTACAAAACCTTCCACCAAAGATGAGCACAAAGTATTTAGCCACTCATGGCTTGAACAAACATCATGACAAAAGTTTTTTATGTTCAACAAGATCCAAAAGCAAACAAAACTAGATGAAAAGATAGTGTTTTTCAAGCTCCCTAATCTCCAAGATTAGCCAAAATTCGTCCCCCAAGTGTTGTGTAACCGAAAAACATGATTAGACCCCATAAAACTCCATCAAAAGACCATTAAATGCGAGAAGTTACACTATTGGATCAGTCGGTGCCGTAACCTACGGCTCCCCACCGTAGGTTACGGCGGTCAGTGAGTCATACGGTCCTTGTCTTCTATCTTACGGCAGGCAATTCTGAAAACTTGTTTTCAGCATAACTTTTTCGTTTCAACTCCGTTTTCTTCACCGTTTTCGCCTACGTTCTCGTAATTTCGTCCTCTATCATGCTATCCTCTTAATTCTTCAATTCCAAAAATTGATTTTTTATTGATGCTCCAAATTCTTTCCCTTTTATGCTCCATTTGCACCTGCACGTCCAAACAACTAATAGTTACCAAGTTCAAACAATTAAACGTGTAAAGCATGGGATTTTAATCTTTTTAAGGCACTTAAGGGTTGTCCTACGGACCACCCGTCAGTGTGCCAGGTGGACAAGAAGTGGCTTAAACAGTTATCCGGAACAAAGTTAAGTTGACGCGGCCCGCGTAAGGGTCCTCTTGTGCTTTACGCGGTCCGCGAGAGGACCAAAAATATGATTTTCTTGATTTTTTATATGGATTAGGGTTTCGGGGGTCCGGGTTTTCACTTACGGGTCGGTTTGGGACATTTTGAAGGTCCTTATATCCTCCCCACCTTATTTAAAATCTCGTCCTCGAGATTCACCGGAATAAGTGAGGATACGTTCGCTTCATCTCCGATTCCAGCTCCCAGGTGTATTCGGGTCCTCTTTTCGAATCCCATTTGACTTTGACTAGTACCAATCTTTTGTGTTTGAGAAATTTGACTTTCCGGTCTTCTATTTGAAGTGGTTTCTCCACGAATTTCAACTTTTCATTCAATTGGATGTCTCGAAGAGGGACTACTAATGATTCGTCCGATAGACATTTCTTGAGATTGGATACATGAAATACGTCATGTACCTCAGCTAACTCTTCTGGTAGCTGTAAGCGATAAGCAACTGGTCCTATTCGCTGTATTACTGGGAATGGTCCTACGTACCTTGGACTCAGCTTTCCTTTCTTACCGAATCGAACTACTCCTTTCCAAGGAGAAACTTTTAAGAGTACCTTGTCTCCAACTCGAAACTCTAGTGACTTGCGTCGATTATCGGCATAACTCTTTTGGCGATCTCGAGCCGTCTTTAGTCTTTCCTTGATTTGAGTAATTTTGTCGGTAGTTTCTTGCGCAATTTCAGGACCTGATAATTGACTTTCTCCTATCTCTGCCCAACAGACTGGAGTTCTGCACTTTCGTCCATACAGTGCTTCGAACGGGGCAGCTTCAATACTTGAATGATAACTATTGTTATAGGAGAATTTAATTAAGGGTAGGTGGTCTGTTGGTGCATAGATGTCTGTTAACTTCGTCTTTATAGAGTCTTGTATTAGATTAGATAGATCAGGGCACGTAGTATGAGAAATATGTTAAAAATAGGTTTGGAGGTAATTTCGCACGAAATTACATGTTGTAATTCCACAGGAAATTACATGGTAATTTCGCATGGAATTAGTAATTTCGCTTGAAAGTGATTTCGTGTGAACAGGTCCGTGCGAAATTACTTAGCCTATAAATACTAGGTGTGCTGATTCATTTGTAACTTTTCCGATTCAGAGCCGAGGTGCTGCCAGTTTGTCAAACGATCTGTAAAAGCTTTGGAATCATTAATAAGAAGATAATTAGGGAATATCAAGCTGTATCAAGTCTATTTCTCTGATTATGCCTTTGAAATAGATCATAAACTCTTCTGATTGACTCGTTAGGGTCACACGACGATCCAACAAGTGGTATCAGAGCTCAGGAAGAAGAGTTTATACCAATTCAGCTTGTTTTCATCACTTCTACTCTTTCTTTTCAAAATTAAATGAGATTTTACGGTTAAAATGGTTTAATTTTCTCACATTACATGCGAAACATAGTTTTATTGAATCCTTGAAAGAATTGGATCAAAATTCGAACAAAATCCGGATCAATTTGACAAAATGGTGGCCGAAATGATGATGTCATCATTATTTCGCATGAAATAGCCTTGTAATTTCGCACGAAATTACAGTTTGGGATTGATTTCGTTTGAAATTGTTGATTAATTTCGTACGAAATTAGATTTCGTTTGAGGATTTCATACGAAATTACTATTTCGTTCCAGAGAGGCTATTTTCGTTTGAATCCAAACTAATTTCGCACGAAATCATATTTCGTTTGGTCTGTTCGAACGAAATTACTATTTCGTTTGAAAACTCTATTTTCGTTTTAGTTGGTATTTCATGAGAAAAGCTTATTTCGCTTGAAAGCTATTTCGTTTGAAGTCATTTTGTGTGAAGTGATTTCGTTTGAAACTGTTGTTAAAATCAAAAACTTTTCTAAGTGTTTGTTGATTGTTTCAGATACTTGAAGATGGATGAGTTTATGAATCCGTTCAGTGATATGTTTGCTTTCACGGGAAACACTGGAGATGATACATCAAACAACACAAATGAAAATGCTCCGAGTGCGAAGAAAACTCTTTCTGATGCTTTGAGTGTGGAGAGTGCATATGGCACATACAATAAACCTCCCAAACTGATGGCGATCGAAGAATACAATAGATGGGCTAAAAGGTTTGAAGAGTGGCTAAAAGCGTTTGCATATCCAAGTTGGAAGAGCTTGTAGAATGGTTTCAATATGGGAAGATCGGATTATGAAAATATAACAGAAACTGATGATGTAGATAGTTTTGTTGCTGAACAAAAGTGCATTGCATTGCTTCATCAGTCTGTAAGAGATAACATAATATCGTTGATTGAGTACACAAATGCAAAAGATCTATGGGAGAAATTGAGAGTGAAATGTGTGGGTAGTGCCGAGATTGTTAAAAACAAAAAGAAGTTGTTAAGAAAAGAATTTGATTTATTTGGATGTTTGAAAAATGAATCTGTATCTAAGATGATTGAAAGATTCGGGCATTTGAAGATGGAGCTGGCAAGACATGGAATCATATACACTCAGGAAGAGTTGGTTGACAAACAGTTTGACTCGCTGCCGGATGATAAAGACTGGCAATACTTTGCTTTGATGCTGAAGAATACAGTCAAGTCGAAGGATATGACGGTTGATCTGTTAATTGAAAGACTGGAGAGTCATGAGCTGGAGATCAAGAAATCAAACAAAGTCAATCATTCCTCATATCAGCAAAATGTTGAGCTGTATTACCGAGGAAGTATGATCCCGAAGAATGTGTCTCCTAAAACAGCTTTCTTAGCAGAAAATTCAAACACAGTGAATCAAGAAACTCCAAGCAGTGGCTATCATGGAGGTTCAACTTCAACTGCTCAAAGTCAATCAGTTCCAAAGAATCTGTTTCAATGTAACATTGCTGTGGATCTAAAGAATGCTCAAAATTTTAGTGAGGAATCCGCAAAGCAGCAAATGGTGTTTTTAGCGTCTGTTCTAGAATCATACGAGAGCCTTGTTGCGGGCAAGATTGGAAACACAAATCTCACCAAGGAGGACTATGATCAGATTGACCCAGAGGAGATGGAGTTGATCGATATCAGGTGGTGTATGGCTAGTGCGGTCAAACGAGCACAAAGGTTCATGGAGATTACAGGCAGACATTCTATCGGTGGACCTTCCCCAAAACTTGGTTTTGATAAATCAAAAGTCACGTGCTTCAGATGTAAACAAAAGGGACATTTTAAACGTGAATGTCAAAACGCACCTGCTGATGATACTGCAAATCCATTCAGAGAGGATTTTTACAAAAGAGCAATATATCATCAGAATAAATCTGAACCTCCCAGAATGAAGCAGATAGAAGAAAATCCCAAAGAAAAATCCAGAGCACTTGCTGTTATCCATGACGATGAGGGATATGATTGGAGTGAAGTGTTACCAGAAGAAGACGCAGTGGGCTATGCGATTGTGACAAAGATTGTTCCTTTCAAAGATAGCAGAACAGAAGAAGTGAAATACATCAATAGAAAAATGAAAGCCCAAAACAGAATTAGTAGAATCTATCGTACATACAAAGAAGCTAAAAAGGCGAATAGATGGGATGCTGATAGAGAATGTTACCAAGATCCCAAGGGAAACATTGCTGTTGATCCAGATACTATTGATGTTGAAACTCTCACCCAGCAAATTGCAGCAGAAGAAGAAGCAAATCAGAGATAGTGGTGGGGAGGAGGAGAAGCTGAAGAAAAAGAAAAAGAAAAAGAGAAGGAGCAGCAACCAAAGAAAATTGATGACGGGATGATTGATACGTCACAAGAATTCACGGCTGAGAATTTGAAGAAGATGGCTGACAAACTGTTTGCTGCAAAAGAGCTAGAGGTAGTTTCTGGTTCTGGAACTGAGTCTAAAAGCATGGTCAGTCAGAATGATGCAATCAATGAGTCAGGTAAGAAAACTAAAAATGAGAGCGACTGCAAAAATTGCATGAAAGACTGCAAGGTTTGTAGTACAGTTGCTTACCTCAACGTTAAAAAGGTTGAAAACTGACAGGAAGAGTCAGAGACGTTGAAGATCAGATTTTAAACCATGACAAAATGTTAAAGGCTTCAAATGATAGAGTAAAAGAATTAACTAAAAAAATTGAAAATGATAAAATTGACGTAGAAAGAATTAGGAAAGAAAATGAAAAATTGATTCATGAAAATCGTCAACTTTCAGAAAATTTTGAGAAGCTAAAACAAACGGTAAAAGATTCTGATGAGAGAAATGGTAAGACAAACAAAGAAAATGTTCAATTATCAGGTGTTCTTAGGGTAAAAGAAGAGCTAATCAATCAACAATTGGATGAGATTGCTAAGTTGAAGCTTCAGTTTCAAGAAGCTAAAATTAAAAATGAACGCATTCAGTTGAAACTGAACAGTTACAACTCCGCAAGTTTTGTTCTTCAACATATCGTTCCTAAACCAATTGGGAAGAACAAAGCTGGCGAAGATGTTTATTCGTATGGAACTGGGGTTGGGTTTCATTAGGTTCCACCGCCAGTATTGAATAATTTTTCTAAGAAAAATCAGGGTTGGTTAATGATGAAGAAGAAAATGAAGTTAAGCTTCCAGACACGATTGATGTCACATTTACCACATCATCTGATGAAGATTGTGTTCAATCTGAAGTTGTGAAAAGCATGGTTGAAAATGTTTTAAAGTCTGAAAGTGACGCTACTGAGGATGATGAATGCTTTTTGGACAAATATATTCCAAAATCAAAATCCAAAAACAACTTAAATGAAGAACCTAATCTTGTGATGTACAGGATGGCGGGATCTGATAAGTTGTATTCGGATCGTGATTTTCCTTTGGAGAATGTGAATGTCGATAAATTGAAAAATGTGTTCAAGTTGATTGAAATTGATGTGTCTGAAATCGAAGGTTTGAAACATTCCAAACGGCAATTAAACTTTGAAAAAGATAAAGCTTACTACAAGAAACCTGTTGTACCGCCGCGTTTTTCTAACAACAATCAAAATCAATGGTCGGGTGGTTATAAGGGTGGTAAGAATTATCAAAGAAAGAACTTTCAAAACAAGAAGTTTGTAGAGAGAAAGGTGGTTGTAAAAAGCTCGAGTTCTCATTCTGAGCAGGAATCTGAGATTTTTTAAAAAACAAATGAAGAGTTTTTTGAAGAAAAGGCCTCACAGCCTCAGATTGAAGGCACAAGTCAGGTAGTTGATACTCGTACATGCTTTAAGTGCAACAAAGTTGGACATATTGCACGAGAGTGCACCAACTTAAAGCCTAAGTCTGAAGTTGCTGAGAGACAGAAAAAGAAAGCTGATGCAAAAGGCAAAGCACCAATGGTTGTTGAGAAGAAAGTTTTGAAAAATGAAAACACAAAAATCAAAACTGAATCCGTAAAGAATGTGGTAACTAAAACTGATAAGTTTTACAAACGGGTTGCTTCGCCTCAACAAGCATGGAAAACAAAATCTGTTGAAAAGAAATCAAG
Source organism: Helianthus tuberosus (assembly GCA_030545235.1). Classification (NCBI taxonomy): domain Eukaryota; kingdom Viridiplantae; phylum Streptophyta; class Magnoliopsida; order Asterales; family Asteraceae; genus Helianthus; species Helianthus tuberosus. The sequence continues at coordinate 61,114,833 of CM060445.1, forward strand.
TTCTCAAAAACCAAAGGTTTCTGAGACGGAAAAACAGTCATCCTCTACCACTCCGGTAAAGATGAATGTTCCTTTGGATTACTATGAGAAACTTGAACCACAAGAGGCTACTACTTCTGTAAAGAAGGATGTTCCAAAGAAAGACCAATCATCTGGTCAACCTCCTAAAAATGATTTCTTTTTATACAAAGAGGTTGAGATTGGGCCTGAAGAGAGCTTAAAGATGAATGACAAGAATTTTCCGCCACTATACACTGCAAAAACTCACCTCAATGTCAAGTTACCCGAGTCGAAAGAGGCTTGGGTTGCATCAAAATCTAACTAAGTGTTTGTGATATGTGCAGGAGCTTCCAAGATCCGTTTCACGTTGGATTATGGATAGTGGAGCTTCTCGGCACATGACGGAGAAGAAAACCCTACTGTACGATGTTCGAGGGTTTAATGGAGGATATGTGGGATTTGCAGGCAATCAAGGTGGTCGAATAGTTGGTGAAGGAACTTTATCGAATGGAATTGTTACGTTTGAAAGAGTAAACTACATCGCCGAGCTTGAAAACAATATTCTGAGCATATCTCAGATTTGTGATCGTATGTATACAACGCACTTTACAGACAAAGAATGTTTGATCTTGAAACCAGGATTTGTTGTTCCCGAAGAGTGGGTTATCATGAGAGCACCCAGAGTCAATGATCTGTACGCGTTGGACATGAGTGTTGCAACTACTACCACGGGTCAGGCTCACTGTTATATGTCAAAAGCATAACTGGTGATCTCTACTGTCTAGTAGTAACATATGACTATTCGAGATTTTCATGGGTATCATTTTTAAAGACAAAAGATGAAACATTTGAAAGTTTGATGACGTTGTTCAGGAAAATTGAAAACTTGTACCAAACTCGAATCAGAAGAATTAGGAGTGACAACGGTACAGAGTTCAAGAACAACAAGATGGAAGAATATTGTGATGAGAGAGGTATACTGCAAGAATTTAGTGCTCCTTACACTCCGCAGCAAAATGGAGTAGCTGAAAGAAAGAACAGGACGCTAATTGAAACGGCTAGGACGATGCTTGTTGATTCGAAATTACCGGTTAATTTTTGGGCAGAAGCAGTATCAGCCGCTTGCTATACACTCAACCGGGTTCTTACAGTGAAGAAATTCAACAAGACATGTTTCGAGCTAATTAACAACCGCAAACCTAACTTGAAGTATCTGGAACCGTTTGGGTCTCCCTGTACAGTTCTAGAACCTTTTGGTAAATTAGGTGTAAAGAGCATTGAAGGAATATTCGTAGGATATGCAAGTCCATTGAAACGAGTCTTTATTCCAAGCTTGAAGCGGATTATCGAAGCACATAATGTTGAGTGTCAAAGTTATACCATGCCACCGCAGAATCCAGGTGACTCATGGCGTTTTAATTACGACACACTGTGGGATTCGTTTGACATAGAAGAAGAATCATATTTCTTTGACGAGTTGGATATTCTGAGAGAATATGAAGAATCACAAGAAAGATTTCCAGCTGAGTATTCTAGACGTCAAAATCGAGCTTCCAATGACGATGAAGCTGGTCCTAGTAATGCTGGAGAACATGATGATATTCAACAATCCTCAGAACAAGCTATTGACAATTAGACGGCAGTCAACGATAATCTAGAATCTGAAGATAGACCTATTTTCGATCGTGGTGATTCAGATTCTGAGGGGGAGCAGATCCAGATTTCAAGACAAACAATTTCAGTCAGTGAACAAGGTGCAAATCAGAATGTCACAAATTTGGAAGGCGAGGTAGATGTTCCAGGCGATGTGATGCCGAGAACTCTTTCGTATCATCCAGAAGAGCTGATTATTGGAGAATTACAATCAGGCGTCAAGACGTCAAATTGACCAAGGCCTTACTTGTTTTTATTCTACAGTTGCTTCGTTACAAACTGAGTTTTCACTTAGTTGTTTTATTTCGCAGATTGAACCGCGAACATACAAAGAAGCGCTAACTGAAGATTCTTGGGTCAACGCGATGCAAGAGGAGCTGAGTCAGTTTGAGAAGTTGGGTGTTTGGAAATTAGTAGACTTGCCTGATGGTTACAGGAAGATAAACACCAAGTGGGTGTTCAAGTGTAAGAGAGATGATCGAGGGGTTATTATTCGTAACAAAGCTCGACTTGTAGTCCAGGGTTTCAGTCAGTAGGAGGGTATAGATTTCACTGAAGTGTATGCTCCAGTTGCTAGACTTGAAGCGATCAGAATCTTCCTAGCATTTGCATCTTGGAAAAATTTTAAAGTTTATCAGTTAGATGTTAAATCGGCGTTTCTCTATGGGAAGGTAAAAGAGGAGGTATATGTCGGACAGCCACCAGATTTCACCGATCCAATCCACAAAGACAAGGTTTATTTACTGGATAAAGCGCTGTATGGTTTACACCAGGCCCCGAGAGCCTGGTATGAGACATTGTCTCAACACCTGCTTGCCAACAGCTTCATCCGTGGAAAAGTGGATGCCACTCTCTTCACCAAAGAAGTCGACGGTCATCTTCTGATAGTTCAAATATATGTGGATGACATCATATTTGGGTCGACAAATGAAAATCTGTGCAAAGATTTTGAACAAGTTATGAAACAAAAATTTGAAATGTCATCGATGGGTGAGATGAAATTCTTCTTGGGACTTCAGGTTGATCAACTGCCTAAGGGAATTTTCATACATCAGACGAAGTATGTTCATGATATCTTAGAGAAATTTGGGATGTCAGGTTCTACTCCAGCTTCCACCCCGTTAGCGACGAACCATGGGATAAACCCTGATCTCACCGGAGAGAAGGTAGATGAAACGTTATATCGTTCCATGATCAGATCACTGATGTACTTGACAGCTTCAAGACCCGATATCATGTATCCAACCTGCCTAGCAGCAAGATTTCAATCTAACCCGAGAGCTTCGCATATGGTGATTGTGAAACGGATATTACGCTACCTGAAAGGAACGCCATCACTGGGGTTGTGGTATCCAAGAGAAGATGATTTCATGCTCGAAGGGTATTCCGATTCCGATTTCGGATGCTGCAAAGTTAACGCTAAATGAACAACTGCGGGGTGGCAGTTTTTTGGACCACGATTGGTTACCTGGCAATGCAAGAAGCAGACCTCTGTGGCTTTATCCACATGTGAAGCCGAATATGTATCTGCTAGCAGTTGCTGCTCTCAGATCTTGTGGATCTAGCAACAGATGAGAGACTACGGTTTGCAATTTCTTAACACCCCTATCTTTGTTGATAATGAGGCAGCGATTAACATTACTAAAAATCCTGTTCATCACGCTAAAATGAAACACATTGAAATTCGTCATCACTTCATCCGAGATTGTTTCGAGAAGAAGTTGATATGAATTGAGAAAATCCACACTGACGAACAAAAAGCTGATTTACATACCAAAGCGTTTGATAAAACTCGTTTTCAATATCTTTTAAAATTGAATGGTATGAAGCTTTTATCGGTGTCGGAGGAGATTCTTGGCGTAGATGAAGGTACCAATGTAGATGATGTTGAGAAGCAATCTGCAATGGTTTGTCGATTTTTACTTGTTTTGGTATTTAGGGGGAGTATAGGGTAATATTTTCAGAAAATACAAAAACAGTAAAAAATTTCAAAAATCCAAAAACAATAGAAAATGAAAAAGAGCTTGTGTAAAAAGGGAAAATGATAGTACATCGGCTTGACAGTTACAGTATGCTAAAGATATGTAAAGTTTAATAGTCTTAAGCAGTCTCGCTGATGATATACCGATAGGTTTTTACACATTTAGTAGGTTTGTTCGGGATATAAACCTAAATCTTTACTTGCTTATTTCATGGGGAACACTACTTGGATATATAGGTAACCCCTGAAATCTTGTTTGAAAGATCCCTCTTTCTGAGATACTAGGTCTTTATACTCAGTGATATCTGGGGTATTATCCCGGGACTTCTGATATTGTGGAAGCAATGGCCTAGTCCCCGTATAATACTTTACGCTTGCTTGAAACATAGCATCTCCCTCAGCATAAAAAATGATGAAACATTGCAAAATGCTAATCATGTGCTGTTGTAAAAAAAAGATCCTCTAAAGGGGACACACCAAAAGTCGAAGCCGTCATCTCTCTGATTTTGCGGAAGCAATAGCCTGAGCTCTCACGGCCCTCGCATTTAACTCCTTACAGATATCATCTGTGGTATACTCACCTGTAAGACTGAATATTGGGTTCTGGATACGGGAGTATATTCAAGAGGTGGGACACATGAATAAGTTTAAGTTCTTAATTCACCTAATTCGTATCCTGGACAGTTTGAAATTTGTGTGAGAATTTATGTGGATCAGTATATCGACAATATAAGCGAATTGTTTAATTCTGAGTATGAAATCAAAGCTTAACGGTACTTGTGACTTGTCGAATAGCTGATATGATTCCCTAACATGCTCACCAAAAATATGTTTGTATATAGTTTACATTTACTGCATTTCATTTCTGTTTAGCATTCTAGTTTAGAAACTTTATTCAAAATCCAAAAAGATTTTACATTTCTGCTTTATTTTCCGACAAACCAAAGTGGAAAGTTGATCTTCAGATTCGAAGTTTGAAGCAGATGCAGGAAGTTTCTGAGCTGGACAAAAGAGTTGTGAGCTTATCTTGATAAACTTGAAAAATGAAAAGTCAAAACTAGTTCATTAAGTTGAAACTTGTAATTTTCAGAAAAATGTTTTGAAAAATGTTGAACAAAAGTCAGTTGTGTTTTATCTCGAGTCAACCAAGGTCATTAAGTTGGACTTGGTAGATAAATTGAGTGATCGGGGTCATTAAATTGGACCTGAATACTTAAGTGGATTTTTAAAAACTGATAAAAACAAGAAAAGATGTTAAAAGTCAATAGATTGTAATGTCAAATTCTTGAGAAACAGGAAACAAGATCCCCATGGCAAAGAAAGTGTAAAGATTGAACCAGAATTCAAGGTCCAGTATATTGAAAGGGGGAGTCTACATTCTGGATCAATATTCAAAGGGGAGTTTGAAGACAGAGATTGAAGGATGCTTACAGAGTCAGACAAATTGGACAGAGAATAAGATAGATCAAGACTAAAGACTGAAGATTTGATGCTAAAGACTTCGTCAACATCCAAGGGGGAGTCTGTTGGTGCATAGATGTCTGTTAACTTCGTCTTTATAGAGTCTTGTATTAGATTAGATAGATCAGGGCACGTAGTACGAGAAATATGTTAAAAATAGGTTTGGAGGTAATTTCACATGGAATTAGTAATTTCGCTTGAAAGTGATTTCGTGTGAACAGGTCCGTGCGAAATTACTTAGCCTATAAATACTAGGTGTGCTGATTCATTTGTAACTTTTCCGATTTAGAGCCGAGGTGCTGCCAGTTTGTCAAACGATCTGTAAAAGCTTTGGAATCATTAATAAGAAGATATTTAGGGAATATCAAGCTGTATCAAGTCTATTTCTCTGATTCCGCCTTTGAAATAGATCATAAACTCTTCTGATTGACTCGTTAGGGTCACACGACGATCCAACATGGTCATCCCAATTTCCACCAAAATCTATTACACATGCCCTAAGCATGTCCTCCAGGGTTTGGATCGTCCTTTCACTTTGACCATCTATCTGAGGATGGTATGCAGTGCTTAGATTTAGTCGGGTTCCCATGGCTTCTTGGAAACTTGTCCAGAAGTGGGAAGTGAAACGGCTATCCCTATCCGATACAATGGAGAGTGGAACTCCATATAAGGATACTACCTCGTCTACGTACAATTTGGCTAATCTTTCCATGCTAAAGGTTTCTTTCATGGGTAGAAAATGAGCTGATTTGGTTAATCGATCCACAATTACCCAAATCACGTCATTACCTTTTCTGGTTTTGGGCAACTTAGTAACAAAGTCCATTGTTATGAGTTCCCATTTCCATACAGGCATTTCTAATTGTTGTAGTAGACCTGAGGGTTTCTGGTGTTCTGCCTTAACTTGTGAACAAGTAAGACATTTAGAAACATATCTAGCTATGTCCTTTTTCATTCCTATCCACCAGAAATTATTCCTTAAATCTTGGTACATCTTATTGTTACCAGGATGCACGGTATACCTAGATTTATGGTCTTCTTCTAAAATCTTATTTCTTAATTCTCCTTGTTTAGGTACCCAAATTCTTTTCTTATGGAATCTCCAAATTCCATCACTTCCTTGTTCCAATTCTTTTATTCTTCCTTTCATTCCTTCAGCATCATTCTTGATTGCTGTTTCTTGAATGTTTTTCAGTTGTTCTATTAAGTCTAATTGTAAACTTAATCTAAGAGCACGAACTCGTCGTTGTTTCTCGTGATACTTACGACTTAAGGCATCAGCAACTATGTTTGCTTTTCCTTCGTGATATTGAATATCACAGTCGTAGTCACTTAGAATCTCCATCCATCTTCTTTGCCTCATGTTTAATTCTTTTTGCCCAAATATGTATCTTAAGCTCTCATGGTCGGTATAGACAGTAAACTTACTTCCATACAAATAGTGTCTCCAAATCTTAAGGGCAAAAATTATGGCTCCTAATTCTAAGTCGTGAGTCATATAATTTTCCTCGTGCTTTTTCAATTGCCTTGAAGCATACGCAATTACCTTCTTGCATTGCATTAGCACACATCCTAATCCTATCTTTGAAGCATCGCAGTATACTTCAAAATCCTCTGTTCCTTCTGGTAAGGCTAGAATTGGAGCGTTTGTTAGCTTTTGCTTTAAAATCCTAAAGGCCTCTTCTTGCCTAGGTCCCCATTCAAACTTAACGGCTTTACAGGTTAGCTTAGTTAATGGTACAACTATCTTGGAAAAATCCTTAATAAATCGTCTATAATATCCGGCTAACCCTATAAAACTTCTAACTTCCATAGCTGATTGCGGAACCTTCCATTTGGTGATCGCTTCTATTTTGGAGGGATCTATGTGAATACCTTCGTGATTCACCATGTGTCCTAAAAATTGTACCTCCTGTAGCCAAAATTCACATTTTGAGAATTTGGCATAAAGCTTCTCTTTTCTTAACAAAGTTAAGAGTGCATGCAAGTGCTGACAGTGCTCATCCTGGCTTTTGGAATAAATAAGTATATCGTCGATGAAGACGATTACAAAATTATCCAAATACGGTTTACAGATCCTGTTCAACATGTCCATAAATGCTGCAGGAGCATTTGTTAACCCAAAGGGCATGACTGTAAACTCGTAATGACCATACCTAGTTCTGAAAGCAGTTTTAGGTATGTCTTCTTCTTGTACTTTCAATTGATGATATCCAGAGCGTAGGTCTATCTTAGAAAAGTATCTAGCTCCTTGAAGTTGATCGAAAAGATCATCAATCCTAGGTAATGGGTATCGATTCTTAATTGTAACCTTATTCAATTCCCTATAATCGATACACATTCGCATCGAACCATCTTTCTTTTTCACAAACA